>CM019069.1:96926488-98408719 GCA_009667805.1 Leptobrachium leishanense
TGCCATTGCCTTTCTGTGTATTTCACTTCAACATAGCAATATTATTACGCTATACGTCCTCTATTTTTTCCGAGGTCACATTTGTGCCACTTCACCATTCCGGCCAAGAAAGAGTGTACACAAGTTCAAGAAGCGTGATATAACCATCATTGAACTCTATGGGTGAAGCCCCCCCTTTCAAGTGGCTTGCAGGCGCTGACAAGAGAGCCTCACAGGCTCCACCTTTGTGAGTGTGCAATCATTACCTCCTGTTCATACTCATTTTTTTTACCCCTGGTATTGCGCAATCTTTTTGTGTTTTTCCTCTATTCCATAGGTATAAGTTGTTGCTTTCTCTACTGGTCCATACCTGAGATGAGTACACTCTTTGTATTTTACCTTTAAACACCTGGTGAGAGTGTTGTTATTGATACGATAATTCTGCCATTGAGATTTCTCATGTTTTACAAGAAGGATACATTGAGATTTCTCTGGTTTCCCGGGAAGGATACATTGAGATTTCTCTGGTTTTCCAGGAAGGATACATTGAGATTTCTCTGGTTTTACAAGAAGGATACATTGAGAGTTCTCTGGTTTTCCAGGAAGGATACATTGAGATTTCTCTGGTTTTACAAGAAGGATACATTGAGATTTCTCATGTTTTACAAGAAGGATACATTGAGATTTCTCATGTTTTACAAGAAGGATACATTGAGATTTCTCTGGTTTCCCGGGAAGGATACATTGATATTTCTCTGGTTTTCCAGGAAGGATACATTGAGATTTCTCTGGTTTTACAAGAAGGATACATTGAGAGTTCTCTGGTTTTCCAGGAAGGATACATTGAGATTTCTCTGGTTTTACAAGAAGGATACATTGAGATTTCTCTGGTTTTACAAGAAGGATACATTGAGATGGGAATGATACAAAATTACAGAATCAGCGATATAACCAAAAAATACGTTGTCCGAAATTACTGAAATGGAACCGAAATCAGGCATGGAGCCGAAATTACGAATGGAACGAAAATGATTGTCGATTTTACACATTTCTAGTCCATTCGAAAATTCGTTTTCGGATCTGAAAATTTTCGGAAAATCGGCCGAATCTGAATGCACGAATCGGGAAATTTCGTGAAAATTCCGAAATTCCAAAACCCGAAACGCACATCCCTACTATGTAGTTCAGTGTATCTTCAGTTCCCTCCTGTGTTTCCTATTTTCATCCAGCTTATCCCACTCTTTGCCTCTCCTTTATAGTATCTAGGTTCTCCTCTCTACTCCCTATCTCACTACTCTCAGCCATCCCTCTTGCTTCAGTCCCCTTTTCTGTGTCTTCCCTCAGCTATAGTTTATTGCCTTTCTTCTAACGTATCTCTAATTCAGTTCTCCTGTTTATTGGCTTTAACCCTGTTCAGTATTATTTAAATAAACTCTTGATTAGCCCTGCTACCTGCCTCTTTCATATGCTTCACTGCATATTGGGTTCACACCCGCAAACTGTACAACGCCCCTGACACTATCCACCCGGAGGATCGTATTGAAGGAGAACCAGGCTGGAAGATGGTTGCCACCATAAGCCAGGCAGCCATCTTGTTCAGAATATTGGGTTCACCAAGTAAATAGAATAGATTTCATTTAGAAAGAAGGAGCTGAGCTCACGTAGAATTTAAGGAATGCGTGGTAGATTAGAAAAGCTAACAAGAAATCCAGGCAGGATCCGGCCAGCTCTTGGCATAAAGAGACAGAAAGATTTATGAATGAAGCAAGGTCAGAGCGATGTGCCAAAGAACAAAGAGAGCACAGAAAACAGACCAGGTCCCTGGCTATCTGAATAAACAAAGCCAACAGGGAGGGAGGCGCTGGCCGGGAGAAAGACAGCACAAACAAATCACATACTGTCAAACTAACATGAAGTGTATCAATTTATAGTTAAATGTGGAATGTTCTTTGTGTTTATGCTAATGATGGGAGGTATTAACCCACGTGGGATGGAATAAAGTGTCAGCGGGAGGTGGGCTAATTGGGATGTACCTAATTACGTATTTTTGAGTATAAGACCCCTTGCACGGGGTGAAAGAGGGCTCACTCTTAGAGATTCAATCCTGTGTGAGCACTTGTGTGACGACACAATAAAATCTTGCCTTTCCTGAAGAGACTCGTGTTTGGACAATCCTTGCTTGTGTCTGGTCCGGCGCCGTTAATGAAGTGAACCTGATTGACTCCGGTAACATTTCTTGGGGGCTCGATAGCCGGGATACGGGCCCTTTGCCAAGACACAGGCAACGGCTGCTGAACACAGTGCGTCGATATTGACTGCAGGTGCACGAGAATCCCGCTGGTTGGGCGTCCGTTGAAGGTGAGCTGACATCTGCAGGCGCCAAGCATGATTTCCTGTTCAGTGGACCTCGTCTCGTCCCAAACGGACCCCCGGCCCGGGAACTGGGACACCACGAGTCTGGGAAACAGCGAGCGCCGGCGAGGCGCTAAGATTTTATTGTATGTCTGAAGGAGATACCGGTATCTAAGGGAAACGTCCGACTGAGATAGACGGATAAGAGGATGCGATGGCCACCATCCTATTGGCATATCTAGCCCGCCGCTGATAGCACTGACATTGCTGAGGAGCCAGAGTGGCTAGCGGGTGTCTGGATTCGGGGAATTGAATGCCAATCAAAGTGTAGTTCTGTTAGAGAGGGAGAAGGTAGCCACGTGGAGTTGCAGACGTCAGTTAATGTTTGTAAACAGAGCTTCACCACGTGGGTAAACGGGAAAGGAGGAGGGTGTTTTCTGTGACTGGGCTTGAGAGCCTGAAGTCAGTGCCTAGTGTGTACGTCGTTATAGTGACAAGGGCTTATAGTGAAGCCAATGATAGCTGCAGAGATAGTGGTGCTGAGTGGGTAGATTATCCATAAGGCAGAGTGGAATTGCAGGTGGAAGTGTAGACAAGGAACGGGGTGCACATAGTCACACGCAGTCAAGAGTTAGAGTTCAAATTACGGGGTATAAGGAGCCACAAAGGAGGGAATACGCCCTCGGCTAATAGAAAGAGTTGGAGTGATATATGTTCTGTATTGTGCTGAAAGTATCTGATACGGTATGTGCTGTGAATGAACTGACTCGAGTGCTGTGAGTGAACGTGCGCCTACTCGCTCCACGAGGAAGCAAATTCGAAAGTGGACCCCGACGTAACGTTTTCGGCTCAGGCGACTGCAGTCGGCTACTGAAGGGGGAAGCGCCTCAGACACGAAAGGACTGTTGATTGAAGTATCAGACTGTAAATTCTGAAAACTGTTATTGAAGTAATATATCTGTATTGCAAAAAGTACTGAGTCCGGGAGTGACAATGGGTAACGGGTCATCAAAGCCCAAGAAAGTAAAGAAGGGGGAGACGCCCCTAGAGTATATTGGTGCGAAATTTTGATGCATTATATAAAACCCATGACTATGGTGTAGAATTGACAAAAGAGAAATTAAAAGTAATGTGTACAGTTGTGTGGCCGATATTAGTCTCAGGATGGCCAGAACAGGGGTCAATGGACCCGGAGTTGGTACAGAAGGTACACTCCCAATTACGGAGCAGTATGGACATCCTGAACAGTATCCGTATATAGATATATGGAGATATTGCATTAAGAACAAGAGTCATTTTATAATGATAGCGGGGAGAAATAAGAAGCAGGACCCCAGAATAATGGAGAGAGAGGGAGGCCGGTGTTAGATCAACCGGAAGAGAGTGATAATCTGCCCCCATCCTACCCATCATGTTATGGGGCAGCTAGGGAGGCTCTGAATGCCGCGATTGCGCGGGCGGAGAGGGGGGAGCAGGCAGCTGCGGTTGCTCGGTCGGCTCCCTTTGCTCCGTCCCGTGCGCCTGCGGAGGAGGAGCAGGGTGCAGTGGGTGGAGGGGATGGAGAAGCTCCACCAGAGAAGATTGAGATGCCCGATGGGAACATATATAAATTAGTGCCCCACGGGAGTGGTGATGATAGAGAAGAGGAAGAAAAACAGGGTGTCACCACACGCGCAGCGAATAATATACATAGACCCCGGGATCTGTACCAACACACTCCCCACAAAAGTGCTTTGCAATTGCCGCTGAGGGAGGTGCCAGGCCCCCCATTAGCGGATGGGAACCCAGGGCCAATGCAATACACATACGTCCCATTCACGACAACGGCTTTTTTAACTGGAAAACACACACACCACTGTATTCCACAAATCCCGCAGCAGTGGCCAGTATGATAGAGTCAGTTATGCTCACACATAACCCCACATGGGCAGATTGTCAGCAATTAATGTTGACAATGTTCACCCAGAGGAAAGAGCCCGAATAAATAGTAGCGCGCAAAAGATTTTACTCGCCCAAGCCGTAGCAGATGCTAAGCCTCATCCAGAAGCGTGGGCAGAGGAGCATTACCCCAAACAGATCCTAAATGGCCGTACAATACAGCTGAAGGAGTTGCCCATCTGCAGACATACAGAACCGCTGTAATTATGGGTGTTAAAGCGGGAGGGAAGAAGCCCACAAATATGGGAAAAATAGCAGATGTGGTGCAAGAGGTTAAAGAATCCCCAAGTGCGTTTCTAGAGAGATTGCTGGACGACGCGTACAGGAGTATAGTCCTGAATTGATCGGAGAATCGAGGTTAATTAACTCTTCGTTTGTGGGTCAGTCACAGAGGGATATACGGAACAAAATACAGAGAATAGATGGGTTTTTGGGGAAAAGGTATTAGCGAGTTAGTTGAGATCGCTAATAAGGTGTATCATAACCGGGATCTAGAGGAGATAAAGAAACAGAAGGGACATACCGGGGTGGTTGGATACATGGGGAATGGCGGAGGACGAGGTGGCCCAGACAGAGGGAGGGCAAGGGGTAGGGGAGCTCGAGGAAGAGGTAGGGGAGCCCCCAGGGAACCCCTAGGACCCAATCAGTGCGCGTGGTGCCGGGTGAAGGTCATTGGAAAAACGACTGTCCTGCATTTTTGGCTAAATTTGGGACAGGGTGAAGTTGGGGAGGCGGGAGGTCAAGCCTCTAACGGCCAGGTAACAGACGGAAGGTATGAGAGAAGTGAAGGGAATGGAGCGGGGTTTTGTGGACTGGCGGGGACATCATTTGAAGGGCAGGATGCATATTGACGGGGACCTGGGCCCATCCCGCTCGGTAGCCACGAGCCCACGGTCACAATGAGAGTGGTAAATAAAGATGAAGTTTTTATGGTTGATACAGGTGCCGAATATTCTGTTGTAACTAAAACAAATTGCACCTCCAATGGGAAATGAGGTTGATATTATGGGAGCAATGGGAGTGTCTGCTAAATATCCTTTTCTTGCTTCTAGAAAATGTAGTGTGGGTGGGCATAATGTTGAACATGAATTTTTGTATATGCCCGAATGTCCCATCCAACTCCTGGGGCGGGATATCCTCTGCAAATTGCAAGCTCAAATTACGTTCCTTCCCGGAGGTCACGCTCAATTAGACCTGCCCGAGAGTGGTGGCTCTATTCGGCAGCATAATCCAGCCAGTCCGCACAATCCACAATCTGTGAAAATTGCAGTAGTTATGCCAAGGGAGGAAGAATGGCGCACGGCACCTACTCTGCCTGCCGCGCCGGACCCGCATGCACTACTCCTTGAAATTCCTGGGGTGTGGGCGGAGGAAAATCCGCCAGGACTTGCCATAAACATACCCCCGGTATATGTGGATTAAAGCCCGGCGCAACGCCTGTGGCCCTAAGACAATATCATATCCCACAGAAAGCCAAGCAGAATATACAAATACATTTACAGAGACTAAAAGATAACGGCATATTAAAATTCTGCGTGTCACCATGGAACACACCCCTATTGCCAGTACTAAAAGAAGGCACACAAGAGTACCGCCCCGTCCAAGATTTACGAGCTGTCAACGAGGCCACGGTAACACTACACCCTGTGGTTCCAAATCCATACAATTTGTTGGCGTTAATCCCCGAGATACACAATATTACACAGTGCTTGATTTAAAAGACGCATTCTTTTGCATCCGCCTGGCTCCAGCAAGCCAGCCCCTTTTTGCATTTCAATGGGAAGAGTCTACCACGGGGGCGCGTCATCAAATGACGTGGACGCGCCTCCCTCAAGGTTTCAAAAATTCGCCCACGATTTTTGGTTTGGGTGCGCGCTCAGCCAAGATCTCCTCGCCTTCAATGCTCAGCCAGACAAAGTAGTGTTACTCCAATATGTTGATGATTTATTACTGGCCTCTCCCACAGAAAAAGACTGTTTATCCGCCACAAAAGCTTTGCTACATCTACTAAGCCAAGCAGGTTACAGAGTTTCTAAAAAGAAAGCACACAAATATGTAAACAGAGTGTAAAATACCTGGCTTCCAGTTAACAGGTACCAAACGTGCACTGGGGGCAGAAAGAAAAGAAGCGGTGTGCGCATACCCCAACCAAAGACCAGGAGACAAGTCCGTGAGTTCCTGGGAGCTGCAGGCTTCTGCCGCCTGTGGATCCCCAACTTCGCAGACATTGCCAAGCCGCTTCATCAAGCTACCAAGGGGGGAGAACTAGACCCCTTTCATTGGGAAGAAGAGCAAACAGTAGCGTTCCTGAAATTAAAGACTCTGCTGATGGAAGCTCCTGCGCTGGGGCTGCCAGATCATAGCAAGCCTTTCCAGCTGTTCGTACATGAACACAACCAAACAGCAACAGGAGTATTGGTCCAGACCTTTGGCTCATGGCTGAGGCCTGTGGCCTACCTCTCCAAGCAACTCGAGCCTTGGCCTGCGGCCTACCCCCATGCCTGAAAGCAGTGGCTGCCACCGCAATGCTGATAGCAGAAGCAGACAAGCTGACCCTTGGACAAGTTTCTTCATGTCAAGGTGCCCCATGCTGTCAAGGCTCTGCTGGATGTCAAAGGAGGTTACTGGTTCAGCAACAGCCGGATGACGAAGTACCAAGCCATGATGTGTGAAAATCCACGGGTTCATTTGGACCTCATCGCTACCTTAACCCTGCTACTTTACTGCCTGACTGTGAAGAGGATCCAGATCATGAATGCCTCCAAGTCATGGAAGAAGTGTTCAGTAGCAGGCCAGATTTGAAAGACGTACCCCTAGACAAATACGATCTACAGCTATTCACTGATGGTAGCAGCTACATGGATGATGGGAAGAAAGTCTCCGGCTATGCAGTAGTCTCAACAGAAGAAATTATTGAAGCAAAGCCACTGCCAGGCCATACATCTGCACAACTAGCTGAAATAACAGCTTTAACCAGAGCCCTTGAAATTTCTGAAGGCAAAAGAGTAAATATCTACACAGATTCCAAGTACGCCTTCATGACAGTCCATGCACATGGTGCACTCTACAAAGAAAGAGGTCTACTCACGTCTTCAGGACAACAGATTAAATATGCTGCAGAAATCACGGCCCTCCTGGAAGCAGTGTGGAAACCAAGTGCTGTCAGCATCATGCACTGTCGAGGCCACCAAAAAGGCCGTGATGAAATTCCAAAAGGCAACAGACGCGCGGACCAGGCCGCAAAAGCAGCTGCGAAACCGCCACCGCCAACAGAAGATCAAGCTAAAGTACTGATCTGCAAGCAAGAGCCTCAACCTGCAATGCCAAATTACGAGTTCTATATGAATTTGAAAAAAGTTTGACCCCACGGCGAGTTCATTGAAATAATATTGCACAAATGGCAAGATGATTATGAACTGTTAGAACTCAATCATGATTATATCCAATGGCTTTTTCCAACCCGGACACAAGGCCGAAATTTCTACTCTACTCCTCTAAATCCGCAAGAAACACGCCTCATGATCAACACCTCAGAAGTTCAGCAAAGACTGCGCAGAGCCTACAAAATGATGCTGAAATTCTTCGGCGTAAAAATAGTGGGGGAGGAGGAAGACAAAGAAACAACTGAAGTTGAACGAGCAAAAATTTCGCGTCACGTTTTGAAAATTTGACAATGAATCCTCACAACAATCTACGAATCACACGAATACTGCACAGTCTGGGGGAATTGGGAGCAGAAGAATATCAAGTCCCACTGGTGAGGTTCTTCCTCAAGGAGATCCTTATCAAGAACAGACTGCCAAGAATGAAGAAAAAAGTGCAATGAACTTTTTCATACCAGCAGTAAGAGATTCACAAGACAGACAAGATTTATTTGTTTTTCGCATGGCGATATTATTTTCCAAAAGAAGAATTTATCTGGGGAATCATGGAGAATTGGCACGATACAAACCAAAACCAGTGGTAGCTGTGCACTTCTACCAGCACCACTGAGCGAATGGACACCCGTGTACTCAGAAAAAGAAAAGAAGTGGCTGACAGAAACCCGGAGGATATGGAGAAGATGGATGGTTCCAGATGGAGAATGGACGAATGGTCCTACCAGCAACACTGGCTCCTGAAATCGTAAGAGCACTTCACGCAAGTACCCATGGAGGGAGAGAAATGATGGAGCAACAGTTGGAGCCACATTTCTACGTACCAGGATTGTCAGCAATCTGCAAAACAACAGCTCAGCAGTGTGTAACATGTGCCAAAAAACAACCGAGAACAGGCCCATCTCAACCCCAGGGAAACAGCCAATCGGGCTATCCCCAATGGCGTCATTACAAATAGACTTTACAGTGCTGCCACCCTGCAAAGGATACAAATATTTACTAGTGATGGTGTGCACACTGACAGGATGGGTGGAAGCTTTCCCAACAAGAACTGAAAAGACAACAGAAGTGGTAAAGAGCCTGATGAAAGAAATAATACCACGTTATGGACTTCCACTCGAGATAGGGTCGGACAATGGCCCTGCATTTATCCAGAACTGTTTGCAGCAACTAGCCCGGCTACTGGGCATCACCTGGAAGCTACATACCGCCTACAGGCCCAAAGTTCGGGAAAAGTTGAAAGAATGAACCGTACCCTAAAGACTCTGATGTCCAAACTGTGCCAAGAGACGTCACTAGGCTGGTTGGACTTGCTGCCGATAGTCCTTTTGCACATTAGGTGCAGACCAAACCCCCAATTGAAGTTAAGTCCGTACGAACTTATGTTTGGACGGCCAACCCCTCTAATTAATGGACTAAGGGGGGACCTTCGGGGCATTGGGAGAAACTAAACTAAATGATCAGGTAGTAATGTTGGGTAAATCAATGCAGAAGTTAAATACTTGGGTGGGGGATAATATACCGCATTTTCTGTATCCTTCACTGCATAAGTATTGTCCGGGTGACTCAGTATGGGTAAAAGAGTGGAAAAATGATCCACTGGGTCCAAATGGAGAGGTCCTTATCTTGTCCTGTTATCAACCCCTACAGCAGTAAAGGTTGCCGAGGTGGTCCCGTGGATACATCACTCCAGAGTAAAAGCAGCTGCCAGTCCTGAAATAACATGGAAGGTCGTCGCCAACGAGACCAATCCGCTGAGGCTGAAGCTGACAAAGACCACAGTCTCGAGCACCTAAATGATCCTAACCCTGATGATTCAGAAGATCAACAAGTGGGTGTTTTGATGGGCACAGGCCCTGACCACCCGCCAGCGGAGATGGGTGTTTTGATGGGCACAGGCCCTGACCACCTGCCAACGGGGGATAACCACAGGGTGCTTTTAGGGGCCCGGCCCCCACCCTTGATCGTCCTGAAATGTTCTTTACTTTTGAAATTCCGGTGGGGAGGGATTGGGTTTATGTGGCTGTGAAAAGAATTGCCCAAGGAATTCTGACATTCGGGGCATTGTGGTGCTGATTCTATACCTTGCTAATTTGATTTATGGACTCTCACGTGGAGCATGCCCCAATTGTACAAACACCGCGGGGAAAGTGGATATTTCTCACATCTGGAATGGTACGCACCCGGTTATGGAGAACCGTACCATGTGGAGACAAAAGCGAGAAATATCATCCGAGATATTGCCAAGAGGACATTTGCTTGTGCAATTTAAATATGACTATGCTAAGAAATCTGGGCAGGAAGCATGTTGGGTGTGCAGCAGAATGCACCCAGAGACAATCCATATCCCATTTGCTTCTGTGCCAATGAACCTGAGTATGTTTGCATCAGGGAATATTACAATACATTCTTTCCGGCCACCCAGAGAACAACCAGAAATGTATGAGGCCGGATATCCCATAATAGGTACATATATCCTCCAGAGTGGTGTTTCCAAATAGGCCAGATAAAGACACACACAAGAAGGAAGGGTGCTACTCAAGCAAATTCAATTGGACATCATATATATACACAATTGACACTGAGGGACACTCAAATTACCTATACATACAGTGCAGAAAACTCACGAATAAACAAGAAAGGGTAATTGAAGATGAGTCTGGTGGGATGCAGAGTGTGCTGGAGACGACAAGACGAATGAGGCGAATGATGCTGGAATTAGCAAAGGGAACACTACATCTATCACCATTCATGTTAGAAGAAGGATACCAGGTGTGTTGTGGGAGAATGTGTTACACATGGGTTCCACCAACAATAACAGGAATGTGTTATTTGGCTAAACTGGTCCCAATACAGAGACTAAGGGGAGAAGACACAAACACAGACACAGAATTACACCCTAGGTACCCACTGGTGTTTGAAAGACCGAAGAGAGAGTTGTTTGCAAAGATGGATCGAATATGGACATGGTTGCCAGCATGGACTGGATGGGGAGGAGAGATAATGAGGAGATTGAATAGCTATGTCAATCTGATGGATGAGATTCTGAATAGAACCAGTATGGATATCCAGTTGCTGAATCTGGAAATGCGAGAGATACGAAAGGTGCAGATGATACATGATATGGCGCTTGAGCAGATCAGTGCAGCATTGAATGGATTGTGTGAAATGACGATGCACTATGAATGTTGCACCTTCATCAGAAACACTACACACGAAGTCCCAGATTATTACCAGGTAATTCAAGACCACCAGGAGAAAGTAGCACAGTTGCAGGGGTCAGCTAGAAGGATTGCTGCCGAAGGCTGGAATCCGCTCCGTGGGTTCGGAGCAATGGGAGAATGGTTTGGATCAATCCTGAGATTTATCTCGCAGATTGGATCCATGATACTCATGGTAGTGGTGGTCTTGATCATAGGGATACTGATTACCGCATAGGGCTATGTATGTGGCCACTATGCAAGGCAGCACTGACACCACACAAACACAGAAGATACCACTGATAATCCCGCAGGGAATGTTCCCAGCGAACGGGAAGCCCCCCAATATTCAGAATTTCAGAATAGTGGAGTGTAATGGCTACAAGTGCCAGGAAAAAGATACTGACACTTGAGCCAAGGGGGGAATGAAGGAGAACCAGGCTGGAAGATGGTTGCCACCATAAGCCAGGCAGCCATCTTGTTCAGAATATTGGTTCACCAAGTAAATAGAATAGATTTCATTTAGAAGAAAGAGCTGAGCTCACGTAGAATTTAAGGAATGCGTGGTAGATTAGAAAAGCTAACAAGAAATCCAGGCAGGATCCGGCCAGCTCTTGGCATAAAGAGACAGAAGATTTATGAATGAAGCAAGGTCAGAGCGATGTGCCAAAGAACAAAGAGAGCACAGAAAACAGACCAGGTCCCTGGCTATCTGAATAAACAAAGCCAACAGGGAGGGAGGCGCTGGCCGGAGAAAGACAGCACAAACAAATCACATACTGTCAAACTAACATGAAGTGTATCAATTTATAGTTAAATGTGGAATGTTCTTTGTGTTTATGCTAATGATGGGAGGTATTAACCCACGTGGGATGGAATAAAGTGTCAGCGGGAGGTGGGCTAATTGGGATGTACCTAATTACGTATTTTTGAGTATAAGACCCCTTGCACGGGGTGAAAGAGGGGCTCACTCTTAGAGATTCAATCCTGTGTGAGCACTTGTGTGACGACACAATAAAATCTTGCCTTTCCTGAAGAGACTCGTGTTTGGACAATCCTTGCTTGTGTCTGGTCCGGCGCCGTTAATGAAGTGAACCTGATTGACTCCGGTAACATTTCGTCTGTCTGTTTCTTTCTTATACAACATATGCCCTAATCTTTGATGGTCACGGAACACCATTACGTCCAAAAAAGAAATGGTAACCTCATCTGCATGCATTGTCAGATTATTTGGAGAAGTGAGCTGGTTAATATGTTCTACCATATTAGCGGCTGACATAGAATCTCCGCTCCATAGGATGAAAATATCGTCCACAAAACGTGCATACAGCAGTATGTGATCATGAAATTGAGATAAAATATGTTCATGTTCAAATTGGAACATATAGGCGTTGGCATATGCAGGTGCCATGAATCGGCGCAAATATGCTTTCTGGGGTCCTGGGATCTCACATAGACATAGAAGAGAATAAACAATAATAGTGTAACATTGTCGATGGCAGATAGTGGGTTAATATAGATAATCTCCCACTTACAAATCTAGAGCCTTAACACTGGCTCTAAGTGGGTCCAGGCGTGTGGGTGATTTTTCTTCCAATTTCTCAGGTGGCCCCCACCTTATTTGGACTGGTATAACCAGATTCATGTAGTGGAAGACAAAAAAAGAGAAGAACACTCCTTGCGCAGATCTATGGGAACTATAGCAAGGTAGATTTGAGGTCTTGTACTCACATTTCCTCTCCAGGTTAAGCGCCCATGGGTTTTAGGAGAACCCAAAGAAAACCACTTCTTATCCAGAGAAATGGCACAGTTTTAACATGCTGAGTCTTATTGTGGAGGTTTAACCAGTTCTTTGCCAGGAGGCTGGACCCTAAGTGATAAGAAAAAGTTATCACTTAGGGTCCAGCCTCCTGGCAAAGAACTGGTTAACCACTTCAATGCTAAGGACGCGCTCAGCGCGTCCTCAGCATTACCGCTGGTGTGCTGAGGACGCGCTGAGCGCGTCCTCACATTGGGGTCAGCGTTCGGCCGGTTCCGGCCGATCGCTGGCCCCTCCGGTGCGGGCTGACATCCTGGATGTCAGCCCGGCATCCGGACCAGCAGCCGCCATTATTAGGTGTCATCGCGGGGGCGCGATGACACCTAATTCAGGCGCCCCCCCGCATGTGCGGAGGAGGCGCCTGAAGGGAGGGGGGGGAGGTCCTTCGGACCTCTCTCCCTCCCGATCGGCGGCGCACAGGGGGTTAACCCAGGCATCATTTGGAAGGGCACAGCCTGCCCTTCCAAATGATGCCTGGCATTAACCCCTGGGGAGCTGGATCGCAAATCGGCGCTGAAAAGCGCCGATTCGCGATCCTCCCGGGAGCTGGCCGACATCTTGGATGTCGGCCAAGCCTCCGGGAACTCCCCAGAGGACTGGCGTCATCGTGCGTAGCACGATGACGCCAGTCCTACAGTTAACCCCTAACTGCCACCAACTGTGGAGATAGGGAGTTCCAATGAACTCCCTATCTCCCGATCCGTGGCAGCTAGGGGTTAAATTTTGATATCGTTGGATCGGCCAGAGCATGGCCGTTCCAACGATACCAAACATGAAAGTTAAAAATGTTGTAAAAAAAAAAAAAAGAAACATAAAAATAAAAACAAATAAAAAAAAAAAAAAAAAAAAAAATAAACACTTTTTTTCTTTTTTTTGGGTTTGTTAATGCAGCAATATTGTTCCCATTTCAATTATAATGTGAACAATGATGCTGCACTAACGATTTTTGTATGCGGTGCGTTTGTTAAAAATAGTGTCATTTCCCCAAAAAAAAATGTAACGAGACCCCATCTCTAATTTTTTTAACAAGCGCACCCCATACAAAATATAACCGCAATTGCTCGCATGTTAAAATGTGGAAAAAAACACTTTACACATTGTAAATTATTGAAAATACATATTTTATTGCATTTTTTGTTATAATATACAGACATGACATAACGTATACATATAATAGACATATTATGAATCTACCGAGTCTGACGGAAAGAACGATATAATAATATGTCGGTGTCATATACTAAAATAAGCCTTCAAAACACGTTTAAACATGATGCGCAAAACAGGTAAAAAATGACCTCAGCACAGGGGCGGGAAAAGCCTCAGCAGCGAAAGGGTTAAACCTCCACAATAAGACTCAGCATGTTAAAACTGTGCCATTTCTCTGGATAAGAAGTGGTTTTCTTTGGGTTCTCCTAAAACCCATGGGCGCTTAACCTGGAGAGGAAATGTGAGTACAAGACCTCAAATCTACCTTGCTATAGTTCCCATAGATCTGCGCAAGGAGTGTTCTTCTCTTTTTTTGTCTTCCACTACATGAATCTGGTTATACCAGTCCAAATAAGGTGGGGGCCACCTGAGAAATTGGAAGAAAAATCACCCACACGCCTGGACCCACTTAGAGCCAGTGTTAAGGCTCTAGATTTGTAAGTGGGAGATTATCTATATTAACCCACTATCTGCCATCGACAATGTTACACTATTATTGTTTATTCTCTTCTATGTCTATGTGAGATCCCAGGACCCCAGAAAGCATATTTGCGCCGATTCAGGTCAATTTCTATATTCTGTTATATTGGTGTAGGGGAAACCACTATATCCTGTTATTGGCTATTTGGGGTGCCGTGGTGGTGGATACATATAGTGTGGCGCTGCACCATCTCTTATCTATATGCAGGTGCCATGACTGCCCCCATGGCCATCACCGCTGTAGATCTGCACAAAACAATGGAGTCACCGGGTAAGCTTTATGAAGAACTGCTTTATTCTCCTGGCATTCTGTGTGTGTCAGCCTCTGCTTCCTGTTTCTTCTAAGACCCTTACACTTCCTGTCTCCACCCCCATGTCTTATATTCTACATCTTTCCCCTTTTAAAGAAAACATAACATAACATAAAGATAACATGCATGAAACTAGACCAGAGTGCAGCATAACAATGAACCGTAAAAACATGTAACATAAAACATGAAATGCTGTATGAAATCAGTATGTGATAAAGTCGTTAAACTTCGGGTTAGGTTTGCACATTCTTCCCGATCGAGTAACAACCAGTGGGGTTTCTGAATCTGAAACCTGTTGCCTGAAATCGTCATTATTTTGTAGCGGTGCATTACATTCATCGTTTGGAGTGTCATTTGGCACCGTAGCAGATGAAGAGACCATAGGAGAAAATGAGGCAGGGTTGGGACTGTATGATTCAGGGACTTGTAGGAGGTAACGGCGGTTTCTTACATAGGTCCTGCCATCAGAGTGGACAACATAGCTGTTGGGTTGGCGGGCCTTTCCATGAACCGTAGCCAGTTTGTCAAACCCACGGGAAGTCTCCATCCATACCACCTGCCCTGGCTCCAGAGGTGAAAGATGCCTGGCCGACTTGTCATGGCTTATCTTCCCTTTCGTTCGGAGCTGAAATAAAGCAGCCTGAACATCAGTCTCAACTTTAGGCAGTAGCTGTGTCGCGACCACGGGGATCAAAGTCCTGGTGCGACATGACAGTAAACGTTGTGCCGGAGAAGGCATTCCATTCCGTGGTGTGTTGCGGAGGTTGAGTAGTGCTGCATAAATGTCACCATCCTCGATTGATGGTTTTGGATCCCGAACGAAAGAAGAACAGACAGGGACCACAGATCCCCAGGAAAAAGACAAACGTTAGAGTGAGGGGGAAGAAAGGGGGCTCGAAAAGAAGAAAAATAGTGAAACAAAGGGAAGACGTCCCTAACCTAATAGAGGAAACCGATAAAGGAGGGGAGGAGAGGAAAAAAATGGACATATTCAACCTGTCAGATAAAGTGTTAACCAATGATCAAGAGAAAGTGCTCCTGAAAGACCTTAAGTTTGCACCAACACAGAAAGATAGAAACATAGAAAAATGTTGGCAGATAAGAACCTATCGGCCCATCTAGTCTGCCCAATTACATGGATACTTTCCCTGAATTTATCTTTTGTTTAGGATAGCCTTATGCTTAACCCATGCCTGCTTAAATTCAATTACTGTTTTGGCCTCTACCACTTCAACTGGAAGGCTGTTCCATGTATCCACCACCCTCTCAGTAAAATAATGCTTCCTGATGTTACTTTTAAACCTTTGCCCCTCTAATCTAAGACTATGTTCTCTTATTTTGCTACTTTGTTTCCTTATAAATATACTCCCTTCCTCTACCTTGTGGATTCCCTTTACGTATTTAAATGTTTCTATCATATCTCCTCTGTCTCGTCTTTTTTCCAAGCTGTACATGTTAAGATCATTAAGCCTTTCCTGGTAACTTTTCTCCTTCAAGCCGCACACCATTTTAGTAGCCCTTCTCTGAACTCTCTCTAAGATGTCTATATCCTTCTGGAGATATGGTCTCCAGTACTGCACACAGTACTCCAAGTGAGGTCTCACCAGTGCTCTGTACAGTGGCATGAGCACTTCCCTTTTCCTACTGCTAATACCTCTCCCTACACAACCAAGCATTCTGCTAGCATTTCCTGCTGCTCTATTACATTGACTACTTACCCTTTGATCCTCTGAAATGATAACCCCTAAATCCCTTTCCTCAGATGTTGAGGTTAGGACTGTATCAAATATTCTATATTCAGCCCTTGGGTTTTAACGTCCCAGGTGCATTATCTTGCATTTATCCACATTATAACTCAATTGCCACAGCTCCGACCATTTTTTTAGTTTACCTAAATCATTTGTCATTTGGCTGATCCCTCCAGGAACGTCAACCCTGTTGCAAATCTTTGTGTCATCAGCAAAAATACATACTTTTCCATTAATACCTTCTGCAATATCACTAATAAAATTATTAAAGAGAATGGGTCCAAGTACTGACCCCTGAGGTACCCCACTGGTAACAAGACCTTGCACCGAATAAACTCCATTTACCACAACCCTCTGTTGCCTGTTACTCAGCCACTGCCTAATCCATTCAACAATATTGGAATCCAAGCTCAAAGATTGCAATTTATTGATAAGCCTTCTATGCGGAACAGTATCAAAAGCCTTACTGAAATCTAAATAAGCAATGTCTACTGCACCACCTGTGTCTATTATTTTTGTTACCCAATCAAAAAAATCAATAAGATTAGTTTGGCATGATCTCCCTGAGGTAAACCCATGTTGTTTCTGATCCTGCAATCTATGTGTTTTTAGATGTTCAACAATCCTTTCCTTTAACATGGTTTCCATTAATTTCCCCACTACTGACGTAAGACTAACTGGCCTATAGTTCCCAGATTCCTCCCTGCTACCCTTCTTGTAAATGGGCACAACATTTGCTAATTTCCAGTCTTCTGGGACGACTCCCGTTACCAAGGATTGGTTAAATAAATCTGTTAACGGTTTTGCTATTACATCACTGAGCTCTTTTAATAATTTAGGGTGGATCCCATCAGGCCCCATTGACTTATTTGTCTTTACTTTAGACAGCTGTTGTAGAACCTCCTCCTCTGTAAACTCATATGTAAATGTCTCTTTAGTGTTTCCTCTTAACTGAGGTCTCTTTCCTTCCTTTTCTTCTGCAAAGACTGAACAAAAATATTCATTGAGGCAGTCAGCGAGACTTTTTTTGTAAATATCTGTTTATTAAATTTCAAGGTAAACACATAAATCAATGAACACGCAGGTTCTCAGAGATGGCAAACAAGCAATTATGGACACGCAGGTCCAGTGTGAGGCAGCAATGCTTACATATTACTAAAAAGGAAAATAGGGGGTAAGGGAAGGTAATAGAGGGTAAGAGCATGCATCAGGCGAGCATCGTGTCATTCTCTTATATTCGAAGCTCTCTAGGAACCTTCTCCTATTCGGGCAGGGTCAGCAACGCTCTGAATGAGGTGGTCGAGGATCTGATATCCCAATTCGACCATATCTCAGAGTATAGGGGTAGTTGGTTGGAGGCCTTGTATATCAGATGTTCAATGGAATGGAGTTCTTCCATGCGGATAAACCAGAGTGTGAGGGGTGGGGGAGTGAGCTGTCTCCAGAACAGGGGTATTAAGGCCTTGGCGGTGGTCAAGACCCGAATGGCCAGCGTGCGTTTGTACGAAGCTATCGAGTAATTATTATGATGTAGGAGCAGAGCGGCAGGTGAAAACTCTGGGAGAGGGTCAATGAATTCTTTGAGTATGTCATATATTCTAGCCCAGAAGGGTCGGATTATTTGGCATTCCCACCAGATATGCAACATATCACCCAGTGCATCGTTGCATCACCAGCAGAGCGCAGGAACCTGTGGGTCATAACGATTAATTATGTCCGGGGTTCGGTACCAAAAGCTAAGGACTTTGTATGCTGTTTCTTGCAATTTGGAGGAGGTGGAGCAGTGATGTGTTAATTCGCATATCTTGGACCATTGGTGATCCGAAAGTGTGATATTTAATACGGACTCCCATTTTCCCATGCATGGCGGTGGAATGGCAGAGGTCGCATCTCTGAGCAACGTGTACAGCAGTGATAGACCATGTGAGAGAGGTCCTGTACTGTGACATAGTCTCTCAAATGTCCATAGTGGGCGCCCCAACTGATGTTTTTGGGGTATGCCGTCAAGGTAGTGCCGTATCTTGGCGTAGTGAAATGAGTGAAGGAATGAAACATGTCTGTCTTGCATTATGTCTGTCAGTGATCGGCGTGCCGAGGCGTTAAAAAAGTGCAGTATACGAGGTGTGGGGGTGGGTATCAGCCGTCTGACCGAATGAGGGTCTAAACCAGGAAGGTAATCTTCATTATGTATCACCGGGGTCATGGGAGAAGGAAAGGAGGTGAGGTTGAATTTAATCGCTATCCGGCGCCAAATTCCGTACGTTGCCCCCACATATGGCGAGGAATTGGCCAGTTTCCTACCTTCTTTCAATGGCAGCCACGGAAGAACTCTCATCGGCCTCCCCACCAATTCTTGCTCCACTGTTCTCCACAGTTTAACCGATCCCTCTCTTGACCACTCAACCACCCTCTGTAAGTGACAGGCCTGATGGTAAAGGCTAAAATTGGGTAGGGCCAAGCCCCCTGCCGCTCTAGATCTAGTGAGTACCTGGTAGCTCGTCCTGGGGCGTTTACCTCTCCAAATATAAGTGGCCACCAAAGACCTAAGGGAAGCAAGAAACGCCCGAGGAAGATCAATAGGTATCGTTTGTAACAAGTATAGGAGTCGGGGTTGTATGTTCATCTTAATAACTGCGATACGTCCCAGCCAAGAGATGTGTGGGTAATTCCAATTGGCTAGGTCACGCTGTAAGAGTGTAAGTAATGGAGGGAAGTTATCTCGGAAGAGGTGTGAGCCTTGAGATGAGAGCCAGATGCCTAGGTATTTAATTTTGTCGGCAGCCCATGTGAAAGCAAAGTATGGCTTTAGAGCTTGGGCTCTGGGGACAGGGACCGAGACGTTGAGGATATGGGATTTAAGATAATTAATTTTAAGATTGGATAGTCTGCCGTAGTCCTCAAAGGCCACCATGATTGCCGGTAGGGACACCTCCGGCCTTGTGACGAAAAACAGGAGGTCATCCGCGTACGCAGCCACCTTGTGGTGTTGAGGACCCACCTGAACCCCTGTTATGTTCGAATTTAACCGTATGGCCTCCAAGAATGGTTCTAGGGTCAATACGAATAGTAATGCGAGAGTGGACAACCCTGTCGTGTGCCGTTGCGGATAGGAAATGGGGCCGTAAACACCCCGTTTACGCAGACACGTGCAGTTGCGTCTCCGTATAGAGCTCCTATCCAGGCGCGGAGGTGTGGACCCAGGCCAATGCGTATCAGGGAGAGTGATATAAAGTCCCAATCTACCCTATCAAAGGCTTTCTCCGCGTCCGTGGACAGGAGCGCCAACGCCTGAGATGAGCGGCGAGCATGGTGCATGAGTTGCAGAGGTCGCATGGTGTTGTCCCGGGCCTCTCGGCCAGGCACAAACCCCACCTGGTCGGCATGGACAAGGGCGGGAAGGAAGGGTTTGAGTCTTTCAGCTAGAATTTTTGCGAACAGCTTCAGGTCACAGTTCAATAAAGAAATGGGTCTGTAGCTGGAGCAAAGGTTACCCTCTTTCGGTAGGATCGTTATGTTGGCACATAGGGTCTGGGTGGGGAGAGGTTGCCCCTCTGCCAGGTCATTGTAAGCTGTCAAGAGGTGTGGGGAGAGGATTGCAGTGTAGAGTTTGTAGTATCGGACCGGAAGACCATCGGGGCCAGGGCTTTTTCCAGTTTTAGAGGTCTTAAGTGCCAGGGCTAGTTCCTCTGCCGTCAAGGGCCGGTCTAAAAGTTCTGACGTTTGACTTGAGATTCGTTTAGTGGAGTATTTAGTGAGGTAAGCCATAATGTCCGCGCGTTTACGGGCTGCATCCTGGGGGCAAATATCGCCTTGCAGGTCATAGAGCGCAGCATAATAGTCTCGTGTAATTTGAAGAAGCTTTGCTGGTAACCGTTGCGTTACGTTCTGTGAGTCGCGCAATTTCGCTATGTATGTAGCTGAGCGTTTTTTGGCTATCATGCGCGCTAGTAACCTCCCACTTTTATCCCCGTGTAGATGAAAAAGGGCCTCAGAGCGTAAGTACGATCTGTGATAAGTCGTGTTCATAAGTGCGGTTAAGGATCTGCGCAGTTCAGTCAGGTGAGCTATAGTTTCAGGGTTACCCTCCCGCTTGTGGTCGGAGGAGATCTGGGTTATCTGGTGTTGTAGGTCTCGCATGGCTGCCGATCAACTTTTAGCCAGTTCAGCGCCTTTTCTGATGAAGTAGCCTCTGATCACGCATTTATGCGCCTCCCACACTAGTGGCGAGGCCACCTCACCAGTGGCGTTTTCCTCAAAAAAGTCCTCGAGGACCTGCCGTCCTTCCTCAGCCACAAGCGGGTCAGACAAGAGGGAATCATTAAGGCGCCAGTTAGGGGCAGTAGGCCTGAACATGGGAGAGCGCAAAGTGATAGAGACAGGAGCGTGGTCCGACCACGTGGCCGTGCCAATAGCTGCGCTGCGTAGAGCCAAGAGGTGGTATTGTGGTATGAGCAGGTAATCAATCCTAGAGTAGGATTGGGAGGGATGCGCATAGAATGAGAAGTCTTTGCCCTCAGGGTGTAGAGTCCGCCAGCAATCTGCAAGTCTCGAACGCGTGTAGGGAGTTGCGGCATGAGCGTATTATGTGTAGTGGTATGGACGAGTTTCCCGCGGAAGTGTCCCAAGATGGTTCTAAGGGCACGTTTAGATCCCCTCCCAGCACGACCATCCCCTCGGCAAATTCCCGCAGTGTACGCAGTGTAGCGGAAAGGAACTTATGTTGTGCTCTGTTAGGGGCATAACAGTTGGCAAAGGTGTATACCTGGTCTAAGATCCGGCCCTTGACAAAAACAAAGCGGCCTCCCGCATCAGTCACCGAATCAAGTAACTGAAACGGGACGCGTCTGTGAAACAAGATCGCAGTCCCCTTAGTTTTAGCCTCAGTATTATTGCTATAGAAGCCTAGGGGGTAATAAGAGTTTGTCAGAGTGGGCGCCTTCCCTTCCTGGAAGTGAGTCTCCTGTAATAGCACAACTGAGGCCTTCTGGGATCGGAAGTCTCTCATGGCGTGGGAACGTTTTTCAGGGACATTTAAACCATTCGCATTTATAGAAACAATGACCAAATCCGCAGGTGTAAGTGGCGTGCCGTGTGCAGTCGACATATCAAGTTCCTCTGGGGGGGTTGGGAAACAAAACAAGGGAAGACAAGGGGAAACTATATACAATCACAAAGAGGCGATGAGCGGCGGGTGCAGCAACGACACTAGTGAAAACACCAGATGACGGCCGCACTCTGCGAGGTCGCTAACCTCGGCGGGGTACGCGATTGAGCCCCAGGCGGGACCAACAGGTAATTAAGGGGAGAAAAGCAATAAACATAGCAGTGTGGAGCCACTCTACGACTCGAAAAGGCAGTAATGTGAAACATATGCGGCAAACATTTATGAGGCCTAAGGCCAACTTGCACTGAATTATTAGAGACGAACCTGACCGGGTTTGGGGTTGAGACAAGTCCCTCGCACGGATTCTGAGAAAGGAGACCCCCTACATAGTCAGTCCAGCTATGTGGGATAGCGAAAAAGGGGCCACCCAGTCCAGTGGTGGCATCTTGCCATAATTAAAGTAGTGAAAAGGCAGGGTAACGAGGAGTTTTCTGTTCAGTGATGAGCATCAACATGTGTCCCCATCCTCGGTCAGTAATCCCCTTCAGCCTCTTCTAAAACGAGTAGCCCCTGGGTGGGGCGTTAAGGAGGCCAGCAGGGTGTTCTGTGTGGTATGGCGATTTATTCAAGAGAGTAAAAGAGAAATAAGCAGCATATCTTCGTGGCAAATCGCAGAAAGGATTGGAAGTTTCAGATCGCTGTCTGTAGATTGTCCAAGCCCAAAGGGGCAGCCCACCGTGGGCCTGCATGATTCGGCTGTAGGGCTCGGATAGTATCAATCCAGGCAGATGGATTCATGGTGTGGGAGCGGGGTGGATCCGGATCACATCTGCGAGCCGGTGCGTCTCCCGGCTTGACCACGGTTACATCCTGGACGTGGCGGGAGAGGAGTCTGGCGTGCACCACGTGCCGCTTGGTTGTAAAGAGCAAGGGGATCCGGCCAGGGAAATTGCAAAGGTGGTAATTGGAGGTCTGTCGATAAGGTCGCCACATCCTCTGGGGATTGTAAAATAAAAGTGCCTTGGTCCGAAAGAACCGCTAGGCCAGTTGGTGTGTGCCAGCGGTAGCGAAGCTGTTGGTCTCGTAAAAGCGATGTAAGCGGTTTCAGGGCACGTCTATAGGCCAGGGTCGCTGGCGATAGGTCTGGGTACAGTTGTAGCTCAGTCCCTTCGTAGGAGAATTGCGTGGCCTCGCGTGCTTTACGCAGTATGTCTTCTTTAAGGCCATAATCGTAGAGGCAGCATATGACATCCCGCGGTGGGCTCCCCGTGGTCCCCTTGGGCCTGAGGGCTCTATGTGCCCGGACAAAATCAATGGCCGAGGATTCAGTTCTGTCCAGCAAAGTATTAAAAATCGATAAAAGCATACCCGTCAGTTGATCCGCAGATGTTTCGGTTTCAGGTAAGCCCCTCAGCCGTAGGTTATTGCGGTGGCCCCTGTTATCTAAGTCCGCTATGTGGAGGGCCATATTACGAAGTTGAGTAGAGCGTAATTGCAGGACCGATGTGGACACTTCTTGGGCTAGCCGCAGTGAGTCAGATCCCTGTTCCAGTGTGTCTACCCTGTGTGTAAGGCCCTGGATGTCTTGGCGCACATGTTGCAGTTCCGCCATGATGGAGGAGCGTAATTCGGCATTGGCCTCCTTCAGGTCAGATTTCGTGGGCAAATTGCGAAGCAGGGGGAGCCAAACCGCTGGGTCCACCGAGGTGGGTGCCTCTGCATGTGAGGAGGTGAGCAGGGACGGTTCAGGATCTGTTGGGGTCCTCACCTCATCCGCCATTTTGTCCGGCGGGCCCGCCGGGAGATCCAAGGGCCCCACCAAGAAACGGCGCAGAGATGGGGTATCTGACGCCCGGTCAGGTCCCTGAGGCTTCTGAGCGCCGGGGGTCTTGTTTGCTTTCCCCATCGCCGGTCAGGGAGTGCAGGAGAGCCGTTTGGTGCCGGAGTCTGAGCGGAGCTCCTCACTCACGCGGCCATTCCGGATGGAGCCCAAGCCACGCCCCCCGTCAGCGAGACTTTTATCCTCTTCTACATACCTTCCTTCCTTTGTTTTTATTCTAACTAATCCTTGTTTTACTTTTCTTTTCTCGTTTATGTATCTAAAAAATGTTTTGTCCCCATTTTTTACTGACTGAGCTATTTTCTCTTCTGTGTGTGCTTTGGAAGCTCTTATAAATTGCTTTGCTTCTTTCTGCCTAATCTTATAGGTTTGCCTATCTTCTTCACTCAGAGTTTTTTTATAATTATTGAATGCTATCTTTTTGTTCTTCACTATTTTGGCCACTTCTGCAGAGTACCACAGTGGTTTCTTCCCTTTTTTGTTTTTGCTAACAAGCCAAATGCAATTGCCTGTGGCCTTCAATAATGCTTCCTTTAAATAATCCCATTTCTCCTGGACTCCCTTTAAACTCCTCCAGTCTGATAATGACTCATTCACACAAAATCTCATTTTAGAAAAATCTGTTTTTTTTAAAGTCTAAAACTTTTGTTTTTGTGTGGTATAGTCATAATACCCGCAGATAAAGGCGGAGGAGTGGTCATTCTTAATTTGGAGCAATATGAAGAGGAGGCATACCGAATTCTCAATGATGTTACCACCTATAAGAAATTACCAGGAGATCCAACAGCGGAGATGAAAGAGAAATTCCATCAATACCTAGAAGAAGGAAAATGCCTGGGCATCGGACAAAGAATATGGATACGGCGTCTCTGGAGCTCTGACCCGTCCTCCTCTTAATGGGCTCCCTAGCTGTCTTTTACTGCCGAATTTTTTCCCCCAGGCACCCAGGGCAGCTGGCCACCGGAGGAGAGTTGTCTGGGGCCCGTTCTGTTCCCCCCCCGGACAGGAGACAGCCGACTTGTGCGTGTGGAATGGTGCCGGCGGCCATCTTGAGGCCTACTGCCCGGCGTGATTCTGAGCCTGAGAATCCACCCAAAAACCACCTACGAACCTGGACCCATGCAGTGACTCCTCTACTGGCCCTGACACACTCTTCGTGGCGGGGGGCCGGGGCGTTAGCGGGCGATTGTCGTTGACTGTCGCCAGTAGTAGGCTCTCGAGGCCCATAAAAGCCGCCTCCAGCCCGGTCCTCGGGGCATCCGATGGGTAGTCCACTTGCCACCTTGTATGGCCACCGCCACTCCCCTCCACGGAGCCCCTCCGGGAGACGGGGGCCCTCCGGACGACATGCGGTGCTTCCTGGCGGTTCTGAAGGGCTGTAGGAGTACGGATTCCCTGACCGGCGCCATGCGAGAGGAGATTCGAGAGGCAGAGGTTGCGACTGGTGGTGAGACAATGGAGGAGGCCTGCGACGAGAGGGGTGCCCAAGAGCCGCGGCAGAAGCGGCATACCTTGCAGGAGCTGGAGAGGTTGCCGAGGTGTGGTCCCGGTGCGTCTGCTGTGCCCGAGCATCTGGGTGGTGTGGCGCTGGATGGATCGCTGGATCAAGGTCAGAGGAAGGAGAAGTACCCCCCCAAGTTGACCGGGAGGTTGCTGCGGTTGGGGCCTCTTTCCTTTTTTTTATTCATTAAAGCATATGACTTTGTACAGATAAGGACATTACATTCATTTTGTAAATAGGAATATATTACTGGGCAATGACAAGTTACACAGATGACACATATCTATATTATACAGTACTGTACTAAGGCAATATTCTGAAAGAACAGAGAAAAGTGACAAGCTGTCAATCTTGCAGCAGAGGGCTTAAAACAGCGGTCAGTAATTAGAGATAAAAAATACGGAGACAAAAGTAAACATTCCAAAATTGCCAGTCTGCAGGCTCGACTAGTCTGCAAATTTTAATGCCTAAAAATTAAAAAACGCCGAGAAGAGCAACAACAACAAAGAAAGAAGAGAGAAAAAAGAAAGAAAAAGAAGAGAGAGGAAGAAAAAAAAAAAGGGGGGGATGGAAGATATCCGGGGGTGACCGAGGAAGGGGAGGGGCCCACGGCCCCACGAAGTATGCGTCCCCAACACAGTCCTATCACGTTCCCAGGGCGCGACCTTCCTGTGAGGTCAGGAATCCCTCCCAGTAGAACCACTTCCTCAGGTGTGCCTGCATCCGTCCTCCTGCCGAGGCTAGTAGGCTCTCATGTGTTCTTAGTTCTTCTATCTGGCCAAACCAGTCTGCACAGCGTGGTCGAACTCCATTCGCCCAGTGAAGTGCGATCAGGGATCGCGCCGTGAGCAACAGGGGGAGCACAACCGAGCGCCGCAGACTCCTGGAGGGCAAGGGAATTTGTAGTAACAGAAAGATCCACGCCGTGAGTGGCAGAACCTCCTCCGTCACCCTTCCAATGACCGCCTGTACCTGAATCCAGACCAGGCGCAGCACCCCACACGACCACCACATATGCAGGTAGTCCCCAATCTCCTCGTCGCATCGCCAGCATTGTGCGGTGATGCTGAGCCCCATCCGGAACCGGAGCACCGGGGTGCAGTACCAGAAGGATACAATTTTGTATGCTTGCTCCTGGAGGCGCGTCTGCTGTGATCCTCTATGGATCAGTTCGTACGTTTTAGTCCAGTTCTCCTCATCAATAACTTCCTCCAAGAGTCTTTCCCAGCGCGCCTGGAAAGGTGGCGGGTCCGGGGAAGATGGGCTAATCAGCATCGTGTAAAGGGCGGAGATAGCATGGCACAGTGCCGTAGAGGAGACACAGAGTTTCTCAAAAGGTGTGAGGTCCCGTAGAAGGTGGTGTCTCCCCGGCAATGAGCGGAGGTAGTGCAGTATCTGTGCGAAATTAAATCTCTCCAGAAATGTCGGGGGTGAGGCCTCCGGGGTCCGGTCCCAGGGCGATATAAAAGTCGCATCTAGTATACATGCATGTGCCCGCGGTCACTCTGGTGTCGGCAGCCTGACAGTAAAGGATCGGGTCAATGTTGTCCTGAACGTCGGGTTATCAGCCAGTGGGATCAGGGGCGACGGGAACGTAGATAGTAGACATGTGCACAGCACAAAATTTCGTTTTGAACTAATGGATTAGTCCTAAAATGCAATTTATTTAGTTGCTAAAGAAATTCGTTTTCAGTTATTTAGTATGAAAACTAAATTTCATTCATCCGAAAACCAGTGGATACAATTACTATTGTAGTGGCTCCTCAGAGGGCTGAGATCGCTGCTTGTTACAGTATCTCTCACTCTCAGCACAATGTGGGCCATTTTATATAGTTGGTGCTAACTTAACCAGAGCTGTTGTAAACTTCCCAGAGCCATTATAGCCTATGGAGGTTTTCAGTTTACAACAGCTCTGGTTAAGTTAGCACCAACATTGTAATACTGCCCCGTATCAGGCAAAGCTGTTACAGTAACTGACTGCTGCTCATCACAGCGCTCAGAGTTTCAGTAAAACTAGTAAATAATATTTTTATATATATATATAAGCGGTTAGAACAATATTATTTCCTTGTTTTACTGAATCTCTGAGCGCTGTTAGTCAGTTACTGTAACAGCTGAGCCTGATACATTGTACTGAGAGATAAGGTAACAAGCAGCCGATCTCCGCGCTCACAGCCACTGGATTTAAAGGGCTGAGAAAAAAAGGATCCTCTCTGTATAATGTTTAGAACATCCTCCTGCATTAATTAATACCCCTCTCAGTATATTATATAGAACATCCTCCTGAATTAATTAATGTCCCTCTCTGTATAGAACATCCTCCTCAATTTATACCTTCCTCTGTAAAAATGTATATAACATCCTCCTGCATGAATACCCCTCTGTATAATGTATAGAACATCCTCCTGCATTAATTAATGCCCCTCTCTGTATAGAAAATCCTACTGCATTGGCATGTGGAGGGTGCAGAACTTCGGATGTTGCGCTCTTCATTGCTGGTCTCCTTCACTTATCAATGTAATATCACAAAAAGGACTGACACTAAAATGTAGTGCATTTTATTTTAGTTTCTTTCGTTTTTTGTACTGAGCAGTTTCGTTTCTCTTGAGTCATACGAAAACTAAATTATCCCAAAATTCGGACTAAATCGTTTTAGTACTAAAACGAATGCACATGTCTAGTAGATAGGTTATGCGCGGATGCGGCTGCGTCCCACACCTGCAGTGTAGCTGCAATCAGTGTGTGTGCCGTCACCTCGCGGGGCCTATCTAGTCTAGCGATCCACGGCAGAGACCATAACCGTACCTCGGTCAGTGTGTCTTCCACGTCCAACCACAACGCCCTCCTACCTCCCATGGACCATTCAATAATGCGCCGTAGATGCGCTGCAATATAGTATTTGTGCATGTCTGGTATCGCCACTCCTCCTCCAATTTTAGGTCGAATTAAGATACTCCATCTAACACGTGGTCGGGAGGCACGCCACACGAACTTCAAGAAAGCTGTCCTGAGAGTAGTAAAGAAGGAGGTCGGCACCCGCACCGGGACAGTCTGGAAGAGGTACAAGAGGCGCGGGAGTACGTTCATCTTCAAGACACTAACCTTCCCAAACCACGAGATGTTCAATTTAAACCATTTAAGAAGGTCATCTGCTATGACCTTCCACAGAGGCGGGAAGTTATCTTCAAACAACGTGTCTAATCGGGATGGGAGTTTGATCCCCAGATATGTCATCGCCCCCGTACACCATCGGAATGGGAAGGAGTCTTGCAGTCTACGTTTCTCGCTTGTAGGCACAGTGATATTGAGAATCTCTGATTTTGTCATGTTAATGTTTAGGTTTGCCAGGGCACCATATTGGCGAAACTCCTCCGCAATTGCCGGGAGCGACACCGAAGGGGAGGATACGAAGAAGAGCATGTCATCCGCATATGCTGCAACTTTGTGGTCTACGGAGTGGCCCGTCAGACCCACAATGTCAGAATTTGATCTTATAGATTCAAGGAAAGGCTCCAGAGACAGCACGAACAGGAGCGGAGATAAAGGGCAGCCCTGTCTAGTACCATTTCTTATGGCAAAAGGCTGAGAGAGCGCTCCATTTACTTTCACCATTGCAGACGGCTCTGAGTATAGTGCCGCTATCCACTTAATAAAAGTTCCTGACATTCCCATCCCGTTAAGCGTCGCGAAGAGGAACGGCCATGCTACCCAATCGAACGCCTTTTCGGCGTCCGTGGATAGCAGTAAAACCGGTCGGTCTGATCTTTGGGCAATGTGGATGATATTCAGAGCACGTATGGTGCCATCCCTAGCTTCCCTCTGGGGAACGAATCCAACTTGATCCCTCTGTACCAGCAATGTAACAAAAGGTTGTAATCGCATCGCTAACACTGCTGAGAAGAGTTTCAGGTCACAGTTAAGGAGAGAGATCGGGCGATAGCTCGAGCATAGCTCCGGATCCTTTCCTTCCTTTGGTATGACAGTTATAGTTGCCAGCTGCGACTGAGTGTGTAAAGATGAGCCATCCTGAAGTGCATTAAGCGAGGCCACCAGTGGTGGTAGTAAGATTGGAGAGAAATGCTTATAATACTCGGACGGTAGGCCATCTGGACCCGGTGCTTTCCCATTTTTCTGTCGCTTCAGTGCAATATGTAGTTCCGCCACCGATATGGGCTCATTCAGAGAGACGTGCTCAGGTCCAGTCAACCGTCTGTGAATCCTTGTAGATAAGTATGTAGAAATGTTTTGGTCCTGCTTCGGCGTGGGGGTTGGCGCACACGAGTATAAGTTCGAGTAGTAGTCCCGGAAAGCGTTAACAATTGCGTCCGACGTCTGTGCCAATGTCCCCCCCCCGACATGCGGACTTTAGGGACGTAAGCTAACGCACGTCTCTGAGCATCCGAGCTAAAAGACGACCCGGTTTATTTTCATGATATGCAAAGAAGCATCCAGAGTAAAGAACAGCCCGATGGATTTGTGAGTGGGCAAGTTCCGCCAGGCGTGCTCTCTGTTTTTGCAGAAGACCTAGAGTCTCCACGTCTCCTGTCCCGACATGCCGATGTTCTAGTTCCCTAATCGCTGCAAGCAACTCCAGCGTCTCCGCTAGTCGTTCCTTTTTCTTTCGAGTAGCGATCCCTATCAGATGGCCACGGATAGTGGCCTTGTGGGCCTCCCACAGTGTGTGGGGTGACATCCCCTCAGTGCCGTTTTCCGCAAAATAGATACGCAAGGATTCCGCCACCTCCTCCTTCAGTATCTGATCTTGGAGTAGGGAGACATTAAGTTGCCAGTTAAAGCTTCAAGGACGACTATGTGCCGATCGAAGTGAGACATGGACCGGTGCGTGATCCGACCAAGTTCTGCACTGGATAGAAGCAGAGATAAGATCGTCTAAAGCAAAATGAGATACAAAGACATAATCCAAACGGGAGTACGTGAAATGTACCTCTGAATAGAAGGTGTAATCACGTTCGGTCGGATGTAATAGACGCCAGGCGTCCACCAGTTGCAGTTCATGCAGCGTTCGTCTAATGGATCTCAGTATATGAAGAGGGACCCTAGTGCGGCCCACTGACGAGTCTTCCACCGGGGATAGTGTTACATTGAAATCACCCCCTAGAATCAGCGTCCCTTCAGCGAAGGCGGTCAGTTTCCGTGCCAGTTTGGAAAGATATAGGTGTTGTCCAGTATTAGGGAGATAGATCGAGGCAAACGTGTACTTAACACCCGCAATCGTACCCTTCAGAAACACCCCTCTACCATCCCCCATGCAAAGTGTGTCTTGCCACACAAAAGGGAGGCTCCTGGAGAGTAGGATCGATGTCCCTCGAACCTTCCCCTCATGTGTAGTGTCATGGTATGCCTCTGGATAGTAAGAGTCACGTAAGGCCGGGTGAGAGTCCGTCCTAAAATGTGTCTCCTGTAAGAACACAACCGAGCATTTTTCCCGGTGTAAGTCTCTAAGGAGACGGCTACGCTTCTCAGGGACGTTCAGTCCCCGTGCGTTTATCGACAGGACTCGGAGTGAGTCCCCACAGAACCCCGAGACCCGTCCACCCCTCCCCTCCATCGGCCCCGCCCCGGATTACGAGTAGGGAAAGGGGGGAGAGAAAGAGAGCGGAAGAGAAGAGAAGAAAGAAGAGAGAAAAAAAAGGGGGTGGAGAAAAACCGAAGGGTCAAAGACGTCTATCCAATGGGAGAGTGTCCGTCCATTAAATTGGAAAGGGTGTTACGTCTCCCCAGAGGAGTAGTGCAAGGACGTCGAGAAAAAACCCGTTGGGGGAATATAGTGGCCTAACCAAGCGGTGAACCAAGCAAAACGTATTTACAAAAATTCAACGTACAACGTTCAACGACGGTCCCCTCCAGTAAGTTGAAGATAGCAGAGCAGGTACGGAGTTCGATTTTCATGAACATTAAAACCCATCCCACCCACCCCCTTTGTGAGTCAGCATAGGCACGTCCGATCAGGGGTCTTGTAGGCGTTGCCCCCGTAACACTCCAAACACAATTACTCATGCTAGAAACGCCTCCCAGGAATAGTAGTGGAGCACAATCAATATCAGGGCCAGAGAGATGTCGGTCACCTCCACATCCGGTATCTAAAGCCATATAACGCCCCTCCCAACCCTCCCCCCGTAGTCAGCGCAGCTGAAAGCTCCCCGTATGGTTACCCCAAAATTTATTCTATTTTTATGGTATTGTTTTTCCATCTATATAAACCCTCTCCCCTTTTCTTTTCCCTTTTTCCTTTTTTTCTCTCTCTTTTTAACATCCCCTGTTTTCCTCTTTCTTCCCCCCCTCCTCCCCTTTCCTTTTTCCTTCCCATTCCCTCTCCCTTTCTTTCTTTTTTTTCCCTTTTTTCTTCCCTTCCCTTTTCCCTCTTTTTCTCTTCCCCCTCCCCCTCCCCCCTTTAGTCTTTTTCCCCACCTCCCTTTTTCCAGTCTCCTAAGAATTCCCCCCCTTCCTCCCCCTCCCCGTCCCTCCCGTTCCCTCCCTCTCACTCCCTCCTCCCCCTTAACTTGGAACTTCATCCCCTTCATTATTTCCCTCTCTGATATCGCTTTATAGTTCCTCCCACCCCCTAGTCGCTGGAATATACCGCTTTTCTCCATCTCGTTTTTCCTTCCTTTTTTTTTTTTTTTCCTTTCTCCCCCTTTTTTCTCTTTCTTTCCCCCCTCCCCCTCTTCCTTCTTTCTCTTTGTACCTCCCTCTCATTCAACTCCTGCACCGCCAACCATCCGTGACCTTCCCCTTCGCCCCTCTCCCCCCAAGTCCTCCATTCCCCTTCTGCACCGACTGAGGAGCAGATATATTGTCCCCTTGTCCAGCCCCCTCTCTCCTCCTCCCATGCTGTGCAATTAACCATGACGCAGCTTGTCCCCATGCATGTCCTCACGTCCGGAGATGGAGCTCCGTCAACTGCAATGTGTAGCTCGGATCACAGCCTTGGTCTCGGTGCCTTACGGAGCCCCGTGAGGCTACTGTGTAGGTTGCGCCATCTCCCACAGCCACTTATCTTCCTGGGTCAGGTCGCAGTCAACCGCTTCTGTCCTGCGACTCCGTCCAAGGCCTCCACATCGGAATGCGTCCATCAGCTGAGCAAAGTTATAACGTCATGTCTGTTCGGCTTCTCAGTCGGGTTTGTGTGGGACGCCGAAAGCATGCCTAGGAAAAAGGGCGCAGCCAGCCCAGCATGGCAAATGGATGGAGAAAAAAGGGATTCATCAAGCAGCAAAGACTTGCTTTTGAAAGTGGCAGCTGATGAAATATTAGGAAACATTATGCCCCAAAGGTAATACAATCCACACATGCATTTACATTTTGATGTATCCCAAGACATTGTAAAAAAAAAACAAAAAAAACCCAAAGGAGGTTCCACATATCACACTGACTCCGTATCCTTGAGTGTGGTTGAATTCTCAGTCTATGCAGCAGAAAGGCAAGCCTGGCGTACGTTCTGGGCCCAAGTGTTCAACAGTGCTGTGAGAGAGTGCTTGGCTGGGAGCTGGAAGAGTTTGGATGTCATATACCAGTAGACAGACTGCAAGAATGGATTAGCCTCATATTGTCACGGGTTGTCTATCCACAGTGGGCTCTGCTCTGAATACCCAGCTGGGACACTAAGCCGCAGCGGGAGTACACTTGGCAGGGTTTCGTCATCCAGCTTGCATATAAGATGGACAATCCCATTGTTACTACTGTGAGAATGATCGAGGTTCACTGGAAATTTGGAGTGCAGTTTTGCAACCTCTCCTTGAAGTGTATCATCCTCCTCATACTTTCTTGTACGAGGTGTAACTGTCTGGGCTGTTATAGGCTGTCCTTGAGTAGCAGTCATCTCTGGCATGAAGGTTCGCTACAGTGAGTGGTTAAAGACAGGTGACCGGACATTAGACAGGATGGGGTCACACATTTTAAACCGCCGGAGGCGGCGAGTGGGGCCGGTCGATGTGTTGCGGTCGGTTATGCCGGGGGGAGCGCTGCATTTGAGCCCTCGGTCTAGTTGGGCGTTCCAATAGGCCTCCAGCCTCCCAGTTCGAAACAGTAGTGGAGGGAAGGGCGAGGCAGGCAAGGAAATCCGGGACATCCCTCGGCCTAAGAATCGTAGTGAGGACTCCGTCCAACCTCACTTGGAGGGAGGAGAGGAATCCCCAGCGGTAGGCTATGCGATGTTGTTGCAGCAATTGGGTAACCGGTCTCAGGGCTCTCCGAGCCGCCAAAGTAAGTGGGGACAGATCTTGATAGAACTCCAGCCGGAAACCCTCTATATCCCATTCCCTGCGTGTTTGGGCTATGTTCATCAGGCGGTCCTTGAGGGTATAACTGGTAACCCGGCATACTACGTCCCGCGGCGGTGCTCCAGTGGGTGGGCGGGGCCTCAGGGCCCGGTGGCAACGGTCCATAGGGACGGAGGGAACCCCCGGGTCACCCAGCAAGCGGACCAATATCGTTTGTACACAGTCTCCCAATTCCTCTGCGGGTACCGTCTCAGGGAGCCCCCTGATACGCAGATTGTGACGACGGCCCCTATTGTCCAAATCGTCTAAGCGCCGTTTCATGTCCGCCAGGTCTTCCTCGAGAGGAGCCGGCAACTGTGGCGGGAGATTCACGCGCCTCTCGAGCTCTGAAGTCTGAGGGTGGAGCTCCCCTATGTCTGTACGCACCTCCCGTATCTCTGACTGGAAGCTCACCCGGAAATCCTCCACCATGGCCGTGAGATCTGTTCGGGTGGGGAGCGCTGCCACCATCTTTTCCAGGCGGGCGATAGCTTGCAGGTGGTCCGGAGACCTTGCGGGGGAAGGGCGCGTCTCCGCCATTTTAGGAGAGGAATCCGTGTAGGCCGCAGTTGTGTCTCGTGAGGAAGGTGGGTGCAAAAATCCATCCAGAGGGCCCTTAGTCGTTCTGGAAGCTCTACGAGGGGTCAGGGTGGCATTGGAAGTTCTCTTACCCCGTCCCATGGCCCGTACGCTATTTTATGTGCTTTGAAATCGGAGGGGACCGACGAGCTAGCTCAGCATGCGGCCATCTTGGTCACGAGCCAAACCACGCCCCCCGGGGCCTCTTTCTCCGTTGTTTGCATTGCTACTGGTTGCGGCTCCTCTTCCTGAGGATGCTGCACCTTTTGCTGTGTCGGCGCTGCCTGTCGCCGCGTGGCCTGGCCTACTCGGCTTCGCTCTGCCTGTTCTGGACCCGCCACCATTCAGAGACACAGGTTGATGACAACAGCAGCGGTGATTGAGGTGTTTTTGCCGTGCTCTCTCGACCCTTTTCTTTTTCAGACGACGCTTCTTTTGAACTTTGTTTGCCCACACGCTGAGACTTTCTTTTTTGTTTTTTGTTCCTTTTTTGCTTTTGTTTTTCGAAGAGACCCCCCTCATTGAGGATGATTTTATTAACCCCTAGATGTCTTTGATCTTATCTCTTTGTTTATTTTCTTTAAGCGGTGCCACTATAGCTGACTATGTGGGGCCCTCAATTTCTGCATAATTGTATGATGACATGTTGTTTTCCCTGTTGCCTCACCCCTCCCCCTTTTCCTTTTTTTTTCTCTTCTCCCCCCCATTTTTGTTTAGTTGGCGTTTTCGGGATATCCTGAGGGACGTAGCTTACCTCCCCAGGTGCCCGGGCCTAGTGCCTTTCACCCCTCATGGCCTTCTCCCGTAGACTTCGGCCACCCGGGATTCTGCCAGGGTAGGCACATTCTTGGTCTTTTGCCATATTTTTCCCCACCTTACTCTACTTCCTCATCCTTTTTTTTTTATATTTTATGATCCCTTCCCCCTTTTATAAAGATCCTTGATCACTTTGTTGCTGATGATCCCCGGCCGGGGATTATCCAGATTTTTGTGCTACCCTTCCCATCTTGTTTCCTATTTTCTCGCTGAGACCCCCCTATCTGGGGATGTTTATTGTTTTCTGTATTAGATGATTTTCGCTGATTATAATACTTCTTATGCGCACTGTCATTTGTCAACTTAAGATTCCTGATGACTTTTTCTTATGCATGTGCAGTTAACAAGCTGTGGCCCTACGTGGCCAACCTTCTTGCTTTCACGATGACTTAATGTGGCCCTGCGAGGCCATTTATCGTTTATGTCCTGCTGACTTTTTCACCAAATAAAAAATTTTTGAATACAAAAAAGAATATGGATACCTAAAGATCGAACACACAAGAAAGCCCACATTCTATCACCTCCCAAAAATTCATAAAGACCTCCAAAAACCACCGGGGAGACCAATTATATCGGGAATCGATTCAATATCTAGTCATATCTCAGAATATATTGATAAGATGCTCCAACCCCTAGTGACTAAAACAGAGGCACATTTAAAAGATATCTTGAGCATAATACATGAACTACAGAAAATCAAATGGGAAGACCACTTCATCATGGTCACTAGTGATGTTAGAGCACTTTATAGTAACATTCCCCATGAAAAAGGTATCGAGCCAATCCAGTTCTATCTGGATGAGGAAGGAGATCTACTGAATGAACAGAAAGAGTTCATCCTTGAGGAAATACGTTTAATATTAAAAAACAATTATTTCTCTTTCAAAAAGGCCCGCTACCTCCAAATTAGGGGCAGTGCCATGGGAACGCGTTTTGCCCCAAGTTTTGCCAACCTATATATGGCAGACTATGAAAAAACACTGCTGGCAAGACAACGGGACAATATCGTCATATACCGCAGATATATAGACGATATCTTTATGGTTTGGAGAGGAGGGAAAGATCTACTCCTCCATTTCTTAGAAGAAATGAACGCCCACGATGAAAACATCTCATTAGACACCACGTGGAGCAAGACTTCGGTCAACTTCTTGGATCTGAGCATCTTACCAGAAGGAGATCAACTGTACACCAAAACTTTTTTCAAATCAGTCAGGGTCAGGGTGGCATTGGAAGTTCTCTTACCCCGTCCCATGGCCCGTACGCTATTTTATGTGCTTTGAAATCGGAGGGGACCGACGAGCTAGCTCAGCATGCGGCCATCTTGGTCACGAGCCAAACCACGCCCCCCGGGGCCTCTTTCTCCGTTGTTTGCATTGCTACTGGTTGCGGCTCCTCTTCCTGAGGATGCTGCACCTTTTGCTGTGTCGGCGCTGCCTGTCGCCGCGTGGCCTGGCCTACTCGGCTTCGCTCTGCCTGTTCTGGACCCGCCACCATTCAGAGACACAGGTTGATGACAACAGCAGCGGTGATTGAGGTGTTTTTGCCGTGCTCTCTCGACCCTTTTCTTTTTCAGACGACGCTTCTTTTGAACTTTGTTTGCCCACACGCTGAGACTTTCTTTTTTGTTTTTTGTTCCTTTTTTGCTTTTGTTTTTCGAAGAGACCCCCCTCATTGAGGATGATTTTATTAACCCCTAGATGTCTTTGATCTTATCTCTTTGTTTATTTTCTTTAAGCGGTGCCACTATAGCTGACTATGTGGGGCCCTCAATTTCTGCATAATTGTATGATGACATGTTGTTTTCCCTGTTGCCTCACCCCTCCCCCTTTTCCTTTTTTTTTCTCTTCTCCCCCCCATTTTTGTTTAGTTGGCGTTTTCGGGATATCCTGAGGGACGTAGCTTACCTCCCCAGGTGCCCGGGCCTAGTGCCTTTCACCCCCTCATGGCCTTCTCCCGTAGACTTCGGCCACCCGGGATTCTGCCAGGGTAGGCACATTCTTGGTCTTTTGCCATATTTTTCCCCACCTTACTCTACTTCCTCATCCTTTTTTTTTTATATTTTATGATCCCTTCCCCCTTTTATAAAGATCCTTGATCACTTTGTTGCTGATGATCCCCGGCCGGGGATTATCCAGATTTTTGTGCTACCCTTCCCATCTTGTTTCCTATTTTCTCGCTGAGACCCCCCTATCTGGGGATGTTTATTGTTTTCTGTATTAGATGATTTTCGCTGATTATAATACTTCTTATGCGCACTGTCATTTGTCAACTTAAGATTCCTGATGACTTTTTCTTATGCATGTGCAGTTAACAAGCTGTGGCCCTACGTGGCCAACCTTCTTGCTTTCACGATGACTTAATGTGGCCCTGCGAGGCCATTTATCGTTTATGTCCTGCTGACTTTTTCACCAAATAAAAAATTTTTGAATACAAAAAAGAATATGGATACCTAAAGATCGAACACACAAGAAAGCCCACATTCTATCACCTCCCAAAAATTCATAAAGACCTCCAAAAACCACCGGGGAGACCAATTATATCGGGAATCGATTCAATATCTAGTCATATCTCAGAATATATTGATAAGATGCTCCAACCCCTAGTGACTAAAACAGAGGCACATTTAAAAGATATCTTGAGCATAATACATGAACTACAGAAAATCAAATGGGAAGACCACTTCATCATGGTCACTAGTGATGTTAGAGCACTTTATAGTAACATTCCCCATGAAAAAGGTATCGAGCCAATCCAGTTCTATCTGGATGAGGAAGGAGATCTACTGAATGAACAGAAAGAGTTCATCCTTGAGGAAATACGTTTAATATTAAAAAACAATTATTTCTCTTTCAAAAAGGCCCGCTACCTCCAAATTAGGGGCAGTGCCATGGGAACGCGTTTTGCCCCAAGTTTTGCCAACCTATATATGGCAGACTATGAAAAAACACTGCTGGCAAGACAACGGGACAATATCGTCATATACCGCAGATATATAGACGATATCTTTATGGTTTGGAGAGGAGGGAAAGATCTACTCCTCCATTTCTTAGAAGAAATGAACGCCCACGATGAAAACATCTCATTAGACACCACGTGGAGCAAGACTTCGGTCAACTTCTTGGATCTGAGCATCTTACCAGAAGGAGATCAACTGTACACCAAAACTTTTTTCAAATCAGTGGACGCGAACGATTTCATTAGCAAAGACAGCTGCCATTTAAGTAGATGGCTCGACGGAGTTCCCAAGAGCCAGTTTATAAGACTAAGACGGAACAGCTTGAAGATTTTAGACTATGACACTCAAACTAAGGCCTTGATGTTAGCTTTCTCTAAAAAGGGTTTTGATCAACCCATACTAGAGACAACGAAAAATGAGATCAAGAATACAGAAAGGGATGAATTTTTGAAATACAAACAAAAACCACAGACTCCCCCCCTCAATTTAGGAGGCATCCCAGTACTGTTTACCTATTATCAACAAAAACAAACAAATGAGAAAAATCATCAACAAATTTTGGCCGATTTCTTAGGGAGGATCCAATACTTAAAGACCTACTACCGGTAAAACCTAGGTTCATATGTAGAGGTGCGAGAAACCTGAAATCCCAAGTAGTAAAGAGTGAACATGCACCCGCTAAGAAGAAAGAACCATTTCAACAAAAGGAAGGGTTTTACGGGTGCGGTAATTGCAACAGTTGCAGGACAACCGGGAACATAAAGAGGCACATCACCAGCGTAAAGAACCGAAGGGGAGACTGAAAAATCTGAGGCATAACCACATGTTTCTCAACCAATTATATATATTTAAACATCTGTCCATGTGGTATGAAATACGTTGGTAGAACGACAAGAGCACTAGGAGTTCGAATCAGAGAGCATATAAGAAATATTGAGAAGGGACTCGAAACACATAGTGTCCCTGCACAATTTAAGAGGTGTCACAACAGCGACCCGCGGAACCTCTAATTTATAGCCATCAAAAGAGTTCAGAACGACAGAAGAGGGGAGACATAGTGAAGAAAATAGGTCAGGAAGAAATTAAATTTATATACGACTTCGACTCACTACATCCAAACGGGCTCAACATGGATTTCGAGCTCTGTCATTTCTTGTGACAACCTTTTCCCCTCCCATACAATCTGAATGCCACTCCTCCCGTATTACTTATACCCATATTAGCAATACATCCATTCCCACGGCCTCCAGAAGCCCATCGCACCATCCTCCCCCTGCTACAAACCCAAGTAGTCCCCCATAGTCATATCTGAAAAGGCAGCCTCCCATCCGATGAGCAAGTACCATACCATCCACTCACACCGAATAGAAATAGAACATGCTTCCTGTTCTTCTTTTTTGGCATAGAAGTACCAATATCAGGGACCCTCCGAAAATTAGTCCATCAAGTTTTACTGTATGACCCGGACTCCACAACAATAGTTATCACTAGAGGCACTTAGCAAAATCAGAGAGATCAGACTCCCCGAAACTTTTTCACCACTCCACTTCCCATGATAAATGCACTATGTATACCAACATGCCGCCCACTATCTCACCACGTCGAAACTTCCCAGCTCTGGTCAACGACACCCCAAATCCCAACACTTCCTTCCAATATAAGCTACTTCCCAAGCAATGCCCTGAATAGTGCCCTGAAAGAGACAATCAGGAGATGACCCAAATAGGATAGTTCATCTACCCTGTAAACACCGTCAAGTACATAAGCTGGGCACACTTCCAGGCAATGCAGTAACTAGCTTGGGTCATGGAAACATCAGACTGTATAATTTTTATCTTCAAAGACTGCAAAAGCATCACGCACTGAGAGCCGCATCATCCCCATGACAACCGAGTGGAGCTGGACATGGAGGAAATCGAAAGGAACCGCCCTGTTCTTTCCCATTGGCAGTCCTTGATCACATGAGCGGGAATTTTATTCAGCGGCGGCTGAAAAAAAATAAACCGCCAAAACTAAAAGCAAAAGTAAAGGAGCCAATCAAATCCCGAAAAAACCCACCTTTAAAACCGAAGGGTACACAAGAGGGTCCCACAGTTGAAGAGGCCAGCATAGCGACTGGTGAAACGCGTCCTTGTAGGACCCCCAAACACTTTTGTTATTCTATTCATTCCTGTTTTTATTACTGATTCTGTCATTTAAAGCCCAATAAATCCCGATATTTAGATACTGCGTCCCCCATATTTTTCTTATCCTGTGCAAGCTAAGTCTGGAGACCCATATGATAGGGATCCTGAGCCGTGCAGCTTTGAAACGAGAAAGAGGGGAGAGGAGCGGTAAAAGAAGGGAGGGATAAAAAAAATATATCTGTATTGCTGAAAAATTCAATAAAAATCTTTAATTAAAAAAAAAAGGAGGGATGTTTGGCCACCTCTATGGGCTAACACTGTGTGTGAAATGAGCTACAACACCGTTTAGCTCCCGACCATGTAAGTGCAACTATATTCATTTTTCATTTTTCCTGTTTGTTGACAGCCCGCACTATTTTCCTGCTGTTGTCTCGCTTATATCTTTGAGGTGAGAATTAAAGAGGCCCCGGAGGAAGAAGAATCCCCTAACATGTCCTCGAGCACCACTGTATTCTTTACGTGCTAATATATAGACATTCTTAGGATCAGCGGACATTAATTAATGAAGTACTCTTCACCCTGTGTAATATAAGAGTGATACACATGACACGCTAGGGTATCTACCGGTATATGTAATATAGGACCTGTTTTTATTGAATAGAGCGAGCAGCACCCATTAGAGTTAATTATTGTCATATCCACATATCCTGTCAATTCAGCAAAGCATTGTCCTCTAACTCTATAGGCAGCAGCACGCCACATAAACTTTTGGATTCTGGGAAAAGGCGCCAATATAGGGGAGCCACAAAACCCTGAAAATATTTCACATTATTGTCTGGTAAAAAGCTGTTCCATGCATCTTTGAAAGACTTCACTACATGTGGAAATCCCATGTGGCATCCGTAAGAATTTGTATCTTCCAAATGGGTTCATGAATGTTGTGAGTGTTGATGATTCCTCATCCAAGGGGATTTGCCCTCCACAGGACTGCACGGAGGATCGTGCTGCTGGGTCACATGAGCGGCATGATCTCGCCTTTTGCGAGATCCTGCTGGTCGGCTGAGTGATTGCGGAGGGAGACAAGGGACTTTCTTCCCACAGTCTCCCTCTGCTCCCGCCGGCCAGAAGCAGATCGGGCCGCCGTTCGCCGCGGGATGAGAGGTATGTGATTTTTGGGGGAGGTTTTGAGCTGCAGGTAACGGATTCTGCAGCAGCACAATCTGTTACCTACACCTCTGAGCAGGTGGTAACTATTTCGTTAGCACCAACTCTTAGTAACTGAAAGGAATTTTGAAATATGGTAGCTAATTCACTGTATACATATTTCTATATTCTAGTAATATTTGATAGCTATATAAATATATAGGGCCTGATTGACTGCTCAACAAATACATAATGTGTTGGTGAGATAATGCTGAGTCTGGTCCTTCTCTTGGCTTTCTGTTTTTTCTTAAGGAGTGCAAATTTTCTATTCAACTCCACTTCCTCTTGAAGCTAAAAAGGCTGGCTGGCCGAGAGGAAGGGAGGGACACAGATGTTTAATTGTTCATGTATATCCTATGGAACATTCTTATTTACAAAAACAGGATATAGCTGTGACGTCAATTTAGTCTTGCCTACTAGGCAAGGACAGGAAATGTTTGTGTAAGTCTAGGTACTGCCCAAAGTAGAAAAAACATGTTTCCTATATTACTGACGTATTGATTTTTTATTGGCTTGTAATTCATGAATTTGTGACACTCCTATTTTGACAAAACTACTGAATGTTTGCAATTTGCCCCAGAGTAATAAGAAACACCCAAGACAGAATTTGTGTCCTGGTCTTTTATTCTCACTCGAGTTCTGTTTCCTGTATGATCACTGTGTCTGGTGACAAAGCAGCTATCTCTATCATCACTGGACCGTGGCCATTCCTGTGATATTCTTGCAGAATACATTTCAATTTGGTATCAGAAGTGCGGATTTGAACTAATCAACTTGTCTCGGTGAGTATGGGTTTACATATTTATTGTATTAATATTTATTGAACCTAATATTCATCATAGATAACTTGCTTGTTCAAATTTTCGAACTCGCATTATTTGATTTGATAGTGCAAGAGTTTCTTTTAAATGATTTGATTGTTTGAGTGATGGTGAATGAAAAATAGGATTTTTTACAATCGTCTGGGTAAAGAATAGTGATCCTTTCTCTTTGTTTCCTTGATCAATTGTTGGATGTCCCCGCTGTTAGTGACTCACATTTGAATTGTGTTGTAAAGAGTATTATATTTTAAAAGATTAATACCTTTAAGTTTCCCGCCCCGAGAATTGGGTCCCTATTTACCTGACTACTTGTTATTTCTTATTTGTGCGTGTTCCCCCTGATAGTGTAGGTAAAAAGATTTTAAATAGAATGGAGATTGCTGTTTTGTGATTTGGCTCAGTGAGAATAGAGAAAACTGCGCATTTTTGCGACCCTTTCCCTCTCACCCTTTTAATTGCGCTGGCCCTTCTCCTTCCCCCCTCCACCGCGCCTTTTTTTTGCGATATGGGTGCCAAAAAATCCTCCCATATAGATACAAAAACAAAGGGGAAATTAGATAAGCACTTCAATAAGAAGTTAATGCCTCAAAATGACCCTGCTGAAACGCCCACCGATTTTGTACAACGTGTTGCTGGCGGATATTTCACAACGCCCTTTATAGATTGTCTTGCTGGATGGACTACAGCCATGCATTCTTTTGATCCATTCCCAAATTCAGGAAGCTTCTCTTCCTATCATATGTACATGATAAAAGGCTTATGTCTTGGCGACCAAAAAGCTTTCCCATATTTCCAACCTGACTCAAATTGGGATAGAAAATATATGAAGGAATGTGGTAAAGTGTGGATTCACTTGTCCTCTTCATATAACCCCATTTCTAAAACTCCTAAAGCTGTATTATGGTCCATAGATAATCCCCCACTTTATAATTCCTCTCCTCCTGCCCTTTCACAACCTACTCCCAAACCCTCTTCCCTTTATACCAGCCGTGACCCTAAGACTTTGGCAGCTGTGATTACAACTATTGAAACCACTACTAATCCCCTGCCTTCCCCCGAAGCCCTAACACAAAATATAGGTGTTTTAGGTGCTATCGTAGGAATACCCCATGTTGAAACAGAATCTGACACAGAACAAGATGAAACTAGCACATATGATTGGCAAAATAAAACCCCTATGTCTAAATTCAGTACATCCTCATTTGTATCCACTTCCAAACCCAACCGTGTAGGATACTCTCCCCAAATGCAATCTTTTATTGACCAATTTGAACCCCAACTTCAGAACATAATAACTAGGACCCAATCTGGCAAAACTATCAAACCCCCTGCTAGATATCAGATGCCCTATTTAATTGCAGGAAATAATGTCATTATTATGCCCCCTGATATAGGAACCTTGAATTCCATAATTAAGGGTTCTCCTAATCCCCGAATTTTCCCGACCGCGACAACACAATATCGTAAACGGGCGACACGAGGATTGCAATTAACTCAGGAAGATTACAAGTTGATCATTAACGGTGTCATGGGATATGCTGATGACACTGGTTTTGATTGGACTCGTGTTCTCTCACTTCAACCCCCCCATGTTCCTCTAATGGGTGCCCCTATTACACCCCAAAATTTGCCTTTACAAACATCGGTCCAGATTGATGATATGTGGACAGAAGTTTGTGATGAATGGACTCGTAATTATGGAGCTCGACGTTCTATGGTCGCAGCCACTGCATGCAAACAAAATGCCAAAGAATCTGTCACCAAATTCGTCCACCGGTTCCATAAGAACTGGAAGGAGGATGCCGGCATGACATTAGATGGAGATATGGGTCTCCTCTACACTCAAACTCTCATGGGTAATCTCAGAGATGATACCCAGAGAATTGCTAAACAGGTTATTGATAACTGGCCAACAGTGGTACCTATTGGCCTTAATAATAGGCTCCTTGTTAAAGATTCTGCTGGTTGCTTTGACCTGCAGCATTCTAAATATATGTTAGCTGTTTTTAACAATCCTTCAGGTCCCCCAGGTAATAATGGTCCTCGCCCTAAACGAACTTATTATCATCCTCAACACCCCACACGTACCCTAGGTACTTGTTTCATTTGTGGTGATCCAACTCACTGGCGTAATGAATGCCCTCATAATCCCAGGAACATTGGCAATACTGCTATGAACCCCCAGCCACGATCTCCAACAAGCAATGCTGTTACCTCTCCTAACAATGCCTGTGATCCACCTCGTCATAAGATTGATTGGCAAAACCAATCAAATGCATGATGTGGCCCAGAGGCATGCTCCATCTCATGTGTTCAGGTTTCAGAAACAGTTAACCATTTGCCCCTAGTGATCCTTAATTTGGAGGATCATAAAACCCCATTACTTGTGGATACGGGTGCTACAAATTCGACACTTACAATAGAGTGGTGTTTGTGGTCAATTAAACCTGCTGAGACGCCATTTTTGGGGATTAATGGAGTCCTAACAGAAACGTTTGTCACCCCACCCATTGCTATTTCTTCAAATTCTTCTCCTGCCTCTGTGTTTCATTCTTTTCATGTTCTCCCTACCTGTCCTGTTAATTTGCTAGGTAGAGATTTGCTTTCTTTGCTTGCTGTGTCTATTATCTGCATACCATCTGGATCTTTACATGTGGATTCACCATTCTTTTCTATTGAAGCTGCTCCCAGCACATTTCATCCACCATCAGCCCCTCCCCTCTCTCCACCTAACTCTTCCTCCCATTCCTTCTCTCCTCTTCACTGTGCTTTCCTTTCAGCACCTGATCTCGAATTGTGTGTACATCCGGATGTATGGGCCATTGACGAATATGATGTGGGTTCTATCTCCTGCACACCATATTCGGCAAAATTAAAAGAATCTGCTACTCCTGTCTATCACAAGCAATATAATCTGTCACCTGCTAAAGTTGAAGGAATACGGGAATTCATTCACCGCTTCCTTGCTACTGGCATTCTGCGTCCCATTGTAAGTTCGTACAACACTCCTGTAAATCCTGTGCCTAAAGGAGATGGAAATCGCTTTACTCAGGATTTCAGATCTCTCAATGAAACCATAATTCCTATTTCTCCAATTGTACCTGACCTCAGGGGCGGATCCAGGGGGGGGCAACGGGGCAATTGCCCCCCCCCGAGATTTGAGCTGGGGACCCCTGAAGAGTCCGTCCTGTTAAAGGGAAGCGGCTGCATGCAGGCGCAGCCGGTCACGTGGTCCGGCTAATCAGGTGGTACTGAGTCTCTGTACCACCTGACTGGCCGGACCGCGTGACCTGCGCACGCACGCCACGCAGCCGCATCACCTTCAACAGGACGGACTCTTCAGGACCGGGCAGGCACTCCCGCGCTGCCCGGAATCTAGGTCCCCTCAACCCCTGCCGGAGCTGGAGCAATATCCAGGTGAGAGCTGGGGCAAATCCATGTGTAAGCTGGGGGCAAATCCATGAGCTGGGGGCAAATCCATGAGCTGGGGGCAAATCCATGTGTAAGCTGGGCAAATCCATGAGCTGGGGGCAAATCCATGAGCTGGGGGCAAATCCATGAGCTGGGGCAAATCCATGACCTGGGCAAATCCATGAGCTGGGGGCAAATCCATGAGCTGGGGGCAAATCCATGAGCTGGGCAAATCCATGTGTGAGCTGGGGGCAAATCCATGTGTGAGCTGGGGCAAATCCATGACCTGGGCAAATCCATGACCTGGGCAAATCCATGAGCTGGGGGCAAATCCATGAGCTGGGGCAAATCCATGAGCTGGGCAAATCCATGTGTGAGCTGGGGGCAAATCCATGTATGAGCTGGGGCAAATCCATGAGCTGGGGCCAATCCATGTGTGAGCTGGGGGCTCTCTGCTCCTCTAGATTGTAAAATCCGGGGTGCCCTCTGCTCCTCTAGATTGTAAGCTCCTGGGTGCCCTCTGCTCCTCTAGATTGTAAGCTCCTGGGTGCCCTCTGCTTTTCTAGATTGTAAGCTCCTGTGAGCCGGGCCCTCTGCTCCTCTAGATTCTAAGCTCCTGTGAGCCAGGCCCTCTGCTCCTCTAGATTGTAAGCTCCTGTGAGCCGGACCCTCTGCTCCTCTAGATTGTAAGCTCCTGTGAGCCGGGCCCTTTGCTCCTCTAGATTGTAAACTCCTGTGAGCCGGGCCCTCTGCTCCTCTAGATTGTAAGCTCCTGTGAGCCGGACCCTCTGCTCCTCTAGATTGTAAGCTCCTGTGAGCCGGACCCTCTGCTCCTCTAGATTGTAAGCTCCTGTGAGCCGGGCCCTCTGCTCCTCTAGATTGTAAACTCCTGTGAGCCGGACCCTCTGCTCCTCTAGATTGTAAGCTCCTGTGAGCCGGACCCTCTGCTCCTCTAGATTGTAAGCTCCTGTGAGCCGGGCCCTCTGTAAATTCTCGTGAGTCGGGCTCTCTGCTAAAACACCTTATTTTCTGTCAGTGCCCCTCCCGAGACTAGTCTCTGGATCCGCCCCTGCCTGACCTCCCAACCCTTCTCACCTCCATACCCCCAGACTCCACACATTTTACAATCATAGACCTAAAAAATTCCTTTTTTTCTGTCCCAGTACTTCCAGATACACAACACATTTTGGCCTTTACGTTTGAAGGTAGCCAGTTTTGTTGGTCAGTATTACCTATGGGATTTATTGATAGCCCGGCTACCTTTGCAAGGGCACTGCGTGAGACTCTGTTGAGTTACAGTCCGCCGGAAGGCTCCACCTTACTACAGTATGTGGATGACCTCCTCCTTTGCAGCCTCAGCCAAGCTGCATGTCACACTGACTCTGTTGCTCTCCTCAACCATCTACACTCAGAAGGCCACAAGGTGTCCAGAAAAAAGACACAATTTTGCTCCACCTCTGTTGAATATTTGGGTTTCGTTCTCACTCAGGGATCTCGTGTCCTCTCACCGTCCCGCATTCAGAGCCTGCTCCAGCTCAAGCGTCCTGCCTCCAAAACAGACATGTTGTCCTTTCTAGGGATGGTGAATTTTTGTCGTCACTGGATACCAGACTGTTCCTATTATGACTCTGTTCTTCGTGCATCTGCTGCGCGCACAGCTCCGGACCAAATTGTTTGGTCTCCGGACATGGTGTCTGCCTTTGATACGTTAAAGGAACTGTTGGCTACTGCACCAGCACTGGGGCTACCGAACTATAAACTGCCTTTCCACCTCTACTGTAGGCAGGATGGGCGCACAATGGCGGCTGTTCTTGCACAGGTCCACGGGGGGCGCTGCATCCAACTGCATTTTTGTCAAAAGTCATGCCACCTGTTGTCCAGGGAATGCCAAATTGTCTCTGCTCCTTGGCTGCCTGTGCCATGGCTGTGGAAACAGTTCAGTCCTTAACCCTAGGTACTGACACGATTCTCCATACACAACACAATGTCTTGCATGTACTTCGTAACCTTTCTACCCAGCACATTTCTTCCCAACGTTTGTCTGGTTATGAAACTGTACTAACTTCTACCTCCAATTTGTCTGTCAAATACTCTTCTGTCACTTCTGGTCCTTCTGTTGTTCTTAACGCTCTTCTGCGTCTACGCGAAGACCATGAGGAGCCTCGTGAATTACATGATTGTCTTCCGCTCATTCAACTAACGACCTCTCCTAGATCTGATCTTTCTGACACTCCTCTAGAAGGTCCTGATATTCGTCATATCTTTGTTGATGGCTCCTGTTCACGTCCTTCTGATTCACAGTATCTGACTGGTTATGCTGTGGTTGAATTGCCTGACATTGTGCATGAATCTGCTTCCATTCCATCAAATTCTTCGCAAGCTGCAGAACTCTTTGCTTTAACAGCTGCATGTAAACTTTTTAAAGATCTCCCTGTCACCATTTATACTGACTCTCGTTATGCATTTGGTGTTGTGCATGACTTTGGTGCACTATGGCATCGCATGGTTTTACTACGGCTGATGGTCGTCCTATTTCTCATTCTGATCTGATTTCTTTTTTTTTTTAATTCAAAATTTTTCTTTATTATAGACAAAGAAATAACAGGAAATATATCTGTGGTCAAATGACCATAAACAGAGAGATACAGGAACAGTGGATATGTAGAATACAGAGACAGAAGAAAAAAAAAAAAAAAAAACATTACAGTAGGCATTCACTTTCTTGAGGCAGAGTAAATAATCTCAACATTCCTAACCCACTCTCAAGTTACACAATGGTTAATGAACCGTCTGGACCTCGGAGGGTACCATAGTAAATAGTGCAGAATAATACAATCGTGAGAGGGAGGAGTACGTCTCGCCCATATCTATGGCAAGAGACTCCATCCAAAGAGTGAGATAAGCGTCAGAGAGAGAGGTAAAGGGTATAGATAAAGTGAAGGCAGAGAGTGTGACAGCAAAGAAGAAGGAGAAAAAGAGGGAGGAGGAGGAGGGGGAATGTCGGAGCATATGGGAAACATATGGAAGACATATACATTACAACTAGAGACAGTCTATGGGCCAGGAATGGTGATATTGTATCATACGGTTAGTGCAGAATGAAGAGGTTACGCCATCCGATCCCTCCCGGGCCCCGACCGCCAGGACGCGGCATACCGCTCCCAATGGAACCACTTCAGACCGAAGCCATCCATCTCACCCCGGGACTCAGCATCAAGGTGATCAATAGATCAAAAAGATTCAACTCGGCCGACCCATTCACCCGTGGAGGGGGTCCTGTCAGTTCGCCAGAGAGCGGGAATGAGTGCGCGGGCTGCCAAGATCATGTAGAGGAGCACCGATCGTTTGAGTGTCTTAAGAGGTAGGTCAATGTGGAAGAGCAGAAAACACTCCGGTGTATGTGGTAGCTTGACGTCGGTGACCTGGTGGATCACATCCCGAACTACATCCCAAAAGTCCTTGATCCGGGGGCAAGACCACCATATGTGGGAGAGTGTCCCGGTATCTTGGGCGCATCTCCAGCACTCTGACGGGGTCGATGGGTAGATACTATGAAGAAGGCTAGGAGTCTTGTACCAAAAAGAAAGCAATTTAAAGAACGTTTCTTGGATGCGGGTGGCGCTACTACCCTTATGAACCAGGGTATACGTTTTCGACCACTGGTCCAGGGAGATCGAGAACCCAAGTTCCCTCTCCCATCTAGCTTCGAAAGAGGGGGCCTCTGTGTCCGTAGACATGATCATCCCGTAGAGGGTGGAGATCCCTCTGGTCAAGGAGTGACCCGTATGACAAAGGCGTTCGAAAGGCAGTAAAGGTCGACTCAGACTGTAACTACAGTTGAGGCTCCTTAGGTACGACTTTAACTGGTAGAAGTTGAATTGCTCCAAGTACGAAAGAGGGCCCTGTTGAATTGAGCGAGGGGATAGTTCCAAGTTGCCACCCGGAGGGAAATCTATCGCCCGAAGCCTGTCCGAGTCCGTCATCCGGGCCCGCAGGGAGGGCAATATGCCGCTTAACAGCTCTGGGTTATGCGACAGCGGGAGCAATGGGGAACGGGAGGAAGAAAGTCCAAGAGAAATTTTCCGTGTATGCCAGATGTGCAATGTTGCCGACATCGGGTCAGGGTCTGCCCTCGGGGCCGTCAGTCGGGGAGGGGGCAGCCAGGGCAAAGTCCATAAGGGACGGTCAGTAAGTGCTCGTTCCAGGTCTAACCATAATTTTTCCAGGCCAATTCCAGACCACTCAACCACTCGCGCCATATGACAGGCGCGGTAGTACTTTCTAGGGTCAGGCAGGGCCAAGCCACCTTTCGCTTTGGGGCGACAGAGCACCGCAAATCCCACCCGTGGGCGTCCCCTGGGCCAGACAAATTTTAACAATTCCGATCTGAGGGCTGTAAAGAACGACAGTGGGATCGTGATCGGTAGGGCGTTGAAGAGGTAGAGCAGTCGGGGCATCAGGTTCATTTTGAGCACTACAATTCTACCAAACCATGACAGCATCCCCCCAGTCCAGGCCGCCATATCCGTGCGAAAGGAATGGAGGATGGCAAGAAAGTTAAGATCGTGAAGTAATCTGGTCGAGGGAGCTAACCAGACACCTAAGTATCTCATTCGGTCCGGACAATAGCGGAACGAGTAGGAACGTCTGAGATAGGAGATGGAGGAGTGGCTCAGGGAAATGCCAAGAAATTCCGATTTGGCTCGGTTGATACAATATCCAGCTAGGGTGCCGTATTCCTCGAGCGTCTGTACGACCGCGGGAAGAGAGGTAATTGGGTTTGTGAGAAGGAACAGGAGATCGTCAGCGTACGCTGAGACCTTGTGCTCCGAGGCATGTCCCTGAATGCCCATGATGGAGGGATTGAGGCGAATCGATTCCAGCAGAGGTTCGAGCGATAGGGCAAATAGAAGGGGGGACAACGGGCAACCCTGACGTGTCCCGTTTCGAACATTGAACATCTCAGACAGGGCACCATTTGCTTTTACCCTAGCCGTAGGATTAGCGTACAGGGCCTCCAACCAAGAAAGGAAAGAGCCGCCCACTCCCAGGCGTGCCAGGACCAAAAACAGAAAGAGCCAACTCACCCGGTCGAAGGCCTTCTCCGCATCGGTGGAAAGCAAGAGTATTCCAGTATGCGTACGGTTAGCCAGACCAATAGCGCTTAAGACCCGAGTCGTTGCGTCTCGCGCCTCCCGTCCAGGGATAAAACCCACTTGATCGGTATGAATGAGCGCAGGCAAGAGAGGCGCGAGACGAGTGGCCATTATTTTCGCAAGTATCTTGAGGTCCGTATTCAGTAAGGAAATGGGGCGGTAGTTACGCACGTCCGTGTCGTCTTTTCCCGGTTTCTTGATGACCGAGATAGTGGCTGATAAAGTATGAGGATGAAGTTTACCTCCATCTCTCAGTGAGGCAAAAAGGGATTCCATGTGAGGGATCAAAACGTCGGAGTAGGACTTATAATATTCGGCCGGTAAGCCGTCAGGACCTGGGCATTTACCACCTTTAAGTCCATTCACTACCCTTCGTATCTCCGCAGCCGAAATTGGGGCATCAAGAGAGTCGGATGACTCCTGAGGGAGGGTGCGGTTCAGCTTGCTCTCCAGATATCCATTAATGCTCGCCGAGGAGGGTATGTTGTCGTCGGATGCCATGTCCATACTATATAACTTTTCATAAAAATTGCGAAATTCGCCCAAGATCCGGTCGGGTCGTGTAACTATCTCTCCAGAGGGGAGTTTAAGTTTGGCTATATAAGTTGCTTCCCGTCTCCCGCGTAGGATCTTAGCTAGCAATTTGCCCGGTTTGTTTTCTTTGAGAGCGAAGGAGCATTTAGCTTTCTGGGCCGCGAAGCGGATGTCTTTGTCAAGGATGTCATTCAGCGCCCTACGCTTGGCGAGCAGAAGGTCGTAGTCTGCAGGGAGTGCTGACGCATGGTGGGCAAGTTCAAGGTCTCTTATTTCTGCAAAAAGAGCCGCTAAAGCGCCCAATCTCTCTCGTTTAAGTGCTGTGGCTCTACTAAGAAAGACACCTCGCACTACAGACTTATGTGCTTCCCATATCGTAGGGAGGGAAACGCCTGAATCCGCGTTATCAGAGAAGTAATTGCGTAGGCCAGATTCAACTTCTGTAGAGAAAGCGGGATCCAGTAACAGAGATGTGTTTAAACGCCATTGTCGTTCCGAGGGGCGCGACAAGGGAGAGGAGAAGATTGTCAGGAGAGGGCAGTGGTCAGACCACGTTTGGGCATGTATGACAGAGTCCTCGACACAGAGCACTGAGCGTTGCTGGACAAACAGATAGTCGAGGCGCGAGTATGTAGCGTGGACTGAGGAATAGAAGGTGTAGTCGCGTTCCCCTGCGTGGAAGGCCCTCCAGACATCCACCAGCTGCAGCGCGTCCAGGGTGTGGCGGATGTGGCGAGGGATACAGGACGGGATAGAAGAGTGTCCCGCAGAAGTATCTAGATGCGGGTCCAGTGGGACATTAAAATCACCCGCCAATACCAAGGTTCCTACCGCAAAAGAAGTAAGGCGACGGAGGATCGCTGCTAGGCAATGGTGTTGGTTAGTGTTTGGGAGGTATACCGATGCGAAGGTGTATTTAACACCCACTATTGTACAGTTTACAAACAAGAAACGGCCTCCATCATCAGAGAGCACGCCATCGACGATCACAGGGGTGTCGCTAGAGAAAAGAATCGCCACTCCACGACTCTTGCCCCCGGAGTAGTTGCTGTAATAGCCCGTTGGGAAAGCTGGGTCACTCAAAGACGGGGCAGCATCTTGTCGAAAGTGTGTTTCCTGGAGGAAGACCACCGACGCCCTCAGCGCCCGGACCTCCCGGAAGAGACTGCGGCGTTTTTCTGGGATGTTCAGGCCTTTCACATTATATGTGAGAAAGCAGAGGGGCTTTGGGGAAAAGCCTGGCGACAAAGACATATCTCCAGCGGTCAGACAAACAAACAACGGGAAAAGGACGGAGGGAAGGGTGGGAGAAGAGAAGGAGAAAGGGAGAAAGAAGAAAGAAAGTACAGAAAACAAAAGAAGATAATAAGGAATGGTACGTCTCCGGGAGAGGCTAGTCTGCACCCTAGAGAGGTTGACTACCTTCCCGTGGAAAGAATGACGTCCGGTCCTTGTGGGCGCGAAGGTCCAGGAACCGCAACCCGAGCGGCCAAGAAAATTGTCGCCTAAGTGCACAACCAGAAAAGGCAACAGTGTTTAAATATCAAAAATGAAAGTCAAAAACCAAATGTCGAGCACCAAGAAGTCCCCTCCGACTTCTAAATATGAGAAGTGCGGAAAAAGCGGCAATAACAGTAAGTAGCATGAAAAAACAGGGGACTCTCCTAAAGAGAGACCCGTCTTAACCAAATAATACTTATAACTATAAGTCCCCCTGTGGCACCCGAGGTCCAGGGAGTTCCCCTACTGATGAGTTATGAAAAAAAAAAAAAATGGGGGTGTTGGACCTACACAATCTAGGGGCGACCACCCTCCCCACAGAGCATACACAATCCCCTCCCCCGAGAAGGAAATATGACAGTGTCGCGGACAGACGGACCATGCAGGTCTAAGGTAAATCGATACCCCTTCCCTCTGCGACCACCGAAATCCCACCCAGGTCTTCGAGGATGTAGGAAACCAGTGTCAAGTCATGGCCCTTAGAGGCAAGGCGGGGCAACCGTTGCCACAGCAGGGGTAGCGCTGTTGTAGGGGTCGAGCTCCAAGGACCCGTCGCCCTCATCTGTCCTGGTTCTATATTGGGCTGCTTCCCCTCCCCACCCACCCACCCATTCCCTCCCTTCCCTGGCCCGGAAGTGGGGGCAAGTGCGCAGTAAAAGTATGTATCAGGTGTGAGGAGTGGTGGTGCCGAGGAAAAGAGTCCGGCCAGGGTCCCGAACAGGCGTGCTCAGTCAGTCCATATAGTGGGCCTGTGTAAAGGATGAGAGCGCAGAAAAAGAGCTCCAAGTGCATTAGGGTCGCGGAAGGTTCATACAATGGCCACCAGTATGGTATAGGGGCTGAGCACATGCAAGTGTCTCTCATCAAAAGTTTACTCACAGTAGGGTCACATAAATGTTACCATGACCTCGGAAAGGGGGGGGTCACCTCAGACTCCGTCATCCGGGTCGGGTCGGTTTCCATCTCCATTGCGGGGTCGACGTTGGCGACCACGTGAACGACGTCTGCGTGGTCCGTATGGGGCCAGTGGTGCCGAGTGGTTACCTTCTAGTTCCCAGCTCCTAACGGGGGGCACCGTCAGTCCCATCATGTCTGCGAACTTGGGGACATCAGAAGGGAAGCAGATAGAGTGGCGTTCACCGTCTTTCGAAGCCGTTAGAGCGAATGGGTGCCCCCCATCTGTACTGAATTCCAGCCTGGCGCAGGGCTTGAGTCACTGGCTGTAGGCAACGCCTCGCAGTAAGAGTAAAAGGTGTAAGATCCTGGTAGAATTCCAGAGAGCTGTCATGGAAATTCCAGGTGCGGGACGCCCGAGACGCCCCCATGATCCTCTCCTTCAATGTATAGTCCAGTAGGCAGCATATTACGTCTCGGGGGGTGCCGTCGGAGGCGGTATCGGGCGCAAAGCCCTATGTGCGCGGTCTATTAAGAGCGGGGTATCAGGTTCCTGGCCCAGCACCAGTGTAAAGACCTCCGTAAGGATGGCGCATAAATCTTCGGGGCCGTCTGTCTCCAATAACCCTCGGATCCGGATATTGTGCCTCCGGCCTCGGTTATCGAGGTCATCTACGCGGCTCTGTAGGTCGCTGTAAGCCGCCGGTGGAGGGGGATGATTTCCCCGATCTTCTAGGAGACCCACACGAGACGCTAAGGCCTCCACATCCGACCGTACCTCCCTCATGTCACCAGCGAAGCTGTCCCTGAGATCCGCCACCAGGTCCGCTAGGTCTGCCTTGGTGGGGAGAGCCGAAATGAGACGCTCCAGGCGGCAAACAGCGTCCGAGGACTCAACTGTCAGGTGCGGAGTGGTAGGCCCACCCGCCATCTTGCCTCGTGGCGGGGACGGGGTCGGAGCCGGGGTTGCGGTGATAAAAGCGTCCAGCGGTCCAGCTGTGCGGGTTGGCCGGAGCGCTGGGGTCTTGGGGGTATTCGGGCGTGGTTTACCTCGCACCATGACCTGAAACGCCGATGAGCAGTGTGGTATCGTCGGAGGGGACTCAGGAGCTCTGCATTCAAGCGGCCATCTTGGTCACGGGTCAGGACACGCCATTCTCTGATCTGATTTCTGATCTCCTGTCTGCTATTCTATTACCTTCTCGTCTTGCTGTTGTCAAATGCAAAGGTCATGATCCTGTTGACTCTTTTGTTTCTCGTGGCAATCACTTTGCTGACGCTAAGTCTAAAGCTGCTGCTCTTTCATCTCCTACCATTTCTCTTGTTCCTCACCCTCCAATTGTCACCTGCTACCTTTCTCCTTTTCTGCTACCCCAGAAATGGATGCTTAAAGAACTCCAGGCAGGTGCTACTGAAGCTGATGTTTATCATTGGGCCTCAGAAGGCCTTGTGAAGTCTCAAGAAATTCCACCTGATGTTAGAATTTATGAGAAAGGAGGGAGAGTGGGCCTACCTGCTGCAGCAGCGCCAATCTTTATTTTTTCTTTTCACGGTCCTGGCCACAGATCTCCCAAACTCACATACAGCGAAATGGCTAAAAATTTTCTGTTTGTAATCTTAAGGCTATGATTAATTCCCAACTTTCTCGTTGCCTTATATGTGCCAGAAATAATACACAGGGCCCAAAAATTAAAACTCAACACCTACCGCCAGCTAATGGTCCATTTCAGGAACTCCAAATTGATTTTACACACATGCCCACTGCAAAAGGTAACCTGAAATACCTTCTGGTAATAGTTGACAAGTTTTCTAGATGGCCTGAAGCCTTCCCTACTGCAAGAGAAAATGCCAGAACTGTTGCCAAAATTCTTTGTAAAGAATTAATACCCAGATATGGATGCCCCATATCTATTGATTCAGATAATGGTTCTGCCTTTACCTCCAAGATCACACAGGAATTGGTAAAATTAATGGCCATTCAATGGAAGTTTCATTGCCCATACCATGTGGAAAGTTCCGGAATCGTGGAACGGCAAAATAGAAATATCAAAAATAAACTTAGAAAAGCTACTGAGGGTACCTTCAAGAACTGGCCGGATTACCTTCCAGCCATTCTTGCAGAAATAAGAATGACCACCCATTCTGTCACTGGTCTCTCCCCCTTTGAAGTTCTCATGGGAAGACCCTTTCCTACCCCAAGGATTCCTAAGCAAGGTCCCCTGGTAATGTTACCAGGTGATCTGGATGAATTTAGAGAAGCATATGTTAATCAATTGCTTAAAACATTGCATGATTTCCATAGAACGGTCTCCTGCTCTTTTCTGCCTCTCTCCACAGATCCTACTCACCATTTTGTTCCAGGAGATCGAGTGCTCGTGAAGGTCCTGCATCGTCACAAAACCATTGATCCACCATATGGAGAGCCGACTACCGTCCTTGCTGTGACCAGAACCGCCGTGCTGACTGATGAATCACCTTCCTGGATCCATGCATCAAGGATAAAGAAAGCGCCATTCATCCCTGATGACTTCATTCCTGATCCACCTGTGACCTCAACCCCAGACCCCTGCTTCTAGATGACCTCCTCCTGTGACGTATCCCACCGATGAATCTGGAGTGTGGGCCTCAGCAGTTGTAAGCCCCTGCTAACCTGTTGGCTGGTTTTCCAGCTGAAGAATCGTTTCCCCCCCAATTTATTTTTTATGCCTATTAACTGTCCTATTCAACCTGAAGAGTAGTACTTTTTTTCCTCATTTACACAAACTGTTTATTTTTTTGATGAACTTTCCTTTTTCACAAAGTAATACATATTGTATTAACTCTGATTTTACACTTGCAGTGTCTATTGCTAGAACTACTACCGAGATGTTTTGCTCTTTTTCCAAGAACTGTTTTATTTTTGTTGGTTCACTTTTAATCATCATGATTTATTTCATCATACTTACTGGTAGTTCATGCTACTATCACAGATGTTTTTGGGAAGATATTGTAGGTCCCCACAATATCTCCTTTGCTCATCCCCCAGTTCTTAATATGCGTTTGAAAAGAGACTTGCATCGACCTAATAACTATGCATATGCTGCTCAGACTATATATGAACTTTCAGGTTTCAACAAGTCCTGCTGGATATGTATGGCCAAACCGACTAGTTCTAAATATGGTATACCGTATGAAGGAGTTGCTTTGAATCTTAGTCTTTTTGATGATGATTTGTTTACACTGCCTACTTTCTCTAAAACTACTAACAATCCAGGTGCCACTTTTATACGTGCTCCCCTCTTACAGGAACATCGTGGTACTGCAGTGATACGAATGAGATTTAACATTACTGGTAGAATGTCTTCACCAGAACCTAACAGAAAGGAACCTCCTTGCCAGGTTATAATGGATCATATGTATGTCCCTAATAATTCTGAGATGAATCTACAAGCCACTTTTCGTGTTTCCTTTCTTTACAGTAATAGTTCTTCTTCCTGGTTCAGCACCCCTTGGCATTCTAAGTTTGTGTCCTCCCCCTTTGTTCTAACCCAGGTATACCAGATAAATGTGTAAGTTTATGGCAATGGATGGATAAAACTTTCCCTGTAAGTGTTGGCAACGCCAACTCTGCTGATTTCATGTTTGGATGTATTAACGCATTCCCAAATTAATGCTACCCATGTTTTGTTTAAAAATACTGTGTGGAATGTAGCATCTTTTGGGAAACTTAACTTACATGATTCCAACAGTCCAAAAGATTAGACCTTATAAGTGGAAGATGGCACATACTCTAGTATGATAAAGGTTGCAACATATTATATTGATGCTTATGCTACCTTGCCCCTTAACCCCCCTTTTTACTGGTTATGTGGTAAATGGGCATATTTGGTAATACTTATGTTGGTGAATGTGTTTTGGGTCTTATTGGTCCATCTCATACTATTCACCCTTATGTTCCGTCTGGTATGCGCATTGACCTACATAACACTGTACATCGCTCTCGTCGCTCCTCCATATCTGTTAAGACCTCTGAGGCAGAGCAATTTGGTGGAATCTTGCTACCCGCATATGGTGTTGCTCGTTTGTATTCTAAAATGAACCTTTTTGTAGACTTAGTTGATGACATGTTTAATCACACTACACATCCGCTAGCAGTTCTTTCTGCTGAGCAACGTCAGATTAGAGATGCAGTAATTCAGAATCGTATGGCCCTTGATTATTTGTTAATGAAGGAGGGTGGTGTATGTTGTCTTCTTAATTTGACCCATTGTTGTTTTCACATTGATGACATTTCAGGTGAAGTTTCTCAAGATATACATGATATTGAGGAAATTCAAACACAACTCAGGAAAGTATCAAGTCCCTTAGATGGATTTGATTGGACCTTTGGCCTTAGTTCTATTTTTGGTAGCCTAGGTTCAACTATTTTACATGGTTTAGTGTATCTCGTTATGATTATTCTTGTTATTGCCATTTTTTACAAATTGTTGATGCTGTGCCTTGAGAAATGTTGCGTTTCTAACTCACCTATGATGCCAGCCTATCCTATACTTCCACCCCCACCTACTTTGATTCCTCTTCAACGTTCCCCTCTTATGAGTGATTACTAACCTCTCTTTTTCTTTTTTTATTTCTACGTATTGGAAAGATTTATATGTATAATATGATGACAATGTAACCCCACTTGTAATAGGTTCACTAGTTTAGTTTAGTTTTCTTTTTTAATTAATGATCACGTGATTCGTGATCAAAAGACGGATTGAAAGGAATTTTGAAATATGGTAGCTAATTCACTGTATACATATTTCTATATTCTAGTAATATTTGATAGCTATATAAATATATAGGGCCTGATTGACTGCTCAGCAAATACATAATGTGTTCATGAGATAATGTTGAGTCTGGTCTTTCTCTTGGCTTCCTGTTTTTTATTAAGGAGTGCAAATTTTCTATTCAACTCCACTTCCTCTTGAAACTAAAAAGGCTGGCTGGCCGAGAGGAAGGGAGGGACACAGATGTTTAATTGTTCATGTATATCCTATGGAACATTCTTATTTACAAAAACAGGATATAGCTGTGACGTCAATTTTGTCTTGCCTACTAGGCAAGGACAGGAAATGTTTGTGTAAGTCTAGGTACTGCCCAAAGTAGAAAAAACATGTTTCCTATATTACTGACGTATTGATTTTTTATTGGTTTGTAATCCATGAATTTGTGACACTCCTATTTTGACAAAACTACTGAATGTTTGTAATTTGCCCCAGAGTAATAAGAAACACCCAAGACAGAATTTGTGTCCTGGTCTTTTATTCTCACTCGAGTTCTGTTTCCTGTATGATCACTGTGTCTGGTGACAAAGCAGCTATCTCTATCATCACTGGACCGTGGCCATTCCTGTGATATTCTTGCAGAATACATTTCAGTAACTAGTGTTAGGACCAAGTGATCCTAACGCTAGTTAATCTGTGCTTGCACTTTGCACTTCCCATGTTAAGTATAGGGAGCGCAAAGTACAGTAAACTTGCACTATGAATCGCAAAGTAAAAAGCGCTATTGTTTGTTTTAACCCGTTAGCGATTTGAAGGCGATCGGGCCCCAGCGCTATGACCTCCTTTAAGCTAGCGCTAGTGTTAGCTGGAAGGAGGTGATAGAGCCCTATATATGGGATCATTCACATATTTTGGTGGTAGTAGTGTCATCCAGACATCTTCCTATTCATGATTAAAAGCATTCATGTTTCCAGTCACCCCACCAACTTGAAATGTCAGCATCCACCACTGCTCTGTAGTACCACAAAAATAGAAAATAAATCTTTACTGTTTACTACCTGTTAATTGTTAGCTACTGATGTTATTCCTCTTACTTCACTTACGCAGAAGGTCAGAATTTGATCATGTTAAAATAAACTGATAAAATCGATGATAATTGATTAATAATTTTCTCATCATCTATCCTAAGTACATTGAGTAGTTTCATATTAGAAGAAGAGCTTAACAGGTATTATAATAATTACTCTCGCACAAAGTTCTCAAACTATGCCTTACACAAATGCATTAATTATTGGTACTAACCACAGATTAGTGAGTGATGTTTTTATTATCATTGAAGTTGCTATTTTAGTACCATGTTACAACACTGAGCCTGTAAATAGCCCCAACTTTCCATTCCAGGACTAAACTGTTGCTAGGTAAATGACTGCTGTGTTTGCCGTGAAGTTGTTTTCATTGATCACATACCCTTCTTCATACATGTTTCTTGCCAGCAGGAAGATTGCACCAGAGAAATAAATATTACACTTACCTATTTTATTGTACAACTAGATATTTTTTCTTGGCTTGAGAAAAGAACTGCAATATTGGACAATGTACATTATACTCAGTGAATTTTAGGACACCGTGACTTGACTGTAATCTCATGATGACATGAAATTAGGCTGGCAATGATGGGAATTTACTAACAATACTGAAACCCCTGGCCATGGAGATAGAATTTCTCACTGAACAGCTGAACACCATGTTGCCAATCCAGAGTTCCACCATGAAATTGTAGTGCAACAATCAATTATCTTAATGCCATGAATTTTCAAAAGGACTCCCTTTGCAAATTGTTAATTCCATTCGGAAGTGTAAAGTGTGTTTGTGCAGGGCTCAGATAGCCGATCTCACATAAAAAGGGCATCTCTGCCAGATAGTTTCATTTTTTTAGGGAAACTGTAGACATCATCTAATGTTATATATGTTTATGAAAGAAATTGTAAGATCAGTTCAGATATGAAATTTCTATAATTCGTCATATTTTCACAGGATTATTTTAATGAGGGCCAGGAATTTCTCTCAAACAGACAATCTGTCTACCTGGGGTTAAAATGTAACCAGAATGAGCTCTCAGACAATGGACCTGCCAAATTTGTTGACATATCGCAAACTAGGGCTCCCCTCTATCAGATTATAATGACAAGGGAAGCAACATCCATTGTTCAGAGACTGGGAGAAATAACTTTCTGGGGCAATTCTGGTTGTAAAAACCCAGATGTTAAATCACATTGTCTTGAAACTAAATGTTTCAAGTTTGTAAAGGCAAAAAACCCTATAGGTAATATGATCTGTAACATTATATTATACAAGGTGCCTAGGTGGTATTTGAATATTTAATTTATGTGGTGAGTTATAATAGATAATCATGGGACTGATATTTGATAAAAGATAGAGCCCATACCACATTTAATTGATTATTACATAGCGAGTGTTTTGTGTATTAACATTTATAAAACAGATTAAATATGTTAATTATGAATGAATTTTAAGGAATATATCATGAATGAATGAATCTTAAGGAACATCACGAAACATGTATGCCTGTCTGCAGAATTATCTCATACACACATATCTCTAGATATCTATCCCGATGTGTTTTTTGCATGCACGGCGCTGCAAAATATGCTGGCGTTTCACAAATAGTAATAATATTAATATTGTTAAATAACCCCATGGAATCTCTGGATATAGTATAAAATGACCCCAAACCATTAAAGATAGGTTACTGCTTGGTCACATATATTGATTAATTCCTTTAGAAGGTTGGATGTTTGATGTTTCTATTCATCTAATGATTATTCATTTTTGCCGACTGAGAAAGCGATTTGTTCGCGAAACGCGTCTCGGCGTTATTTTATTTGTTCTTAACTGTTTTTACTGGAATAAATCTTTACCAATGGTCCTGCTGCTGCACTTTATTTCCTGAAGGAACATCTTAGATAAAGACGTCAGAGGGGAGTCCGGTACCTCCTTAATATACCGTGGCGTATTGCATCTACTGTCTGATTTGAGACACATTTACACGTGCGTTGAACCTCTATATGTGTGTGGGGGGCTCGGTTAAAGTAAGCAAGTTATACTATGTCGCCATGTCTTCTGCTTTTTTTGAGGGTTGAAGAATAATACTTGTGAAAGTGAACCTAAGAACAAGAATAAGAACTTCTCCCTACTTGAAGAACATCCTTACTTTATAGAGGGAAGCGCTAAAATTCATCACATCCTTTTGTTGATTAGGTTCAACACTATGCCAATCACGCCTCAGAGTCCTGATTGGGCAAATTTTGCCCAATCATGGGCTCACAGAGCTAAGTCCCGCAGCACACTATATAAGGTTTCCACGCAGCGCTTCTGCACGCATTTGAGAGGAGATTTCATAGGAGATTGTTGTTGTGTGTTCTTACTGCCGGTCTGCCACGCTACTGGGGGGGGGTCTCATTTCTACCAAATATCTGGGAATTGTGGTGATGTGTGTCTTGTCACTGCCAGCAAGTATTTTGGGGGTCACAAATTTCTACAAAACATTTGGGAATTGAGGTGATCTGTGTCTTGTCACTGCCAGCAAGTATTTTGGGGGTCACAAATTTCTACAAAACATTTGGGAATTGAGGTGATCTGTGTCTTGTCACTGCCAGCAAGTATTTTGGGGGTCACAAATTTTTACAAAACATTTGGGAATTGAGGTGATCTGTGTCTTGTCATTGCCAGCAAGTATTTTGGGGGTCACAAATTTCTACAAAACATTTGGGAATTGAGGTGATCTGTGTCTTGTCATTGCCAGCAAGTATTTTGGGGGTCACACATTTCTACAAAACATTTGGGAATTGAGGTGATCTGTGTCTTGTCATTGCCAGCAAGTATTTTGGGGGTCACTAATTTCTACAAAACATTTGGGAATTGAGGTGATCTGTGTCTTGTCACACAGCAAGTACCACGCAGTATTTTGGGGGTAACTAATTTCTACAAAACATTTGGGAATTGAGGTGATCTTCTGTGTTTTGTCACTGCCAGCAAGTATTTTGGGGGTCACTAATTTCTACAAAACATTTGGGAATTGAGGTGATCTGTGTCTTGTCACACACCCAGTACCACGCAGTATTTTGGGGGTCACTAATTTCTACAAAACATTTGGGAATTGAGGTGATCTGTGTCTTGTCACTGCCAGCAAGTATGTTGGGGGTCACTAATTTCTACAAAACATTTGGGAATTGAGGTGATCTGTGTCTTGTCACAAAGCCAGTACCACGCAGTATTTTGGGGGTCACTAATTTCTACAAAACATTTGGGAATTGAGGTGATCTGTGTCTTGTCACTGCCAGCAAGTATTTTGGGGGTCACAAATTTCTACAAAACATTTGGGAATTGAGGTGATCTTCTGTGTCTTGTCACTGCCAGCAAGTATTTTGGGGGTCACAAATTTCTACAAAACATTTGGGAATTGAGGTGATCTTCTGTGTCTTGTCACTGCCAGCAAGTATTTTGGGGGTCACTAATTTCTACAAAACATTTGGGAATTGAGGTGATCTGTGTCTTGTCATTGCCAGCAAGTATTTTGGGGGTCACACATTTCTACAAAACATTTGGGAATTTAGGTGATCTGTGTCTTGTCACACAGCCAGTACCACACAGTATTTTTGGGGTCACTAATTTCTACAAAACATTTGGGAATTGAGGTGATCTGTGTCTTGTCACTGCCAGCAAGTATTTTGGGGGCACAAATTTCTACAAAACATTTGGGAATTGAGGTGATCTTCTGTGTCTTGTCACTGCCGGCAAGTATTTTGGGGGTCACTAATTTCTACAAAACATTTGGGAATTGAGGTGATCTGTGTCTTGTCACACACCCAGTACTACGCAGTATTTTGGGGGTCACTAATTTCTACAAAGCATTTGGGAATTGAGGTGATCTGTGTCTTGTCACTGCCAGCAAGTATTTTGGAGGTCACTAATTTCTACAAAACATTTGGGAATTGAGGTGATCTGTGTTTTGTCACACAGCCAGTGCCACGCAGTATTTTGGGGGTCACTAATTTCTACAAATCATTTGGGAATTGAGGTGATCTGTGTCTTGTCACACAGCCAGTGCCACGCAGTAATTTGGGGGGGTCACTAATTTTTACTAAATATCTGGGAATTGAGGTGATCTGTCTCTTGTCACTGCCAGCAAGTATTTTGGGGATCACTAATTTCTACAAAATATTTGGGAATTGTTATAATCCGTGTGTTCTCACTGACTTCCACCCATCAGGGGGTCTCACTGATTTATAGGAGGTTTCTGAGACTTGTAACCTGTGGCTTCTCACTGCCACCCATCAGGGGGTCCCACATACTTCTAGCAGATTTATGCGAATTGTAATCTGTGTCTTCTCACTGCCACGCATCAGGGGGTCCCACATACTTCTAGCAGATTTATGTGAATTGTAATCTGTGGCTTCTCACTGCCACCCATCAGGGGGTCACACTGATTTATAGGAGGTTTCTGAGACTTGTAATCTGTGGCTTCTCACTGCCACCCATCAGGGGGTCACACTGATTTATAGGAGGTTTCTGAGACTTGTAATCTGTGGCTTCTTACTGACACCCATCAAGGGGTCACACTGATTTATAGGAGGTTTCTGAGATTTGTAATCTGTGGCTTCTCACTGCCACCCATCAGGGGGTCCCACATACTTCTAGCAGATTTATGCGAATTGTAATCTGTGTCTTCTCACTGCCACGCATCAGGGGGTCCCACATACTTCTAGCAGATTTATGTGAATTGTAATCTGTGGCTTCTCACTGCCACCCATCAGGGGGTCACACTGATTTATAGGAGGTTTCTGAGACTTGTAATCTGTGGCTTCTCACTGCCACCCATCAGGGGGTCACACTGATTTATAGGAGGTTTCTGAGACTTGTAATCTGTGGCTTCTTACTGACACCCATCAAGGGGTCACACTGATTTATAGGAGGTTTCTGAGATTTGTAATCTGTGGCTTCTCACTGCCACCCATCAGGGGGTCCCACATACTTCTATCAGATTTATGCGAATTGTAATCTGTGTCTTCTCACTGCCACCCATCAGGGGGTCCCACATACTTCTATCAGATTTATGCGAATTGTAATCTGTGGCTTCTCACTGCCACCCATCAGGGGGTCACACTGATTTATAGGAGGCAATTGTAATCTGTGTCTTGTCACTGGCTGCCAGCTATCAGGGTGTCTCACTGAGTTATACCAGAGTTCTGTAAATCTTTAATATTTATACCAGAGTTGAATCAGAGTTCTGTATATATTTAATCTATATATCACTCACCATGTCTAAAAGAACAAAAAGGACAGGCAGACGCTCCCAGACACAGATAAGAGGGCAAGCAGCTCCTGTGTCGGGAGGCTGTGCCTCTGGTCGTAGTGGACATGGTGCATCCTCTGCAGGGGCACGCTTGTCCTTTCTAACTGGTGCTGGCCGTCTTCTTAAGCAGCAGCAACATACAGAGGATTTGGTGGATTGGCTAACCAGGCCATCCTCATCCTCCGAGTCCTCTGCCAGCCAGGCTTGTAGTGCTTTACAGTCCACCTCAGCTGCCAAAGCATCTAATGCAGCCTCCATGTCCACAGCTACTCCTGCCGTAGCCTCGCTATCACACACGGAGGAGTAAGCTGAATTGTTTGACTATAATGACAGTGACATGCTGCTTGAGGATGCGCAGGCAAGTACAGTGCTCTGATTCAATCTCTGAGGTTGAGGAAGGGAGTATAATCAACCTAGAGGAAGGGGGTGCCAGTGGTGACACACAAATAACTGGCACTCATGTTGCCCCAGCAGCTGCAGCATACTGCCAAGTTGGCTCCAGTGACGAGGAGATAGGGGGTGAAGATGACATTGATGATGAGGTCACTGACTCCACCTGGGTGCCAGATCAAACAGAGGAATCAAGTGAGGAGGAGGGGGAGGAGGAGGAGGCACAGCAAACACGAGGCACAACATCCTCTATGACCAACCGAAGCACTAGCCAGTGCAAGGCATCAGATGTCAGAGCTGCTCCGGTGCAGAGCGCTGTTGTCTCAAAGCACACACGCAGGAACTCTGCTGTCTGCTGGGAGTTCTTTAAGAAATATGCAGCAGACCCCACCGTTGCTATTTGTAATCTATGTCAGATGAGGCTTAAGCGTGGGAAAGACACCGGACACTTGGGTACCAGGTGCTTGAGGTGACATATGACCACCTGCCACACATCCCGTTGGCGCAAAAATTGGCGTAGGTCCTCCTCCTCATCTGTCTCTACCCCCACTGTATGTCCTGCCATGTCATTGCCTACAACCTCCACTGACAGGGATGATGCTACAGTAATGGATGTACCAGGTCCTCCCTCACAATGTGACAGCATTCCATCAGCTGAAGATTTACGCAGTCAGATTACGTTGCCGCAGCTGCTGCAGCGTAAGAAAAAATATAGTCCCAACCATCCCCAAGCACAGCGTCTAAATGCCAGCTTAGCAAAATTACTCGCATTGCAGCTGCTGCCTTTCCAGTTGGTGGACTCTGCTCCCTTCCGTGAATTTGCTGAATGTGCTGTACCACAGTGGCAGGTTCCAAAACGCCATTACTTTTCACACAAGGCCATTCCAGCACTATACCAGCACGTGGAAGACAATGTTATCGAGTCACTGGGAAAGGCAGGCAGCAGCAAGGTGCATGTGACTTTAGACACGTGGTCCAGCAAGCATGGACGGGGTCGTTACATTTCCTTCACGGCACACTGGGTAACTCTGATTGCAGCTGGGAGGGATCCAAGATGGGGCTCTGTGCTGGAGCTTGTTCATCCACCACGCCTCCAGAAAGCTGCTTGTATGAGGTCTGTCTGCTCCACCACCACCACCTCTCCCTCTTCCTCCTCCTCCTTCTCTGTCTCTGGCGAAGTGGCAGTTAAACCGACGCCTGACAGGGTCTACGCAATGGCTCAAGCAAAAAGAAGCCATACTGTGCTTGAGCCCTACACAAGGGTAAATTGACGCATGTACCATACCTAGCACACGTCCTAAATCTAGTGGTACAGCGTTTCCTAACCAAGTAACCAGGGCTGCCAGAGCTTCTCAGCCAGGCCAGAAAAGTCTGCAGCCACTTCAGACGGTCATTCCCAGCAAGCGTTCGCCTGGCAGAAATTCAAAAAGAATTCCACCTTCCCACAAACCGCCTGATCTGTGACATGCCCACCAGGTGGAACTCGACATTAGCAATGCTGCAGCGTCTGCACAAGCAGCAGAGGGCCATCAACGAGTACCTGTGTGAGTATGGCACAAGGACAGGTTCAGGTCAACTTGGTTCCCCCCCCGCAGTGGCTGATGATCAAGGATGCATGCACTGTACTGTCACCATTTGAGGAGGCAACGAGGATGGTGAGCAGGGACAGTGCATGCATCAGTGACACAATTCCTTTAGCGTTCCTGCTGGAGCACACTCTGCGGGGAATTATAGATGTGGCTCTAGAGGCAGAGCAGCGGGAGGAAGAGGAGGCCCCAGTCTTTCCGCAGACAGCATTCCAGCGGGTCCTACTCAGATCAGACAGGTGGGGGATGAGGAGGAGGAGAAGGACTTTTTAAGTAGTGGGGGCATTGAAGGTGGGGATTTCTCAAGGCAGGGTTTTGTGTGCCCAGAAACAGAAGGGCTTGTGCATGGCTGGGAGGAGGAAGTGCACGATGAGGTCATCCTCATTGACCAGGAAGACTCGGAAGCTAATGCCACCTCCAACCTACGCTGCATGGGCTTCCTAATGATGCAAAGCCTGCTAAAGGACACCAGGATTCGTGCTATCAAGGAGAGGGATCATTACTGGTTGGCAACCCTTCTTGATCCACGATACAAGGGTAAAGTTGCAGAGCTCATGCTGCCCGCACAGAGGGAGCACAGAATGAAAATACTTGAGGACACTCTAAAGCGACACTTGTGTAACACCTTTCCAGGCACTGGTAGGTTACCAAGTGATGACACACATGCTTCTGAGGCTGCGGATGATCAGAGGAATAGTGGTGAAGGCCAGGGCCGCTTGACTGATGCATTTTGAAATTTTTTTAGTCCACGACGCCCAGGGACGTCAAATGTAGGCACCCATTGCCAGCGTCTTCACCATATGGTGCAGGACTACCTAGGGGCAAGGGCTGACCTGGATACCTTTCCAGCAGATGATCCACTGGCTTACTGGGTGTTGAGATTGGATCACTGGCCAGAACTTAGCCAATATGCTATGCAGCTACTAGGTTGCCCTTCATCCAGCGTGCTTTCTGAAAGGACGTTCAGTGCCACTGGAGGTTTTGTCACAGACAAAAGAGTGCGTCTGTCCACCGACTCTGTAGACCGGCTGACATTTATAAAAATGAATCAGTCCTGGATCAGCAGTTATCAATCCCCTGATGCTGACATAATGGAATAGATCGGAGATGTCTTCTGCATTCACAAAACCTCCAGCACTGAACTCTTCCACAATACTACAAAAGGGTTACGGTGTAAATGCACTTGCTGCCATGAAAGGCACAATATTTGGCTGCACTGACGCCTGTGCCAGATTTATATCATTTAAATTTTTTGAACCGCAGGGTCCAACCCTGCACTCTTCCACAATACCACAAAAGGGTTACGGTGTGAATGCACTTGCTGCCCTGGCACCAAAAGCACAATATCTGGGTGCATGACGCCTTTACCAGATTCATATCTTTTTAATATATGACCACATGGTCCACCCCTGCATTCTTCCACAATACCACAGAGGGGTTACTGTATGAATGCACTTGCTGGCCTGGCACCAAAAGCATAATATCTGGGTGCACTAACGCCTTTACCAGATGCATATCTTTTTAATATAGGACCGCAAGGTCCACCCCTGCATTCTTCCACAATACTACAGAGGGGTTACTGTATGATAGTACTTGATGGCCTGGCAGTCTGGCACTAAAAGCACAATATCTGGGTGCACTGACGCCCATTACCAGATTCATATCTTTTAAAATTGGACCGCATGGTCCACCCCTGCACTCTTCCACAATACCACAGAGGGGTTACTGTATGAATGCACTTGCTGGCCTGGCACCAAAAGCACAATATCTGGGTGCACTGACGCCCATTACCAGATTCATATCTTTTTAATATAGGACCACATGGTCCACCCCTGCATTCTTCCACAATACTACAGAGGGGTTAGTGTATGAATGCACTTGCTGGCCTGGCACCAAAAGCACAATATCTGGGTGCACTGACGCCTTTAACAGATGCATATCTTTTTAATATAGGACCGCAAGGTCCACCCCTGCATTCTTCCACAATACTACAGAGGGGTTACTGTATGATAGTACTTGCTGGCTTGGCAGTCTGGCACCAAAAGCACAATATCTGGGTGCACTGACGCCCATTACCAGATTCATATCTTTTAATATAGGACCGCATGGTGCACCCCTGCACTCTTCCACAATACCACAGAGTGGTTACTGTATGAATGCACTTGCTGGCCTGGCACCAAAAGCACAATATCTGGGTGCACTGACGCCCATTACCAGATTCATATCTTTTTAATATAGGACCACATGGTCCACCCCTGCATTCTTCCACAATACCACAGAGGGGTTACTGTATGAATGCACTTGCTGGCCTGGCACCAAAAGCACAATATCTGGGTGCACTGGTGCCTTTAACAGATGCATATCTTTTTAATATAGGACCGTAAGGTCCACCCCTGCATTCTTCCACAATACTACAGAGGGGTTACTGTTAGGGATGAGCCAAACACCCACCGACTTCGGTTCGGGCCCGAACCCGAACTTCCCATGCAAGTCAATGGGGCTGAAAATTCGGTTTTTTAGAGTGCCCTCCAATATATGCTACATATTTGCCATAAACGGTGTATGGGGGTCCGGGTAGTGCCCTGGGGGACAGGAAACAAGGACAAAAAGTAAAAAAAAAAACATTTTTAATGGGACAGTGAGTTTTCCATGAAATAAGGGTTAAAAATAAAAATGAAAAATTCCTTCAAATATCGTGCCTAGGAGGTCCCCATAACCTGCCCGTGAAGTGGCGGATTTCTAAGATGTATAGAAATATGTAAAATCCAAAAAATGACATTTCAAATGACGGTAAATGCTTTTCCTTTAATCTATCCATAAACAACTGCTTGGGGCGGCAGTCTGTAAGAAAAGAGGAGACATTTTCGGACACGCAGAAAAAGTTTACTGATTTTTTGGCGGTGAAAAGCAGGAGAACTGGCAAGAGAAGAGAACAATCTAGACCAAATAGCCGATTTGGAAAGTGAGATAAATGGGAGAATTTTTCTGGTTTGGCTATTTTGACCTAGAATTTTCCATTCTCCAGTCATTCTCCTGAGTTTCACCTTTTGTAACCGGAATCAGACGGGTTCACTCGGGACGAGGCCGGACCGGACATGAGCAAGGATTGTCTGAACACGAGTCTCTTCAGGAAAGGCAAACTTTATTGTGATATCACAACAGATGCTCAAACAGGAATCAATCGCAAAGAATGAACCCCGAGTCCCTCGTGACATCCAATCTTATACCCCAAATACACAATTAGGTACATCCCAATCAGCCCACCTCCCGATGACACTCTCCCACCCCACGTGGGTTAATACCTCCCTTAACCTAATACAAAGACATTCCATTACTTTGGCTGTAAATTGGCAAACTTTATGTTAGTTTCAGTGAATCATAATTAGTTGCTTTTCCCATCCCTTGCGCCTACAATCACTTGTTATAGCTAACACCTGGTCTGATCTCTATGCTCCTTTGTCTTCAGCGGGCCTCAATGACCTTGGTAAATCTACTCCTCTTTCTGCCCTTCCGTCCCAGGAACAGCCTAGACCTTTCTCAGAGCTTTAATTGCTTTTTCTGCTAATCTAAACACATTCCTAAGTTTCTACGTATAGTTCATTCTAGTTTCAGCTACAAACTTGCCTAGTTATTTTCAAGTGAACCAATATTCTGAATAAGATGGTCGCCTGGCTTATAATGGCGGCCATCTTCCAGTCTATTTCCACTTCATACCCCCCTTGGCTCAAGCCTCAGGCTCTTCTCCTGAGACTTGTAGCCATTACACCTCACTATTTTTATTCTCGAGTTCCTCATACTTTGGGGGGGCCTATTTTCATCGGGAACATACCTTGTGGGATAATCAGTGGTATCTTTTGTGTCTGTGTGGGTGTCAGTGCTCTCTTGCATAGTGGCAACATTCATAATACATCTCACACAATCCATTCAGAGCCGCGCTGATCTGTTCCAGTGCCATATCATATATCATTTGTACCTTTCGTATCTCCCGTACTTCCAGATTCAGCAACTGAATATCCCAACTAGTCTTATTCAAAATCGCATCCATCAAACTGGCATAACTGTTCATTCTTGCCATCAACTCTCTTCTCCATCCAGTCCATGCTGGAAGCCATGCCCATATTCGATCCGCTTTCTTGAATAGCTCTCTCTTCTGTCTTTCAAACACCAGTGGATACCTAGGGTGAAGTGTTGTGTCTGAATTAGTGTCTTCCCCCCTTACCCTCTGGATTGGGATCAATTTAGCCAAATAACACATTCCCGTTACTGTAGGTGGTACCCATGTGTAACACACTCCTTCACAGCACACCTGGTACCCTCCTTTCACTATAAATAGTGGCAAATGTAGTGTTCCCTTTGATATTTCTATCATCAGTTGTCTCAGTTGTTTCATCATATCCAGTGCACTCTGCCTCCCATTCGTCACATTCGCAATCACCTCCTCCTGTTCGCTTGTGAGCTTTCTACATCGTAAATATAGAAAATTTGACTGCTCCTTCAGTCCTGTTCTGAATATATAAATATAGGATGTCCAGTTGAACTGGCTTGAGTTACATACTCCACCCTCGTTATTTATCTCCTTATCTGGGCCTAATTGAAAACACCACTCTGGTTGGTACACTGGTCCTGTTATGGGGTGCCCGGGACTGAATGGTTCTGGTTTCTCCCTTGACATATCAACTGCCTGTACTGTAACATTTTCTGATGCAAACATACTCAAATTCATTGGGACAGAGGCGAATGGTATATGAATTGTCTCTGGGTGCAGTCTACTACACACCCAACACGTGGTTTGCCCAGACTTTTTAGCATAGTCATATTTAAATTGCACAAGTAAGTGTCCTTTCAGCTGGGTTCCAGATAGCGCCTTTCGCTTTTGTCTCCACATGGTACGGTTCTCCATCACCGGGTGTGTACCATTCTGATTTTTGGTGGTGCTTGGACACTTGGGGCATGTTTCACGTGACAGTCCATAAATCAGATGTGCAAAATACAAAATCAGTACCACAAATGCCCCAAATATCAAAATCCCTTGGGCAATTCTTTTCACAGTCACATAAATCCAATCTCTCCCCACCGGTATTTCAAAAACAAAAAAAAATTTCCGGCAATTTCTGCATTGATTTACCTAACAGTACAACCTGATCATTTAGTTTAGTTTTCCCTAATGCCCGAAGGTCCCCCCTTAGTCCATTAATCAGAGGGGTAGGCCGTCCAAACATAAGTTCGTACGGACTTAGCTTCAATTGGGGGGTTGGACTGCACCTAATGTGCAATAGGACTATCGGCAGCACATCCAACCAGCCTAATAGCATCTCTTGGTACAGTTTGGACATCAAAATCTTTGCGGTTCATTCTCTCGAATTTTTCTGCTCGTTCAACTTCGGTTTCTTTTGTATCTTCTCCATACTCCCCCATTACTTTTACGCCGAAGAATTTCAGCATCATTTTGTATACTCTGCGGAGTCTTTTGCTGAACTTCTGAGGTGTTAATCATAAAACGTGTCTCTTGCGGGTTCAGAGGAGTGGAGTAGAAATTTCGGCCTTGGGACCAGATTGGGAAAAGCCATTGGATATAATCATAATTGAGTTCTAATAGTTCACAGTCATTGTGCCATTAGTGCAAAATAATTTCAATAAATTCGCCTCCAGATTCAAAGTTTCTCCAATTCATATAAAATTTGTAGTTTGGCATGGCAGGTTGGTCCTCTTGCTTGCAGAGCAGGACTTTGGCTTGATCAGTTGTTAGCAATGGTGTTGCAGCCGCTTTTGCGGCCTGGTCTGCGCGCCAGTTGCTTCTTGGGATTTCATCATAACCTTTCTGGTGGCCACGACAGTGCATGATACTGACAGCACTTGGTTTCCATACAGCTTCTAGAAGGGCTGTGATTTCAGCTGCATACTTGATTTGTTGTCCTGAGGAAGTGAGCAGGCCTCTCTCCTTGTAGATTGCACCATGTGCATGGACAGTCATGAAAGCATACTTGGAGTCAGTGTAGATATTCACTCTTTTGCCTTCGGAGATTTCTAGAGCCCTGGTTAGGGCTGTTATTTCAGCCAGTTGTGCAGATGTATGGCCTGGTAGAGAATATGCTTCAATAATCTCTTCTGCTGAGACGACTGCATAGCCGGAGACTTTCTTCCCATCATCCATGTAGCTGCTACCATCAGTGAACAACTGTAGATCGTATTTGTCTAGGGGTACGTCTTTCAAATCTGGCCTGCTACTGAACACTTCTTCCATGACTTGGAGGCATTCATAATCTGGATCCTCTTCGCAGTCAGGCAGTAAAATAGCAGGGTTCAAGGTAGCGATGAGGTCCAAATGAACCTGTGGATTCTCACACATCATAGCTTGGTACTTCATCATCCGGCTGTTACTGAACCAGTAACTTCTTTTTCACATCCAGCAGGGATTTGACAGCATGGGGCACCTTGACATGAAGAACTTGTCCAAGTGTCAACTTGTCTTTGGTTGGGGTATTCGGCATACTGCTTCTTTTCTTTCTCTGCCCCAGTGCACGCTTGGTACCTGTTAATTGAAAACCTAGATATTTCACAGTCTGTTTACATATTTGTGCTTTCTTTTTGGACACTCTGTAACCTGCATGGCATAGCAGATGTAGCAGGGCTTTTGTGGCAGAGAGACAGTCTTTTTCTATGGGAGAAGTCAGTAATTAATCATCAACATACTGTAATAGAATAACTTTGTGTGGCTGAGCGGTGAAGGACAAGAGGTCCTGGCTGAGCGCGCATCCATTGTAGAGTCCTCCCACTGAAAAATAAAAAAAGCTGGCTTGCTGGAACCAGACGGCTGCAAAAAAAAACCAAAAAAAAAATGTCTTTTAAATCAAGCACCGTGTAATATTTTGTATCTCCGGGAATTAATCTTGGACTGGGCGGTACTCTTGTGTGCCCTCTTTCTGTACTGGCAACAATGGTGTGTTCCACGGTGACACGCAGAATTTCAATATACCGTGGTCTTTAAATCTCTGCAAATGTGTCTGGATATTCTGCTCGGCTCCCTGTGGGATGTGATATTGTCTTAAAGCCACAGGCACTGCACCAGGTCTTAAATCAACGTACACTGGGGGAATATTTACAGCTAGTCCGGGCGGGTTTTCCTCCGCCCACACCTCAGGAATTCCAAGGATTTGTGTGTGCGGGTCCGGGGCTGCCGGGGTTGGTGCCGAGCGCCATTCTTCTTCTCTTGGCATAATTACTGCAATTTTTTTTACAGATTGGGTGTACTGGTTGGCTGGCTGTACTGCCGTGTAAAACTACCATTCTCATCAGATCTAATCGAGCATATCCCCCGGGAAAAAAATAATTTGGGCTTGCAATTTGCAAAAAATATCCCGCCCCAGGAGCTGGATGGGACATTCGGGCATATACATATACACATTGTATAAACAATATTCTCAGAGGTCTCTCTCCCGTAGCCAAAACGGACTCTTAATACCACATCGGAAAAAAATAACTAAAAATAAAAATAAACCATTCCATTGTTATAAGACCATTCCAAACATCTCATCAGTAATCATCTAAAATAATCCCATAACAATAAAATAACTATCCCATCAGAAATCAAATAAAAATATATTTCTAATTGATTAATCATAATTTTACTATATTTTAACTATATAGAACATAAAAACGGTATAAAACTACTTTAATTATTTCTCAAACTGCTCTTTTAATATTAATTTTCTAACCGTTTCATATATTTCCATTTAATTTGTTAATAAATTGTATTATATTTTGATAAACAATATTGTATATTATTATATACTTATTATTGTTATAATCTGTAACAATATAAAAACCAGAACTCCCTTTTTTTAATTTAATTCTAGCTCTGTGAACAAAACTAGAGTTTTTGGAATAATATCAACACAAAATATAAACATATATCCTGCACTCAACAGACTTCATACATTCTATTGTAGCACACATTAAAAATTAGCTAAACATAGTAATTTTTCTTCTTCATTTCTTTTTAATTTGAATTCGCTGCACAGACACACAAAGGGTTACTTTCTCTGTCTATCAGAGAGCAAAAAGCCGACTCCCCCCCTTCCCCCTCTCCGCGCAAACAGTGTGTCAGAAAAGAGGGGGGGAGGAAACAAGTACGGAGCCCAATCTCACTACCTCTCAGCCATTACACACTCTAAATTAATTACTTATCACACTTTACTTTTAATTGAACAGTTTGATAGATCAATTATAAACACAATCAGACAAAAACATTCTACCATATATCATTCGATACAGCACACACTATTTATTAATAACATTCTCTGACTTCATACTCGCGCAGAACAGTACAGATATCACATCCGAATAATCAGTCCGAATTACATACACAAGTTATACAGCACTGTAATTTTTTTTTTTAAAACCTTCTAGATTACCATCTGATCTATTGATCATATCATTTTCTTCTGGCCCAGGGGGAAGTGGGGGCTCAGAGACTCCTGAAGATCATTACATAATCTACACACAAAACTTGTAAATTATCTTTATTTTACTGGTATATTAAAACACTAAATATATATATATAGACTTATTTTCACACTTATCATTATCATCACTGTCCTCTTGGTCTACCAATTTATATATGCTCCCCATTGGGCATTTCGATCTTTCCTGGTGGGACCTCTCTGTCTCTTCCACCCACTGCCCCCTCATTTTCCTCCGCAATTCCGCCCGCTGGAGCGGAGAAAGCTGGCGGAACAGTAGCAGCCGCCCGCCTTCGCAACTGTGACACACAAAACTTCTCTAGCTGCCCCATAATATGATGGATAGGGCGGGGGCAGGGAATCAATCTCCTCCGGTTGTTCTACCAACACCGGTCTTTTCTTTTTATTATTTTCTTTATTTGGGGGTACCTGCTTCTTGTTATGTCCCACCATCATTATAAAATAATTTTTATCTTTTACACAATACTTCCATATATCTATATATGGGTACTGTTCAGAATATCCGCATTTCCCGGTTACTTGGGCATGCACTTTCTGTATTAGCTCCGGGTCCATTGACCCCTGCTTTGGCCAGTCTGGAACTAGCAGTGGCCACACAATTGTACACATTCCTGTTGATTTCTCTCTATTTAATTTTACACCATAATCATGTGTTGTATATAGTGCTTCAAAATTCCGCACCATATATCCTAAGGGTGTCTCACCCTTCTTTACCTTTTTGGGCTTGGATGACCCGTTACCCATTGTTACTCTTAAAAACAGTACCTTTTTACAATGCAGATATTACTCTTTAGTCAGAACACTTAGAATTTACTATCTGGTACTTCAGTCAACAATTCATATGTGTCTGACTCGCTTCCTCCGTCAGTACCCGGACTGCAGTCGCCTGAGCCGGAAACGTACCTTGGGAGTCCACTTTCAAGTTTGCTTTCTCGCAATGCGAGTAGGCGCTCGTTCACTCACAGCAGTCTCAGCAATCATTCATAACCCATACTGTACCAGATACTTTCAGCACAAAACAATACATAAACAATTCAACTCTTTCTACTAGCCGAGGGCACACCGTCCCTCCTTTTGGCTCCTTATACCCCGTTAATTGAACTCTAACTCTTGACTGCTTGTGACTATGTGCACCCCGTTCTATAACTACACTCCCGTCTGCAATTCCAATTTGCCTATGAGTAATCTACCCACCCGGCACCACTATCTCTGCAGCTACCGCTGGCCCCAATGAGCCCTCTTCACTACACGATGTACACACTAGCACTGACACAGGGCTCTAAGCCCGGTCACAGAAATCTCTCCGCCTTTCCTTTGTCCACGTGGTGAAGCTTTATTTACAAACACTTACTACGACTACGCAACTCCACGCGGCTCCCATCTCCCTCAAATACAGACTGTACCCTTTAGTTAGCATCCGATCCCCCGGGTCCAGACACGCGCTAGCCACTTTCTGGCCCGTGCTATATGCGGCGGGTTCGGTATGCCAACGAAACCGTGGCCACGGGTCTCCTTTTCCAACTTCGGTTGGACGTTTCCCATTATACCGGTATTTCCATTAGACATACAAACATAGAAGACACTTTACCTATCGCCGCGCTATTCGCTGTTTTCTCGGACTCAGGGGTGTCCCAGTGTTCCCGGGCTGGGGGGTCCGTTTGAGACGAGATGAGGTCCACTGAACAGGAAATCCTGCTTGGTGCCTGCAGATGTCAGCTCACCTTCAACAGACGCCCAACCAGCGGGATCACTCGCACCTGCAGTCAACCGCTACAGTGTTCAGCAGTCGTTGCCATGCCAGCAAAGGGCCTCGTATCCCGGACGAGCCCCCAGAAATGTAACAGGAATCAGACGGGTTCACTCGGGACAAGGCCGGAGCGGACACGAGCAAGGATTGTCTGAACACGAGTCTCTTCAGGAAAGGCAAACTTTATTGTGATATCACAACAGATGCTCAAACAGAATTCAATCGCAAAGAATGAGCCCCGAGTCCCTCGTGACATCCAATCTTATACCCCAAATACACAATTAGGTACATCCCAATCAGCCCACCTCCCGATGACACTCTCCCACCCCACGTGGGTTAATACCTCCCTTAACCTAATACAAAGACATTCCATTACTTTGGCTGTAAATTGGCAAACTTTATGTTAGTTTCAGTGAATCATAATTAGTTGCTTTTCCCATCTCGGGCTGCGCCCCCCTCCCTTGCGCCTACAATCACTTGTTACAGCTAACACCTGGTCTGATCTCTATGCTCCTTTGTCTTTCAGCGGGCCTCAACGACCTTGGTAAATCTACTCCTCTTTCTGCCCTTCCGTCCCAGGAACAGCCTAGACCTTTCTCAGAGCTTTAATTGCTTTTTCTGCTAATCTAAACACATTCCTAAATTTCTACATTCTAGTTTCAGCTACAAACTTGCCTAGTTATTTTCAAGTGAACCAATATTCTGAACAAGATGGTCACCTGGCTTATAATGGCGGCCATCTTCCAGTCTATTTCCACTTCACTTTCTCTGAATAACCCTGTCAGGGTTATTCAGAGAGCGGTGAAGAGCAGGAGAATGACTGGAGAATGGAAAATTCTAGGTCAAAATAGCCAAACCAGAAAAATTCTCCCATTTAGGCTAGGGTCAGACTAGCGAATTTTTAACGTGCGTTTAGGCGCACTTAATCACGGCCGCACTAGCAGCAAATGACGGGCAATGACGGCCAATATACGAAGTACGGTCGCACGAAAGTCCGGCTGCGCAACGCAAGTGGAAAATGAACGCATTTTTTCGAGAACGCAGAACCGCTAGTACGGACGTACAGAGTGCGCTGCGTACACTAGCGGCGTGTGTGCGCGATTTGGAGATGTCAGACCCTGCTCATGTCCGGCCAACATAATGTCCAGACACCCAAAGTTTCCTGGTTTGGATCCGTAAAAAATCACGCACAAAAATGCGCATCGTATGACCGTTTTCGCGCAATCTGTGAAAAAATACGGCAATGCGTTCGGACGCACTTTTTGACGGTCGCTGCGAAAAATGCATTAGTCGGACCCTAGCCTTATCTCACTTTCCAAATCGGCTATTTGGTCCAGATTGTTCTCTTTTCCTGCCATTCTCCTGGTTTTCACCTTTCTCTGAACAACCCCGAGAGAGAGGTGAAAGCCAGGAGAACTGGCAGGAGAAGAGACCAAATAGCCGATTTGGAAAGTGAGATAAATGGGAGAATTTTTCTGGTTTGGCTATTTTGACCTAGAATTTTCACTTCTCCAGTTATTCTCCTGCTTTTCACCGCTCTCTGAATAACCCTGTGAATGTTTAATCCCGAAGTGAAAAATAACATTGCTTTAGATTTTTTTCAAACACCAGTTAACCACTTGGCTGCTATGGACGCGCTGAGCGCGTCCAGCCAAGTGGTTCTCCTGTGCTATGGACGCGCTGAGCGCGTCCATGCACAGGAGGCAGCAATCCGGCGGATTCCGGCGGATTGCTGCGCCCCCCCGGTGCGGGCTTACATCTTGGATGTCAGCCCAGCACTCCGGGACCCCGGCGGAGCAATTAGATGTCATTGCGGCGGTGCGATGACATCTAATTCAGGCGCCCCCCCACATGTGTGGAGGAAGCGCCTGAAAGGGAGGGGGGGAGGTACTTCGGACCTCTCTCCCTCCCGATCGCCCGGGGGCAGAGGGTTAATCCAGGCACCGTTTGGAAGGGCACAGCCTGCCCTTCCAAACGGTGGCTGTGATTAACCCCTGGGGAGCCGGATCACGAATCGACGCTGAAACGCACCGGATCGTGATCCTCTCCTGGAGCTGGCCGACATCTTGGATGTCGGCCAAGCCTCCAGGAACTCCCCCTGAGGACTGGCATCATCATGCATAGCATGATGACACCAGTCCTGGAGTTAACCCCTAGCTGCTACCAATGGTGGAGATAGGGGGTTCCAATGAACCCCCCTATCTCCCGATCCGTGGCAGCTAGGGGTTAACTCCAGCTAGGGGTTAATGTTTGATGTCGTTGGATTGGCTAGAGCATGGCCTTTTCAAGGATACTAAACATGGAACCCCCTATCTCCACCATTTACAGATCCAAACCAGAACACTTTGGGTGTATGGACGTTATGTTGGCCGGACATGAGCAGGGTCTGACGTCTCCAAATCACGCACACACGCCGCTAGTGGACGCAGCGCACTCTGTACGTCTGTACTAGCGGTTCTGCGTTCTCGAAAAAATGCGTTAATTTTCCACTTGCGTTGCGCAGCCGGACTTTTGTGCGACCGTACTTCGTATATTGGCCGTCATTGCCGTCATTTGCTGCTAGTGCGGCCGTGATTAAGTGCGCCTAAACGCACGTTAAAAATTCGCTAGTCTGACCCTAGCCTAAATGGGAGAATTTTTCTGGTTTGGCTATTTTGACCTAGAATTTTCCATTCTCCAGTCATTCTCCTGCTCTTCACCGCTCTCTGAATAACCCTGACAGGGTTATTCAGAGAAAGGTGAAACTCAGGAGAATGACTGGAGAATGGAAAATTCTAGGTCAAAATAGCCAAACCAGAAAAATTCTCCCATATATCTCACTTTCCAAATCGGCAATTTGGTCTAGATTGTTCTCTTCTCTTGCCAGTTCTCCTGCTTTTCACCGCCAAAAAATCAGTAAACTTTTTCTGCGTGTCCGAAAATGTCTCCTCTTTTCTTAACCCTTTCGCTGCTGAGGCTTTTCCCGCCTCTGTGCTGAGGTCATTTTTACCGGTTTTGCTTATCATGTTTAAACGTGTTTTTAAGGCTTATTTTAGTATATGACCCAAAACATATTATATATCGTTCTTTCCGTCAGACTCGGCAGATTAATAATATGTCATTATTATATGTATACGTCATGACCTGTCTGTATATTATAACAAAAAATGCAATAAAATATGAATTTTCAATAATTTACAATGTGTAAAGTGTTTTTTTTTCACATTTTAACATGCGAGCAATTGCGGTTATATTTTGTATGGGGTGCGCTTGTTAAAAAAATTAGAGATGGGGTCTCGTTACATTTTTTTTGGGGAAAATTACACGATTTTTAACAAACGCACCGCATACAAAAATCGTTAGTGCAGCATCATTGTTCACATTATAATTGAAATGGGAACAATATTGCTGCATTAACAAACCAAAAAAAAGAAAAAAAACCTTTTTTTTTTTTTTATAATTTTTTAAAATATGTTTTTATTTTTATTTTTAATTTTCTTTTTTTTTACAAACTTTTTTCATACTCATGTTTGGTATTGTTGGAACGGCCATGCTCTGGCCGATCCAACAATACCAAACATTAACCCCTAACTGCCACGGTTCGGGAGATAGAGGGTTCATTGGAACCCCCTATCTCCACCATTGGTGGCAGTTAGGGGTTAACTCCAGGACTGGCGTCATCGTGCTATGCACGATGACGCCAGTCCTCAGGGGGCATTCCCAGAAGCTTGGCCGACATCCAAGATGTCGGCCAGCTCCGGGAAAGGATCACGAACCGGCGCTTTTCAGCGCCGATTCGTGATCCGGCCCCCATGGGGTTCATGCCAGGTACCATTTGGAAGGGCAGGCTGTGCCCTTCCAAACGGTGCCTGGGTTAACCCCCGCAACGCCGCCGATCGGGAGGGAGAGAGGTCCGAAGGACCTCCCCCCCTCCCTTTCAGGCGCCTCCTCCGCACATGCGGGGAGGCGCCTGAATTAGGTGTCATCGCGCCCCCGCGATGACACCTATTTACTCCGGCGGCGGTTCCGGATGCTGGGCTGACATCGAGGATGTCAGCCCGCACCGGGGGGGCCAGCGATCGGCCGAACGCGGCCGAACGCTGACCCCAAAGAGAGGACGCGCTCAGCGCGTCCACCGCATGGAACGTGACATGCGGTTGGACGCGCTGAGCGCGTCCTTAGCAGTGAAGGGGTTAAAGACTGCCGCCCCAAGCAGTTGTTTATGGATAGATCAAAGGAAAAGCATTTACCGTCATTTGAAATGTCATTTTTTGGTTTTTACATATTTCTATACATCCTAGAAATCCGCCACTTCACGGGCAGGTTATGGGGACCTCCTAGGCACGATATTTGAAGGAATTTTTCGTTTTTATTTTTAACCCTTATTTCATGGAAAACTCACTGTCCCTTTAAAAATGATTTTTTTTTTTACTTTTTGTCCTTGTTTCCTGTCCCCCAGGGCACTACCCGGACCCCCATACACCTTTTATGGCAAATATGTAGCATATATGCCCTCTTGGAGGGTACTCTAAAAAAACGAATTTTCAGCCCCATTGACTTGCATGGGGGTTCGGGTTCGGGTTCGGACCCGAACAAATGGGAAGTTCGGGTTCGGGCCCAAACCGAACCCCCTGGGGTGTTCGGCTCATCCCTACCTGGCACCAAAAGCACAATATCTGGGTGCACTGACGCCCATTACCAGATTCATATCTTTTTAATATAGGACCACATGGTCCACCCCTGCATTCTTCCACAATACTACAGAGGGGTTACTGTATGAATGCACTTGCTGGCCTGGCACCAAAAGCATCTTGTATTCTGTATACCTGTCTTGATATCTTGTATTATCCATTTTTACTATTTACAATAAAACTTTGAATTACAAGAAAAAAAAAATGTAGGTTCACTAAAATCTGAGTCAGGGGTATTGTTAACTGAAGATCAAGATAAGGCAGAAATTTTGTATGATTATTTTTCTCTAGTATTTATCAAAGAGAAACCTATAACAGGAGACATGCAAATCATTGCTAAAAACTTACTAATAAAAAGTGACTGGCTGACTCAGGACAAGGTTTTGCAGCAATTAAACAATGTGAATGTGAATAAAGCCCCAGGACCAGATGGAATTCACCCGTGAGTACTGAGGGAGCTATGTGTTGAAATAAGTAAACCTCTGTTCTTAATCTTTCAAGATTCTTTTCTTTCAGGAATCGTACCAGAGGATTGGAGAAAAGCTGACGCGGTCCCTATATTTAAGAAAGGTTTAAAAATTGTGCCTGGGAATTATAGACCTGTGAGCTTAACATCTGTGGCTGGGAAAGTATTTGAGGGGTTACTAAGGGATAATATTCAGGAATTTATTGGGAGGTATAATGTAATTGGCAGAAATCAGCATGGTCATGTCAGACTAACCTAATTACGTTCTATGAGGAAGTAAGTAGAAGTATAGATCAGGGGGTCGCAGTGGATGTGATTTACTTGGATTTTGCCAAAGCATTTGACACAGTTCCACGCAAAAGGTTACTATTTAAATTAAGAAAAATTTGTCTAGATGAAAATACTTGTTCTTGGATAGAAAACTGGATAAAAGATAGGGTACAGAGAGTGGTCATAAATGGTACATTTTCAAGATGGACATCAGTGGTAAGTGGTGACCCTCAGGGATCTGTTAGAGGACCAATTCTATTTCATTTATTTATAAATGACTTGAGATAGGCATTGAAAGTCATGTAACAGTGTTTGCAGATGACACAAAACTAGGAAAATGAATACACTGTGAACAGGATGTTACTTAGCTGCAGAGGGATTTAGATAGATTGGGGGACTGGGCACTTAAATGGCAGATGAAATTTAATGTAGATAAATGCAAAGTTATGCACTGTGGAGTGAAGAACACACAAGCAACTTATACCCTAAATGGTACGGGGTTAGGGAAATCCAAGCAGGAGAAGGAATTGGGAATAATCATAGACTTCAAACTAAGTAACACTGTGCAATATCAAACAGCAGCCGCCAGGGCCAGCAAGGTATTGGCATGCGTTAAAAGGGGAGTTCACTCTCGGGATAAAAACATAATTTTGCCTCTGTAAAATCTATGGTAAGACCGCACCTTGAATATGCCGTGCAATTTTGGGCACCTGTCTTAAGAAAGGATATTATAGTGCTTGAAAAAGTGCAGAGACAGTCAACTAAACTAATAAGGGGAATGGATGGTTTAAGTTATGAGGAAAGACTAACAAGCTTAAACCTGTTTCGTTTAGAGAAACGGCACCTTAGAGGGGATCTGATAACCTTATATAAATATATAAGGGCCATTATAAACCATTGTCTGGAAACCTATTCATTATCAGGACTATACACAGGACATGAGGACACCCATTTAGATTGGAGGGAAGGAAATTCAGCCTAAAGCATAGGAAGGGTTATTTTACAGTGAGAACAATAAAGCTGTAGAATTCTCTGCCTCTTGATGTGGTTGGGTCAGAGACTGTACAGACTTTTAAAAAACGACTCGATGACTTCCTGCAGATACAGAATATTAAGGGGTATTTATTATTATTATTCTTTATTTATAAACCGCCAGCATATTCCGCAGCGCTGTACAATAGGCACAGTATAGACATGGTTACAATACATTGAACAACATTTGACAAACAGTAGAGGAGGAGATGAGGGCCCTATTCCCGTAGGAACTCACAATCTAGAAGGGTTGGGGTTGGAAACAGGAGGAGCGGACTGCAAGGTGAGAGTGATTGATGGTTGCGTCAGTGAGTTGGGTGGTACTCTTCTCTAAATAGGAACGTTTTAAGGGAGCATTTGAAGGAAGAGAAATTAGAGGAAAGTCTGGCCGTACGAGGGATAGCGTTCCAGAGAATGGGGGCTGCGCGTGAGAAGTCCTGCAGTCTATCATGGGAAGAGGTGATGCAGGGAGACGCTAGGCGCAGGTCACTATTTGACCTTAGGGAGCGGGCTGGGGTGTATTTGATGATTAGTGAGGACAGGTAGTGGGGAGCAGAGTTAGTGAGGGTTTTGTAGGTCAGGGTAAGGATTTTAAATTTAATTCTGCAGTGGTATAATATTTAATATATGGGTAAGCTTCTTGATCCAAGGAGAAATCTGACTGCCATTCTGGGGTCAAGAAGGAATTTGTTCCCAGTGCGTTGCATTTTGGCGAGCGCTTCAGACTGGGTTTTTTTGCCTTCTTTTGGATCAACAGCAGTAGGTGATGTGTGAGAGGCTGAACCCGATGGACGCATGTCTTTTTTAAGCCTATGTAACTAAAAAAAAAAATGAGGCCACATATTGATGGGCTAGAGCTAAACTGGGTGGGAGACAGCTATAAAAAGGGGACACTAGAGATGGAGGGGGAGGATAGAGAGAGAAGAAGGAAAAAGGGGAGAAATGCCAGATACCATCAGAGCTACCCCACGACTCCACTAAGACCCGACCAAACCCGTATCCTCGGGTTTGGGTCGAAATCCCTACAACTAGGTTCCCTAATGCCAGAATCCAGACGGCCAACTTCCCTGCACTGACAACTCCCTGACGGCCAACTTCCCTACACAGCCAACTTCCCTACACAGACAACTCCCTGACAGCCAACTTCCAGACATCCAAAATCCCAGCGGCTATCCCTACTCCCTAACCCCCTAAACCTTGCCCTAACCCTAACCCCCTAAATTTAGCACTAACCCTAGCCCCCTAAACCTAGCCCTAACCCTAACCACCCTAAATCTAGCACTAATCCCCTAAATCTAGCCCTATCCCTAACCCCCTAAACCTAGCCCTAACCCTAACCCCCTAAACCTAGCCCTAACCCAAACCCCACCAAACCTATCCCTAACCCCCCTAAATCTAGCCCTAACCCCTAAATCTAGCCCTAACCCTAACCTCCTAAACCTAGCCCTAACCCTTAAACCTAGCCCTAACCCCTAAACCTAGCCCTAACCCAAACCCCACCAAACCTATCCCTAACCCCCTAGACCTAGCCCTAACCCCCCTAAATCTAGCCCTGACACTAACCCCCTAAACCTAGCCCTAACCCTAACCCCTCTAAATCTAGCCCTAACCCCCTAAACCTAGCCCTAACCTTAACCCCCTAAACCTAGCCCTAACCCTAACCCCCTATATCTAGCCATAACCCTAACCCCCTAAACTTAGCCCTAACCCTAACCCCCCTAAACCTAGCCCTAACCCCCTTAAACCTAGGGTTAGGGTGTTAGTATTAGGGTTAGTGTCACGGTTCCCGGATCCCACCACGCAGTCCTTAAAGCCCAACACTCCACAGAGCCCAAAAGCTACCAACAGGGTAGCCGTAGAAGAATCCCTAACTGTCTGGTCCTTAGAATTGGCCAGGTATACTAGCTAGACAGAAAGGGTTAATCAAAGACAATGTCGCAATACAAAACCAGGTCAGCAACACGGGGTAGTCAGGCGAGCCAGATTCAGGAATACAGAGTATAGAATAGTCAAATGGAATAGCCGGGTCGATATCAGTGCAGAAGCGTAGTACAAGAAAATAGTCTAGGGCAACGGAAGGCAGAATAGTCAGAAAACAAGCAGAGGTCAATAACAGGTTAAATCACGAGAGAATTCAGGTACAAGGAGCTCAGGTATGGATAACCACGATCTGGCACTGCTTAGAAGGAACTGTTGGTTTTTAAAAGACCTTCACCAGACCGCACCCCCTCTCAAGCCACACCTCATGCAGCCACCTCCCTGCCTGTTTCAATTTAAACCGGGTGTTGGTGAGCGAGCAGCATCAGACATACTGCCCTAAAGCACACCGGAAAGGCTGGAAGCCCCCAACGTTACAGTACCCCCCTCTCCACGGGAGGCCACCGGAGGACCAACAGGACAAGTGTCAGGACGACCACCGGGGAGAGTGGCAGGACGACCACCAGGGCGATCGGGGTGCGAGGCATGGAACACCCTGACCAACCTAGAGGCAGACATGTTGGAAGCCGGAATCCAGGACCGGTCCTCCGGACCATAACCCACCCAATCGACCAGGTACCCCTGAACAGCCTAGAATCCAGAACTTTCCTAACCTCATACTCTGTTTCTCCATCAACCTGAACAGGTGGAGGAGGAGGAACGACCCGCGTTACCTGTTACACAACAAAGGCTTCAGGAGGGAGGTGTGGAAGACGTTGTGCAAGCGAAGATGTCTAGGAAAGGCAAGAGCATAAGCCACAGGGTTAACGCAGCGAATGATCTTGTATGGACCGATAAACTGAGGTGCGATTTTCATAGAAGGCACCCGCAGCTTCACATTCCTAGTGGACGACCAAACTCTATCCCCCACGTTGTAGGAAGGAGCTTGTAACCTATGCCTGTCAGCCTTGCGTTTCTGGATAGCAACATTGCGCTCCATGTTTTCGCGAATCTGTCTCCAAATATCCTGTAGTTGTGTGAGATGTTCATCGAGAGCCGGGATGGCCTGTTCAGCAAACTGAAGCGGTAGAGCCGGAGTGAAAAAACCATAGATAGCAGAAAAAGGAGAGTGGCCAGTGGTCTCGTTAATGGCGTTATTACGTGCATACTCAGCCCAGGGCAACCACTCCGACCAATTGTCTTGTTGTTGTGTGGTAAAGCAACGTATGTACTGCTCGAGACCCTGATTTGCCCTCTCTGCTGCCCCATTGGTTTGTGGATGATATGCTGAAGAGAAGGCCAATCGCACCCCCAGTTCTTTGGCTGTAGGAAGCTTAGGTAAAGGAATAAAATGAGCCATTTTGGAGAAGCAGTCTACAACTGTCAGAACCACAGTATGACCCTTGGACTTCGGCAAGTCCACAATAAAATCCATGGATAGATGAGACCAAGGCCTATTAGGAATGGGTAAAGGCTGCAATAGACCAACAGGCAAGGTTTTACTGGTTTTGCTTCTGGCACAGACTTGACAAGCCAAAACAAACAGACGTACGTCCTGTCGCATGGTGGGCCACCAGAACTGTCTGGAGATACTGTTAAGAGTCTTAGTAATACCAGGATGACCTGCTAGTTTTGAATCATGAAACATTATGAGTAATTCTTGTCTTTCCTCTTCAGGCACAAACAACATATCTGGAGGCTTGTTAGGTGGAGCCCCCATTTGAGCTGCTTGGAGGCGTTCCAGAAAAGGCGAGGAAACAGACAACACCTTGGAAGCCACAACACGTTCAGGAGGAACTATAGGATTGTGATCTTGTGTATTTGATTCATACGGGTCATATTGACGAGATAAGGCATCAGCCTTTACATTGCAGTCACCTGGACTGTAAGTCAACACAAAATTAAACCTAGACAGTAGTAATGACCACCTGGCCTGTCTCGAGTTCAGGCGTTTAGCATCCCGATGTACCTAAGGTTCTTATGATCAGTGATTATCAACAAAGGGTCAAGAGTACCTTCCAACAAATGTCTCCACTCTGACAGGGCTGACACAATAGCAAGCAATTCTCTGTTACCGATATAATTGCGTTCTGCTGGTGATAATTTTCTTGAAAAGAACCCACAAGGATGTAGAGGCTTCCCTGGAGACTCTCTTTGAGATAGAGAAAAAATGTGGCGGGACAGGCGCTTCCTTCACAATGACAGGGATGTCCTCACTTAAATGACAGTTCTCCCCTCTGTTGGATGAGTGTAAACCTCAAACAGAACAGAAAACAAAAATAATGGTGCAGTATGTCAAGGCAGTATACTATTAAAATAAAGATAAGAGGATTGCACTCACATGGTGTGGTGTCTTAGTATCAGACACCAGATGTTTATAGCGGCTGGCAGAATTATGGAAGGAACGCCAGACTTCCCTTGGTGGTGCTCCAACGTCTGTGGTGGTCCTCCAATCTTTGGGTACTCCAAGAGCCTTGATGTTGTTTCAGTATCCGTTCCCCTGATCCTCAGCAGCGGTGTAGATCACAATCATGTGGGGTACAGCAGCCAGGAAACAGGAAGAATAGGGACAGCAAGCAAGGTATAATGGGATTTATTGGTATAAAATAATTAAAATAATCTTGGTACATCCAAACGCGTTTCGCGGTATGAAGCCGCTTCCTCAGTATATGTCAATGTTTTCACAGGTGTGAAAACATTGACATCTACTGAGGAAGCGGCTTCATACCGCGAAACGCGTTTGGATGTACCAAGATTATTTTAATTATTTTATACCAATAAATCCCATTATACCTTTCTTGCTGTCCCTATTCTTCCTGTTTCCTGGCTGCTGTACCCCACATGATTGTGATCTACACCGCTGCTGAGGATCAGGGGAACGGATACTGAAACAACATCAAGGCTCTTGGAGTACCCAAAGATTGGAGGACCACCACAGACGTTGGAGCACCACCAAGGGAAGTCTGGCGTTCCTTCCATAATTCTGCCAGCCGCTATAAACATCTGGTGTCTGATACTAAGACACCACACCATGTGAGTGCAATCCTCTTATCTTTATTTTAATAGTATACTGCCTTGACATACTGCACCATTATTTTTGTTTTCTGTTCTGTTTGAGGTTTACACTCATCCAACAGAGGGGAGAACTGTCATTTAAGTGAGGACATCCCTGTCATTGTGAAGGAAGCGCCTGTCCTGCCACATTTTTTCTCTATTTATGCTTCTAACTGGGTTCTAGGGATAAGCCCGAGTGAACGGACAAGCTGCTGATTTACTGTGAGAAACATTGACAATTTCCAGTTTTATTGCTGCTTTTTTTTTTTCCCCCCTGCTCTTAAAGGTCTTGAGGGGGTTAATTAACCCTCAACACATGAACAATTGTGAAAGGAACCACTAGGTGGCGCCCAGAACACAGATTCTTCTCTCTTTGAGATAGGACAGCCCCAATGCCTATCTCGGAAGCATCAACCTCAAGTACAAATGGAATTCTGGGATCAGGATGCCGTAACACTGGAGCGGAAGTGAAAGCCTGTTTGAGAGCTTCGAATGCCTGTTTGGATTGTGAAGACCAGACCTGGTTCTTCAGACCTTTACGTGTCATATTAATGATAGGGGAAGCTACAGCAGAATAATTCTTGATAAATCTCCTATAATAGTTGGAAAACCCCAGAAACCTCTGTATGGATTTGAGGCCTTGAGGGAGAGGCCATTCTGATATGGCCGTGGGTTTGGGAGGATCCATCTCAAAACCTTCTGGAGTGATAATGTACCCAAGAAATTTTACAGTAGTAATGTCGAATAAACACTTCTCCAGTTTGCAATAAAGACCATTGTCTAGTAGTTTTGCTAATACCTGTCTGACATGTTCATGGTGCGTTATAAGATCGGGAGAGTAAATTAGTATATCGTCTAAGTATACGATAACAAAGGATTGCAAAAATCTCTGAGCACATCATTAATGAAATCCTGGAATACAGCTGGAGCATTACAGAGACCGAACGGCATGACCAGATATTCATAATGCCCACTCCTGGTGTTAAATGCTGTTTTCCATTCATGCCCATCTTTTATACGTATCAGGTTATAAGCCCCTCGCAAATGAGTTTTGTGTATACCGCTGATCCCCTTAACCTGTCGAACAGTTCTGATATAAGAGGGATAGGGTACACATTCTTGATGGTGATCTTGTTAAGCCCCCTATAATTGATACACGGGCGTAAATCTCCTTCTTTTTTAGATACAAAAAAGAACCCAGCCCCTGCTGGAGAAGAGGAACGTCTGATAAAACCTCTCTCCAAATTCTCCTTTATGTACTCCTCCATGATTTGGTTCTCTTTTATGGATAAAGGATATACTTTGCCTCGAGGAGGCATGGTACCTGGATGAATTTCTATGGCGCAATCATGCGGTCTATGTGGAGGTAGTTTCTCTGCCTCTCTTTTATCGAATACAGCCCTGAGATCGGCATACCAGTCAGGAACCTCTGTAGACAATGGAGGAGCTGTAGGTTTGTTCAGGGCACCAATATGCTGAATGGGTATTAAACAAGTCCCAAAACAAGCAGGACTCCAAGACAGTATCTCTCCCTTAGCCCAATCAATAACAAGATTATGTTCCACCAACCAAGGGAAACCAAGCACAACAGGATAACCTGAAATATGATCTCTTCTTTATGCAAGAGACCAGTGGTAAGAACCACTGTAACAGTATCGTGAGTAATTCTGGGACAGGATAACGGCCTACCGTCTATGGCTTCGACGGCCAAAGGTGTCTCTCTTACAACCAGAGGGAGAGAAATGGAGGAAGCGTATTCAACATCAATGAAATTACCAGCAGCCCCAGAGTCAACAAAAGCGGTAGTATGCATGGTCTTGGTCTCCCAAGCCACGGATACTGGTAACAAGAGTCTAGTGACTTTGACAGGAGACATGAACGTCACACCCAAGGCCTGTCTCCTCAGCTGCCTTAGGTGCGGTGGTTTTCCGACTTATCATGCATTCTAGGGCGAGTGGGACATTGAAGTCATAAATGTCCTTTTAAACCACAATACAGGCAAGATCCCTCACGAAGACGCCTTGTTCTCTCTTCCTCTGTAAGCCTAGTATGGCCTAGTTGTATAGGCTCAGAGTGAGGGGATAACTCTCTTGGTGCCTGAAAGACAGGGGCCAACCTTGGTAACGGTCTCTTAGGTTTCTCTCTTGGAGTTCTTCTGTCCCTTATCTGATCATCCAGATCTATACAATAATCTATAAATTCACTCAACACCTCAGGTAATTTACGAGGAGCCAACTCATGCATCAATGACTCTGATAACCCCAACATAAAAGCCAGAACCAGAGCCTCATTAGTCCAGTTCACGTCAGAAACCAACGTTTTAAATTCTATAGCATAATCAGATACAGTCCTGTTCTCTTGACGTATGCGGAACAAGGATTTGCCAGCTACCTTGGCCTTTCTGGTAGGATTATACGTACGTTTTAACTCGGCTATGAATTCTTTATAGTTCAGTACGATAGGCTTCTCTGCCTCCCATAAAGGATTCGCCCATGTCAACGCTCTGCCAGACAGATGGTTAATAATGAAGCCCACTTTGGCTATGTCAGTGATAAACATTTGTGGATTTAATTTAAAATGAATATCCACCTGGACCAAAAATCCCCGGCACTCCGAGGGAGTATCGTCAATCCTCATAGGAGCGGTCATGTGTACCTGAGATGTCTGAACAACAGAGGACACAGGTATAGCAGGCGGAGGTGCAACCCGAGCTGGTTCCAGGTGAGCCGTACGAGTCAGGATAGTTTCTAAGGCGAGAGCAAACTGATCCATCCTATGGTCCTGTTCGTCCTGTCTGGATACAAAGTTTACTCAAATGCTGTGTTAAGTCTGTGGGATCCATTTGTGGCCAGATCGTAATGTCACGGTTCCCGGATCTCACCACGCAGTCCTTAAAGCCCAACACTCCACAGAGCCCAAAAGCTACCAACAGGGTAGCCGTAGAAGAATCCCTAACTGTCTGGTCCTTAGAATTGGCCAGGTATACTAGCTAGACAGAAAGGGTTAATCAAAGACAATGTCGTAATACAAAACCAGGTCAGCAACACGGGGGTAGTCAGACGAGCCAGATTCAGGAATACAGAGTATAGAATAGGCAAATGGAATAGCCGCGTCAATATCAGTGCAGAAGCTTAGTACAAGAAAATAGTCTAGGGCAACGGAAGGCAGAATAGTCAGAAAACAAGCAGAGGTCAATAACAGGTTAAATCACGAGAGAATTGAGGTACAAGGAGCTCAGGTATGGATAACCACAATCTGGCACTGCTTAGAAGGAACTGTTGGTTTTTAAAAGACCTTCACCAGACCGTGCCCCCTCTCAAGCCGCACCTCATGCAGCCACCTGCCTGTTTCAATTTAAACCGGGTGTTGGTGAGCGAGCAGCATCAGACATGCTGCCCTCAAGCACACCGGAAAGGCTGGAAGCCCCCAACGTTACAGTTAGCCCCTGGGATTATGGATGTCTGGAAGTTGGCCGTGTAGGGAAATTGCTATGTCCAGCACTTGTTCTGTCTGGAAGTTGGCCGTCGGGATGTTGGCATTAGGGAACTTGGCTGTAGGGATTTTGTCCGGCACCCCGAATCCTCTTACACCACTCTATCTTCACTACCAGATGGTAAAGTATAATTGAATAATTTTAACTTGATATCAATTTCCTAATAGCATGGTCACTGCTTTATATGTCCATCACCTATTAAAGGAATATAAGGGCCTGTAACAGAGTGTACAACCTGCCAGGGTGGCAAGAAAAGTGATAGATGGCAGATACATTCCTCCACGAATGCTTAGATTCATCATCTAAGGTACTGCTTGTTTAGATTTGAAGGTAAAGACCAATAGCTCTTTAACTTGTATGGGTAAAACAGATTCTGGAGCTGGTGTTACCAGGAGTTTAATTAGCTCTGGGTGGGACAGGGATTAATTTAATGTGCAGCTGCATCTAGCAGTGTGTGTGTGTCTCAGTGCATGGAGAGACGGTGTGCTGAATGCAGCAACTCCTGTGTTTGGAGAATGAGAAAACCTGTCTGTGAGACATGGTTCTATGGATGAACTATAAACTGTTCCCTTGGAGGAAACCAACCCAGCTCGGAGGACTGTCACTAACTACCCAGTAAGGCTCAGTGGAGTGGAATTTTATTTGTTCCTATCAATTGATTTTGGCTGGATGCCTGCAACCTTTTTGTTTCTTTTTTTTTAATGATGGCTGTCTGAAAATTAAAGCTGGCATTTTTGTTGAAGCGACTGCTAGTTTGCCTCTATATTGAGACTGATCCCCTACAATTGGTGGAGAATGCGTGCAAAGTTCCAGAGACTTAACCTCATGCAAAAGCAGTCTTAAAGGGACAGTACGTTTGACTTATGTCGTGGGTTAAGGCTGCACAAACCCTAAAGCCTGAAATGATGGAAGAGTTAATCAAACAGCTAGTGCAGTCAAATGCCCTCCTTCAGGCTGCGCATACAGATCAACAGGAAACAAATCGTCTGCTGGCGGTGGCTACCCAGGCAGCTATAACCGAGCAAAAAGAGTTTAGTTTACATATCCAATATCAGATACAGTCTCTGGCTGAAAGGACTCCATCTGTCGAAAATGTTGCAGTAGTACGCAAGCGGGTGCAAGCCGCACTACAAAAAATGACTGCTGAAGATGATGTGGAGACCGAGAAACAGGTTTGTGTGATTACAGTGGATGGTTGCAAGATGACTGCCTTGCTGGATTCTGGCAGTCTCGTCACTCTAGTGCATGCAGCTCTAGTTAATCCTCAAAAGGTTAAACAACAGCTGATGGGGGTCATCTGCATTCATGGGGATACTAAGTGCTACCCCACAGCCGTGGTGTCCATTGAAACTTTTTGTGGCACCCGGGACCATGAAGTGGGAGTGGTCCCAAGTCTGATGTACAATGCTATACTGGGGCGAGATTTCCCCTTTTTCTGGGATTTATGGGAGACAGCTAAGGCAGGTGGACCTAACACAGTGTCTAAATCTTACAACCCAGATCTGCTGGAAGAGAGCTCTCAGGAGGATGTACTTGTGAATTTTCCCCTGGAGGTCTTAGCAGGTGATGCTGAGGACCACACCCCAGAGGTAGAACTGCCAGACCTCCCCATGACCCATGAGAAGTTTGGCACGGCCCAACTTAGGGATCCCACCTTAAGTCGGGCCAGGGAACAGGTAAAAGTTGTAAATGTAGCACACCAAGAACCGGGGGTGTAGACTATATTCCCTTATTTTTCTATAGAAAAGGACTTATTGTATAGAGTGGATGAGATATGGGGTGACAGAAATGAGCAGTTACTGGTAACACAAACACATAGACGTATGGTATTAGACTTGGCACATTTTCATGTACTTGGGGGACATCTAGGTTTAGATAAAACTAAAGAGCGGGTGTTAGAACGCTTTTATTGGCCAAGTCTACATAATGATGTAAAATTGTACTGTGAGTTGTGTCCAGTTTGCCAGATCACTGCTCTTGTCTCCCAGTTCAGGAGTCCATTGGTACCGTTGCGCATCATTGAGGTACCCTTTGATAGGATTGCAATGGATATTGTGGGTCCCTTGGTTAAGTCCGCTAGGGGACATCAGTATATCCTGGTAGTCTTAGACTATGCCACCCGTTACCCAGAAGCAATCCCTTTAAGGAATACCTCCGCAAAAAGTATTGCCAAAGAGCTGTCTCTTATATTTACACGGGTGGGTATTCCTCGTGAACTGTTAACTGACCAAGACACACCCTTCATGTCTAAGGTAACATAGGAATTGTGTAAACTGTTTAAAATTGACCATTTACTCACTTCTGTGTACTACCAAAGAGGGGTAGGGGGGGTGGAGGTGGAAAAAAACGTGATGGCCATTACCGTGGCACTCCTGGCGCACTCCCGGAGGAGGCCATGGAGTGAACATGCCACGGAGCCTAGGGGTTCGAGGGCCAATCAGGACCAAGAAAGCCATGGTGGCACACCCCGAAACACCCAAAATAATAATAATTGAAAGGAAAAGAAAGAAAAATAAATAAATAAATAAAAATAAAAGAAAAAGGGAGAGGGGATGGGAGGGGGGAATGGGTCCATTGTCTTCGATAGGTCGGGCAGCAACTAATCAGAAAAGCTGCAAATGGGGAGGGGGGAGAAAAAACAGTCAACGCAGAGGGGACACAAATATCCCGGTTATGGGGACAGCAACCGAACGAGGTGCAGTAAGTTCCGAAGGTAGGCGGCGTTGAGGTGCCACAAAAATGACTCCCAGGGGATAAAACATAGGCAGAATGTCATCCCGTGTCTCTATAGGGCCCCCAGCTCAGTCCACTGCACTCGGTGCTGGAGGTGTACCAGTCCGCTGGTCAACATCAGGGTGGCCTGAAGTGACAGGGAGCAGACCTAGAGTGCAAAGATGACCCTCCGCCTCATTCAGCGAGGTAGCCACCAATGCACATCCATCTCGTGGGGAGAGTATAAGGGATCCAGAAGGGCCCCATTTATAGCCAATGTCTCGAGCACGGAGGAGGGCCGTAATCGGCCAAAACTGACGCCGTGCAGCCAGCACCAGGAAGGGGATATCTCGATAGAGTGCGATGCTTGCTCCATCGAAGGGGACCGCAGGAACATTCCGCGCCGCCCGAAACACTGTAGAATGCAGGGTAATGTCTCGCAGGGTGATGAGGACGTCGCGCGGCACCTTCGCCGGGGCCGCTGCAGCCTTCCGAACACGGAAGGCCTGGAGGACAGAGTCCTGTAGGTGCTCCGACTGACCGAGAACCGCCCCCAGGAATCTCTTGGTATACTGCAGCAGCTCCGGATCGGTGATATTCTACGGTATGCCTCGTAGCTTCACCTTGCGCCTCCTGTGCCTCGACTCCAATGCCACCACTGCCTCGTGGAGACTCCCCACCTGGGCCTGTAGAGCTTTCACCGATGAAGAGGTAGCAGCCTGTACATCCTCCATCCCCTGCGTGCGAGTCCGAAGGTCGTCCACCTGGACCTGAGTCTCCATGACCGCCGCACCCAGGGACTGGAAATCCGCCTGCCACGATCTCCTGGCATCCTCCAACAAGTTGCGGATATCAGCTTTAGTGGCGGGAAGCGCATCCTCTCCCAGGCCCAGCGGCGCCACACGTGCCGCAGAGGTGGCCGCCATCTCCTCCGGCCTCGTCGGAGCCCCAGACTCCGGCGCAGAGCGTATCGGCAGCCTCCGCCCCACACCCCCGCCAAGCGAAATTCTGATGTCTGGGGTGCCGGGATCCTCACCGGCGCCACCGGCTTTAGACTTCTTCCCCATGCCGAGATGCAGCGGCTCAGTGCGGGGTGATAAAGAGCGCCAACTCCTGGCTCTCAATATGGCCACCGACCGAGGAAAGAACCACGCAACGGCTTGTTCGCCTAATGCAAGTCCGGAGGGGGGGGGGATCCGGAACGTCTGTACCTGTTGGCCGACGGCTGTATGTCATTACAAGGTGGGTAGCTCGATCCAGGTACACCCAAAGGCCGCAGGAAAAGTAAGAGGGATCGGAGCTCCACTTCGGCACGTCCGTCTCGGTCCGCCGCCGGCCACGCCCCTACTATTACATTCTTAACGCAAAAACGCACGCTGTGTTAAACGCCTGTTTTATTGCACGAAGCATTAAACGTTAACACATGGAAATCACCGCTGGAATTACATTCCTCGCGCATTTTTTCATCCGCCAGGAAATTGCGCTCGTAAAACCGTCGAAAAAAGTACCTTTGCGCGCAGAAATCAGTGAGCATAATGTAATTTTTAACGCATTCTGTGCAGACTGCGCACAACAGACATACGTTCTGATGGAAGACAAGGTAGTGGCCGTGATTTTTGACGGATCTAGGAAAAAAAACGCGTAGTGGCGTATCGCGCACAAATCTTTGCGTTCGCAATTTTTTTCACCAAAATCATCTAATTTCAATTAAAAACCACACCTTTTGCAAGGAAATAAATTGCGTCTGCCATTTTCAAATGGTGACTGTGTCTGTTCTATTGGTAAGCAGATACAGCGTCCCGGGCGCTGGTGATTTTTTGTGAGTAGAGCGAGTGAGATAGCGACAGAGATAGAGGCGAGATCAGTGCAGGAGCATATATATTTGCGTCATATCACATAGATCCACATTACACTTAATCACACACACACACCTATACATTACTGAGCAGCACACAACACTTCTCGTTAATACACGTTACACATAGTCACACATACTTGTCACAACCCCTATCCTAGCCCCCTATTGAATCCATTTTGTCCCCAACCCCGTGTATTCCCCATTGTACGTGTGTGTCACCGTTTGTCATGGAGAGTGCAGGGAGAGGAGATGGAGGGAGGAGGGGTGTTGAGGAGCAGCACGAGGTGAGGAGAGGTAGGGAGTTGGCAGGGCGTAGGAGTCAGAGCGACAGGACACGTGTGCAAGGTGGCAGTAGGCGTAGAGATGGAGATGGCACACATGGAGGTAGTAGTAGGCCTGCACAGCGTAGCAGTGGAGAGCATAGGAGTGGAGAGCATAGGAGTGGAGAGCGTAGGAGTGGAGAGCGTAGGAGTGGAGAGGGTAGGAGTGGAGAGGGTAGGAGTGGAGAGTGGGGCAGTGCTGCCAGGGCCATGAGTCCTGAGAGCGAGGGGAGTGATGATGCAAGGCCAGGCCCATCTAGCCAAGAGACAGGTGTTGCGCAAGGGACAGGACAGGGAGTCAGAGAGCAGACACACTCCAGGACACAGGTGTCAGAGCGGGCCTCATCCCAGCATATCTGCTACACGCTGGTTGAAAGAAATGTGTTAGCGGCAAACATGGCAAGGGCACGGCGGCTGGATGACAAGGCGACCACTGGACAGCACCATCAGAGGCTGTGTAGGGAGATTTGAGGAGCTGTGTGTGCGCTGGGGAGGAACCGCTCCATCGAATCGATAAAGCATCGTTACCAGGACTCTAAGCGGGAGCTCAAGTCGAAGATGGCCAGGGAGCTGTGTGAAGCGAGGCAGACTGGAGGTGGACCGCCGCACGTGTTCATGTACACACAGTGGGAGGAGCAGTTAAGGGAAAAGGCTGAGTGTGACTGGCGTGCAAGGTTTCCCCGGCATCAACACCCAGCCAGGGGTACAGGACACATCCACCGACAGTGAGTATAGCTTGCATCCAGACTATTCCATGTGTCTAATGTGATTTAGATGTTTTGTACAGCCAAATATAGTATGCTGATGTTTGGACTTCATATCCCATGATGCCCTGTCACCCAATTGCTACACAGTGCATAATGAGACTTGTACTGCAAATATATTAGAAGGTGCCAGGATGCCTGAAACTGAGAAATAGACAATAAAGAACCCCCTGGACCTTTCAGGAAGGGGGACATGACTGATGGCCGGGGCCTGTCAGTTAAGGAAGGATCTGGAAAGCTGTAGAATCCCTTGGGCCTCTCAGGAGGGGGGGGGGCTTGACTGATAGTCTGGGCCTGTCAGTCAAGGAGAGATCTAGGGTGTTATTGGTGGTGTGTTCGCAACAATGTTGCTTACCTGGGCTATATATGCTGGTGATGGGGGCAGTGTTCTTCCTCTTGTTCCTGCCAGCGTGAGAAGTACATCAAGGTGAGATCAGGTGTTTTTCAGGTGTTCCTGGTGATAGAGAAAGGAGAGAGAAAGTGACTCGGTGGCTGGGATGGCTTCTACATTGCTGGAATGTCTGCTGGAGCAATTGAGGGAGCACACTGCGGCACGTGGAGCATCGCTGCAGGATCTGATGGTGGAGGCCCTGGCACCATCTCGCGAGCAAACCCCCGAGGTGAGCGAGGAGCCCCGCCAGTGGCGAAGGTAGCGGCGTTCCCGTCTCCGAGTCGTCTCAGCCTTCGGAGAGGCTTCGGGGAGTCCGGTTGAATATCGATGGAGAAGTAGATGCGGCCAGTTCCCAATCGTCTGAAGGGTCGGTCGTCATGGACACGCCACCCAGGGACCTGCATTTGAGTGTGCGGAGGAGGGTGAGCATGGTGCGTGCGCCTGCTGTTTCTTCCCTGTCTTTAGGTGCGGTGGATGGAGGCGTTGGTCGAGTGGATGGTGCTGGATGGGCTGGGGGGTTTGGAGGGATGCCCCCCGCGTACCAGTCAAGAAGGTCGACGGATGCCGCGCTAGAGAGGCCCGCGTGGAGGTCCTTCACTTCCAGCGGCCAGGGGGAGAGTGACAAGAGCTGCAGGTTCCTCCTCCAGGCCCCCTCCCACTCGTCGCAGGCCTGCAGCGTCACGAGCGGCACGTCCGGCATGCCCATAAGATGGCGGCGCCCATCTTGCAGCTGGAAATCAGAGGGGGATTATTTCGGCAGCGGTTTCAGGGAGAGACCCGGCGGCAGTGGCTGGGGACGTACCGGCACCAGTGCAGGGGACATCGGATTGGCGGCCCTCAAGTTCGGACTGGACGTTCTCAACGCTCTCAGCCGAGGAGTGTCTTGGAGGCAGGATCTGGAGATCTGCAAAGAGTGCGGGTTACCAGTGGAGGTGCTGTTCCTGGGCGACCATCGCTGGGTTCACCTTTGGCTGCAATTCCTATGGCTTCTGGAGGATCATCCCTGCTGGCTGCACGTGAGTCAGATTTGGGGGGTGCAGCGTTTGGATCGCTCGGCCTTTCTGGGATTAATGCGTGTGGTGGTGCTAGTGGTGTGACGACGGGGTTGCTAGAAACCCTGGTTGCTGCTCTTAGGTGCTGGCAGGATGGGTCGGATGCTGCAGCTAGGGAGAATGCTTCGCTGAGTATGTTGGGGCACGTCATTCCTGGGAGCGCGGTACCTGCGTCTGTTATTGCACCTAGCTCTGCTGCTTTTGGGGTTCTCGCGTCTGCTTGCTCATCTGGGGCAGCGCCTGCACCTGTTTTGGCGCAGGTGTTGGGTCAGCGGGGGATTTCTGAGCCTGGCGGCGTTTTGGTTTCTTGTTTCGGCGGGAATTACTGGGCCTGCGTTAATTGGGGTCTCAGCGGTGGGTGCCGTGGGGGTGTCTGACCCTGCTTCAGTGAATGTTGTGCCCCTGGCGGTTGTTGTGGCTCCAGCGCCCGCCTCAATGGTTCCTTCGGCGTCTGCTCCTATTGGGATTCCGTTACAAACAGGAGGGGTCCTCATGCCCGTCGGGGTTGGGGGTGCGGGCATCTCTTATGGGTCCTACGAGTTGTCTCCAATGGGTTTGCAGGTCACTGCTGAATTACGTGAGAAGATTTTGAGAAACGAATATGTGGATGTGCTTACGCTACTTTCTGTGGATAGGGAGACGGTGGACGGTCCCAGACGGCCTGACTCGTTCATGGAAGCGAGGGAGAAGGAAAAGTTAAAGAAAACGCTGCCTCCCACGTTTGGAAATTGGCTGCAGGGTTTCTTGGCTTATTGTGCCATCTTGTGTGAGAGGTTCCCGGAGTGCAGCGTTTCGTTATTTGCGTATATCGATTCAATTTGGGGGGCGTATAAGATTTACGGGGGACAGTGCTGGTTCCGTTATGACCAGCAGTTCAGAAGATGGCGGTGCGTCCTGGGCTCAGGTTTGATGTCCATGGCTTCTTCTTATGACACCTAACCGGCCGATGGTGTCTCCCTTTCCAGGGTCCGCTGCCCCTAGGGCCCCGGGAGTGCAGGCGGGGGCTGGAAAGGGGTGGTGTTGGCTCTTTAATGAGTCTAACTGCCGCTGGTTCGCTAACTGTAGATTCCGACTAGGCTTGTGCACCGATTTTTTTTCAGTTCGATTCGATTTTTCGGATTTTCAAACTTTTCGATTCGGCTCATTTCGACCGATTTCTGTTTCGATTCGGTTCGGCTCGACTCGTTTTTCGTGTACATTTTTTTTTCGGAATATCAACCATTTTTCGTATTTTCGTGTCACTTAGCTCGTTTTTGTATCGACTTTTTCGTGATTTTGGAAATTTTCATTTTTTCGGAACGTCTGTTCTCCTCGTTTCAAAGCAATAAATTTCTATTTGACACATTTCAAGTCCATTCGAAAATTCCGAAAATATTTCGTTTCGGCTCGGAAAACTTTTCGGATTGGCCGTTTTCGGATCTAAAAATTTTCAGAAAATCGGCCGCATTCAGGTCTTGCTGCGGTTGGTGGTTAGAGCTTGGGGGGTCGCGAAATTGCGTCTTTCGGAGCTTCAATCACTGTTAGGTCATTTGGCATTCACTTGCCGGGTGACGCCTATGGCCACGCTTTTTGCCATCGCTTGTCTTTGGCTACTGCGGGTGTTCGGGCCGCGCACCATTTTATATGGATCACGAGTTCTTTGCGGGCTGACCTTGTTGTCTGGCAATCCTTTTTGTTGAACTACAATGGGTTGACGTATTGGCAGGAGGCGGAGGTGGACAATGAGTCCATCGAGCTTTTTGCCGATGCATCAGGTTCCCATGGCTTCGGGGTCTATTTGCAGGGAGACTGGTGTGCGCAGGCGTGGCCCTTGGAGTGGTCATCTTCGGATCTGATACGAAATTTGACGTTTTTAGAGCTGTTCCCATTATTGGTGGCCCTGGAGCTGTGGGGAGAGCGGTTGGCGAATAGGCGGGTGGTGTTCTGGACGCACAATTTGGGTGTCGTGCAGGTGGTGAATCGTTCGTCGTCCAGTTCCCCTCCCGTCTTGGCCCTTTTACGGCGCCCGGTTCTGCGCTGCCTGGAGCGGAATGTGTGGTTGCAGGCTAAACATGTTCCAGATGTGCAGAATGTAGTGGCTGACGCTCTCTCCCGGTTACAGTGGGACCATTTTTGGCAGGTGGCTCCGGGTACAGCGAGAACTGCGACGCCTTTTCCTCAGTGGCTCTGGACCCTCGCTTCGCTGGACTAAGGCGGTTATTAGAAGGTTCTCTGTCGTCTACAACTTGGAGCTCCTATTCACAGGTCTGGCGGGCGTGGGGTTCTGTGGCTGCGGGAGAATGGTTGGCAGATGGCTGAGGATCGCAGGTGGGCCACGATGGTTCATCTGGGTGAGCTTCGGGAGTGGGTGTGTTCCGGGTCTGGGGCGGCAAAAGTGTTGGCGGCTCTTTCTTTTTTGTGTGGTGTGGTCGGTTGGGTAGAAGTGGGGAAGGATTTTTTGTTGCGGCGTATTATTAGGGGATGGCGAAGGACGGTGGCTCCAGATGTCAGGCACCCGGTGTCTTTGGGACTGATTTGCAGAGAACAGTTTGAGGTTGGTTTGTTTCGATTTTGCCTGACCGTTTACGGTTGTTGATCGCTCGATCGAAAACGGACCAGTTGGGCAGAGGTTCGGTAGTCACTCTGTGTGCAGTCAGGAGGGGTGAACTGCCCAGTACGTTTGGCCCGGGACTATTTATGGTGGGCGTCCAAGGGTTGGGGGTTTCTTCTTAGTTCATCTGTGAGGGGCCCCTCTTACGAGGTTCCAGTTTTCGACAGTTTTTAAGCGTTGTATTGCATCTTTGGGTCATGACTCGAAGCAGTTTGTTCCGCATTCTTTTCGAATCGGTGCAGCGACGATGGCGGCGGAAGCTGGCACGTCGGACGACATGATTCGGCGCTTGGGTAGGTGGCAATCGGATCGTTTTCGTTCCAATGTGCGCCCTAACCTCTTGTAATTACAGGTTCTACCCCGCGAACTGTTTGGTTCATCGGCCACTCGTACATACACTGGGCGGCCAAGCGGGATGAACAACGGCCGCTTGGCAGGAACCTGGGTTCCCCCATGGACGTGACTAGGATCAGGTGTATTGGTATCAGGGGTTTACGTTGGGCCCAGGTCATCGGGGAATGCGAGTTGTTGGCTGGTCGAGCGGCTAGGGATGTAGTGTTAGTGGTGCATGCAGGGGGGAACGATTTGGGGGCTGTTCGTTCTGTAGACTTGATTAGGGATATGAAGCACGATCTAGCCAGCTGCTTCGCCATATTCCAGGGTTTATCATTAGTTTTTTCGGAAATAGTTTCTCGTCCCCGTTGGGAGGATTTTGCGGCCCCGGGGACTCTGGACAGGGCTCGGAAAAGGGTTAACAGGGAGATCGAGATTTGTTGGTAATCTGGGTGGGGTGTTGGTTAGACATACGGAGCTAGAGGGAGACAATCGGAATGTCGTTAGGAAGGATGGGGTGATTGGGTTGGACATTTTTCTGGTGGGCTTGATGTCTGGCGTGGAGGAGGCGCTGTCTGCGGGGGGGGGGCGCAGGGGTGCACGCTAGGGCGGTCCCTGGCTTTGGCGGGTTTCCCTGGACAGCAGTGCTTAAAGGACGGATAAGCCGCCTTCGGGTAAGGCTATGGGGAGACGAACCTCGCTTGCGGGGGGACGAGCTCTTGGTTTTGGTACAATGGTGGAACTGCCTATTGCATTGGGCAATAGGGCAGAATTGTGATTAAGCACTGCAAGTTATTGTGTTGTATATAGTTAAATAAAGCTGTGGCCCATGCACATTCCAACTTATACAATTGTGTTCAAAATTATTCAACCCCCAATGCTGTAAAGGGTTTTAGGGAATTTAGTGTACATTTGTAATTGTATTCAGAATGAAATCCTACAAGGACTTTTTAAAGAACCATATGCAACTAAAATGACATCAATTGGTTTTGTAATACAGTAGTAAATGATTCTTTTGTGAATTCTTCATTGACACAATTATTCAACCCCTTAAAGACTACCACTCTGAAGAACAGAGGTTCATTCAAGTGTTTTCAATCAGGTATTGAAAACACCTGTGGATGTCACGGAGCAGCAATAAAGCATAATAAGCACCAATTAGGCAGCTTTAAAATGACTGTGATACTCAGCTCCTTCTAGACATTTACTGGTGTGGTTATAAACATGGTGAAGTCAAGAGAATGGTCCAGGAAGACAAGAGAAGAGGTGATTACTCTTCACAGGAAGGGCAATGGCTATAAGAAGGATGGAAAGATGTTAAACATACCAAGAGAGACCATAGGAAGCATCATTCGCAAATTCAAGGCAAAGGGCACTGTTGAAACGCTACCTGGTCGTGGCAGAAAGAAGATGCTGACTTCGACTGCTGTGTGCTACCTAAAGCGTAGAGTGGAGAAAAGTCCCCGTGTGACTGCTGAGGAACTGAGAAAAGATTTGTCAGATGTGGGTACTGAAGTTTCAGCTCAGACAATACGGCGCACACTGCGTAATGAAGGCCTCCATGCCAGAACTCCCAGGCGCACCCCCTTGCTGTCTCCAAAGAATAAGAAGAGTCGACTGCAGTATGCCAAAAGTCATGTGGACAAACCACAGAAGTTTGGGATAGTGTTCTGTGGACTGATGAAACAAAATTAGAACTGTTTGGGCCCATGGATCAACGCTATGTTTGGAGGAGGAAGAACAAGGCCTATGAAGAAAAGAACACCTTGTGAAGCATGGCGGGGGGTCAATCATGCTTTGGGGCTGTTTTGCTTCTGCAGGTACAGGGAAGCTTCAGCGTGTGCAAGGTACCATGAATTCTCTTCAGTACCAGGAGATATTGGATGACAATGTGATGCAGTCCGTCACAAACCTGAGGCTTGGGAGACATTGGACCTTTCAACAGGACAATGATCCCAAGCATACCTCCAAGTCCACTAGAACATGGTTGCAGATTAAAGGCTGGAACATTTTGGAGTGGCCATCGCAGTCACCTGACTTAAATCCGATTGAGAACCTCTGGTGGGACTTAAAGAAAGCAGTTGCAGTGTGCAATCCTAAGAATGTGACTGAACTGGAGGCTTTTGCCCATGACGAATGGGCGAAGATAACCGTAGATCGCTGCAAGACACTTGTGGCAAGCTATGCTTCACGTTTAAAAGCTGTTATAACTGTAAAAGGATGTTGTACTGGGGAGGCGGAGCTAGCTGTGGTAGCGAGCGGACACGTTTTTCGAGGAGCTCCCGCAGGCTTTCTGTTATTTCGCTGGATTATCGCACTCGTTTTGCCGCGGGATCGTTCCTGGTTGTCGCTGGACTGCCCATCGGGCTCCGGATTCCGTGCGACGTGTAACCTTGCGGGTCCGGAGGTGGTATTTTACTTCTGGAGGGATCGGGCCTATATTTCGGGCCTACTCCGCTTGCCTGCACCGTCGGACTGTGAGGAGCCGGACAGTGTCACTCTGGACTTAGCGTTGAGGTTTCCAGACATGGGTAAGAAGCTACCCCCTGGGGTTACCCCGAAAAATGACTCTCGTCAGCGTGACATAAGGGACTCTATGGCCCGTGGGTCTGCTCCCCGGGGGGCGATGGCTTCCTCTCCCTTCCCCTCCGGCTATGGGTCTACAGATGACGAGGATTCCTATTGGTCTCATGACACAGGCACCGGAGCATCGTGGCTGTCCCCGCCGTCCCGGTCGATGGGATCGCAGCCCACCTCTACGGCTGCCAAAAAGCGGGCGCAAAAGAAACGGAGGGCTGTGATGACGGCGACTTTGGCGGCTGCACATGTCCTCTCGAAAGGGGATCACTTGGAGGAACAGCTGCTCTCTGCTTCTTGCAGCGTGACCTCGGAGCAGGACGGCGCCTCCCCGGGGCCCCGAGGGCTGGGGGCCGTGGTGGGGACACTCGGTCCTGGCACTGCTCCACCAGCTGCGGAGGAAGATGACGCTCTCCCTTCAACAAAGGGTGACCTCCGCCAGATTCTGGCTGAGATCCGGGAAATGTGGCGACCGGAGGTGGCCGCTGTTCGTGCTGAGGTGGAGGTGGTGCGTGCCCAGGTGACAGAGGTACAGGAGAGGGCTGAGGGGGTTGCGCTGGAACAGACTCGCCTATCTGGTCAAGTGGATCGCCTCCGCACCCAAGTGGAAGTTTTATCGCGCTCTGTGGAAACTTTGGAAGCACAACATCGTCGTCGCAATATCCGGGTCAGGGGCATCCCAGATGCGGGCTCCACGGAGGACCTGCTACCTTACGTGACTCGACTTGTGATCCAAGTATCTGGCCTCCCTCCTGATACGCCGGTGTTCGTTGGAGCGGTGTTTCGAGTTCGGAAGGCTGCGACGGCACCCAGGGGGAAGCCAAGGGACGTCGTGGTGGTTTTCCGTGATGTTGCCACGAAGGTGGCTATTATGTCAGCCCCTTGGCGCTCGGGACTCTGTACAGTTTGAGGGGGCCACGTTGGCATTGTACCATGATCTACCGTTTATGACACTGCTGTCTCGCCGACGATTTCGAGAGGTGACGTCCGTCCTTCGCAGCAAGGGGATCAGATATCGGTGGGGCTTGGCTGGTTCCTTGGTGGTGACCCATGACAACATTCCTTACACGGTCACTGACCCTGACATGGCTTGGATCGACCTGGCGGTTGCTGGCATCTCCCCGGGGATGCCGGAGATTCCACCGGGCTGAGACATGCAGATGTCCTTCTACTCCTCGACTTTGAGTTCCCCTGGGCCCCCACTGGCTTTTCTTTCTATATTTCAGTCGCCCTCTGTGCTGAGATTTTACTTTGGGACCCTTTTTGCTATCTGAACGTTGTTGCTTCTGTGAGTCATGTCGTTATGGTCCACCCTCCTGTTTTTGCCATGGCCTGATGAGGGTGTACTCCCGGCACGTTTCCTAGATGCGAGCTGAAGAAGACTGACTGTTTTTCCTGCCCCGACTTGGGCACTATCCTGCTGCAGCGACCTTCCTTGTGGGGTTTCCCCTCTCCCTTCCCTATGGATGAGTATCTCTGCGTTGAACACCCTTTTCCCCTCTCCAGACCGCATTGTTGAGTTTCTGCTATGTTATATTTTGAGGTTTCTAAGACTTTCTCCCCTATTTTTTTTAGTTCCCCCCCCCGCTCTGTTTAGTTTCGCAGACCCTTTACTTAAGCTCTATAGGCGTTTTACGCCTTCCTACATGCAGAGGACTTAAGCCTTCCTCTTAATTCCCCCATTCCTTTTAGGTATATATACCTTACATACGCCAATTCCATATTTTCTATGCATATTATTATATACTGTATGGCTGCTCTCTTTTATATACGTTCGCTGGCCCTGCGTGATCGTACCTTGTTTGATTTTATGAGACTTGTTTTATAATTCTCTAAATAAAGAATTTAAAAAAAAAGGATGTTGTACTAAGTACTAAGATTGAATGTCACTTGGGGGTTGAATAAAACTGATAATGATGTGAGCACAGAAAAGACATTTGTGGTTATTTCATTATAAATGTTATGTTTTATTTGTCTGACCTACACGTGCCTCTTTGATTTAATTATAAGCAAGATGACTGAATGATCAAAATCAATGTCAAACTGGCCAAAACACTCAATTTCAGTGGGGGTTGAATAATTTTGAACACAACTGTATATGTGTCTGTGTCTTATTCACATTCGGGTTATTGGGTTATGGGCCAGGAAGGTCTCAGGCCTAATCAGTCATGTGATGATGTAGTCCTGTTTGCAGGTGATATGGGGGAAATGTTTGCTAATAATTGTGTCACAACTGTACAACAGGTTATGTGACCATGGTTAAGATAACAAGGTTATGTATTATGTGCTATACTGCAATATGCCACATCACACTCTGACGAACAGTATATGGTGCTATGACATGACACACACATCATACATATTGTATGGTGCGCATGTATCCTCTATTTTGTGATGCTAGATTTTACCGAGTGTCACATGTATTCAGGGGCTGACTGACAACTTTTGGCCCAGGGGGTAAGTACAAGCCACAGGCCCGTGGTGCAGCAACCCGGCCCCCATTTTCCTCTCTCCCCTTTTTCATCCCCCCTCTCACTCTCCTCTCTTCACTTCCAATCTCCTTTTCCCTCACTCCTCTTTCTATACCTATCTTCCCACCCCCTCCTATGCCCATTTTCTCTCTCCCTTTCCTTTCTCATTACCTCTCTACCCCTTTCTCTGCTCATCTTCTCTCTGCCCCTTCCATGCCTTTCTCTTCCCCTTTCAAGCTGTTCTCGCTCACCCTTTCCAGCTTCTCTCCCTCATACACCGCACATTTCTGTGACCTTATTGCTGCGTGGAGCTCTGTGATACACACCACACCTTACTGTGACCTTATTGCTGCGTGGAGCTCTGTGATACACACCACACATTCCTGTGACCTTATTGCTGTGTGGAGCTCTGTGATACACACCGCACATTCCTGTGACCTTATTGCTGCATGGAGCTCTGTGATACACACCACACCTTACTGTGACCTTATTGCTGCGTGGAGCTCTGTGATACACACCGCACCTTACTGTGACCTTATTGCAGCGTGGAGCTCTGTGTTACACACCGCACCTTACTGTGACCTAATTGCTGCGTGGAGCTCTGTGATACCCACCACACCTTACTGTGCCCTTATTGCTGTGTGGAGCTCTGTGATACACACCGCACATTCCTGTGAGTTTATTGCTGTGTGGAGCTCTGATTCGCTCTATAGGAGGGGGCAAATCCGTTTTTTTGTCTTTGTTTTGTTTATTTATTATTATACTTTATTTGCCCTCCCTGCTATGGAAAGAAAAACACTTTATTTGGCCATCTATGAAAAAAAAAATTGCCCTCCCAGAAAAAGATTTTAAAAAGAAAACATTAATTTGCCTTCCACCTGGGGGCAAATTAATTATTTTATTCTGGGGGTGGGGGGATAAACATTTTTTGCTTTTTCATTTTTTTTATAGGTGCTGCAAATGAAGTATTTTTTCTCCAAGCCAGGTGAAGGGGCAAATAAAGTAATTCGTTTTTTCATTTGTTTTTTGCTGCCAAGACGAATATGAATTATTTTTCAGGTGGGAAGTAGAGGCCAGGACCTCACTTACATGCTCTTATGCTGTCTGAGGGCTCCTTCCGGTTTTCAGCAGCCCGCTGCAGTGTGTTTATTTCATTCAAGAGGGTGCAGCCCCAACACATGGGAATCGCCAAGACGGTACTTTTTTATAGGGTTGGAGCCTGGCGGAGATATCACACGGCCGCACACCCTCTGGCGTCATCAGAAGGGGTCGCCTGCCCGGCCTCTGATTCTCATCCAGCCGGGCCGCCGCCGCACTGCAGCCTGGGAAACACAGTCGGGAAGCGCCGTGGCTGCAAGCGAGGTGCCGGCGCACCGGACTGGAATGAGAATCTATTCGTTACGCCCAGACCGGCCGGGGGGGGGGCATTTGCATCCCTGCCCCCCCCCGGGCCAGTCTGCCCCTGCATGTATTCTCATCATTACCACATCCTTCCAAAGATAGCACCAGGATCATGCATGTGGATTTGTGTGAGACACACAGATTATGTACGTACATGACAAATGTCTCTGTCACAAATCATGCACATGATGGGGGTCTGTTGCTCCCGCTTGATAATTATCAATTCTTGCATCACGTCTACAGAATTGTGGCAGTGCATATTGGTGACTGACAATGTACTTTGCAAATAATTAGAGGCGTTTGTTCTTTATAAAAGAAATTTATTTTTCTCACAGGACATTTCTTGCTATATCAGAAATGATTGTGCATAAATCATATTTTCTAAATGTCCACTGATGTATAATTAGGGATTGTAACATATTAATATCTTCAAAGTGATGATACTTCTTGACTTGTGTCGCCACCTGCAATGACAAAATGGTTCATTGCTGTTAACGTGATACTTTCAATCCATCCGCTCACAGGCGACTGTCATCATAGTTTAGGTTTGTGACTGATGGTGTCTATACCCAGTGGAATCTATATATGTCAAAATGATCCTTACATCATGCTGTTTTTGGTGTCCCATTGACAAACGTCAAGTTCTCGAACTGTACATATGTTTCTCAATAAATATTATTTTTGTCATGAATAAGAAGTCTCCATGATTCTGTCCAGTAACACCTTTACACACAGGACACACAGAACAGTTAACATCCGGGTACTTTAGATGTTGATAGCATGGAGCAAAGATTGACACCCTGGATGCCCTGGAAGACCTGTTGATCAAGGAGCAGTTCGTGCAGCTGTGCCCACCTGAGATCCAGGAATGGCTTCTGGATTGCAAACCCGAGACGGCCCTGGAAGCTGGTGAGCTGGCAGATTTCCATGCAGCCAACAGAGTGTCTGTGGACCGGAGCAGAGGTTTCCCCAAAGGGTCATCTGGATGGAAGCCCAACTCACCACGACCCCCCGACTTGAAGACGGCAGCGCCCCCCTCTGTGCCAGTCTCTGCTGGGGAGGGGGGAACGAGTCCTCCTTCTCCTGGAAGAAGTGTGAGCCGTCTGTGTTTCATTTGTAACAGTATAAATCATCTCTTGGTGGCGTGCCCAGAGAGGAAGAAGCCTGCATCCACAGCTGGGGGAGTACGCCCCTCAGCATCACCCTCTGTCCTGTTTGTGACCAGGTCAGAGGGCAGTGCCAATGTAAACAAGCAAGCAGTCATTGTCTGAACTCAGGTATCTGTGGGTTTGCACGATACGGCGGCTGAAGTAACTTTGGTGCGTCCAGGGTTAGTCAGCCCTGCAGACTTTATTCCTGGCAGGACTCTAGCGGTAAAATGTTTTGATGGGGTACATCCTGCGGTGCCAATGGCACGGGTTTATTTGGACTGGGGAGCGGGGAGAGGTCTGCTGAATGTGGGGGTGTCTGAAAATATTCCTACAGATGTGTCACATCTAGGTGTCACAGTATGTGCCGGAAAAGGATGCTGGGGATTTACCCAGGCCCACTAGTGGCTCTACAGTGGGGAGGGCTGTGTGTGAGAGTGCACAACAGGATCCCTGGAAGGGAGGGCAGGGGATGGCAGTGAGTCAGTCTGCGCCTGTGCCAGGTGTGTCCGGGGTGTTGTGTGGTAGCATGGGGGGCAGTGTGACTGGGAGGAAAGGCAGGGGATGAGTGCCCGCCTGCACCTGAGTCAGCTGGTCCCCTGGACCCCGTGTGTGTGGAGACAGCGGGGGAGGCAGCGGTGCCCATGATAGCAGTGGGTACCTGCTGACAGTCTGCAGGGAGTAGGGCACAAGGCCCGTCTCTGCCATGTGGTGGTGTGGATCAGAATGCCTGGGAAGAATGGCAGGATACTGCGGTATGCCTAACAAGACCAGACTCGGGTGTGTCTGGTATGCCATATGGTTGGAAGCAAGGGCAAGGGATGACTGCGGGTCTGCTTGCGCCTAAACCAACCAGGACTCTAGTGCCCCATGAGAATGGTGTGGATCAGAATACCTGGGGGGGTGGCAGGATACTGTGGTGTGCCTGCCTAGACCAGACTCAGGTGTTTCTGTGATGCCATGCAGTTGGGAGGGAGAACAAAGGACCACGGTAGGTTACTTTGAGGCAGAACCAACTGGGTCGGTATAGCTGGAGGGGAAGTGTGTGAATCAGAAAGCCTGGGATGAACAGGATACCGCTGTGTGCCAGACTGTGCCAGGTGTGTCTGAGATTGTGCGTGGTGCAGAGGGCATGCTGGGTGGTCAGAAGGATGGGCCTATGGTGAAAAGGGTTACCCAGTGCCTGAACCATCCAGGTTGGCGGTGCCAGGTGAAAGGAATGGAGAGCAGAACATCCTGGATGGAGGAAGGGCCTGGGGTGGACACGTGTTGCCCTGTGGGAAAACCTACCAGGTCCCCAGTACCACAGGAACCTGGTACTGAGCAACCTCCCTGTGGAGGAGAGTGGCATACGGCTGTATGCTCATCGGTTACGAAGCAAGGCGTGCTTGAGGTACTGTGTGATCCAGCGGGGAAACTGTGTGCAAGGGGGGGGGGGTGGGTCGAGCGTAAGCATGGATAATCCTGTGCCCCAACTGTATGGTTCCCCAAACGCTAAATTTGCGGGGACAGTGAGAGAGAGGGGGGGAGCGGGTCCTGGTTTGGCCCCCGTGACCTCCCAGCCATCTTCCCAGGGCCAGGTGCGATGCCTGACTCCGTTGACAGATGCAGGGAAACGTTTGCAGGGGAGCGTTGCGCTTCACCCTGTTTTCCCATACCCCCTGCTGTAAGAATGGCTCCAGAGCAGGCACTGTTTACAAGTATTATGCTGGCTGTAAGACCGAGGTGCAAGGTGAGAACAAGCAACGTGAACGAGAACGTGCTGCACCCACAAAACGTGTACAGGGGGCTGCAGAAGCACAGGGACTTCTCCGAGTCTGTGCCGTGTGGCAGATGCTGCATTAGTGACCCCCTCCCCCGGCTTGGGAGATGTGGGGTAGAACGGTGGAGTCACCAAAGGCCTCCATGGGGAATTGTGTGATGTGGTTGCGAGATGAGTGCAAGCGTTGGTGGGGAAAGTGCATGGGCACCTATGCGGCACCCACTCCATACTGAAGCTGGAGGGTGGCGCAGGTGCCAACGGAAGCCTTTCAAAGGCCAAGCCGGCGGCACGGATAATAATGTCGCTGCGACAGAACCAAATGGAGGCTGTCTGGGAGGATCCATTCCCCGTAGCAACTCCATGTGGGGTGCCAGATGTCCAGTTGGCAAACCCGTTGTAAGACACACGAGAGAGGCATGAGAGCCTTCGCTCTTCGCTCCTCTTATTGAGGGGAGGTGTGGCAGATTAGATATGGATATATATTGATACAAATCTATCTATCTATATATCTATATATACCAGTGGCCATTTTGCACAGCGGTAGTATTAAAAGCTTCAGTTTCTAGCCTGTTATAGAAAGAATTAAAATGTTAGCGAGCCAAGTCCTGTGAAGTCATAGAAGGGGTGAATGGAAGAAATTGCCCCTTTTGTTCTGCTCAGCAGGTGGGAGGTGCAATTGCTCATGGCAGGGAAAAAGGGTCAGCGTGAGTGGCACCACAAGTGCATATTAAAGAAGCAATCATATCCTTTGATCACTAGAGACGATCTTTGGGGATGATTGATATATCTGGGAATCAAATTAATGAAGAAGTGCACTGAGCGTGCCCAGGAGTGGGAAGTCTGGAAAATGTATTGCACAGGCGGTACCAGTGAGGGGCTGTCCTTAGAGGAACAGGGCAGCACTATATATATTCTGAGTCAAGTGTGGGCTCGGCTATTTCTTGGAGTTCAATCGAAATTGAAGAAATATTGACATCTCCTATTAGAGCCTCCCTACGGCTGATCCTCCAGCGTATATTGTAAGTAACTAGGATCTGCTGTTATCTCCCTTTTATTTTTGCTGCATTGTGTGTAATTATTGCTTATCATATCTATTTTTCTGTAACAAATGCAATGTGATATATATAACTTTTTATATCATAAATAAATCTAAAACTTATTAAGCTCTGCTTCTGCCTGATATTCGATCCACGCTAACTGAAGGACTGTATTATCATAGAGATTTGCCTTTGTTTAAGCTCGAGTCTACCAAACAGTGAGTTTGGGTGCAGTCGCTGAATTGTTCCCCTAATTTGAGGTACATAATCAGAGTCTCAGACCAGCTCTGATCCAGGTATTAGGCTTCCTGGGAAAAATTCGTGGTCTGTGGTGGCAGTGTGAAGAATAGTATAAGGAAAGTGGGTACAGGGATTGTGGGAAACGTAGTCGGTACTCCGGGTCGAGAGTAGACAGATACTGCTTTGCAATCCTGTGACCATTTCATCACGTTTGTGTGCCCTTCTGGAGCGAAGGCCTTGCCGGGATAGCTAGGCATCCATGCACGGGGGATTGTGGGCCGCGTAGTCATTATTTTGAGTCTAGGATAGACGGATAGTGATTTGCTTAAACCTGCGTCCTTCATCGTGACGTGCGTTTTTCGTGACAGTCATTTCCTCTCGAAGCCAAATAATGTTATTGAAAACCAGACTTCCTTTTTTACCGTTACGAGGATAGAAAAAGAGCACGAACCTTGTAAACCAGAATATAGAAAAAAAACGTCTTTATGCTATAAGTGCTTGTGGGATTGGTCAACTTTGATGTTGTAATATATCTGTATACTGATTGGCTGTTACAGTGGTGTATTTCGGTTTTGTGCTGCCCTAGGCCTGACTAAACTCGTGCACCCCCCAATTTAAATTTGAGGCACCCCTTCCTGTCAAGGGCACACCTCTTCCTGGTTAATCCCCACCCTTCCTCTTTAAGCTCCACCTTTTCCTCTTAGAGCTCCGCCTTTTCCTCTCTTTATATTAAAAGTGGATACCAAGTTACATAGTTACATAGTTATATAGGCTGAAAAAAGACATGCGTCCATCGGGTTCAGCCTCTCCCACATAACCTACTGCTGTTGATCCAAAAGAAGGCAAAAAACCCAGTCTGAATGCTTGCCAATATGCAACATACTGGGAAAAAAATTCCTTCTTGACCCCAGAATGGCAGTCAGATTTCTCCTTGGATCAAGAAGCTTTTACCCACATATTAAATATTATAACCCTTAATATTCTGTGTCTGCAGGAAGTCATCCAGTCGTTTTTTAAAAGTCTGTACAGACTCTGACCCAACCACCTCAACAGGCAGAGAATTCCACAGCTTGATTGTTCTCACCGTAAAATAACCCTTCCTATGCTTTAAGCTAAATTTTCTTTCTTCCAGTCTAAATGGATGACCCCTTGTCCTATGTATAGTCCTGTTAATGAATAGGTTATCAGACAATGGTTGATAATGGCCCCGTATATATTTATATAAGGTTATCAGATCCCCTCTAAGGCGCCTTTTCTCTAAACTAAACAGGTTTAAGCTTGTTAGTCTTTCCTCATAACTTAACCCTTCCATCCCCCTTATTAATTTAGTTGCCCGTCTCTGCACTTTTTCTAACGATATAATATCTTTTTTTAAGACAGGTGCCCAAAATTGCACGGCATATTCAAGGTGCGGCCTGACCATTGATTTATACAGAGGCAAAATTATGTTTTCATCCATGAGTGAACTCCCCTTTTAATGCATGCCAGTACTTTGCTGGCCTTGGCGGCTGCTGTTTGACATTGCACATTGTTACTTAGTTTGAAGTCTATGATTATTCCCAAATCCTTCTCCTGCTTGGATTTCCCTAACTCCGTACCATTTAGGGTATAAATTGCTTGTGTGTTCTTCACTCCAAAGTGCATAACTTTACATTTATCTAGATTAAATCTCATCTGCCATTTAAGTGCCCAGTCCCCCAATATATCTAAATCCCTCTGCAGCGAAGTAACATCCTGCTCACATTGTATTACTTTTCCTAGCTTTGTGTCATCTGCAAACACGGATACATGACTTTCAATGCCTATCTCAAGGTCATTTATAAATAAATTGAATAGTATTGGTCCTATAACAGACCCCTGAGGGACACCACTTACCACTGGTGTCCATCTTGAAAATGTACCATTTATGACCACTCTCTGTACCCTATCTTTTAGCCAGTTTTCTATCCAAGAACAAGTATTTTCATCTAGACCATTTTTTCTTAATTTAAGTAGTAACCTTTTGTGTGGAACTGTGTCGAAAGCTTTGGCAAAATCTAAGTAGATCACATCATAAGTGCCTGCTTGTATATTTTGTATACCATTTCAAATGTATCTATTGAGATAAAGAAAATTATGAAATGTTTAAATTCAAGCATTTTTACAAAGAACAGCCACGCATGTCAAGTAAACTGGATCACAGCCGCTCTAATTGGTTGAACAATAAAACCCACAGAAAAGGGGCACTGCATATGAGCGTATCACAGAGCTGCACAGCAATAAAACCAACAGAAATGTGCACTGTGTATGAGCATATCACAGAACTGCACAGCAATAAAACTCACAGTAATGTGCAGTGTGTATGAGCGTATCCCAGAGCTCCAGGGCAATAAAACTCACAGTAATATGCAGTGTGTATCACAGAATCCACAGCAATAAAACTCCCAGCAATGCAATGTGCGGGGTGTGTGTCAGTGTATCAGAATCCACAGCAATAAAAATTCCAGAAATGCAATGTGTGGTGTGTGTCAGCGTATCAGAATCTACAGCAATAAAACTCCCAGCAATGCAATGTGCGGTGTGTATGAGTGCATCAGAATCTACTGCAATAAAACTCCCAGCAAACCGAGTGAATATGAGCACACAGCAAATATTTATTCTATATTTACCGGCCTCCGTCCGCGGTAGGGCTGTGTGCAGAGTCAGCAGGGACTGTGTACGGACTCAGCTGGAGGTCCCTCCAAGCCACGTGAGGATTGCGGCTGTGCCTGTGTGTAGAGCCATCTTGTCAGCAGTGGGGTGCCACTGCCAGAGGGTGCACCGTGGCATTGATTCCCTTCCCGGTTCCTTTTCGTTCAGTAGTTCTTTTGAAAACAGCAGGCCACGGGTTTGCGGTGGCAGCATTCAGCGGCCGACTCCATGCACTTTGGGGACCATGTGGTGAATGGTGAATTCACTGTAGGGTGGGGAAATTTTATTCCCTGATGTGCAGGGAACTACAGAACACCAAAATGTTGGCGTCATTTCGGTGCTCTGTGAGTAACCCATTTAGTGGTGAGGATTTTTGCTGCCCCCTGGAAAGTGAAAGCCTAGGCCTTGCCTACCCAGGACATACTTGAAGATTAGTGAAATCTCAATGTATCCTTCCTGGTAAAATACTTTGCAAACGTAAAAAAAAAATATTATTTTTTTTTAGGGGTGGGGCCACCCGGTGCGGGCCGCCGCCCCCTGGAAAGTGCCGCCCTAGGCCTAGGCCTAGTCGGCCTAGGCCAAAATACACCAGTGGGCTGTTATACCACACCCTTTTTATTATATGTTATAGACTGATAAACAGACTATTTGAGAGCAATTCTACTTTCTATCTGAGTGTTTGTTTCTCTTTTGCTTTATCATTGGTGGCCAATGTAGGGCCTGCAATAGCATTAAGTCTTTATATATGAAATGGACCTAAAGCAGAAACAGAGATTTAACTTACTTGTTGGTAACTATGAATATAACTTTTGATTTAAAAGATATTTTATTTAACAACTAATTTTGTTGTTTTGTGGGGTTTCTTCTTAGTTTAAGAATGTGCAAACTGTAAATTAATAATAGGGTTATGAATTTGTAATGTTTGGCTTTCTTCTGTACAAGAACCGCCTGAAGATATCTGAACGTCATATGACAAATGCAAGCAGTTGAGAGCATTCTTCACCTGATACTCATTTTAACATGCAAGTGTTTAAACTGGTGTCACAAGTTACAGAGAAGATCCTGTATGGGTTGACACTTCTGCAAGGTAATTGTATCTGCTGCCCAAGATCATGAAAAGTGCTGCAGGGAGAGGACAGAAATAGATGAAATTTTGCATCACTTAACTTGTACATAGCAGGGAAAAAAAATATACATTTATTTTCCTTAAACCCAAGTGTGGTTTCTATCAAAAAATGTAGGACCCTATTACAATCTTAGCGCATACGTTTGCGCCCTGCGCAAAGACGCATTAACCCGAGGAGCAAAACCCTTTGCGCTGAACGTCGTATTACAATGTCAGTGCAACAAACGTGCATATACGTCTACCGCAGGTGAACTTGCGCGAACGCTGCGCGAGCTTACTGTACGTTGCGCGTCCTATACTTAACATTGTGAGCGCAAATGCGTATGTGCGCTGGTATGCGGATGGTATTACAATCTATGCGCAGTTTGTAACACACATCCTTTGCGTGCCTAATCTTAGCAACTCCTAAAAGCTGGTGTTAATGGCAAATTCTATCAACCTGGCTGAAACCAAATACACCAGCCATAAAATATAATGCTGCAAAGTATAGTTACACATTCTACACATACCAAACCAATAAAATTGAGAAGTTGTGTCTGCATTTTTTATTGCTGCAGCATATATACTCAGATTGACTTTGACAGGCGCAAAAACTTAACGTGAGACAATTGTGGTTCTTAATTCTGATTGGCTGAATCGCATGAAAAAAACTGTCTGATCTCTTACGCGCGTTATTGCTCGACGGATGAAATAATGCGCGAGGATTGTAATTCCAGCGTTGATTTACGCTCGTTAACGTTTAATGCTGGGTACACAAATTCACACAGGGAAAGGGAAAAGAACACAAGGATAATATAATGCCAACAGTCAAAAGAGACTGGTAAAAAATACCATTGAGTTCAAAGGACACTTGAAATCAAGTAGAACATACCTTGATGCATATTGAAGAATGTTCTAAAAAATGAAGATGGTTTCTGTGCACAAGTGTTCTTTCTTCTGTTTATGGGTATATGTCCAACTTGTGGGGTGGATACCTCGACAGAGAAAGAGAAAAATATCTAATGCAATACTGTATGTCCAAATGGAACGATAATAAGTATGGGAAAAATAGTAGAAAAAAGAACTCACATTCTTCGAGAGCTTCCAGCCCTCATGTGTTCACCTTCCAGGTTGTTATAGGCCAACCGGTTTGCCCTTGGACTCACGGCTCAGATCTCCATATGTGGTGTAGATCATCTCAGGCACCTCAATAGATAAAGAATATGGATGCTCGAAGTGTAGAGTAGATAAGTTAAAAGGGCATTTATTATTCCCAAAAGGGAGTAAATACAGACAAGAGATACAGTAGTATTTAAAATGAAATCAGATATAAAAAACCAAAAGGTTCAAAGCTAGACGCCTTTCGCGCCACTAGGGGCACTTCTTCAGTAGCAGGAGAGAGAGAAGGAGAGATTACCGTCCTCCTCTCAAGCCCAGTTTTTATTATATAGGGCATAGATGAAGCACCTATCTCCGGAGCTTAAACGAAAGTATTTCCGGCATGTGTTGAGGACGCCAACCGGAAGTAGAGGCTGCAGACTCTCAGTGTATACCGGAAGTTTGGACTGGAGGTCGCGAGTACCGCGATTTCTCTATACATAATGACTAATCCATCCTCCTTCAGATGGAAGTAGGTGGTAAAAACCAGAGAGGAATTTTCTCCAAAAAATCAGAAAATAATACATAAACTGGGCTAATGCACACCAAAGGGACACAAGTTTGCTGGGCATAAACGACAGTAGATCATGCATATGTATGACATTTATGCATGAACAAGGATTAATTGATACTTCAAAGGTCCATATACAAAGGACTATAAACAAAATAAAAGTAAAAACAAAAATAAAAATAGAAATACGAATAAAAATAAAAATAAATATAATTAAAAGTAAACTTCTGAACTGGTAAAAGAACTTGGAAACAGTAAAAACGAAAAAAACAAAAAGAAGTAGTATTAAATAAAAAACCAAAAAGAAGGCAGGACCAAAGGGGGTCCTACTGGGGCATAAAACTAAAAAGAATATGGGTACTATGACTGCAAAAGATGGGAAATCCTCTATATGGTCCAAACGGGATTTATAGGTGGGGGATCTCAAATGGTACCTGTCCTTGTAGGGAAAATATTATGTGCACTGAAGAGATGGATAAATCCCGACTCAATGAACACCTAACATAAAGAGGAGGGGAAGGAAAATACTGTGTATTAACATATGTCTAAAGAAAATGACACAGTTCAAAACCGGAATCCAATCCGTTAGGGATCAAGGTGTTAAAGTAAAAAATAAGTTTCATCTCCTCTTGGTTGATTTTCCTAATGAACTCTTCCCCTCGCCAATTTTTGGTGATCTTTTTCAGGATGCAGAATTCCATACCAGCAGGTGACCCTTCATGGTATTTCGAAAAGTGGGCAGAAACCGTATGATTCTCAAAATGTTTTCTAATGTTACGCACGTGTTCCATAATTCTGATGTATACAGGCCTAATAGTTCTCCCTATATATACTTTATTACAAGGACATACCAAAGCATAAACAACATTTTTGGATTGGCAACTAGTGATGCCTCTAAGTTTCAAACCAACTGCATGTTGAAAATGCGTGGTGAGTTTCTTCTTAAGGTTCAAATTCCTGCATGCATTGCAGGAACCACACCTATAAAAACCCTCTTTAATCTCAAAGAAATGGGTACTTTTTTCTTTTTGGCACAGGTGACTTTTGACAATTTTTTGTTTGATATTTTTAGCCCCCCTATTAATGATTTTAGGTTTATCCTCCAAAATCTCTCTGAGTGTAGGGTCTTGAAGCAGAACAGGCCAATATTTTCCAAAAATATTATTGATCTGTTTAGACTGGCAATTAAAATTGTAAATAAGTGGGACCCCAGAGGAAATATTCTCCATAGTCGGAGGTCGTGGTTTATATTGTATGAGATCCTTTCTCTCCTTCTTTCTGATCTTATCCATGGTTGCGTCAAGAAGGTCCTCCTTATAACCTTTCTCTTTAAAATCCTGCCTCATCTTCAACGCTTGTTCTTCAAAGCTATCATCGTCTCTATAGTTTCTTCGAATACGAGTGAATTGGCTACCCGGGACACTATTTAACCAGCTGTGGGAATGACAGCTGGTAAATTGGATAAAACTATTTGTATCTACGGGTTTAAAGTAGGTTTTGGTCTTTATTTCCATATTTTCTATATAGATGGTTAAATCCAGAAAATTAATTTCATTTGAGCTATATTGAGTCTCCAGAAAAATCCCCCAAGTATTTCTATTCAATTGTTCCAAAAATTCATTCAGATTGGCCTCACTCACCTTCCAGATGATAAATAGGTCATCAACGTAACATTTATATAGTATCAGGTTCCGCGCCCAGTCACCAGAAACCGAGGACCACTGAGATTCCCAGTGGGCCATAAAAAGGTTTGCGTAACTGGGCGCGAAACTCATACCCATAGTAGTCCCCATAAGCTGAAGATAAAAATCACCCTCGAAAGAAAAGTAGTTATTCTCTAGGATAAAATTAATCCATCAATGATAAATTGGGTTTGAGCAGCAGGGTATAGAGTATAAAACTCCAAAAAATGTCGTACTGCTTGACTACCCTTCTGGTGGGCAATAATAGTGTATAAAGAACGGACATATCATGTCACCAAAAAGTAGTCTGGTTCCCACTTCATATTCTCCACTATTTGTAGTAGATTCATTGTATCTCATAGATAAGAAGGAATTTGTTGGACAACTGGTTGTAACAAAGTGTCAATATATTGGGATAGTCTACTGGTGACAGATTCAATGCCAGAGATAATAGGGCGCCCTGGTGGATGAATGGGGTCTTTATGTACCTTAGGAAGTAGATAGAACACTGGAATCTTAGGAAATGCAATATCTAAATATGTGAATTCTTTCTCACTTAAGATTAACTGGTCTTTACCCCTTATGAGTAATTCTTTACATCTTTCTTGTATATTTATAGTAGGATTACTAGAAAGAATTTTATATGTATTAGAATCGTTCAACTGACGTTTCGCTTCTTTTCTATATTCGGCAGGGTCTAAGATGACAATACCCCCGCCTTTATCGGCTGGTTTAATAATAATGGATGAATCATTTTGTAGACCTATCAAAGAGGTGTATTCTTTTTTGGAGAGATTATATTTAGATGGAGCAGGTTTTCGAATGGCATTTATGTCTCTCATACACATATGCTGGAATACTTTCATTTCCTCCGACATCATGTGTTTGGGGAAAAAAGTTGACGGTTTCTTTAGATGAGTATGGACAAATTCACTCTGAACCGCTGGGCGAGCAATCGGATCTTTTAAAAAGAATTTTTTCAAACACAGCTTTCGTTTTAATTTTTCCAAATCTAAAAACATATCGAACTTACTGAGCGGTCTGCTCGGGGCGAATTTTAAACCTTTTTGTAAGACCATAATTTCAGTGTTACTTAATACCCTTTGGGATAGGATAAAAATCCCTTTGGTCTCAGCAGGTTTTTTCATCTCTTTTCTCTTTTTAGAGGACCTTCCTCCGCTAATTCCTCGTCTTGCCTTTCTTTTAATCTTTTCTTGGATGTCTTTGCCAATTATCCAAGTAACGGCTGCTGGATTACCTCGATTTCTGGTTCTAAAGGTATGTGATGTTTGTTCTGTAGAGTAACTTTCTCCCTCCGGGGTTTGGGAAAATCCTCCGGTGGATCCTCTTTTCCCAAAATATCGAACCTATTTTGCAGAATAGGTCCATGTTGTGCGAATCCATGTTTATTCCAGTTGGACTTCCATTGATAGTCGTTGGAGGGACTAAGGCCATTAGGGGTAGAGAAGTTGTCATTCGGTTCTTCCATTACTGATACTACCTCCTTATTCTCTAGAGGAACACTAGGCCGTACACTCGACATTTCTTCTATGGGTTGGAAGCATACAGCCCCTGTCTTCAAACGAATGGGGATGCGACTAGTGGGGACCTTTACCGGATCTTGATGTTGTGGAGAAACAGAATTTCGTGGACGGAATGCCAGCGACAGTGATTGAGATTTCTCCGTGTCTATTATTTCCTTATTCTCAAGGAGTGGGGCATGAATCGTTTTATTTGGAAATCTATCTCTGACTGGAGTAAGATTGGGATTAGTGTGCCCATCTTTATACTCGTCCCTTTTAGGAAAGGATCTAATTTTTTTAGAGTTGAAAAAATTAGACTTATTGTGTCTCTGGGTGTTTTTGATATAGTGAGAGGGGGGCTGCTGGACAGGAAACTTAGAAGGATAAAATTTCTCTTTAGCCCTACCAGACTGATAGTCATCAATATCTCTCTGGTACTTTTTCTTTTTCACCTCTATCACCTCTGTGGTTAATTGGTCCATTGTTTTTCCAATACTATGGAAAATAGATTCTACCGATTCTCCCGTGGTAGCCCCGTTTAGTTCATTTATAAATGTTTGTATTTGGTCATCCAAAACAGGAAGAAAATTCTTCCTAAAGTCAATTATATACTGCATGATGGTACTGGCAAACCCCTCAAACATGTCAATACATCCCTACAAGAATAGAGCATTATCTCTATCCGAGGAGGGGAGTTTGAAAAATCTAAGACCTCTAGGGGCAATATGTTCTCTAACATATTTTTCTAATGTGGCTATTTCCCATTTAGATTTAATTTCTTTAGTAAGAACTTTTTCTAATTTAAGGGATATACAGCGAATATCAGGTGGATGTATTAAAGGTGTAATGATCGGATGAGACCCAAAAAGGGCATCGATGTTATTTCCTATATTTTCCCTGTATCCATTAAAGGACATATTGTTAGCAGCACACACCAAATGGGGAGAAAGAACAATGTGACACAAAAAATAGAGGATAGTCCAAACTTCCTGTATACACTGCGAGTCTGCAGCCTCCACTTCCGGTTGGCGTCCTCAACACATGCCGGAAATACTTTCGTTTAAGCTCCGGAGATAGGTGCTTCAACTATGCCCTATATCATAAAAACTGGGCTTGAGAGGAGGACGGTAATCTCTCCTTCTCTCTCTCCTGCTACTGAAGAAGCGCCCCTAGTGGTGCGAAACGCGTCTAGCTTTGAACCGACTGAGGAAGCTGCGTGACGCAGCGAAACGCGTTTTGGCTATACTGGCTGAGCCAGGTTAATTTATTTTATTCTGTTTTTATGTTTTAATAAATTTTTATATCTGCACCATTTCCCGGTGAGTTGCTGAACACAAGAGGTTTTCTATGGGCTTTACCGCAAATAAGTCCACAGGTGTTTGACCCCAGAGCTTGGATATAAGCTCCAACACATGTGAGTGCAATCTTTCTGCATATATCTATATTGTATTTCCAACAGCCCTACACAGGAAAGTTTTTCCTTTCATTGCATGTTTCAATACGCATTGGCACTATAAGAAGATCAACACCATTGAAGGTTGTGGGTCGCTTCCTTCGATACAGAAACCAATGACCGAATGCGCTGACCCGCTCAGAGCCAGCGTTGGGGCTCTTCTTTTGTGAGTGGGAGCAGTATCACAATCTTATTACTCATAATTGTTACTGTTCTACACTATTGTACCCTTTATTGTCTTTTCATGTTATATATGGACGGCATTTCTAAAAAGAACCATCACATGATCCATACGCAAAAGAGAACATCATATGATCCATAAGCGACTGCCATCGCGCCGCCAGTTACGTATTACACTGTAATTATAAGAGGTTAGGGCGCACATAGGAACGAAAACGATCCGATCGCCATCTACCCAAAACACCTAATCATGTCGACCGACGTACCCGCCTCCGCCGCCATTGTCGCTGCGCCGATACGAAAAGAATGCGGAGCGAACTGCTTCGGGTCACGACCCAAAGATGCAATACAACGCTCAAAATTAGATCGATATACGCAAACAATGAAACGCTGCGCTCCGGGAATCGCACGCACCAGATAGCACAAGAAGCCGAGAAACCCTGTAGCCAATTTCCAAAAGTGGGAGGAAGCGTTTCCTTCAACTTCTCCTTCTCTTCCATGAACAGGTCAGGCCGTTTGGGACGGTCCACCGTCTCCCTATCCACAGAAAGTAGTGTAAGCACATCCACATATTCGTTTCTCCAAATCTTCTCCCGTAACTATGCAGTGACCTGCAAACCCCTTTGGGACAACTCGCAGGACCCATAAGAGATGCCCGCACCCCCAACCCCGACGGGAGACACCCCCACAGCACCCACCGCTGAGACCCCAATCAACTTGCAGGCCCAGTCATTCCCCCCGACCCCGAAACCCAAACTGCGCCAGCCTCGGAAATCCCCTGCTGACCCAACACCTGTGCCAAAAACAGGCGCGGGCGCTGCCCCAGACGCGCAAGCAGACGCGGGAACCCCAACAGCAGCAGAGCTAGGCGCAACAACAGCCGCAGGTACCGCGCTCCCAGGAACGACGAGTCCCGCCACCCTCAGCGAAGCATTCCCCTAGCCGCGTCCTCCGACCCATCCTGCCGGCGCCTAAGAGCAGCAACCAGGGTTTCTAGCAACCCCGTTGTTACACCACTAGCACCACCAGACACCTTAACCCCCGAAAGGCCGAGCGATCCAAACGCTGCACCCCTCAAATCCGACTCACGTGCAGCCAGCAGGGGGATCCTCCAGAAGCCATAGGAATCGCAGCCAAAGGTGAGCCCAGCGATGGTCGCCCAGGAATAGCACCTCCACTGGTAACCAGCACCTTTCACAGACCTCCATCTCCTGCCTCCAAGACACTCCTAGGCTGAGAGCATTGAGAACGTCCATTCCGAATTTGAAGGACGCCATCCGATGTCCCCTGCACCGGTACCGGTACGTCCCCAGCCACTGGGTCTCTCCCTGCAACTGCTGCCGAACTGATCCCCCTCCGATTTCCAGTCGCAAGATGGACGCCGCCATTTTGTGGGCGGGCTGAACGCGCCGCCATGACACTGCAGGCCTGCGACGAGTGGGAGGGGGCCTGGAGGCAGACGCTGCAGCTGTCGTCACTCTCCCCCTGGCCGCCGGAAGTGAAGGACCTCCACACGGGCTCCTCGAGAGCGGCATCCGCCGGCCATCTTGCCTGGCACACGGGGGGCATCCCTCCGAATCCCCCAGTCCTTCCAGCACAGTCCACTCGACCAACTCCTCCAGCCGCCACACCTAAAGACAGGGAAGAAACAGCAGGCGCATGCACCATTCTCACCCTCCTCCGCGCACTCGAACGCAGGTCCCTGGGTGGCGTGTCCATGACGACCGACCCTTCAGACGATTGGGAACCGGCCGCATCCACTTCTTTTCTATTGATATTCAACCGGGCTCCCCGAAGCCTCGGGGGACTCAGGCTGAGACGACTCGGAGGCCGGGAACGCCGCTACCTTCGCCACTGGCGGGGCTCCTCGCTCAATTTTGGCTAGACAGGACCCTGGGAATGGCAAATTTGCAAGGACCCCACCTGGACCCAATTAACACCTTAAGGACCAAAAGAAAGTAGCTCAAATCTCATTTACCTACAGAGCACCGCACCCATGGAACAACCCTCCAAACACCACCAAATCCTCCCCCAGTCCAATGCCACTCAAGAGCTCCCCACCAGCACACCCCAACACGGAATGCACCCGCAAACATGCAACACCATGACCATATACAGAATGCACCTGCAAACATGCAATACAATGACCATATACAGAATGCACCTGCAAACATGCAACCAATGACCATATACAGAATGCACCTGCAAACATGCAGCCAATGACCATATACAGAATGCACACGAAAACATGCACCTGCAACCCTGAATGCACCTGCAACCCTGCAACACATCGACCACACACATAATGTACCTGCAAACATGCAACACCGTGACCATACACGGAATGCACCTGCAAACATGCACACAGAGACCAAACACAGAATGCGCCTGCAAACATGCAACACAGTGACCATACACGGAATGCACCTGCAAACATGCAACACAGTGACCACACACAGAATGCACCCGTAAACATGCAACACAGTGACCACACACGGAATGCACCTGCAAACATGCAACACAGTAACTATACCACCCACACATCCACTTCCCGTATTAATCTGTATATTTGTGTTCCGCTTCCAACATCCCGCATCCATTACCCTGTACCTCTGTAACAACTGTAAAACTTCCACACTCTTGAACCCAGGACACACCCGAAAATGAAAGAAATCTCAATGTATCCCTGCCGGCAAAATCCCTTATAATTAAATAAATAAAGAAATGACAAAACTGTTTCGTCGTAAATGCATTGACTTTAAAGACCCTTGGTTCTTAAGGGGTTAATGGGGTATAATGTTGTAGTAACCCTTATCGAAACCGCTAGTAAAATAAGCATTTTAGCAATTGAAACAGTTTACTACAAATTAGTTATTCAAACGTTTTCCTGCACCTTATCTTCCTTTTTCACACGAAGGGATAGGAGTTTTTGCTGTCCAGTGCAGGACCTTTGGGTGTAGGGCCTCAGGGTGCACCAGCTAAAGGACACTGAAATTTCCATTCAATGCACTGAATTGTGAAGCATTTGTTCCCCGGCACCTGCTGGGTAAAGCACAGGAGACGCAGAGGAACAATTCATAGAAACATAGAAAAATGTCGGCAGATAAGAACCTTTTGGCCCATCTAGTCTGCCCAATTACATGGATACTTTACCTGGATTTATCTTTTGTTTAGGATAGCCTTATGCCTATCCCATGCTTGCTTAAATTCAATTACTGTTTTGGCCTCTACCACTTCAACTGGAAGACTGTTCCATGTATCCACCACCCTCTCAGTAAAATAATGCTTTCTGATGTTACTTTTAAACCTTTCCCCTCAAATCTAAGACTATGTCCTCTTGTTTTGCTACTTTGTTTCCTTTTAAATATACTCCCTTCCTCTACCTTGTGGATTCCCTTTACGTATTTAAATGTTTCTATCATATCTCCTCTGTCTCGTCTTTTTTCCAAGCTGTACATGTTAAGATCTTTAAGCCTTTCCTGGTAACTTTTCTCCTTCAAGCCGTACACCATTTTAGTAGTCCTTCTCTGAACTGTCTCTAAGATGTCTATATCCTTCTGGAGATACGGTCTCCAGTACTGCACACAGTACTCCAAGTGAGGTCTCACCAGTGCTCTGTACAGTGGAATGAGCACTTCCCTTTTCCTACTGCTAATACCTCTCCCTACACAACCAAGCATTCTGCTAGCATTTCCTGATGCTCTATTACATTGACTACTTACCCTTAGATCCTCTGAAATAAAACCCCTAAATCCCTTTCCTCAGATGTTGAGGTTAGGACTGTATCAAATATTCTATATTCAGCCCTTGAGTTTTTACGTCCCAGGTGCATTATCTTGCACTTATCCACATTAAAACTCAATTGCCACAGCTCCGACCAATTTTTTAGTTTACCTAAATCATTTGTCATTTGGCTGATCCCTCCAGGAACGTCAACCCTGTTGCAAATCTTTGTGTCATCAGCAAAAAGACATACTTTTCCATTAATACCTTCTGCAATATCACTAATAAAAATATTAAATAGAATGGGTCCAAGTACTGACCCCTGAGGTACCCCACTGGTAACAAGACCTTGCGCCGAATAAACTCCATTTACCACAACCCTCTGTTGCCTGTTACTCAGCCACTGCCTAATCCATTCAACAATATTGGAATCCAAGCTCAAAGATTGCAATTTATTGATAAGCCTTCTATGCGGAACAGTATCAAAAGCCTTACTGAAATCTAAATAAGCAATGTCTACTGCACCACCTGTGTCTATTATTTTTGTTACCCAATCAAAAAAATCAATAAGATTAGTTTGGCATGATCTCCCTGAGGTAAACCCATGTTGTTTCTGATCCTGTAATCTATGTGTTTTTAGATGTTCAACAATCCTTTCCTTTAACAAGGTTTCCATTAATTTCCCCACTACTGACGTAAGACTAACTGGCCTATAGTTCCCAGATTCCACCCTACTACCCTTCTTGTGAATGGGCACAACATTTGCTAATTTCCAGTCTTCTGGGACGACTCCAGTTAGCAAGGATTGGTTAAATAAATCTGTTAACGGTTTTGCTATTACATCACTGAGCTCTTTTAATAATTTAGGGTGGATCCCATCAGGCCCCATTGACTTATGTGTCTTTACTTTAGACAGCTGCTGTAGAACCTCCTCCTCTGTAAACTGATATGTAATTGTCTCATTAGTGTTTCCTCCTAACTGAGGTCCCTTTCCTTCCTTTTCTTCTGCAAAGACTGAACAAAAATATTCATTGAGGCAGTCAGTGAGACTTTTATCCTCTTCTACATACCTTCCTTCCTTTGTTTTTAATCTAACTAATCCCTGTTTTACTTTTCTTTTCTCGTTTATGTATCTAAAAAATGTTTTGTCCCCCTTTTTTACTGACTGAGCTATTTTCTCTTCTGCGTGTGCTTTGGAAGCCCTTATAAATTGCTTTGCCTCTTTCTGCCTAATCTTATAGGTTTGCCTATCTTCTTCACTCTGAGTTGTTTTATAATTATTGAATGCTGTCTTTTTGTTCTTCACTATTTTGGCCACTTCTGCAGAGTACCACAGTGGTTTCTTCCCTTTTTGTTTTTGCTAACAAGTCGAATGCAATTGCCTGTGGCCTTCAATAATGCTTCCTTTAAATAATCCCATTTCTCCTGGACTCCCTTTAAACTCCTCCAGTCTGATAATGACTCCTTCACACAAAATCTCATTTTAGAAAAATCTGTTTTTTTAACCGTTTCACTGCTGAGGACGTGTGGAGAACGTCCTCATTGACTCCTAAGGAAAGATAGGGGGTTCCTTTGAACCCCGATATCTCCCGACTGTTGCAGCTAGCAGGGCCATATTTGGTATCATTAGAAAGGCCAGAGCATGGCCTTTCCAATGATACCAAATATGACCATGTTTAAAGTAAAGAACAAAAATAATAAAAAAACACGTTTTTATTAAGACGTGAAATGGCTCAGCAGTGAAGGGGTTAAAGTCTAAAACTATTGTTTTTGTGTGGTGCGGCTCCATCCCTGTTCTTATATTAAACCATACTGACTGGTGATCACTAGATCCCAAATTTTCACCTACAACAACGTCGATACCAAACCTCCATTTGTGAGTATTAAATCCAATATGGCCTCTTTACGGGTCGGCTCCTCAACTACTTGTGTTAGAGATAATCCCAGTAGGGAGTTTAGAATATTTGTACTCCTGGTGCACCCAGCTGTTTTGGTTTTCCAGTTCACATCAGGAAGTTTAAAGTCCCCCATGATAATAGCTTCCCCCTTCATTGCCATTTTGGCTATTTCCTCAAGCAGCAGATTATCTAGCTCTTCTACTTGTCCAGGGGGTCTATAGATCACACCTACACGAGCTACTGTATGATTGCCAAATGTTAGCGTAACCCAAACTGACTCTATGTTCACCTCGCTCACTTTTATTTGGTTCGTTTTTATGTTGTTTTTCACATACAGGGCCACTCCTCCTCCTTTCCTACCTTCTCTGTCTTTTCTATATAAAGAGTACCCCGGTATTGTTATGTCCCAGTTATTTTTCTCACTAAACCATGTCTCAGTAACCGCCACTAAATCTACTTTTTCAGCTGCCATCATTGCCTCCAGTTCATTGATTTTATTGACTAAACTGCGAGCATTTATAGACACGACTCTGAGCTTGTCATTTTTTTCCCCGCATGTTGCTTGCACCCTCCGATTTAGTTTTGGGGGACAATCAGGCAGATTGTTTTTTACCCTTTTGTCCCCCCCTCCTAGTTTAAATATTTCTTGCGAAACCTTTGAACTTCTCACTGAGAACATATGTTCCCCTATGAGTAAGATGCAAACCATCTTTTTTATACAGTTCCTTTCTGCTCCAATTCGAGCTATCATGGGACACAAAGCCAAATCCTTGCTCTCGACACCATTACCGAAGCCACAAATTAAATTCCCTATTGTGCATCTGCCTATCCTGAATGTTATGCACAGGCAAAACTTCAGAGAATGACACAGTGGACGCAATCTGCTGTATTTCACCTCCAAGAACACAAAAATCTTCCTTAATCTCAGAAACCTCATTGCTAGCCAAGTCATTTGTCCCTAGATGGACTAGAACATCCACTTCCCCTTGCTGCTTTGCTTGTTTGACAATATTGAGAATACGTCTCTTGTCTCTACGAGCAGTAGCCCCAGGAAGACATCTCACCAAACCACTACTCTCCAGCTCAACACCTCTTATGATAGAATCACCCAGCAACAATTGCCTTCTATCATGTCCCACCTTTTCCTTATTGTTCTTGGTTGCAGTCCTGCATACCTTAGGCATAGGGGATGGTGGTTCCTCAACTATGGTGTCTGAGCCTACTTCCGTCTCACCACTACACTCTGAAAGTGCCTCAAAAGAATTAAGAAGAGCCACAGACTGTGGGACATGCCTTCTATCCACAACTCTAAGTCTACCAGATCCTACAGTAGTCCATCTGCCACTCCTAGGAGGCCTCTGTGGCAGTGGCTTTGTAACAGTCATAGCCATAGCCTGAGTTTGTCTAACAGATAATTTACAAATCTCAGACTTCAAACAGGCAATTTCCTGCTGCAATAAAGAGAGCTGCCTACATATCAGGCACACTCCAAACCTCCAAAAATTGGATCTAAAAACAAATGCATGACAGCTCTTACACTGGACCAAGCCTGCCATTATAAAAGAATGGATTTAAACGAACAAATCTTACCTTTTTGTAGGTTTCTACCTCCTGTCTAACCTCAGACTACCTCCAGAGTATCTCCAGGATATCTCTAAGTGCTCACTTTGAAGGCTTCCCAAGCTCAATTAGACCAAGCTAATATTCCACAAGCTTTATACAGTCACCTAAGAACACCTCTCTCAGCAAGGCGTGGACAAGTTTAACCACCTTAGCAAATAGCGCCCAATTGATTCCAATTGTATGCTAATCAGTAAGAGGAATGAGTCACCAGCCTAACCTAATTTACACACCAGACCTAACTTAAAACCTTAAAATGAATAGAAAAGATCTGTTTGAAACAAAAATCAAAATCACTCACCAGGATATCTCTAAGTGCTCACTTTGAAGGCTTCACTTAGAAGGCTTCCCAAGCTCAATTAGACAAGCTAATATTCCCCAAGCTTTATATAGTCACCTAAGAACACCTCTCTCAGCAAGGCGTGGACAAGTTTAACCACTTTAGCAAATAGCGCCCAATTGATTCCAATTGTATGCTAATCAGTAAGAGGAATGAGTCACCAGCCTAACCTAATTTACACACCAGACCTAACTTAAAACCTTAAGATGAATAGAAAAGATCTGTTTGAAACAAAAATCAAAATCACTCACCAGGATATCTCTAAGTGCTCACTTTGAAGGCTTCACTTAGAAGGCTTCCCAAGCTCAATGTGATCCCATTGCATGTGATCCCATTGCAGCACGAATAATGAGCGGGAACATGGAGACACAGGCAGCAGCACTAGCAGATATCAGACGGATTTGCATGGCAACAGCCAGCCTTAGGGACCAGCCGCATGTGCGCGCATTGTATTAGATTGTAAGCTCTTGAGCAGGGTCCTCACTCCTCCTGTTCCGTGTGTGTAATGTGTATGCAGATTTGTCATTGTCTCACCCATTGTACAGCGCTACCGAACCTGTCGGCGCTTCATAAACACCAGTAACTGTAACTGTATAGGTGTGCACACCTTACACATATATACATAAACAATATATTGTGTTAAATAACTCCTAGGGGTTTTCTTTGTAAGAGCCACCAAGTTATTTGATCAATTGCGCACCAGAACACAGTATTGTCCTCTTTCAGGGATTTTTACACCCTCAATGCTGTGCAACTACCTATCCCACAGCGCTCCTATCTGGCTGCCTGAGCATTGTGGGATCTGCAGCCACCACACATGAAGGTCCCTAGAACAAAACAGAAAATCAACAAAACAAGGAAATAAAAGCTATTTTGCCTTTTCCTTTAACCATATCTAGTCACACACACTATACATGAAGAAAATGCCCCCTTCCTCCCTTCTGATATACTTCTTGCTGGGGAGTGGGAATCCAGCAGCTCTGTCCTCCTATAACAGCAGCACATGGCACAGTCTGCATCACTTCCTGTCACCGCTCTCCCCCTACACACAGAGGAACCTCCCGGTCATGTGATCACACAGCCCGGGCACTGCTAGTAACCTCATGGCTCCTCACCACTCATCTTCCCCTTTAGTTTATCAGAAAGGAGGTGAGGATGGGAGGGAGCCCTGGGGTTGGTAATATTTTCCAGGGGGGGAATTGCCCCGTTGCCCCCCCTGTTCGCAAGATGGTGCCAGGGCCTCCACCATCAAATCCTGCAGCGACGCTCCACGAGCCGCAGCGTGCTCCCTCAAGTGTTCCCGCAGACATTCCAGCGATGTAGATGCCACCCCAGCCACCAAGTCACTGTCCCTCTCCTTTCTCTATCACCAGAAACACCTGAAAAACACATGATCTCACCTTGATGTTCTTCTCACGCTGGCAGGAACAAGAGGAAGAACCCTGCACCCATCACCAGCATATATAGCCCAGGTAAGCAACACTGTTGCAAACACACCACCAATAACACCATAGCTTTCTCCTTGACTGACAGGCCCAGACATCCGTCCAGCCCCCCCCCCCACTCCTGAGGGGCCCCAGGGATTCTACACCCTTCCAGATCCTTCCTTAACTTACAGGCCCAGGCCATCAGTCATGTCCCCCTTCATGAAGGTCCAGGGGGTTCTTACCTTTAGAACCAGACATTGAGGTGATCCAGCAGCCGTTACTTGGAAAATTGGCAAAGACATCCAAGAAAAGATTAAAAGAAAGGCAAGACGAGGAATTAGAGTAGGAAGGTCCTCTAAAAAGAGAAAAGAGATGAAAAAACCTGCTGAGACCAAAGGGATTTTTAACCTATCCCAAAGGGTATTAAGTAACACTGAAATTATGGTCTTACAAAAAGGTTTAAAATTCGCCCCGAGCAGACCGCTCAATAAGTTCGATATGTTTTTAGATTTGGAAAAATGAAAACGAAAGCTGTGTTTGAAAAAAATTATTTTTAAAAAATCCGATTGCTCGCCCAGCGGTTCAGAATGAATATGTCCATACTCAACTAAAGAAACCGTCAACTTTTTTCCCCAAACACATGGTGTCAGAGGAAATGAAAGTATTCCAGCATATGTGTATGAGAGACATAAATGCCATTCGAAAACCTGCTCCATCTAAATATAATCTCTCCAAAAAAGAATACACCTCTTTGATAGGTCTACAAAATGATTCATCCATTATTATTAAACCAGCCGATAAAGGCGGGGGTATTGTCATCTTAGACCCTGCCAAATATAGAAAAGAAGCGAAACGTCAGTTGAACGATTCTAATACATATAAAATTCTTTCTAATAATCCTATAATAAATATACAAGAAAGATGGAAAGAATTACTCATAAGGGGTAAAGACCAGTTAATCTTAAGTGAGAAAGAATTCACATATTTAGATATTGCATTTCCTAAGATTCCAGTGTTCTATCTACTTCCTAAGGTACATAAAGACCCCATTCATCCACCAGGGCGCCCTATTATCTCTGGCATTGAATCTGTCACCAGTAGACTATCCCAATATATTGACACTTTGTTACAACCAGTTGTCCAACAAATTCCTTCTTATCTACGAGATACAATGAATCTACTACAAATAGTGGAGAATATGAAGTGGGAACCAGACTACTTTTTGGTGACATGCGATGTCCGTTCTTTATACACTATTATTGCCCACCAGAAGGGTAGTCATGCAGTACGACATTTTTTGGAGTTTTATACTCTATACCCTGCTGCTCAAACCCAATTTATCATTGATGGGATAAATTTTATCCTAGAGTATAACTACTTTTCTTTCAAGGGTGATTTTTATCTTCAGCTTATGGGGACCGCTATGGGTACGCTCGCGCCCAGTTACGCAAACCTTTTTATGGCCCACTGGGAATCTCAGTGGTCCTCGGTTTCTGGTGACTGGGCGCGGAACCTGATACTATATAAACGTTACATTGACGACCTATTTATCATCTGGAAGGGGAGTGAGGCCAATCTGAATGAATTTTTGGAACAATTGAATAGAAATACTTGGGGGATTTTTCTGGAGACTCAATATAGCTCAAATGAAATTAATTTTCTGGATTTAACCATCTATATAGAAAATATGGAAATAAAGAATAAATACGTCAGCGGCGCCTAATCCCCCTCCCGCCCGATACTCACCTCCCTCGCCGGATCCCACAGCGATCTGGCAGGGAGGAAGCCTGCCCATGTGATTTACATGGGCAGGCGAGGCTGATGACGTTGCCACGCTGCGTGGTGACGTCATCAGCAGGCGTCCCCATGCATTTCAATGGAGGGGAGGGGGGGCTCCTTCGGAGCCCTCTATCTCCCCAACCATTAAAGCTAGGGAGATGCCGTTTGCACCGCTGGAGAGGGGAGAGCCTCCCCTTTCCAGCGGTGTACGGCATTAACGTTTCGCCGCCAGATCACGTTGCGGCGCCAATTGGCGCCAAAACGCGATTCAAACCTGGAGGGGGGCTGACATCTTGGATGTCAGCCAAGCCTCCAGGTCCCCCCCACCCACTGACAACCTCACCATATGTGTGAGGATGTCAGTGGGCCAGTTAACCATCTAGCTGCCATGTAGAGATAAGGGGATCCTAAGGATCTCTTTATCTCCCGATCCATGGCAGCTAGATGGTCATATTTGCCATCATTTGAAAGGCCTGATTATGGCCTTTCAAATGATACCAAACATGACCAGGTTTGGTTTTACAATTTTTTTTTAAAAGAATTAAATAAAAACAAATAATAAAAAAATTAAATAAAATAAAAAAATGGTTTTTTTAAAAAGTTTTTTTGTCTGGGGGGGGTTTAATTAAATAGGACCTAGGCTGTCACCTAAAAATAATTAGCACAAAATGGTCAGAATGAGCGCAGCCCACATAGTTGAACTGTCTCAGCAGTGAAGGGGTTAAAAAGCAAACGCATGTAAAAATTGGGTATTTAGCTGGGGTCGTCTTGGGTGGTTGTAGATTTTGGGGATTAAATTACAAAAAAGTGTGTTTTTACCATTTTTTTCCTCATATTTCATATTTTTTTTATAGTAAATTATTCGATATGATGGAAATAATGGTATTTCTAGAAAGTCCATTTAATGGCGGGAAAAAGGGTGTATAATATGTGTGGGTTGAATAAACGAGTAAGAGGAAAATTTGACCTAAACACTAACAGCGCAGAAACGTAAAAACAGCAGCGGTCACTAAAAGATGGATTTGTGTAAAACCGCCCGGTCACTAAGGGGTTAAACCCATAGATACAAATAGTTTTATCCAATTTACCAGCTGTCATTCCCACAGCTGGTTAAATAGTGCCCCGGGTAGCCAATTCACTCGTATTCGAAGAAACTGTAGAGACGATGATATCTTTGAAGAACAAGCGTTGAAGATGAGGCAGGATTTTAAAGAGAAAGGTTATAAGGAGGACCTTCTTGACGCAACCATGGATAAGATCAGAAAGAAGGAGAGAAAGGATCTCATACAATGTAAACCACGACCTCTGACTATGGAGAATATTTCCTCTGGGGTCCCACTTATTTACAATTTTAATTGCCAGTCTAAACAGATCAATAATATTTTTGGAAAATATTGGCCTGTTCTGCTTCAAGACCCTACACTCAGAGAGATTTTGGAGGATAAACCTAAAATCATTAATAGGGGGGCTAAAAATATCAAACAAAAAATTGTCAAAAGTCACCTGTGCCAAAAAGAAAAAAGTACCCATTTCTTTGAGATTAAAGAGGGTTTTTATAGGTGAACCTTAAGAAGAAAGTCACCGCGCATTTTCAACATGCAGTTGGTTTGAAACTTAGAGGCATCACTAGTTGCCAATCCAAAAATGTTGTTTATGCTTTGGTATGTCCTTGTAATAAAGTATATATAGGGAGAACTATTAGGCCTGTATACATCAGAATTATGGAACACGTGCGTAACATTAGAAAACATTTTGAGAATCATACGGTTTCTGCCCACTTTTCGAAATACCATGAAGGGTCACCTGCTGGTATGGAATTCTGCATCCTGAAAAAGATCACCAAAAATTGGCGAGGGGAAGATTTCATTAGGAAAATCAACCAAGAGGTGATGAAACTTATGTTTTACTTTAACACCTTGATCCCTAACGGATTGAATTCCGATATTGAACTGTGTCATTTTCTTTAGACATATGTTAATACACAGTATTTTCCTTCCCCTCCTCTTTATGTTAGGTGTTCATTGAGTCGGGATTTATCCATCTCTTCAGTGCACATAGTATTTTCCCTACAAGGACAGGTACCATTTGAGATCCCCCACCTATAAATCCCGTTTGGACCATATAGAGGATTTCCCATCTTTTGCAGTCATAGTACCCATATTTTTTTTAGTTTTATGCCCCAGTAGGACCCCCTTTGGTCCTGCCTTCTTTTTGGTTTTTTATTTAATACTACTTCTTTTTGGTTTTTTGGTTTTTACTGTTTCCAAGTTCTTTTACCAGTTCAGAAGTTTACTTTTAATTATATTTATTTTTATTTTTATTCGTATTTCTATTTTTATTTTTGTTTTTTGTTTTATTTTGTTTATAGTCCTTTGTATATGGACCTTTGAAGTATCAATTAATCCTTGTTCATGCATAAATGTCGTACATATGCATGATCTACTGTCGTTTATGCCCAGCGAACTTGTGTCCCTTTGGTGTGCATTAGCCCAGTTTATGTATTATTTTCTGATTTTTTGGAGAAAATTCCTCTATGGTTTTTACCACCTACTTCCATCTGAAGGAGGCTGGATTAGTCATTATGTATAGAGAAATCGCGGTACTCGCGACCTCCAGTCCAAACTTCCGGTATACACTGAGAGTCTGTAGCCTCCACCTCCGGTTGGTGTCCTCAACACATGCCAGAAATACTTTCGTTTAAGCTCCGGAGATAGGTGCTTCATCTATGCCCTATATCATAAAAGCTGGGCTTGAGAGGAGGACGGTAATCTCTCCTTCTCTCTCTCCTGCTACTGAAGAAGCGCCCCTAGTGGCGCGAAAGGCGTCTAGCTTTGAACCTTTTGGTTTTTTATATCTGATTTCATTTTAAATACTACTGTATCTCTTGTCTGTATTTACTCCCTTTTGAGAATAATAAATGCCCTTTTAATTTATCTACTCTACTCTCTGAGCATCCATATTCTTTATCTATTGAGGTGCCTGAGATGATCTACACCACATATGGAGATCTGAGCCGTGAGTCCAAGGGCAAACCGGTTGGCCTATAACAACCTGGAAGGTGAACACATGAGGGCTGGAAGCTCTCGAAGAATGTGAGTTCTTTTTTCTACTATTTTTCCCATACTTATTATCGTTCCATTTGGATATACAGTATTGCACTACGTATTTTTCTCTTTCTCTGTCGAGGTATCCACCCCACAAGTTGGACATATACCCATAAACAGAAGAAAGAACACTTGTGCACAGAAACCATCTTCATTTTTTAGAACATTCTTCAATATGCATCAATGTATGTTCTACTTGATTTCAAGTGTCCTTAACTCAATGGTATTTTTTACCAGTCTCTTTTGACTGTTGGCATTATATTATCCTTGTGTTCTTTTCCCTTTCCCTGTGTACATTTTTTTTCCCCGAAAGAGTGAAGTAGCGCTGCCTTTTTTGCTTTTTTGTATTTCATGACCTTCTCTGGTACTGGGGAGATACCTATTTGGCCCCTATAGCGATCTTCACTTCTCTCCCTCCATTCTGTAAGCGCACTATCCTCTATTTTTTTTGTGACACAAATTCACACGTTTCGCGAGCGTTTTAACGCGAAGATTGTAATAGGGCCCGTAGTGTATTAGGTTGTGCATTAAATCAGGGATGCACCGATATTTCAGCCACCGATAGGTTCTGCCGATAATGGGGTTATTGGTTTTGGCCCGAAAGCAAAACACCAGCCGAAAAAGTCAGCCGAAAATTGTTGATCCCAGCTGACCCTGAGCGTGCACTCTTTCAATGCTGCTTAGCTGGAGATAATTGTAATTGGAGAGAGGCAGGAGCTGCTACACATATTTATTTCTGCACACAAAGGGTTAACTGCATGAACCACGTTATCAGTGCAAGCAGTAACCTCTGGCCTCTCAGTGACAAGGAATAGGTTAAAAGCCTCCACACAAAAAATAATAAACTTTATAGTTGCAGAGTTCTCTGAATTGCTGGGATGTGTAAATGTCTTCTGCAATTATAAAATGTGTATGTGTGTCCAAAAATTTTACACATGAATGTATGCACTAGATGCAAAATAACTCCACCAAATTAGGACAAAAATATCTTAAACATTTTAATGTGGATTAATTTAAATTCATGATATTAATTTAATAAAGTCTAGTATTAATACGATTATACAAAAAACTATCTTAAAATAAATTGTAGGGGAAAAAGTCATTTCCGGTTTCGTTCCAAAATTTTCTTTTCGGAGCATTATATATAATTATATATATATATATATATATATTATATATATATATTACACACACCAGACACATGTATACACAGTCAGGGTTATTCAAAGAGATTCGAAACGTCACCGCACGTTCGGTGACTTTTCGTTCTCTTCAATTCAGTTCCTTTTGCCGATCCCATTTCATTGACCCTGCGGTGTATTCAGCAAGCACCACAGGGTCCCCGCATTGCAGGGAAAGGCTGCCGCAAACCCGAGGAAAACTAACCGCAAAACCCACTGAATGCACACCGAAAACCCCCAAAAACATCTGGATTAACCTGCCGAAAACCACGGAAAAAGCCCGAGCAGGAGCCGATCGCACACAGCCGAAGCAGCCAAAGCAGCTGATATCGCAGACAAGGGAGGTGAATAAATTAGCAAAATAGTTTGTGTGAATCTGTGAAAATGAAACGCTGTTTGCAAAGAAACTACTGAGCGAAAATGTCTGAAATTTACACAGGAGGTCCAGGGAATGATAATAAAAAGGTCTGTTACAGAAAAAATAAGTAAACTTTAAAAAAAAAAAAAATCGGACTTTTAAAAAAAAAAAAAAGAAACTCAGAAAAATGCTTAAAGTATCCTAAAAAATCTATAAATAAAGAGACTCTTTACTGCAGAATTTTATAATGAATGGTTTATTAGATATTGAATTAAAACGGGAATATTTTTAACATTGAAGCCTATGGGATTCTCCTGAATTAACTTGCCGAATTAAACCACCGAATGGCAGGGCATTTCGGGAACCTTTCACTGCTGGTTTGTGTTCTCTGAATAGCCGAAGCAGTGCTTTTCATGGAGATTTCTCTGCCCTCGAACAGGCACCGAACAGGCACCGTATGTGCAGGCAATTCGCCAGGATTTGGCGAATTGCCTGCTCTCTGGATAGCCGAATGGCCAGGAAAGGTAACCGAACACTGATTTTCAGCGTTCGGTTACCTTTCTCATGCAATTCGGATCTCTTTGGATAACCCTGAGTATGTGTATATATAGTCATATATAGAAAGTCATTTTCGGTATCAGTTTTGGTTTTGGCCAAGCTCATCGTGTTTTTTCAGTATCGGTTTCGGTCCCAAATTTTCATTTCGGTGCATCCCTACATTAAATGTTCTCTTCTGTATACAGTGTTGTGAGGATTTGACAACGATTTACTGCTCTGATTAAATAAAGTGTTCCATAAAGGAAAATGTACTTGTAGGCGGTGCATTTTAGTCGACCCTCTGTACCTGTCTGTGTGTGTGTTAATGTTTGGCTAACTTTGTATGTTTGTGTGTGTGTGTGTAAATTTGTGTCCATGGTGCTAAATGTAAATATTTGTGCCTTTTTAAATATAGGACTACATTATTCATTTCTTTGACTATGTGTGTAGGTGTTTGGTTTCCTGGGTGTTTGTCTTTAAAAGAAAAAAAACCACCAGACTAGTGTATCTGCTCTCTGGTTCACTGAAGGCTGCTTACTTGTGGTGCTAACTGCTGTTAATGTCTTTTCACTAATCCTGGCAGCTTAATGTCTTTTCACTATTCTGCCTCGCTAGCAAAGGTGTGAGGCATGGGTGCTTGAGACTAACTAAGTGTGTATTGACCAGTACTCACACAATGAAAGTTCAGCAGACAGTGTCAACGCAGCAAAACTGACACGTAGAAAGTGGAATCCAGTTGAAAACTTTAATGATTAGACTGACAATCTTTGTACTAGTGTATCTTTGTAAAGCAGGTGAACAGACATTAGTTCTGTCCAGCATTGAGCAAAGATGGCTGCTAGTTGACCAGTAAGTACCTTAGAACAAGACTGAACAAAAAGGGGTGGAGCTAGCTGGACACAGCAAGGCTAAGGGAACCCAGCAGGAACAAAATAGCCATGAAACAACAGCTGCAAGCAGCAAAAGGCAGATTCAACACACAACATTAAAATATACAAATAAACCCTGAGTCATGGGGCATGACACATCCTATTAAGCCAAAAACAGAAAACAAGTAGAAAAAAACAAAAGACCAGCGAAAAAGAAGAAAAAAGCAAAAAAAGCAAAGGAAAAAAAGGTGGGGAACCACACAAACATCCAAAGAAACATGAAACGAGTCTGTTCCACACCTAGTTCCAATTTATCACTCAAGTAATTCGGAACAATTTGTTTCTTTAGAATGATTAGACTTAAGGCTTTTTTTTTCATCTACATGATATGGAACCACATGATAATGCTGAACCTGTGGCTGAATCTGCTAATTTTGACACGACTAAATGTCAACCACCAAGTAAGTTTACACCAATGGGTTTTAATATCAATGTGGAGATGTTCATCAAAACTGTGGAATTGGATGTAGATAAATTGAGATGGAGATCCATCCAAAATAGACATCACAATTTATCCTATGGAGAACATACAGCATTATGAGAGTTAAAGAATGACTCCACTCTGTCTATTCGCCATGTGGATAAGGGTGGTGCCATTGTAGTGATGGACACCACCCTTTACCTGCAGGCAATTTAGGACTACTACTTTGTTCAGGGCAAGACTTATCCATGTGTCCCTTTTTTTTTTGTTTATTTATTTATTGGGTACTGCAATAATACAATAAATTGTCAGTCGCCACAGTGTATAATATCAATAACATATAAAGGTAACCGATATATAAGCCCATTCAAAACCAGTATCCATGTTTTATAATAATGTAAAAGGGAGAAAAGTAGGAACAGAGATGAAAAGAGAGGAGAGAAAAAAATGGCCCAGCCCAGGGAAAATTAAAAGAAAAAGATTTTAAATACAAGAAAAATAATCAGAGACATATACCAATTAGACATGTGCACAGCACAAAATTTCGTTTTGAACTAATGGATTAGTCCTAAAATGCAATTTATTTAGTTGCTAAAGAAATTCGTTTTCAGTTCTTTAGTATGAAAACTAATTTCATTCATCCGAAAACCAGTGGATACAATTACTATTGTAGTGGCTCTTCAGAGGGCTGAGATCGCTGCTTGTTACAGTATCTCTCACTCTCAGCACAATGTGGGCCATATTACATAGTTGGTGCTAACTTAACCAGAGCTGCTGTAAACTTCCCAGAGCCATTATAGCCTATGGAGGTTTTCAGTTTACAACAGCTCTGGTTAAGTTAGCACCAACATTGTAATACTGCCCCGTGTCAGGCAAAGCTGTTACAGTAACTGACTGCTGCTCATCACAGCGCTCAGAGTTTCAGTAAAACTAGTAAATAATATTTTGATATATAAGAGGTTAGAACAATATTATTTCCTTGTTTTACTGAAACTCTGAGCGCTGTTGCAGCCAGTTCCTGTAACAACTGAGCCTGATACATTGTACTGAGAGATAATGTAACAAGCAGCCGATCTCAGCGCTCACAGCCACTGCATTTAAAGGGCTAAAAAAAGGGCTCCTCTCTGTATAATGTTTAGAACATCCTCCTGTATTAATTAATACCCCTCTCTGTATAACGTATACAACATCCACCTGCATTAATTAATACCCCTCTCTGTATACTATATAGAACATCCTCCTGAATTAATTAATGTCCCTCTCTGTATAGAACATCCTCCTCAATTTATACCTTTCTCTGTATAATGTATATAACATCCTCCTGCATTAATACCCCTCTCTGTATAATGTATAGAACATCCTCCTGCATTAATTAATGCCCCTCTCTGTATAGAACATCCTACTGCATTGGCATGTGGAGGGTGCAGAACTTCGGATGTTGTGATGTTGCGCTCTTCATTGCTGGTCTCCTTCACTCATCAATGTAATGTCACAAAAAGGACTGAAACTAAAATGTAATGCATTTTATTTTAGTTTCTTTCGTTTTTTGTACTGAGCAGTTTCGTTTCTCTTGAGTCATACGAAAACTAAATTATCCCAAAATTCGAACTAAATCGTTTTAGTACTAAAACGAATGCACATGTCTAATACCAATCCTCTAACCTATAACAACAACCAGGATATATGGAAACTTTACATTCCTGAGTCCAGCCAAGGTCCCCATGTTTTATGATAAGATGTCAGCGAGTGGCGGACAAGAGTTGTCAATTCATCCATAATTTTCATGTCCCTAACCTAACATAGACTCTAGCGGTGCAGGGAAACTTGGGTTGTTTCCACGTTTCGGCCACCGCTCTCCGTGTTGCAAGTGTAATCTTAGCCATTAATCTATTATCATAAAATGTAAGATCAGGGACCGGTCTGGACAACAGGAAAGTCCATGGATCCAAAGGTACAATTTTACTCAATACACAAAATAATATATCCCGGATCTCAATCCAGAAACTAATAATAAAAGGACAAGTCCACCACATATGATAATATAAACCCCACATTTGACACTACTCACGCCAACATGTATCCGGAATAGCAGTATTCATATGGGCTAATTGAATGGGGGTTATGTACCAACGCATAACAGCCTTTACTGCCTGTTCCTGTAAAGAAGTACATATAGAAACCGAGCCAGACATTTCCCAGATGTTTTGCTAATCCTCTGTATCCAGTGTTTCCCCAATATCAGACTCCCAAGATCCCAAGAACGTATGTATGTTAACTCCTTCCAGTCCAATAACGAGGTGAGAAGTTGGTATAAAAAGGATATAAGGCCTTTTGGATAGGTCCCATCTCTACAAAGACGTTCAAAGTGGGACATCTCTGCTGTTGCCGCCATTTTGATGTGTGGGCGAGTTGCATAAGATCTTATTTGTAGAGTTCGTATAAAAGGAAGGTCTGAATCAGATGGTATCTGTAATAAAATTCTTTTGGGATAAAGATGGTACAGCCTGCACACACCTAAATTCAGTAAATACTTAAATGGTTCACTAATAAGTCCGGGCGTAAAATCCTTGGTGCCAAAGATTGGAGACATTGGAGAGGGAAAAGAAGTTAACTCACACTTCGTGACAGTTTATACCAAAGACGCAAGGAATTTAATATAGCTGGGCACGTTGTAGTAAGTGTGGGGCGATGTTCTCTAGTGGACCATATCCAATATTGTAATACATTTGGAAGCATGAGAGAAGTATCTATATGCAATCTTGATTTTTTTTTTTTCAGCACACACCCCAACCTCACTCAGTGCTTGCACCAGGCCCTTGCACAGAACAACTCAGTACCCTCATCCAGCTGGACTTTCCACAATGAGGCATCTTGTGTAGAGGCTCCATTCACTGAAGCACACACCCCAACCTCACTCAGTGCTTGCACCAGGCCCTTGCACAGAACAACTCAGTACCCTCATCCAGCTGGACTTTCCACAATGAGGCATCTTGTGTAGAGGCTCCATTCACTGAAGCACACACCCCCCTCACTCAGTGCTTGCACCAGGCCCTTGCACAGAACAACTCAGTACCCTCATCCAGCTGGACTTTCCACAATGAGGCATCTTGTGTAGAGGCTCCATTCACTGAAGGTGATCTTATATTTCTACGTCTCACATAGCTTAATGCATTTTGTTTTTGATGTATATTATGTTAACTCTGTAATATCACTGTATGTGTTTGTATGTGTGTGATACATATATATATATGTGTGTGTGTATGTATGTATAATATATATATAATATATATGTATGGCACACAAGTGTATCTTTATATGTATTTGAATTGTTGCAATGCTATCTGAATTCTACATTTTCTACCCATTTGTTCTAAATCTGCAATTCTGCCAAATGCCCTGTTCAACGAACCTTACCTTTTATTGCCCCCTACAAACTCCCCCCTAAGTTCGTCGACAGTTTCAACCCAATGTGATGCTATTTGCAATCTTGATTTTTTTTTTTCAGCACACACCCCAACCTCACTTAGTGCTTGCACCAGGCCCTTGCACAGAACAACTCAGTACCCTCATCCAGCTGGACTTTGCTCCCGCCCACCCTCCCCTCACCCACCCACCCCATTTTTCATTTGATATATACCCAACTAATTGATCATGTGATATCGCAGCAACCTACACCATTTACCTCTCTATTTCCTGTTTACTCACCTCCAACACCTTTCACTATAATGTTTATCCCACTATTGCTTCTCTTTTCTTTATCATCCCTTCTCTCTAAAGCTACTCTCTCCTTCTATACACCTTTCCAATTGCCCCAGGATGGAAAACCAGTGCCAATACACCACAGCCTGCTCAGTTCTTTTAACCTATCAGCTGAGTGCTGGTGGAGAGTGTTAAAATCCAGCCCTCCTACCCCCACACAAAGATTTAAAACTCTGCAACCACATTATCAAAAGAAAACACTGTCCAAATTCCTATTTATTCTGCTACTTTCCCTGGCAAACGATGTGGAAACTAACCCTGGTCCTATAGGTGACACAACCTTTAGTCTCCCCACTTAAAAAGGCCTCTCATTTGTGCACTGTAACATCCGCAGTTTACTCCCTAAATTGGATGAGCTTCAGGCTTGGTGTTGTTATTACAAACCCAAAATCATTGTGCTCACAGAGTCATGGTTAACCCCAAAAGTACCAGACTCTGCCATATCAATACAGGGGTATTCATGTTTTAGAAAAGACAGAGCAAAGAGAGGAGGGGGAATTGTTATTTATGTTGAGGAGTCCATAAAGTTCACCCCCTTACAGACTTCTAGCTCTCCTGTCACCTTTGATTTCTTCTCTGGTATAATTGAGATCCCATTCAGTAAATCAATCATTGTTGCTGGGTTCTATCGCCCACCGAGCTCTCCAGTGCACTCCCTCTCTGACATATCTCAAATCCTTAATAACCTACTTGCCCAAAACAAAAAAGTGAACTGCTGGTCCTTGGCGATTTTAATACAGATTGGCTAAATCCTAAAAACAATAAACACTGCTCGCTGTTTAAAACTTTGCAGCTAACTCAATTAATCTCCTCCCCAACTCGCATTAATATGAAAAGCCCCAACCATACCTTGTTGGACTGGATTCTCTCCTCATCTCCTGATAGAATACAGGAGGCAGGCGTGCTTGCTAATAGCTTTAGTGACCATTGTCTAGTGTACTGCGTGCGCAAAATTAAGGCCTTGAAATCTTCCCCAAAGGTAATAACCACCAGGTCTTTCAAGAAATTTATTCTTGAATCCTTCCTAAGTGATCTCAAACAGCTCCCCTGGTACAGGCTAAACCTAATCCCAGACCTAGACTGTGCAGTTGAATACTTTCAGTCTGAGCTCCTGCAAGTCTGGAATTCCCATGCCCCGCTGCGTAAAGTGCGAGTAAAAGGGACTCATCTCCCCTGGGTTACAGCTGATCTTACACTAATGTACCAGCTTAGAGATTCACGGTGGTCAAATTTCAAGAGTACTGGTTCCATGAACGATCACTACGAATACCGAAAATGTCGGAATGAATGCACAAAACAAACAAAAATGGCCAAAGCCCATTACTTCAATGAAAATCTAAACAATAACATCTCAAACCCTAGAAACTTTTGGAGAACCATAAGTAACATACAAGCACCCCCAGTCCACTCCCAGCCAGCTGCTGTCAAAGTAAACAACCAAACCCTGCAACACCCGCTAGATGTAGCAAATGCCTTTAATGATTATTTTGTTGGATGTGCCACCACTTTGATTGCCAAGCTAGGAAATGACATGCAATCAGAGAGGCCTCATGCAGGTCAGGCCCCAACAACTGTGCAAAGTCCCTGTATCACACAGGAATTCAGTTTTAGACCAGTGCCTGTCAGTGTCGTTACTAAACTTCTCCGTAAGCAAAAAATGAAATACCAGTCTGGACCTGATCAAATACCAGCAATGCTGCTGAAAATCAGTGCGCCAGCAATTGCAAATCCAGTCGCAACCCTAATAAATGAGTCACTGGCAACTGGTTACATACCCAAGCTCTGGAAGACTGCAAGAGTGGTACCTATCCATAAAAGTGGGGACAGTACTTTGGTATCCAACTACCGTCCGATATCGTTGCTCCCTGTAATGTCAAAAGTCTTGGAAAAATGTGTCTACACACAATTACGTGATTATTATCAATATTGGAACTACTTAACCCCGGATCAATCAGGCTTTCGACCAAATCACTCAACCACAACCGCCCTTTTAAAAGTCTGCAATGATATCCAAGCTGGGATGGAACAAGGAAACCTAACTGGAGCCATCTTCCTTGATTTTGCCAAGGCCTTTGACACAGTAGACCATGGCATCTTGTTAGAAAAACTTAAAAACTCTGGCATTGGTGATCGCACGCTAACCTGGTTTCAATCATATGTATCCGACCGATCACAATATGTGTCAATTTCTGGCAGCTCCTCCCTCCGCTCCCAGTCACTTGCGGTGTACCCCAAGGCTCAGTACTAGGCCCCTGCTATTCACAATATTCATAAATGATCTGCCCAACGTCTGCAAAGCCTCAACTGTACATATGTACGCAGACGACACTGTGATCTATACCAGCAAACCAAATCTCCCGCAGCTGGAGGCCGTGCTGCAAGAACAATTCACAGAGGTAGAAAAGTGGATCAAAAACAACAAACTTTTTTTAAATACTGACAAAACTGTAACGATGCTCTTTGGAACAGCACCTAAACTACACAAATTGCAAAATCCCCATCTATGTGTTGGGACAATATCAAATGGCACACTGACCACAGTCACTTCTCTCAAATATCTAGGTATGTGGTTGGACCCTAATCTATCCTTTGGCCCCCACATCGAAAAACTCTCATCTAAACTTTACCCCAAACTAGGTGCCCTGTACAGAAACAAATCCTGCCTGAGTCCCGCGGTAAGAAAGCAGATTGTACAGCAAATGCTTATGCCGGCTATTGATTACGGAGATGTAGTGTATGCAGCCGCCCCGCAAACACACCTTCATAAACTTACTACACTGTATAACTCATTCTGCCGCTTTGCGCTACAATGTAACTACATGACCCACCATTGTGACATGTTAAAACAGCTAAACTGGCCATCGCTAGAATCCAGACGCACCCTTCACCTTTCCAGCCTGGTGTTTAAGAGCATCTCTGGGAAGCTGCCACCCTACCTGAATAGACTGCTTCCCCCAGCAGCTCCCTCATCCTATAACCTCCGATCCAGGACCAGCACCTTACTTGCAATACCACAATACAAAAAGACAGTGGCTCGGTCCTCATTTTCCTACAGAGCACCACAATTATGGAATAACCTCCCAGACACCATCAAATCTTCCACCAGTCTTAAGTCACTCAAAATTTCCCTGTTAACATACCTCAATACAGAATGCACCTGTAAACATGTAACCTAGTGACTATATTTCCTACATATTTATTTTCTCTGTTAATCTGTATATTTGTGTTGTTAATATCTTACATTGTATTACTTTGTATTTCTGTAAATGTAACACTTCAATGTACTTGAACCCAGGACATACTTGAAAACGAGAGAAATCTCAATGTATCCTTCCTGGTAAAATCCTTTATAAATAAAAAATAAATAAATAAATAACCCAGCGACGAGTGCCCCTAGGGAGATGCCACGCCACAATTTGTGCTAGTTGAACAGCATAGTAATATGAGATAAAGCATGGTAGTCCCAGACCCCCACGATCTTTTAGGTCTATAGAGTATGTGTCGTGCCACCCGTCTACATTTCCCCCGCCCATATGAATATCAATAGAACGTTGCAATGCAGTGAAATCCTCCGATTTTATGGCTAACGGTAGAGTTTGGAAAAAGTATAAAATCCGGGTAAGAACATTCATTTTAATACAGTTTATCCTGCCAATCCATGAAATCATATATCTGTCCCAACATTCCAAATCCTTTTTAATTGATGTCAAAGGGATAGATAATTCACTGTATATAAGGTTGAATAACAGGAAGTTAAACGGGTGCCTAAATATGTAATCCCACCTTCAGAAATCTGTATTAAGGCAGAGTTGGTAATGCCTACCATTTCTTGTGGCGAGAGTGCGACCGGTAAGGCCTCAGACTTAGTTACATTGATCTTATATCCTGATAAAGCCGCATACTCAGACAGTTAAAACCCGGGGCAAAGATGACAAAGGGTGAGTCAAAGATAATAAGACATCATTCACATAAGTCGATAGTTTGTAGGTATCTCTTCCTACCTGGAGCCCGGTGACAAGAGGGTCCTTCTTAATCATCTGTAGTAGAGGTTCCAGGAAAAGAGTGAATAATATGGAAGATAAAGGGCAACCTTGTCTAGTTCCATTGTGAACCCAAAATGGGACCTTAACTGCCCCAGGTATCTGTGCTCCAGGAGAGTTGTATAGTGCCATTATCATCTGCACAAAAGAAATGGGGCATCTTAGGTGTTTGAGTAATGTAAAAAGAAAAGGCCATTCTGCTCTATCAAAAGCTTTCTCAGCATCCAAAGATACAAAAACGGTAGGAATATGTTGTGAGGCAGCAAATCAGATAAGATTCTCTGCGTGTGTTATCATATGCGTGACGCCCTGATATAAAACCCACCTGATCCGGCAAAATTAAAAGCGAAAGAAAGGGGTCCAAACGCCTAGCTAGTATTTTAGCCATTATTTTTATATCTGTGTTTAAGAGAGAAATCGGTTGATAATTATTAATAGCTACAGGGTCCTTCCCAGGTTTAGGAAGAAGGATTACGGAGGCCAAGAGTGACTCCTCGGGAAAAAGTCTCCCTCCCTTGTCTCATTAAAGAGGCAACATAAAAAAGGCGTCAAAACAGAGCAAAAAAACCTTATAATATTGACATGTAAAGCCATCTGGACCTGGAGCCTGATGGGGTTTCATTAAACCAATAATGGTTCCTACCTCCTCTTCAGTAATAGGTAATGCCAATATATCAGATTGCGCCTCACTAAGGGATGGGACTGCAATATTATATAGATAGGAGTTGATATCTTCCCGTAATGTAAGGTTATCTAAAGTGTGTGTAGGAGAGTGCCCGTAAAGTTCTGTAAAATATATCGTAAAAGCATCTCTAATATTTTCCGGTGTTTTATGTATCTGTCCTCTTTTGTCTTTAATCAAAGGAATCAAGTGGTTTTACCTCTCGGTCTTAAGGTCCTGGCTAAAATAGTATCAATTTTATTGGCTAGTCTGTAATATTGTCTACGAGACCATAGAAGCGATCGGCTCACATCCTCCAAAAATAGTTTATTAAGATCTTGTCAGATACGCATGAATTGTGATGATGTATCTGCTGTTGGAGTATGTTTATGTAGATGCTCTAGGCGTTGAAGGGTAGTCTGAAGGGTGCAGATAGAGTCATATTTCTGTCTTTTGTGATAAGATGCTTGATTTAACCACTTCAATGCGGTGGACGCGCTCAGCGCGTCCAACCGCATTGCTACTTGGCTGCGGAGGACGCGCTGAGCGCGTCCTCCCTTTGCAGCCCGCGATCAGCCGGTATTCCGGCTGATCGCTCGGCCCCCCGGTGTGGGCTGACATCATCGATGTCAGCCCAACCTCCGGGACCCCGGCGGGCACGATAGGCGTCATCACGCATGCGCGATGACGTCTATTTCAGGCACCCCCCGCCATTGCAGGGAAGGTGCCTGAATGGGAGGGGGGAGGTCCTTCGGACCTCTCCCCCTCCCCATCCGTGCATGCCAGCGGTTAAAGGCAGGCACCGCCTGGAAGGGCACAGCCTGCCCTTCCAAGCGGCGGCTGTCTTTAACCCCTAGGGGGCTGGATCGCGATATGGCGCCAACATGCGCCGTATCGCGGTCCCCTCCCGGAGCTGGCCGACATCTTGGATGTCGGCCAAGCTTCCGGGATATCCCCCTAATGACTGGCGTCATCGCGCAGAGCACGATGGCGCCAGTTTTCAAATTAACCCCTTGCTGCCACCTATAGTGGAGATAGGGGGTTCCAATGAACCCCCTATCTCCCGATCCGTGACAGCTAGGGGTTAATGTTTACCATCATTGGAACGGCCAGAGCGTGGCCGTTCCAATGATACCAAACATGACCATGTAAAATTTTTATTTTTTTTTTAGATTTATTAGTGCAACAATATTGTTCCCATTTCAATTATATTGTGAACAATGATGCTGCACTAACGATTTTTTCTATGGGGGGCGTTTGCTAAAAAACCCGTAATTTCCCCCCAAAAAAGTAACGATTCCTCATTTCTAATTTTTTTAACAAGCGCACCCCATAGAAAATATAACCACAAACGATCGCATTTTAAAATGTGAAAAAAACCACTTTACACATTGTAAATTATTGAAAATTCAAATTTTATTGCATATTTTGTTATAATATACAGACATGACATAACGTATACATATAATAATGACATATTATGAATCTGCACAGTCTGCTGGAAAGAACGATATATAATATGTCTGGGTCATATATTAAAATAAGGCTTCAAAACGCGGTTAAACATGATGAGCGAAACCGGTAAAAATGACCTCAGCACAGAGGTGGGAAAGGCTCAGCAGCGAAAGGGTTAAGAGATTACCTTTGATCACAGCCTTGTGGGCATTCCAGAGTGTGTGGATAGAGATGTCAGGAGTATCATTGTGTAGAAAATAAGAATCCAGTGTCTCCTTAAACCCTTACACCCGGTTTAAAAAGAAGAAGGGGATCTAACCGCCAGTCTCTATCACCCCCACGTGCTAATGGTAGAGTCTTCATGACCACATCAGCATGGTCAGACCATGTAATGGAGCCGATAGAGGAATCAGTAACTATGGGAACACAATTAGAGGAAATAAGTATATAATCTATTCAAGAATACATAGAATGAACATGAGAGAAAAAGGAATAATCTTTCACCGAGGGGTGTTGTACTCGCCAAATATCAATCAATCCTTGGGAACGAGTAAAAGCATGAAATTGTTTATCTTGAGGTGATAGGGTAGTTTTTGATGTTGAAAGCTGGGGATTAACTGAGGGGTCCAAGGGGGGGCATAAGGTTGCATTGAAGTCCCCATCCAATATAATCCGTCCCTTGGCATGAAGAGTAAGAAAAGCTGAGAGATCCTTCCAAAATTCTAGATCAGGGCCATTCGGGGCATATACGGAGACCAAAGTATACCATTGCTCTGAACTTGTTCCCTGTACTACTATATATCTACCCACAGAATCTGTGAAGACATTCGAAACTTGTATACGGTAAGAGTTTCGAAGTAGAACCGCCACCCCATTTCGCTTGGAAATAGAACAAGAGGTGTATACCCTTGAATAAGCTGGATCCATTAACCAAAAAGCTGCTAAAGTTGGAATTCTTGTCTCTTGCAAAAAAGCAATGTCTATCGATTTTCGCCTCATATCCCGAAAGAGAAGCCGTCTTTTACGTGGGGAATTCAAACCCTTCACATTAAAGGAAAGAAATTTAACATCAGATATCATTAGAGTGATTCAAGAAATTGCTATAGACCCATTTATCAGGCCCCGACCCCACCCCGGGCCTCTACCCCCAGGCATTGGGTTGGGGGGGAAGGGCATGGAAATAGGCATATAGAGGGAAGGAAAGCACATATATCCCGGGCCGGGCCATAAAGTGAGAAAGAGAAAAATAAAAAGGAGGGGAGAGAAAAAAAAAAGAGGTCCTGAACGAATGGGTATTCCAAGGGAACAGAAGAATGGGGAAAAAAGAGATACATGGGAAACCAGCAAATAATTCATAAAAACAACCTGCCAGTGCCCCGATTGGCTGCAAGAACAAAAGATAATAAAAATGCTGCATCTTGAAACCACATTGCATTATAGAGCTAATATTAATTATTCTAAGCATGATGCCCACAAGGCTACATCAACTTAATGACCTATAAACACCCTACAGAACATATGGCACCTCTGTCAAAGAGATAAAAAAAAGAGAGAGAAAATCAAATCCTGGAGTTATACCTAGCTTTTCAGGCTTCTGGTAAAGACCATTCCCTGGGGAGGCGTGGCAGAGCTCCAGGTGCAGGCAACTGTAACAAGGCCTCAGGGGCCTCCAGGCCTAATTTTTGTAAAAAGTCTTTAGCCTTGTATAGGTTTGTGCAGGTATATGTACAGTCATTGTGTATGACCAATATACGAAAAGGGAAACCACCAGGTATATTTAATATTGTTAGATCGTAGGACCTCAGTCACAACACGCCATTCTCTCCGTTTTACAAGAGTGGAGGGTGCTAAATCTTGGAAGAAAGACAGCAAGTGGCCTTCATGTTCTACTGTTTGGTCTCTGGCTGCCTGAATAAGAGCTTCTCGTGTGGAAAAGTAATGAAGCCGCACCACCACATCACAGAGCAGGGTATTTTGCCCCCGGCTTTTCCCCAGTATACAATGTATTCTATCAATGTGTCCCTTTTAACATGGTTCAAACAGTCTCCCTAATAATCACCTGCTTACATACTATAAATAACCCCAACATAATTTTTTTAAGTTAGGCAATATATTAGAATTAGGATATGTGGATAAAGGATGCATATATATCATAATATAGCCGACTGCAACAGCAGCAACATAGCTGACCAGATCCATTGCTATGGTGTATAGGGCCAAGGGAGCACCTGTGCTTCATTTCTTTCAATTGCCTGTTAATTGCATGTAAATTTTGGGCAAGGGCCTGTTTTTTGTGTTTTTTGGAGTTAGCACCAGGGTTGAGAAGTAGATAAAATTTAGCGATTAGCGTCGCTCTAGAAATTAGCGCAGGGACCAAGTCATCTTTTAGTTACAAAAGCTCTAGAGATCTCTAGCGCTAGAGATCTCTAGCGCTGCCCATGTTAAGTGTAGGACGCAGAACCTACAGTAAGGTTGCGATACGAATTGCTAATAGTGACGTGTTAAATGATTTTTTCTATATCCAGCGAGAGGCAAATGATCTGTTGGTCAGGCACTAGACTGAATTAACCCGGCGCTAATGCAAAACATACCAACGCTAACATTAGCTCACAACAGGTGATAGTGCTCTTAGTATTTTGATTATGCATTTGGACTAAAGAACATATAGATCAAATGATCCAAAAGCAAATGAGGAAATGTCTCAAGAATTAAAAATGAAAATAAAAAAGTTTTATTGATAGACAATGAAAAAACCACACAACAAAATTGCAAACCAAAAATATAGAAAGAACAAAAAATGTGCAGGACCTGTACAAAGAATTTTTTAAAATTTTTTGAGAAAGCACACCACACTGGACCAGTAAGGATAGAGGAAGGGGAGCGACTACTACCATAGAAAATTTACTAATAGATCTACATATACTCCATTTTTCTCACATTGATATGTTTGTGAAGCTAGTTACAAAGGAAATTATGGGGTTGGAAGTGGGATCTTGGAATAGTTCACAGAATTTAACACGATCCGAACAAGTGGTACTTCAAGAATTGAAGCATAAGGGGATTTAATAATTAAACCCTTGGACAAAGGAGGGAATATCGTACTGATGCATAGTAAGTTGTATTCTGATATGTGTCTTGAACATCTTAAGGATAACAAGGGCTATAAACTACTTTCCAAGGACCCTACAATCAAATTTGCTGTTGAACTTGACATGATCCTCTCCAAAGGAGTGACATTAGGTTTGATTCTGTAAAAAAATACCTATTTCCACCTCGTCGGATTACCATCATCCTCCGGGCCATCCTATTGTATCGGGGAATAATTCTCTCACAGAGAGAGTGAGTCATTTTATAGATGAATATCTCTATCACCTGGTACTGACTACACCTTCATATGTCAGAGACACTCAACATGCACTTAAACTTTTATCACAGTGTACGATGCCACAAAATGCGACTTTGGTGAGTTTTGATGTGGTCTCACTATATAGCAATATTGAACATGAAGTAGGGCTGAGAGCGACACAACATTTTCTAGCCAAAGAACATCCAGATGAATTGGTATCTTACATACTAAAACTACTCCAGTTTATCCTGACGCATAATTACTTTCTCTTTGAGGGAAAGTACTATTTACAACTAAGAGGGATGGCCATGGGGACGGCCAGTGCCCCAAGTTACGCTATATTATATCTGGCGTATTGGGAGGACTTATATGTTTTTGTAGCTGCACTGCAAAAATACATCCAACATGTATGCAAATGGTTTAGATAGATTGATGATGTGTTCTTCCTATGGTATGGACCTGAGACATTGCTCACGCCGGAATGGTTAGATATATTGAATCAGAATACTATTGGGCTGTCACTCACCATGGCAAAAAATCCGAAAGAACTACAACTTTTGGATTTAACTATTACAATAGGGTCTGATGGCCAATTAGCAACTGATCTATATCGTAAAAAGACCTCCATAATAATTTCCTTAATTGGAAGAGTCATCATCCAAGAGCACTTAAAAAGGGAATTCCCATCGGCCAATACCTGAGGGCACGCAGAAATTGTTCCAGCATTGAGGCATTTCAAAAGAGGCCTCCAAATTAAGATCTATGTTTCTGGAGAAGGGATTTCCCAATCGCTGCTTCAAATGTGCGTACGAACGAGCCATTGAGACTGACAAGGGAAGTCTGTTAACACCGAAGAGTAAAAACACTGCATCCCAGACAGTCAGATTTGTGGCCTTATTTGATAGAGGCTGGGATGCAATCAAAACCATCTGTGGGAAGTTCTGGCCCCTTCTACAACTTGAAGAACCTCTGATTAGGGTGCTACCAGTTACACCATCTTTTGTAGCCAGAAGATCCAAAAACCTACGTGACTTATTGGTACATAGTTACCAGAATCCTGTTCAGACCACTGATAATTGACTGATCAGACCCCCAGGTACCTTTAAATGTGGACATTGTAAGGCATATGATTTCATTGTGAAATCTAAAACATTTATTAGCAATGTCACTAAAAGGACATTTTCCACCAGACAACTTGCCAACTGTACTTCTACTATGGTAGTTTATCTGATGACGTGCACATGCCTTAAACAATATGTGGGCAAAACGTATCAATGACTGCGCAGACGTATGCTGCAGCATGTGGGCAGTGTTACGAATGGGGTGGACACCCCCATTTCTAGACACGTGCATAGCTACCATGATGGTGACGCCTCCTGCCTCTCTTTTCAAGTCATTGAACGGCTGGAATTGGGACCCAGAAAAGGGGATTTTGACCAAAAATTTAGACAAAGTGAAGCCAGATCTTTAAACTGGGTACCTGAATGAGGAATTCCACTATACCTCTTTTATATAAGTCTATTTTGTGTGATTTGGTTATATGAATGCCCTTTTTCCATGTCATTACCTTGTTAGGGTTGCTGTATGTTTAAGATATTTGTTTATGATCCGGGAATATAATCTATCTTTCCATTTTTTATCCATGTATATACTACACTTTTTCACATGGGTATGTTTTTTTGTTCTTTTTTGTGATGATTAATTGCAGATGTTAGGAACGGATTTCACTGGGGTGGGGTACAATAAGGAGATTGTAAAGAATGTCGGATGCGATATGAACTATAATTATGAGGCAGCCCCAGCTCTACTCATAACCATATGGGAATTAACTTTTTTTAAAAACGCTATAAGCATTACTGCATTGATTTAATCTGACCATGGCTGACAGAGAGATCGATCTTTCCCTGGTATGGCCACTCAATAATATTATGATACTGATCTTTTACTGTTAGACACATTTCCCTATGTATAGCATTGCGTTTCAGTGTGAGTTGCTTATCGACTCTACTAAGGAATTAAAGGTTGCTTGGCAACCTTATCACGCTGGCCGGTTATTGGTTATTGCACACGATCAATCCTTTCATATAGTGTGTACTATGATGACTTGTATGAGCTGTAGTGATGATTGGCATTCATATTGATGTATATGTGACGTGTTCTTCAATCTTGTTTCAGAGATATTTCATATAATTCGCCGGATCGCTATCAAAATACGGACGAGCCGGGTTCCACTCCGTCCAGTCACTTAGCAACTCTATGATGCCGTTATGCCATTGATCCATGTATACCAGTGGTACGGCATAGCCAATGAAAGATTGTCTGTTCTATATACCTTTCTGATTGGTTAGATCCCCACATGTGATCGCATCACTGACGGTGACGAGACTCATATAAGGGGACTTGATACATTATTTCTTTGCGTCCCTGATGAGCAGACTTACGCGAAACGCGCGTCGGACATGCTAATCTTTTCTTTACTCTTGCCTCCCTCCTCTACACTCGGTTTGTGCTGGGTTTAATTTTTGGACCACTGTAATGACCTATGTGACTGATGAAAGAGGCACACATCTAATATGCGTTGATCTATGATGATTTTTTTGAGTGGTAGCACTTTACGATTGAGTGAGGGAAAATTGGGTTGTTCGTTTTTACCTGTCAAAACTGTGGGTTTTCAGCAATGAATGACTATATTTAGCCGGACATGTGTTGACCTTATCCACGGTTCTTATTAATGTTACTGCATTTGCCTTATTGTTCCGCATTTGACAATTGGCACATGCAAAATGTAACTATATGATCTATGGACAGGGGTGTACTCGGTCTTTAGATAAGGAATTTTTTTCAGGATTGTAGAGCCCCTGGTATATATATTGTTTGACCTCCAGACAGGTGCATATCCCCATCTGGTACCGCCTTTGTTGGAGTATTGTTAGGGCAGCACAATGGTGTGGTGCTCCCCTTCCTCTATCCTTACTGGTCCAGTGTGGTGTGCACACTCTAGGGGCAGAGGCTGACATGGTGGCTGACATGGTCTGGGATCCCCCCCAAGTTTCCTTCCTCTAAAATGTTTTTTCGGAAAGGTTTTTCCTGCCCCCCCCAAATAATGCATACGTACCTTATTTTATGTAATCTTAAATTCTGGTTATTCCTTCAGGATGAAAGGATGGATTGAAAGAGTTAAGTATTATATTGTACCAGAAAATGCTTATAAGAAGCTTTCTGTAAAAAAATATGCTTATGCTTTGCTGTTTGTTATTTGTTCAAATACAGGACAGGAAGCTTATCTTCCCACATGGAAAAAAATATATATTTAAAATATATTTTTAAAATACATTCTTAATATATTTGAAATACTACAATTCTGGCCATATTCAATATATCTCAAAAACATAATTCAATATATTATTGAATATGTTCAGAATGCATGCTGAACTATATTTCAAAGTATCTTTCGAAATGCATTGTGACATATGCTGTCAATATATTCTGGAATATATGTGAAATGTGCTTCAAAATGCAAAACATGTGGCAGATAAATAAAAGAAAACCACTACTATCATATTCGGATGGCTAGGTTGAACCCAATACTTCTAAAGTCGAGATTTACTTCTCCACAGAGATGTACTGTTAGGTGTCTTGCCCAAGGACATTTACTGGAGAGGTGCTGTGTCCAGGATTCAAACCTGGGTCTCCACGGTTATAGAAATGTGATGTACCGCTACTCCACCCAGTCAGTATAATTGTCTTGTGTTACTGGCATATAGAAATGTGAAAACTGGCTCATATTTCAACGTCAAATTATAATTAAAAAAAACAACGTTAGACTTGTTTGGGCAGAGAGTAAAATACTTTTCTTGTCAACTTACTTTACCAAACCAGAATTTGTAAATTGTCAATGGGACAATGATTAGAGTGGTGGACATTTCTATATGCCAGTAACACGATACAATTCTACTGGCTGTAAGTTAAAACTACGCTGATAGGTTTCCAACACAAATATACTGAACCTTAGTACCATTGGCAGGTCACAAATATTAATATGTGTACATTAAGGATTCCTGAATTTATGGTGTATTCGCCATGAGATGCGGGTTTTCCCTTAAATCACGGTCAGTTTTTTACTGGCTGTTATACCCATTGGCAATCTACTCCTGCAATGTCAAGATGCGCTGTATAGTGGTTTGGCCTTTTCTGCTCACGGGGGGGTCAACATAGACCTTTAATGAATCACACCCCTATCAGATTGCAAACGGCAATTTTAAATATTCTGGTCTCTGGTTAAAAATTTCACAATATAGGCCAAAATACTAAAAGATAAGGAATGTTTAAAAGTAACAAATAATAGACCGAGATTGCCACCTCCCCTAAAGAAGCCACCTTGTTGTGTTGGATAAGCTCTGAACATTATAGGGGTTATTCAGAAAGCACTGATATTTCAGTGAAATTTTAGTGCTTTCTCATTCGGCGCGCTACGGTGCTTCCATTTAGCTGACCCTACGGTGAATTCACTATTCACTGTAGGGTCCGTGAAGTGTGCCGAACATGGAGCCGCCAGACACTGCCAAAGTCGCCTGATCTGACCGCTGAGCGCCACCGGACTGATCGCCGAACACCGCCAAACTGCAGGGAAAAAAAAACGGAACTCTGATATTCTTCTGCAAGGTGTTAAAACCAATAAAAATGCATGAAAATACGTGTGAATAATAAAAAGGTCCTATAAAAATAATAAAACAGTCTGTTACAGAATTAAAAATAACACCTTTTAAAAAAATTGGGAATCAAAAATTTCATCTAAAAAATTAAAAAAAATGTTCCAAAAAATAAGTAAAAAGACTGTTTGCTGAAAATGAAAATAATAAGCAGTTGAATTTAAAATGAATAGAAATGCTAATATTTTTTTTACATTGAATCCTATGGGCTGCGCCTGTTTAAACCTATCGAACTGAATCACAGAAAATCAGGGAATTTTGCGGACACTTTGGTGCAGTTCGGTGTTCTTTGAATAGATTAACCATTACTTCTCTATAAAACAATTTCGCTGCCGCTGAAGATTGTCGAATTGCAGCGATCAGCACCATATTTCGCTGTCAATTCGCCAGTATTTGCAAAATGACAATTTAGTGAATATTTATTTATTTATTTATAATTATTTATAAACTAATAAATATTCGCTAAATTGTCAATAGACTAACTGCTACAAATTGCACCGTATGGTGAAATTCACAGTTCGGTTCAATTCGGTGGCAAGTTCGCTGCTTACTAAATAACCTCTTAAGTAAGAAAACATTATTTATCATATATTGTACTTTTTTTTTTTCCCTGTGACTGTTATAGGAACTATCTCGTGAAATAATTTCTTGTGTTTGTTTGAAAACTGCTCACATTAACTTATTTTAAATAGAGATTGAAAGTAAATAATGTTTTTTAGTAGACACTCCTAGTCTGATTCCAGAATGTATTAACTTGCTTTCCATGAACTTGTCACAGGACGTACACCATGATCATTTGTAGGGTCCTACTTTTATTTCTGTATTCTTGATGTTCCACTCCTTACATTTCCTGTATGTACTGTGACAGGTATCTAGAACACAGAGCCAGTATGAATAATTTAAGAGTCTAAGCCGTAAAAACATACAGCTGAGATCTATATATAGCGGAGGGGCCTAGGAGACCAAGTGACTTTTTCACTGAACAATTATCACTTTGTCCCTTGCTTGACCAAATCACTGTTCTGTTCAAATGATCAAAAGGTGTTCAGATTCAAGATTAACGCAATTTATATTCAAAATCCATACATGCATATTTTATGTTTATTATCAGTTGTACATTTTATAGGCGAACTTTGAGAATGTTATTTTAGTTTTTTCATAGAAGGAGAAAAAGTTCAGTTTAGATGTTTAGATTTTTTCAGCATAACAGAGTTATGTAATATTGTGCGTGTATGGGCATATCCGGCTAAATAAAGGTATCCTATCTCTTACTGACTGAATTTGCTAAGCGATTATGGCCCCTATTACAATCTTCGCTCAAATGCGCTCGCGCAGCGCTATTTTTTTGCACACGCAAAAAAAAGTTAGCGCGCGCAAATTACGATCCGAGCGCAGTTTTTCAGCCTTCATGTTTTTTCGAGCGCAAATCCGACGCGCAAATGACCATTGCGAGCAGGAATCGGTGGGCAGACTGTTTTTTCATGGGATTCAGCCAATCAGAATTAAGAACCACCATTTGCTAGGTTTCGGTTGTTGTGCCTGTCAAAGTCAATCTGCGTACATGTGCTGCAACAAAAATAAAAAATTACACAATTTATTAATTTTATTGTTTGGGTATGTGTAGAATGTGTAACTGTACTGTGGTGTATTATTTTTTTTTGTGCAGGTTCATTTCGTTTCGGCCAGAACGTTCAGATTGTAAATTAACACCGGGTTTTCAAAGACGTTACGATACTTTGCGCAAACGTCGTTCATACGATGTTGCGCGAAGATCGTAATACCATCCGCTCGAACGCATTCGCGCTGACAATGGTAAGTATGGAATGCGCGCACGCACTTGTGCTCACGCTGGGTTCGTGCAGGGTCAATCGCGGTAGACGCTAACGCGCATCGTTTGCGCGAGCGCTGCAATACGACGTTCCGCGCAATTGTTTTTGTCCTCGCGCAAAAGCACATTTGCGCGCACGCGAATGCGCTGCGCGAGGATTGTAATAGGGGCCAATGTTTCTTTGAGTATTTAGGCAGTAGAATTACCGTCTGCTGCTCAGATTTTTAATCTATATTCTACATAGGTCAAGCTCTTTCATGGCATTCAGTTGTAGTAAAGCAAAATGTGAAGTTCATGTCATTTTACACCATATAAACACTTCACCAATTGATGTATTTACAAATACGCATTTCATATACAGTACCATAATAAATATCTAAAATGTATATAAATATATATCACACAAAATTCAGCACACTCCACCAAATCATATACTTAATGATTTTGAAAAACCCTGAAGGTTTATTTACAAAATATAAAACCCACATTTCATAAGTCTTCCAAAACGTAAATGTGTCTCATCAGTGTTATCTCCAAGAAACCTGTACTCCTTTCCTCTGTACACAAATGCTTCGGGGCTTTTACTGCTTTTTAATTTAAATCAAGGTGAATACTACTCTGAAGAATTTTTTATAAAGTTAGAAATAAGAAAGGCCTTCAAATACCGCAATATATGTATTTTACATATGTACAGTACATAATTGAAGGTTTCTGCTATTCTATCTGGGTTTCAGTACCAGCCAGCCATACTCCAATCTAATTTGTAACAAGAGAGGCTTTTGGAGAGAATACATACTGAGAATATTCAGATATGAACTTTGTCATTTTGTGTTGCGTGCATACTCCATGTCTCTGTATAATAAACTGCTTTACAAGCAAACTCTGAGAAGTATTTATTTGTAACAGCCTGTACAGCAGCACACCTGAACATCAGCCAGGGATTTTGCTAGAGACGTGCGGCCTACCGCTTTCAGTCTTATATTTTTTTATTTTAAAAATTAATTTAATGTTTTAATTCTATGTTATTTTTCAACCCTTTTTTGTTTCTTTGTGTTTAATCTTGATTTCAGTGAAACCAGAAGTAACAGGTGAGTACGCATTATTTGAAGAAAGGTCAGGAGAGAAAATCATACGTGTGTAATACTATAACACTTTTGGGGCTCTATTAAATTCATCGCGCAAATGCGCACGCGCAGCGCTATATTTTTTTTCATGCTGCGTTAAACGTTAACGCGTGAAAAATAACAGTGGTATTACAATCCATGCGCATTTTATTATTCTTTATTATTCTTTATTTATAAAGCGCCGGCATATTCCGCAGCGCTGTACAATAAGCACAGTATAGACAGGGTTACAATACATTGAACAACATTTGACAAACAGTACAGGAGGAGATGAGGGCCCTATTCCCGTAGGAACTCACAATCTGGGAGGGTTGGGGTTGGAAACAGGAGGAGAGGACTGTAAGGTGAGAGTGATTGATGGTTGTGTCAGTGAGTTGGGTGGTAGGCTTCCCTAAATAGGAACGTTTTAAGGGAGCGTTTGAAGGAAGAGAAGTTAGGGGAAAGTCTGACAGTACGAGGGAGAGCGTTCCAGAGAGTGGGGGCTGCGCGTGAGAAATCCTGCAGTCTATCATGGGAAAAGGTGATGCGGGGAGAAGCTAGGCGCAGGTCACTGTTTGACCTTAGGGAGCGGGCCGGGGTGTATTTGGTGATTAGTGAGGACAGGTAGTGGGGCGCTGAGTTAGTGAGGGTTTTGTAGGTAAGGATAAGGATTTTGAACTTAATTCTGCAGTGGATGGGGAGCCAGTGAAGGGCTCGCAGAGGGGAGCGGCAGAGACAGAGCGGCGGGTGAGGTGAATTAGCCTGGCGGAGGCGTTCAGGATGGATTGTAGGGGGGAGATGCGGGAGAGAGGGAGGCCAGATAAGAGATTATTGCAATAGTCGAGTCGGGAGATTACCAGGGCGTGTATGAGTTGTTTTGTGGTGACAGCGGTAAGAAATGGCCGAATTCTGGAAATATTACGCAGTTGGTATCGGCAGGAGGAGGAAAGAGACTGGATGTGGGGGATGAAGGAAAGAGCAGAGTCAAGTGTAACTCCAAGACAGCGAACTCGGTTTGATGGGCATTTTTTCATCCGTCAAAAAATAACATGCGTAAAAAAGACGTGCAATGTGTTATTCTCCTGACACCCTGACACTCATAGAAGCGTTATATGTCGACATCTGTGAACCCACAACCTGCGTCACTCATATCTACCGTATGCAGGGCTAGTTATTTACTGAACCCCCCCCCCTTTCCCTTCCTTTTTTTTTTTTTTTTTTTTATATCCTCGTCCTCTTTCCCCCACCCCTCCTCCCTCTCTCCCCCCTGTTAAGCGCAACCCTAAACTCTACTTGTAACAACAAATGACCATTCTAATTCTATGTGCTACTGTACTATGGAATGTACAATATCTCACTATGTATGTTTGATAAAAACCAATAAAACTTTATTATTAAAAAAAAAAAAAAGACGTGCAAAAACGCGCGCATTAAGGTTGCGCGCAGAAATCGGTGTGCAGACTGTATTTTCACACGATTCAGCCAATCAGAATTAAGAACCACAATTGTCTCCCGTTAAGTTTTTGCGCCTGTCAAAATCAATCTGAGTATATATGCTGCAGCAATAATAAAAACACGCACAACTTCTCAATTTTATTGTTTGGTTATGCGTAGAATGTGTAACTATACTCTGCTGTATTTTTTTTTTTGGGCTGGTGTATTTGGTGTCGGCCAGGACGTTCAGATTTGCTGTTAACTCCAGCTTTTCAAAGACGTTAAAATTATGCGCGCAAACGTTATCCATTAAAATTTGCGCATAGATTGCAATAACATCCGCGTACCAGCGCACAAATGCATTTGCGCTCACAATTTTAAGTATATTACGCTTGCGCAGGGTTTGCGCAGGTTCACCAGCGGTAGACATTAACGCACATTTTTTGCATGGACATTGTAATACGACGTTGTTCCCCTCGCGTTAATGCGTTTTTGCGCATTTTTATCCCCCTAAAAATATGTTCCCGTAAATAAATAGGTAAAAAAAAAACTATTTATATTTGTGTTTCCAATAAATGTCTGGTTACTGGTGGGTAGCAAAGAGCAAATTCATTACTGTGGAATTATGAAAACACAAACCATAATTTAAACTTGTTCACACAATAGCAAATATAAAAGAAATTGGAATGAGAGCATGAACTATTTTTACTGGAAGATGTACGTTGTATAGTTTTACATTTGTTGTAAATTTAAACTAATATGTTTATTACACTTAGGTCTGCAGTAAAAGTAAGGTAGCATATTTCCCTTCAAGGGGGGAAGCTTATAAAGAGCACATCCTACAGGGAATTAATATATTTTCCATAACCACCCTCCCTCCCTTAAAGGGGACATCTGGTCTCTTAAAGGGAAGAGTCTGTAACTATAATTTACATATAAAAAACTCATCACGTCTGATGTAAGATTAAAAGGGCACAACAGGGTGGCTTTAAAATCCATTTTATATGGAACATCAATAATGAAATTGATATAAAACAAGACTTTCTCGCCTTCAGACGTTTTGAATAGCAGAAGGAACATCAGTGTGAGTGGACGTTCCTTCCACTCTGACGCCCGTCCGACGCCCTTCTGGCCACCTTAGTAGCAGTTAGTGGCCACCTTAGCGTCACAGCGTCACAATGCTGCGATGGACACTGGAAGGCAAGTCAGTACGGGCGCACAAAGTGCGCTCGTCTGACCCCAGTCTTAATGTTGTCCATTTGATGCAGGTCCCTGGATTCTGATCTGTCTATCTATATGTATACCTGTTGCTAATTTCTAGAAGGAGTTAAAGTATAAGTATAAGTCAGTGAGTCTTCAAACAAAAGTAGTGAGAACAAATACCTGCACAATGTAGTCAGGAAGAACATGTGGCTCATACACATTCACTATCACTAAAGTATATTGGAGTACATGATGATGATTCTTATTGTTCATATAGTGCCAACAGTTACAGCAGTGCTTTACAATAAGGAACAGGGAATTAACCAGTTGCCGACGCTGGGTGTTCTATGTTGTCCTGTAACAAGCAGGCTTTAACGCCATGGGGCGGCATACCACATCCCTCTGCATTTGATCCTCCGACGGGCCGCCTCCCTTCCCAGGATGCAGATCATAGGCTGGGGGTGCTGCCCGTAAATCACGGCGAAATCAGCCAATCACGGCGATCTGGGTCAGGTGACAGCAGGGCCGCCATCAGGGCATTACGCCCCATGCTGCTATAAGGGGCCCTGGGGGTCCAGCCTGCCGGGGCCCCGCTGTCGGTGGCACCTTTTTTTAACAGCTCCAGTATCGGACTCTATGAGTCCGAATCCGGAGCTGTACTGTGTGTCTCCTCGCAGGCTGGCTGGCTGGGCGGGCCAAGCAGCATACGTGTGCCTCCCAAGCACGCTGCTTTGGCGCCGCCACCTCCAGTCACGTGTGTGACATACATGTCACACACTAGTAGCTGCTTGTGACACGGAGGGCCCGGGAGAAGACTGGAGAAGAAAGAAGAGAGGAGCAAAGGACAGGTACCGAAGATGGCGGAGCGGTGAGCCAGGGCCCAGCCAGACGCCAAGGCCCAGCCTGACCCCAGGGTCCAGCCAGACCCCAAGGCCCTGCCAGGGCACAGCCAGACCCCAAGGCAAAGCCAGATCCTAGGGCCCAGCCAGACCCCAAGGCCCAGTCTGACCCCAGCTAGACCCCAAGGCCCAGCCAGACCCCAAGACTCAGCCAGGTCCCAGCCAGACTCCAAGGCTCAGACAGGGCCCAACCAGGGCCCAAGGCTCAGCCAGGGCCCAGCCAGACCCCCAAGGTCCAGCCAGGGCCCAGCCAGACCCAAAGGCCCAGCCAGACCCAAAGGCCCAGCAAGACCCGAGGGCCCACCCAGACCCCAGGGCCCAACCAGACCCCAAGGCCCAGCCAGGGCCCAGCCCGACCCAAAGGCCCAGCCAGACCCCGAGGCCCAGCCAGACCCCAAGGCCCAGCCAGACCCCAAGGCTCAGCCAGGGTCCAGTCAGACCCCAAGGCCCAGCCAGACCACAGGGCCCAGCCAGACCCCAAGGCCCAGTCAGGGCCCAGCCAAACCCCAGGGCCCAGCCAGACCCCAAGGCTCAGCCAGGGCCCAGCCAAACCCCAGGGCCCAACCAAGCCCCAGTGCCCAGGCCAGCCCCAGGGCCCAGCCAAGCACAAAGGCCATCATACAGACAGCACAATACTGTGAGAGTTATTGCTGTGGAGCTGTGTGATACGCTCATACGCACTGCACATTACTGTGAGTTTTATTGCTGTGGAACTCTGTGATAAGCTCATACACACTGCACATTACTGTGAGTTTTATTGCTGTGGAGCTTTGTGATATGCTCATACACACCTCACATTACTGTGAGTTTATTGCTGTGGAGCTGTGTGATACGCTCATACGCACTGCACATTACTGTGAGTTTTATTGCTGTGGAGCTCTGTGATAAGCTCATACACACCGCACATTACTGTGAGTTTTATTGCTTTGGAGCTCTGTGATACACTCATACACACCGCACATTACTGTGAGTTTTATTGCTGTGGAACTGTGTTATGTCCTTTTTTTGTTTTGGAAGGGGGCGAAAAGCTGTTAAAGGTTGAGGAAGTTTACGGGGGGCCCCATCATTTCTGAAGGCTGCCCTGTGTGACAGCGGTGACAGCTCACTGTCACAATGTCTCAGCCAATGCTTTTAACATTGTCTCTGCCTCTCTCTTCTCCTCACTTCGATCTGAGGCAGGGAGGCAAAGAATTGTTGCAGTTTGAAATAAACATTTTTTTAACCCTTTTAGTGCTGATCACAGCATAATCCCTGTATCAGCCGGACAGGGGGATTCTATATTTTTATTTTTTTTAAAATGACCATTTTTGTCAGCTGCAGCGTATTTTTAAATTATTTTAACCCATTTCACTGCTACCCGATCACTATTCACAGTATCCATGCTGTACTGTGTAAGTGATTGGTGTGGCTGTGATCTGAGGACTCTCTGATCAAGCTGACCTGTTTTGAAGGGATTTTTTTAATAATAAAACTTCTACATGGGGTACCGTTGAACTCGTGAGACATTGCTGAACACATCGCATAAGGGGATATAATAGTATCTATCCCTCCCCTTAGTATACATTTGTACTCACTGTGGCCCACATTTAGGCTAGGGTCAGATGAACGCATTCTGTGCGGACTACGCGTCTTTGCACAACGGACGTACTTTCTGACTGACGTCGAGGTAGTGGCCACACAGTCCGATTTTGTGACTGATGGGTTTTTTGACTGATGTAGAAGGGAAAATAAATTAATATGAAAAATATTTTTTCCGTCAAAATGCTGGATGTCAAAAATGCAGTCCGTCTGACTTCGTTCCATCACTCACACACAAAGATATGCAGACGTTGCGGACGCAGCGCACTCTGTGCGTCCGTTCTAGTGGATTAACGTTCTTACCTAATTTGCGTCCGTTTGCCGCGTCCGTTGTGGGTCCGCACTTCTGTGTGGACGTACTTCGTGTGTGGTCTCTATTGATCATAATTGTATGCTACCACGGACGTTAAAATGTGCGGCAACACGGACATGAACAATGCGCTCGTCTGACCCGAGCCTAAATTGAAACACATACATTCTTTACCGATATACATTATTGATGCGCCACAGGAGAACTTCCTTTACACTCACAAAGATATTATTATTATTTATTAAGCGCCAACACATTCCGCAGCGCTGTACAAAGGTGCAATGTGTAAAGACAGGGCAATTCTACAATACATAAAAGAGGCAGGTCAGCATTCCTGCCAGCAAATACAGGAGGACATGAGGGCCCTAAGCGAACTCTGTCATTCACACTTAAAATACAATGCAGAATTTTAAAAATAGCAAAATTTCCTATTTTCTTTAAAATGTTTATATATAAATCTTTGATGGAAAATGAAAGCCCCATTTCTCCTGAACAAAATGATATATAATAAGGGTGGGTGCACTTAATATGAGAGATGTAAATTATGGTTGAACAGGCGAATAGCTGAAATTCTACTTTTCGAATTGTTCAGAACTTGTCCTTAAGGGGTTAAACTTAAGAAAATGATAAATAAGCTTAGGTACCTCAGTCAGTCAAGAGGTGTAGACGGCCTGGTCAGACAAGCTGACATAAATATGAAATCTCCTTTAAAGTGCATCGATCACGGGCAACATTACCTTTGCCCATTCAGCAAGGCATGCCTCCCTTTATATAGCTCAGAATTTTTTCTCTGACCCACATTATGCAAAAAATGAAATATTCCCTTTTCAAAGTTACTCCCTGTCCCCCAGGCCAGCGCCATGTTGCATGGGGGGAGGGGCCACTGCGTGCAGAAAGCCGTCCCACAAGACATCACCCTGCTCATTCAGTGTGCTGTGTTGGCTGTCAGTCAAACCCTGACAGGCAGACAGCACCAAGAGCCATCCTCCCAACTGCGGCATGCTGCACTCACGTGGAGGGACGAGGGAAAATGCTAAAACAGATTTAACTCAGAATTTTGCATTATATAAGCCAGTGAAAAACCCCTGATCTATACAAACAGAAAGATGCCCTGTCGTATGGACAAAAGTAATTTAACCCACGACTGAGGCACTTTAACAAAACTAGCTTTGGATCTATATGGGAATGTAGGCCATGCTTCACTTCCAAACCCTTATGCAAACGGTTAATGTGAAAGAATACAAGGGTCTTTCAAAACGCACCGAAATTTCAGTGCTTTCTCGTTTGGCGTACTGCGTTGATTCCACCTTCACTATTCACCGCAGAGTCCCCGTAGTCTGCTGAACATGGTGCTGCTAAAGACCACCGCTGATTGCCGAACAGACGGCAAAACAATGCCAAATGGTGCCGGTCAGACCACCGAACTGACTGCCAAACTGCAGAAAACAAATGTGCGGAAATAATTAAAAAGGTCCTATAAAAAACAATAACACGGTCTGTTACAGAATAAAAAATAAATAAATATATCAAAGTGCGACAAAATATAAATTAAAAAATGGTTTGCTGAAAATGAAAAGAATAAACAGTTGAATAAAAGAAAAAAATATATTTTTTTACATTGAATCCTCAGGGCCCTTTCACACTGAGCGATTTATCGAGCGATTTTTGCCGCGATATCGCGCATATTTCTGTGCGATATCGCTCTATGTAACTCCTCCAATGCATTTCAATGGAGATGTTCACATCTCACAGCTCAATGTCGCAAGTAGCTCGTCACTGTAGCTTGTTGCTGGTACCTAACCCTTTTTTCACAATTTGCGAAGTATCGCTCAATGACGCGTATATGAAAATCGCGTGGAAAAAAGTGCGATATTCATGTCGCTCAGTGTGAACGCAGCCTAAGGGATTCGCCTGCTTAAAGAAGCCAAACTGAATCACTGAAAATCAAGGCATTTCGATGATGCCAAATCGCAGCGCTCTGCACCGTATTTCACCGTCAATTCGCCAGTATTTGCGAAATTGACAGCTTTCTGAATAGACGACCTGCAACAAAATTGCACCATATCGTGAAATGTAGCGTTTGGTGGCAAGTTCATCGCTTATTGAATAACCCTTTACGTGAATTATAATATTTTGTGAATTCAGCTATTTTGACATTAGTCGCTTGCAATCTCCACACAAATCACTGCTTAGTGAATATCCCCCCTGATGTTCTGTGCAACAAGGAAGGAGCAAGGTTAAATTTTAAATAATATAAAAAAAACTTTACGCACCCCCTTCCCCTTCCCACGTCTATCTAAGTGTATCTTAAATAAACTATAAATGCAATATATCATAGTGACTATTCAGTGCCTGATCACAGGGAGATGAGCTTGTGCAGAGGGAAAAGACCTGTGCAGGCAGTGAGCACGGATGCGTGCAGCTCATTGGGCGATCACACACGTGACCCTCCCGGATCTAATCGGCCAAGTACAGGTCTAAATTAACTCTTGTCAGTGTGAGCACTATCTGCCGCACAAGGCACAGACCGCTGTCTGCCTGCTGCTCCCTTCTGGAGCGTGAACTCGGGGGCCCTCTGCTGGAGTTCGGCAGTATGACAAGCAGCGTCTCTTTCTGACGTCTCTTGTATTTCTAGGAATGCCCCTTCCCTGTTACTATATTTGGAGGTAGTTTCTAGGAAAATAATTTCCAGAGGATCTGGACTTCAGCACAGCTCCATATTCAGAACCACTCTATGGATTTTTATTCTCATTTCTTCTGCCATGCTTTTCTGTCGCCATACTATATGCTTTTTTATTGTCCTGCAATGTAAAAAAGAAGATATTGACAGGGGCACTGCTCACAACTAATCTCTTCTAGCTTGATTATTTTGTTTGGAGATTTGATTATATTTTGACAACACTTTTTTTTTTAGTGGATCCTCCTCTCCCTCCCTCCCTTTAAACCCATACAGTTTTTTTTTTTTTTTTTTACCCCTGATCTGGCCTCTTGTGGCGTGACCATGATGAAGAATTTTTTTTCAGAAGCCTGGCAATGTGATCTTCATGTAATGAGTCAGGATTCGCTCACGAGGAAGGAGCAGGGGTTGTATGTGGATCTACCTTCCCCAGCGAGGATCTATTTCTGAAAAGCACCATCAGCTAGCTGCCTGCTTTCTCCCTCTCTAGATACAAAGCCCTGGGTAAGTTGCTGCCATCCTTTTGTCTTGATTTCCTATAAATCCTCCAGACTGCAGCCTGTGATCAGATGGGCTCTGTCTCACACCATGCACAGGCTGTTCCCTTGATCTGCAGGTGTGGAAACACTTTGGAGCAGTGGAAGGTGGAGGCACAGCCAGATGTCACACATTTAGGTGCACTGGAGATGGCCAGCAGCTCATCAGTACATGATCTTGTCCAGATCACGGTTTATTTTCTGATGTTTGATTTGGTGGGTGTGGACCACTTGGAGAGAGCATTTCCAAGCCCAGAGAGCAGACACTTGCCATGGGACAGCCTTCAGACAATGGTCCCAGTACTTCTAGCTCAGGGCAAGGGACAGCTGTCTGACATTGATCACCAGCCTGCTATAGATCCACCAGCTGATCAGTCCTGCGCCATGTGTTAGAGCAGCATATTGGACCCACACAATGCCAATCTGGCAGAAAAATATTAAAAAAACTATATACATATTATAAAGGTAAATATTCTCCTGTCTGTTCAATCACAGCGCAAAGTAAAAAAAAAAAAAAAAAAGAGACTTTCATAAAGTTACGTAATTCTTTCTGTTATATAAGAAGTCATAATAAGGTGCGATGGTAGAGCGCAGCAAAATGTCCGAAACATCACGTACACCAAAGAATGGTGTTAAATAGAATAAATCAGAAACGTAAAAAAAAATTCTCTTGTTTATGGTATTATCTTATTAAATATACAAACTAAAGAAAAAAGTTCAGTAAGAATACTTCATAGCAAAAAAACACATAGCGGATGATTTGTTTAGGTTAAAAAAGCGTGGCAGGGTTTCCTAATCATTCTAGCAGAGTATGGGTTAAATAAAAGTTGGACGTTAAAATTCTATTACATAATCCTGCTATCGTCTATGCACGTTGACTCCTGATCAGAGTTTATATCTTTTTCTGCCAAGCGCAAACCTTCCCTTTTTTTTTTTAGTTGCTTTTCTAAAAGGGTAAAAATAAGAGAAAGTTAAGCGCTAAATAAGCACGCCATGTGAAAGTTTATTCTAACACACCCTTTTTAACCGATGTCTCTCCTAAGTGGAGCTGTGCTTGTGTGCGCACTGCATATGTACAAGTACAATACTGTTATTGTTCAAAGCAAAGTTTACAAACAAGCGATGATACAAAGTTGACTAAGGTATTTATTCACTTAACGGCGAATTGGCGGGAACTGAAATGCAACTTTGATAAAATTTCCAGTTTTGCTTTAAATTCCTACTTGTCTTTTTCAGCTTAAATCTGACAGTTCAGTTTGCTACAATCTTTGAATAAACATCAAAATGTTCCAAATATGTTTAGGCCTAAATTGTGTTACCTTGATCCGTTTTGAAAGTTCTGGAAAGTATTGTGCATGAAAACATAAATATTTGCCAAAAGTGCAAGAAACACGTTTATATAATACTTTTACAATAACTAATAATGATTAAAGTAATTTTTTTCAGTCCCACAAATGTTATCATATATATATACTGTGTGTGTGTGTGTGTATATATATATATATAAACATCCAGTGTGTGTGTGTGTGTGTGTGTAAGGGAGGAATCCTCTCGAAAGCTTGTACTTTAAATGTAACGTTAGTCCAATAAAAAAGGTATCACTACAGACTGCTATACTCGTGATTTTGGCATCTGGACTAACACGGCCGACCTAATCTATATATATATTATATATATATATATATATATATATATAAAACATCCAGTGTGTGTGTGTGTATATATATATATACACTATTGCCAAAAGTATTCACTCACCTGCCTTGACTCGCTTATGGATGGGTGAGCAAATACTTTTGGCAATATAGTGTGTATATATATTTATATATATATATATATATGCCATGTTAGTCCAGCTACCAAAATCACGAGTATAGCAGTCTGTAGTGATACCTTTTTTATTGGGCTAACGTTACATTTAAAAGACAAGCTTTTGAGAGTGTACCTCTCTTTATGTATATATATATATATATCGCCCACTTTTACTTGTCTCTACACTGTACACCAGCATTTTCTGAAAACATAAATTCGGAGTTTTATGGAGATTTTTATAATAATTAAATAGTTTTTATCATAACTGTTAATCGGTTTAACAATTATTTACATGTAATACAACAAGTCGCCAATTTGTTCATGTAAAAGGTTTCCTGTGTCCCCTCCCAAATCATAATTCCGTGTAAAGTTATCTTTAGAAAATCAGTATTGATTTTCATATCACACATCATATGGAAAAATATTAAAAGGCATAACATTTATCTTTATCAAAGACATAATTATGTGTCAGCGTTTCCGGGCCTCTACGTAGTGGGCTACGTCAAAGCTTACATATGAGTCTTTATGAAGCCATTATCACTAAATAATCTCCAGTATTGGCTTCATTTATTGAAACGATTTTTAGAATTTGTTAGGAGCCTGGCATCAAATCTTAAAAATACTGAATTAGCTTCTGAACTTCAGATCCTTCAATTTCTGAGCAGGCCAGAACTGAGAAAATGACAGTTTGGGAAAAGGCTCAAATCTTTGCAATTTCCATGTTGATCAACCTGGTGACTTTATGCTCTGCTATATTCTTTCATTGGTCATTTCAGTACATCCAGACTTTTTCTGAAATGTTGCTTTTTTAAAGTCTTAATATTGTTTGTTACTGGAAATAGTGAAATCGTGCAATTTTCAAAAGTTTTTGTGGAGTTATTTCATACTTTCATTTTTGACATTGATCATATGTTTGAAAGCTTAAAATAACATATATATATATATATAATTAGTAATGGCCCAGGATATAACAGTTTTGAAGGACTAAGAGTTATGTATGCAAAGGTGTGTAAGTTCTATACTGTTTTATTGTATACTTGTTGCTTTATGTCTACTTACAGGTTAACCTTGCTTTTTGTCTGACAGATTTAAAAACCAGCATCTGATCTGTGTGGTTTCGGAGTCGGGATTTTGGGGGCGAGATGAGCTAGTCTTTAATCCAACTGGCCCGCAAAGTCCCGCTTCTGGAGGTCACATTTGTCTGAGAAATATTGTAAGAAAAAATATGTAGTTTGCATCAACACTGAACATAACGCATGCGTTTTTTGACACGGTCAGTAATTTTGCTTTGTTAAATGTGCCAAATAGATAACGTTATTGATAATGTTCTATATCTGTTTATTCACACTTCATTATGGTACTGGATAAGTTATTTCCATCTCTTTAAACCACAACTACTATATTATTATTATTATCATCATTTATATAGCGCCAATAGTTTTGGCAGCACTTTACAATAGCCAAAGGGAAGGAGATACACATAAACAGACATAGGATGGAAACAAGCGGTGCAGATGGCCCTGCTCATAGGAGCCTACAGTCTTGCAAGTCATGAAGGGGTTAAGTCACATGGCATTTTATGTAGGCCTTCTTGTCCTATTATCATGATACCTACCATCTGTCATTTCAAATATACAGGCGCAAATATAATATATATATATATTATATATATATATCTCAAAACTAGGTAGGTAGGCACACGTCCTATTAAACTGATGCCTGAAAGGCATTATACTAAAGTGCCAAAGTGCAACTCTCAATTTACCAAATATAAAATCAACGGAAGGGAAGGCAACACGGGTCTTATTATAAAGGTATAAGTTTCTTATAATAACTTAAAAAGCATGCCGGAGGGCCGAAACATTGGCATGTTTTTTTTTAGTGATTATAATAAATGTATACCTTTATAATAAGACCCGTGTTGCCTTCCCTTCCGTTGATTTTATATTTGGTAAATTGAGAGTTGCACTTTGGCACTTTAGTATAATGCCTTTCAGGCATCAGTTTAATAGGACGTGTGCCTACCTGGTTTTGAGATATATATATATACATATATATATCAGCAATTTTTGTGATGTGCAAATGGTTTCTGCAATAATAAACATAACTAATTATAGCGTGGAGGCTTTTTATCTCACCTTTTGCCCTCCACCACTAAATTTATATATATATATATATATATATATATAATATACTGTGTATATATAACACTTTTTAAAGTTACAGATACAGTCAATATATATTTACTGTATCTGTAAGTTTTAAAAAAATTTTTATTATTTATGCCGAGTTTTTTGGTAATTTTTGGAGCACTATAAAAAATAGGTCAAATTATCATCAGAGATGAATATAGTCTGTAATTCAGTGGAGATTGGAATTTATCCAGCAAAGTGGTTTTCGCTGTAATTTTAGAAGTTGCTGCTCATGCTTCTGTAAAGAGTTATTTGATGAAGAATTTATTAGAAACATATTATTTATAAACAAACAACAGAAACTATTCTCTGACTGTATACTGTATAATATCCATTTTTGTCCCTGAGTAACTTTATACTGCATACTGTATTTAATGGAGATATCTTTCATGCACTTTGTTACTTGGTGCTATAGAAAACAATTTGGCAGAATATCCTTTATGTATAACCTTTAAGTGTGGGCCAAACCAGAACCTAGTCAGAACAGTTCAGTCTAATTAACCTCTTTCCACTGATATTTAGTGATTTATTTTATTTTTAACATTTTAACCTGACTTGAAAAATACAGGGGTCAGGTAGCAATAGTCTGCTAAAAATTACCTCTGGCTACAAAATTGTGGGATTATTCTATCTAAATGTATAACAAAACGTTTCCTGGCTCCTAAAATATATATTTGGCTTCCAGGTTTCTTTATTTGCACAAGTTTGAGCATTGTGTACTAGTTTTCATGGCGTGTCCTATATTCTTTAATTTTGCATATAGCAGACCAATTTGTAGAAAAATCTTCATAGTCACACACAACCAACCAGTATACATATATAATCTAAATATCTACCACCCTCTTTTAAAATTGTAAGCAATAGCTGATGCCTAGTTCCTCAGGTTTAAAATATAATACTAAATACATATATATTATGTGTATGTATGTGTGTGTATATATATATACATCTGTACTAACATGGCCTATCCAATATATATATATATACACACAGCAACAGAGAGATGGGAGCACCCTGGGTCTTAATATAAAACAAAAATTGTTTATTAAAGAATCATTAAAAAGGACCGACGTTTCAGCTCCTCAGAGCCTTTGTCAAGGTAATATACCTTGACAAAGGCTCCGAGGAGCCGAAACGTCAGTCCTTTTTATTGATTCTTTAAAAAAATATTTTTGTTTTATATTAAGACCCAGGGTGCTCCCATCTCTCTGTTGCTGTATCCATTCCATTGCGGTTAGCACCTGGGCATTATGAATTCATCGAGACTGAGTGCTCTTCCTCCTCTGTACATATATATATATATATATATATGTAGCACTACGTGCTGCTATACTCGTGATTTTGGCATCTGGACTAACAAGGCCTACCGAATTTACATTATATATATATATATTAGGCCATGTTAGTACAGTTGCCAAAATCACAAGTATAGCGGTACGTAGTGATACCATTTTTATTGGACTAATGTTACATTTAAAAGACCAGCTCTCGAGAGTATTCCTCTCTTCTTCAGGTCTGGACTCTTTTTCAGCCTTCACTGAATTGTGTTTTTGATTTTTTTTTTTCTCTTTTTCAAGTTGTCATGATCTTATCACTGTTGTTTTATGTGCCTAAGATCTCTCATGTGTTTCTTTTCCCATTTTGAACATGCCATTTGACTTTCACTGTATACGACATCTAACCCCCCCCCCCCATCTGCCTCTTTATGTCTTAATGTTCAATTCTAGTATAATGATTAGTATAGAATCCAGACCTGAAGAAGAGAGGATCACTCTCGAAAGCTTGTCTTTTAAATGTAACGTTAGTCCAATAAAAAAGGTATCACTACTTACTGCTATACTTGTAAAATATATATATATACACGCACACATCAGGATGGGAATGCAAAACATTAGGTCAATCACCTGTTTTAAAATGTATCTCAATTACCTCACTTTGTTTCCGTTTGCTTATAGCAGCTTGTATCTGGAATGATTTATAGCACATGTTTGCACAAACAGTTGAATAAAACACTCTATTTATTGTCTTAAAATAAGCCCAGGAAATGAAAGATTTTCTAAGTGGTTAAAAGACAAGTAGACTTGTAGTGGGTTAAGATGGGCTTACATAGCAAAGATCTTTTTTTAAAGTCCATTTTTGGATAGAAGAATAACGACTTGCCAATATCCAATTTCGTTGAGTTGTTACTTACTGTAACAGAGTCACTTGTGATGTTTTTAACACTGGTGTTTGTGAGAATGCTAATTAATATTGCATCTTTGCATGTGTATACAAGCACAGAACCTGAAATATATTAGAGGGCCCTGACACTTCTAATCCATAAATAAAGATTTATTTAACAGGATTTTGGTAATTTGAAATCCCCTGTCTTCAAGGAAGAGGAAAAAGAAAAAAAAATGTCAGAGGTTCATTTGGCTAATTTAATCTAAATAATGCTGCCGCCAGTTTATTGCAAACCTTAGCCTTATTTATGGTATTGTGGGCCCAAATCTGTCAGGTAATACTTAGCTGCTAATGGGAAAGCAAATTGATTCATAATAATAGGGCTTTGCTGGCACTTACCGGCTGTGCCAATATGCACCACTACCAGTAGCATCTCCTAGACTCCATAAGCCTCCATGGAAACCAGTGAGAGCCCTGCAAGTGATCACGTGTATGCAATCTTGGAAGGCTGGTGGAAGGACAATTGGAACTATTTCTTCTCAGTATCCTCCTGCCTACAGCTGGTCCTCTGTATTGTGGGTCAAGAAGCTTGCATAGATTATTTTTTTGGGCAATTTTATTTTTTTCTGCTAAACGTTTATAAATGCAGAATCACTTTACAACAGGGTTTGAGAACTATATATTTTTTAAATACTGTCTTGAGATAGGAATAACTGGTGATCTTGGAATCACACGTTTTTCTCCGGCTGCCTCCAGATTAGCTTTTCTTATGCAAAGTACTGAAAGTGTTAATTTACAGTAGGTAGCCTTAACAACTGCTTCACGAGGGACATTTGCAGCTCAGCTAGAATAGGATTGGAGTTATGATTAATTATGAATTGCTCGCTAGTTAATCATAATGGCTCGGCTGGAATATGGCCCTATTTGTCTGTATCTAAAGTACTTTTCATTTCCTTCACTGTATCGAAAATTTTGAATTTGGACTTTGCATTAACTATTAGTTTCCTGTTAAAAAGTTGCTGATACATATGGCACAGTGACATCCAAAGGAATAACGTTCTTTTTTTTATTCTGTATGTTTATGAGAATCACTTTAAATATTGTAAAACATTTTTAATATAAAATAACAAATTCAATGGAAAAAGAGGAAAAAATATATAAAAAAGATAACTTTAGATGGCCTGTCTGCTTTATATTTCTTAATTTCTTTCATATATATTCTCATTGAAACATAAAAATAACATATCCATGTTACCCTAAAAAAAAGGTTTAATTCTGCGATTGTGATATTTTCTATTTTGTTTGCGAATCTGTAAGAAAGCTACTTAGCAGGTTGCATTTTGGTCATGTTTTAAAGCGCACCAGTATTTAACTGTGATGGCTATTTTGATCAAGGTGTACTTGGGTATGTTAAGATGTATAGTCATAATTGCGCACAGATCTGCTTATTGCGGATTTCTGAGACTATCCTTGGCACGTTTATGAAATTGCGTGTTGGTCATGAGCCATGCATTTCATGTTCAGTCTCCACAACCACCAAGTTAGTTGTTAATCTTGGATTAAAAAGAAATAAAAGAAAATATTTCTCTTTCTAAAATCTAGTAAATCTATAACTCTAATATATGTTGTTACGTTTTGGGAGATATCTGCTTTGTAGTTTAGTTTAATATGGCTTTTTTTGAATTGTGAGCAATATCAAAGGGCAGTGGAAGGGTTAACCAGGGCTTCATCAACAGTAGAAATTCTGCAGGCTTCTAATAATTTGCTAAGAAAATGTAAAACATTATTTTTTTCCCCAGCTAGTACATTAGTCTGCATTCAATTATAATAAAACACCATCTGAAATACAAAATATATCATATACCATTTATTACAAGGGTGTTATGATGGAGCGTAGATGCCTAAAAATACATTCTAAAGTGTAAAAAATCCTAACTTGCTTATTGTGATTTATATTGTAATAGTATACTTTGTATCTGTATAGAAATGGGTTATTTTCCAACTATATAGTGTAACACTTAAACCTCATAAATGTAAAAAGTATGGCTAGAAAACAGATTAAAAATGATAACTGTAAAAGTTTTTAGTCCCAGTAGGGGTTAATATGCATCTTAATTCAGGATCAGTTTTTACATTTTTTTTTTCTCGTTTCGTTATGCTCAGCTGCTGTACTCTTAAAAGCACAATGGGAACATAGAAAATCAGACTAGTAGGCCTAGTAAAGAGATTACATGGTTTTCTTTGGCTTAAAACAGGGACGTTTGAGAATCCTCTGTAAAGAGTTTCTAAAAGATGCAGATTGTGAGCACTGACAGGTATAAATGTACAAAATAGATCTGTAAAAAGCTAGAAAGGTTAGCATGTTAGCCAGGATTTTATTTTTAGATTTACTTATTAAATGCTGATTCATTTGTATATGCATTTTGCATATTTCCTGTTTGTTTTTTTTATTTAAATACCCCAAAACATGAAATGAAAAGTAACCAACACATTTATTTATTTATTTATAAAGTATTTTACCAGGAAGGATACACTGAGATTTAACTCGTTTTCAAGTATGTCAATTTATTAGCACAAGACGCGGTGAGACTAAAGGATCCAATACAAATGCATAATAAAAAATGCTTAAACTAGAAATTAATGGCAGTAAAACTATTTTTCATATCTTATAGGACTGTCTACCAAGAAGCCCGTTTTTTTTTTTTCTCTTTTAATTACTCTGAATTTGAGGCTGTTGCATATTTTTGTAGGCAGGACCATATAAAATGTATAAAGAAGGTATTCAACTGGGCCGAGATACAACATGACGCAATTCAATAGAATACTTAAATATAAATATATATAAATAAAAACCCCACACTGGATCACTGCCAATATTCTGCTAAATATCTGCTCTTCAAATCAGCATATGTTAATCAAGCAGACTGCCTTTTTGTCCCTACTCTTTTTTTAATTCTGGTTATTTTTTGCCAGCCAATGTTCTAGTCATTTATGAAGTGCAAAACACAACATTTTTTTCCCAGGGTGTTTTTGCTTATGACAAAGTGCTTCTGCAGCTTCGATGGGCTGAGGCTTAGCTGTGTGAAGGTTCCACACCCTTTTTTGACCGCCTTGCATCCCCAGAAGATTGTATTGATTATTAAAGCTGGAAGGCAGATCTTAATTCATGGTGGATATAAATAAACATTTATTTGTATTTCTGTAACAACTGTAACCACTCAATGTTCTCGAACCCAGGACATACTTGAAAACGATAGAAATCTCAATGTACCCTTCCTGGTAAAATCCTTTTCAAATAATATCAAGTTAAGGATCTAAGTAACTGTGCGACTATGGGAAGGCAGACACATGTTTTCTTCCTAGCTAAGGGTTAAGAGGAAAGATAATTCTGAATAGGAGTCCCATGGATCTGCTCTGAAATATAATGGCGCAAGAAGGACATTTCAAGGTACACCTGCTGAGTGTTGGATTCACTAGCATCTTCTAATCCTTTTCCCAACTCATGCCCTTAGGCCAATGGATATGCCTGTAGGTCCACTATTCCTTGGTCCACAATGTATCCATTTTTCATGGATCTGCTACTTATCTTTGCACATTGTGTTGTCCCCCCTGTGGGCCCTATTCCGAGGTTGGTGTTAACTTAGCCAGGGCTGTTGTAAACTTAACTCCATAGTCTATGGGCTATATTCTCTAGTTATCGATAAGCTAACTACAGGAAATGTTACACATAACTTCTACTGTAGTTAGTTTATCGACTGGAACTGCCATTCCATTCCTGCCACAAGCCGAGCTTGTGGCTCAGATGTAGCCTTTTCACTGCACGAGGTTACTGTACATTAACGTCTTCTATACTTATTATTAGAGACGTTTATTGTAACCTCCGCGTGGAAGTGCAGGCTATTTCAAAGAAGCCTGCCCTTCCACATAGGTAGATGGTATTTCGGTGAGTAATACTGGCTCCTAAAACCTGGTGTTATATGATTTTGCATTTGCAAAATCATTTAACAGACTTAACCCCCCCCCTAAAAATCATATATTCACATCCCATCAAACAGTGAAAAGGGTGGCACGATCTGTCACTTCTCCTCGGGAGCAGAGTGGGACTGGGAACAAATAGTACCTAGTCTCCCTCCGCGATTGCTCCGTGGTTCTGCATGATCTCCTGAGAGTGAGCTCGTGGAGAGCTCTCAACCTTGACACATAAAGCTCCGTGGAGTACTATGGAGTTGATACTCGCAGCGGCGTGGAGTGCCACTGGTGGTATCTAGCAGCTTTATGCTTCATTCGAGGGCGAGACCCTAAGAAAGCACCTACCCTGAATACGATGGTAAAATGGAGACGGTATAGAAAATCTGCAGGAGCATATTTTCCTGCTTACCTTCTGCATTTTAACTTCAACTATGGAATAGGGCCCTATAATGGCTCTGGTAAGTTTATGACCGCTCTGGTTAAGTTAACACCAACCTTGAAATAGGGCCCTCTCTTTTTTGTGTCTTGTTACACTTTTTGTTATACCTTTCTATTTATGATTGTGAGTGACATGTATATTTGGATTTTAGGAAGAAATTATTGCGAATGTGACTATGTACAACTGTGCTCATTTTAGGATGTATATAGTTAAGGAAGAAGTATTGCTCTCATGGACGTCATGAACTATAGTTTGTGTGTGTGAATATGAATATATATATATATATATAACACCTACACACTGAAAATCTCAAGTATGTATGCTCCTATGCAGTGAATAGCCACAATACAATTCAGAAGTCCGTCAAAGCAGTCTTTACTTCCAATCATTTAAGAAATTATTTAACACCTTAAACCCTGATCATCAACGCATTTTTGAATATTCGCTTAACTGATTAGAAGAATACTTGATTGTGTGATATTCCTCGATTATATATATATATATTAAAAAAATAACACCTATACTTGCACATTTTCTTTAAGGCCTAAGAAGGAGGAGGTTCCGCCTTGTGATTTTCTTAGAAATTGATGATGCTGCTACATAGGAATTTTTTTGCTGTATTCTCTCTTCGCTTAGGTATGAGCTGCTTGCCAACTTGCTAATAAAGGGAAACAGACTGAATAGCTATGTAACAGAAAAACATATATTTTTAGACTGTTTTGCCAAGAAAGATTCCATTGAACTGAAGGCTTCTTTCTTAAATGGATAAAGCAGGAGCCTTAAACAGTTATATATTGTATTGAATAGTGACATGTACAAAAATTGGGAAAAACAAAATACCTTTTTTATCTACCTGTACAGAAATGTGAATACTTTAGGTCTCGGGGGCTTTTATTGTTTGTTTTTTTTGGATTAAGCTATTGTTTGCTGTTCCAACTGATGTCAAATAATCGTTCAAGGCCAAAGAGGTCTTTTTTTAGGTCTAAGCCATTACTAGGGATGCAGAAACACAGACGATACCTCCCAGAACACACACATTGAAGTTTCATTTGATATAGTCTCATGCAATGGAAAATAAATACATTCCGTTTATTAGAGCTAAATGTGATAATTCCACATCCACTTTTTTGTTTCTTATTTTTTATGGGTGTAATTTAAATAGTGGCTAGATGCTCTTTTCTAAAGTACTTTGTATAAAAATTGTATTAGCAGGTAGTAATAGGCCACATATTTACATTATTAAGTGGCACAGTGACAACCTGTTTGACATTGACATAGTAATACATTGCTAGCTGATTTTTTTAATAATTATTTTGATTATATTAAATTGCTGAATGGCTTGTCTTATATGCAATTTATTGAAAGTAAATTGACAGTCAACCGCTAGTGTGGGCAACATAAAAACACAGATATTGGTTTCAGTAAAAAAGTGACATGTAAATTTCGGTATCAAATGTACTTAAACAACTGTCAGTTAAAACATTTAATTTTCTTATTAACTATTTTATTATTGTGTGTTTCAAATAAATTGATGAATAAAACAGCCTGCAGTGTTTAAATAACATACAGAGTAGAAACCAAATCCAACTGAAATTGTGCTAAGGTACTGAGAAGTTTAGTAAATCTAATGTCTTCGCTACCAAGTATTTGGTCTTCAAAAAATAGTATTATAATGTTTGAAACATGGAATTGATACATGGATAACACTTGTGTAAGATAAGAATAGCATTTTGTGATTAGATTGTTATTCTGAAGGCATGATTTACTAAATGTTGAAATGGGTTCGATGTAACCAATATCAATGTGACGCTTCCTATCTGATTCACAATTTGAGTGCCTTGCAGTCGGACATTTTGGCCTAGAAAACTGGAATCTGCTCAGCTGCGAGTCCATGGTCACGTAAAATTGCAGCGAATTCCATAGTCACGATTTTACATGGCCCTGTCCAGAATACTGGCGCATCCGTTTCATAGCATAGGGGGGACCCCTGGTGTCCTTTCCTCTTATCCCTGTCTGGTTTGGTGTAGTGTGCCAATGTGTACATAATTGAACAATCAGAGATGAGTCTTCTCTGATTGATAAATATGGCTACACATGGCCAAACTAAGTCAGCTAATGAGAGGAGCTCCATAGATGGAGTTCGCTCATTTGCATATATACAGTAAATTTTTAACAGGTGTCTATAGGGCTCATTCAGGATGAAGAACCTCCAGGACTTTGCCAACTGCTGGGTTGTATAATCTATAACAAGAAAAAAAAAGTGTCATCTGCACTTATCCTTATAACAACATGGTGTTATAGGGATAAGCGCAGATGACACTTTTTTTATGTTATGTTTTATACATGACCTCCAGCTCTCTCCCTCTGCTGCCCTGTAACAAGCATACACACACAGTCCAAGTGCTAGCTCTCTCCCTCTGCTCCCCTGTAACAAGCCTATGCACACAGACTGACCTCCAGCTCTCTCCCTCTGCTGCCCCAACCCTCCCTCCCCATCCACCTGCCCACCCAGGGCCGGTCCCTAATTTCTGCTCTCCTATCCAACTGTCTCTACTTCTTTCTCTAATTACTCTCACTAAGCCCATACTTCTGCTCCTTCCCATGCAATCCCTATGATATTCTCCTGGCCACCAGCTTCACCTTCCCTCTGCTCCCATTTGTGTTCAGTTACCCCAGTCCCGTAGAGTGTAAGCTCACAGGATGTCTTATAAACAAAAGAAGTTGGTGGTTTCTGCGCTATACAGTCAGCTTCGTGTAAAATACAATCTTATACTCTATGTTACCAACACATGATATGGTGTAAACTTACAATATGGTATAAGCTCACAAAGAAATACTTATATTTTTGTGGCGATCTTTAACCATGGACCAGCTTATATTGAAAAGCGATCACTTATTGTTCTCAGTGGTGTGGCCCAAATAGTATACCGTCCTAATTCTTTGTGTTTAACTCTTCGGATTCCACAGAAAAGGCTTCCCAAATTTCCTTGGTAATCTTAGATAGCCATCTGTCTCTGGAACCATATGGAAAAGATAAATAGCCAATAGTGCTTATATCTTTTATTATCGAAGCACCCTGCTATATAATCACACGTACATTATAAATATGTGGGCTGTTGACATGATCTCACTCACTGAAAAGCATAAAATAGTAACACAGTATGTCCTCACGTATCTCCTCGCGTCCTGCTGGAGAGCTCTCAGCGCGTGCCTCTGGTAGCGTCTGATGGATCGTGGGTCTGTGCACTCCAGTGGCGTATTGCTGACGCATTTTGTCCCGCCCTCGGTGTCATGGAACTGACTTAGCGTTCCCCGCTTCAACCCCAAGACTTTTATTTTCCTGGCAAAAACCCCAAAAGACCTTTGCTTTGGGAAAGACTTTATGTTCATTTATATTGCTTGGTGTGATTTTAAATGTATTGTAAATTGCTTGGTTTTAGTTTAAATGTAAATGTGAACTTAGAGATGTGTTTTGAAGGTTCAGAACTTTCTTTTGTGCAGAATGTAAATAGGTTTGAGTAATGTGTGATTATGCAAGAGGGTTTTTCTCTTTATCTGATTGCATGTTTGAGGAGTCATGAGTCTGGGGCTGTGTTTGACTTTGATCTATTGGAACAATAGATTATGTAAATGATGTGTGATAACTGAATGCTAAGGAATGTTTACTGTAAATATCTAACTGACCTAATGTAATTAGAGTTTTAGTAAGTCAATGTTCGTCATTTGGTATGTAATTGATCCCTGGAGGACCTAAGTGAAGCCTGAAGAGGACCTGAAGGAAGCCTGCAGTGGTCTTGGAACCAACCAATCATAACTGTTGGGTTAGGCGGGAAGTTTGAATGTGCATATTTTGTATAAATAACCCTGTGAAACCTTCCATAATGGAGACCTTCCCTGTTTGTACATTCAGCTTGTCTGGTGTTTCATTCAGCAATCTACCTCCACTCCACTCACCATCAGAAGGCACCGAGCGGCCATCTGAAAGACTGACCTATCATCGAGGCTACAGGTCAGGAGATCGAAAGCCTGCAGATCCCCAGAAGCTGCTGCAAACTTCGGCCCAGCACTGGCACAGATCCCTGCCAGACAACCCAGGTCTCCCAGCAGGCAGAAGCAAGCAGGTCAAGCTGCTCGAGGCGCTGAGGACCGCGTTCCCAGTAGCCGGGCAGACCGCAACGAGGGGGTGTCTGGAGAGCCAGGACAGGCGGAAGAGAGCGGGTTTCCGTCACACCTGGGACTTCATCAGAGCATACCTCATTGTCTTCTCAACTCCCTAAAATACTCTCCCAACGAGGGACAGTTGGCTCTTTCCATTAGTCCAATTCAGTCACATTTGTTGTATGTCATAACGTCTATAAGACCAGCCTACAAACCAACTTGTAAACCACTAACATTCCTCTTCCTCACTCTTAACATTCCTCTTCCTAACATTCCTCTTCCCTCATTCTTCACGGGATGTCTGCCTGAGCACTTGGTTAAAGTGCCATATTACCTGGGAAGTTATCCTACGGGTAGGGATGTCTTTCGTCTTGTGTCATGTACGTCACCTGTTTGTGCTTCCCCATTGTAAAGCTTTACAGAATCTGTTGGTGCTGTATAAGTACTTATAACTGTAACTGTACATGTTACTGGGCCGGATACATCTGGTATTTGCAGCCGAACCGGTAGGGATTAGGCATGATGCGGTTTTTTTCTGTGTGTAAGTATAATCTACAATACGGCTTTTATTTAATTTTAGGGGGTTTAGATAGGGAATTTTGCCGCTTACATATTATAGCATTAGTGGGGGGTGTATCCTGTAAATTATTTTATTAACTACCCTTTTAATATATATATATGTACCCTTGTGTATATATTAACCCCTTTGCTGTGTACGACGTGGCTGTATGTGTCGAATGTCCCCCCCATTTTGTTTTTTTTTTCTGCAACGAAGCAGGTGGTTGTGGCCAATCTAGTCAATATACTACAGCAATCTGACTTCCTGGAAGTCAGACTTTGCCATGGGAGCTTCCCCAGCACTCCATCATCATTGCACACAGGCATAATGATGGCAGAAACAAGGGTCAGCGAGAACTACTGGCAAAGTACCCTTATGGGGTTATTTAGCCCCTGTATCTCTTTGTTGGTAAGGGATAGTCCCTTATCTGAGGTATCATTAGAAAGGTCAGTGTCTGGTCCCAGCATTGTATAGGAAAAGGCAAGTAATTGCAGCACCATTGTGTACTTTATAATTAAACAGTAGACTATGGTGTTGTATAAGAACAAAAAAGGACATTTTTATTTTTATTTTATTTTGTTTTGTTTTATAAAACACATGGACTCAGGCCTTTCCAATTACATCTCAACCATCCTTGTACGACGTACGAATCCAGACATACCGGAGTCCAAAGGACCCCTGAATCTCCTGTTATGGAATTTCCTGTTTGTGTCGTCATCACGGAAAGATGCAATGACTCCCATGGCTACTGCAGGTGCGCAGTGCCACAACAAGTGCTGTGAAGCAATCCATGCTGAAGCCTCAGCTCTTTTCGGAGGAGGGACTAACACAGGATGTGGGTGAGGCATCATTCGTGCTGGGGAGTGAAACCCCATGTGCTCCACGCACGTCCTTCTCACTGGAGAGGTTAATGTAAGCATCCAGTCAGGGCATCTGCTGGGATGACTTGAGAGTAGGGCCAGGTGCACCACATCTCTTGCAACCCTGCCATTCAACCACTCAGTTTTATCGCAATAAGCCATATTTGCTCCCATGAAGCGCAGATAACCATTCACACTTCCGCATTCCACACAGTCAGCTGCAGATGCTCACAACTAGCCAAACCAGAAAAATTCTCCCATTTATCTCACTTTCCAAATCAGCTATTTTGACCTAGAATTTTCACTTCTCCAAAAGTTCTTCAGTTTCACCATTCTGAATAACCCTGTGTATGTTGCAACATTTGTGGGTCTGCTTCGTATCAAGGTGGCCTGTATGAATGTGACACACTGCACCACCATGATGCTACATGATGGTGAATTTGATTGTGTTATATATTTGACTGTTGGGTGACTTGGGGTTGGAAAACTCTAGCTCTCGGGTTTAGCATGGGTTCTCCATTTCTTGAATTCTTCTCTACGAGGGGCCTGAGTCTGTATACTAGTTGGTAGTCATCACCTGAGTCACTATCTGAGTCATCTTGAGGTTGTCTCTTTCGAGTTGCTTGTCTTTTCTTCTCCAGAGAATCACGTTTCTTTGGTATTGCCTGTTCTGCAGCCTTCTCAGGTTTTTCTAGTGGTAAGTGGTCATATGGCATCAACAAATTTCTGTGAATTACTCTATTTCTACCTTCTCCATTTTCTGGTTTGATCTCGTAGACGGGACTTTCTTTGCTTTTCCTTTGTACCACTACGTGAACTTTATCTTCCCAGTAAGAACGAATTTTTCCAGGTCCTCCTCTTTCCGTTAAGTTCCGAACCAGCACTCGACCACCAGGTTGTAAATCATTTCCCTGGATTCTCCTATCATAGTATACTTTTCCTCTTGTTGCTTCTTTCTTTGCGGTTCTAGATGCAACAACATAAGCTTCACTCATTCTCTTTTGCCACTCTGTTACGTAGTCTTCATACGTTTCTTGTTTTTCTTCAACCGCGCGATTGAACAGAAGGTCGATAGGAAGTCTTGGGGATCTCCCAAACAGTAGGTAATACGGTGAGTATCCGGTAGCCTCGCTGCGCGTGCAATTATAGGCGTGAACAACTTTTCCCAATGAGTTCTTCCAGTCTGTCTTCTCTTTTTCCGTCAGGGTTCTCAACATGGATAACAGTGTTCTGTTGAACCTTTCAACTTGGCCATTTCCTTGAGGGTGATAGGGTGTCGTATGAGAGCCACGAACTCCAGAGAGTTCTTTCAACCTTGTAAACATCTGATTCTCAAACTCTTTTCCCATATCATGGTGGATCTTGCTCGGGAACCCGAACTTGAGCGCAAAATCATTAAAGATCTTCTCAGCTACTGTCTTGGCGGATTTGTTCCTTGTGGCATAGGCCTGTGCAAACCGGGTGTAATGATCCATGACTACTAGGATGTATTCATACCCTTGTTTACATTTCTCCAAGTGCAGGAAGTCAACGGATACCATTTCAAACAGATACGTTGTGGTAATGGTAGACAACGGTGCTCTCGTAGGCTTATTGGGCTTCTTCTTCTTAAGACATTCACAGACTCTGGTCACAAAGTGTTCAACATCCTTCTGCATATGTTGCCAGTAAAATCTGTCTCTAATTAAAGTAAGTGTCCTTTCAACACCGAGGTGTCCCATTTCTTGATGTAACTCTTTGAAGACGAGTGGGTGGTACTCTTTGGGCAGGATCAGTTGATCTCGTTCCGACGTTTTCCTGTATAACACCCCATCTTTGTTCACAAACAGTTTTGTCCATTGTTTCAGCAATAACTGGACATCCAGATGCTCTGTCTTTAAGACTTCATTTCCTGGACGCTGATTCTTTGTCTTGTATCTCAGAACTCTTCCAACAATTGGGTCTTCTTCCTGGGACTTTCGAATCTGCCCCATAGTCAGGGGGCTAGTAACTGTACTAATGTGGTGCATCTTGTTCCAGTGCCCTTGTGAAAACGGTTCCTATTCCCTGAGACGGTTCTTCCAACTCTACCGATATTCCCAGTATTGAAGAGCTGATGATATCCCGTTTGAGTTCTTCAGTACATTGGTTCATGTAGTTGTTGATCTCTAACGGCATCCGAGATAAACCATCTGCATCTGCATTTGACTTGCCTGGACGGTATCGAATCGTGAAGTTAAAATCTGCAAGCTGTGCTACCCACCGGTGGCCTGTGGCATTCAATTTGGCTGTGGTGAGGATATAGGTGAGAGGGTTGTTGTCTGTATACACAACAAATGAGCATGCGTGGTACAGATAATCCCTGAACCTTTCACAAATGGCCCATTTCAACGCTAGGAATTCTAACTTCCCAGAATGCATATGATAATTCTTCTCCGGTGGTGTCAGTGTTCGGGAGCCATATGCAATCACTACCATCTTGCCTCCTTGCCTTTGGTATAACACCACTCCGAGACCTTCCTGTGATGCGTCACAGTGTAACACAAACGGCTGTGTGAAATCTACATATCCCAGGACAGGTGGTTTCAACAAATGGTCAATGAGCTGGTTTAGAATTTCCTGGTGGCAGTTTGTCCAGCTAATAGATCTGCGGGATGGTAGATGTCCTTGCTGCTTGGTTGTTCGCCCCTTCTTCTTTACTTGGGGGGCTCTCTCTTGTACGGACACTGTCTTTCCCATTTCGCTCAGATTCGGTAAGAGATAGCAACTCATATAAGGGCTTGGCAGTTCTGGAAAAGTTTGGAATGTAGGACCGGTAGTACGAAAGAAATCCCAACATCTTTCTCAAATCTCCTATTGTTTCAGGTTTCTTTTCTTTTAATTTCTGTACTGGTGCAATCTCGGCTGGATCCATCGTGTAACCCTCCCCCGAGACCATCTTTCCCAGAAATCTCACTTTTCTCTTGAATAGTTCGCACTTCCGAGGAGTTAGCTTGACACCATGTTGCTGGTACCTTTGTAAGACAGTCTGAACATGCTTCAGGTGATCTTCAAATGTACTGCTATGAACAAGATTGTCATCCAAGTAAGGTTGGCAGATATCATCTCTCAGACCTGACAGACACTCTTCCATACTCCGTTGGAACTCAGCAGGAGCTGCACTGAGCCCAAATGGGATACGGACCCACTGATACAGTCCCCATGGAGTAATGAATGCAGTTAACGGGCGACTTTCGGTGTCTAGAAATCCCTGATGATGGGCCTTCCCTTGGTCAAGAACAGAGAACCATGAGCTGCCACTCAAGGAGTCTAACATGTCCTGTATTCTCGGGATTGGATGGCGATCGGGCACTGACTTTCGGTTCAATTCTCTATAGTCACAGCAGAGCCTCAGACTTCCATCCTTCTTCCGGACACAGACTACAGGTGAAGAGTATGATGATCTTGACTGAGTTATCCATCCCCTGTTTAGCAAATCCTGGACGTACTCCTTCACTTCTTGATGGAGGGGTTTCGGAACCGACATGTAGGTCTTCTGGACAGGTGTGGTATCCTTAAGAGTGATGTGCATGTTAAGAGAGGGGATGCAACCAATATCGTCATCATCGAAGGCAAAAGCATGACATTCTTCTCTCAACACATGTCTTACTGCTTGCTGCTGAGCCTCACTTAAGTGGTCCACATTTACCGGAGGATCCCACCTCTGATTACTTCTACCACCGCTGTTAGCCCGCTTCTTTACTTCAACCTCTGGTGGCTTCAGCACATTGTTCGAGTGGTGACTTATTTGTTCACGTTGTAACTCCCTATCCCTGACTGGTTGTACTGCTGCTGGATACACTGCTTTTACAGTTTGGAGGTGACCCAGAAGACAACGTTGGTCTAATGTGATATCATGCTTGGTGGTGTTTCCAATAGGGATGGGTACATAGATTGGACTTCCCTTACAAACATCTACTACCACTTCACTGATGATCACACCTTCTGGTAAGGGACACAGTTCGGATGGAACAAAAATCATCTCTTGGTCTTTGGTTTGGACTCCCACATGAGCCCGGGCATGTATAAAGGTAGTCTGGTTTGCGGGTAGGACTATCTTCTTCTGTCCTGTTCTCACAATGCCTTCATCATAACTTGTAGCTGAGGTATGCATGAGTCCCAGCATGGTTTCAGCTGTCTTTGCTGTTACTGAAAATGCCCTGCTCATCATCTGTATAACACTGGCTGATGTTTCTGCTACCCTCTTCTCTTGACTTATTAATTCTTCAATTACATTGAACCCAATAATTGGATTTTCAGCTACTTGCGGGTCTTCTGAGACTAAAATTGGGACTGTCAGTGTCTCTACTGATGCTGATTCACCCACCAATTGAAATCTCACCTCAATCCATCCAAGGAATGGTATTTCTGTCTGGTTAGCTGCTAGTCCAGTTAGAGTCCCAGGTCCAAGCAGTTCTTCAATGGGCCGGATCGTGGTGTGTGGGAGATATTGTTTCCTCCACCCATCATTCACAAGGCTGGCTTGTGCCCCAGTGTCCCACAAAGCTTCAATGGTGACCTCATCCAGTCGGCAACGGACAAGGCACCGTCTTCCAACCAGAGCTATTAGCTTGGCTTGCCGTTGTGGTGATAAATAATTTACTGCGTTCATAGAAACCTCATTACTGGACACTCTACCCTGCTGTTTTGGAATGTTAGTAGGATGCTGGTGTCTTTTCTGTTTCGGAGTTCTGACTGGTGTGTGCTGGTGTCGGTGGGACACGTGGTAAGGAGCTACTGGGGGTCCCATCTCAGCAGCCCATTCAAGTTTTCCGTCGGCTGTGCCCCTTACTCTGCATCCCCGTGACAAGTGTCCTACTTGACCACAGCGGAAACAGTGGTTACATGTGGCTCCTGCATTGGCCCCTTGGCATTCCCTACAACCTCTCTGTCTTGCTGGTGTCTGGATCATTGGAAACTCTCTTGGTCGTAGTAGATTACTGGTCTCCATGACTGTGAGGAACATTTTCTTCATTTCAAACATCTCTACCTTGAGGTCTTCCATTAACTTATACGGATCTGGGCCAGATTCTTTAAGGTTTGCCCGTGTTTTCTTTAAATCTCTAGCAGTTTCACCCCTTGCTGCTGCACAAATCTCTTTTGATGCTCCAGGCAAAGGTTCCTTTTCCTGGCAGTTTACCTCCGTGTGGAGTTCGTTTAGTCGTGGATTTTTCCCATAAGCAGTTTTCTTTAACTTCTGTTGTCTTTCCAACTCTAAATTAGCTGCTTCATTCACTCTTTCAATCAATACATCATCTGTGACAGCAATATCATTAAGGTAAGGCTTTACCTGAAATTTTATGGCGTCACTCAGAAGTCCAGTTTCAATAGAACGAAGAAACTTTCGTTGAATAAGATCTGTACTGTACTTATCTTCCGTTTCTTTGTAACTTGACTTCCACCGTAGCTTTTCTTTCAACTCAATTGCTCTGAATAGGAAGTTCTGAGCTGACTCTTTGGGCTCTTGAGAGATATTCATCAGCTTATGCAGCAGGTCAGAGGAGCTATCTTCACCGTAGTGTCCCTTCAGGATGATCTTCAACGTGCTGAGAGTCAGTCCACTCTTAATCCCCAACATATCTCTGAGATGAAGTCCAGGGCTGACTGCCCGTATCACTGCCTCAATAATCTACACTTCAGAATGTCCCTTCCGGATTCCTGCATCAATCTGATGGATCAGGCTTGTGTATGACAGTTTGTCTTTCTGTCCCCCTTCTCCAATCTGTCCACAGATTCTGAATTCCCGCCGGAGGGTTACTTCTGGCACCGTGGCTGGTAATGGTACAGTCATTTCCCCCACTTTACTCACGCTTCCGCTGCTCACGCTGATCCTATCCTCTAGTGTCCTCATCTCCTCTTCTAACGCTTTGCGAGCTTCCTCTTGAGATTGTTGCAGTTGGAGGTATTTTTCTCTGAGGTCTCTAATCCGAGTGTCCTCCTTTACCATTAATTCTGCATCTGTCACACCGGGCTTGACCCCTAAAATAAATGACAACAGGTCAATCTCCTCCAAAACTGTCTCTGCCTTCCTAATCGGGGTTCGTCTGGATTCAGTGAGAAAACCTGTCCCGCTTTCTTCAGGGCACTTTAGAAAACGGCAAACTTCAACAAGATGAGCTTTCTCTAGCTGCAGTAGCGTAGTGCTCACTTTATCTTGCAATTGCTCCATCTTCTCACGTTGTCCTCCAAGAACTTTCTACTGACTTCTAGATTCGTCTCTGATAAAAGGAGTAGTCTTTTCTTGCTTTACTTTACTCCTCCTGGCTGGCTCGCCAAAATATGTTGCACTCTTTAGAATAAGAGACGGAGCTTGTTCTGGTACAACAAATTTATTTTATGAGTTCACCTGAAACAGATAAAAGATTCTGTTTTTACTCTGGATGCACTGTGCACACTCTCTCTTAACTGCATCCAGTGGTAACTTCAGGATTACTGAATCTATATAACATAAAATCCTAATCTATCTTAAATAACAATTGGTACAAACATATCTAGAATTAAACAAATCTACCTAGCAACAAAATATAATCTGGTTTCACTTTCAATCTCTGTTGGAGATTGCACAGAACAAATATCATACACAAGTAATAACCTTCTGCACATTTTCTCAGAAATAAAACCTACTTAAAACTGATTCTGGGAACTGGAGTTACTCGTACATAAGGCTTCTGTTACTATACTAGCATGCTTTCCTAATTCAGCCATGTTGATTACAACACGTGGCTGCAGTGAATCCATTTAGCAACCTGTGTAACCAGACCGATTTAACAGCATAAAACACTGATGCTTCCTTCATTCTGTTAAATGACATTCTCCATGTTAAAGGAGAGAACAACTATACAGACATTAATACAGCTACTGCAGTTTACAATGCATATTACACCAGGCCTGTCACAGCAATCAGTCTGCAGGGGTCTGTCTGACCAAACTCCTATTTACATAAAATCTCTAATAACCTTTCTCATTAACTGTTAGACTTTAGATACTTTTCTGCCTACCTGAAACAGATAAAAGATTCTGTTTTTACTCTGGATGCACTGTGCACACTCTCTCTTAACTGCATCCAGTGGTAACTTCAGGATTACTGAATCACTGAGACAACCACATGGTATTAAGTACAGTTTCTGTGGCTGAGGACACAGCAGTGACACCCGCTGGTAGGAGGTCAGAACAGCAGCAACAGAACTATGTTCTGGTAAATTTCAATAATAACAAAACAAAATGCTTTCTACTTAGTCCTATTTACAGTACTCTTTTGGGGTGCAGAGTGCCACATTATGTCCCAAAGGTGTGGGCATGCAATTGGGTGTTGTATGTATTTCTGTGAGTTTTGTCCAGTAATTTACACACAGCCCTGATGTCACGATTAACCAGGGAAGGTTTATTACTCACTCAGATAAGACAGTTCTCAGAAGGGTTCTGTTCAGTATCAGATTATTGTCTGTGCTATAATAACAGGGCATATACTCTCTGCCTAAACACTTCCCAGCATGGCTGCTCTCTGCTACAGATCTGAAGGCTGTGTTCTTCCTGGTGACTGGTGACCAGCATGCAATGCAGAAGGAAAAAGGGGGAAGCATAAGAACCACTCCCAGCCTGGAAAACTCTGAGACAATCAGGAAGCCTGTCTAAACATCACAGATTCTATACTATTTTGTGTTACAGTAAGGTTGAAAACGAGAGAAATCTCAATGTATCCTTCCTGGTATAATACTTTATAAATAAATAAGGTTGGACTCCATATTTTGGCCCAATCCCATCTGTCCCACTCTTCGCTGCTACTGTTCCTTTTTTAGATGCCCCGCTTTATATGCCAGGTGCCCTGACTCCAAAGCTACTCTCCACTACTAACCATCCTCTTCTCCTTCCCATCTCATCTTCCAACTGCACTGAGAAAGCCAACGATCTCTACAACTCTGCCCTCTCAATATCACTTGAGGAACTCGCTCCTACCACTCTCTGTCCAACAGCAGGCCCAAATGCCAGCCTTGATACACTAAATACATATGCTATCTTCACCTGTGTTCCAGGACAGCTGAACGTGTTTGAAGAAAGTCTGGCGCTTTGACTGACTTCTTGCATTACAAATTTTTGCTCCGTTCCTACAGTCTGGCTTTATCCCTCATTAACCAAACTTATTCCACGTCCATCAGCTCCACCTTTTCTTGTGTTTCCAGATGCCTGTTTGATACCTTTCAATCTGTTAATGTGTCCCATTTCCACACAACCTTCCATGGACCTCACTGCTGGCAGCCTTGCTGACTACCGTCACAGATAAGATTAACAAAATTAGACTAAAAATGTGTTCATTGCCTTATCAAAGGTGGATGTCTCACCACTCCTGTTGTCCTCTTGTCCGACCAACCATTCCCACTCAATTCCATCAACTCACACCTTATTCTGTCTGTCCTACCAGTTATTGTCTCTACTTTAACTCATATTTTCAACCTCTCTCCCTCTGTCTCCTTCGCTGGTGCCTCTTCACCCCCAGTTCCTTTTTCAGTTGGGGTACTTCAAGACGCTGTTCTAGGTCATCTCTCTTGTCAGTTTATACCGCCTATCTTGCCAACCTTATCTCTTCCTATGGATTCCAATATTACCTCTATGCTGACGACACACAAATCTACCTTTTGTCTCTTGATCTCTCTTAGACAGTGTTACTGCCTGCCTACTGTCTACTGTCTCCGACTGCATGACTGCCTCTTTCACAAAGCTCGGCATCTCCAAAACTAAACTACTTGACTTCCCTCCCTCTAGTGCTAACACTCCTGCATCCATTTCCCTTCAGTTGAATGGTGCCACCATTACTTCTACCTCACATGCTTGTTGCCGTTCTGTCCTTTTTGACTTTGATGTCTCCTCACTCCTCGCATTCAGTTCACTAACAAAATCTTGGTCCTTCCACCTAAAAAAACATTGCCCTTATCAGCCCCTTTCTTAATCAGGACTCTACTAAAATGCTCATCCAAGCTCCTATTATCTTTTGCCTTGAGTACTGTTACCCCCTTCTCACTAGTCACTAGCCTTAAGAGATCCCAGATTCTCCCGCTGCAGTCTGTAATGTATGTTTCTACCGGGCTCATCTACCTCACTTCCCACACCTCTTACACCTCTTGTCACAATACAGATGGCAGGGTTGCGGGTCGAGCCCAATGTGCGATGAAATGATAAGCAAGTATGAAATAAACAAAAGGATATTTATTCAACACAATAAGAATACTAAGAATGAAGCAACTGAGAAAACAGGAAAAACAAGGAGAACAATGAATAATTAATAAACAAGGTATAACTAAGGAGACTGAGGAATAAATGGAAAACTAAACAGGTACTGAATATAACAGAAAAACAGGACCAGGGAACTAGGCTAACTGATAAGGCACTGAATACACAAATGAACAGAGAACCAGGGAACAAGGTTGAATAATAAACAGGAAGTAAATACACGAGGAGACAGGACCAGGGAATCAGATTAGATGAAAACAACAAAACATAAGATATAGGAATAAGATTAAACAGGAGCTCTAGATATAGGTGAACAGAGGAAAAAAAGGAAAGAAGAAGTCTTTTTAAATAAATGAAGCAGGGTTTACACAGCAAGATATCAGAAGGAGCAGGCAAAGGCGTAGTCCAGTATACAAGCATGGGGTTCGGCAACAGATTGTTCAGATATAGATATATATATAGGGTTTAGCAAAAGCAAAGTCCAGAATACAAAGCAGGTGGTCGGCAACGGACGATCACAGAGGGGTTTAGGAACAGATGGAAGATTTAGCAAAAGAGGCTATTGCAGCTTTAGGGACAGATTGGAAAGCAATGCAAAAGCAAAGTTCCATGGTGCTTTGCCTCTTTATAGGGAAGTGCAGGCTTCTTGATGAGTAGCACCTGCGCCTCTTGCAGTCTGGAGACGAAACTGAAGGTATGAAGTGGCGGATTCAGGGAGTCAAGAATGAACCAGCGCCGGGTTTGTTCCTCCTGCGGCGCCGGCTACCAGATATGTGACACCTCACCCCTTTGTCTATCTCTATACTGGCTCCCTCTTTCCTTTAGCAACATTATTTTAAATTGGATTGTAATGTCCAAAGCTCTGCATAACTGTTCCCCTGCCTACATCTCCTCCCTTATTTGCAGGTATATCCCATCCCTTCCACTTCACTCTGCCAATGATCTGATACTTTCACCTCCTCGTACCCGCACCCCCAAATCTCGCCTCAGGTCTTCTCCCGAGCTGTCAATTTTTTATTTGGGGTGCACCGAAATTTCAGCCACTGAAATTATTGGGCAAAAATGGTGTTTTGGTTATCGGACGAAAGGCAGAAACGGATGAAAAAAACAGCCGAAACCTGGGCCTAGAGGTCGGCCGAGCCTGGTGCTCGATTTGGGCCTCCAGACCCAGCCAAGCCTGGTGCTTGATTCGGGCCTCCAGACCTGGCCGAACCTGGTGCTCGATTTGGGCCTCCGGACCAGGCTATTTTGTAATTTTTTTAAAAGATTATTTCTTTCTTTTGTTTCCTTTTTTTTTTCTTTTAAAGACCTTTTTGTTTTGCTTTTTATTTGTAATAATTTGTAATTTTGTAACAGATCTTTTTATTTTTTAAAGGACCTTTTTTATTATTTAGAGACATTTTTATTGATTTTTTTTAGCTCCTATTAGGAGAATAGGAGACTTTGTTGTTATTTTTCAGGTCAGAGGAATTTGCTGATTTGGACATCTTCTAAGATATTTTCAGTCCAATCTTGGCAAATTAGTTTGAATAAATGTGTGGTTATTATTGGCTTGATTTTCATTTCAAATTAAGTGTAGTATTAATAAAGTTATTCAAAAAACTATTTAGAAAACTGTTAGGGTAAAAAGTAATTTTGTGTGTCGGATGTCAGCTGTGCTTGTCTTGAAGTCCCAAATTTTCATTTCAGTGCACCACTACTTTTTAAGGATTTCCCTCCCGCAACTTTAGATGCTCCTTTACGTTAGAAACTAGGGTTAGGTTACTATTTGTGCTTGTTTTAGGGTTAACCCGAGACCTAACATTCTGCTCTCTAACATTCTGACCCATTTTTGCTTCATTTTAAGGCAACAGATTCTGTGCCTTCTTTTGATGTGACCACAGAGAGAAGCTGTTTTTTATTTTTTTCCCTCCCCCAAAACAAAAAGTATGAAAGTATCTTTGGCCCGTGGCGGAACTACCACCATAGCGACACACGCGGGCGCTATGGGGCACGCAGCAAAGTGGGGCCCGGTGAGGATGAGGAATGTAACTGGTAAGCCTCCCGGCCAGAGGCAGACTGGCCCGTCAGGCTCTTGGGCAGTGCCCAAGGGCCCGCGGGTTGGTAGGGCCCAGTTTCAGTAGGCACTGTGAGCCACGCTATTTTCCCTGAGCTCCGAAGACCGGAGCTGTGATAACCAGGGAAACACACTCACAAAACCACGGCGGTGGCGACGCTGCAGCGTGCCTACCTCAGTCCCACGTTCTAAACAGGAGGATGGCATGCTGCATTGACACCGCCTCCTCACGTGATGCACGTGGCGCCGGCTGCAAACAAGAACAAACAAAGCCAGGGTGCAGGCGAGCGGAGCCATCCTACCTGAACCTGCGTCTGGTGGGTGAGTGACTGGGGGGAATGACAAATTAAATGCGGGGGGAGAAATAATTGGCGAATTAAATGCAGGGGGAATAATTGGCAAATTAAATGCAGGTGGAATAATTGACAAATGAAATGCAGGGGGGGACTAATGATATGACTAATGAATGCTGCCTGGGGGATAATAATACGCTAAATTAAATGCTGGGGGGATGATAATATGCCAAATGAAATGCTGGGGATGAGATGACAAATTAAATGCTGAGGGGGGTGAATAAATCGGTACATTACTGTGAGCTTTATTGCTGTGGAGCTCTAATGTACCTGGGTACTGTGTCACATGAGTGTAGTAATGTGTTGTTCAATGGCATTAGTTCATTTTTTTTGTGGGGGGGTAGGCTGTGTTAGGTTGCAGGCGAGGGTGGGCATACAACATTTTGCTATGGGGCCCTGTGTTTTCTAGTTACGCCCCTGTCTTTGGCACTGTAGATTTCTGTGCCTACAGGCTCCTGAGAAACCAATCCGGTCCTGGCTGTGTGTTATGTGTCTGCATCTCTCTGTGTCCCTTGTGTTTCTCAGTATATATGTGTTTGCCAATCTTGTCTTTCTCTGTGTGACTTTCAGTGCCTCTCTTTTTCTGTCATTTTCTCTGGATTTACATCTCTGTTTCTGTCAGTGTCTGTGTCAGTGTCTGTCTGTATTGTTTTGTGACTTTAATGTTCTGTCTTTCTCTGTCAATGCGTCCCTGTATCTGTCATTGTGTCATTGTGTCATTGTGTCTCTCTGTATCAAGTCTGTTTTTTCACAGTGCCTCTGTAGTTGGCAGAACTATGGTGTATATTTTTCTCTGTGTATTTTGTCTGTCAGTGACTGTTTGTATCTATGGGCCTGTGTAAGTGTGCTTGTGTGTGACTGTGGGGCTCTATACAATAATATGTGACTGGGAAGTATAAAAACAGACTGGCAGACATATCAGAGCCACACACATACAGACCCTCACAAACAACTAGTTCACAACTTTCTTCATACATAAGCTGAAGAGCAAAACAAGAGTCGAGATGGGGAGAAAGATGATGGGGTGTTGAGGAAATAAATGTGGTAGTGAGGTATTGTAGGGTGTGGAGATGAATATTACAGATATGAGAGAAAAATATATTTGTGGTATGGTAATGGGAAAAGCGACAATAACTGTAAACATGGTGGGGCAGCAAAATTAGTTTTTCAACTTTCCAACCTTTCTTGGGCATGGTATTCAACAATGAGAGTGGGGATAGGGCACATTGAGGAAATTGGCCTTGGTGCAACAGAGAGGGCAAAGCTGGGTGTGCATATGTATGTGTACGTGTGTATGGCTCCTAAATTTATCAGAATTGTTAGATGTTTGGATGGGGGCGCAATTTCAGTGCTTGCCATATGAGTCATTTTCAGTAGATATGCTCTGTGTGCAGACAGTTTTATTATTAGTGTCTATTTTTTTTCCCATTAATATTTACTCTTCTGTATTAATGTGGACAGGCATGTGAGTGCCCAAAGAGTGTCAAACATGGAACATGTCACTCCTCAGGAAATAATACTTTATTGTAGTTTTAAAACACACCCAATGTTTATATATTTTTTATTAAATACAACCCAGAGGCCCATAGTGCAGCAACTCAGCCTCCACTAACGAGACCCCATTTCTAATTTTTTTAACAAGCGCACCCCATACAAAATATAACTGCAATTGCTCGCATGTTAAAATGTGAAAAAAAACACTTTACACGTTGTAAATTATTGAAAATTCATATTTTATTGCATTTTTTGTTATAATATACAGACAGGTCATGACGTATACATATAATAATGACATATTATGAATCTGCCGAGTCTGCCGGAAAGAACGATATATAATATGTCTGGGTCATATACTAAAATAAGCCTTCAAAACACGTTTCAACATGATGAGCAAAACTGGTAAATATGACCTCAGCACAGAGGCGGGAAAAGCCTCAGCAGCGAAAGGGTTAAAGGGACAATGAGTTTTCCATGAAATAAGGGTTAAAAATAAAAACGAAAAATTCCTTCAAATATCGTGCCTAGGAGGTCCCCTTAACCTGCCCGTGAAGTGGTGGATTTCTAGGATGTATAGAAACATTTAAAAACCATGTCCGGGTCCGGGTAGTGCCCTGGGGGACAGGAAACAAGGACAAAAAGTTTAAAAAATAACTTTTTAACCCCTTCACTGCTGACGACGTGTGGGACACGTCCTCAGTTACTCCCGCTGTATGCTGAGGAGGACGTGTCCCACACGTCATCAGCTTTGCGGGACCCCCAGCGGAGATACTCACCTCTCTGTCCAGGGTCCTGCGGCATTCTGACTTCAGCGTCCTCAGACGCTGAAGTCAAGCTCCTCCCGACGTAAACGATGGCGCGATGATGTAATTTTCAGGCGACTCCCCGGCAATGCCGGGAGATCGCCTGGAAGGGAAGGGGGGATCCGTTTGGATCCCTCTCCCTCCCGATCGGGAGGTCCCACAAAAAAAAGCCAGTCACCGCTTAAAAGGGGAGTCTCCCCTTTTAAGTGGTGCCTGGCTTTAACCCCTAGCTCCGGTGGGGGCCGCCATCTTGGATCGCGGCTCCACCCCCGGGTCCCCCCTCACTGCCTGATGTCCTCACGCATAGCGTGAGGACGTCAGATAGCCGGGGAACCCCTAGCTGCCCGGAATCCCCTGGTGGAGATAGGGGGTTCATTTGAGGGTTCACAGAGATGCTGTGAGGTTGTGTATAGAGATGCTGTGAGGCTGTGTATAGAGATGCTGATGGGGCTGTGTATAGAGATGCTGTGAGATTGTTTATAGAGATGCTGATGGGGTTGTGTATAGAGATGCTGTGAGGTTGTGTATAGAGATGCTGTGAGGCTGTGTATAGAGATGCTGATGGGGCTGTGTATAGAGATGCTGTGAGATTGTTTATAGAGATGCTGATGGGGTTGTGTATAGAGATGCTGTGAGGTTGTGTATAGAGATGCTGTGAGGCTGTGTATAGAGATGCTGTGTATAGAGATGCTGATGGGGTTGTGTATAGAGATGCTGTGAGGTTGTGTATAGAGATGCTGTGAGGCTGTGTTTAGAGATGCTGATGGGGTTGTGTATAAAGATGCTGTGAGGCTGTGTATAGAGATGCTGATGGGGCTGTGTATAGTGAGGCTGTGTATAGTGATGCTGATGGAGCTGTGTATAGAGATGCTGTGAGGTTGTGCATCTAGATGCTGATGGGGTTGTGTATAGAGATGCTGTGAGGTTGTGTATAGAGATGCTGTGAGGCTGTGTATAGAGATGCTGTGTATAGAGATGCTGTGAGGTTGTGTATAGAGATGCTGTGAAGTTGTGTATAGAGATGCTTTGAGGCTGTGTTTAGAGATGCTGATGGGTTGTGTATAGAGATGCTGTGTATAGAGATGCTGATGGGGTTGTGTATAGAGATGCTGTGAGGTTGTGTATAGAGATGCTGTGAGGCTGTGTTTAGAGATGCTGATGGGGTTGTGTATAGAGATGCTGTGTATAGAGATGCTGATGGGGCTGTGTATAGAGATGCTGTGCGGTTGTGTATAGAGATGCTGATGGGGTTGTGTATAGAGATGCTGTGAGGCTGTGTATAAAGATGCTGATGAGGTTGTGTATAGAGATGCTGTGAGGTTGTGTATAGAGATGCTGTGAGGCTGTGTTTAGAGATGGTGATGGGGTTGTGTATAGAGATGCTGTGTATAGAGATGCTGTGAGACTGTGTATAGAGATGCTGATGGGGCTGTGTATAGAGATGCCTTGCGGCACTGAAGTGCGGCCTAGCTCCGGTGGGGGCCACCATCTTGGATGGCGGCTCCACCCCTGGGTCCCCCCTCACTGCCTGACGTCCTCACGCATAGTGTGATGACGTCAGATAGCCAGGGAACCCCTAGCTGCACGGAATCCCCTGGTGGAGATAGGGGGTTCATTTGAACCCCGATTTCTCCAGAACCGTGGCAGCTAAGGGATCATGGAGGGTGTCAATCGAAAGGCCTGAGCATGGCCTTTCGAATGATACCCAACATGACCAGGTATAACGTAAATAAATAAAAAAATAAACGTTTTATTTGTGTGTTATTTTTATTAATGCAGCAATATTGTTCACATTTCAATTATAATGTGAACAATAATGCTGCACTAATGATTTTTTTCTATGGGGTGCGTTTGCTAAAAATCACGTAATTTCCCCCGGAAAAATGTAACAAGTCCCCATTTCTAATTTTTGTACAAAACCGCACCCCATAGAAAACATAACCGCAAACGCTAATGTGCTAAAATGTGAAAACAAAAACACTTTACACACTGCAGATGATTAAAAATTCAATCTTTCTTGCATTTTTTGTCATAATATACAGGCAGGACATGACGTATACATATAAAAATGATATATTATGAATCTGCGGAGTCTGCCGGAAAGAACGATATGTAATATGTCTGGGTCATTTAATAAAATGTGGCTTCAAATCGCGTTTAAACATGATGAGCGAAAGCGGTAAAAATGAGCTGAGCACACAGCAGTGAAATGCAGGGTTAAGGGGTTAAACAGCATATCAGAGGAACATTTAGTAGAGAAATGAACACTTCTCAGAAGCACAGGTGTTGTTTGATACATGTTCAGGAGACACCTCCAGACACCCTCAGTCTACAGACAATGTATCAAACTCATTAGACCAGACTAATTAAAAGCACATGTTATTTCCAAACACTAATTAAAGACCTGTTGTTTACGCCGTTTGAGAGCACAGGTCATTTAGAGGTGGGAATCTTTGCACGTAGACATTATTTTTTAATTCAATATCTAATAAACCGTTGCTTATAATATTCTGCAGTAAAGAGTCTCTTTATTTCTAGATTTTTTAGTATTATTTAAGCAATTTTTATACTTTTTCCAAAAAAAAATTTTTTAGAGCTCGAACCGAACACGCCAAAAAGTTCGAAGTTCATCCCTAATTAAGATACACTCTAGGCTGTAAATGGCAGGTTGCAGGATTGGATTGAGCCTAGCCTGTCCTCTTCACTTATTTAGCTTAGATTGTCTTTAAACTTACCTGTCTTTTTATGGGGATGTGCATGAACTTTTTTTCGTTTCGGGGCTTTTTTCGGGTGTTTCGGATAATTTTGTACAGTTTTTCTTTCGTTTTGGATCGTGTGCGGATTCATATGCTGCAGCACCTCTCTGCAGTATAATTAATGCAGTATATGAATCCGCACACTGCCGGGCAGCGCCTCTCTGCAGTATAATTAATGCAGCATGTGAATCCGCATACTGCCGGGAACTTTCCAGCAGTGTGTGGATTCATATGCTGCATTAATTATAACTCATAAAAAAATGAAAAACTAACTGATCAAAAAATGAATCGATCCGAATCAGCAAATCGATCTGCAGAGAGGTGCCGGCATTCAAATGCTGCATTAATTATACTGCAGAGAGGCACTTCCCAGCAGTGTGTGGATTCATATGCTGCATTGAAACCTATGGGTTAAAAAGCCTTGTTTCTTTAACCCCTTAATGACCGCTGACGTACCATGTTTGTCTTGCCCACGGGTCTCCCTTAGAACCGTGGATGTACATAGTACATCAGCGGCTCCCAACCTCCCTCCCGCCCGATGCTTACCTTCCTTGCTGGCTCCAACGAAGTTCTGGCAGGGAGGAAGCCTGCCCCTGTGCTTTAGAGGGGCCGGCGAGCACAATGACGTCACCACCCTGCGTGGTGACGTCGTCTGCAGGCAACCCCTCGGCGCCTGCATTGAAATCAAGGAAGGGGAGGGTGGCTCCTTCGGAGCCCTCTATGTCCCCAACCATTCACCCTACAGCGATGCTTTGACATATTCTGGCTCTTAAGAAAGCATGCCAATATGTCTTTTGAGTTAAAGTTTAGCGCTTGTTTAACATCTACTCCGCTATGTATTTTGTCATTATTAATGGAACTGGTCAATTGTGTTAAGTGGAATCTTTAAAAACTGGAGTGTTGTGACAGAATAATTCAACCATCAGTTCTAAATGGGTTAAACAGATATTTTGTAAGTTTTAAGTTGTCTTAAAAGCATGCCAATTTTTTTATTTATTATTTTTAAGATGTAGTATCCTATTTTTGACTGCATTGTCGGTAAGCAAGATTTTGAATCAACTAAAACAGAAAGATGCAGTGATATGTTTTAAGTTTTATTTCATACTATCTGTAGCAGATGTAACTGTCTACTGTTGGCAAAAATATAAACACAACCCTTTCCTATTGGATCTTTGTGGGTTTTAAAAAGCGATATTTGTATTTGTGGTTTTGCAATATTTTGCAACACCTGAGCTTTCATAGTTCGCTGTGTGTCAAACTTATTTGTTTTTGGTATATTTGTTTGGTCCGACCCAGGGTGCAGCACTTTGCAATATGTTTGACACTTTATAAATAATAATTGTTTATCAAAACCTAAATCAAGCATAATGCTAGGACCCTGTTATTTTCAGTGACTAAGAAAGGATCGCTGTATTCCTCTTGATTCAGGAGATGCCCATAACAAAATATTATATATAACAGGACAACATTTTCCAACAGACCTTTGACACTGATAAATGTTTAATGATAAGGAATTGAACCTTAGATTTACAAGTAAATATGATATATATTTGGGATTACGTGGAGTTTTGCATGAATTGGTCATAAAATGTGCTCTGATCTTCACCTAAATCACAACAATTTGAAAAACACAGTCTGCTTAAAATAATACAACACAAACATTATATGTTTTCATGTTTTTATTGAACAGAACATGTAAACATTCACAGTGCGGAGTGGAAAAAGTATGTGAACCTTTGGACTTAATAACTGGTTGACCCTCCTTTGGCAGCAATAACCTCAACCAAACGTTTCCTGTAGTTGCAGATCAGACCTGCACAATGATCTGGAGTAATTTTGGACCAATCCTCTTCACAAAACTGTTTCAGTGTAGCAATATTCTGGGGATGTCTGGTGTGAATCACTCTCTTAAGGTCATGCCACAGCATTTCAATCGGGTTGAGGTCAGGACTCTGACTGGGCCACTCGAGAAGGGGTATTTTGTTTTTTGAAGCCATTCTTTTGTTGAATTACTTGTATGCTTTGGGTCATTGTCCTGTTGTATCACCCATCCTCTACGGAGCTTCAGTTGGCGGACAGATGGTCTTACGTTTTCCTGCAAAATGTCTTGATAAACTCTGGAATTCATTTTTCCATCAATGACAACAATCCATCCAGGCCCTGAGGCAGCAAAGCAGCCCCAAGCCATGATGCTCCCTCCGCCATGTTTTACAGTGGGGATGAGGTTTTGATGTTGGTGTGCTTTGCCATTTTTTCTCCACAAATAGTGTTGTGTGTTTTTTCCAAACAACTCAATTTTGGTTTCATCTGTCCACAGAATATTTTGCCAGTAGTGCTGTGGAACATCCAGGTGCTCTTTTGCAAACTTCAAACGTGCTGCAATATTCTTTTTGGACAGCAATGGCTTCCTCCGTGGTGTCCTCCCATGTACTCCATTCTTGTTTAATGTTTTCCTTATTGTAGATGTGTCAACAAAAATGTTAGCATGTGTCAGAGATTTCTGTAAGTCTTTAGCTGACACTCTAGGATTCTTCTTTACCTCATTAAGCATTCTGCGCTGTGCTCTTGCAGTCATCTTTACAGGACGACCACGCCTAGGGAGAGTAGCAACAGTGCTGAACTTTCTCCATTTGTAGACAGTCTGTCTTACCATGGACACATGAACATCAAGGCTCTTGGAGATACTTTTGTAACCCTTTCCAGCTTCATGCAAGTCAACAATTCTTGATCGTAGGTCTTCTGAGAGCTCTTTTCTGCGAGGCATGGTTCACATCAGGCAGTGCTTCTTGAAACCAGTAAACCCAAAATGTTTGTTTGTTTTTAAAGGGCAGGACAGCTTTCAGCAACACATTCAATAATATCACACTGGACTCAAGGTTGGCTCACTCCTGGCTCCAATTAGCTCTTGGAGAAGTCATTAGGCTAGGGGTTCACATACTTTTTCCAGCCTGCACTGTGAATGTTTACATGTTATGCTCAATAAACACATGAAAACATATACAGGGTTATTCAAAGAGATCGAATTGCTTGAGAAAGGTAACCGAACGCTGAAAATCAGCGTTCGGTTACCTTTCTTGGCCATTCGGCTATCCAGAGAGCAGGCAATTCGCCAAATCCTGGCGAATTGCCTGCACATACGGTGCCTGTTCAGTGTCTGTTCGAGGGCAGTGAAATCCCCATAAAAAATCACTGCTTCGGCTATTCAGAGAACACAAACCAGCAGTGAAAGGTTCCCGAAATGCCCTGCCATTCGGTGGCTTCATTCGGCAAGTTTATTTATTCAGGAGAATCCCATAGACTTCAATGTTAAAAATATTCCGTTTTTAATTCAATATCTAATAAACCGTTCATTATAAAATTCTGCAGTAAAGAGTCTCTTTATTTATAGATTTTTTAGGATATTTTAAGCATTTTTCTTAATTTTTTTTTGTTTTAAAAGTCAGATTTTTTTTTTCTTTTAAGTTTACTTATTTTTTCTGTAACAGCCCTCTTTATTATCATTCCCTGGACCTCATATGCAAATTTCAGACATTTTCGCTCAGTAGTTTCTTTGCAAACAGCGTTTCATTTTCACACATTCACACAAACTATTTTGCTAATTTATTCACTGCCTCGTCTGCGGTCTCGGCTGCTTCGGCTGTGTGTGAGCGGCTCCTTCTCGGGCTTTTTCCGTGGTTTTCGGCGGTTAATCCAGATGTTTTTGTGGCTTTTCGGCGTGCATTCGCTGGGTTTTGCGGTTCATTTTCGTCGGGTTTGCGGCAGCTTTTCCCTGCAATTCGGGGACCCTGTGGTGCTTGCTGAATACACCGCAGGGTCACCGAAATGGGATCGGCAAAAGGAACCGAATTGAAGAGAATGAAAAGTCACCGAACGTGCGGTGACTTTTCGAATCTCTTTGGATAACCCTGATAATGTTTGTGTTGTATTAAGCAGACTGTGTTTTTCAAATTGTTGTGACTTAGATGAAGATCAGAGCACAATTTATGACCAATTCATGCAAAACTCCACGTAATCCCAAAGGGTTCACATACTTTTTCTTGCCACTGTAGTTCAAAGAGAGCATGAGGTGGGGGCGAGGTAAATAATAGGATTGTATAATTAGGCGTCATAGAGTAAGTATGTACAGTATGTATGTCAATTGATCATTCAATACAAAAGAAACAAGTAGGGTAGAAACAACTAATCAATTAATCGACAACTAATCAATAATGTAAATAGATGTCAACAATTTTCATTATCTATTAATCGGTTGGTGGATTAATCAGTCTCTGTATAGCACACACTGTTTAGAGTCAGACTGTGTTAAACGTTAATAACCTCAGATGCTACTTGGGAACTGATTGGAGAAGACGTGCCGCTTCTTTACTCTGTATGATTTAGTTCTAGTAATAAGACCTAACGGGCTCTATTACGCTCTTAGCGTTAAAACGCGGGCGCAAGGGAGGAATTATTGCGCCGCGTTTTAACGCTAGATTACAGTGCAGGCACAAAAAATGCTGCCTGCATTGTTATCAAGCGTAAAATCTTGGATGTTCACGGCAGCGCGAAGCGCAGCCGCGAGCATCCACTCGCTGAGTCCATAGGACTCCATTGAGTTCCTCCCTGCCGGTCACGTGAGGCGAGATCCGGCCGGTCGGCGTAGTGCTACGCAGGGGGAGACTGGGGGGACTTTTTCCCCCAGTCTTTCCCTGCTCCCGCCAGCTGGAGGAGGCAGACAGAGCCGCGGTCCTCGCCCTGGGCAGAGGGTGAGCCAGCTGCTGTCAAAGTAAACAACCAAACCCTGCAACACCCCCTAGATGTAGCAAATACCTTTAATGATTATTTTGTTGGATGTGCCACCACTTTGATTGCCAAGCTAGGAAATGACATGCAATCAGAGAGGCCTCATGCAGGTCAGGCCCCTCCAACTGTGCAAAGTCCCTGTATCATACAGGAATTCAGTTTTAGACCAGTGCCTGTCAGTGTCATTACTAAACGTCTCCGTAAGCAAAAAATGAAATACCAGTCTGGACCTGATCAAATACCAGCAATGCTGCTGAAAATCAGTGCGCCAGCAATTGCAAATCCTGTCGCAACCCTAATAAATGAATCACTGGCAACTGGATACATACCCAAACTCTGGAAGACTGCAAGACTGCAAGAGTGGTACCTATCCATAAAAGTGGTGACAGTACTTTGGTATCCAACTACCGTCCAATATCGTTGCTCCCTGTAGTGTCAAAAATCTTGGAAAAATGTGTCTACACACAATTACGTGATTACTATCAATATTGGAACTACTTAACCCCGGATCAATCAGGCTTTCGTCCAAATCACTCAACTACAACCGCCATTTTAAAAGTCTGCAATGATATCCAAGCTGGGATGGAACAAGGAAACCTAACTGGAGCCATCTTCCTTGATTTTGCCAAGGCCTTTGACATGGTAGACCATGGCATCTTGTTAGAAAAACTTAAAAACTCTGGCATTGGTGATCGCACGCTAACCTGGTTTCAATCATATGTATCCGACCGATCACAATATGTGTCAATTTCTGGCAACTCCTCCCTCCCGCTCCCAGTCACTTGCGGTGTACCCCAATGCTCAATACTAGGCCCCCTGCTATTCACAATATTCATAAATGATCTGCCCAACGTCTGCAAAGCCTCAACTGTACATATGTAGTACGCAGACGACACTGTAATCTATACCAGCAAACCAAATCTCCCACAGCTGGAGGCCATGCTGCAAGAACAATTCACAGAGGTAGAAAAGTGGATCAAACACAACAAACTTTTTTTAAATACTGACAAAACTGTAACGATGCTCTTTGGAACAGCACCTAAACTACACAAATTGCAAAATCCCCATCTATGTGTTGGGACAAAATCAAATGGCACGCTGACCACAGTCACTTCTCTCAAATATCTAGGTATGTGGTTGGACCCTAATCTATCCTTTGGCCCCCACATCGAAAAACTCTCCTCTAAACTTTACCCCAAACTAGGTGCCCTGTACAGAAACAAATCCTGCCTGAGCCCCGCAGTAAGAAAGCAGATTGTACAACAAATGCTTATGCCGGCTATTGATTACGGAGATGTAGTGTATGCAGCGGCCCCGCAAACACACCTTCAGAAACTTACTACATTGTATAACTCCTTCTGCCGCTTTGCATTACAATGTAACTACATGACCCACCATTGTGACATGTTAAAAGAGCTAAACTGGCCATCGCTGGAGTCTAAATGCACCCTTCACCTCTCCAGCCTGGTGTCTAAGAGCATTTCTGGGAAGCTGCCACCCTACCTGAATAGACTGCTTCCCCAAGCAGCTCCCTCATCCTATAACCTCCGATCCAGGACCAGCACCTTACTTGCAATACCACAATACAAAAAGACAGCGGCTCGGTCCTCATTTTCCTACAGAGCACCACAATTATGAAATAACCTCCCAGACACCATCAAATCTTCCTCCAGTCTTAAGTCACTCAAGAGCTCCTTACTAACATACCTTAATACAGAATGCACCTGTAAACATGTAACCTAGTGACTATATTTCCTACATATTTATTTTCTGTTAATCTGTATATTTGTGTTGTTTTTATAATATCTTGCATTGTATTGCTGTAACTGTAACACTTCAATGTTCTTGAACCCAGGACATACTTGAAAACGAGAGAAATCTCAATGTATCCTTCCTGGTAAAATCCTTTATAAATAAATAAATAAAATATGCCCCAGCTCATGGATATGCCCCAGCACATGGATATGCCCCAGCTCATGGATATGCCCCAGCAGCAGATGGATATGCCCCAGCTCATGGATTTGCCCCAGCACATGGATTTGCGGTCCAACCCTGCACTCTTCCACATTACCACAGAGGGGTTACTGTATGAGGATACTTGCTGGCCTGGCAGTCTTGCACAAAAGGCAGAATATCTGGGTGCACTGACGCCTTAACCAGATGCATATCTTTTTAATAGGGGTGGCCCTGCACTCTTCCACCATAACACCGAGGGGATACTGTATGATCATACTTGATGGCCTGGCATTAAAGGCACAATATCTGGGTGCACTGACGCCCATTACCACCAGATCAAAAACTTTGAAAATGATATAAATCTGGCACAGGCGTCAGTGCAGCCAAATATTGTGCCTTTCATGGCAGCAAGTGCCTTCACACCGTAACCCTTTTGTGGTATTGTGGAAGAGTTCAGTGCTGGAGGTTTTGTGAATGCAGAAGAGGACATCCCCTATCTATTCCATTACTTCAGCATCAGGGGATTGATAGCTGCTGATCCAGGACTGATTCATTTTTATAAATGTCAGCCGGTCTACAGAGTCGGTGGACAGACGCACTCTTTTGTCTGTGACAAAACCTCCAGCGGCACTGAACGTCCATTCGGAAAGCACGCTAGATGAAGGGCAACCTAGTAGCTGCATACCATATTGGCTAAGTTCTGGCCAGTGATCCAATCTCAACACCCAGTAAGCCGGTGGATCATCTGCTGGAAAGGTATCCAGGTCTGCCCTTGCTCCTAGGTAGTCCTGCACCATATGGTGAAGACGCTGGCAATGGGTGCCTACATTTGACGTCCCTGGGCGTCGAGGACTAAAAAAATTTAAAAATGCATCAGTTAAGCGGCCCTGGCCTTCACCGCTATTCCTCTGATCACCTGCAGCCTCAGAAGCACGTGTGTCAGCACTTGGTAATCTAACAGTGCCTGGAAAGGTGTTACACAAGTTTCGCTTTAGAGCGACCTCAAGTTTTGTCATCCTGTGCTCCCTCTGTGCGGGCAGGATGAGCTCTGCAACTTTCCCCTTGTATCGTGGATCAAGAAGGGTTGCCAACCAGTAATGATCCCTCTCCTTGATAGCACGAATCCTGGGGTCCTTTAGCAGGCTTTGCATCATTAGGGAGTCCATGCAGCGTAGGTTGGAGGTGGCATTAGCTGCCGAGTCTTCCTGGTCAATGAGGATGACCGTATCGTGCACTTCCTCCTCCCAGCCACGCACAAGCCCTTCTGTTTCTGGGCACACAAAACCCTGCTTTGAGAAATCCCCACCTTCAATGCCCCCACTACTTAAATAGTCCTCCTCCTCCTCATCCTCCTCCTGTCTGATCTGAGTAGGACCCGCTGGAATGCTGTCTGCGGAAAGACTGGGGCCTTGAGAGCTAGGGAAGGCCTCCTCTTCCTCCCGCTGCTCTGCCTCTAGAGCCACATCTATAATTCCCCGCAGAGTGTGCTCCAGCAGGAACACTAAAGGAATTGTGTCACTGATGCATGCACTGTCCCTGCTCACCATCCTCGTTGCCTCCTCAAATGGTGACAGTACAGTGCATGCATCCTTGATCATCAGCCACTGCGGGGGGGAAAAAAACCAAGTTGACCTGAACCTGTCTTTGTGCCATACTCACACAGGTACTCGTTGATGGCCCTCTGCTGCTTGTGCAGACGCTGCAGCATTGCTAATGTCAAATTCCACCTGGTGGGCATGTCACAGATCAGACGGTTTGTGGGAAGGTGGAATTCTCTTTGAATTTCTGCCAGGCGAACGCTTGCTGGGAATGACCGTCTGAAGTGGCTGCAGACTTTTCTGGCCCGGATGAGAAGCTCTGGCAGCCCTGGGTACTTGGCTAGGAAACGCTGTACCACCAGATTTAGGACGTGTGCTAGGCATGGTACATGCGTCAATTTACCCTTGCGTAGGGCGGAGAGAAGGTTGGGTCTGGTCTGGTCTCAGCCGGATCCCAGCGCTGCCAGCCAATGTAGCGGATCCCCGCTACCCTGCCCGGGTAGATCCGCCGTCAGCACCGAGCTGGTCTGGGGGTGTAGAGTCAGGGGTAGCAGGCGGTGGGGATTCGGCGGTGGTCCAGCGTTTCTTTCCACGGTCCTTGCAGCATCGCGGTTCCCCAAGCCCTGTTATCCCCAATTACTAGCCGAGGCAAGAGTAAAGGTTCAAACAGGAATGAATTTATTTTTAACATGGAGAATACAGGGGTATTTATGAGGAATGAAACCATTGTTCTCCCCTGGCCCGCCCTCAGTCCTCCTGCGGTGATCTTTGTTTGTACCTCAAGCCATAGCCCAATCTGCCTTGGTTAACCTGGGGGGGAACCCTGCGGTGCGCAGCCCTTATCTCGGGTCTCGGCGCCAGCTCGTCTGTCCCCCTCTCCCAGAGCCTCTCCCTGTCTGGCCAGCGCCCGGCCCCCCCTGTGGTGTGAGCGCTCCTTGTGGCTTTCTGCCCGAGTTTGGGGTTTTACCAGGGATTTCGGGGTGATCCCCTGGAGCGGCGGCATGCTAGGGGTACAGCCTGGTAGCTCGGGTCCGGGGGCTGGTTCAGTCCAAAAAGCGCCCGGATCGGATCCACGGAGCCCGAGCTGCGAAGGGGGAAAGTGCTGCGGCTGTACCCGGGCAAGAGTCACTGGTTGCCGGCCGCGCTCCCAGCGAGGGATCCCTGGTCGGCGTTCAGGTTTCTCGGGGTGTTTCGTTCTGTAATTCGCACCCCCGTAAGCACCTATTTTTAGGAGCCCACTGGCCAATAAGCGCTCTTCTGCGTGGTTTCCACGCTGCGGGGCAAGGCGGGCAAGTTTGAGCGGCTTGGCAGAGACAGTCAGCGGCAGCTCGAGGCATTCACAGACCAGGCGTCTTCCCGGGGCTGGGGACAGGCGGGGGACAGGTCAACCAGTGGGAGAATTACAGGGGGAACTTATAAAAACACAACCTAACGAATTCTTTAATATACCATACTAAAACAACCTTTTTAAAATTTTGTACCGCGCTACGGTATAGTGGCGGCCGTCTCGTCACATCTAGCATACCAACATAGAGGATACATGCACACCATACAACATGTATGATGTGTGTATCATGTCATAGCACCATGTACTGTACGTCAGAGTGTGATGTGGCATATTGCAGTATAGCACATAATACATAACCTTCTAATCTTAACCATGGTCACATAACCTGTTGTACAGTTGTGACACAATCATTAGCAAACATTGATGAGGACACAGGTGTTAAAAAGTAGGAGCTGCAAGGTGGAACTCAGGTGCAATATCCCAAAACTAGGATATGTATTAGTAAGAGGCCTCAGCGGAATTGTAAGACATGGGTTAAGCAACATACATAGCTTTGTATAGAGAGCTGCATAAATGAAATACGCCATCAACTGGTCACACAAATTAACGTAAACCTAAAAAAGGAGAAGACAAAACAAAAACCTCTCAATTCCTCCTAGGCTTCTTCGCACCATGCTGGGCTGGCCAGCTGTACGACGGGTACTGCATCTGGTGGCTGGTGCTCGAGGCTGTGGTGCTGGACGCTGTGGTGCTGTAGGCTTGGGTGCTTGAGGCTGGGGTGCTGGAGGCTGTTCCTGGGGTGCTGGTGGCTGGACAAGAGATGGTGGTGATGTTCTGGAGCGCTGCTGCTCCACCAGAGCCTCCAGTATGTTGCCCAGGCAGTTCAGGCCTGTTGCAATTTCCCCCCTCAGTAGCCACATCTCAACAATGCCTCTCTGTGCATGGCAGCGCCCGGCACGCATCTCCCGCTGCAGCCCATGGATTCTCTCCCCCAGGATTGCAGTTGCCTGGTCCCCAGCATGCTGTCTCTGCAGCAGTTGGTTGACATTGCCCTGGAGCTGTTGCAGTACCTCATTGCCGGGCACTGCGTCTGGAAGCTGTGGTCCAGGCTGGGGCCGAGCCTGCTGGGGCTGAGCCGGGCATCGCCGACCCTGCTGCTGGGGTTCAGGCTGCTCCTGGGGTTGAGCCACAGCATGCGGGACAGGGTGGCCTTGGCGCTGTGTTCTGAGCACATGCGGAGGTGATGGGTTCTCTATTGAGGGGCCTTCAGCTGTGGGCTCCAGTCCAGGTTCCTCCTGTGTCGCCGATAGTGGTGACAATCCCGCTATTCCGAAGATATCCTCCTCAACATCAGGGAAATCGGATAGGGAATGCTCACTGAGGTCTCGCCAGTGAACCCTGGGAGCAGGTGATGAAGTTGGTGGGGGGGGGCATCAGATGTCGTAGCTGTGAAGAGAGGACAGGAGAACATGAGTGCAATGCTCAATACAATGTTGGATGTACAATCATTAGCAAAACATTAAAGTGTCAGACACAGGTGCCAGCATGATTTCAGATGCAAATAAATGTGAATCCGTGTCTACCTGCAGGCCTTTCCTTTAACACATGTCAGGGAGAGGTATATGAGATCTGTAGATTCACACCTGCACACTTGGCTCCCTGATATCTTGAACTACAATTCCCATGTGGCTCTAACAGGTGACTGAGCATCATGGGCTATGTAGTTCCCAAATCATCAGGGAGCCAGGTTTTCTAACCCCTGCATCAGATACATTGTATAGAGCCCTACTGATAGCTACTAAGAATGAGACGCATCCCCCCCACTAACCAAATACACATTTAACCGTGTCTTGCCTCAAAATCTTTGACCTCGTTTTCCATCACAGTCATATCCATTCTGTTCTTGCATTTCCCCCATATCACCTACAAACAGGACTACATCATCACATTACTGTCTATTTCTCAGTTTCAGGCATCCTGGCACCTTCTAATATATTTGCATTACAAGTCCCATGATGCACTGTGTAGCAGTTGGGTGACAGGGCATCATGGGATATGAAGTCCAAACATCAGCATACTATATTTGGCTGTACAAAACATCTGAATCACATTAAACACATGTAATAGTCTGGATGCAAGCTATACTCACTGTTGGTGGATGTGTCCTGTACCCAGGGCTCAAGTCGAGCGGGAACGCGCAGGAACGACGTTCCCGCACTTCTCCCACAGCGGGAACGCTGCGGGAACGCAGCGTTCCCGCTGTGGCCCGAGCCCGAACGCCGCCGCAGCACATTGCCGGCGGCCGCGTGCTTCCTGTTACAAGGGCCGTGACAGGAGGTGGAGCCGCTCGCCTGGCTGTTTCATAGATCCCAGGCGAGCGGCTGCACTTCCTGTCAGCGGCCACTGAAGCAGGAAGCACGCGGCCGCTGGCAGAGGAGAAGCAAAGGTGAGCTGGGCTGGGGGCAGTATCCATGAGACCTGGGGGGGCAGTATCCATGAGACCTGGGGGGGCATATCCATGTGACCTGGGGGGCAATATCCATGAGACCTGGGGGGGCCACTATCCATGAGACCTGGGGGGGCACTATCCATGAGACCTGGGGGGCAATATCCATGAGACCTGGGGGGGCCACTATCCATGAGACCTGGGGGGGCACTATCCATGAGACCTGGGGGGCAATATCCATGAGACCTGGGGGGCATATCCATGAGACCTGGGGGGCAATATCCATGAGACCTGGGGGGCAATATCCATGAGACCTGGGGGGCAGTATCCATGAGACCTGGGGGGGCACTATCCATGAGACCTGGGGGGGCACTATCCATGAGACCTGGGGGGGCACTATCCATGAGACCTGGGAGGGCATATCCATGAGACCTGGGGGGCACTATCCATGAGACCTGGGGGGCAATATCCATGAGACCTGGGGGGGCACTATCCATGAGACCTGGGGGGGCACTATCCATGAGACCTGGGGGGCATATCCATGTGACCTGGGGGGCAATATCCATGAGACCTGGGGGGGCACTATCCATGAGACCTGGGGGGGCACTATCCATGAGACCTGGGGGGCAATATCCATGAGACCTGGGGGGGCATATCCATGAGACCTGGGGGGCAATATCCATGAGACCTGGGGGGGGCAATATCCATAAGACCTGGGGGGGAATATCCATGTGACCTGGGGGGCAATATCCATGAGACCTGGGGGGGGGCACTATCCATGAGACCTGGGGGGGCATATCCATGAGACCTGGGGGGGCAATATCCATGAGACCTGGGGGGGACAATATCCATGAGACCTGGGGGGGCATATCCATGAGACCTGGGGCATATCCATGAGACCTGGGGCATATCCATGAGACCTGGGGCATATCCATGAGACCTGGGGGCAGTATCCATGAGACCTGGGGGCATATCCATGAGACCTGGTAGCAGTATCCATGAGACCTGGGGGCAGTATCTATGAGACCTGGGGCAATATCCATGAGACCTGGGGCAATATCCATGAGACCTGGGGGCAATATCCATGAGACCTGGGGGCATTATCCATGAGACCTGGGGCATATCCATGAGACCTGGGGGCATATCCATGAGACCGGGGGCATTATCCATGAGAGCTGGGGCAATATATACCCATATGAGCTGGGGCAATTATATCCATGTGAACTGGGGAAAATATATCCATATAACCAGTGCTGTGTATGTTATTCTGGGGGCTCAGTGCTGTGTATATTATTCTTGGGGTTCAGTGCTGTGTATATTATTCTTGGGGTTCAGTGCTGTGTATGTTATTCTGGGGGCTCAGTGCTGTGTATATTATTCTTGGGGTTCAGTGCTGTGTATATTATTCTTGGGGTTCAGTGCTGTGTATGTTATTCTTGGGGTTCAGTGCTGTGTATATTATTCTGGGGGCTCAGTGCTGTGTATATTATTCTGGGGGCTCAGTGCTGTGTATATTATTCTTGGGGTTCAGTGCTGTGTATATTATCCTGGAGGCTCAGTGCTGTGTATATTATTCTGGGGGCTCAGTGCTGTGTATATTATCCTGGAGGCTCAGTGCTGTGTATATTATTCTGGGGGTTCAGTGCTGTGTATGTTATTCTGGGGGCTCAGTGCTGTGTATATTATCCTGGAGGCTCAGTGCTGTGTATATTATTCTGGGGGCTCAGCGCTGTGTATATTATTCTGGGGGCTCAGCGCTGTGTATATTATTCTGGGGGCTCAGTGCTGTGTATATTATTCTGGGGGCTCAGTGCTGTGTATATTATTCTGGGGGCTCAGTGCTGTGTATGTTATTCTGGGGGCTCAGTGCTGTGTATGTTATTCTGGGGGTTCAGCGCTGTGTATATTATTCTGGGGGTTCAGTGCTGTGTATATTATTCTGGGGGCACAGTGTTGTGTATATTATTCTGGGGGTCTGTGCCTGGATATATATATATATATATATATATATATATAGATAGATTATATATAAAACGCGTTAGTCCAGTTGCCACAATCACGAGTATACCTGTACGTAGTGATACCTTTCACTGATCAGTATAGTTTCCAGTTTACACTCTTGAAAGCTTGTCTTTTAAATGTAAAGTTAACCCAATTAAAATGTTATCGCCACACACTGCTATACTCGTGATATATATATATATATTTTTTTCAGGTAATGGGGGTTGTGGAATTCGTGGGTGAGTTCCCTCACTTTTTTTCCCAGGACTTGACCCCTGCCTGTACCCCTAGCTGGGTGTTGACGCCGGGAAATCCCTCCACGCCAATCACACTCAGCCTTTCCCTCAACTGCTCCTCCCACTGTGTGTACACAAACACGTGCGGCGGTTCACCTCCAGTCTGCCTCGCTTCACACAGCTCCCTGGCCATCTTCAACTTGAGCACCCGCTTACAGTCCTGGTAGCGGTGCTTTATCGATTCGATGGAGTGGTTCCTCCCCAGAGCACACACAGCTCCTCGAATCTCCCTCCACAGCCTCTGATGGTGCTGTCCAGTGGTCGCCTTGTCATCCAGCCGCCGTGCCCTTGCCATGTATGCTGCTATTAACACATTTTTTTCCTCCAGCGTGTAGCGCTCTTCACAGATACGCTCTGACACCTGTGTCCTGGAGTGTGTCTGCTCTCTGACTCCCTCTCCTGTCCTTTGCACAACACCTGTCCCTTGGCTAGATGGGCGTGGCCTTGCATCATCACTCCCCTCGCTCTCAGTTCTCATGGCCCTGGCAGCACTGCCCCACTCTCCACTCCTACCCTCTCCACTCCTACGTTCTCTACTGCTACCCTCTCCACTCCTACCTCCACTCCTACGCTCTCCACTCCTACGCTCTCCACTACTACGCTGTGTAAGCCTACTACTACCTCCATGTGTGCCATCTCTGTTGGTTATGTATGAAAGAGGCACTGGAGTCTTGTGAATCTGCAGTAGAGAACTTTACTTTGTGCATATAGCAATAAAACAACTTATAACAGATTAGTCACTGGATATATATCAGGATGCTTCATCATCACACAGCTAGAAAGGAAGAAGGAAGTAAAGCAGAGACAATAGAGACTTATTTCCTGTGAACATATACCAACGAGTTTAGAACACATTTAACCTGTACTAACAGCGCCACCTGCAGTCCATAGTATAATATATGCTGTTGTATCTCCAACACCCCTTCTCAACAGCATGTGCATAATCATACAACATTCAGCTTCTTTTGAAGAAAACAATAACGTTCCTTTGGCAACGGTTTGGTGAGTGCATCTGCAGTCATCTCTTCTGATGGGCAATACTGAATATCGATAAGTCCTTGCTCTTGTGTGTCCCTGAGCAGATGATATTTTACGTCTATGTGCTTGGTTCTAGAGTTGATCCTTTCTGATTGTGTCAACTTTATACATCCCTGGTTGTCTTCAAAGATGGGTATCGGTTTAGACATATCCAGTCCCATGTCTAATAGAAGTTGACGAATCCAAATTGCTTCTTGACATGCATGTGCTGCTGCTATGTATTCTGCTTCAGTTGAAGAGAGTGCAACAGTCGCTTGTTTTCGACTAGACCAGCTGATGGTTCCTTCTCCGTACTGGAAGATGTAACCAGTAGTAGATTTGCGGTCTGTGATATCTCCGGCCCAGTCAGCATCTACATATCCAATTAAGTTTGCATTGGGTGTTGCTGGCAGTCGCAGTTTCATATGAATTGTTCCTTTTAGATACTGTATCACCCTTTTTACGGCATTCCAATCACGTTGACAGGGTGTTGAAACTTTTCTACAGAGTATACTCAATGCTGCGGCAATGTCTGGTCTTGTCACAGTTGCAATGTATAACAATTTTCCAATTGCTTTGCGGTACTTCTCATTGTTAGGTAACAAGTTTTCCATTCCATTGTCTTTCTGATAAGCTGGTTCCATAGGCGTTTTCACCTCTTTTGCATCTTGCATGTGAAACTCTGCTAGAATATCTGTAATTTTCTGACTTTGGTGAAGAAGATAACTTCCGTCTTCTTCTTTCTCGATTTGGATTCCTAAATAGTGAGCAATGTTCCCAAGCTCTTTAATCTCAAAGTTTTGTTTCAATGTGCTAGTTATTTGATCATAATCCCCTTCTTGTTCAAAACAAATTATGATGTCATCAACATAAATTAGTAGGTAGATCCATTTGTTGTCTTGATTCTTTGAATACAGGCATGGATCAGCGTTACTTCTTGAAAATCCTTCTGTTGTGAGTACTTCGTTCACTTTTTCATTCCACATTCTTGCTGCTTGTTTGAGACCATAGATGCTCTTTTGCAGTTTACACACAAGGTTCTGTCCTGTATTAAACCCTGGTGGCTGCTCCATGTAGAGTTCCTCTTTGATATCTCCATATAGAAAAGCTGTTTTGACATCCAGGTGCTTCACTTGCATTTTTTTTTCAGCTGCAATGCTGAGGAATGTTCTAATGGTTGTGTGCTTTACCACTGGAGCAAATGTTTCATCATAATCTTCTCCACATATTTCTGGGAATATCCCTTGGCGACTACTCTTGCCTTGTATCTGTGAATGTTTCCTTCTGCGTCGTACTTCACTTTAAAAATCCATTTACTTCCTATAGTTTTGTGACCGGGAGGGAGCTCTGTGAGAGTCCAGGTTTCATTTTTCTGAAGTGATTTTAGTTCTTCTTCAGCCGCCTTTCTCCACTGATTGGCTTCCCCTTTTGGTAGTTTATCTATGTCTTCCCAAGATGTTGGTTCAAATGTCTCATGTGTCTTAACAGTGTATGACAGCTTGCGCGGTGGGATCCCTTTTGTTGTCCGAGTAGATCTTCTGATTTCTGGTTGTTCTGTCGGTTCTACTGGATTGTGAACAATTAAGTCATCAATTGTGAGTTCCACTTCTTGGTCTGACTCCTGCACAGTTTCCTTTTGGTCAGCATCTCTTGCTATTTCAATCGGCACCTTTTCTTCGTGTTTTTCGGGAGTCATTATTTCTGATGTTTGGCTTTCATCAAAATAAACACTGCGGCTTACTGTGACCTTGTTGGTCTTTGGATTAAGGATTCTGTATCCCTTACTTTGTTCACTGTAGCCTATTAGAATGCCTTCTATGGCTCTGTTCTCCCACTTGGAGCGTTTTTCACTTGGAATGTAAACGTATGCCTTGCAACCAAACACTCTAATATGACCTATACTAGGTTTTGATCTGTTCCACATTTCATAAGGGGTACTTTCAATAGCTTTAGATGGTAGTCTGTTCTGTAGATATGTTGCAGTCATTATTGCTTCTCCCCAGTACTTGTTGTGTAGGTTGGCATCTGAAAGCATGCATCTGGCCATTTCTACAAGAGTGCGATTTTTTTCTTTCAGCTACACCGTTTTGTTCTGGAGTGTACGGTACGGTTGTCTGGTGTATGATACCATGTTTCTTTAGATATGATTCCACTTCTTTACCCATATATTCCCCTCCATTGTCCGTGCGTATTATTCCGGGTTTCCTTTGAAATTTGTTGCTAGTCATCGCTACAAATTCTTGAAGTTTATCAGTTGTCTCACTTTTGTGTTTCATCAGATATGTCGTTGTGTACCTGGAATAGTCATCAATGAAGGTTATTAAATATTTGTTGCCGCTGGGTGTCGGGGTTTTCATTGGTCCACACACGTCACTGTGTATTAGTTCCATGGGTTTAGTGGTTTTTCTTTGACTGGCTTGTGGAAGTGGTGTACGTGTGGCCTTTGCTTTGATGCAACACGTGCACTTCATCAACTTTGGACAAGGTATCATTATCATGTCTTCTGATAATTCTCTCTTAGAAAGTTCCTTATAGCTTCTGAGTTTCGATGCCCCAATCGTCTGTGCCATAGATGGATGCACTTGTCATGTGGATTATGAGTGACTGTTTTGACTTGAACACGTTCAGTGACGATTTTGTATAGGTGTTCATTCAACCTTCCTTTTGCAACGATTTCTTTTCTGTTTCGAATTGTGCATTCATTACCTCGGAATTGTACTGTAAGTCCATTGTTAGCAAGGTTTTTTACTGATAGGAGGCTTCCTTCTAGACTTGGAACATACAGAACGTTCTTTACAAGGATGCTTCGGTTACCTCCTGATGGTGTGATGCAGTTCAGAAATCCTTGACCTTTACCTTCTGATGTAATACTTTTCCCATTTGCTAGGAAGACTTTGTCTTTTGTATTAAAATTAATTTCTGTGAAGAAGGTCTCATCACTGGTCATGTGACTTGTTGCTCCTGAGTCAATGTACCATCCATGCGGGGTAGTATTCTGAGTTACTTTAAAACTTGCACTCCACGCTGTGTCTTTGCTTTCCTGTGTGGCTGCTTTAGCTCTTTCTTTTGTGAATGTCTCTCTCCTTCGCTGTTCTGCTTTCCAGATTGAACAATTATATTTCAAATGACCTGTCCTTTTGCAGCGAAAACACACTCTGGTCTCTTTGTTTTGTTTTGTGTTTTCATTCACCTTTAGAGCTACTTCTGTTTTGTCATTCTCTTCACCACGTATATTTTCCTTCTTTCTGTTGTATTCATCAATTAATTTCCCTTTAGCATATTCCAGTGTTAGTTCTTCCTCTGGTCTGGTTTCTAGAGCGTTTATCAGGGCACTATATGATTCTGGAAGGCTGCATAATAGTAATGCCACTACATGATTGTCTTTTATTTCTTCTCCAATTGCACGTAATTGCTCCACAATTTCCAGCATAGTGTTCACATGTTCACACATTTCCTGGCCTTTTTCCAGCCTCATCTTATACAGTTTACGTAGCAGATATAGTTTACTGTTTAAGTTTGAACGCTCGTGCAGTTTCTGTAGCGCAGTCCACATACCTTGAGGCTGGGGTCAGACGAGCGTGATTTCTACAGACTGTACGTCCGTGCAGTACGGACATCGTCAGTACGGATGACGCAGTAGTGGTCACACAGTCCGTTTTTTCACTGAAGTTATTTTTTGACGGATGTAGGAGGGGAAAATAAATTACAATGAAAAAACATTCTGTCCGTCAAAAATGCTGGACGTATAAATGCAGTCCGTCTGACCTCGCTCCATCACTCACACACAAAGCTATGCAGACGTTGTGGACGTGGCGCACTCCGCACGTCCGTTCTAGCAGTATTACGTTCTTGCCTAACCTGCGTCCGTTTGCCGCGGCCGTTGTGCGTCCGCAGTTCAGTGCGGACGTACTTCATGTGTCAGGCTCCAATGGACTTACTTTCATGCTATCACGGACGTACTTTTAGGCGCAATCACGGACGTGAACACTACGCTCGTCTGACACCAGCCTTAGCTGTGTTTTCTTTTCTTATATGGATTAGTTGATCATCCTCCACTAACAGGCTTATAACTGCTTTTGCTTGCCTGTTTCTTTTGTCCCATTCTTCTGGGTTGTCAGTGGGTCTGATTGTATCCAGCACCTGCCACAGATCATCTTTGGATAACAGCATTTCCAGCTTAAACTTCCACAGCAAATAATTGGTATTGTTTAGCTTTGCTATTGCATATTTCACATCTGAGCCACTTGCCATCTTTCAGTATATTGGATGCAGCTCCTTTCCTCACACACAGCAGGTATTTGGATGATAGCTGCAGCACTTACTGATTTGTAGTTTCGTTTTCAGTGTCTGGGCCCATAACCTGTTGGTTATGTATGAAAGAGGCACTGGAGTCTTGTGAATCTGCAGTAGAGAACTTTACTTTGTGCATATAGCAATAAAACAACTTATAACAGATTAGTCACTGGATATATATCAGGATGCTTCATCATCACACAGCTAGAAAGGAAGAAGGAAGTAAAGCAGAGACAATAGAGACTTATTTCCTGTGAACATATACCAACGAGTTTAGAACACATTTAACCTGTACTAACAGCGCCACCTGCAGTCCATAGTATAATATATGCTGTTGTATCTCCAACAATCTCCACGCCTACTGCCACCCTGCACACGTGTCCTGTCGCTCTGACTCCTATGCCCTGCCAACTTCCTACCTCTCCTCACCTCATGCTGCTCCTCAACACCCCTCCATCTCCTCTCCCTGCACCCTCCATGACAAACAGTGACACACAAGTACAATGGAGAATACATGGGGCTGGGGGACAAAATTGATACAATAGGGGGGTAGGATAGGGGATTGTTACAAGTATGTGTGTATGTGTGACTATGTGTAACGTGTATTAACGAGTAGTGATGCGTGCTGCTCAGTAATGTATAGGTGTGCGTGTGATTATGTGTAATGTGGATCTATGTGATATGATGCAAATGTACCTGCTCCTGCACTGATCTCGCCTCTATCTCTGTCGCTATCTCGCTCGCTCTACTCACCAAAAAACACCAAACGCCTGGGACGCTGTATTTGCCTAACAATAGAACAGACACAGTCACCATTTGAAAATGGCAGACGCAATTTATTTCCTTGCAATAGGCGTGTTTTTTAATTGAAATTAGGTGATTTTGGTGAAAAAAAATTGCGAATGCAAAGATTTGTGCGCGATATGCCACTGCGTGCATTTTTTTTCCTAGTTCCGTCAAAAATCACGGCCACTACCTTGTCTTCCGCCAGAACGTACGTCTGTTGTGCGCAGTCCGCACAGAATGCGTTCGTCTGATGGACTCGCATTAAAAATTACATTACACTCACTGATTTCTGTGCGCAGCCTTTTTGAAAGAAAAGAAAATGAAATTTTTTTTAATTAAGATTCACTTATGGAGACGTTTTTTGAGGAAAATTCTTGTACATAGGCGTTTTGCCTTCAATTTAATCCTTTTGACTGCCTAGGGTTCCCTTGCTTTAGAATAATAAGCACGGCTCATGTTGCATTAGAGATTTACATTGTCGGTCCACAGTGTTACAATGTTACGTACACTATATTGCCAAAAGTATTCGCTCACCTATCCATATGCGAGTCAAGGCAGGTGAGCGAATACTTTTGGCAATATAGTGTAGGTTTGTACGCAGTAGCACGGTCAGTTTGGAGGTCTCTTGTATGGAGACATTTGTTTCCATGTGTAATATTACTATTTGAGTATACTTTTAGCTTTTGGCAGAGTGGTTCTGTGTTTAATATATGAGAAATTTGATTGCATTAATGTTATATTGTTAAATAGAATGTTTATTAACACAGTTAAATGAATTCGATTTATGACCATGTCTGCGTGTATTTTTTTTTTTTAGAAATTTAAGATTTTCTTTTGTATAGAGACATAGAAAATAGGGTACAAAAGGAAAAAGGGGGATTACCTTTACATAACACAAAAGGGGAAGAATACATAAACAGTAATAGCCAAAATAATAATCACTGCCGACAGTAGATAGCAACCAATAGAAAGGTAAATAATGAGCTAGTTTCAAGTCACGAATACCTCGATGTAGCGTCTTCCACCTATAACCGTCTAATTCGGTGGCATTTTACGATAACCCTATAAGGTCCCAGAACAGCCAATGATCTTTTTTAGATGTGGGAAGGCCAATTGTCGCTTGAACCAGTAATTCGTATTCTCTCATGTTCGAACCACCTTCCTGACCTCCTCTATATTAGGAATCGCCGTCGTTTTCCATCTCCGTGCTATCAGTAACAAAACTACGCTAATAATAACATTGAACATTTTACGTTGCGCCACTGACAATTCCAGTGTTAGAATACCTAACAGGTATCCCTCTGGGGTGAGGGGGACCTGCTCCCCTGCCACCTTAGTTACTAAGGCCGCAGTATCCCACCAGAGAGACTGAAGTTCAGCACATGACCATCATACATGCAACATAGTTCCCACATCCAAGAGAGCAGGTCGAAAATGCCCCCGAGATGGAACCAGGTACCACCGGTACATTACTTTTCTTCTCACCTCCAGTAGAGACGTACGCCCCCCTGTCAGCCACATATGCCCTCTGCCAGGATTGAGTAGTAAACTCTTTCCCCAACTCCCCTTCCCACGCCTTTTGGAAGTTCCATTTATAATCTGATATAGGGACGTTCAACGCCGCATAACATAGTGACAGGAGTTTTGTCGCAACCTCGGATTAAGTACAAAACTCTCAAACGCGGTCAGGACAACTTTAGAGCGTAGGAGCATAGACGGCAAGCTCGTAGTTTTCCATAAAGACCGTAATTGGTGATACGAAAAGGATAAAATATCTGGTAACCCATATCTACCAGTTAAAGTTGGGAATGATGATAACTTATCTCCCAAGACCAGATGTCGAAAATGAATAACTCCTCTCGCCATCCATCTAGATTATGGGAAATCCTTTATCCTATATTTTAAAACTCCCATAGGGGTCGCTAAGGACGGGAAGGGGTTAGTCAATAACTGAATACGGTGTTTATCCCACTTTTTAAGATACAGGGCAGTAGAAGGCAATATGCAAGGTAACTCCGGTCTCTGTTTTGGGGTAAGCTATATCAGAGATGTAATCAGATGTGTTCTTGCACAGGACTGTTCCAAAGCAGTCCACTGGGGAGGAGAATGTGGGTGAAACAATTCACTCATTACTCATCGTAATAAAGAGTAACGTTTGGCATAGCCATCCCTCCTTCTTGTCGTGATAAGTACAATACTTTAGTAGGCACCCTATGGCGTTTTTTCCTCCATACATAGGCCAGAAAGTAAGACTGTATTTCGTTCAGATAAGATTTGGGTAGCATCATAGGGAGGGTACAAACAAGTATAAAAGTTTGGGCAATATTGTCAATATAATGGATGATATGCAACCCACCCATGACATCATCGCATGACACCATTGAAAGAAAAGCTGTCTCAAAGTAGATAAAAACGGTTTGTAATTGTAGTCCTATAAACGGAGGGGGGATGCCGTAAGTTTAACCTCCAAATAATTGAGATAGTCCGTTCTCCATTCGTAGGGATATTCGCTTCTAAGGACTTGTAAGGTAGCATTAGGGATATGGATGGTCATTATCTGTGATTTAGATACATTTACCTTGTGATACAAACTGCACTATACTCTGCTAATATATGTATGCAGCCTAGGTATGGAAGTTAATGTGAGCAAAATATCATCTGCAAATAGATTAATTTTATAGCTATTATCTGGACCAATATCTATACCCGTTACTAACATATCCTGTCGGATATGTTGAGCCAGCGGTTCAATTACCAACGCATATAAGAGGGGGGACTGTGGGCATCCCTGCCTCGTCCCATTATAAATCTCAATCGACTCTGACAAAAATCCAACATTTAATACCGCTGCAGATGGATGATCATAGATTGCAAAAATACTAGATACCACTGCTCCAGGGAATCCAAACTCCTCCAAAACGCACCGCAAAAAAGACCAGCTCACTCTATCGAAGGCTTTTTCTGCATCTAAAGCCATAATAGCGCACATGGTTCCGGTTTGATGAACAACAGTTTGTAACCCGATAAGCCTATTAGTATTATGGGGGCCTTGTCTGCCTCTAATAAAACCGACCTGGTCACTACACACTAATAAAGGCAAAACATTTGCAATCCTATCCGCCAATATCTTGGCATACAATTTCACGTCGATGTTCAGTAATGAAATTGGTCTGAAGTTAGCAGGTATAGTTGGAGATTTACCCTGTTTAGGCAGTAGGACAATAACAGTCCGTAACATTTCTCTCGGAAAGCTGCCCTTGGTAGAAGCCAAGTGCAATACCGACAACCTCGGGGCCAAAAGGGAGGCAAAAGTTTTATAGTAGCCTTCAGAAAAACCATCCGGGCCCGGTGATTTATGAAGAGGCAACTTTTTGATAGCCAGTAACACTTCCTTCACCGTTAGTGGAGAGGCTAGAGATAGGGACTGATGCGGAGACAGTTTGGGTAAATGTAGGGATGAAAGGTATTTATCTATAAGAGCTGGGGGAGGGGGTTGTAGTTGGTTGTCAGTATGGAGACTATATAATTTGCTGAAATATGCTGCCAATTCGTTACTAATATCTTGTGGCTGGAACACTTTATTCCCTCCCAACCCCGTAACTAGATGAGAGATAGCCCTCGTAGGTTGGGCTTTGCGCAAACAACTAGCTAAAAGACGCCCCGGCTTATTACTGAAAGCATAGTACCTGGCTTGCATTCGCTTTTGGAAATAAAATAACCGTGTCTGGTTCAATTCCGTCAGCCGAGCCTGGGCTGACGAGAGTAAACCGAAGTTAGTGTGTGAGGGATCTAATTTATTTAATCGTGATAGTTGTTGAATTTGAGTCAGGAGTTGAATCCTGTCTGTAAGCTTAGCCTTATTTAAGTGGGACGCCCATTTGATACAAGACCCCCTGAGTATTGCTTTATGCGCCAACCATACCATTTCTGTGGACATATCGGGAGTAGCGTTTAATTCAAAGTATTCTTTTAAAGTTCATCAATATCCGTCTTAATCATGGGGTCTGATAATATAGATTTGTTTAGCCTCCAAGGCGGTCGGCCTTTAGTCTGATAGCTATCTTGCAGTGTAAGAATAAGAGGCGTGATCTGACCATGTTATATTCCAAGGCTCAAGGCAGGAGACAGCTATTTATGAAAACATTATCTATCCTAGTGTACGAGTTATGAACAGTGGAGTGGAATGAATAGTCACGTTCCCCCGGGTGAAGCACCCTCCAAGTGTCATATAGGCCATAAGACTGTATTAAATCAAAGAATTTGCTACCTTGGCGAATCTGTCTTTTGGTTGGAGTAGGAGCTTTAACAGAGTGAACATCCATCAATGGGTCAATGCAATAGTTAAAATCACTGCATACCGACAATGTACCCAGTGGTGTATTTAGGTTTTGTGCTGCCCTAGGCCTGACTAAACTTGTGCACCCCCTAATTTAAATTTGACGCACCCCTTCCTGTCAAGGGCACACCTCTTCCTGGTTAATCCCCACCCTTCCTCTTTAAGCTCCACATTTTCCTCTTAGAGCTCCGCCTTTTCCTCTCTTTATATTAAAAGTGGATACCAAGTGCCTACTTGTATATTTTGTATACCATTTCAAATGTATCTATTGAGATAAAGAAAATTATGAAATGTTTAAATTCAAGCATTTTTACAAAGAACAGCCACACATGTCAAGTAAACGGGATCACAGCCGCTCTAATTGGTTGAACAATAAAATCCACAGAAACGTGCACTGCGTATGAGTGTATCACAAAGCTGCACAGCAATAAAACCCACAGAAATGGGCACTGTGTATGAGCATATCAGAGCTGCACAGCAATAAAACCCACAGAAATGTGCAGTGTGTATGAGCATATCACAGAACTGCACAGCAATAAAACTCACAGTAATGTGCAGTGTGTATGAGCGTTTCCCAGAGCTCCAGGGCAATAAAACTCACAGTAATATGCAGTGTGTATCACAGAATCCACAGCAATAAAACTCCCAGCAATGCAATGTTTGGTGTGTGTCAGCGTATCAGAATCCACAGCAATAAAACTCCCAGCAATGCAATGTGCGGTGTGTATGAGTGCATCAGAATTCACAGCAATAAAACTCACAGCAATGCAATGTGTGGTGTGTGTGTGTCAGTGTATCGGAATCCACAGCAATAAAACTCCCAGCAATGCAATGTGCGGTGTGTATGAGTGCATCAGAATCCACTGCAATAAAACTTCCAGCAAACCGAGTGTATATGAGCACACAGCAATTATGCTGTGGAGCCATCTTGTCAGCAGTGGGGTGCCACTACCAGAGGGTGCACTGTAGCTTTGATTCCCTTGCCGGTGGGTGTTCAGTCCAGAATAGAGTCTGTGTTAACGAAAGGGCAGGCAGCTGCGCGCGTGCTTTTCACGTGGTTCAGCCAGTCATGTGGTACTGAGACTCAGAGAAATGGCAGTGAAATGCCCTGATGTTTGGTGGTTTCAATCAGCAGGTTTATTCAGGCGAACCCCATAGGTTTCAATGTTAAAAATACTCCCGTTTTTATGTAATATCTAATAAATCATTTATTATTTTAATCTGTAGTAAAAAGTCTTTACTTATTGATTATTTTTTTTTAGTACCTTTTAGCCATTTTTCAGATTTTTTTGGGCAAAATTCCCCCCCCCTTTTTTTTAATAGCAGTTTTTTTTTTTTCTGTAACAGAACTTTTTATTATCAATCATAGGATCTTATATGTAAATTCCAGACATTTTCGTTCAGTAGTTCTTTTGAAAACAGCAGGCCACGGGTTTGCGGTGGCAGCATTCAGCGGCTGACTCCATGCACTTTGGGGACCCTGCGGTGAATGGTGAATTCACTGCAGGGTGGGGAAATTTTATTCTCCTAAGTGCAGGGAACTACAGAACACCAAAAAGTTGGCGTCATTTCGGTGCTCTGTGAGTAACCCATTTAGTGGTGAGGTTTTTTTGCTGCCCCATGGAAAGTGAAAGCCTAGGCCTTGCCTACCCAGGACATATTTGAAAATTAGTGAAATCTCAATGTATCCTTCCTGGTAAAATAATTTGCAAAAGTAAAAAAATAATAAAAAAATATATATATATATTTTTTTTGGGGTGGGGCCACCCAGTGCGGGCCGCCGCCCCCTGGAAAGTGCCGCCCTAGGCCTGGGCCTAGTTGGCCTAGGCCAAAATACACCACTGAATGTACCCGTCAAAACCTTTTGGGCCTTAACCATAACACTTGAAATGAAAGACAGTTGATCCACATTTGGGGAGTAAATGTTAACAAGCGTGAAAAGTTCGTGATTCACGGAGCAGACTAATATCAAATACCTGCCCTGAGGGTCTGATAATTTCCGGTGTAGCTGAAAAGCCACTCTATGCTTGATAAGGATTGAGACTCCCTTTGATTTTGTAGGACCCGTGGCATGGAATTGAGTCGGGTAAGTACGAAGGTCTAGACTCGGGTGTACCAACCTCTTGAAATGTGTCTCTTGGAGACATATTATCTCCGCCCCCCGCTTTTTAAGATCCGCATAGAACACGTATCTTTTATACGGGGTATTCAACCCCTTAACATTGTAAGAGACTATTTTCATAAAACACTTTCAATAAATTAATGTGCACATCTTCAGTACAGTTGGCAGACCAAGAAAGAAAAAAGGAAAAAACACAAACAAAAAATCTGAGCAACACTCAGTCAAAAAAACAGTGCTTTTTTCTGGAAAAATAGGTGGAGGTACTCTTGCGGCCAGGGAAAAACGGTGATTATTATGACTATTTTTCGTGTCCTAATAAATACTCCTTTATTAACCCTTTAAGGACAGAGGCAATTTTACAAGTCATTCTTACCTTGTGCAGTGCAGGCAGCAGATAATGTGGCGATTCTAGGAGCAATAACAGCCTTTTGGGTGCAGGGCAAGGGGGCAATGCTGGACTACGACAAGCACACAGATGCAGACTTTTACGCGCTGAGAGGTGCCGGTACGCGCTGAGAGGTGCCGGTATGGCGTACCGGCGCGTACCGGCTCAAAAAAACCCTGCAAAAAACTATATGCAAACCCACACAGGTAAAACTCCTGCGGGAAGCCCCGCATAACGGGAATGCTTTCCAAACTCCTCGGCCGAGGAGGGAGATAGGGGGTAAAGGCCCAGAACTTGGCCCAAAAAAATTGGAAAATAGGAAAAGAAATTGTTTCAAGGAGGACTCTGTCCTTTAACACGCCATTCCAGATCAAGTCTCATTGGCTTCGCACGAAGCGGTACAGGAGATGCGTGGACCTCAAGGCCCCAGTCGCTGATTAATTGCACTCCTTCCTCCACCGTAGGCATGACATGCGTGGTACAGTTGCGAAAGATCAATAATTTGACCGGGAATCCCCATCGATAATTAATCTCCCGGTCTCTCAGTACAGTCGTAACTCTTTTGAAATTCCTCCTATGCTGGAGAGTCGCTCTAGAGAGGTCCGGGTAGATATAAATATGAGCGTATTCCGATGGGAGAGAGGTGGGATCTCTCAAAGCTTTCAATAGATCGTCTCGCGGCTTGAAATAATGGAGACTAAGCAAAATGTCTCTTGTGCCTTAGCCGGGGCCGAGGGGACTTTGGAAGACGGTGAATCCGATCGAATAACAATGAGTCCGGTGTGGCATTCGGGAGGATGTTCTGAAAAGGTTCCGTCACGTAAGCGGTGCGTTCAGATTGAGAGACAGAGTCTGGTACTCCTCTCACTTTTAAGTGTGCCTCTTGCAGTTTGTCTTCCAGACCCTCCACTTTATCCACCATAACATTGTGAGCCCCCACATATTCCGCCATCTTTCCTTCCAATTTGTCTGTTCTGTCGCCAATTTCTTTTATATCCCGCTGAATCTCCGCAGATACTCCATCCAAAGGTGCTGATAATTTATCAGATAAATCACCCAGAACTTCTGCCATACGGTGTAGGACTGCTTCCATGTTGACTGACCTTGCATCCATTTCGCACGTGGAGAGGCCTGGGGGGATCTGCCGCCATCTTGCCAGGCCGTATCCTCCTTGCGCTTTGGAGGCCACGGCACGAAAAATTTGGTCTTTGCGGACTTTTGGTGCCCTTTTGGGATGTCATCTCACCCTCACTTGCTTTCCCCTCTTAGAGAAACCTGTTGAGGGTCGATTCGCTGGGTGAAAATGTGTGGACGAGGTTCCCAGTGCTGGAGCCTAGCTTTCAAGCAGCCGCCATAGTCCGCGGTCAGGCCACGCCCCCTGCATGTAATTTTTAAATGTATTTTTGTGGTTTGTTATTTTCAGTTCAAGTGTTTTCATGCACGTCTCTATGGCAACTGTTCGTGTGATCCTTTGGGTGCACTTCCAGGAGCAATAGCGACGGCCTTGTTCTGAGTTAATTAATGTTGGTATTTATATGTGGTGTTTGTTTTTATGTATTACCTTGAGAAAAGTCCCGGATAGGACTGAAACGTCGATCTATGTAATAAAATACAAAAAATTTTGATTCCAGTTTTCATGTGCACCGAGGATTTTTTTATATATACACCATCCAGCTGGGTCTGCACCGAAGCAGGTAACATTATTTACTTGTGGAAGATTGAGTGCGGGGTTCCCTGGAACATACTGTATATATACATATTTATTCAATTAAATATTAGGTAATTACATAAGAAAAACTTCAAGGACATTCTTGAAACCGGTTTATCACAGAAACCAACACACATGTAGATCTACATCAATTCATCAGTTACTCAATCAATGCAAATGTGTTAATTAATCAATTAACGCATCAACCTGAAACATCATGGTAATCAAAACAAGTATCAATCAACAAATTACTGCAGGAAGATAACATGTGGCAATCAGGAACATTACACATATTAATTAAAGAACATCACCATAGTTCATTAATCCATTGGGCTTCAAATGCAAATGTTGTGTCTGGCTGAGAGTAATGAGAACACGTGGATGACATTAGGGCATTGGCTAAAAATAACCTTTGTACGAATAGTTCAATGTGTAAAAACAAAAAAATAGATTTTTTTTTTACTTTTTCTGTGCAAACAGTGCCACTGCCACTGCACTATCTCACCTTCTGACTTTCCACACAGAGCAAATGTGGAGGTGATGGTGCAATGCGTTATTACACATTGGATCATTTTAATCACAATTCTGCTGCGAGGAGAGCAGAGGTCCTTTCCATTCTTTACACCCCACAAGTTCAAGTTAAGTGTGATACCAAACATGACCATGTAAAAAAAAAGACCTCCCCTTTTTGTTTCAAAGCAAAGCATGTTTTGATATCCTATTGAAAAATTGCCAAAATTAAAGCAGCATCAAAAAATGAAATGGTAAAAAAGTCACGTCTAGAAAAAGATCCCCAGTCGCAGCCATATTTTGATGCCCAGGATTTTGGTTGCTCTGGCCTGATATGAAGCATAATTTTCCGTGGGGTTAGAAATTAGGGTTGGGTTTAGAAATTAAGGTTAGAATTAGGTTACTATTTGTGCTTGCTTTTAGGGTTAACCCAAGTCCTAACATTCTGCTCCATTTTTGAGCATTTTTGCAGTTTAAGGCAGATTCTGTTACTTTTGATGTGAGTGCAGTAAGAAACTGCATCAGTTTTTTAAAATGTTGCTTTTTTAATGGGTAATCTATCATAACTTCATGTGAGAAAAGGGGGGTGAGGATCCTGAGGACGAGCAACAGCACTAGTGACCTGCTCTACGGTGGGGGCCCACTCAGGTCTCACAAGGTTTTAGCTTGTATGTGCCATTACAGGGATGAATGCTCCATATGCAAATCAGCCTGCTCTCACCCAAAAAGGGTGGCCAGTACTGATTGCCAAGGACATCATCCCTGCACGAGAGGTGCAGCAACCCCCGACGATCGTTTCGGCCTTCTTGGGCCTCGTCAGCAGGGTATAGCTGACACCCCTCTAGGCACATCAAGCAAGGGGTCCACGTCTGGATGACCCTGTATACTTATAGTGAGAAAAGGGGGGTGTGAGGATCCTGAGGACGAGCAACAGCACTAGTGGCATGCTCTACGGTGGGGGCCCGCTCAGGTCTCACAAGGTTTTAGCTTGTATGAGCCATTACAGGGATGAATGCTGCATATGCAAATCAGCCTGCTCTCATCCAAAAAGGGTGGCCAGTGCTGATTGCCAAGGACGTCATCCCTGCACGAGAGGTGCAGCAACCCCCGACGATCGTTTCGGCCTTCCTGGGCCTCGTCAGGAGGGTATAGCTGACACCCCTCTAGGCACATCAAGCAAGGGGTCCACGTCTGGATGACCCTGTATACTTATAGTGAGAAAAGGCGGGGTGTGAAGATCCTCACACCCCCCCCTTTCTCTCACTATCATAACTTCAAACTTCATATTCCACCCCCCAGAAATGGTTAAATTGAATATATGAAAGATAAAATGTAATTGCAAACAGTAAAATAATATCCCAACCCTCCTTTCATCTCTTTTTATAATTTACATGTCAGACTTTGCATGCCTTTTGGTATTATTTAATACTTTGTACAATATAATATCTGCTTCCAACAACCCTGAATGTCTTTAGTTAACATTAACCTTCTGTCATCCTTTCTGTTCGTCTTTCATGAATTTACTATCCATTATGTGAACATGCACTTATGACCAATAATATGCCCTGTTTTGCCTTCCTTAATACCTTCATCTGTTCTTGTAATTATAATATTAGAATACTGCTCTAAAAGTGCAAAATAGCATAATTATATACATTACAGTGTTAAGAGACGTTTAATTATAGAGTAAGCCTGGCAGGGCTTGACTGCCAGAATGCATAAAATCAGCAAATAAAAGAGAATGCAACATCATCGAAACTGCATTGAAAGGAGAGGACCAATTGTGAAGCTAATCTGGTAATTTTTCTGTCACTTATTTACTTGGATCTTTAGGAAATCAAATTTGTTTGCTAAATTCTCCCTTTTGCTGTTACAGTTTCAGTTGTTTCGTCCAGAAAATCTGAACCTCTTCTAAACTCTCACATTCTGCTATTTATTTTCTGTGCAGGACTCAGTGGTTCTTATCATTTTTTGTCACGAACCTAAATTATCAACATGGTATTGCATTTTGCAATTATCTATATATATAAACGCGAAAGTCCTGACTGATCACCGCCCAGCTGAAACCGTTTAACCTAGGAACGTGAAATTTTGAAGGTGCACTGTTCTTATGATGTAGGCACCCACTAAGGAAGGATTTTTGGAAACTCTGCCCCTAAGGGGTGAAAAAGGGGGTTGAATATTTTAAACACGATACCTATAGCTCAAAAACAGAAGGTGTTACAGATGTGAAAATCGGGGGTTGAATATTTTAAATATTTTAAACAGGATACCTATATCTTATAAACAGAAGATGGTACAGATGTGAAAATCGGTATTTCGATTTATCTTGACAAATAAAAAAACACGTATTTTACCATTTTCTGAAAATTCCTTGGGGGACAAAAAGGGGGGTTGAATACTTTTATCATAAACGTGAAAGTCCTGACAGACTGATTGACTCATCAATGCCCAGCTGAAACCGTTTAACCTAGGAACGTGAAATTTTGAAGGTGCACTGTTTTTATGATGTGGGCACCCACTAAGGAAGGATTTTTGGAAACTCCGCCCCTAAGGGGGTGAAAAAGGGGGTTGAATATTTTAAACACAATACCTATAGCTCAAAAACAGAAGATGTTACAGACGTGAAAATCGGTATTAAGATTCTTCTTGAAAAATAGAAAAACACGTATTTTACCGTTTTTCAAAAATTCGACTGGGGGGGCGAAAAAAAGGGGGTGGAATATTTAAAATATTTTAAACACGATACCTATATCTTAAAAACAGAAGATGTTACAGACGTGAAAATCGGTATTTAGATTCTTCTTAAAAACAGAAGATGTTACAGACGTGAAAATCGGTATTTAGATTCTTCTTGAAAAATAAAAAAACACGTATTTTACCGTTTTTCAAAAATCCGAGTGGGGGCGAAAAAAGGGGTTGAATATTTTAAATATTTTAAACGGGATACCGGTATCTCCAAAACAGATGATGTTACAGTCCTGAAAATTGGTATTTAGATTAGTCTTGAAAGATAAAACAACACGTATTTTACCATGTTCTGAAAATTCTTTGGGGGGAAAAGGGGGGGTTGAATACTTTTATCAGTATACCTATATTTCAAAAACCGAAGATGTTACAGGTGTGAAATTTGGTATTTACGATCTTCATGAAAAAACCCAAACATGTTTTTTGCCATTTTCCACAAATCCAATTGGGGCGTGGGTTGGGGGTCGGGGGAAAGGGGTCTGAATATTTTTATCATTAGACACATATTTCAAAAACCAAAGATGTTACAGACGTGAAATTTGGTATTTACAATCTTCGTGAAAAATAAAAACAGCTGGTTTACCATTTTCCAAAAATCCCAAGTGGGGGGGTGAAAAAAGGGGGGCTGAATACTTTTAATCAGGATACTTATATTTCAAAAACCATAGATGTTACAGGTGTGAAATTTGGTATTTACAATCTTTTGAAAATAAAGAAACACATGTTTTGCCGTTTTCCAAAAATCCAAGTGGGGGGGGGAAAAGGGGGGTGAATACTTTTAAACAGGATACCTAGATCTCAAAAACAGAAGATGTTACAGACGTGAAAATTGGTATTTAGATTCGTCTTGAGAAACAAAAAAACACCTATTTTACCATTTTCCAAAAATCCAGTGGGAGGGGGGAAAAAGGGGGGGTTGAATACTTTTATCAGTGTACCTATATTTCCAAAAACCAAAGATGTTACAGGTGTGAAATCTGGCACTTACAATCTTCTTGAAAATTAAAAAAAAACATGTTTTACCGTTTTCCAAGAATCCCACGTGGTGGGTGAAAAAAAGGGGGTGAATACTTTTCAACAGGATACCTATATCTCAAAAACAGAAGATGTTACAGACGTGAAACTTGGTATTTAGATTCGTCTTGAAAATAAAACAACACGTATTTTACCATTTTCCCAAAATCCAGTGGGGGGGGCAAAAAAGGGGATGAATACCTTTATCACTATACCTATATTTCAAAAACCAATGATGTTACAGGTGTGAAATTCGATATTTACAATCTTCGTGCAAAAAAACCCCATGTTTTACCATTTTCCGAAAATCCAGTTAAGGGGGGGTGGGGGAAAGGGATGTGAATACGTTTATCAGTATACCTATATTTCAAAAACCAAAGATGTTTCAGGTGTGAAATTTGGCACTTACATTCTTCTTGAAAAATAAAAAAACACGTGTTTTACAATTTTCCAAAAATCCCAAGTGGGGGGGAAAGGGGGGTTCTACCAAAAAAACCTCAAGTGTCTTTTAAAAAACAATTTTAACAAATCCTAAAATCCACGCGAGCGAAGCCGCGGGTAAGAGCTAGTTATAAATATAATCAAAAGCACACTAAAATAATAGCTGGAATTAAATTGATTTTGTCAGAGGCTTTCCAATTCACTAGAGAAAGCATTACTATATCATTAGAGCAAACATTACTGTCACAGTAAATTTACAGGGTTATTCAAAGAAATCCGAATTGCAGCTGAAAGGTAACCAAACGCTGAAATTCAGCGTACGGTTACGTTTCCTGGCCATTTGGCTATCCAGAGAGCAGGCAGTTAGCCAAATGTTGGCGAATTGCCTGCACATACGGTGCCTGTTCGGTGCCTGTTTGAGGGCAGTGAAATCCCCATAGAGAAGCAATGCTTTGCCTATTCAGAGAACAAAAACCAGCAGTGAAAAGTTGCCAAAATGCCCTTATGTTCGGTGGCTTCATACGACAGGTTTATTTAGGCGAATCCCATAGACTTCAATGTTAAAAATATTCCAATTTTAATTGAATATTTAATAAACCGTTTATTATAATATTCTGCAGTAAAAAGTCTCTTTATTTATAGATTTTGTAGGATCTTTTAAGCATTTTTCGGGATTTTTTTGCAAAACAAATTTTCAGATTTTTTTAACGTTTTTTCTTTTTTCTGTAACAACCCTTTTTATTATCAATGATTGGACCTCATATGTAAATTTCAGACATTTTCGCTCAGTAGTTTGTTTGCAAACAGCGTTTCACTTTTCAAACATTCAAGCGTACTGGTTTTTTTTTTCACTCCATTCGTCTGCGGCGTCGGGTTTTCCGGCGGCTGCTCTGTGCTCTGATCGGCTCCTGCTCGGGTTTCTCTGGCATATTCGGCAGGGTTAATCCAGATGTTTTTGCGGGTTTCGGCGTGCATTCGCCTGGGTTTTGCGGTGAGTGTTCGGCAGGTTTTCGGTGGCTTTTCCCTGCTCTGCGACGGCCCTGTGGTGCTTGCTCAATACACCGCAGGGTCGCCGAAATAGCATCTCCAAATCAACCTGAACTGAAGAGAACGAAAAGTCACCAAACGTGCGGTGACTTTTCGATTCTCTTTGAATAACCCTGTAAGGATTTCCCACAATGCTATAAATATCTTAGTCAATTGACCCTATCATAAGCGCACAAGGGTTTTTCCAGTAAACCGGAATTATGTCAGTTACTCATACATCCTGTGTGTATATATATGTCCATAAAAGATTAATTAAGGTACACTATATAGGAAAGATGAGATAATCATAGCGTTATACTGTAAATACGCGGGTACATATATTCCCCTGCTACCAAATTTCGCTCACAGGATAACAATAAAATGAATGCTCATCACAAATACTCAGTTTACGTAGTTGTCGTGGTAGCGTCCCTTTGGATTTTTACTGGAACCGTTTCATCACCATCGACCAATTTCCTTAAAGAAATCCGTTGTCAGGTCATCCAATCCTCAATAGGAAGTGGGAAAGATTGAGTATGACTCAAAATAAGAGTAAAAAAACTATTTAATAAAAAGCATAAAACAATGTCAAAATAAAAAACTAATTGGTAAAGAATGGGGTCTCTTAATCCAACGCGTTTCGTCACAATGTACTTTTTCAAGTATAGTGACCCCATTCTCCTTAAGCGTCTTATATACCCTACATTCAATTACTTAATGAGTTTGGCACCTCCCCCCAGAGTCCCCTGCGCCAGCTTTCTTCCTGCTTCCTGTGTGTGCGTGCAACTCCGTTTGTGCGTGTTTTGTAATTTCCAATCGCTTTCCGATACGTCATTTCCGTTCGTACAGGATTCGTACGCGATTCGTCATTTCCACTCGTGTAATTCGACCAATCCTTTTTCCTTTCGTTTTCAGAAAGTCTTTCTGTTCGCGCGATCCGATCCGTCTTTTTGTTTTCGTTTATGGAAATGTCTTTCATCATGTATCACATCAATCTTGATCACACTTCACAGCCAATCTACTTTTAATTCAGGGGAGAAAGGTAGTTATCATCCTACCTCTTCTTCGTTTCTTATATAGTTTTAACTTACAGTTTTAATTTTTTATTAGCAAATTGCATGACCATCAAAAACATGTATGTATAGATATGCAAGTATACAAATGGTGGACATTGTAGTATAGACATAAGTGGACACTACATGTCTCTGTTATGTACCCAAACCATACCAGCACAACGTGGTCTGGGATCAGTGGCGACTCTAGGAACAATATTTAGGGGGGCACAGAAGATACTGCAGTCAAAACTGGGGGGGCACTAATAATTTTCACCACTAAATCATACCACTGAATAAAACTAAGGGCCCTTTCACCTGGTGTGAGCTAAAACACCATCACTAAAGGGAAAATTACCGCGAGTCGCTAAAACGTAGTGCCTGACGACCTACTAACAGATCACCTTGTCTGCAGTAGTCCATTAACAAAGTCGTTTGGCGCACGCTAGGAAAACTCTAAGACCCGAGCTGAGACCCAGCGCTAATACGGTTGTGTGATAGAACTGTTTTTTCTCCCAGTGCAGAGTGCCGGGCCATACCTATCCCCTGCCCTCACAAGCTTGAATATGAACACATCCAGTGAATAACCTCACACCCCTGCATTATTAAAATCCTCCAAGGTGGCCGTATCATCCATGTTTTGATGCACACATATATTAAGGCTGATGGACATTGCATGATAAATGCCACCCGACAGCATGTAGAATCTTTACACTGCATTTAATAGATCCAAAAAAGGAAGACCAGGTGAGAGACAAAAATTTCCCTGCTGCAGCATATAAATAATACATGTTTCAGGGCAAGACTTATTCACGTGTCCCTTTAAACATGGTCCACACGGTCACCCTAATAATCAACCGCTTCCATACTATGAATAACCCCCAGCATAAAATGTTTAAAATTAGGCAATATATTAGAATTAGGATATATGTGGATAAAGGATACATTTATAATAGAGCCGACTGCAACAGCAACGACAATGCGGACCAGATCCATTGCTATGGTGTATGGGGCCAAGAGAAAACCTGCGCTGCATTCCTTTCAATTGCCTGTTAATTTTGGGCGAAGATCTGTTTTTTTGGAGTTAACACCAGGGTTGTGCAGTAGGTAAAATGTTGCAATTAGCGCCCCTCAAAAAATTAGCGCTGGCACCAAGTGATCTGCTAGCTGCAAAAGCACTAGAAATCTCTAGCGCTCCCCGTGTTAAGTATAGGGCGTGGAAAGTACAGTAAACTCGCGGTACAAATCGCTAATAGCAACGCACTAAGGGATTTTTCCCTTTTTGTAGCGGGAGGCAAACGATCTGTTAGTCAGGCGCTAGACTCAATTAACCTGGCGCTAACACAAAACCATGTGAACGCAAGGGATAACCCACACCAGGCAATAGTGCCCTAAATAAGTATATATAAATAAGATTCCAAAACCCCAGAGTAATGTGATGCAATGAGTAATGTGATGCAATGATGCCTTTTTATTGTACCAACCTGATAATTTATTTGCCGCAATATGGCAGTTTTCGCTGAATGTCTGATTGCTGCTTCAGCGACTCCACTTTTAGCAAATTACAGTGACCATTCGCAAAATAGGGAATTCACTATATTTTCAGCGAAATTAATTCTCCGAAATGTGACGAAAAGCAAAGGATCTAAAGATGATTAGACCCTTTAGATTCTAACTTCCAGAATAACCACTCAAATGCCATAAACCCAGGGAACTACAATAAAAATAATAAACAATGTGGCATTTAGCTACCCCTTAACCCCTAATATGCCATTAATCAAGGTAAAACATGAAATCAATACACTGGGAGGCATGTAGCTACAGATTAACCCCTACAATGCCATTAATCAAGGAAAAAATAAAATGTATACCGTGAGGGATGAAACCTACCCATTAACCATTAATATACAACTAAACCAAGGCTAAAACTAACGTAATACACAATGTAATGTATAGTCTGAACATTAACCACTTCACTGCTGAGACATTTCAACCCTGTAAAAATGCTTAAGTTTAAGTGCCCGCTATTATTTAATGTTTTATGACTTTTATTTCAAATTGAATATGGTCATGTTGGGTATCATTGGAAAGGCCAGAATCTGCCCTTTCCAATGACACCTATATCATCCATATACGATGCACAGGGACAGAGATACAGTGGTCCGAATAAGTGTGGTAAGTTGGATGCTGATTTTTGGTGGGGGGGCACATGGGGGGGCAAGGAATAACCTAGGGGGGGCAATTGCCCCCCCTTGCCCCCCTGTAGAGTCGCCTATGTCTGGGATCCATTGATCAGAGTATATTTATGATTCAAATACAGTTGGCTATGTCAATATCTACATTCAAGCCTTTTCCCTCCAATCACCCCATTTCTAAAATCCATTTAGTTTCCCATTTAGCAATCTTCCTTATAACATTTCCTCCTCGCCAATCATGTTTCACTATATCAATTCCAACACATTTAAATTCTTCCCATTTAAACAGTGGGCGTTTATTGCAGTGTATAGGTACTGAATGATCATTAGAGTTTTTCATGATATTGTTTCTGTGTTCTAAAAGTCGTACTTTTAGCATTCTAGTCGTGCGACCTATATACTGGGCCCCACATGGGCATTGAAGCATATAGATAACGTTTTTGCTTGTACAATGTATAAAATGATTTTTCTTAAAGGTTTTCCCTTTTAGATCTGATCTAAATGACATAGTTTTACTATCTTGATTTTTTTTTTTTTTTTTAAATTCAAAATTTTTTATTTTGGAAAAAGTCAGCTTAACAATCATGCTAGAAAGGGCCACGCAGGGCCAAGAATTGTCTTCATAAAGAACACATCAGTGTAAAGCATATAAAGAAGTCTTCTATTGACATACATAAAACAGCAATAAACATCCCCTAATAGGGGGGTCTCATCTGCGCATAAGCGAGTCTGCAAACATAACGCTTGTAAGAGAAATAAAAAAACGAATGAGGGGGAGATAACATAAAAATAAAGTGTAACTCAGGGGAAGGGGGAACTGCGTTAAGACTGCTCGAAAATAAAAATAAAACCAGAAAGCCTCATCTATGTCCCCATCCGGGGAATGTCATCAGGAAAAACGAGAGAAAATAGAGCTTTAAGCGTCTCTGAATTAAATGGGGGGGGGGAGAGAACAACTCAGAAATGTCCTCAATAAGGGTCTCAGAAAAACATCCAGAACATAAGCGGGGGGTCATCAGTCAGTATAGAGATCAAACGGGGGAGTCCGCAGGTATACTCTTCAGAATAAGATAGGTCAAAAACATCCCCGATTGGGGGGTCTCATCGAAAAAAAAAAAAATCAACAGTCCAGCAAAAACGATGTCTCAGAATATCAGGAGTAAGCACACAAAGATCCAGGTCACCACAGGAAACAGGCAGTCAGGGAAGAAGGAAAAAGCAGACTCAGCCAGTGTCTCGGAACGGCAGCAAGCAACCCGCAGGCAGAGCGACCCAAGGCAGGCCAGGCCAGCGGGGGAGGCACAAGTCTAGGCGATAATCCGTTTCAGGCGGTGTCGGAGCGGGGAACGGCAGGTGGAGACCAAGCGTCGCCATCCTCTCAGCCATGAGGGGGATCTTCACGTTTACCAGGCTCCGATCGGTCTCAGCGGGCGCCCCCAGCGCACCCACCGACTCCGCCCGGACCAACTCCCCACGGCCGAGAGGTACCTCCAAATCGCGCCACGTGGACTGTCTGTCCCGCGGCACCTCAGACAGCTGCAGCACGCCATCCGCCACTCCAGCCCCATCTCGTTGAGACATGGCAGCCCTCTCCATCCCCAGCCCCCCACAGCCGGAGGGATCCTTCTGAGGCAAGCTATCTCCAGGATCACTGTTGCACGGCGTCTTAGCATCTCGGCCCGTCCGCAGCACGGCCATGATGCGGCGCATGTCGCCTCGCGTCACCGGCCGATCATCGTCCCCCAGCAGCAGCAGCAGGGCATCCAGCAAGGCCGGGAAACGGGGGCCCTCCGTCTCCACAGCCCTCAACATAGCACTCAGCAGGGTCAGGGCACCCAAAACAGCCGCGCAGGGGAGCGACGAAAGTCAGTAAGTAGGCCTCAAAATGGCCGCCGGGGCCAAACTCCGATCAAGAACGGCAGGGAGCAGGCGAGTCTCTAGACCAGAGGGGGGGAGAAACGGACTCCGGTCTGCACATTCCGATGGCCAGCCGCTAAGGAGCCACAGGAAAGGTTTCTCAGCGGCAAAAAAAACATCAAAAGTCCCCAGAACCAAGTCTTCATCACGGAGCTCTAGTACTATGCGACTGCTCCCTCCAGCGGCCGGCCACGCCCCCCCCTATCTTGATTTTTACATGACAAACAGCGCCCACACTTGTGGAACCCTCTTGGTTTTCTGTTAAAAAGGGCTTATCCTGATTTTTTTTATTTCTTCTTTTAGTTTGCTTAGGGCTAGAATCATTTTTAGGTTTTCTGATTTTCTGAAGATCACTTGTGGTTTTTAGGGTAACGTTGCTCTCAAAATTTCTTCTGCTTGAAGTACATGCCAATGTTTTCTAAATATTTTCTGGATTTGTGGTGCAAAAGGATTACATTTTGTGATAAAAGCATAATCCATATTGGTGGTGGATCTTGTTTTTCTACCTATTACATCAGATCTTTCTTTTGACGCAACTTCTTTCAAATCTCTTTCCATTTTCTCTTTATCATAGCCTTTTTGAATATATCTTTGACTTAGAGAATCGGCTTGCTCTAGAAATACCGATTTTTATGTACAATTTCTCTTCCGTCTTTGGCTTTTTGGGATGTTCCTAAGCCACATAGGTGCATGAGCACTTGTCATCCCAATAGCATTATTAGAATCAGTAGGCCTGAAGTAAGTTTTGGTATATAAATAATCATTTTTTATATAGACCCTAATGTCTAGAAAATTTAATTGACTCTTATCTATTGTTGAGGTAAATTTTAAATTGAAGTTGTTATTCTCAAAAGTTCTTATGAAGATCTCCAAGGATTCTGGCCCCCCATCCCAAATTATAAAAATATCATCAATGAACCTAAGCCAGAGAAGCAAGCTGCGCCCATGCCTATGCCACACTTGTTTTTTTTTCTCAAATGCAGCACTATTGTTCACATTTCAATTATAATGTGAACAATGATGCTTCACTAATGATTTTTTTTGGGGGGGTTAGCTAAAATCACGCAATTTGTCCCCATAAAAAAATGGGTTCTAATTTTTTTTTTAGCAAGTCTACCCCATAGCATATGACCGCAAAGGCGCGGATAATAAAATTTAAAAAAAAAATACTTTGCACACTGTGGATGATTGAAATTTTATTGAAATTTCTCTTTTTTTTTTCATTTTTTGTTATAGCATTTTGGCAGGGCATGACATATACATATAATAATGATATATTATTAAACTTCTGCGTGAGCATTAACGTTTGCTGCGGTGTTCACCGCATATTACAATCCAAACGCAAACGGGTTAAGTAACCAAATTTGTAAGAAGAATAATTAATGCTGCATATGAATCCTCACACTGCCGGGCAGCACCTCTACAGTATAATTAATGCAGCATATGAATCCGCACACTACCGCGCAGCACCTCTACAGTATAATTAATGCAGCATATGAATCCTCACACTGCCAGGCAGTGTGAGGATTCATATGTGGCATTAATTCTTCTTCTTACAAATTTGGTTACTTAACCCGTTTGCGTTTGGATTGTAATATGCGGTGAACAATGTGCGGTGAACATATGACTCCTCACACTGCCGGGCAGCACCTCTACAGTATAATAATGCAGCATATCGTTCCGCAAACTGCCGGGCAGCACCTCTACAGTCTGATGCTAGCAGCTTTAACCGGCACGCTGTGTGCAGCTTCTGAGAAAATACGCTATTAGTATAGCTGGGAAGCCGGCTGCGCATTTTGCATCGCTCCCTCTACACTAATAGCGTATCTTCTCAGAAGCTGCACACAGCGTGCCAGTGTATGCAGCTTCTAACAGCGTGGGAGACGGGAGGCTACGCTTGTTGGTGAATCCAGGAATCAGGTATTAGAAAGAAAAAAAAGTTTTATTTCATGTTCCCGGGACAATTAAAAATGTCCTCAGATTTTTTTTTTTTTTAAAAAAAAAAATGTGTTGCCTTACCTTAGCCTGGTGGTCAGTGGGGGCTCCTTGGATCCTGGTTGTGGGGGGGGGTCTACCGTAGCCGCAGGGGCAGTGGCTCCCTCTCTGCGCCGCCTCTCTGCCAAATGCAACCGGTCGGCCAGCCCGCACAGTTGCAGCTCTGTCATCCAGCGGCTGCTCGCTCCTCAAGGGGGTCCTTGGGAGGCCCCGGTGGACAGCCCTCTACAGTGCCTGATTAGAGGGCCGCGTCTGCCTGATGTTTTAGCAACAAGGTGTGGGAAATGTTGAATCCCATAGGCTTCAATGTTAAAAATATTCCCGTTTTAATTCAATAGCTAATAAACCGTTGCTCATAATATTCTGCAGTAAAGAGTCTCTTTATTTTTTAGATTTTTTTAGTATTTTTTAAGCATTTTTTTAAAAATTGAAAAAACAAATTCTAACTTTTTTGCGAACGTCCCAAAAAGGTTGCAGTTCGCGAACATTTGAACAGCCGATGTTCGAATCGAACATCGAACCGTTTTGAACTGGCAGCCCATCCCTAGTTAACATTCAGACTATCAGGGTTATTCAGAGAGCGGTGAAAAGCAGGAGAATGGAAAATTCTAGGTCAAAATAGCCAAACCAGAAATGTTCTCCCATTCAGCTCACTTTCTAAATCAGCTATTTTGACCTAGAATTTTCCATTCTCCAGTCATTCTCCTGCTTTTCACCGCTCTCTGTATAACCCTATATATATTACATTGTGTATTACTTTAGTTTTTACCATGGTTTAGTTGTGTTTTAAGGGTTAATGGGCATTAATGGGCAGGCTTCTTCCTTCACAGTATAAATCTTTTTTTCCCCTTGATTTATGGGATTTTAGGGGTTAATGGGTAGCTACATGCCACACTGTTTATTATTTTTATTGCATTTCCCTGAGTTTATGGAAGTTAGAACCTTAAGGGTCTATTCATCTTTAGATCCTTGTCTTTTTGTCACATTTCGGGGGAATTCATTTCTTTGAAAATATTGTGAATTCCCTATTTAGCGAATGATCTCTGTAATTTGCTAAAATTGGAGTCACTGAAGCAGTTTTCAGTCATTGGTGAAAACTGCCAAATTGCGGCAAATAAAATATTGAATTTAAGTATCAGGTTAGTGCATCATAAAGGTATCATTGCACCACATTACTCTGGGGTTTCAGAATCTTATTTATATATACTTATTTAGGGCACTATCACCTGGTGTGAGCTAACCCTGGGATTGGCATTTTTTGCATTAGCGCCAAGTCAATTCAATCTAGTGCCTGAGCAACAGAGAGTTGCCTCCCGCTACAAACGGGAAAAATCACTTAGTGCATGGTAATTAGTGATTTGTACCGCAAGCTAACTGCACTTTCCACGTCCTATACTTAACATGGGGAGAGCTATAGCTCTTTCGCACTTTTGCAACTAACAGATCACTTGATGCCTACGCCAATTTTTTGAGGGACGCTATTCACAAAATTTTACCTACTGCTAAACCCTGGTGCTAACTCCAAAAAAACAGGTCCTCGCCCAAAATTAATAGGCGATTAACAGGCAATTGAAAGGAATGCAGCACAGGTGTTCTCTCGTCCCCATAAAACATAAAATATAGTAATGGATCTGGTCAGCAATGTCGCTGCAGTTGCAGTAGACTCTATTATGATATATATGTACAGTATCTTTTATCCACATTTATCCTAATTCTAATATATTGCATAATTTTTAACATTTTATGCTGGGGGTTATTCATAGTATGTGAGGTGTTGATTATTAGGGTTTAAAGGGACACATGGATAAGTCTTTTTTTTTTTGCATGAAAAGTTTTTTTATTTTCAGAAAAAACTAAAAAGAGCATAAACAATATACATGACAAGTAAGGGAGAGTTTAACATAAAATATCAGAAACATAAAACGAGGAATAATCTTCATATCTTAGACATTTACTCCATTAAACTGTGCATTGGTAAGTCCTTCTCCGAGTGCCGTCCCGGACATTCATAAATGTAATAGAAATCAACATCCGTGCCGTCAGTACCCTCGTGCCCTATAGGATCGGGGTATCATTCCCAAACCCACAAGGACCAGCAAGCCAGTGGGTGGAGGTGATGCTAATGCCTAATTAGAGGAGCATGCCAATCAGGCTATAGATAAGGATTAATTCCAAATAACATGCAACAAAAACAAACAAACACACACAGATAGATAATAAAAGAAGGAAACAATCGGGGAAAGACCCATTAGAGATGAGGGAGAAAAAAGAAAAGAAGAAAAAAAAAAAAAAATCAGGAAAGAGGTGGACAAAGGGCAGCAGTATGTCTATCAGAGCCCAGTCCACTATGCTGGATAGGCCGAAGCACTTCCCACTCTGACAGGGAAGTCCATAACAACCAACTGGGAAGCCCATCCATCGGTACATATGGAGGAGCCTACTCAGAGTCACGGGCCTCCCGCAGCCACTCCGTGCATTTAGAGGAAGACACAAACTCCGACCAATAATACCAGGTACGACGGAAGATCTCGTCCCATCTATCTGTGGGATATAGCAACTGTTCTGCTGACCTTATGAGTTCCATCCTTAATAGTACTTCGCGCAAAGGGGGAACTAGATCAGATTTCCAGAATAGAGGTGGTACTGACCTTGCCGCCAGTAACAATCGCGGCAGGATAGATCGTTTAAATGACTTAAATGGCAGATCCGTCTGGCCAAGCAAAAACAGCCTAGGGTCTAAAGCCAACTCCAGGCTCGTCACGTGATGCACTAGCTTCTGTATTGCTTCCCAGAAAGGACGAATGCGTGAACAGGACCACCACATATGAAGGTATGTGCCTCTAACCAAGTTACACCTCCAGCAGACATCCCCGGCAGAGGCACAAAAACGCGCCGTCTGCACTGGGGAAGTATACCACAGTGAAATCAATTTATAGGAGGTCTCTCGGAATCTAGAAACCGGGGAGCCCGACGCAATAAAGTAGAACGTCTTTGTCCAGTGTTTCTCTGGAAGGTTGTCTCCCAACATGTCATCCCATCTTCCCACAAAGGAGGGCAACTCGGCCGAGAAGGCCTGGAGCATGGAGTATAAGGTGGAGAGGCTACGTGTCAGAGCGATCCCCATCACACAATATTTTTCAAACTGGGTGAGCCGCCTCAGGAGACCCGACCTATCGGGTAGGGAACATAAAAAGGAGCGCAATTGTGCATAGTTAAAAGACTCCGCAAATGTAGGCGCTGGGGTCTCCCCCTTCCCAGTGGGACCCATTGCCCATCTGCGAATAGATGATGTGCCCTGAGACATGAAGATGTAGTGAAGCGCAAGCGTACTGCCGCACTGACCCCACCCGAGAGCGCTGGATTGTGTGACAATGGAAGAAGAGGCGACGGAGAGGGCGATAGTGCAAAGAGGGGGCGGGCCCGAAGCCAATATCGGAGTGTGCATCCCACAGCAGGGGCCCGTCTAGATGACAGGGGTACGTGTCTCTGGAGGAGCCACGGCAACGCCCAAAGGGGGCACTCTGCAAGCGCCCACTCCAGGTCCAACCATCTACGGGTAGAACCCTGCTCCATCCAATCCAGCAGTCTAGTTAGGTGGTTGGCAAACAGATATAACCCCAGATCCGGCAATGCTAGGCCTCCGGAGGAAATAGGCTTACACATGGTCGTAAGTTTAAGGCTTACCAGCCCAAACAAAATTCAAGAACAATTTCCGCACCTCAGCTAGCCAGCCCCTAGGGACCCTCAGAGGAATGGTCTGGACAAGGTAGAGAAGGCGGGGCAAGACATTCATCTTCAGAACCCCAACTCTACCCAGCCAAGAGAGATATTTAGAGGACCAGTCTCTCATGTCCTGGCGAATAACCGATAGAATAGGCAGGAAATTAAGAGAAGGGATTTTACTGACATCTGCATGGAGCCAAATGCCCAAGTAACGTAGTTTCTCTGCACACCACCTGAATGGGAACCGGTGCCTAAGGGCCGCCCTGTTCGTGCCCTGTAGGGAAATATTCAAGATCTCTGACTTATTCATGTTAATCTTAAATCCCGACAGTGCCCCATAAGCATCCAGCTCCTTTACTACCTCCTGAAGGGAGACCGCCGGATTCGTGAGCATAAAAAGTAGATCATCTGCATAAGCAGAGACCTTATGATGAAGGGAGTGGCCACGGATGCCGGTGATCAGTGGATTGAGGCGAATAGAAGACAGCAAGGGCTCCAGTGTGAGTGCAAAGAGTAGAGGCGAGAGCGGGCAACCCTGCCGGGTTCCATTCCGGATTTGGAAGCTATCTGTAAGAGCACCGTTCACCCGAACCCTCGCCGTTGGATTATCATAGATAGCATCAATCCAAGATAGAAAGGTGGCATCAAATCCGAATTTAGCTAATGTCATCCTCATAAATGGCCACAGCACTCTGTCGAAAGCCTTTTCGGCATCGGTTGACAGCAGGAGGACTGGGCTCGACCCACGATGTGCCAGGCTAATAGCGTCAATTACCCGGGTGGTAGCATCCCTGGCCTCCCTACCAGGTATAAATCCTACCTGATCAGAGTCTATCAAACGGGGTAAACAATCGCGCAGTCGTGTAGCTAAAATGCGCGTCAGGAGCTTCAAATCACAATTTAACAGAGATATCGGGCGGTAACTGGCACATAGCAACGGATCTTTCTCCGGCTTGGGTAATAGTGAGATAGAGGCTGCCAAAGTGGCCTGATGGAGACGAGCGCCCTCCGTCACTGCATTGAAAGTGGAGAGCCAATGTGGAGCCAGGGTATCTCTAAAGCTTTTATAATATTCCGAAGGGAATCCATCCGGCCCAGGGCTTTTATTGTTCTTGGCCATCTTTATAGCCTCCTTTAGCTCCTCCATCGTAATGGGGAGGCTCATGGTCTCAGATTCCGCTCTGGACAAGGTATGTGAGACTGTGCGGTCCAAGTATTGGCGAGTCAATGATGTCTCCCGGGCCAACCCTTCATCCGACCGGATGTTGTACAAGGCCTGAAAAAATTTGCGAAATTCTGTAGCAATACGGGCTGGGTGTGAGGTAATCTCAGAGGCCGAGATACGGACCCGAGGGATATATGCCCTTTGGCGGCGAACCCTAAGCTGTTGCGCCAGGAGGCGGCCGGGTTTGTTCTCATGGAGCGCAAAGAAGGCTCTGGATTTAATGGCTTGCAGTTTAAGGTCAGCGTTCAGGTGATCCGCCAAAGACTGGCGTGCCTGAAGGAGGCGTTGGAAGGTCTCGTCCGCCCCTGAGGCAATATGTTCGTCTTGGAGCCGCTGAACATCAGCGAGCAAAACTTGGAAATGCGCTTTGTTCCTGTTCTTAAACGCCGTACCGCGGCTAATGAAGAACCCACGAATGCAAGCCTTATGAGCTTCCCAAATTGTGGGGAGAGGAACATCATGTGTAACGTTATCTTGAAAAAAGTTAGATAAGAGCGTTTGCGCATCTAAGAGGACCTGCGGGTCAGATAGAAGAGAGATATTGAGCCGCCAATTACGCTCCTTGGGCACACACAAGGGTGATGAGATCGAGACAGAGACCGCGGCATGATCCGACCAGGTGCGAACCGCAATCGCCGAGTCCCTGACCAAGGTGAGCTCATGTGGAGACATGAAGAAATAGTCCAACCTAGAGTACGAGGAGTGAGCCGCCGAATAAAATGAAAAGTCTCGTTCCCGGCCATGAAACGCCCTCCAAACATCTACTAGCTGATATGAATCCAATAAGCGGCGCATCTGGCGATGCATGCTATCCGGAATAGATGATACCCCGCTCGACGTATCCAGGCGTGGGTCCAAAGGGACATTAAAGTCCCCCGCCAGTACCAGAAGACCCTCCCGAAATGCTGCAAGTTTACGAAGAATGCCTGAGAGGCAACGACACTGTGATTTATTTGGCAAGTACACGGATGCGAACGTGTAAAGTTTCCCCGCTATCGTGCCTTTGGTAAAAAGGAACCGCCCCTCCTCATCTCGGCGCGTCTCAGTCTCCACGAAAGGTACATCCGCCGCAAAGATGATAGCAGAGCCCCTAGACTTTCCACCAGTGTAATTACTATAAAAGCCCAAAGGAAAGTTACGATCAGCCAGGGTGAGAGTAGAGTCCCCGCGAAAGTGCGTTTCCTGAATGAAAATTACCGAAGAGCTCGAAGGGCTCTCAGTTCTCGCAAAATCTGACGTCGCTTCTCAGGGGTATTCAAGCCCCGCACGTTATAAGAAAGCAAGCTAAGCGGCCTATCCCTGTAAGCTGCCATTATGAGGGGCTGTTAGTGGCGGAGAAAGATTAAGATGGAGTGTGAAAAGGGGAGAAGATTACAAGAGGGAGGAGAAGAAAGGGAGAGAAAGAAAAAGATGGAAAAGAAAGAGAGAAAAGAGTGCAAAAGAGAGGAGAGAAGAAGAGAAAGAGAATAGAGGAAAGAAAGAGAGAAGAAAGAAAAAAAGAAAGAAAGAAAGAAAGAGAGAAAAAGAGAAAAAAAAAAAAAAAACGCTTAACAATACAAACAGAGACTGACACAAACAATACAAAGAAAAAGGGGTGTGTTAAAATAATGAAGACAGAGACACAAGGCAAAACAGCAAACAAATAAAACAAAAAAAAAAAAAAACACGAACACAGAAATTCGAGGGAAGTGGTGGACCTAGAGGATAAAGGCTAGGGATGTGAAACACACCGCCCTAAATGGTCCTCTAGGGAATAATACACCAATCCTCGAGGGGGTGGGTCATGCAACCGGTCTGCAGCCGCAGACTATTTAGAAAAATCAATCCCATAACAAGAACAATCCCACAATCACAACCCAGGTCAAACAAAAGATAATACCATAACAGGGTAACTAGGTAATATCGGAAGCCCAACACGTTTTCCCGACCCACAAATCAAAGAGCATGGATAAATAACTGAAGAGAAAAAAAAATAAAAATAAAATAATAATAATTCCAACCCCCCCCCCGACATCACCCACCCTGTTGCTCCCTATCGTTCATAACATAAAATCGGTTAGACAAAGCCTTCTGCGTTAAGGTACAGAGATGCATAAAGATCCAGCATATATTATTGATGTGCAAGCTCATTAGATACCTCCGCTACCATGAAAGTTCAAATACAATTCTTGTATACCCAAACTTAAATTTAAATTTCCCGCTAAAGTCCCCTCCATTGTGCAACAGATAGGGAGTAACGTGCTTCAATATTATTAGCCCCCACCCCTTTTTCTTTCCTTTTCTCTGTTTTTTCCCCTCCTTTTTCTGTTCCCCATTCTCCTCTTCTTCCCTCCCCCTCCCCTTCTGCTTTCTTCCTTTTTTTTTTTTTTTTTTTTTCTTTTCTCCCCCCCCCCTCCGGTTTCATTTTTCTTCTCTTCCCCCTTTCTCTTTTTGTTTGTTTCCTTTTCTTTTTTTTTTTTTTTTCTCCCTTCCCTTTCCCTTTTTTCTTTTTCCTTTCCTTTTCCTTTCCCCTCTTTTCCCTTTCCTTTCCCCCCCTTCCCCAGTCTCCCTCCCGTCCCCTTTCCTTCCCGTCCCCTTTCCCTCCCGTCCCCTTTCCCTCCCTTTGGTTTCCCACAGTCGACTCCCCCTCCCCGATGTACTTTTCCTATCCCCCCCCCCATTCCCTTCTCCTAAACCTGATGGGCACCCAAGAGTGGCGTTATTAGTGCAAGAAATGTCCATTTAATCGAAGGTTGTCGTCCCGGCTGCGAATGTAGAAAGGAAAAAAAATAATCCATGTTGCCCAAAAAAAAAAAAAAAACAACCCCGCATGGCGAGACATATGTTTCTATAACCAGAATGTGCCTATTGTCCAGCATGCCGTCCGAGTGAAACAAATCTGGTATGGCGTGTCACAGGGTAGAACCGGGTAGAGCATATAGAAATGTAAACAAGTATGTATAAACGCCTGAAATAAAAATAAATAAATAAAGAGAAAAAAAAAATAAATAAAAAAAAAAAATATCCATACTCAAAGTCCGCGTCCCAGGAACAAAACGTGTCCTTCTTATCGCCTCCCCTCTCCTCCCGCTCGTCTGGGTTCAGGCCTCGTCCCAGGCCTCCCGCAACTCGCCCTCGTGGATGACCCCAATCACCAGCCAGGAAGAGACAGCCCGCCCTGGTGCCTACTGTACCCCCTCTCCACGCGGGGCAGGTGCGACCAAATGACGGTGTCGGCTCCGTGATCTCTGCGGCCTAGGCACCATCTCCCTACCCTGGCCAGGGAGGGAAAACAGCTCCCAGTCAGGGATCCTTACATCCTGAAGGCCCAGGGCCGCGGCGAAGCGCGGGACATCAGAGGGTGTGCGTATCGAGTGGGCAACGTTATTCACATGGGCCGACAACGAGAACGGATAGCCCCATCTATATGGGATCCGTGCTTCGGATAGGGCTTGTGTCACGGGCCGCAATGCGCGCCTGGCTTGGAGCGTAGTAGGGGAGATGTCATTAAAAATCTCGATATTACCTCCATCGTAGGACCATGTGCGGCGGGCGCGAGCTTTCAAATATATTGCCTCCTTCAGGGTGAAATCCGCAAAGAAGCAAATCAGATCTCTCGGTGGCATTGTAGAAGAGGTAGGAGGAGGCCGCAGCGTGCGGTGAGCGCGAGGTAGATCCGCCGCCGTCACCCGTTCCGATCCTAGGAGGTGGTTAAAGAGGCCCGGTAGATAAATGTGCACGTCCAAAACCTCTTCCGGTACTCCGCGGACACGGAGATTTTGCCGTCGGGACCTGTTATCTAGGTCATCAATACGGCGCCAGACCTCGGAATGCTGCGGAGAGTTAGTCAAAGCCGCCGCAGGTGGTGCGCTGGCCGCCTGCTCCAGGCGCGTCAGCCGCGTGTCTATCGTCGATACCTCCTCCCGCACCTCAGCGATGTCCTGCTGCAGCCTCTCCCGCACTTCCGCCACCAGTGATTGCATGTCCGCCCGCGTGGGCATATCCGCGAGCAGCCGCTCAATTCGTTGGGTGGCCGCGCCAAGGTCCGGGAGCGAATATTCCAGAGAGGAGGCCGAAGAAGCCATGTCCGAGGAGTCGTCTCCCTCCTGGTGCGCTGGCGGCCGGGGTCCAAAATAGGAATCCAATCTTCCCGCTGCCGGTCTGCGCGGAGTCCCCGGGCGAGACTCAGCTGTTTGATGCCGTTTGCCACGACCCATACCAGGTTTTTCTTATTGGAAAAGGCGTATTATTTGTGGGATTGTGAGGAGCTCAGACACTACGCAGCCATCTTGGTTGAGCAGCAGACCACGCCCCTTCACATGGATAAGTCTTACCCTGAAACATGCATTATTTATATGCAGCAGCAGGGAAATTATTGTTGCTCACCTGGCCTTCCTTTTGGATCTATTAAATTCATTGTAATGATTCTACAAGCCGCGGGTTGGCATTTCTCATGCAATGCCCATCAGCCTTAATTAATATGTGTGCATATAACCATGGATGATACGGCCACCTCTGAGGATTTTAATAATGCAGAGGTGTGAGGGCTCTTCGCTTTATGTGTTCATACTTATTGAAGCTTGTGAGGGCGGGGGATAGGTATGGCCTGGCTCACCGCACTGGAAAAAAAAACGTTCTATCCCGTACACAACCGCATTAGCGCTGGGTCTTAGCATTTCCCTAGCGTGCGCTAAATGACCTTGTACACAAACTCCCGTGGACAAGGTGATATGTTAGTAGGTCATCAGGCGCTAAGGTTTAGCGACTCGTGCTAACCTTTTCCTTTAGCGATGGCGTTTTAGCTCATACCAGGTGATAGGGCCCTTTTTTTCCAGTGGTATGATTTAGTGGAGAAAATTATTAGTGCCCCCCCCCAGTTTTGACTGTTTTATGTATGTGCCCCCTAAATATTGTTCCTAGAGTCGCCTCTTTGAGTAAGTAACACAAGAACAATTGTAAAAAAACAAAATGCACTTAATAGCATCGAAAAACAAAGCAATTTCACTCAGAGACTATACAATACAGTATAGTTGAAGCCGCTGCAGAAATTATATTTGGTTATCAACTGCTAAAATATACACAGAACTCCGTCAACACCATTTGTAATTTTAAAAACTATATCAGCCGATAACGTGGGATGTAATATAGCAACTAAAGAGACACACAGATCGATGATATTATATTGATGATATTATAATTATCTGTTATAATGAAATTACTTTAAAAGTCAAAAGGTAATTAACCCCATAAGGACCACTGACGTACATAGTATGTCCTGGGGAAAATTTCCCTTAAGGACCAAGGATGTACTATGTACGTCATGGTCCTTTAATCCCCCCTCCCTATACTCACCGCTCTGGCCGGGCGTGATAACATCAGTTTCAGGCAGTCCCCAGCACCTGCAGGGGAGAACCTGAAAGGAGAGGGCAGGGTCCTTTGGACCCCTGTCTCTCTTGAACGACTCCAAATAAAATAAAAAAGAGAGGCACTGCCCTTTCCAGCAGTGTCACTCTTTAACCCCTTAGGTGCCGGACCACGATCCACTCCTGGAGGTGGCTGACATCTTGGTTGTCAGCAAGCCTCCAGGGTCACCCCCGCCCACTGATGTTGTCACCATATGTGTGAGGATGTCAGTTGACTAGTTAACCCCTTAGCTGCCAAGTGGAGATCAGGGGGTTTTTAGACCCCCATGATCTCCTGATCATAGCCTTTCCAATGATATCAGACATGACCATGTTTGGTGTAAAAAATAGATAAAAAAAATGGGGGTATAATAAAATTGGACTTCAAATCACGTTTAAACAAGATGAGCATAAACGGTCAAAATGAGTTCAACACACAGGTGAAATGGCTCAGCCATGTAACAAAAATTGGGTATTTCTAAACTCAGGATAAAATTTCAAAACTGTTTAGCCAGTGCCTTTTTTGGCAGTTGTAGATTTTGGGGGGTCAAAGTTCTAAAAAATAAATTTTTTCCATTTTTTTTCATCGTACTTCATAAATGTCATGATAGAAAATTATACGATATGATGAAAATATTGGTGTCGTTAGAAAGTCAATTTAATTGGGCGAAAAATGGTATATAATATGTGTGGGTACAGTAATCGATAAGAGGAAAATTTAGAGCTAAACCCAAACAGCGCAGAAATGTAAAAAGAGCAGTGGATACTTTCGGACAAACAATGTTAAAATCGCCTGGTCACTGTGGGGTTAATAAAGCCTCAATGTTATACAGGATAATTCAGAGAGAGGTGAAAACCAGGAGAATGGCAGGAGAAGAGAACAATCTAGCGCAAATAGCCGATTTGGAAAGTGAAATAAATGGGAGAATTTTTCTGGTCTGGCTATTATGACCTAGAATTTTTACTACTCCAGTCATTCTCCTGCTTTTCACCTCTCTCTGAATAACCCTGATAATGTGTCCTTCTCAAAATCCACAGCTGAAAGTGCACTTCACTTTCTGTGTTTCTCTGGGTGTATCCAGAGGAGGTCAGGCTATAGTGTCCACCCACCAGAGTGGGTTCTATTGATTGACTGTTCTGTGACCTTCCTGGGAGGGGGGTAGCTGGCTTAAGTCACATCCCGGCAAAAGCACATGTTCAGACAAAGAATGTTTTTCTCTTTAGTGACATCTAGTGGTGGTCACTAATTGTTACATGGCGGTTAGGGGGGTTATTCACAAATATTTATCTATTATTCATTGGAGTAGATCACCCTATATTCGTGTCCTTAACTGTGCTTCTGCAGAGCGCAGACTGCATAGTCTCTCCTGTGCTGAACACCGGCGCTCAGTGAGTCAGAGTGAACAATGCACTCTGATGTGTTGCGGCATTTTCCAACTCTTTTAGCGAGTGCTGGTGTTCAGTGCACGGGTGTGGACATTTTTTAAAAACATACTTATATATATATATTTATATAAAGTATATATATATTTTTATATAAAGTGGAAGTCCGATCTACTTGTCCTGTTAAGAAATATAATATTTTCAACAAAATAGCATTAGGTCTTTATTCTTAACCTCATAGAGAACAAACACATTAACATAATCAACAAACACAGGTATTTAGTTTAACGCTAGGGTCAGACGAACGCAGTGCGAACGCGCGTGCAGCCGCACTTTATTACGGCCGTAGTAGCAGCAAATGACGGCCAATATACGAAGTACAGCCGCACGAAAGTTCGGCCGTGCAACGCAAGGGGCAAAGGAATGCATTTTTTCGAGAACGTAGAACCGCTAGTACTGACGCAGCAGTGCGCTGCTTCCGCTAGCGGCGTGTGTGCGTGATTAGGAGACGTCAGACACTGCACATGTCCGGCCAACATCACGTCCATTTGTTTTTAATAGCTCCGTCAAAAATCACGGCCGAAATTGCGCATCGTATGACCGCTATCGCGTCTTCCGTGAAAAAGTGCGTTCGGACGCATCAACGCACTTTCTGACGGTAGACGTGAAAAATGCATTCGTCTGACCCTAGCCTAAATGAAACAATTCTTATTGCATTGCAGTTTACTCACATTCATACAACCCACGCATTACAGATCACAATAATGTGCAGGGTGTATGAGTGACTTACAGAGCTACACAACAATAAAGCTCACAGTAATGTGCGGTGTGTATGAGTGACTCACAGAGCTGCACATAATAAAACTCACAGTAAAAAAAGGCAAGATCGCTTCCCAGAGTCCTGGACCAGTGCTGTGTGGGTAAATTTATGTGTGTGCATGCCTTATGTGGATGTTTGTTTGACTTTTGTTTGTGACTTATGTGGATGTGTGGGACTGTATATAGGTTGTGTGGTGTGGATGTGTGGCTGTATGTGGGTGCTCATACAAAGCACGCATTACTGGGAGTTTTATTGCTGTGGTGATCTGTTATACGCTCATACACACCGCACACTACTGTGAGTTTTATTGATGTGGCGCTCTGTGATATACTCATACACGCCACATGTTGTTTTTTTTTGGGGGGGCAGCAATTCATCCTTGGCTCCGGGCAGCACAGTGGCTTGGGCCGGCCCTGGTTTTATCAGGCAGTTATTTTGTTTTTCTTAGTTTCTCTGTTAATTTCCTGTGATAATGTTGCTATTCTTTTAAAATTTGTAATGTGTATATGTGGCTTTTATAGGTTCTTCCAGTACACATATTATGGCATACACAGTTTCTCACATAAGTGAGTACACCCCTCACATTTTTGTAAATATTTTATCTCTTTTCATGTGACAACACTGAAGAAATTACACTTTGCTACAATGTAAAGTAGTGAGTGTACAGCCAGCGGCGTAGCGTGGGTTGTCAGCGCCCGGGGCAGGGCAAGAATTGTGCGCCCCCCAACCTGTGGACACGGTAACACACCATGATTCCCTGACACCAGTAGAGTATTGACCCCGTTACCCCACAAGCACATGTATTGTATATTATTAACAAAATACTGATATAATAAAAAAAATTAAGCACACATGCCCCCCCTCACTACGCCACTGCTACCAGTCACCCTGTCAAAGTATACCCTATCATAGTTCCACTCTCATACTATACCCAGTCACTTTCTCTCAATACCCCAGTCACTCTCCAGGTACCCCCACTTTTTCCCAGTACCCCCAGTCTCTCTCTCAAAGTACCCCAGTCACTCTCTCCCAGTACCCCAGTTACTCCCCAGTACCTCCAGTCACTCACTCTCTCCCAGTACCCTCAGTCACTCTCTCCAAGTACCCCCACTTTTCCCAGTACCCCCAGTCTTTCTCTTTCTCCAAGTACCCCGTCACACTCTCCCAGTAACTCAAGTCACTCTCTCCCAATACCCTCAGTCACTCACTCTCTCCCAGTACCCCCAGTCACTCCAAGTACCCCCACTTTTTCCCAGTACCCCAGTCTCTCTCTCTCTCCAAGTACCCCGTCACACTCTCCCAGTAACCCAAGTCACTCTCTCCCAGTACCTTCAGTCACTCTCTCCCAGTACCTTCAGTCACTCTCTCCCAGTACCTGCAGTCACTCACTCCCAGTACCCCAGTCACTCTCTTTTTCTCTCCAAGTACCCCCTCTTTCTCACAGTACCCCCAGTCACTCTCTCTCTCTATTGAACATCCCCAGTCACTCTCTCCCAGTATACCCAGTCATTCTCTCTCTGAACCTCCAGTCACCCTCTCCCTGTATCCCCTCACTGTGTGTTGGTCATGCTGCTTTGGTGTCCTACAGTGTCACCTACCTGCATGAAGTTGTTGGTGGCCCGGGGGAGCTGTCCAGGGGGTTTAGTGGAGACCGGATTTTAAATGTACTGCAGGGCAGGCGCCTCCCTCCCTCCTTCCTGTTCAATGGCTGCAGGGCTGCCAGCGGTGGGGGCTGGCACAGGGCTTCAAAGGGGGCTGACAAGAATGGTACAGGGTGTTCCGATGAATAATGCTGCGCTGCTTCGTGTGACTCATGTCAGCATTAAGGAGGAGTCAGAACAGGACCAGAATTCTGAGTGCTAGGTCACCGCCGGTGTGGCAAAACTGGCCAACACCTTGCTGATTCCTGCTGGAAAATATTAGTGGTTCATATTTCTTTTGAAATTTTGCGCCCCCTAAGAAAATTGCGCCCGGGGCGACCGCCCCCTAGGCACCCCCCACGCTACGCCACTGTGTACAGCTTTTATAACAGTGGAAATGTGCTGTCCCCTCATAATAACTTAACACAGAGCCATTAATGTCTAAACCGTTGGCATCAAAAGTGAGTACACCCCTAAGTGAAAATGTCTGAATTAGGTCCAAAGTGTCAATATTTTGTGTGGCCACCATTACTAATATGTGGCCACCATTTTTTTCCAGCACTGCCTTAACCCTCTTGGACATGGAGTTCACCAGAGCTTCACAGGTTGCCATTGCAGTCCTCTTCCACTCCTCCATGATGACATCACGGAGATGGTGGATGTTAGAGACCTTTCTCTCCTCCACCTTCCGTGTGAGGATGCCCCACAGATGCTCAATAGGGTTTAGGTCTGCAGACATGCTTGGCCAGTCCATCACCTTTACCCTCAGCTTCTTTAGCAAGGCAGTGGTCCTCTTGGAGGTGTGTTTGGGGTCGTTATCATGTTGGAATACTGCCCTTCGGCCGAGTCTCCGAGGGGAGGGGATTATGCTCTGCTTCAATATGTCACAGTACATGTTGGCATTTATGGTTCCCTCAATGAACTGTAGCTCCCCAGTGCCGGCAGCACTCATGCAGCCCCAGACCATGACACTCTCACTACCATTCTTGACTGTAGGCAAGACACACTTGTCTTTGTACTCCTCACTTGGTTTCCGCAACACACACACTTGACACCATCTGAACCAAATAACTTTATTTATCTTGTCCTCATCAGGCCACAGGACATGGTTCCAGTAATCCATGCACTTAGTCTGCTTGAGAAAACTGTTTGCAGGCTTTCTTGTGCATCAAGGAAGAGGCTTCCTTCTTGGATTACAGCCATGCAGACCAATTTGATGCAGTGTACAGCGTATGGTCTGAGCACTGACAGGCTGACCCCCCACCCCTTCAACTTCTGCAGCAGTGCGGCAGCACTCCTATGTCTGTTTCCCAAAGACAACCTCTGGATAGGTGACATATCCCCTAACCCTGGCCCCACAACACATCCAATACTTCCCTCTCATCCTATCTCCATCGCACATAAATCACCTCCCTGCAAGCCCAGCAACCTCATTCCCATCATCCCTCAGCGCCTGTCCTCTTTCTCCTGCGCCCTCTGGAACGCTTGCTCTGTGTGCAACAAACTCACAGCCGTCCATGACCTCTTCCTTTCAAACTCCTTCAACCTCCTAGCTTTAACTGAAACCTGGCTAACTCCCTCTGACACGGCCTCCGTTGCTGCTCTCTCACGTGGCGGTCTACACTTGAGCCATACCCCCAGACCGGATGAGAGAAATGGTGGCGGGGTCGGACTCCTGCTCTCTCCCACCTGCACCTACCAGCATCTCCCTCCACCCCCATCCCTCTCCTTCTCCTCCTTCGAGACACACTGCATCCGCCTGTTCTCTCCTCTGGCCCTCAGGGTGGCAGTCATCTACCGCCCACCGGGACCAACCTCCCAGTTCTTTGACCACTTTGCTACCTGGCTTTCTCACTTCCTGTCTTCTAATCTTCCATGCCTAATTCTCGGGGACTTCAACATTCCCATTGACGATCCTTCCGCTCCTGCTGCCTCCAAACTTCTTTCACTCACGTCCTCCCTTGGACTCACACAATCCTCCCTCCTCCCTACCCACCGCGATGGTCACGTTATTGACCTGGTCTTTTCCAACCTCTGCTCCATTTCTGAGTTCAAATGTCGCCCTTTCCCCATCTCTGACCACCACCTTCTCGCTTTCAACCTATCTGGACTTCCTAAACACCCTGCTCCCCCACCCCGCACACACACTCGCAGAAATCTACATGCTGTGGACCCCCATCAATTCTCCAACCTACTTCACCACCTCCCTCATACCTCATCCTTCACCTGCCCTGATGCTGCCACCAATCACTACAACACTACGCTTATCTCTGCTCTAGACACTCTTGCTCCTCTTCGACTCTGTAAGGCCCCACGCTGCCAGCTTCAGCCCTGGCACACCCTCCAGACTCGCTACCTGCAAAGATGCTTCCGCACCGCAGAGCGTGCCTGGAGGAAATCCCGCTCTGAAGCTGATTTTGTTCACTTCAAGTTTATTCTCCGGTCATACACCTCTGCCCTCCACTTGGCCAAACAATCCTTCTTCTCATCTCTTATATCTACGCTGTCCTCCAACCCTAAACGGCTCTGGTCCACCTTCAACACCCTCCTCTACCCACCTGCACCTCCCCCCTCAGCTGCCTTCAGCGCTCAAGACCTGGCAGACTACTTCCTCAGTAAAACTCTAACTATCAGAAGCAACATCCCAACACAAGATAGTTATCTGCCACCTCCACTCCCACAGGTCCCCTCTGCCACCCTCTGCCGCTTCCTCCCAGCCACTGAGGAGGAAGTCAATTCCTTATTGTCCTCCTCACATCTCACCACGTGCCCGCTCGACCCCATTCCCTCACATCTAATTCCTCCCCTCTCCTCCTCCCTCACCCCTGCTCTCACACACATCTTCAACCTATCTCTCTCCACTGGCTCCTTTCCATCCGCCTTCAAACACGCGCTAGTTACCCCTTTACTAAAGAAACCATCCCTAGGCCCCAACTCTCCATCCAACTACCGCCCTGTATCCCTGCTTCCCTTCACATCAAAGCTCTTAGAAAAACTAGTCTTCAACCGCCTCTCCCTCTTCCTGTCCTCCAATTCCCTACTTGACCCCCTGCAATCTGTTTCCGTCCCCTACACTCAACTGAAACTGCCCTCACCAAAGTCACCAACGACCTCCTAACTGCTAAAAAACACGGCCACTATCAGATTCATATCCTGCTTGACCTCTCGGCTGCTTTTGACACTGTTGACCACCCCCTCCTTCTACAGACCCTCAACTCTCTGGGTCTCGGTGACACTGCACTTGCTTGGGTTGACTCCTATTTATCCAACAGGTCCTTCTGTGTGTCCTTTGCTGGTAACTCCTCCTCTTCATTGCCTCTATCTGTTGGTGTACCTCAAGGCTCTGTCCTTGGTCCTCTGCTCTTTTCCATCTACACCTCCTCCCTGGGCAAAATCATCAACAGCTTTGGCTTTAATTACCACCTCTACGCTGATGACACTCAGATCTACCTCTCTACCCCTGATCTCTCTCCCCCTGTCCTCTCAAAAGTCATTGACTGTTTATCTGGCATCTCCTCCTGGATGGCCTCCCACCACCTAAAGATCAACATGTCAAAGACTGAGCTCCTACTTATTCCTCCCTCCAATGCCTCCCCACCTCCTGACTTCTCTATCATGGTGGAGGGTATCACCATCTCCCCATCAAACCAAGTTCGCTGTCTTGGAGTTACACTTGACTCTGCTCTTTCCTTCATCCCCCACATCCAGTCTCTTTCCTCCTCCTGCCGATACCAACTGCGTAATATTTCCAGAATTCGGCCATTTCTTACCGCTGTCACCACAAAACAACTCATACACGCCCTGGTAATCTCCCGACTCGACTATTGCAATAATCTCTTATCTGGCCTCCCTCTGTCCCGCCTCTCCCCCCTACAATCCATCCTGAACGCCTCCGCCAGGCTAATTCACCTCACCCGCCGCTCTGTCTCTGCCGCTCCCCTCTGCGTGTCCCTTCACTGGCTCCCCATCCACTGCAGAATTAAGTTCAAAATCCTTATCCTTACCTACAAAACCCTCACTAACTCAGCGCCCCACTACCTGTCCTCACTAATCACCAAATACACCCCAGCCCGCTCCCTAAGGTCAAACAGTGACCTGCGCCTAGCTTCTCCCCGCATCACCTCTTCCCATGATAGACTGCAGGACTTCACACGCGCAGCCCCCACTCTCTGGAACGCTCTCCCTCGTACTGTCAGACTTTCCCCTAACTTCTCTTCCTTCAAACGCTCCCTTAAAACGTTCCTATTTAGGGAAGCCTACCACCCAACTCACTGACACAACCATCAATCACTCTCACCTTACAGTCCTCTCCCCCTGTTTCCAACCCCAACCCTCCTAGATTGTGAGTTCCTACGGGAATAGGGCCCTCATCTCCTCCTGTACTGTTTGTCAAATGTTGTTCAATGTATTGTAACCCTGTCTATACTGTGCTTATTGTACAGCGCTGCGGAATATGCTGGCGCTTTATAAATAAAGAATAATAATAAATATGACACTGAGCATGTGCATTCAACTTCTTTGGTCAACCATGGCGAGGCCTGTTCTGTCCTGTGGAACCTGTCCTGTTAAACCGCTTTATGGTCTTGGCCACTGTGCTGCAGCTTGGTTTCAGGGTCTTGGCAATCTTCTTATAGCCTAGGCCATCTTTATGTAGAGCAGTGGTTCCCAACCGCGGTCCTCAAGTACCCCCAACAGGTCAGGTTTTCCAGATATCCAAAGCACAGCACAGGTGATATGATTTGCTGCTCAGTGAGTGCAGGATTCAGTCTGCATTTCCCCAAGGTGATCCTTTAAAACCTGGCCTGTTGGGGGTACTTGAGGCCTGCAGTTGGGAACCACTGATGTAGAGCAACAATTATTTTTTTCAGATCCTCAGAGAGTTCTTTGCCATGAGGTGCCATGGTGAACTTCCAGTGACCAGTATGCGAGAGTGAGAGCGATAACACCAAATTTAACACACCTGCTCCCCATTCACACCTGAGACACATGTCGCATGAAGAGATATAAAATATTTACAAAAATGTGAGGGTGTACTCCTGTGAGATACTGTACCATCATTGTTTCTTTTTGTATTAACTATTGGTTGCCTTTTATTCATTTGCTACGAATTGATGAATAAAAATTGCCAAATTAAATAAGAAAAATACATGATGCTCAGTGACAGAAAGGCACTTTTTTTTAAAAATTCTTTATTTAAAGAGTCACGTATCCATTAGCACATAACATACAGTGGATAAAGAGGAATAGCGATGATAAGACACGGTAACACTTATTTTTCAATATAACATCAAAAGACAATCCCACAAAATATGGGAAGACACCCTATACAAAGGGAAAAACAAAAAACACATAATAATAAAAAAACAAATCATAAAAAACATAAAAGTAAACAGGACAAAGTATAAGGGGGGTAAAGGGGAATGTTCCAACCATCAGCTGAAGGTGTGTTATGAGATGGGACCATCCGGGCACCAGCCCGAAGCAGGGTTAATAGAGCAAGACAATTGATTTACTAATTAGGGGCATGCGATGTACTCTTCCCATACGGACCATGTTTTAGTGAAGGAGCTAACAGTGTCTCTGACCTTGGCCGTCAGTTCGTCCATAAGACAGGCATCAACGATCTTTTCCGTTACTACAGTCCAGGAAGGGAGAACACTCTGGCGCCAAAATGCCGCCAAGGCCCGTCGGACCGCAAGGGCCAGCCTATTGAATAAAAGTTGCTCAGATCGAGACAGAGCCGACAGGGGACGAGAGAGGAAGTATGCCCAGGGATCAAGGGGTAGTTGTCGGTGGAATATTTTCTGAAATTCAGCATGAATTAGAGACCAGAAGCGGCGTACAACCGGGCAGTCCCACCACATATGAATATAAGTGCCCTTATCCCCGCAGTCTCGCCAACAGAAATCACTGGATGTGACTCCCATACGATAAAGGGATACCGGGGTGACATACCAGCGGAGTAAGATTTTGTATGATTGTTCCTGGTGAGTAACACAAATGGAGGACCTGGCTGTCTGTTCCCATATATCCTCCCCTTCGTCGCCTGGCAATGGATCACATAAATCAACCTCCCATTTATCACAATACGTGAGGGGTCCCCACTGACCTGGGCTGGAGCTAAGAAGAAGGTATAATTGGGATATAAGCCCTTTTAGGGGGCCATCTGCCATACAAAGACGCTCTAAAGTGGTAAGGGGAACAGTTGAGACCCTTTCTAAAGTCAGAGCAGTAGCGAAATGTCAGACCTGTAGGAACCGAAAAAAGGAAAAAGGAGTCAAATGACCACGTTCCTGAAGTTCGGAAAAAGTGATGAGCCGTCCACTCTGATAAAGGTCTCGGTACCTCAGTAGCCCCGCTCCCACCAGTCCCCCGAAGTCCGAGGCCCTCAATCCCGGTGGAAATTCTCTAGTACGTAGTAAGGGGGTGAGGGGGGAGGAAGTGCCCACCAGCGTAAATTTCTTCCTAGCTAGCTCAAAAAGGCGAAGAGATGTCAGAATCGAGGGACACGCCGTGCGTAAAATGAAAAATTCTATTTTTCATTATAATTACCATAAACCTTTTCCAAGTTTCTTCTTATATATCAAAACCAAAGTAAGAGCTGCGCTACGCCATGGCGGAGACCCCCAAAAAGAATCAATCACAAAACTGTATTGGTCTTTCTCAGAAGTCTAGCTTTCCTCGTTAAACCAGATCTATTTATTAAAATTCAAAGAATTTATAGCCAATCAGTGTACAGATACATTACAACATCAAAGTTTAGCCACTCAGTTAACTTACTACCATATATGGTTCACAAGAAATCCTTTTCCCATATTCCCGCTTCTGTGCACATTTTCCTGCACTGAACATAACAGGAAATCGGCCACAGCTCATATCCTATAGAAGGAACAACGGTCTCTGCAGTATTGAAACTAACAGAAATGGAGGGGGGGAATTTCACAGCCCATTTTATAAGAACAGGCTTTTTAAGACAAAATATTTATTATATTTACAGGAAATTAAAATCTAACAATTCTTTCCTTTGATCACATATCACCTGTGATCATCTAAAAGATAAACCAAACTTAGGCAATTAAACTAATTAAACCTGGGCTACAGTGTCCTTGCCTAAGACCTTTAGATCATTCTAGATGCTCAGGGGGGAAGAAAAAAATTCTGGTATTTACTCCTAAAATACCTCAATACCTTTATAATGTACAAAAGGGATTCCCCAAGGAGGCCCTTTATGAGCATAAAATACACTTATCTATCTAGATTCACTCTTCCAGCGAACCACTTGGAGCGTAGGCAAAAATACCTAATCTAGACATTAAATAACTATTTATTCCCATTTCCCAAAATATAATTCACCTAACAAGAAAAGTATAATAACTTGAATGTAAAAGTTCATTTATCTAATAAATCAACATGAGTCAGATCTATATCTGTGTGTTTTCCTATGTTCAGCTTCACTCCACAAAATGTATACACACCTGCATTCATACACACACTCAAGAAATACATTCTCATTTTCACAAATCCAACCTTTCTCACACTTATCTAGGGGATTAAATAAAAAATAAGAAATAAAAATAATATTCCATAATCTAATACCGTAGTCCACAGTACGAGATCAGGGTGTGGTCTTTTTTTTCAACATCCCAGCTTGAGACGCATAATCATTGAATGTCATCAGAGCTCCCACCATAGGGACTCCTGAACAAGCTGTCTCTTTGCGCTGGTTGCTTATTACCTGTGACCTTTGACCTTGACACAAAATGTCCATGATTCGTTCCATATGCAGTCATTGTGACTGTCAGGTTTCTTGATGATGTGATACGGTTTTAGCAACAATAAAGAAAATAAAAAAGAAAAGAAAATATGGTATACCCCGCTAATCATATACATCCATTCATTCATTGTCACTCTCAAATGCACGAAAACAATAAAAATGTTAATTTACACAAGAAGAGACACCGATAATAAATTTTAAAATTTCCCCGCAAAGCCTATCGGCCTCACGCAACGAGAAAAAAATGATACTACTTCTTGTAGTATTGTTAGAGAAAAATTGTTAGAGAAAAATATATATACGCAACTTTGGCTCAAAAGGGAAATAGCCGAAGTGCATATTCCACCCATTTTAAATATAAAAAAAAAATATTTAAATACTATCCTATTCAGTCTTGTTCGGTGTTTTGAAACAAACCTGGTGTTTATAAAACACACCAATCCTCAAATGAAATAAAAAAAAAATAAAACAGCATTAATTTTACCGAATCAGAACTTTCCATTTACCACTATATATGTCATGAAACGTATTTATGCAAATGCATTAAATTATATGTTCCTAAATACATTAATTAACTCTAATTTTAATTGGATGTGATCTTCAATAATCCTAAATGTGTCAGGGAATTTTGAACAATATTGATTGTAACCAAACAACAAAAATAATAAAATATAAAATAATTAAAGACACAAAATAATTATCACTTAGACGACAACACAAAGATAATCCATCAGCATATAAAAATACATTATCTTCTTTCTTTGTCTTCGGTCTTATTGGTTTAAAAAAACAGTTTTGTAAAACTGACATGTCTTAAGTTTTATTTCCAAATCAATGATCTTCTTTAATCGCCTGATTTATTGATGAGTTATCGATAAACTAGAATGTTTTATTGCCTGGTGTCTGATAATTCCTTATTATCCGGTTGATATAACATTGCAATGTGAAATGATAATGTGTTTGAGTAAATTTCCTTCAATTCCAACAGCTTTATCAATATTGGTATCACATAATCTTCCATCTAGCTTGATCAAAGTTGGCATGCATGGGTAATTTTCACCTAAAGTAAAAACTTGGGAAAAAAATGTATTATTAACCTGTCAAAAACTTTAAAATTCATATGGTTAAAATACTTTTAAACTGGAGAAAAAAAAATGCAACACATTTTTGGACACAAAGAAATAGGAGTGGTCATGAGAGAGAGAAAATGGAGGAGCTGGGAGAAAAATGTGAAAACTGTTTTTTTTTTTTGCAACGGTCACCAATTTTCTCAAAATGCTCTTCAATTCAAATAAAAAATAAAATAACAAAAATATCATGAACTGGGAAAGAAAGTATAGAAGGGCATGTTAAAAACTTGACGCGTTAACTAGCACAAAGTTCTCAGAGGAAACTCAGAGAAAAAGATTCTTAATAAACATCTAAAACTACAATCATTATTAAGGATATTGGTTAAAAACAAACATTCAAACGTGAGGTGTTTGTGCAGCTATTTTACAACCTGTTTTATTCCCTCCAAGAAAAATTCAATCGGGGTACAGTCATACTAGACATCTGGCTACCACTGCAGAAAAAGATAACAATCAAACAATACTCAAGATACCAAACTACAACCTTCCATCTCCCTTAGTCAACTAAAATAAAACCAAAAAAACCCACCTTCTCTCATTTGAAATCTGCCTAAATTCCTTTGTACATCGCTACTAAACCTGTAGGCGCTTTCCTTTAAACTTTCACTCAAATCCTTCAGCTTTATATCACTTCATCCTCTTAGATTCCAAACAACTAAACATGAACCTACATATATATTCCATTATACAAGTTACAAAACTGTAAATGATCTCAGTCAGCCATTTTGGCAAAACATATAACCTATATTAAGGTGTGGTCAATCCCTTAGTGCTGGACTCAAACAAAGACCAGAGGAAAATAACCGACCACGCCTCTTTTGAGAAAATGTATAACTTATATTTAAGGCAGATTGAGCCCATCACCTTGATACACTAATTTTTTTTATATCATACATCAACTTATAACATAACATTCACGTGTAACCTGCCTTGTCAGAGTATTGACTTTCTATGTTCATCTTTCAAACATAAGCTAAGAACAAAAAAAAGCAGTAATTTTTGAAATTTACTGTAAAAGTAAAGCCCTATTGTCTCCATTTCCTGTGCCTTTTTTTTTTTTTTTTTTTTACACGAGGCAAGGCAGTAATGACACAGAAACAAAGCAACCTGGTTTAAGAGAAGCAGTCCCTATACTTAAATTACATATAAAAAACATAATATCAAAACTACGGAATACAAAACATCAAAGATAAACACATACATTAATAGTTAGTAAAGACAAACATTTAAATAAACAGACGCAATCAATGGCAAGAAACAAAATAAAAAATAAAACAAAAACAAAGATGCAATCTGAAAGAAAAAACAGTTAGCAAATCCTTTAGAATCAGCGCGCAAACACATGCAGCAAAAAAATTAAGAAAAAATGGCAGCAGCGCGCAAGAAAATAAAAATAAAAAGTAAGAGGAAAAAGAAAAAACTGTCTCTCAATGGGAGATAAAATCAGTTGATATATAAGAAGAAATCAAAATCTAATCAGTTAAAATAAAATTCTCACAATTACAAGATATGGACAACCCAGAAACACCAGAATTGAAGTACAAGATAGACACAGAACGGAGACAATACAACTAGAAACATCTCTTTCCTTTTTTTATGAGTTCAATTTCCAGCATATACAAATACTCAGCACACCGGGCGAGTTCAAACACACGTGAGGTCCTCAAACGATTTTTCCTTTACTACAATACATAAAATGACAAAAACAAACCAAGACAAAGAGTCCAACCTTGCACCAAAAAAAATCAAAAAAAAAAATCAACAAGCTCTGAACCATAGCTTTAACGTCAAGGAAAATAAACAAAAACCAAGCCTGGAGGCAAGTTTGCAAAATCTGAACAAGCAAATGTAAGGATACATTCAAAAGTAAAGATACACTTAAATGTAAGGATACATCCGAATGGCAAATACCACTTCAGACAACAACTGAAAAATTCTATTTTTCATTATAATTACCATAAACCTTTTCCAAGTTTCTTCTTATATATCAAAACCAAAGTAAGAGCTGCGCCACGCCATGGCGGAGACCCCCAAAAAGAATCAATCACAAAACTGTATTGGTCTTTCTCAGAAGTCTAGCTTTCCTCGTTAAGCCAGATCTATTTATTAAAATTCAAAGAATTTATAGCCAATCAGTGTACAGATACATTACAACATCAAAGTTTAGCCACTCAGTTAACTTACTACCATATATGGTTCACAAGAAATCCTTTTCCCATATTCCCGCTTCTGCGCACATTTTCCTGCACTGAACATAACAGGAAATCGGCCACAGCTCATATCCTATAGAAGGAACAACGGTCTATGCAGTATTGAAACTAACAGAAATGGAGGGGGGGAATTTCACAGCCCATTTTATAAGAACAGGCTTTTTAAGACAAAATATTTATTATATTTACAGGAAATTAAAATCTAACACAAAATAGGTCTGGAGGTTCTAGGAAGCCATATATAGAGGTCAGGGCGGTCAGGGAACATAAAGACGGATTCTAGTGCGACCCACCGTCTAGCAGACGCGGGAGAGTGCCAGGCCACAACCTGAGTCAACTGGGCTGCGCAATAATATAAGTATAGGTAAGGGAGCCCTAGTCCTCCGCGGGTCTTAGGGCGATATAGAATATGGCGCGCCACCCTATGCCTCTTATTTTGCCAAATAAACGAGTCGATCGCCTGTTGAAGCCCGGCTAAATCCCTTTGAGTTAGTAATAAAGGTAGCGCCTGGAACAGAAAAAGAATACGTGGGAGAATGTTCATCTTTATGCTATGAATGCGTCCTATCCACGATATGGGCTTATCACACCAATGCTCCAGATCACACTTAATCTGATGAACCATAGTTGTGAAGTTCTTGCCATAAAGAGCTTTCGGATCTGCTGTTAGAAGGATACCCAAATACGGCAATTCAGAAGGAGCAAGACGGAACCCAAATTCTGATTCAATCGAGGCTGTGTCTGTGTGTAACATATGGAGGGGCATAGCACAGGATTTAGTGTAATTAATGCAAAACCCCGCTATTTTACCAAAATCGGATAACAACGGTCTAAGATGGGAAAGAGAAGAGATGGGATCTGTCAAAGTGAGAAGGATGTCGTCGGCGTAAACCGAGACAGTGAAATTATCTCCTCCGACTGAACCCCCCTTATACCGGGGTGACCTCGTATGGCAGCCAATAAGGGTTCAAGAGAGAGGAGAAAGAGAAGGGGCGAGAGAGGACAGCCCTGACGAGTGCCATTAAGAATAGGGAACCGAGTGGGGCAACAGACCGGGATTCGGACCTGCGCAGACATACCAGAGTAAAGAGTATGCACCGTATTAAGATAAGGGTCTGGGAGGCCAAAGCGGGAGAGGGTAGAAAAAAGGAAAGGCCGTTCCACCCTGTCAAAAGCCTTCTCCGCGTCCAACGATAAGACAAGGGAAGGCGTCGCTCGAGAAGATAGCCACCAGATCAGGTCGGCATTACGTCTAGTGTTATCAAATAGTTGACGATTAGGGACAAAACCGACCTGATCCGGATGGACTAAGGATTGGAGGAGCGGACTAAGGCGGGTCGCCAGGACCTTAGCAAGAATCTTGGCATCAAAGTTAATGACAGATATAGGGCGGTAGCTCTCAACCGCTGCAGGGTCTTTACCAAGGCACTTTTAAAACTTGTTCTTAGACCATCACTCACTGACCGGAGCTGCCTGTTCACCATTTACCAGTATGACCTCATCAATCAACAGCCAAGAGCGGGAGTTGCGAACCAGCAACTTTTGCAATCCGGTGGCGGCATCGTATATACATTGTAGAACTCATTCTGCCCATTTTTGGTACAATGTAACTACATGACCAATCATTGTGACATGTTAAAAGAGCTAAACTGGCCGTCGCTGTAATTTAGACGCACCCTTCACCTTTCCAACCTGGTGTTTTTAAGAGGATTTCTGGGAAGCTACCACCCTACCCGAATTGGCTGCTAGAGATAAGCTGTTCGGTTTGATCGGTTCGGAGTTCGCATCAAACATAGCCTGTTCGCATGTTCGCGAACTACGAACATTTCTGCATGTTCGCCGCGTGTTCGCCCACAATTGACCACAATGCACTTTTCCACTGACCTCAAGCTTGTAATTGGATACAGCCTTTACTTCTACAAAATATTTGGGAATTGAGGTGATCTGTGTCTTGTCACTGCCACGCAGTATTTTGGGGGTCAGTAATTTCGACAAAATATTTGTGAATTGAGGTAATCTGTGTCTTGTCACTGCCAGTGCCACGCAGTATTTTGGGGGTCAGTAATTTCTACAAAATATTTGTGAATTGAGGTGATCTGTTTCTTGTCACTGCCATTGCCACGCAGTATTTTGGGGGTCAGTAATTTCTACAAAATATTTGTGAATTGAGGTGATCTGTGTCTTGTCACTGCCAGTGCCACGCAGTATTTTGGGGGTCAGTAATTTCTACAAAATATTTGGGAATTGAGGTGATCTGTGTCTTGTCACTGCCATGCAGTATTTTGGGGGTCAGTAATTTCTACAAAATATTTGGGAATTGAGGTGATCTGTGTCTTGTCACTGCCAGTGCCATGCAGTATTTTGGGGGTCAGTAATTTCTACAAAATATTTGGGAATTGAGGTAATCTTTGTTTTGTCACTGCCACCAGCAACTATTTTGGGGGGTCAGTAATTTCTACAAAATATTTGGGAATTGAGGTAATCTTTGTCTTGTCACTGCCACCAGCAACTATTTTGGGGGGGTCAGTAATTTCTACAAAATATTTGGGAATTGAGGTAATCTTTGTCTTGTCACTGCCACCAGCAACTGTTTTGGGGGTCAGTAATTTCTACAAAATATTTGGGAATTGAGGTAATCTGTATGTTCTCACTGGCTGCCACCAAGTATTTTGGGGGGTCAGTAATTTCTACAAAATATCTGGGAATTGAGGTAATCTGTGTCCTGTCACTGCCACGCAGTATTTTGGGGGTCAGTAATTTCTACAAAATATTTGGGAATTGAGGTGATCTGTGTCTTGTCACTGCCACGCAGTATTTTGGGGGTCAGTAATTTCTACAAAATATTTGTGAATTGAGGTGATCTGTGTCTTCTCACTGCCAGTGCCACGCAGTATTTTGGGGGTCAGTAATTTCTACAAAATATTTGGGAATTGAGGTAATCTTTGTCTTGTCACTGCCACCAGCAACTATTTTGGGGGATCAGTAATTTCTACAAAATATTTGGGAATTGAGGTAATCTTTGTCTTGTCACTGCCACCAGCAACTATTTTGGGGGGGTCAGTAATTTCTACAAAATATCTGGGAATTGAGGTAATCTGTGTCCTGTCACTGCCACGCAGTATTTTGGGGGCCAGTAATTTCTACAAAATATTGGTGAATTGAGGTGATCTGTGTCTTGTCACTGCCAGTGCCACGCAGTATTTTGGGGGGTCAGTAATTTCTACAAAATATTTGGGAATTGAGGTGATCTGTGTCTTGTCACTGCCAGTGCCACGCAGTATTTTGGGGGTCAGTAATTTGTACAAAATATTTGGGAATTGAGGTGATCTGTGTCTTGTCACTGCCAGTGCCACGCAGTATTTTGGGGGTCAGTAATTTCTACAAAATATTTGTGAATTGAGGTGATCTGTGTCTTGTCACTGCCAGTGCCATGCAGTATTTTGGGGGTCAGTAATTTCTACAAAATATTTGGGAATTGAGGTGATCTGTGTCTTGTCACTGCCAGTGCCATGCAGTATTTTGGGGTCAGTAATTTCTACAAAATATTTGGGAATTGAGGTGATCTGTGTCTTGTCACTGCCACGTAGTATTTTGGGGGTCAGTAATTTCTAGAAAAATATTTGTGAATTGAGGTAATCTGTGTCTTGTCACTGCCAGTGCCACGCAGTATTTTGGGGGTCAGTAATTTCTACAAAATATTTGTGAATTGAGGTGATCTGTTTCTTGTCACTGCCAGTGCCACGCAGTATTTTGGGGGTCAGTAATTTCTACAAAATATTTGTGAATTGAGGTGATCTGTGTCTTGTCACTGCCAGTGCCACGCAGTATTTTGGGGGTCAGTAATTTCTACGAAATATTTGGGAATTGAGGTGATCTGTGTCTTGTCACTGCCAGTGCCATGCAGTATTTTGGGGGTCAGTAATTTCTACAAAATATTTGGGAATTGAGGTAATCTTTGTCTTGTCACTGCCACCAGGAACTATTTTGGGGGATCAGTAATGTCTACAAAATATTTGGGAATTGAAGTAATCTTTGTCTTGTCACTGCCACCAGCAACTGTTTTGGGGGTCAGTAATTTCTACAAAATATTTGGGAATTGAGGTAATCTGTATGATCTCACTGGCTGCCACCAAGTATTTTGGGGGTCAGTAATTTCTACAAAATATCTGGGAATTGAGGTAATCTGTGTCTTGTCACTGCCACGCAGTATTTTGGGGGTCAGTAATTTCGACAAAATATTTCGGAATTGAGGTGATCTGTGTCTTGTCACTGCCAGTGCCACGCAGTATTTTGGGGGTCAGTAATTTCTACAAAATATTTGGGAATTGAGGTGATCTGTGTCTTGTCACTGCCAGTGCCACGCAGTATTTTGGGGGTCAGTAATTTCTACAAAATATTTGGGAATTGAGGTGATCTGTGTCTTGTCAATGCCAGTGCCATGCAGTATTTTGGGGGTCAGTAATTTCTATAAAATATTTGGGAATTGAGGTGATCTGTGTCTTGTCACTGCCACCCAGTATTTTGGGGTCAGTAATTTCTACAAAATATTTGGGAATTGAGGTGATCTTTGTCTTGTCACTGCCAGTGCCATGCAGTATTTTGGGGGTCAGTAATTTCTACAAAATATTTGTGAATTGAGGTGATCTGTTTCTTGTCACTGCCAGTGCCACGCAGTATTTTGGGGGTCAGTAATTTCTACAAAATATTTGTGAATTGAGGTGATCTGTGTCTTGTCACTGCCAGTGCCATGCAGTATTTTGGGGTCAGTAATTTCTACAAAATATTTGGGAATTGAGGTAATCTTTGTCTTGTCACTGCCACCAGCAACTATTTTGGGGGATCAGTAATGTCTACAAAATATTTGGGAATTGAGGTAATCTTTGTCTTATCACTGCCACCAGCAACTATTTTGGGGGGGTCAGTAATTTCTACAAAATATTTGGGAATTGAGGTAATCTTTGTCTTATCACTGCCACCAGCAACTATTTTGGGGGGGTCAGTAATTTCTACAAAATATTTGGGAATTGAGGTAATCTGTATGATCTCACTGGCTGCCACCAAGTATTTTGGGGGGTCAGTAATTTCTACAAAATATCTGGGAATTGAGGTAATCTGTGTCCTGTCACTGCCACGCAGTATTTTGGAGGTCAGTAATTTCGACAAAATATTTGTGAATTGAGGTGATCTGTGTCTTGTCACTGCCAGTGCCACGTAGTATTTTGGGGGTCAGTAATTTCTACAAAATATTTGGGAATTGAGGTGATCTGTGTCTTGTCACTGCCAGTGCCACGTAGTATTTTGGGGGTCAGTAATTTCTACAAAATATTTGGGAATTGAGGTGATCTGTGTCTTGTCACTGCCACGCAGTATTTTGGGGGTCAGTAATTTCGACAAAATATTTCGAAATTGAGGTGATCTGTGTCTTGTCACTGCCAGTGCCACGCAGTATTTTGGGGGTCAGTAATTTCTACAAAATATTTGGGAATTGAGGTGATCTGTGTCTTGTCACTGCCAGTGCCACGCAGTATTTTGGGGGTCAGTAATTTCTACAAAATATTTGGGAATTGAGGTGATCTGTGTCTTGTCAATGCCAGTGCCATGCAGTATTTTGGGGGTCAGTAATTTCTACAAAATATTTGGGAATTGAGGTGATCTGTGTCTTGTCACTGCCACCCAGTATTTTGGGGTCAGTAATTTCTACAAAATATTTGGGAATTGAGGTGATCTGTGTCTTGTCACTGCCAGTGCCATGCAGTATTTTGGGGGTCAGTAATTTCTACAAAATATTTGTGAATTGAGGTGATCTGTTTCTTTTTTTTTTTTTTTTTTTTAGATTCAAAATTTTATTTTGAAAGAATGTCATCAGTACAATCGGCGATTGAACATAAATGAAATAAGACAAAAACAATAGTCAAAAATGGGGTCAGCAATACAACGACTTAGGAAAAGAAATAAAAAGAATGAAGGGAAGGGGACGCGAACTGCACCAACCGCATGCCAGCAATGGTGTAATGAGAGGGAGAGAAAGAAAAAGGGGGGTAATAAAAAACAAAGTAAATTTAAGGGAGAGAGAACGGCAACTGCCTGTATTGTGACTTTCCCGGCTCGCTCCCAGGGGAGGCCGTGGAAGGGTATTGTCACGAGGCCCAGGAGCCCGAGGGCCAAATATGGCAACCAGAGCCATGGTAGGTGCCATAGTGGCGCGCCTCTGGACATCCTGACGTGCAAATAAAAAAAAAATGGGGGGGGTGGGGGGGGAAGAAAGAAACACCATCGCTAGCATCGCATAGGCCCATGAAGGAACAAGGTGACATCAGTGTGGAACAGAAGTCCTCGTGACATAGTCTCAAATGTATCCCCAGCCGGGGAATGACAGCGGGAAAAAATAAAATAAAATGGTGGTCAAAGCGTCTCTGAGTCAAAGAAAGGGAAGGGAAGGGGCGGGGAGGACTCACTGGGCCAAATATCAGAGTCAAAAAGAAATGTCAGCGGTATAATTCAGCTTGCGGAAGTTCAAACAAAAATGAGAAAATAAAAAGTCTTCCACTGGTGAGGGGCGAAATACTTCAGAAAAACAGTGAGGGGGGGGCAGATGTATGGGGCAACAGAAAAGACACGCAAAAACGCACCAGGAGTCTCTTCAACCCGTGTCAAAATGCGGTCGCAAGTGTGGGACAGGCCGCTTACTACATGAAAGGCAGGTGCGTCCGGCCACCGCAAGCCCGCATCTCCTGTGCTGATCCCCAAGTCCCCGCAGGGCCCGAGCCATCGCTCGTCCTCCTCCACCGATCTCTCGGAACTGCACTGCCAGCAGCGGGGTATCATCTTTAGGTGTGTCGGGAATCCCAGCCTCAGCCACCCCCACCATAGGTACCATCGTACTCCAAGCAAAGCGGACCTCCTCCGGATCGGGGAGATCCTCCTCTCGTTCTGCCATCAAGGACATCTCCGATGGGGGCACCGCCCGGGTCTCCAGATCCACCTCCCGACAGCCACGGAGCACCCCCATTAGCCGACGCCAGGAGCCTCTCGTCAGTGGGCTCCTCTCATCCTCAGGCAGCGACTGCAGGCAGTCCTCCAGAGCCTCAAAAACAGCCTCCATATCTCTAGGTGTAGAAGGATAAGTCCGCCGCCGCCGCTCCACATCTTCCTCCATCTGCACCACCACGGGGACAGCCGCCCCGGTCAGAGAACGGGGGCCCTCCACTCTCCAACCCCGCAGCTGCCAAGCACCCGAAGCCTGGGACGCCGTGGAGAGAAGTATGGGAGACAAGGGGTAGGCCTGACAAGCCGAGATAGGCCTCAAGATGGCCACCGCTAGCTTGTGGTCGCCTGGCAGAAGGGTCTCCAACTCTGCTGTGCCCTGGGGGGGGGAGCTGATCAGGCCCCAGAGCTCGCCTCCTGATGCCCGGCCGTGCAGGGACTCCCTGGAGGGGGTAAATATGTGGAGGAATCCGGGAAAAACTGCTCCCCACAGTAACAGCACCCGGAGCCCCGTTGAAGCACGTCTGCTCCCATACACTGCCGGACACGCCCCCGAGGTGATCTGTTTCTTGTCACTGCCAGTGCCACGCAGTATTTTGGGGGTCAGTAATTTCTACAAAATATTTGTGAATTGAGGTGATCTGTGTCTTGTCACTGCCAGTGCCATGCAGTATTTTGGGGGTCAGTAATTTCTACAAAATATTTGTCAATTGAGGTGATCTGTTTCTTGTCACTGCCAGTGCCACGCAGTATTTTGGGGGTCAGTAATTTCTACAAAATATTTGGGAATTGAGGTGATCTGTGTCTTGTCACTGCCAGTGCCATGCAGTATTTTGGGGGTCAGTAATTTCTACAAAATATTTGGGAATTGAGGTAATCTTTGTCTTATCACTGCCACCAGCAACTATTTTGGGGGGGTCAGTAATTTCTACAAAATATTTGGGAATTGAGGTAATCTTTGTCTTGTCACTGCTACCAGCAACTGTTTTGGGGGTCAGTAATTTCTACAAAATATTTGGGAATTGAGGTAATCTTTGTCTTGTCACTGCTACCAGCAACTATTTTGGGGGGTCAGTAATTTCTACAAAATATTTGGGAATTGAGGTGATCTGTGTCTTGTCACTGCCACCCAGTATTTTGGGGTCAGTAATTTCTACAAAATATTTGGGAATTGAGGTGATCTGTGTCTTGTCACTGCCAGTGCCATGCAGTATTTTGGGGGTCAGTAATTTCTACAAAATATTTGGGAATTGAGGGGATCTGTGTCTTGTCACTGCCACCCAGTATTTTGGGGTCAGTAATTTCTACAAAATATTTGGGAATTGAGGTGATCTGTGTCTTGTCACTGCCAGTGCCATGCAGTATTTTGGGGGTCAGTAATTTCTACAAAATATTTGGGAATTGAGGTGATCTGTGTCTTGTCACTGCCACCCAGTATTTTGGGGTCAGTAATTTCTACAAAATATTTGGGAATTGAGGTGATCTGTGTCTTGTCACTGCCACGCAGTATTTTGGGGGTCAGTAATTTCTACAAAATATTTGTGAATTGAGGTGATCTGTGTCTTGTCACTGCCAGTGCCACGCAGTATTTTGGGGGTCAGTAATTTCTACAAAATATTTGGGAATTGAGGTGATCTGTGTCTTGTCACTGCCAGTGCCTTGCAGTATTTTGGGGTCAGTAATTTCTACAAAATATTTGTGAATTGAGGTGGTCTGTGTCTTGTCACTGCCACCCAGTATTTTGGGGTCAGTAATTTTACGCAGTCAGATTACGCTGCCCCAGCTGCTGCAGCGTAAGAAAAAATATAGTCCCAAGCACAGCGTCTAAATGCCAGCTTAGCAAAATTACTCGCATTGCAGCTGCTGCCTTTCCAGCTGGTGGACTCTGCTCCCTTCTGTGAATTTGCTGAATGTGCTGTACCACAGTGGCATGTTCCAAAACGCCTTTGCTTTTCACAGAAGGCCATTCCAGCACTATACCAGCATGTGGAAGACAATGTTATCGAGTCATTGGGAAAGGCAGTCAGCAACAAGGTGCATGTGACTTTAGACACGTGGTCCAGCAAGCATGGACAGGGTCGTTACATTTCCTTCACTGCACACTGGGTATCTCTGATTGCAGCTGGGAAGGATCCAAGACGGGGCTCTGTGCTGGAGCTTGTTCATCCACCACACCTCCAGAATGCTGCTTGTATGAGGTCTGTCTGCTCCACCACCACCTCTCCCTCCTCCTCCTCCTTCTGTGTCTCTGGCGAAGTGGCAGTTAAACCAACGCATGACAGGGGCTACGCAATGGCTCGAGCAAAAAGATGCCATACTGTGCTTGAGCTGGTTTGTTTAGGGGACAGGAGCCACACCGGGCCAGAAATTCTGCCAGCTCTGCAGGGGCAGGTGCAGAGATGGTTAACACCACGCCCGCTTCAGCTGGGAATGGTCGTCTGTGATAATGGCAGTAACCTTCTCTCCGCCCTATGCCAGGGTAAGTTGACGCATGTACCATGCCCACCAGGTGGAACTCGACATTAGCAATGCTAATTAGCAATGCACAAGCAGCAGAGGGCCATCAACGAGTACCTGTGTGAGTATGGCACAAGGACAGGTTCAGGTCAACTTGTTTCCCCCCCCCGCAGTGGCTGATGATCAAGGATGCATGCACTGTACTGTCACCATTTGAGGAGGCAACGAGGATGGTGAGCAGGGACAGTGCATGCCTCAGTGACACAATTCCTTTAGTGTTCCTGCTGGAGCACACTCTGCGGGGAATTATAGATGTGGCTCTAGAGGCAGAGCAGCGGGAGGAAGAGGAGGCCTTCCCTAGCTCTGAAGGCCCCAGTCTTTCCACAGACAGCATTCCAGCGGGTCCTCCTCAGATCAGACAGGAGGAGGATGAGGAGAAGGAGGAGGAATATTTAGGTAGTGGGGGCATTGAAGGTGGGGATTCCTCAAGGGAGGGTTTTGTGTGCCCAGAAACACAAGGACTAGTACGTGGCTGGGAGGAGGAAGTGCACGATGGGGTCATCCTCCTCATTGATCAGGAAGACTCGGAAGCTAATGCCACCTCCAACCTACGCTGCATGGGCTCCCTTATTATTACAAAGCCTGCTAAAGGACGCCAGGATTTGTGCTATCAAGGAGAGGGATCATTACTGGTTGGCAACCCTTCTTGATCCACGATACAAGGGTAAAGTTGCAGAGCTCATCCTGCCCGCACAGAGGGAGCACAGGATGAAAAAACTTGAAGACGTTCTAAAGTGACACTTGTGTAACACCTTTCCAGGCACTGGTAGGTTACCAAGTGATGACACAGGTGCTTCTGAGGCTGCGGATGATCAGAGGAATAGTGGTGAAGGCCGGGGCCACTTGACTGATGCCTTTTTAATTTTTTTTAGTCCACAACGCTCAGGGACGTCAAATGTAGGCACCCATTGCCAGCGTCTTCACCATATGGTGCAGGACTACCTAGGGGCAAGGGCAGACCTGGATACCTTTCCAGCAGATGATCCACTGGCTTACTGGATGTTGAGATTGGATCACTGGCCAGAACGTAGCCAATATGCTATGCAGCTAATAGGTTGCCCTGCATCTAGCGTGCTTTCTGAAAGGACGTTCAGTGCCGCTGGAGGTTTTGTCACAGACAAAAGAGTGCGTCTGTCCACCGAATCTGTAGACCGGCTGACATTTATAAAAATGAATCGGTCCTGGATCAGCAGTTATCAATCCCCTGATGCTGACGTAACGGAATGGATCGGGGAAGTCTTCTACATTCACAAAACCACCAGCACTGAACTATTCCACAATACCACAAAAGGGTTACGGTGTGAAGGCACTTGCTGCCATGAAAGGCACAATATTTGGCTGCACTGACGCCTGTGCCACACTTATATCATTTTAATTTTTTGAACCGCAGGGTCCAACCCTGCACTCTTCCACAATACCACAGAGGGGTTACTGTATGATGGCACTTGCTGGCCTGGCTCCAAAAGCACAATATCTGGGTGCACTGATGCCTTTACGAGATTCATATGTTTTTAATATAGGACCACATGGTCCACCCCTGCACTCTTCCACAATACAACAGAGGGGTTACTGTATGATGGCACTTGCTGGCCTGGCACCAAAAGCACAATATCTGGGTGCACTGACGCCTTTACCAGATTCATATCTTTTTAATATAGGACCACATGACCCACCCCTGCACTCTTCCACAATACCACAGAGGGGTTACTGTATGATGGCACTTGCTGGCCTGGCACCAAAACCACAATATCTGGGTGCACTGACGCCTTTGCCAGAGTCATATCTTTTTAATATAGGACCGCATGGACCACCCCTGCACTCTTCCACAATACCACAGAGGGGTTACTGTACGATGGCACTTGCTGGCCTGGCACCAAAAGCACAATATCTGGGTGCACTGACGCCTTTAACAGATTCATATCTTTTTAATATAGGACCGCATGGTCCACCCCTGCACTCTTCCACAATACCACAGAGGGGTTACTGTATGATGGCACTTGCTGGCCTGGCACCGAAGGCAAAATATTTGGGTGCACTGCCACTGACGCCTGTACCAGATTCATATCCTCAGAAGGGTTACTGTGTGATGGCACTGTTGCCGACGCTAAAGGCCCAATTTTAAAGCACCGATTGTTACTTTCATCCAAAGCCTGCATAAGTTTCACCATAATTTAGCCAAAAAATCACTAAACTTTTTCTGCGCGTCCTAAAATGTCTTTTCATACAGGCTGCCGCCCCAAGCAGTTATTTATGAGTAGATTAAAGGAAAAGCATTCACCCTCATTTGAAATGTCATTTTTTTGTTTTTAAATGTTTCTATACATCCTAGAAATCCGCCACTTCACGGTTAGGTTATGGGGACCTCCTAGGCACGATATTTGAAGGAATTATTTGTTTTTAACCCTTATTTAATGGAAAACTCACTGTCCCTTTAAAAACTTTTTTTTTTTTACTTTTTGTCCTTGTTTCCTGTCCCCCAGGGCACTACCCAGACCCCCATACACCTTTTATGGCAAATATCTAGCATATATGCCCTCTTGGAGGGCACTCTAAAAATCGAACTTTGAGTCCCATTGACTTGTATTGAGTTTGTGTTCGAGTTAGAATTCGAACTTTTGAAAAGTTCGCGTTCGAATGCGAACCGAACTTCGGGGGGTGTTTGGCTCATCTCTATTGGCTGCTTCCCCAGCAGTTCCCTCATCCTGTAACCTCCGATCCAGGACCGGCACCTTACAGTACCACAACACAAAAAGAAAGTGGCTCGATCCTCATTTTCATACAGAGCGCCGCAGTTATGGAATAACCTCCCACACGCCATCAAATCTTCAAAGGTATGTTGCCCCAGCGCCACCTATTGTGGAAAATGTAGATGTGATCACTAGCACTATAGAGAACTGCACACCATCACGCAGTACAAATCTTAAAAATAAAGATACTGGAGAAAGAAACCAATAAGTGCAGTGCTCAATTGGCATAGATTACCTTTTCTATGCACTCAACAGTAGTCCTATATTCAGTCAATATTGATCGTATCACCTCTAAAAGAGACCTTAAAATTTATTTTTAGTGCAACACTGTTTTATCAAAATTTCTATCTAGAGAAAGGTGCAAAAAAATCATAGAGAGCCACCCTGGCTCTATTATGAAAGTAGATGGACTCTTTACAGTCGTCCTCGGCCCTTTCCCAAACAGTATGTCTGTGTTGATTTCTTTAAAAGATAAATACCGATTTTTGACGTCTGTAACACCTTCTGTTTTTAAGATATAGGTATCCTGTTTAAAATATTTTAAATATTCAACCCCCTTTTTCGCCCCCCCAGTCGAATTTTTGAAAAACGGTAAAATACGTGTGTTTTTTATTTTTCAAGAAGAATCTAAATACCGATTTTCATGTATGTAACATCTTCTGCTTTTAAGATATAGGTATCGTGTTTAAAATATTCAACCCCCTTTTTCACCCCCTTAGGGGCGGAGTTTCCAAAAATCCTTCCTTAGTGGGTGCCTACATCATAAGAACAGTGCACCTTCAAAATTTCACGTTCCTAAGTTAAACAGTTTCAGCTGGGCGTTGATGAGTCAATCAGTCAGTCCTTTCGCGTTTATGATAAAAGTATTCAACCCCCTTTTTGCCCCCCCAAGGAATTTTCTGAAAATGGTAAAATACCAGTTTTTTATTTGTCAAGATGAATCTAAATACCGATTTTCACATCTGTACCATCTTCTGTTTTTAAGATATAGGTATTCTGTTTAAATTATTTAAAATATTCAACCCCCTTTTTTTGCCCCCCAGTTGAATTTTTGAAAAACGGTAACATTTTTGTTTTTTTATTTTTCAAGAAGAATCTAAATACCGATTTTCACGTCTGTAACATCGTCTGTTTTTAAGATATAGGTATCCTGTTTAAAATATTTAAAATATTCAACCCCCTTTTTTCGCCCCCCCAGTCGAATTTTTGAAAAATGGTAAAATACTTGTTTTTTTAATTTTCAAGACGAATCTAAATACCGATTTTCACATCTGTAACATCTTCTGTTTTTGAGCTATAGGTATCCTGGTTAAAATATTCAACCCTCTTTTTCACCCCCTTAGGGGCGGAGTTTCCGAAAATCCTTCCTTAGTGGGTGCCTACGTCATAAGAACAGTGCACCGTCAAAATTTCACGTTCCTAGGTTAAACGGTTTCAGCTGGGCATTGATGAGTCAGTCAGTCAGTCAGGACTTTCGCGTTTATATACAGTTGTGTTCAAAATTATTCAACCCCCAATGCTGTAAAGGGTTTTAGGGAATTTAGTGTACATTTGTAATTGTATTCAGAATGAAATCCTACAAGGACTTTTTAAAGAACCATATGCAACTAAAATGACATCAATTGGTTTTGTAATACAGTAGTAAATGTTTCTTTTGTGAATTCTTCATTGACACAATTATTCAACCCCTTAAAGACTACCACTCTGAAGAACAGAGGTTCATTCAAGTGTTTTCAATCAGGTATTGAAAACACCTGTGGATGTCACGGAGCAGCAATAAAGCATTATAAGCACCAATTAGGCGGCTTTAAAATGACTGTGATACTCAGCTCCTTCTAGACATTTACTGGTGTGGTTGCAAACATGGTGAAGTCAAGAGAATGGTCCAGGAAGACAAGAGAAGAGGTGATTACTCTTCACAGGAAGGGCAATGGCTATAAGAAGATTGCAAAGATGTTAAACATACCAAGAGAGACCATAGGAAGCATCATTCGGAAATTCAAGGCAAAGGGCACTGTTGAAACGCTACCTGGTCGTGGCAGATAGAAGATGCTGACTTCGACTGCTGTACACGCTACCTGAAGCGTAGAGTGGAGAAAAGTCCCCGTGTGAATGCTGAGGAACTGAGAAAAGATTTGTCAGATGTGGGTACTGAAGTTTCAGCTCAGACAATACGGCGCACACTGCGTAATGAAGGCCTCCATGCCAGAACTCCCAGGCGCACCCCCTTGCTGTCTCCAAAGAATAAGAAGAGTCGACTGCAGTATGCCAAACGTCATGTGGACAAACCACAGAAGTTTTGGGATAGTGTTCTGTGGACTGATGAAGCAAAATTAGAACTGTTTGGGCCCATGGATCAACGCTATGTTTGGAGGAGGAAGAACAAGGCCTATGAAGAAAAGAACACCTTGCCTACTGTGAAGCATGGCAGGGGGTCAATCATGCTTTGGGGCTGTTTTGCTTCTGCAGGTACAGGGAAGCTTCAGCGTGTGCAAGGTACCAAGAATTCTCTTCAGTACCAGGAGATATTGGATGACAATGTGATGCAGTCCGTCACAAACCTGAGGCTTGGGAGACGTTGGACCTTTCAACAGGACAATGATCCCAAGCATACCTCCAAGTCCACTAGAGCATGGTTGCAGATTAAAGGCTGGAACATTTTGGAGTGGCCATCGCAGTCACCTGACTTAAATCCGATTGAGAACCTCTGGTGGGACTTAAAGAAAGCAGTTGCAGTGCGCAAGCCTAAGAATGTGACTGAACTGGAGGCTTTTGCCCATGACGAATGGGCGAAGATACCTGTAGATCGCTGCAAGACACTTGTGTCAAGCTATGCTTCACGTTTAAAAGCTGTTATAACTGTAAAAGGATGTTGTACTAAGTACTAAGATTGAATGTCACTTGGGGGTTGAATAAAACTGATAATGATGTGAGCACAGAAAAGACATTTGTGGTTATTTCATTATAAATGTTATGTTATATTTGTCTGACCTACACGTGCCTCTTTGATTTAATTGTAAGCAAGATGACTGAATGATCAAAATCAATGTCAAACTGGCCAAAACACTCAATTTCAGTGGGGGTTGAATAATTTTGAACACAACTGTATATAGATTACTGAACAGTGGACGCTCGTCTACAGGAGTTATTAAGGCAGTGCCCTACCATTTTTTTGCAACAAATATACATTTTTTTTTAAAAATTTGTTGATTATATTTTTATCATTTAACATGTGTCTGATAAAATCTGTTGGGTTCCTTTCATTGTTAGTACAGCAGTTTCTTGTGTTATCTCCACTACTGTTGCTATGGAGAGGGAGTAAAAAAAAGAACTTGATCAGCTTTTGGACACTGTCAGAAATCTAATAAAAACAGTAAAGTCGGTGCCATTGGCACCACCCGGTGGTGGGATTGCAACCGTGATGTATACAATAAAACAATGTAGCTATAAGACAGTGCAAACTTGCAGCAAATGAAAGCAAATATTGTATAGCAGAAAATATTATATGTAGTCCTATCAGGTATATACCAGGTTGCTAGTGAGTGCAGTTAATTCAAAATAAGAGTTCACTTAAAAAGTTCAGAGATAGATCTTGCAATGTGGGGAGTCAACTGCCACACGGAACCATTGAAGTGGTATATCCCTTTCCCACTATAAATGACAATGTACAAGGAGAATGTGGTGAAGTTGGCGCTTCTTGTGCTATTGAGGCCTCCCTCGTGGTGCACTCCTAGGCTCTTACGTGGTTCTTTACGTTGTTGGACTCCTCCATGGCCCTCAAAGAGTAAACGAAACTCAAATAGAATAATATCGTATATGTAGGGAGTGTATACAGGGAGAAAATATATTACTCACATTTGCTGGTGTCTCATCAGACACCCAGGATAGGTGTAAAATCAGGCAAAATATTTATTAATAAAATAGTAAAACAGTTCACAAAAATGCATTTGGCTAGTACTGATTCCTCAGTTGGTGCCAATGTCACAGTGGCACCAACTAAGGAAGCTGTACTAGCAACACGCTAGTTTTGGTGAACTGTTTTACTATTTTATTAATAATTTTGGGAGGTGCTGTAATTCACCTTCCACAACTGTCTGGCAGTCCCCTTACTGTGTTCAAAAGCAATAGTAAACAGAGTTTTCTTTCATGCATGTAAGTTTTGTATTCTTAGAATTATTTAGGAGGAATCGTGTAGTATTAGTGTATTAGTTCATTTTTTTAGTTAAATGTTAATAATATCACTTAGAATTTTTTATAATGAATAATGTGTTATGTATAAATAGTGGGGCTAAATTCTGGATTACACTTGTATATAGCCTCAAAATTTATTTTTAATTGACTCAATAATAGGAATATGTTTGTGTGGTTTATGCCCTATGTATGGGATTAACCACATATTTTGGAGGTAGTAATGACATATAGACTATATTTCTATTCATAATTACAAAATTCATGTTTCCAGTCTGAAGCCCCACAAACTTGATATGTCACCAGCCTCCACTGATATTGGACATAAAGTAATAACAATATTTGCACTGTTTAATTGTGGTAGGTACAGTACTATAAATTCCCTTAGCCATCTCTAACTATTTATGTTCTTTCAAATATTTTAATTTTCCCCAATCCATTGTCCAGAACATTTTGAATTAATATTTACACATTATCCATAATGCCATTATCCCCTTGTTATGTTCTAGTGCTCTGTGTGTATATGTATATAAAAAAATAAGACATAAAAAAGACAAATGATGTCTAAACTTAATGCATTGACTAAAGTGCAAAACACGTCATCTTCAAGTACGTACTGGATATTACATGTTAATTTACTAACTAAAAGGAAATAATCATTTAAAAAAATATATTTATTATGTAGAAGCATAGATGTTAATACAGTAATTCAATTAGTGACTAAAGTATAGAAGGAAATAAAAAAATTCAACCAACAAATGATGCCTTACCAATAAATTACATAATAATGCAAGAAAGCAAATTTATTTTTATGAAAATTTAATATCTATTCATTAATTCATATTGACAATTGTGGACATTACAATAAATGTATTGATGCATTGAGTATAGACATTACCTGAGTTTTTACCAGTCTAATCCTAATTATGACACAAAACAATGAAAAAGAGGCAAAAAAAGAACATAAAGAAAATTAAAAGGAACAAAGAAAAAGGGAAGAAAAAAAGGACAAAATTATTACTAATAAGCAATAAAGAAATAAGAAGAGGAGAAAATGGCACACTACCGGGAAAAAAATAATTGCTAAAGCGTGAAAAACTAAGAATACATGAAAGCATGTAAAAACGTGGAAATAAAAAAAAATGATAAAAGCGAATGAGAAGATTATAAAGAAGGAAGGAAAACCAATGACAAATGTGAAAACATAAGTGTCAGTAATATTTTTGAAAAAAGAGTGAAAAAATCTTAACTCATACTACACAAAGTAACATAGGTGTCCCAACTATACTTAGTGACAGAAAGACATGTATTAAAAATGTATATACTATTTGCGATAAAAACCATTACAAGTGTTTTTCCGTGTACAAGAGACTTTGTCTAAAATCGTTAAGCCAAAAATTGGAGGTCATCTTGTACACAGGAGTAACTGGTGGCACATACCAGATGGAGGTCTGTTTTGTTTTTGGAGAAAGGATTTTACCAGGAAGGATACATTGAGATTTCTCTCGTTTTCAAGTATGTCCTGGGTGGTGAGTATGTACCGTTAGGGGTCTTGCCCAAGGACACTTACTGGAGAGGTTGCTCGCTGGGATCGAACCCATGACTCCACAGGCTCTCTCCATGCAGAGCAGTGATGTTACCTCTACTCCACCCAGCCGGCACAAGTGTTATCATACTCAGCTCACGCTACCACACTTGCTTCAATGGCCGAAGACCAGAATGTGATGCCGCAGGAGTAACTGGTGTTACACTGGTGAACTGCGCAGTTGCGCAGCAAAACTGCAAATACCTTACCTCTGCAAACAGGCTTCCTCCAATTACGAGCCTTGGGTAACAGACGTCATAGACATCCGATGCTGAACAAACCAATTGCAACTCTAGAAGCATCCTGCTGGAGGCAATGGCGTGTAGGCATTGTGCAGATGTGACCGTTGATGTCTGAACAACACTTGTATTTTGAGCACTCTCTCATGAAAATGGCAAAAAATAAACAAACAAATTTCTTATTCTACAAAAGTTAAGCTATATGTAATAAATTATGCAAAGGAGCATTACTAGCTATGCCTTTAGTATTTAAATACTTTGAAAAAATGCTTAATGTGTTCTATGTTTTAAAATATTGATTTCTTAATGTTGAGTTAGAAAAGTAGGGGTTGTCTTATACATGGGGCGTCTTATACACGGAAAAATACAACAGTACCATAACCACAGTAAGTCACCATAAAATCCAGAGATATGGCAATTGTGAATGTCCATTGTGTAGACCAATGGGTGAACAAGAGTAGTAAGAAAATCAATGATATCCTCTGGCAAGTATAGTTTGTTGAGAAAAAAAAAAAATAATGAACAGGCAATTATATAACACAATGCAAACTGTAGTCTACATGTAATGTATTAGGATAACCCCGTCCCCTCCTACCGCGCCAAATGGGAGGAAGACCTCCAGCTGTCCTTCACAAAGGAGGAGTGGGACCAAATCACCCTACTCACCACGTCCTGCTCTAACGCCACCAAATCTCAAGAAACGGCTTACAAGCTCTTATCTAGGTGGTATCGCCCGCCTAAAACGTTGGCGGTGTTTGACCCCACACACAACGGCTCCTGCTGGAAATGCAAAGCGCCACAAGCGGACTTACTCCACATGTGGTGGTCTTGCCCCTTGCTCCTACCATACTGGCAGGCAGTCCACAGCACTATTTGCAAAGTCTCAGAATCCCCCCCAGACTTTTCGCCGGCAGCTATGTTACTGCTTCACACTGCTATGGAACACACAGTATATAATGCACACTTGAAATACGTTTACTTAACGCGGCTAAGGCGGTGTTGCCCCGTCATTGGAAGACCTCTCATGTTCCTACTATACGTGAATGGCTTCAAGAAGTGCATAACACCAAGATATTGAGGAGCTAATACATAGTGCCTCAGGCACGAACGCAGCCCACTTACGCCGCTGGTTCTACTGGTCGGAGGCTCGCCCCCGTGTGTAAGTAACACACTTCTCAAAGGTGTCACCGACTATCTTATACCCCACAACTTGCCATACCTCACCCTTCCCCACCCTTCTCGCACTTAAAAGTTGTTTATTACTTATAGAATTCGCATTTCTTGTTAATATCTACCTACTGTATACTATTACCTGTATGCATGATACTGGACTAAACAATACACTTCCGCGAATTAAGCAGATGTTGTTTAATGTCGCTCAACTTTCAATCTGCAAATATGCTGTAACTACCTGTTCTAAAGCAACTTTCTTGCATTACTATGTATATCTTGTGAAACCATATAAAACAATAAAAATTTATTACAATAAAAAAAAAAAAGTAATGTATTAGGATGTAAGCAATCCAATTCCTTTATCTAGAATGACTCCGGTTGAGATGTTTGATTCCCTTCTCTCCGTGACTCATGAATTTTTTTTCATAATTTGAAACATGAGTTAGTAGATGAAATTATGACTTGTTTCAAAAAATGTTTGGGGACTGGTGTTTAGTTAAACCTGTTTGAATTGTATATTTACGTTGGGAAAATCTTGCCCGCATCTCTTGTGTTGTTTCTCCTACAATAGAGGAGTCCACAGGGGCATTTGAGTACATAAATAACGTAATCTGATTAACAAGTAATTCAATCTTGAATTTTATAATTCTTTCTGGTTCGAGGATGATGAATCTGATTGCCTCTGATCATGGTGTTACATGAGCTGCAGTTATGACTTGTAAAATTACCATCACTGAGGGTTATACCCAATATCCTTTTTAAATGAGTGCAAGGTTTTCTCCAGAAAATCAGCCTTATCAAGTCTATCCTTCAAACGGGAAACTCTTTTTTTATAAGATGGCATAGGGAGCATCTTGAATTCTTAGATTGCCGTATGGTTCTTAGATAGGATATACCAATATTTTCTAATAATGTTTTGAATTGTATTAGAATATCCATTTTATTGAGAAACAAAATTAATATGTTTCGATTGTATCTTCTCTTAAAAAAGACTATCCTATCTTTCTGTTTAATTTCAGAGGATATCTGATTAAGAAGAGCTGCTGGATAACCCCTTTGTGGAAACTCATTAGACATTCTGAAAATTTGTTCATCAATATCCGTTGGATCTGACACAATCCTCTTCCCTCTAGCAATTTGGCTCCTTTGTGATGATTTGACAGTTGCTGAGGTAGTGATAATACATTTTTTACACCATCCATACTATTGCAGACCCACTATGTATACTTGACATTAATGTCCTTTTGATATGAAATGTAATACCCTTACATAGTTTAAAGGTCTATGGTTAAGTAGGAAGTTTCAAGGTATAAATTGATACATCTTAAGAATTGCAATATCTCTCTAGTTGCAAGAAAAAAGTATGTGTTCATTTGTTGCTGTGAACAATGCCTCGTAAGAAAAAGGTCTCAATACCTGTGATCAAGAATTGTTATTATTGTCATCATTTATTTTGTGTTGTATAATACTGGAAAGGGTTAAAAGGTTATCTCAAAGAACTTCGATATTCATCTGTCCACTGTTCGACAAATTGTCTGTAAATGGAAATGATTTAGTACTGTGGCTACTCTCCCTATAAATTTCTATTCAGCTAAGATGACTCAAAGGGTGCACTGCACAATGTGGTAAAAGAATAACCCTAGAGTGACAGTTTAAGATGTGAAGAAATCACTGGAACTGTCACATATATGTCTGTTCATGAGTGTAATAGACAGAAAACATTGAAAAGAAATGGTGTCCATGGCAGGATACCATAAAGAAATCAGCTTCTTTCTAAAAAAAAACATTGCTGCGCACCACACATTGCCAAAGACCACTTTGCCACTACACAATGCTACTGGGAAAGAATTTTGTGGACTGATGAAACTAAGGTAGAGTTGTTTAGGAAGAACACACAGCACAATATACAGCATAAAAAGTCACCCATAGCAACAAGAAAACATCATCCCGACGGTGGAGAGCGTATCAGGTTATGGTTCTGCTTTGCTGCTTCAGGGGCTGGACCACTTGCCAACATTGAGGGAAAAATGTATTCTAAAGTTTATCAAGTTTTCCTACAGCCCTTAACCCCATGAAGGTGGCGCAGAATACGGCTGAAATGGAGCAGTTCTCGGCAGCTCAATCTCATTGAGTGATAAAACTCTTTCATGAGAAAAACACAAAGGATAAGTGGAATTATATTTTCAAACTAACACTTGATAAATACATGTCAAAATGTATACCACTGGGTAATAAATATAAAAGAAACAAACTGAAACCAATGTGGCTCACTGGGAAGGTAGCACAGATAATGAAAAATAAAAAGAAGGCATTTAAAGCTTTTAAATCGGATAAATCAGAGGCGTCCCATAAAGCATATTAGGTAGCCAATAAAGCATGTAAAAAAGCAGTTAGATGAGCTAAACTACTAAATGAAGAAGAGATAGCCGAAGAGAGCAAGACCAACTCTAAAAGATTCTGAAAATACATAAATTCGAGAAAAAAAAAAGAGTCAAAGTGTAGGTTCACTGAAATCAGTCAGAGGTGTTATTAACCCCTTCACACCCATAAACGAGTTATCTCGATTTTGCATTGTAATGAATTGAAAAGCACTCGTTAGCATATCAAAAGTGTTACATCCTCAGTCCCTGCTGTGCTGCCTGGGGGGTCTGGGCAAGGTTCTGTGCCAAGAGCTGGCCGAATGTCAGCACCAGGTAATGGCTGAGCGGCATCCGAGGGGGCGGGGCCTGGCGTGGTCACGAGGAGCTGCCGGTTTAAGGCTAGGGTCAAACGAAAGCATTTTTACACGCGAACGTAAAAAAAGAGCGTCTGAACGCATTGACGTATTTTTTCACAGAATACGCGAAAACGGTCATACGATGCGCATTTTTGTGCGTGATTTTTTACGGATCCAAACCAGGAAACTTTGAGTGTCTGGTCTGATGTCTCCAAATCACACACATACACCGCTAGCGGACGCAGCGCACTCTGTACGTCAGTACTAGCGGTTCTGCGTTCTCGAAAAATTGCGTTCATTTTCCACTTGCGTTGCGCAGCCAGACTTTCGTGCGACCGTACTTCGTATGTTGGCCATCATTGCCCATCATTTGCTGCTAGTGCGTGTAACGTTGGGAGCTTCCAGCCCTACCTGTGTGCTTGAGGGCAGCATGTCTGATGCTGCTCGCTGTCCAATGCCTGGTTTAAATGGAGACAGGCAGGGAGGTGGTTGCATGAGGCGTGGCTTGAGTGGGGGGCGTGGCCTGGTGAAGGTCTTTAAAAACCCTCAGTGTATTCTCAGCAGTTGCCAGATCGTGGTTATCCATACCTGAGCTCCTTGTACCTGACTGCTATATTGAATTAACCCGTTATTGACCTCTGCTTGTTTATGACTATTTTGCCTTCTGTTGCCCTAGACCATTTTCTTGTACTACGCCACTGCTCGGATATCGACCCGGCTATTCCATTTGACCATTCTGAACTCTGTATTCCTGATTCTGGCTCGGCTGACTACTCCCCGTGTTGTTAACCCTTTCTGTCTAGCTAGTTTACCTGGCCAATTCTAAGGACCAGACAGTTAGAGATCTTTCACGGCTACTCTGTTGGTAGCTTCTGGGCTCTGTGGAGTGTGGGGTGTTAAGTACTGCGTGGTGGGATCTGGGAACTGTGACATTACGATCTGGCGACTATGGATCCCGCAGACTTAACACAGCACTTGGCTAACTTTGTATCCAGACAGGATGAGGAGGATCATAGGATGGATCAGTTTGCTATTGCCTTACAAACTATCCTGACTCGTACGGCTCACCTGGAACCAGCTGGGGTGCACCCCCGCTTGATATACCTGTGTCCCCTGTCATTCAGACATCCCAGGTACACATGACCGCTCCTATGAGGTTTGACGGTACTCCCTCAGAGTGCCGGGGATTTTTGGTCCATGTGGATATTCATTTTAAATTAAATCCACAGATGTTTTTCTCTGACATTGCCAAAGTGGGGTTCATTATTAATCATCTGTCTGGCAGAGCATTGACATGGGCGACTCCGTTATGGGAGGCAGAGAAGCCTATCATACGGGATTATAAAGAATTCATAGCCGAGTTACAACGTACATTTAATCCTACCAGAAAGGCCACGGTAGCTGGCAAATCCTTGTTCCACATACGTCAAGGGAACAGGACTGTTTCTGATTATGCCATAGAATTTAAAACCTTGATCTCTGATGTGAACTGGACAAATGAGACACTGGTTCTGGCTTTTATGGAGGGGTTATCAGAGTCATTGATGCATGTGTGGCACTCTGTGTATTAAATCGGTATTAAACTCATTGCACCCCAAAAGAGTACTGTAAACAGGACTAAGTAGAAAGCATTTTGTTTTGTTATTATTGAAATTTACCAGAACATAGTTCTGTTGCTGCTGTTCTGACCTCCTACCAGCGGGTGTCACTGCTGTGTCCTCAGCCACAGAAACTGTACTTAATACCATGTGGTTGTCTCAGTGATTCAGTAATCCTGAAGTTACCACTGGATGCAGTTAAGAGAGAGTGTGCACAGTGCATCCAGAAAAAACAGAATCTTTTATCTGTTTCAGGTAGGCAGAAAAGTATCTAAAGTCTAACAGTTAATGAGAAAGGTTATTAGAGATTTTATGTAAATAGGAGTTTGGTCAGACAGACCCCTGCAGACTGATTGCTGTGACAGGCCTGGTGTAATATGCATTGTAAACTGCAGTAGCTGTATTAATGTCTGTATAGTTGTTCTCTCCTTTAACATGGAGAATGTCATTTAACAGAATGAAGGAAGCATCAGTGTTTTATGCTGTTAAATCGGTCTGGTTACACAGATGCTAAATGGATTCACTGCAGCCACGTGTTGTAATCAACATGGCTGAATTAGGAAAGCATGCTAGTATAGTAACAGAAGCCTTATGTACGAGTAACTCCAGTTCCCAGAATCAGTTTTAAGTAGGTTTTATTTCTGAGAAAATGTGCAGAATGTTATTACTTGTGTATGATATTTGTTCTGTGCAATCTCCAACAGAGATTGAAAGTGAAACCAGATTATATTTTGTTGCTAGGTAGATTTGTTTAATTCTAGATATGTTTGTACCAATTGTTATTTAAGATAGACTGTATAATAGATTAGGATTTTATGTTATATAGATTCAGTAATCCTGAAGTTACCACTGGATGCAGTTAAGAGAGAGTGTGCACAGTGCATCCAGAGTAAAAACAGAATCTTTTATCTGTTTCAGGTGAACTCATAAAATAAATGTGTTGTACCAGAACAAGCTCCGTCTCTTATTCTAAAGAGTGCAACACATGAATTGGCTCCACGTAAACTACTGAGGTATTGTGTGAACTCATTGATTATTGTATAGATCTGGATAATCAGATAAGGGACAGAAGGACTCCAAGAGAGAAGCCAAAGAGACCGTTACCTAGGTTTGCCCCTGTCTTTCAGGCACCACCAAGAGAGTTATCTCTTCCCTCTGAGCCTATGCAACTAGGCGGTACTAGGCTTACAGAGGAAGAGAGAAACAAGGCGTTTTCGGTGAGGGATTGTGCCTGTATTGTGGTTTGGGGGACATGTACGATTTCAATGTCCTACTCGTCCTAAAATGCATGATAAGCCGGAAAACTACCGCACCTAAGGCAGCTGAGGAGACAGGCCTTGGGTGTGACGTGCATGTCTCCTGTCAAAGACACTAAACTTATGTTACCAGTATCCTTGGCTTGGGAGACCAAGACCACACATACTACCGCTTTTTTGGATTCTGGGGCTGCTGGCAACTTTATCGATGTTAACTACGCTGCTTCCATTTCTCTACCTCTGGTTGTAAGAGAGACACCTTAGCCGTCGAAGCCATAGACGGCAGACCGTTATCCTGCCTAGGATTACTCACGATACGGTTACAGTGGTTCTTACCACTGGTCTCTTGCATAAAGAAGAAATCATATTTCAAGTTATCCATTCACCTTCCAATCCTATTGTACTTGGTTTCCCTTGGTTGGTGGAACATAATCCTGTTATTGATTGGGCTAAGGGAGAGATACTGTCTTGGAGTCCTGCTTGTTTTGGGACTTGTTTAATACCCATTCAGCATGTCGGTGCCCTGAACACACCCACAGCTCCTCCATTGTCTACAGAAGTTCCTGACCAATACGCCGACCTCAGGGCTGTATTTGATAAAAGAGAGGCAGAGAAACTGCCTCCACATAGACCATATGATTGTGCCATAGATATTCACCCTGGTACCATGCCTCCTCGAGGCAAAGTATATCCTCTTTCCATAAAGGAGAACCAAATTATGGAAGAGTACATAAAGGAGAATTTGGAGAGAGGTTTTATCCGACGTTCCTCTTCTCCAGCAGGGGCTGGGTTCTTTTTTGTGTCTAAAAAAGAGGGAGATTTACGCCCGTGTATCGATTTATAGGGGGCTTAACAAGATCACCATTAAGAACGTGTAACCTATCCCTCTCATATCAGAACTGTTCGACAGGTTATGGGGGTCAGTAGTGTACACAAAACTTGTTTTAAGAGGAGCTAACACCCTGATACGTATAAAAGAGGGGCATGAGTGGAAAACAGCATTTAACACCAGGAGTGGGCATTATGAATACTTGGTCATGCCTTTCGGTCTTTGTAATGCTCCAGCGGTATTCCAGGATTTTATTAATGATGTGCTCAGAGATTTCTTACAAACCTTTGTTATAGTATACCTAGACGATATATTGATTTACTCTCCCGATCTGAAAACCCACCATGCACATGTCAGACAGGTATTAGCAAAATTACTGGACAATGGTCTTTATTGCAAACTAGAGAAATGTTTATTCGACATTACTACTGTGAAATTCCTTGGGTATATTATCACTCCAGAAGGTTTTGAGATGGATCCTTCTAAACTCACGGCCATCTCAGAATGGCCTCTCCCTCAAGGTCTCAAGGCCATACAGAGGATTCTGGGGTTTTCCAACTATTATAGGAGATTTATCAAGAATTATTCCGCTGTAGCCTCCCCTATCATTAATATGACACGTAAAGGTCTGAAGAACCAGATCTGGTCTTCTCAATCCAAACAAGCATTCGAAGCCCTCAAACAAGCTTTCACTTCCGCTCCCGTGTTACGGCATCCTGATCCCAGGATTCCGTTTGTTCTTGAGGTTGATGCTTCCGAGATAGGCATTGGGGCTGTCCTGTCTCAAAGAGAGTCTCCAGGAAAACCTCTACATCCTTGTGGGTTCTTTTCAAGAAAATTATCACCAGCAGAACGCAATTATGATATCGGTAACAGAGAATTGCTTGCTATTGTGTCTGCCCTATCAGAGTGGAGACATTTGTTGGAAGGTACTCTTGACCCTTTATTGATAATTACTGATCATAAGAACCTTACGTACATCGGGGATGCTAAACGTTTGAACGCGAGACAGGCCAGGTGGTCATTGCTACTGTCTCGGTTTAATTTTGTATTGACTTACAGACCAGGTGACCGCAATGTAAAGGCTGATGCCTTATCTCGTCAATATGACCCGTATGAATCTAATACACAAGACCACAATCCTATAGTTCCTCCTGAACGTATTGTGGCTTCCACAGTCTTGTCTGTCTCCTCGCCTTTCCTGGAACGCCTCCAGGCAGTTCAAGTAGGGGCTCCACCTGACAAGCCTCCAGATATGTTGTTTGTACCTGAAAAGGAAAGACAAGAATTACTCATAATGTTTCATGATTCTAAACCAGCAGGTCATCCTGGTATTACTAAGACTCTTACCAGTATCTCCAGACAGTTCTGGTGGCCCACCATGCGACAGGACGTACGTCTGTTTGTTTTGGCTTGTCAAGTCTGTGCCAGAAGCAAAACCAGTAAATCCTTGCCTGTCGGTCTATTGCAGCCTTTACCCATGCCTAAGAGGCCTTGGTCTCATCTATCTATGGATTTTATTGTGGACTTGCCGAAGTCCAAGGGTCATACTGTGGTTCTGACAGTTGTAGACCGCTTCTCCAAAATGGCTCATTTTGTCCCTCTACCTAAGCTTCCTACAGCCAAAGAACTGGCGGTTGTATTTGCTAGAGAGATTGTACGAATACATGGGGTTCCGTCTGAAATAGTCTCTGACAGAGGAGCCCAGTTTGTCTCTCGTTTCTGGAGGGTTTTCTGTGCAGAGATGGGGGTGCGATTGGCCTTCTCTTCAGCATATCATCCACAAACCAATGGGGCAGCAGAGAGGGCAAATCAGGGTCTCGAGCAGTACATACGTTGCTTTACCACACAACAGCAAGACAATTGGTCGGAGTTGTTGACCTGGGCTGAGTATGCACGTAATAACGCCGTTAACGAGACCACTGCCCACTCTCCTTTTTCTGCCACCTATGGTTTTTTCCCTCCGGCTCTACCGCTTCAGTTTACTGAACAGGCCATCCCGGCTCTCGATGACCATCTCACTCAACTGCAAGAGATTTGGAGACAGATTCGAGAAAATATGGAGCGCAATGTTGCTGTCCAGAAACGCAAGGCTGACAGGCATAGGTTAGAAGCTCCCTCCTATAACGTGGGGGATAGAGTTTGGTTGTCCACTAGGAACGTGAAGTTGCGGGTGCCTTCTATGAAAATGGCACCTCGGTTTATAGGTCCATATAAGATCATTCGCCGCATTAATCCTGTGGCTTATGCTCTTGCCCTTCCTAAACATCTTCGCATGCACAACGTCTTCCACACCTCCCTACTGAAGCCATTGTTGTGTAACAGGTACACGCGGGTCGTTCCTCCTCCTCCACCTATTCAGGTTGATGGTGAATCTGAGTATGAGGTTAGGAGGGTTTTGGATTCTAGGCTGTGCAGGGGCGCTCTGCAGTACTTGGTCGATTGGGTGGGTTATGGCCCAGAAGACCGGTCCTGGATTCCAGCTTCCGACATGTCTGCCTCTAGGTTGGTCAGGGCGTTCCATGCCTCACACCCCGATCGCCCTGGTGGTCGTCCTGCCGCTCGTCCTGTTGGTCGTCCGGTGGCCTCCCGTGGAGAGGGGGTACTGTAACGTTGGGAGCTTCCAGCCCTACCTGTGTGCTTGAGGGCAGCATGTCTGATGCTGCTCGCTGACCAATGCCCGGTTTAAATGGAGACAGGCAGGGAGGTGGTTGCATGAGGCGCGGCTTGAGTGGGGGGCGTGGCCTGGTGAAGGTCTTTAAAAACCCTCAGTGTATTCTCAGCAGTTGCCAGATCGTGGTTATCCATACCTGAGCTCCTTGTACCTGACTGCTATATTGAATTAACCCGTTATTGACCTCTGCTTGTTTCTGACTATTCTGCCTTCTGTTGCCCTAGACCATTTTCTTGTACTATGCCACTGCTCTGATATCGACCCGGCTATTCCATTTGACCATTCTGAACTCTGTATTCCTGATTCTGGCTCGGCTGACTACTCCCCGTGTTGTTAACCCTTTCTGTCTAGCTAGTTTACCTGGCCAATTCTAAGGACCAGACAGTTAGAGATCTTTCACAGCTACTCTGTTGGTAGCTTCTGGGCTCTGTGGAGTGTGGGGTGTTAAGTACTGCATGGTGGGATCTGGGAACCATGACAGTGCGGCCGTAATTAAGTGCGCCAGAACGCACGTTAAAAGTGCACTAGTCTGACCCCAGCCTAAAACAGGGCACGAGGAGTTGCCTCGTCGTCCTGTCGTGGAGTTCTGTTCCCGCATCGCTAGCTGATTCTTATTGTTGATTTCTGTTGCCAACCCATTTCTGGATACGATCCCTGCTCCTGATTTTTGACCCAGCTTGTATTTGACCATTCTGTTGCTGCTCGATTGCGATCGCCAGTGTTGTGCTTTGGTGGTTTAATCCCATGTTTGCCGCTGGGGTTTTCACTCGATACGGGGGTTTTGTCCCTTCTCGTTTTGGGGTATCGTCTGTGGCCTCATTAGGTTACTATACCCAACCCAGGGCTCATGTTTCTTTGCCACAAACGTATGTGAAAACCGTGATCGAAAAATACTATTTATATTCAGCCTATGTTCAGTGTGCTCAAACCGCTAAGTATACTCAATACTGTACCAGCGATAGACCCCTATGTGTGTCAGTTACCTCTGTATATTGTAAGATACCGTTGACCTGCTCCAGTTTATCAGAAAAACGTTAAATCTGCACATTTCCTGACTGCCCTGCAGTCCGTACAATTCACCTACTGTCTGAAGTATCTTTGTGTTTCTGAACGTGCTCTAAGTTGTCTATCGGTCTTGAAACCTTTAGTGCTTAGTAGCAACTCAGTTGTTCTGTCATCCTCCCTGACTTTAGAGGATAAGTCTGTGTATACCAAGCAGTGTGTAAAGGTCAAGCAGATATTTCAGTCCTTAAAGATCTCAACCTCGTTACTCCTGTGTGAGCGCTACTGTACCCGTTACAAAAAGACCATTTCCACACCTTTTTAACGCAAGATTAGTCTGCCCCAGGTTGAGAAACGAAATCCTTTGATTTATGTCTCTCCAAGCACCCTGGAGAGACATAAAACCAGCTGCAAATACCAACCCCAATCTTCATTGTAACAAAAGGTTCAAATTATTATTATTATTATTATTATTAATTTATAAAGCGCCAGCATATTCCGCAGCGCTGTACAATAAGCACAGTACAGACAGGGTTACAATACATTGAACAACATTTGACAAACAGTACAGGAGGAGATGAGGGCCCTATTCCCGTAGGAACTCACAATCTAGGAGGGTTGGGGTTGGAAACAGGAGGAGAGGACTGTAAGGTGAGAGTGATTTTTTGATGTTGCGTCAGTGAGTTGGGTGGTAGGCTTCCCTAAATAGGAATGTTTTCAGGGAGCGTTTAAAGGAAGAGAAGTTAGGGGAAAGTCTGACAGCACGAGGGAGAGCGTTCTCCAGAGAGTGGGGGCTGCGCGTGAGAAATCCTGCAGTCTATCATGGGAAGAGGTGATGCGGGGAGAAGCTAGGCGCAGGTCACTGTTTGACCTTAGGGAGCGGGCTGGGGTGTATTTGGTGATTAGTGAGGACAGGTAGTGGGGCGCTGAGTTAGTGAGGGTTTTGTAGGTAAGGATAAGGATAAGGATTCAAATAGATTACTGCTGAATTACAGCTGCCACTGAGAGAGAGGAATACAGGGACAGCTCTGGGGTCACTCACTACTGTATAGGGATAAGATTTAGGGGGTTATAATGACTGAAAATCCCGGTTCAGTAAAGATACAAGGTATTACTGATATTAAGGTATTAATTTCCATACACAAGCAATATGCCACATACAGATATTATTTTTATATTCTCTTGGTATTTTGTGGACGCTCGATTTGCTAATAATCTCATTATGATCACTACAAACCCCATAAGCAGGAGATCTCACCATTTTTATTATTTATCTTTATCACAGTTACTGTATCTAACAAAACAGGTCTTTTCTGCCTGTATGGTAATAAAACAGACCCCGTTTGAAAATGTGTAAGGTAAGGGACATCATCTAGAGCTTAGCGTCTTACATTTCAACAATATTTCTGAAATGAATAAACGAATACGTGAAGAATTAAAAATTAGCAAATGAATGTTATTTAATTTTTTAACTATTTTAGGAATAACACTTTCTGTGCGAAACGTCTATTTTACCATATATTTAATCATTAACGTCACATCCCATATTTCAAATGAATGTTGTGATAGCATTTTTTCAACAAAAAACTGTTGGTAGTGAAGGGGTTAACTGAAGATCGAGAGAAGGCAGAAATGTTTCAGTATTTATCTTAGAGGAACCTATGAGTAGAGACATGCAAATCATTTACGAAAACGTATAAATAAAAATGTGATTGGTTGACTCCCTCTACTTTGCTGCAGAGGGATTTAGACAGATTGGGGGACTGGGCACTTAACCCCTTCACTACCAAGTGATTTTACAAAAAAACATTGTCAGGAATGAGGTTTGTTTTTTTGTTTGTTTTTTAAAAGCACATTTTAAATAATTTGGGAATATTCCCAGGCTAAATCCTTGGGGGGCACCTTCTACAGCTCAAAACCAAACAAAATTAGTTGGCAGCAAACAAATTTAATTTGCTGGGGTGCTTTAGACCTGTAGATTGAGATAACTGGTCCTGATGGTACCAACCTCAGCAACACTGTCCAATGTCAAACATCAGTCACCAAGACCAGCAAGGTATTGTCATGCATTAACCCCTTAGTGACCGGGCGGTTTTACACAAATCCGTCCTTTAGTGACCGCTGCTGTTTTTATGTTTCTGCGCTGTTAGTGTTTACGTTCAATTTTCCTCTTACTCGTTTATGTAACCCACACATATTTTACACTGTTTTTCTTGTCATTAAATGGACTTTATAAAGATACCATTTTTTTCATCATTTCATATAATTTACTATAAAAAATATTGTGAAATATTACAAAAAATTGAAAAAACACCACTTTTTTGAACTTTGACCCCCAAAATTTCTTATGTATCAACAACCGTCAAAAAAATTTAATTCCTTAGTAGTTTCTAAATTTAGTTCTGAGTTTAGCAATACCCAATGTTTACATATTCCTCGCTTTTTTCCTTATTTTATGCAACAATAAGTGCAAGTAGCACTTTGCCATTTCCAGAGTTTATTTTCAAAACTAGTGATAGTGACATTGTAACACTGATATCTGTCACTAATTCCTGAATAACCCTCCACATATACATATTTTTTTAAAGTACACAAATCAAGGTATTAAACTTGGGGTATTTTGACTCTTTCCATGCAAACCATTTTACCACAAATCTATGCCAAAGTTTGAGAAAAAAAAAATGTTTTGGTGATTTTTTTTTTTGAACGCAATTTAAGAATACATGTACTGTGAACTTTAAGGTTTACTGCCAAAAAACACCCCAAAATATGTTCAGCAACATCGTCTGAGTAAATTGACACCACCCATGTATAGGTATGTCTGGTCATGTGGGGGCTAATAGGCCTTATTTGGGGGGTGCGCATTTCAGTTTTCCAACTTGGAATTTTCACATTTCGTCATCATGCACCCATGTCCTATTTGGGACATTTTTGAAGCCGGCCAAAGTAATTTACCCCCATCAAACCATATATTTTTAGATAGGGCACACCCTAGGGGGCTTCAAAGAGTTGCATTTTAACACTTTCCATGCACTAGCTCTATGTCAAACTTTCAGGTAGTCACTTTTTGTGTTATTTTTTCACACACATTGTACTTTAGGCACGAATTGTCAAATCCAGTTATGGGTTACTGCCAAAAAACACCCCAAAATATGTTCAGCAACATCTTCTGAGTAAAGTGATACCACCCATATATAGATTTGTTCTGTTGTTTTTGGGGTGCTACGCCAATCTTTTGATATGTGTTTGTCAATTTTCTAATTTGACATACAGTATCTTCTTTGCTTCTCTTCTTTTTAGGGGCCTTTTTACATACCCCAATTTTATGAACGTGCATATATGCACGTGCGCCGCAGCAAATGTTAATGCTCATGCAAGTGAGCGTTAACTTTTGCGTTAAAATCGAAATTTTTCCCACTCGTTGCTCAAACATTTCCCATGGCTTCAAATCGCTTTTAAACATGAGCAAAAGTGGTAAAAATTAGCTCAGCGCACAGCGGTGAAATGGCTCAAAAAAAGTTTTTTGGATCGAGCGTGGGAAAAACATCAGACGCTTGGGTACCACGTGCTTGAAGCGACATATGACCACCTGCCACGCATTCCGTTGGCACAACACTTTGCATAGGTCCTCCTTCTCATCTGTCTCTACCCCCACTATATGTTCTGCCAAGTCATTGCCTACAACCTCCACTGACAGGGATGATGCTACAGTAATGGGTGTACCAGGTCCTTCCTCAGAATGTGACAGCATCCCATCAGCTGCAGATTTACGCAGTCAGATTTTGTTTCCCCAGCTGCTGCAGCATAAGAAAAATATAGTCCCAACCATCCCCTTGAACGGCGTCTAAATGCCAGCTTGGCAAAATTACGCGCATTACAGCTGCTGCCTTTCCAGCTGGTGGACTTTGCCTCCTTCCATGAATTTGCCGAATGTGCTGTACCACAGTGGCAGGTTCCAAAACGCCAGTTCTTTTCACGGAAGGCCATTCCAGCACTATACCAGCACGTGGAAGACAATGTTATGGAGTCATTGGGAAAGGCAGTCAACAGCAAGGTGCACATGACTTTAGACACGTGGTCCAGCAAGCATGGACAGGGCCGTTACATTTCCTTCACGGCACACTGGGTAACTCTGCTTGCAGCTGGGAGGGATCCAGGACGGGGCTCTGTGCTGGAGCTTGTTCATCCACCACGCCTCCACAAAGCTGATTATATGAGGTCTGTCTGCTCCACCACTTCTTCCTCTTCCTCTTCCTCCTCCTCCTTCAATGTCTCTGGCGAAGTGGCGGTTAAACCGACGCGTGGCAGGGGCTACGTAATGTCTCAAGCAAAAAGATGCCATACTGTGCTTGAGCTGATTTGTTTAGGGGACAGGAGCCACACCGGGCTAAAAATTCTGTCAGCTCTGCAGGGGCAGATGCAGAGATGGTTAACACCATGCCAGCTTGAGCTGGGAATGGTCGTCTGTGATAATGGCAGTAACCTTCTCTCCGCCTTATGCCTGGGTAAGTTGACGCATGTACCATGCCTAGCACACGTCCTAAATCTGGTGGTACAGCGTTTCTTTCTCAGCCAGACCAGAAAAGTCTGCAGCCACTTCAGACGGTCATTCCCAGCAAGTGTTCGCCTGGCAGAAATTCAAAGAGAATTCCACCTTCCCACAAACCGTCTGATCTGTTACATGCCCACCAGGTGGAACTCGACATTGGCAATACTGCAGCGTCTGCACAAGCAGCAGAGGGCCATCAATGAGTACCTGTGTGAGTATGGCACAGGGACAGGTTCAGGTCAACTTGTTTTTTTTCCCCCCCCTGCAGTGGCTGATGATCAAGGATGCATGCACTGTACTGTCACCATTTGAGGAGGCAACGAGAAAGGTGAGCAGGGACAGTGCATGCATCAGTGACACAATTCCTTTAGTGTTCCTGCTGGAGCGCACTGTGCGGGGAATTATAGATGTGGCACTAGAGGCAGAGCAGCGGGAGGAAGAGGAGGACTTCCCTAGCTCTCAAGGCTCCAGTCTTTACGCAGACGGCATTCCTGCGGGTCCTCAGATTAGACAGGAGGAGGATGAGGAGGAAAATTTAAGTAGTGGGGGCATTGAAGGTGGGAATTCCTCAAGGGAGGGTTTTGCGTCCCCAGAAACCCAAGGACTAGTACGTGGCTGGGAGGAGGTAGTGCACAATAGAGTCATCCTCAGCGACCAGGAAGAATTGGAAGCTAATGCCACCTCCAACCTATGCTGCATAGGCTCCCTTATCCTGCAAAGCCTGCTGAAGGACCCCAGGATTCGTGCTATCAAGGAGAGGGAACATTACTGGTTGGCAACCCTTCTTGATCCACGATACAAGGGTAAGGTTGCAGAGCGCATCCTGCCCTCACAGAGGGAGGACAGGATGAAACAAATTGAGGACGCTCTAAAGCGACACTTGTGTAACACCTTTCCAGGCACTGGTAGGTTACCAAGTGATGACACAGGTGCTTCTGAGGCTGCGGTTTATCAGAGGAAGAGCGGTGAAGGGGGCAGCTTGACTGATGCCTTTTGTAATTTTTTTAGTCCACGACACCCAGGGACGTCAAATGTAGGCACCCATTGCCAGCGTCTTCACCATATGGTGCAGGACTACCTAAGGGCAAGGGCAGACCTGGATACCTTTACAGCAGGTGATCCACTGGCTTACTGGGTGTTGAGATTGGATCACTGGCCAGAACCTAGCCAATATGCTATGCAGCTACTAGGTTGCCCTTCATCCAGCGTCCTTTCTGAAAAGGACGTTCAGTGCCGCTGGAGGTCTTGTCACAGACAAAAGAGAGCGTCTGTCCACCGACTCTGTAGACCGGCTGACATTTATAAAAATTAATCGGTCCTGGATCAGCAGCTATCACTCCCCTGATGCTGATGTAACTGAATAAATCGGGGATCTCTGCATTCCCAAAACCTCCACCACTGCACTCTTCCACAATACCTCAGAGGGGTTACGGTGTGAAGGCACTAGCTGGCACCAAAGGCCCAACATTTGGGTGCACTGACGCATGTACCAGATTCATATTATTTTAATATTTGAATGCAGGGTCCACCCCTGCACTCTTCCACAATACCTCAGAGGGGTTACGATGTGAAGGCACTAGTTGGCACCAAAGGTCCAATTTTAATGCACCTGTTACTGTTACTTTCATCCAAAGCCTGCATAAGTTTCACCATAATTTAGCCAAAAAATCACTAAACTTGTTCTGTGTGTCCTAAAACGTCTCCTCTTTTCATACAGGCTGCCGCCCCAAGCAGTTGTTTATGAATAGATTAAAGGAAAACCATTTACCGTCATATGAAATGTCTTTTTTTGTTTTTAAATGTTTAAATGTTTCTGTACATCCTACAAATGCGCCACTTCACGGGCAGGTTATGGGGACTTCCTAGGCACGATATTTGAAGTAATTTTTCGTTTTTATTCTTAACCTTTATGTCATGGAAAAATCACTGTTCCTTTAAAAATGTTTTTTTTTTTTTTTACTTTTTGTCCTTGTTTCCTGTCCCCCAGGGCACTACCCGCACCCCCATACACCTTTTATGGCCAATATCTTGCATATATGCCCTCTTGGAGGGCACTCTAAAATTCGAACGTTCGAGTCCCATTGACTTGCATTGAGTTCGAATCGTGTTCGCGTTCGAATTCAAACTTTTTAAATTTCAAATGCGAACCGAACACATGTTTGGCCCATCCCTACTGAATATATTGTCTGTCAAGTATCTGTGTATTCCTAGTTCGAGTATCTGTGTATTCCTAGTTTCAAGATTGAAGTCCTGTCCTGCTTCTTGCTAAATATATTATCTGTCAAGTATCTGGGTATTCCTAGTCGCTATACAGAATCCAATCTCTGATTGTAGGCCTGCCCTACAGGCTATTGGACTATGTATGTTCCCACTCTGTATAGCTGAGATAATACAGAATCCAGTCAATGACTGAAGGCCTGCCTGTCACGTTGGCCCCCGCACCCCCCCGGCGCCTGGCAGCAGCTTCCTCGCTGCTCGCTGGCCAGGCGCCGAGTGATATTGCGGTCGCTTCCGCACACGTGGGGACGCCGGGGGGCGGGGCCTGGCGGGCTGGCGCGGACCCGCCGGGTTTAAAGCCCAGACTCTCAGAGAAGCCGGTGCCCTGACGTGGTAGTTACTTCCCGCAGAGCTCTTGTATATTGTTACATAATTATCGACTATTCTGTGCATGACCCTTGGCATTGGCAAACTAACGATTCTGTGCATGACCCTTGGCATTGGCAAACTAACGATTCTGTGCATGACCCTTGGCATTGGCAAACTGACGATTCTGTGTATGACCCCTGGCATTGGCAAACTAACGATTCTGTGCATGACCCTTGGCATTGGCAAACTAACGATTCTGTGCATGACCCTTGGCATTGGCAAACTAACGATTCTGTGCATGACCCCTGGTATTGGCAAATCAACGATTCTGTGAATAACTCCTGGTATTGACTTTACTCCTCTATTCTGGTATTGAGGTCAGTCTGTGTGGCACCCCAAGCACACATCAGACCACCCCTTGTATTGTTAGGGTCTTGGGAGGAGTTAACTATTCTAGTTCTTGTGTATCATTCTGTGTCTGTCTAGTCGTGCCGACCACTCTAAGGATCGGAAGGGTAGAGAGTGTCCTGCGTATAGGGACCACTAGCCAGATAGCAGAGGGATCCGTGACGTCTCTCTTGTATGTGTTCTGTACTGCCCTTCTAGTAGTCTGTCTAGTCGTACCGACCACTCTAAGGATCGGAAGGTTAGAGAGTGACCTGCGTACAGGGACCACCACTATAGTAATCAGGGGGATCCGTGACATTACGTCAGGGCCAATGGATCCCGCAGACCTCTCTAATCAGTTGACACGTATTGCAGCCAGACAAGAAGAGCAGGACCATAGGATGGACCAGATTGCTCTTGCTCTGCAAACCCTGCTAAACCGATCCAGTTCTGGAACTGCAAGCCCTCCAGACCCAGTAGTGCCTAGGGTCAGTTCGGCCGCTCTCGAGGGTTGTAGGCTCAGTATGAAGGCACCCGTACGTTATGATGGAACGCCAAACTTATGCCGGGGCTTTCTGACCCAACTCGAGATCTTGTTCGAAAACAATCCAGGGTCCTGTATGTCTGATAAAGCCAAAGTAGGCTATCTGATTAATCACTTGACCGAAAAAGCTTTATTGTGGGCCACGCCCTTGTGGGAGAACAAGAAACCCATCATTTATGACTATGAGGGTTTTACCTCCGAGTTAAAGCGTACCTTTGATCCCTCTAGAAGGGCTACCAATGCGGGTAGATCCCTGTTTCACATCAAACAGGGTAATAGGAGGGTCTCCGACTATGCCATTGAGTTTAAGACTTTGTCTTCTGAGGTACACTGGCCGAACGACGTTTTAACACTGGCCTTTACCGAAGGTCTGAACGAGGCGTTTATGTTTGAATTGGCTCCCTTAAAATTACCAGAACATCTGGATCATTTGGTTGATTTCTGCATTGCCATGGACGATCAAATCAGGGAAAGGAGACACCCCAGAGATAGACCCAGAAGGGTCCTGCCTCCTTTACCCTTAGTACCCAGGCATACCACTGCATCAGGTAACCTGGAGACCGTTAAGACCGATGTACCGGCCATTGAACCCATGCAGATAGGTAAAACGGGTATTTCAGAGGCAGAGAGAGCTCACAGGAGAGAAGGGGGCTCTGTTTTTATTGTGCCGGGGCAGATCATTTCCGCCTTCAATGTCCTCAGAGACCCAGGGGTAGCAGGGGTGAGAGTGGCAAATCAGGTCAAAAAACAGTTAATACCCAGGTTATTGGTTCTCTGTATGCCTCCTTTGTGGATGATGAGAAAAAAAAAACTCGGATTCTGTTACCCATCTCCCTCACCTGGGAGGGGGTTCACCTCGAGTCTGAGGCGTTCCTAGACTCTGGAGCCTCAGGTAATTTTATGGATAGATGTTTTGCCGCCAACCACCTCTTACCTCTAGTTCTGAAGGAGAGGCCTCTTATGGTAGAAGCCATAGACGGGAAACCCCTGTCATGTCCCCATATCACTCACGACACTATCGATGTGTGCATGACTACAGGAGTTCTGCACCGTGAAATCATACGATTCCAGGTTATCGACTCTCCCTCCTGTCCTGTCGTTCTAGGGTTCCCATGGTTAACGGAACATAACCCGGTGATTGACTGGGCCAGCGAGATATAAAGTGTTGGGGTCCTAGTTGCCAGTCAAAGTGCCTGGGCAGGGTTGATGTGATTGGTAGCCTCAATATTGCCACAGCACCTCCTTTGTCCACTGAAGTCCCTGAATGTTATATGGCGCTAAAGGAGGTGTTCTCTAAAACCAGGACTGAGGTCCTACCACCGCATCGTCCTTATGACTGTGCTATAGAGTTACTCCCTGGTACTATGCCTCCTAGAGGACACGTATACCCTTTGTCACAAAAGGAAAACGACATTATGGAGGAATATATAAGAGAGAATCTAGAGCGAGGATTCATCAGACGATCCTCCTCTCCAGCAGGAGCAGGTTTCTTTTTCGTTTCCAAAAAAGAGGGTGACCTGCGACCTTGCATCGATTATAGAGGTTTGAATAGGATTACCATAAGAAATGCATATCCAATACCTCTTATAACAGAATTGTTCGACCGTTTAAAAGGGGCCCGTATTTATACTAAACTTGATTTACGCGGAGCATACAACCTGGTCAGGGTTAAGAAGGGGCACGAATGGAAAACGGCTTTTAATACACGTAGCGGGCATTATGAATACCTGGTGATGCCCTTTGGGTTATGCAATGCGCCAGCCGTTTTCCAGGACCTCATAAACGACACCCTAAGGGACTTTCTGCAAACGTTCGTTATAGTATATCTGGACGACATCCTGATATACTCTCCTGATAAGGGAACTCATCACGCCCACGTGAAACAAGTGTTGAAGAGACTATTGAGGGCTGGGTTATACTGTAAGCTAGAGAAATGCTTATTCGACATAGAGACAGTGCACTTTCTTGGGTATATAATAACCCCTGAGGGTTTCCAAATGGATCCTAAAAAACTCTCAGCGATTCTTGACTGGCCTTTACCCCAAGGGCTTAAAGCCATCCAGAGGTTTCTGGGGTTTACTAATTACTACCGGAGGTTCATTAAAAACTTTTCGGCCTTGGTAGCTCCCCTCACGGCTATGACTAAAAAAGGGCTGGTGAATCAGAAATGGACACCCCAGGCCAGTCAAGCCTTTGAGGCACTTAAACAGGCATTCACTACTGCCCCTGTTCTCCGACATCCTGATCCGGCTCTGCCTTTCCAGGTTGAAGTTGACGCCTCCGAGCTAGGTCTTGGTGCAGTCTTGTCCCAAAGGGAGGCACCCGACAAACCCTTGCATCCATGCGGCTTCTATTCCCGAAAGTTGTCCCCGGCAGAAAGGAACTATGATATCGGAAATAGAGAGTTGTTAGCAGTAATCGCAGCCTTGACGGAGTGGAGATACTTATTGGAGGGGTCTAGGGACCCCATTGTCATCATAACCGATCATAAGAATCTCACGTACATTGGAGACGCTAAACGGTTGAATGCCAGACAGGCGAGATGGTCATTGTTTCTTTCCAGCTTTAATTTCGTCCTCACATATAGACCTGGGTCAAGAAACATTAAAGCAGACGCATTGTCAAGACAGTACGAATCCTACGAACATAACATCCAAGATCAGCATCCCATTGTACCCCAGGAAAGAATTATAGCTCTTACCACGATTAGTGTCTCGTCTCCTCTGATGTTGAGATTGCAGACCGCCCAGGGTACAGCTCCTGGGGGGAGACCTCCTGCGAAACTCTTTGTACCTGAGAACGAAAGAGAAGAAGTATTAAAACTGTATCATGATAACAAAACCTCTGGGCACATGGGGATCACCAAAACAGTGTCTAGCATACGTAAACTCCTCTGGTGGCCCACGGTGCGCCGTGATGTTAAAGATTACATAACCGTGTGCGAGGTGTGCACAAGACATAAAAGTCCCCAAACAGCGCCCATTGGTTACTCCAGCCCCTCTGCCAATCCCCGAACGACCATGGTCGCATTTAGCTATGGATTTTATAGTAGAGTTACCCGAGTCAAGAGGGAATACTGTAATACTCACGGTCATAGATCGATTCTCCAAAATGGGTCACTATATTCCTCTTCGGAAACTTCCTTCGGCAGCCGAACTGGTGCCCATTTTTATTTCCAATGTGGTCCGCTTACACGGTATTCCTCTTGGGATTGTCTCGGATAGGGGGACCCAATTCGTCTCCAGATTCTGGAAAGGGTTTTGCAAGAGTGTGGGGATAGACCTATCCTTCTCTTCGGCCTATCACCCCCAGACCAACGGGGCAGCGGAACGAGCCAACCAAAATATAGAGAAATATCTCAGGTGCTTTATATCCGAACGACAAGATAACTGGTCAGACCTGATACCGTGGGCAGAGTATGCCTTGAACAGTGCAGTAAGCGAAGCCACAGGACATTCCCCTTTCTTCACTGTTTACGGTTTTGATCCTCCCGTGCTCCCTGCTACGTTTCCTGATACCGCGATTCCTGCTCTGGATGAGCATTTAGTGTCATTAAAAGAAACTTGGGGAAGGGTTAAACGGGCACTGGAGGATAGTAGTGTTACCCAGAAGATCAAGGCCGACAGACACAGGAGGCCGGCACCCGTGTATCAAGTTGGGGACAGGGTTTGGCTTTCTTCACGGAACATCAAGCTTTTAGTACCCTCCATGAAACTGGCACCCAGATACATAGGGCCCTATAAGATTCTGCGGCGAATCAATCCGGTCTCCTATGCTTTGGCACTGCCCTCCCATATCAGGATACACAATGTGTTCCACGTGAGCCTTTTGAAACCACTCTTGTGTAATCGGTACACCAAGGCCCGTGTCCCCCCTCCTCCGGTCTCTGTGGAGGGCGAGGAGGAGTTTGAAGTTGAAGCCATTCTGGACGCCAGGGTTTCTAGGGGGGTCCTTCAGTACTTGGTTGACTGGGTGGGCTACGGTCCGGAGGATCGCTCTTGGCTTCCGGCTACTGAGGTTCATGCTCCTCGGTTGGTGAGGGCTTTTTATTTGGCTCATCCCCGCGCCCCTGGGGGTCGTCCAGTGGCCGCCCGTAGAGGGGGGGTTCTGTCACGTTGGCCCCCGCACCCCCCGGCGCCTGGCAGCAGCTTCCTCGCTGCTCGCTGGCCAGGCGCCGAGTGATATTGCGGTCGCTTCCGCACACGTGGGGACGCCGGGGGGCGGGGCCTGGCGGGCTGGCGCGGACCCGCCGGGTTTAAAGCCCAGACTCTCAGAGAAGCCGGTGCCCTGACGTGGTAGTTACTTCCCGCAGAGCTCTTGTATATTGTTACATAATTATTGACTATTCTGTGTATGACCCTTGGCATTGGCAAACTAACGATTCTGTGCATGACCCTTGGCATTGGCAAACTAACGATTCTGTGCATGACCCTTGGCATTGGCAAACTGACGATTCTGTGTATGACCCCTGGCATTGGCAAACTAACGATTCTGTGCATGACCCTTGGCATTGGCAAACTAACGATTCTGTGCATGACCCTTGGCATTGGCAAACTAACGATTCTGTGCATGACCCCTGGTATTGGCAAATCAACGATTCTGTGAATAACTCCTGGTATTGACTTTACTCCTCTATTCTGGTATTGAGGTCAGTCTGTGTGGCACCCCAAGCACACATCAGACCACCCCTTGTATTGTTAGGGTCTTGGGAGGAGTTAACTATTCTAGTTCTTGTGTATCATTCTGTGTCTGTCTAGTCGTGCCGACCACTCTAAGGATCGGAAGGGTAGAGAGTGTCCTGCGTATAGGGACCACTAGCCAGATAGCAGAGGGATCCGTGACGTCTCTCTTGTATGTGTTCTGTACTGCCCTTCTAGTAGTCTGTCTAGTCGTACCGACCACTCTAAGGATCGGAAGGTTAGAGAGTGACCTGCGTACAGGGACCACCACTATAGTAATCAGGGGGATCCGTGACACTGCCTTGCAGGCTTCTGAACTAAGTAAAGTTCCTACTCTGTAGGTTTCTAAACTAAGAATAAAGTCTTGCCTCTGGTTTATGTCCTTCATGTATCATGACTATTGATATCCAGCAATCTGAAAACCTATCTTGTCCATGCTGTTCTTGAATCACGTTGTTTATGTCTTGTATCACGTCTTTGTATCAGTTCACATAGAGTATTTGTGTTTTGCACTAAGCAGTCAATTGGTCTCAACCATTTGAGCTTAGCTGCTATTCAGGCCTGTCCATGTACTCCCCGGCTTGGGAGATCTGATTACAGCCTTTATTACTCATTGTGTCATAGAAATCTGTCGAAAAGAATCCAAACTACGCTGTTCCAGGTGAGTGCCTTAGCGCACCGTTACAGGGTCACAGTCGTAACAATTACAGGTCTGTTGTGTAATGGTAGGCAGGAATTCTTCATCAGGTTTGACAAGGGTTTTCTTATTTGAAGACAATGGAGTAGGTACACCGCTATTCTGTGCAATTGACTGCAGTAATGCCTGGTCACGCAAGAGTCCTTCCATTGCTTTGGTAAGTGTGCCAACTTGGCACTGAACGGTGGCAATGGTTTGAGCGACCAGTGATGAGCTTGCAGGCAGGAGAGAACCATGATCAGTTTGCACTGAGGCGTCTGGTCAGCGGTGTGCCAGTCAGCGGTGTGCCAGCTCGGGAAGTAGGAACCTCAAGGTCTCCATGCTCTACCCCCGCGGTTTCTGTGGGGGGAGCTGGGTCATATGTGTCCTGGTCAGCAGTGACACTAAGTCCCGGAGAACTCTGGGAACTACGGTTGGCACCATCAGCGGAGAAGTTTGGCACTGGTACCATGGTAGTGGCACAGATGGACATGATATCAATGGGCTCTGTGGTGATGACCAGTCCTGTATCTCCAGGGTGGACGGGTTCTATTTCCATGGGTTCAGAAAGTTCATAGCCAGTCCCGGACAGTTGAGGTTCAACATGAGAAGGTACTGCTGCCGGTATTGGTGGAGGGTACCGGTGCAAATTGCGGCATAATGACAGATTGATCGGAGGGCTGGGGTATAGGAATAGATTTGAGAAGGGGAGCAGACCTTGATTCTTTAGCAGCCTTAGTTGTGGGAATCTTCCTTGGAGCGGTCTTTTTTGTGGGTCTTATTGGACAGACAGGTTAGAAATGTCCCATTTGCCCACAGTATATGCAGAGGTTTGCGGCAAATCTTCGGTTACGCTCCTCTGCGGATAAAGGACCGTGCATTCTTTGTCCTGCTGGAAAGCACAGATTAGTGGAAGGGCTCCCAACTCTCAGTAACATGCTGCAAGTAGGTCTGCCAGGTGCATGAGGATTTCGTGAATAGTTTTTTGTATTAACTCTTTGATTGCTTGAGTAACCACGGGCTTGAGGGTTAATGGCTTCTGCATTCTGTCAGGACCCACTGTGGAGGGTAGAGGGTCGCCCAGTATGCGGTTACACAAGCGAAGTGAGGCAGGTGGATATGGTTTCAACAGAAAAGGTTTATTAAATGAGGAAACAAAAATAAACCGGGAAGGGGACACTGGATAAATCATAAACAGGTATAGGAACTGACTGGTAAATATACAAAATACAGAGGATAGGGTACACTGAAAAACAGAAGAAGGGTGGACAGGACAGATACTGGACTGGACACTGAATACAATAACACAAGGAGATACAGAGGAACTAGAGAACACACTTACTAGACAAAGAGGGTGGAGGACCAGGAGACACAGTGGGTAATGCAGGAGAGTAGTCAGATAAAGCATGGGTCAGGCAGCAGTGGCAGGCAACTGGCAGAGGTTGGTCAAAATCCAGATCAGAGGTCAAACACAGTTTGTCAATCGATTAGCGGATCTGAAGCAGTGATGGGAGTTTCAGATAGAGTCCAGCAATGAAGGGTTCCACAGGATACAGCAATGAGGGGTTCTACAGGATACAGCAATGAGGGGTTCCACAGGATACAGCAATGAGGGGTTCCACAGGATACAGCAATGAGGGGTTGACACAGGATACAGCAATGAGGGGTTGACACAAGATACAGCAATGAGGGGTTGACACAGTGGGACTTCAAATGAAGATGCAGAAGCCCTGAGCTAAGGGTTGGGTCTAATTATATAGCAGCCCAGGCTCAGCCCACACCTGAGGCTGGAAAGGTGAGGGAAGACCAGGTCTGGATTTCAAAGTCCTTGGACACTAGACCAGGCGGTGGTAAAACCTGGTCTGGAGCTTCACTTGGTCTTTTTCTTGCGCCTGCGGTGAGGAGCCTGACACTGGGACATGGAGTTTATCTGGGCTTTTAGTACCTCTTTCTTCAAGGTTTCCATTAAGCATTGAATTTCATTTATGTCAGTTTCAACACTTTAACCACTGCTTGACACCTGGGGCTCATTTGGAAGCATTATTTCCTGCTTATAGACATACAGTTGCTGCTCTAAATTAGAACATTTCTCTTTAAAACTGCTTAATTAAATACAACTCTCTTTATACACAGCTTGCAAGCTTTGGAGTTGTTCTTGCAGTCTTTGGCTATTTTCGTTTAAAGTAATTATTTCGGTAGTGGCTTTCTCAAGTCTGTCTGTTAACTCCTTCGCTGTGGATGACGTGTGGGGCACATCCTCATTGACTCCCGCTATATGTGGAGGAAATGCCCCACACGTCATCCGCTTGTGGGAGCCCCGGCGGAGATACTCACCTCTCTGTCCGGGGTCCTGCTGTGGTCTGACTTCAGCGTCCTCAGACGCTGAAGTTAAGCCCCTCCTGATGTCAATGACACCATTGCGCCATGCGCGATGACGTCATTTCCAGGCAACCCCCCAGGCGAAAGCCTGAAAGGGAGGGGGGATCCGAACGATCCCAATCGGAAAGGAGCAGCGCTACAAGCCAGGCACCGCTTAAAAGGGGAGCGTCTCCCCTTTTAAGTGGTGCCTGGCTTTAACACCTCAGGCACCGAGTCGCACTTCAGCGCCTTGCGGCGCCGAATTGCGGCCTAGCTCCGGTGGGGGCCGCCATCTTGGATGGAGGCTCCACCCCCGGGTCCCCCCTCGCTGCCCGACATCATCGCGCATAGGTTCTCGTCATGTCAGCTTTATATTTTCTATTTTGTTTAGCAAATGCACAACACAAATACAGTATGGGGGGGCCATGATTTCATTATTATGCAATCCCTTTTTTTCTTGTCTTTTTGTTTGTAAACAAATCCAAGAACTTACACACATCACCTTCCTTATCCCACATATTGGGCCCTATTACACTCTGCACGCTAACGGTAGCGCTCACCTGCGTGAGCACTACCGTTAGCTGCGGTGTTTAGGGCATATTACAATCCAAATGCAAACGGGTTAAAAAACAGGTTTGCGTTTGGGACCTTGCGCTTCTCAGTGCGAGGTCACTGCACTTTGCGCTACCTATACTTAACATGGGGAGCACGAAGTGTTATTCAGCGCTGGTATTACAATGTCCCAGCGCTGATTAACGCCTGGCTCTGGTCAACGAAAAGTTAACCAGAGCCAGGACCTGGTGTTAACGGACTCTGCTGGTGCAGAATCCATTAACACCAGCTTAAAACAGTAAAAAACAAAAAATCAGATACTTACCCTCTGTCCTGCGGCGAGGACCGCGGCTCCAGTCGCCTCCTCCGGCCAGTGGGAGCAGGGAAAGACAGGGGGAAAAAGTCCCCCCTGTCTCTCCCTGCGTATGCCTACGCCGACCGGCCGGATCTCGCGATGCGAGATCCGCCCGGTCACGTGACCGGCAGAAAGGAACTCAATGGAGTCCTATGGACTCCAGCGAGTGGATGCTCGCGGCTGCCCTCAGCGCTGCCGCGAGCATCCTGATTTTTAACAGGCGCTACAATGCAGGCACCATTTTCTTGCACCTGCATTGTAATCCCCCGTTAAAACGGGGGCGGTAGGGGGAATACCGCAGGCACAGTTTTCCCCCTACCGCCCCCCCCGGTTTAGCGCAGGGATTGTAATAGGGCCCATTGTGTACAAGACTTTGGGTGCAGTCTTTGATAGTTTCAACAAGCACAATCAGACTGGATTCAATATGCAATGACTCTGATATGTTCTACCACTTCACATATTTCAATACGTCTTGATACTTCTTCAAACTTTGACAAGCGAGAGATTGTAGACGTGTGACTTTGGGAATACCCTGCCTTCTGGCTATCAGTAGATGAACCAGATTTACTTCCAGCAACAGACATGTTTCTGCACTACAGCAATCAAATAACAGTACTTTAATAAGGTATTGACAACCAACAACAAATGTTACTTGATTACAATTGTTTAATCCAATAGTTTATTCTGCTACATAACAAGTCCGACCAACAAGCTTCTGTTACTTTCACAAATATTTGATCTGCTGCTCACAACCAATAACTTACTTGATAGACAAACTTGATTTTATTGTGAAAAATTCATTAGCTCTCAGCAGTGCATCTCCATTAATATGTCAGGTTTATATTAATTATGACGTGTATTTTCTTTTACTATATATACATATATATTTATATCATTAATGACAGTGCCTCCAATACCAATGGTATAATTTGGTTATTTACCCTTAAAGGGATACTCTAAGCAACATGACCACCTAAGCTATTTTAGGTGGTCATGATGCCCGGAGTATGCCGCCCTTTGTCCCCCCTCCCTCCGCTCAGCCGATCAGCTGAAAATGCTGAAAACAGCTGAGAGAGGCGGAGAACTTTACTCCGCCCTCCCAGCTGTCAGTCAGCAGAGCGGGAATCATATTTCCCGCTTCTGCCGACTTTTGCCGAGTAGGAGACGTCATCGCGCTTTCAGCGCGATGACGTCTCCTACTCCCCGCAGAAGCTGGCGGCTCCCTCTTCGGGTTAGTGTTGCGCGCATCCTCTTGCGCGCAACACTAATCCTCAGAGGGAGCCGGGAGGAAGCCTGCCGATTGGCTGGCTTACGTGAGAGGCGCGCATGCGCGCTTCTCACGTAAACCAGAAGCCAAGACGCAGCAAGAAGAAGGACGGGAGCGGAAGAGGAGGGAGGTGAGTATAAAAAAAAAAAAACGCCGCTGGAAACCAGAGGATTTTAAGGTAAGTATTGCAGTTACAAGAAAAGAAAAAAAAAAGAAGGTTTTATTAAGGGAATAGGGATAGGTTAGGAAAAAAAAACGGGGGGTGATTTTTTTGTTGGAGTGTTCCTTTAATAATAAGGATTAACAACCAATCAATGAATATATGTCTTAACCAATATATAGTTCTTTTGAGGCTATCTAGATATTTTTAGACACAATAAAATGAATAATGAGACTGCGTAATGGTAAAACAATTCAAATCAAAATTTATTCACACTGTCAGGTTTCATACAATCATGTTATCAACTGATCAGCAAGAGACAATTTTAAAAGTAGCCTTCAACCTCCTTTGAACTGCAAGCAATCTCCGGAATCCGGCTGAGGTGGTCGAGGGGAATGTAAGAAAGACCGTGGATCCAAAACTTAAAAAACGCCTTTTTTAAAGTAAAATCTCAGCATAAAAGCGTTTTTTCAACAAGGAATAAAATTAAATAACCTGAAACGCGTTTCGCCAGCGTCACCTGGCTTCATCAGTCAGTAAAGCAATATATTTCTTGTTCCCTTATATAACGTTATCAATATCTTAACCCTTTCGCTACTGAGCCATTTCACGCCTGAGAACAAACATGACCAGGTTCAAAGTAAAAAATTTATTAAAAAAACGATTTAAAAAATAAATAAAACCATGGTTATTTTTTGTGTGTTGTTTTTATTAATGCAGCAATATTGTTCACATTTCAATTATAATGTGAACAATGATGCTGCACTAATGACTTTTTTCTATGGGGTGCGTTTGCTAAAAATCACGTAATTCCCCCCCCCAAAAATTTAATGAGTCCCCATTTCTAATTTTTGTACAAGCGCACCCCATAGAAAATATAACCGCAAATGCTCATGTGATAAAATGTGAAAAAAAACCACTTTACGCGCTGTAGATGATTAAAAATTCAACTTTTATTGCATTTTTTGTTATAATATAAATGCAGGACATGACGTATACATATAAAAATGATATATTATGAATCTGCCGAGTCTGCCGGAAAGAACGATATATACAGTTGTGTTCAAAATTATTCAACCCCCACTGAAATTGAGTGTTTTGGCCAGTTTGACATTGATTTTGATCATTCAGTCATCTTGCTTACAATTAAATCAAAGAGGCACGTGTAGGTCAGACAAATATAACATAACATTTATAATGAAATAACCACAAATGTCTTTTCTGTGCTCACATCATTATCAGTTTTATTCAACCCCCAAGTGACATTCAATCTTAGTACTTAGTACAACATCCTTTTACAGTTATAACAGCTTTTAAACGTGAAGCATAGCTTGACACAAGTGGCTTGCAGCGATCTACGGGTATCTTCGCCCATTCGTCATGGGCAAAAGCCTCCAGTTCAATCACATTCTTAGGCTTGCGCACTGCAACTGCTTTCTTTAAGTCCCACCAGAGGTTCTCAATCGGATTTAAATCAGGTGACTGCGATGGCCACTCCAAAATGTTCCAGCCTTTAATCTGCAACCATGCTCTAGTGGACTTGGAGGTATGCTTGGGATCATTGTCCTGTTGAAAGGTCCAACGTCTCCCAAGCCTCAGGTTTGTGACGGGCTGCATCACATTGTCATCCAATATCTCCTGGTACTGAAGAGAATTCATGGTACCTTGCACACGCTGAAGTTTCCCTGTACCTGCAGAAGCAAAACAGCCCCAAAGCATGATTGACCCCCCGCCATGCTTGACAGTAGGCAAGGTGTTCTTTTCTTCATAGGCCTTGTTCTTCCTCCTCCAAACATAGCGTTGATCCATGGGCCCAAACAGTTCTAATTTTGTTTCATCAGTCCACAGAACACTATCCCAAAACTTCTGTGGTTTGTCCTCATGACTTTTGGCATACTACAGTCGACTCTTCTTATTCTTTGGAGACAGCAAGGGGGTGTGCCTGGGAGTTCTGGCATGGAGGCCTTCATTACGCAGTGTGCGCCGTATTGTCTGAGCTGAAACTTCAGTACCCACATCTGACAAATCTTTTCTCAGTTCCTCAGCATTCACACGGGGACTTTTCTCCACTCTACGCTTCAGGTAGCGTACAGCAGTCGAAGTCAGCATCTTCTATCTGCCACGACCAGGTAGCGTTTCAACAGTGCCCTTTGCCTTGAATTTCCGAATGATGCTTCCTATGGTCTCTCTTGGTATGTTTAACATCTTTGCAATCTTCTTATAGCCATTGCCCTTCCTGTGAAGAGTAATCACCTCTTCTCTTGTCTTCCTGGACCATTCTCTTGACTTCACCATGTTTGTAACCACACCAGTAAATGTCTAGAAGGAGCTGAGTATCACAGTCATTTTAAAGCTGCCTAATTGGTGCTTATTATGCTTTATTGCTGCTCCGTGACATCCACAGGTGTTTTCAATACCTGATTGAAAACACTTGAATGAACCTCTGTTCTTCAGAGTGGTAGTCTTTAAGGGGTTGAATAATTGTGTCAATGAAGAATTCACAAAAGAAACATTTACTACTGTATTACAAAACCAATTGATGTCATTTTAGTTGCATATGGTTCTTAAAAAAGTCCTTGTAGGATTTCATTCTGAATACAATTACAAATGTACACTAAATTCCCTAAAACCCTTTACAGCATTGGGGGTTGAATAATTGTGAACACAACTGTATATATATTTTTTCTTTAACTATTACATGGTCATGTTTGGTATCGTTGGAAAGGCCATGCTCTGGCCGATCCAACAATACCAAACATTAACCCCTAGCTCCCATGGATCGGGAGATAGGGCGTTTCAATAAACCCCCTATCTCCACCATTGGTGGCAACTAGGGGTTAACTCCATTACTGACATCATCGTGCTATGCATGATGACGCCAGTCGTCAGGGGGAGTTCCCGGAACTTGGCTGACATCCAAGATGTCGGCCACCTCCGGGAGAGGATCACGATTCGGCACTGAATCGTGATCCGGCACCCAAGGGGTTAAAGGCAGGCACGGTTTGGAAGGGCAGGCTGTGCCGTTCCATACCGTGCCTGCCTTTAGCCGCTGCACCCCCGGCGATCGGGAGGGAGAGAGGTCCAAAGGACTTTGCCCCCTTTCAGGCACCTCCTCCGCACTCACGCAGGGGGGGCTCCTGAAATAGATGTCATCGCGTCGCCGCAATGACATCTATCTTCCCCCCCAGGGTCACGGAGTGCCGGGCTAACATGCAAGATGTCAGCCCACACCGGGGGGCCAGCAGTCAGCTGGAATTCCGGCTGATCGCTGCCTCCTGTGCTTGGACGCTCTCAGCGTTCCATCGGCTGATAATGTCCGTCGCGATTGATTGACGTAGTGGCTTGCGTTCCACTTGCCGGCAATTCTATCTTTCTCATTCTCCAACAAGTCGAAGTTAATTTACATCATATTTTCTGGTGGTTAATACATTGTAAATTGTGGAGCTCATTCCACATTATATGATGGAGTGATCTATAATTTCCCCACACTTAAAAGGGATTGCATGAAAGACTAGCCTTATTTTCAATAATGTTTTTATATAAGTACATATAGTACATACATATGTGTTTCACTACAAAAATAGAGGAGTTTCTCTGCTCATTCATGAGATCTGGTGTAGATTAGGAATCAAAGGATTGATTATTGTATATATGCATTATATAGTGCCCAGATATCTTTGCACCAAAATATGTAAATATGATCTTATACATTTTTTTTTGTTGTTTTTATCTAATGAAAAATAATAAAATAAAATAGAGAATGTATATGAAGTGAAGGGTGGTTCAATAGTAGTAGGAAAAATAATAATTAGTTATATAATTACCTAATGAAAAAGAGACAAAGACAAACAATTGATAAAATATTTAAAAAAAATATATATATATTTTTGATATTGAATTGATTATGTGTTATACAGCTAAATAAGAAAAACTAATCTTTAAGAAAATTAATTAACTCGAAATCCTGACTAAGGCCGTGAGGTGCAAGAGTAGATATATATCATTTTCATTTCCTCTTTTCCTATTTTTTTATCGAAATCTCCCCCTCGCCAGTCCTTGTGTATTATTTTAATGCCCATATAAGTGAGGCCTTCTGGGTTCTGATTATGAAATTTTTTAAAATGTAGTGAAACACTATGGTTTTCAACTCCATTTTTGATGTTTCTAACGTGTTCTTGAATTCTTTTGTTCATAGGGCGTGTGGTTCGTCCAACGTATCTAAGGCCACACGACATTCCTAGTGAAACAGGTAATTATTCCCTTCATTTTAACTGTTCTTTTTTCTGTTGATATTTCTCTTACAATGTGCTTTTTGTTTTTGGTGTTCCGGCAATTTAAACAATTGCCGCAACAGTGGAATCCTTCACTGATTCCAAAATGTGCTTTGTTGTTAAGCGCTCTTAGGCTGCTATGGACATAGAAACATAGAAAAATGTCGGCAGATAAGAACCTTTCGGCCCATCTAGTCTGCCCAATTACATGGATACTTTACCTGGATTTATCTTTTGTTTAGGATAGCCTTATGCCTATCCCATGCCTGCTTAAATTCAATTACTGTTTTAGCCTCTACCACTTCAACTGGAAGACTGTTCCATGTATCCACCACCCTCTCAGTAAAATAATGCTTTCTGATGTTACTTTTAAACCTTTGCCCCTCTAATCTAAGACAATGTCCTCTTGTTTTGCTACTTTGTTTCCTTTTAAATATACTCCTAGTCCCTTCCTCTACCTTGTGGATTCCCTTTACGTATTTAAATTTTTCTATCATATCTCCTCTGTCTCGTCTTTTTTCCAAGCTGTACATGTTAAGATCATTAAGCCTTTCCTGGTAACTTTTCTCCTTCAAGCCGTACACCATTTTAGTAGCCCTTCTCTGAACTCTCTCTAAGATGTCTATATCCTTCTGGAGATACGGTCTCCAGTACTGCACACAGTACTCCAAGTGAGGTCTCACCAGTGCTCTGTATAGTGGCATGAGCACTTCCCTTTTCCTACTGCTAATACCTCTCCCTACACAACCAAGCATTCTGCTAGCATTTCCTGCTGCTCTATTACATTGACTACTTACCTTTAGATCCTCTGAAATAATAACTCCTAAATCCCTTTCCTCAGATGTTGAGGTTAGGACTGTATCAAATATTCTATATTCAGCCCTTGTTTTTTTATTTTTTATTATTTTTTTATTCATTAAAGCATATGACTTTGTTCAGATAAGAACCTTTACATTCATTTTGTAAACAGAGATATAGTACTGGGCAATGACAGGTTACACATATGACAATTATCCATGTTATATAGTGCTGTACTAAAGCAATATCCAGAAAGAACAGAGATAAATAACAAGCGGTCAGTCTTGCAGCAGAGGGCTCAAGACAGCGGTCAGTAATAAGAGATAGAAAATACGACATTAAAAGTAAAAGGCCAAAAATTGGCATTCTGCAAGCTCGACTAGTCTGCAAACTTTAATGCCTAAAAATGAAAAACGCATAGAAGAGCAACAAAACAAAAAAAAAAGAGGGGGGGGAAACAACAACAACACAGTGAGAAAATCCTGTTCCCCACCTATATCCATCTGAATTGTCCGGGATTTCCCAGGCCTGAGCTTCACACTGGGTATGTGAGTAAAGGTACCAAAAGAGAGGAAAAGATGAGCGAGGGAGGAGGAAAGGGGTGAAGAGGAAGAAGGGAGGAAAGAGGGAAGAAGACATGAGGAGATGAGAAATGAACAAGAGAGAGAGAGAGAGAGCGGGAGCTAAAAAAAAAAAAAAAAAAGAGGGGGGGGAGGGAAAGATATCCGGGGGTGATCGAGGGAGGGGAGGGGCCCACGACCCCACAAAGCATCCGTCTCAAACACAGTCCTATCCCACTCTCAGGGCGCGACCTTCCTGTGAGGACAGGTATCCCTCCCAGTAAAACCACTTCCTCAGGTGTGCCTGCCTCCGTCCTCCTGCCGAAGCTAGTAGACTCTCAGGAGTTCTTAGTTCTTCTATCCGACCGAACCAGTCTGCACAGTGTGGCCGAACTCCATTCACCCAGTGAAGTGCGATCAAGGATCGCGCCGTGAGCAATAGGGGGAGCAAAACCGAGTGCCTCAGACTCCTAGAGGTCAAGGGAATTTGCAGTAACAGAAAGATCCGCGCCGTGAGCGGCAGAACCTCCTCCGTCACCCTCCCAATGACCGCCTGTACCTGGGTCCAGAACGGGCGCAGGACCCCACACGACCACCACATATGCAGATGGTCCCCGATCTCCTCGTCGCATCGCCAGCATTGTGTGGTGGTGCTGAGCCCCATCCGGAACCGGAGCACCGGGGTGCAGTACCAGAAAGATACAATTTTGTATGCTTGCTCCTGGAGGCGCGTCTGTTGTGATCCTCGGTGGATCAGTTCGTACGTTTTGGTCCAGTTTTCCTCCTCAATAACTTCCTCCAAGAGTCTTTCCCAGCTGCCTCAAAAGGTGGTGGATCCGGGGAAGACGAGCTAATCAGCATTGTGTAAAGGACGGAGGTAGCATGGCACAGTGCCGTAGTGGAGACACAAAGTTTCTTAAAAGGTGTGAGGTCCCGCAGAAGGCGGTGTCTCCCCGGCAAAGAGCAGAGATAATGCAGTATCTGAGCGAAATTAAATTTCTCTAGAAATGTCGGGGGTGAGGCCTCCGGGGTCCGATCCCATGGCGATATAAAAGTCGCATCTAGTATACATGCATGTGCCCGCGGTCTCCCTGGTGTCAGCAGCCTGGCAGTAAAGGATCGGTTAATGTTGTCCTGAACGTCGGGTTATCAGCCAGTGGGATCAAGGGGGACGGGAACGTGGATAGGCCATGCTCAGATGCGGTAGCGTCCCATACCTGCAGTGTAGCTGCGATCAGTGTGTGTGCCGTCACCTCACGGCGTCTATCTAGTCTAGCGATCCACGGCAGTGACCATAACCGTACACTGGTCCGAGTGTCTTCCACGTCCAACCACAACGCCCTTCCACCTCCCATGGACCATTCAATAATGCGCCTTAGGTGTGCTGCAACATAGTATTTGTGCATGTCTGGTATCGCCACTCCTCCTCCAATTTTAGGTCGAATTAAGATACTCCATCTGACACGTGGTCGGGTGGCACGCCACATGAACCTCAAGAAAGCAGCCCTGAGAGTGGTAAAAAAGGAGGTCGGCACCTGCACCGGGACCGTTTGGAAGAGGTACAAGAGGCGTGGGAGTACGTTCATCTTCAAGACACTAATCTTCCCGAACCAAGAGATGTTCAATTTAGACCATTTAAGAAGGTCATCTGCTATGACTTTCCACAGAGGTGGGAAGTTATCTTCAAACAACGTGTCCAATCGGGATGGGAGTTTAATCCCCAGATATGTCATCGCCCCCGTACACCATCGGAATGGGAAGGTGTCTTGCAGTCTACGTTTCTCGTTCGTAGGCACAGTGATATTGAGTATCTATGATTTCGTCATGTTGATGTTTAGATTTGCCAGGGCTCCATACTGGCAGAACTCCTCCGCGATTGCCGGGAGCGACACCGAGGGGGAGGATACGAAGAAGAGCATGTCATCTGCATATGCTGCAACTTTGTGGTCTACAGAGTGGCCCCTCACTCCCACAATGTCAGGATTTAATCTTATAGATTCAAGGAAAGGCTCCAGGGACAGCGCAAATAGGAGTGGTGATAAAGGGCAGCCCTGTCTAGTACCATTGTTTATGGCAAAAGGCTGAGAGAGCGCACCATTTACTTTCACCGCCGCAGACGGCGCCGAGTATAGAGCCGTTATCCACTTAATAAAGGTTCCCGACATTCCCATCCCGTTAAGCGTCGCGAAGAGAAACGGCCATGCTACCCGATCGAACGCCTTTTCGGCGTCCGTGGATAGCAGTAAAACCGGTCGGTCCGATCCCTGGGCAATGCGGATGATGTTCAGCGCACGTATGGTGCCATCCCTGGCTTCCCTCTGGGGGACGAATCCAACTTGGTCCCTCTGTACCAGCAATGTCACAAAAGGTTGCAATCGCATCGCTAACACTATTGAGAAGAGTTTCAGGTCACAGTTAAGGAGAGAGATCGGGCGATAACTCGAGCATAGCTCCGGGTCCTTTCCCTCCTTTGGGATGACAGTTATAGTTGCCAGCTGTGACTGAGTGTGTAAGGACGAGCCATCCTGAAGTGCATGAAGCGAGGCCACCAGTGGCGGTAGTAAGATTGCAGAGAAATGCTTATAGTACTCAGACGGTAAGCCATCTGGTCCCGGTGCTTTCCCATTTTTCTGTCACTTCAGTGCAATATGTAGTTCCGCTACCGATATGGGTTCATTCAAAGAGACGCACTCAGGCCCAGTCAGCCGTATGTGAATCCTCGTAAATAAGTATGCAGAAATGTTTCGGTTCAGCTCCGGCGAGGGGGACGGCGCACACGAGTATAAGGTCGAATAGTAGTCCCGGAAAGCGTTAACAATTGCGTCCGGCATCTGTGCCACCGTCCCCCCCGACACACGGACTTTAGGGACGTAAGCCAACGCACGTCTCTGCTTGAGCATTCGGGCTAAGAGACGGCCCGGTTTGTTTTCATGGTATGCAAAGAAGCACCGAGAGTAAAGAACAGCCCGGTGGATTTGTGAGTGAGCAAGTTCCGCCAGGCGTGCTCTCTGTTTTTGCAGAAGACCTAGAGTCTCCACGTCTCCCGTCCCGATATGCCGATGTTCTAGCTCCCTAATGTCAGTAAGCACCTCCAGCGTCTCCGCTAATCGTTCCTTTTTCTTTCGAGTAGCGATCCCTATCAGATGGCCACGGATAGTGGCCTTGTGGGCCTCCCACAGTGTGTGAGGTGACATCCCCTCCGTGCCGTTTTCCGCAAAATAGATACGCAAGGATTCCGCCACCTCCTCCTGCAGCATCTGATCTTGGAGTAGGGAGACATTAAGTCGCCAGTTAAAGCTTCGAGGACGACTATGTGCCGATCTAAGTGAGACATAGACCGGTGCGTGATCCGACCAGGTTCTGCATTGGATAGAAGCAGAGATAAGGTCGTCCAAAGCAAAATGAGATACAAAGACATAATCCAAACGAGAGTACGTGGAGTGCACCTCTGAATAGAAAGTGTAATCACGTTCGGTCGGATAGAGTAGGCGCCAGGCGTCTACCAGTTGCAGGTCAAAAAAATAAAAAATTTGTTCGAAAGGGTCAAAGACGTCTATCCAATGGGAGAGTTTCCGTCCGTTAAATCGGAACGGGTTATACGTCTCCCCAGAGGAGTAGTGCAAGGACATCGAGAAAAAACCCGTGGGGGTATATAGTAGCTTAACCAAGCGGCAAACTAGTCAAAACTTATTTACAAAAATTTAACGTACAACGTTCAACGACGGTCCCCTCCAGTAAATTGAAGACAACAGAGCAGGTACGGTGTTCGATTTTCACGAACATTGGAACCCATCCCACCCACCCCTTTGTGAGTCAGCATAGGCATTTCCGATCAGAGGTCGTGCAGGCGTTGTCCCCGTAAGATACCCAACACAATTATTAATACTAGAAACCAATACTAGAAACGCCTCCCAGGAATAGTAGGGAAGCACAATCGATAGCAATGTCCCACAGAGCCAGAAAGGTGTCAATCACTTCCACATCTATTGTTCAGAGCCATATAACGCCCCTCCCAACCTCCCTCCCGTAATTATCCTAGTTAAAAACTCCCCGTATGGTTACCCCAATAGTTATTATTATTTTTTATTTCTTTTTCTTTTCCTTTCCTTTCCCTTTTTTTCCTTTCCTTTTTTCCCTCCTTTTTTCCCCCCCCCTTTTTCCTCCCTGCTCCTTCTTCCCCCTCGTTTGCTCGTTTTTTTTGTATCGACTTTTCGTGATTTCGGAAATTTTCGTTTTTCGGAATTGTACATGTTTTCGGAATATCGACCATTTTTCGTATTTTCGTGTCACTTTGCTCATTTTTTGTATCGACTTTTCGTGATTTGGGAAATTTTCGTTTTTTCGGAACGTCTGTTCTCCTCGTTTCAAAGCAATAAATTTCGATTTGACACATTTCAAGTCCATTCGAAAATTCTGAAAATATTTCGTTTCGGCTTGGAAAACTTTTCGGATCTGACATTTTCGGATCTAAAAATTTTCGGAAAATCGGCCGCATCCGAAAACACGAATCGGGAAATTTCGTGAAAATTCCGAAATTCCGAAACCCGAAACGCACATCCCTAATCCACGTTAAAACTCAATTGCCACATATCCGACCATTTTTTTAGTTTACCTAAATCATTTGTCATTTGGCTGATCCCTCCAGGAACGTCAACCCTGTTGCAAATTTTTGTGTCATCAGCAAAAAGACATACTTTTCCATTAATACCTTGTGCAATATCACTAATAAAAATATTAAATAGAATGGGTCCAAGTACTGACCCCTGAGGTACCCCACTGGTAACAAGACCTTGCGCCGAATAAACTCCATTTACCACAACCCTCTGTTGCCTGTCACTCAGCCACTGCCTAATCCATTCAACAATATTGGAATCCAAGATCAAAGATTGCAATTTATTGATAAGCCTTCTATGCGGAACAGTATCAAAAGCCTTACTGAAATCTAAATAAGCAATGTCTACTGCACCACCTGTGTCTATTATTTTTGTTACCCAATCAAAAAAATCAATAAGATTAGTTTGGCATGATCTCCCTGAGGTAAACCCATGTTGTTTCTGATCCTGTAATCTATGTGTTTTTAGATGTTCAACAATCCTTTTCTTTAACATGGTTTCCATTAATTTCCCCACTACTGACGTAAGACTAACTGGCCTATAGTTCCCAGATTCCTCCCTACTACCCTTCTTGTGAATGGGCACAACATTTGCTAATTTCCAGTCTTCTGGGACGACTCCCGTTAGCAAGGATTGGTTAAATAAATCTGTTAACGGTTTTGCTATTACATCACTGAGCTCTTTTAATAATTTAGGGTGGATCCCATCAGGCCCCATTGACTTATTTGTCTTTACTTTAGACAGCTGCTGTAGAACCTCCTCCTCTGTAAACTGATATGTAATTGTCTCGTTAGTGTTTCCTCCTAACTGAGGTCCCTTTCCTTCCTTTTCTTCTGCAAAGACTGAACAAAAATATTCATTGCGGCAGTCAGCGAGACTTTTATCCTCTTCTACATACCTTCCTTCCTTTGTTTTTAATCTAACTAATCCTTGTTTTACTTTTCTTTTCTTGTTTATGTATCTAAAAAATGTTTGTCCCCTTTTTTACTGACTGAGCTATTTTCTCTTCTGCGTGTGCTTTGGAAGCTCTTATAAATTGCTTTGCCTCTTTCTGCCTAATCTTATAGGTTTGCCTATCTTCTTCACTCTGAGTTGTTTTATAATTATTGAATGCTGTCTTTTTGTTCTTCACTATTTTGGCCACTTCTGCAGAGTACCACAGTGGTTTGTTCCCTTTTTTGTTTTTGCTAACAAGTCGAATGCAATTGCCTGTGGCCTTCAATAATGCTTCCTTTAAATAATCCCATTTCTCCTGGACTCCCTTTAAACTCCTCCAGTCTGATAATGACTCCTTCACACAAAGTCTCATTTTAGAAAAATCTGTTTTTTTAAAGTCTAAAACTTTTGTTTTTGTGTGGTGCGGCTCCATCCCTGTTCTTATATTAAACCATATTGACTGGTGATCACTAGATCCCAAATTTTCACCTACAACAACGTCCGATACCAAACCTCCATTTGTGAGTATTAAATCCAATATGGCCTCTTTACGGGTCGGCTCCTCAACTACTTGTGTTAGAGATAATCCCAGTAGGGAGTTTAGAATATTTGTACTCCTGGTGCACCCAGCTGTTTTGGTTTTCCAGTTCACATCAGGAAGATTAAAGTCCCCCATGATAATAACTTCCACCTTCATTGCCATTTTGGCTATTTCCTCAAGCAGCAGATTATCTAGCTCTTCTACTTGTCCAGGGGGTCTATAGATCACACCTACACGAGCTACTGTATGATTGCCAAATGTTAGCGTAACCCAAACTGACTCTATGTTCACCTCGCTCACTTTTATTTGGTTCGTTTTTTATGTTGTTTTTCACATACAGGGCCACTCCTCCTCCTTTCCTACCTTCTCTGTCTTTTCTATATAAAGAGTACCCCGGTATTGTTATGTCCCAGTTATTTTTCTCACTGAACCATGTCTCAGTAACCGCAACTAAATCTACTTTTTCAGCTGCCATCATTGCCTCCAGTTCATTGATTTTATTGACTAAACTGCGAGCATTTATAGACACGACTCTGAACTTGTCATTTTTTTCCCCGCATGTTGCTTGCACCCTCCGATTTAGTTTTGGGGGACAATCAGGCAGATTGGTTTTTACCCTTTTGTCCCCCCCTCCTAGTTTAAATATTTCTTTGCGAAACCTTTGAACTTCTCACTGAGAACATATGTTCCCCTATGAGTAAGATGCAAACCATCTTTTTTATACAGTTCCTTTCTGCTCCAATTCGAGCTATCATGGGACACAAAGCCAAATCCTTGCTCTCGACACCATTCTAGAAGCCACAAATTAAATTCCCTATTGCGCATCTGCCTATCCTGAATGTTATGTACAGGCAAAACTTCAGAGAATGACACAGTGGACGCAATCTGCTGTATTTCACCTCCAAGAACACAAAAATCAAGGGTACTCCTTGTATCAATTCTTTCTTTGGACAAGCTGGGATCTTAAATTTCTTGCTCCCCTGCAAATAAATTTGGGTTTTCCGGCAAAATTTCTCTCAGTGCCGGGTCCTCTCTAAGTACAGGTCAAAATTTTCTAATAATTTCTCTCAGTTTGATATTTTGTGTATTGTAATAAAAAAATAAAGGGTACTCCTTGTATCAATTCTTTCTTTGTCTTGTTTTTTTATTGTAGAAGTTCTGTACAATCCATATTGGCTACTTGTTGTTTGGCTGTATCCAATATTTCCTCTTCATATCCTTTATCTCGAAGATCATTTGTGAGTTTATTCATCTGTTCTTCATATAGAGATTTTTCGGTGCAGTTTCTTTTCAGCCTAATATACTGCCCTTTGGATCATTGATCCTCTCATTGTTGTCTGAGGCTTTTTTGCTATATATTTATGTGTCATATTTTATTATGTTATATTTTGCACCAATAAATTGAAAAAAAATATTTTCTATTGGAGTGCATCCTTTTTTGATTATCTTCTAACCTTCCATTCTTGTTGCCACGATCTTTCCCAATCTGCCATGAAAAGATCGGCATAGCTTGGAGCAAATTTAGTGCCCATTGTTGTGTCTTATTGTTGTAGATAAACGTGGTTCTCAAACCAAATATAGTTATTTTCTAGGATGAGTTGGATTCCAGAAATGATGAATTGGATTTGTTCCAGTAAGAAGAGGTCAGATTTTTCAAGATGGAATTTTGTTGCTTGTATCCCTAGGTGATGAGGAATGATACTGTAGAGAGACTTAACATCACTAGTAACTAAATAATAGTTATCCTTCCATTCTATTTCTTCTAAGATTTGAAGAATATTGATAGTATCCTTTAGATAGAATGGAGTTAGATCATCAACTGCAACTTTTAGTAGTTCTATCTATTCAGATATATGGCTCGATATTGAGTTAATCCCAGAAATTATGGGTCGCCCAGGTGTTTTTTCTTGATTTTTATGCATTTTAGGCAGAAAGTAGAATACAGGTAATCGTGGATGTAATATGTTGAGATAATTATATTCCCAGTTCTTTTCCTGAGTTTAAAAAGTCATAAAACTTCTGATGGATTTCAGTTCTGGGATCTTTTGTTAGAATTTTGTAAGTTCAATTGTCATTAAGTATTCTTCCTGCTTCTTGTTCATAGTATGTTTTACTCATAATGACAGTTCCTCCTCCCTTGTCCGCCGGTTTTATTACTCTATCGGTGTCATTGCTGAGATTTTCTAATGCTTCTTTTTCTTTTTTTGTCATGTTGTTGCCTCTTCTAGGGATTTTCAGTTTGTTCATCTCGGTGAGGACCATTTTTTCAAAGCAATTTATCTCATTGGAGATCATAGATTTAGGGTAGAAGGTGGACTTTCTTTAAGCTGGGTATGTCGGTAAAGTCGGAATGTTTCTTCTCTTTCTGAGTGTTATTTTAGGATATATTTTTTTAGACAGATGTTCTTCTTAAATCGCTGCATGTCTATATAGGCGCTGAAGTGGTCTATATTCTTGGTTGGTGCGAACTTCAGACCTTTCTGTAATGCAGAAACTTCATCATCTGTTAATAGTTTATCTGTGAGGTTGAAGATTCCCTCCTCCTTACGTATTTTCCTCTTTTCAGTTCTCTTTTTTCTTTTTCTTCGTATACCGGCTCTTCATCCTCTCTTTCTATATATGCTCTTTTTCTTGGAGTTTTCCAGCTTTCTGTCCAATTCTCCTCCAATCTGTTCTCTAGATCTTGTTGGTCTTCTTGAAAAACCTCAACCTCTTAATGGTCAGGTGCCGCAATCCGTTCTTGTAGGGTTGCTTTCGGTATTCTTCTTTCATAGGGCTGATGGAAAGGATGTCTAGACTCTGGGTCTAGTAAGTACCCCATAGGGGAGGACCAAAAGGGGCATATACTGCCAAATATTGCACAATTGTGTTCCCCTTGTCTGGTTTATATCCCCCTCTCTAGGAACCATCCGAGAAGACACGGATTCCTACCATCTATTGATTGTCTATACATAACATTGTCTTGTATTATATTCTGTGAAAGTGTCATACAGATGGTATTTTAAACTTTGACACACATGCGCTTAAGGGATTCCTAATCCCTAAGGGCTTGCATCCCATATTTTATTCCGCATACATCTCCCTACACCATCCTAAGCGCCCTTGACTATTACCTATTTCTTTCTACAGATAGTGATTAGTAGCAATACTGTGACACGCAATAATCTAATGGACAAACAGCTTAGGTTTATAGACCACACCACACATATGCACGAATTAATTCTTTAACACCAAGTTCTATTCTACCTACTTAAACCTCTCCCATTACAAAAAATCCTACACCTGGCTAAGAACACTCAGTTACTGGGCATCACCTGCAGCACAATTTATTATTTTGGGGGCCGATTCACTAAATGTAACTTTCTTCATGGAGATACATAACACACTCGATAGGTAGACTATCTCTTCCACAGATCAATCACAGCATCAATACTCAGGAATTCATTCAGCATGAAAAAACTTCCTATTGACTTAACATACATTCAACAGAAGTGGCTGCAATATCTAGGAAGGGGTTATGTTCGTTTTACTCGATTGGCGGCTGGTGGTAACTTGATATATAAAAGCTATTTCGCAGTTCCAGCTTATCTCACTATGGGGACAAAATGTATCTTTAGATGTCCACATCCAGTATTCTTGGGATATAAATAATTTCACTAAATTAGGGGGCACAACAAGGCCACGTAATAGTTTCTTCCTTTGCCGCTCCTCTGCAGTAGATCGGAAAGGCTGATACTATTCTACTGTTTAGGCTTCAACAGCAAAATAATTCATTTATATTCCTTTAATAGGTGATGGACATATAAAGCAGTGACAATGCGGTTAAGAAATAGATATCAAGTTGAAATTATTCAATTATACTTTACCATCTGTATTGAAGATAGAGGGCTATATTACATAGTTGGTGCTAACTTAACCAGAGCTGTTGTAAACTTCCCAGAGTCATTATAGCCTATGGAAGTTTTCATTTTACAACAGCTTATAATTTACCTTATAATTCCTGTGCACTATCCATAGAGCTGAGTGGGGCTCAGTAATATGTGAGTTTTATATCAGCACATATTCACTCTGGTTGTACCATATGGTATTATACTAGGGGAGTGCCCGGTGTTTTCCTCTTACAATTTACTACAGGGGAGACTGACGGAGGATAACGGTTCACAAAGGGGTGAATGGGAGCCTGAAAAAATTTAAAAGACCTATAAAGAATTCCATCCTAGAGCCTGATTAAGGCTCAAAACAATGTGAGTTTGATATCTGCTATTCCTCCCAATATTGAACTGACGTGCTGCGCAATTTTGGTCTTTGTCTTCTCTTGTAGTAATACAGAAAAGACCACCATATGAAAAGGGGTTAATTCTTGAAGAGAATAAAGAACAAAACAAATGTTGATGGACATGTATGGTGTTTAAACACGTTTTCCAGTTGTATACCGGCGCTTCGTTGTTTCCTTTTATGTATACATTGTTTAGGTTTGTAGAGGAACCTCCACATGTAATGTTTAGTGAACGTGTTTAAGACACTATTCCGGTGGGCGCTTCACCTTTCTGTTCTTTTTCATGGCAAACAGTGTTTGTCTGTGCTTGGTATATCTTAGTACACTGTACAGTGTTTCCCAAACCTGTCTTCAGGACCAATGGACAGGCCAGGTTTGCAAGATATCTGACGCATAGCACAGGTGATATAATTTGCTGCTCAGTGATCGCAGCATTCAGTCTGTATTTCCCCAAGATGATCTGTAAAATCTGCCTGTTCAAGTGTCCCGAGGACAGGTTTGGAAAACACTGTCTTAATATGATGAAAAAAACTTCTCATTACTTTACAGAAATCCAATACATTTTTTTTTATCAATATACTTCAAAAGGGTTAATGTGAAACCCAGTACACCCCAGTACAGAAACAAACACCTTGTTTCCGGCAACATTGAAATTAGGTCTGTAAAAAAATTGTTTATTTGACTGCAGATTGTGTGATACCACACTTAGAAATATATACCTATATGAAATGAGGCAATCAGATACAATAGAAAAAAGGAGTATGAGGATTATCAGACGGAGTGATGGAGCTTAATTAATTCACTCTAGGGTGGAGTAAGGAAGTCCTATTAAGTGAACTTATAGATTATATTGAGCTCATTTTAATGTTATGATGACTGATGGGATGTTTTGTGCTTTTTTTCTAGTGTCATGGGAGAGAAGGTCTGTGTTAAATTTTGATTCATTTCCAGGGGTGTTTCCTTTTAGAATGGATAACTCGGTCAGTAATGTATTGTTTAATCTCTGTGACTGTGTAGTGGGCTTTACTTGGGGGAATGCCGTGTCATAGGGATTGGAATGTATCAGAATGTAGTCTGACCCAGTCTGTAGATCTATTGTTGAGGAACAAAAGAAGTCTAGGAGGCGATGACTAACAAGCAGGAGACATGTGTGGGGGTATATGAACAGAAGGTAAAATCCTTTTCCTGTGAGTGTATTTCCCTGCAGCTATGAGCAATATATCCATTGCTCAGTAATACTTTGATTTACACAATGTTTAATTTAGGATATATGTATAAAGTGGGGCCTATCATTATGTTATACTCTCTTCTCAGATTAGGTGTGCATGTCTTGAGGCACCCAATGCAACCACAAGGCAATTTTTGTACAATGTCAAAATAATAGATGTAGTACATTACAAAGTAATCCCCTTAACCCCTGCACCGCTGTGTCATTTTATCTCTGTGTGTTGAACTCATTTTGACCATTTTTTGCTCATAACATATGAATTATACTCTAAATATTTTTTGGTGTGGAACACAGACAAATTATACACAGTAGTTAGAAAAAGGATGTGAACCCTTTGGAAATAGGTCTGCATGAACTGGTCATAAAATGTCATCTCAACTTCAAAGCCACAAGTATAGACAAACACAATATGCTTAAGCTAACAACACACAATGATAATTGTCAATGTCTTTATTGAACAAATCCTTGAAACATTCAATAGCTAGTTGATCCACCTTTGGCAGCAATAACCTCAACCGAGCATTTCCGATAGTTGCAGATTAGACCTGTCTGATGCGAGATTTTGGACTTTTCTTCCTTACATAGCTATTGCAGTTCAGCAGGGATCAAGTCCTAAAAAAATAAGTGTGAGAACTCGCCAACGTTTCTGTACATTCTGATATCAAAGATTACGGGGAGCTGCAGCAGCTGCAGTGTGTCTTTATGCATCAGAATGCAATTCTTCTGGCTGAGAAATCGTCATTCCCATTCTTTCATCCCTTTCTCTGTGACCCCTTTCTCTTTCATCTTTCTCTGTTACCCCTGCAGTTCAGCCATATTTGTAGGGTGTCTGGTGTGAACAGCTCTCTTGAGGTCATTCCGTCTCTGCAGGGTTAAGATTTGGGTTTTGACTGGGCCACTTCAAAAGACAGATTATCTGTTTTGAATCCATTCTGTGGTGAATTTACTTCAATGTTTAGGATCCTTGCCCTGCTTCATCACTCAATGTCTACTTCAACTGGTGCACAGGCAACTTAATATTCTTTATATTATTCTATAGCTTAAGTTTATAAATGGGAGAATTCATTTTTCCTTTGATGGCAAAAGGTCCATGCCCTGAAGCAGCAAAGCATCCCAAAATCCTGATGCTCCCTCCACTGCACTCACCCATTGGGCTGATGTTTTCTTTTTGGTATGCACTTGCCTTTTTCACACCATACATCATGCTGTGTGTACTTCCTAAAGAATCCAACCTCTTCCTGAGTCCAGACAGTGACCAAATTCTGTTACTATCAACCAGAGCCATAGCTAGCTCCTTTTGCACCCGAGGCAAAAACAGAAAATTGTGCCCCCCCACATAATTTTAAAAATCAGAGTCCCCGACCAGTGGCGCAGTGCTAAGCCCCTGGATGCTCCCCGCGACCAGAAGCAGTGGATCGGACCACCCTTTGTACCCTACATATATAGTGCACACTTAGTACATGTACAAATACAGTACACACAGAATACATGCATGTATAGCAAAAGAACATATAGCATAATATACACCCCCCCAGAATAATATACACAGCACTGAGCCCCCAGACTATTTTCCCCAGTTCACATGGATATTATTGACCCCAGTTCACATGAATATGCCCCAGCTCATGGATATTGCCCCAGCTCTCATGGATATTGTCCCAGCTCTCATGGATAATGCCCCATCTCATGGATATTGTCCCAGCTCTCATGGATAATGCCCCAGCTCTCATGGATAATGCCCCAGCTCTCATGGATATGCCCCAGGTCTCATGGATATTGCTCTCATGGATAATGCCCCAGGTCTCATGGCTATGCCCCAGGTCTCATGGATAATGCCCCCGCTCTCATGGATAATGCCCCAGCTCTCATGGATATATGCCCCAGGTCTCATGGATAATGCCCCAGCTCTCATGGATATATGCCCCAGCTCTCATGGATAATGCCCCAGCTCTCATGGATAATGCCCCAGCTCTTCATGTATAATGCCCCAGCTCTCATGGATATATGCCCCAGCTCTCATGGATATTGCCCCAGCTCTCATGGATATTGCCCCAGGTCTCATGGATAATGCCCCAGCTCTCATGGATATTGCCCCAGCTCTCATGGATAATGCCCCAGCTCTCATGGACAATGCCCCCAGGTCTCATGGACAATGCCCCCAGGTCTCATGGATAATGCCCCCAGCTCTCATGAATAATGCCCCTAGGTCTCATGGATATGCCCCAGCTCTCATGGATATGCCCCAGCTCTCATGGATATGCCCCAGCCAGCTCTCATGGATAATGCCCCAGCCAGCTCTCATGGAGTGCCCCAGGTCTCATGGATATTGCCCCCATGTCTCATGGATATTGCCCCCATGTCTCATGGATATCGCCCCCCAGGTCTCATGGATATCGCCCCCACAGGTCTCCTGGATATTGCCCCAGCTCACCTCTCCTTGCCAGCAGACGCTTGCTTCCTACTTGAATGGCCGCTGACAGGAAGTGCAGCCGCTCGCACTTCCTGTCAGCGGCCGTTCAAGCAGGAAGCAAGCGGCCGCCGGCAATCATTTCGGGCTGGGCGCTTCACAGCTGTGAAGGGGCGCAGCCATGGCTCGAGACCTGCTGGACCACAGGACTCGAGCCATGGCTGCGCCCCTTCACAGCTGTGCCCGAGGCACGCGCCTCACTCTCCTCACCCTTCCTACGGCCCTGCTATCAACTCAAGAACATTGCCCGCATCTGCAGGGTCGCTCTAATGTAGGTGAGGATGGAGTGGCCGCTCCAGGCCCTTTTCCATTAAATAGGCCCACAGCAGCCCCAAGCATAGATAAGACGCCGGCCAGCCGACACGCTTGCCACACACACACACACACACCATGAGGCCGATGGCCCTTACGCTCAAGTGTTCCGTGGTCCTTGATGTAACTGTGCAGGAGGCTTATTGGGGAGGGAGCAGCCAGTAGGTGTCATTCATCAGCTGCTGAGCGAGACACCTCCAGCTGCTCCTCCCCATCCTCCTGCAAGTCTTCCTGTTTCCACGCAATGTGGAAGGGAGGCGAGAAGACACAGCAAGAGAAGGAGAGCAGGACCAGCTGAGCAGCAGTCAGGGCATAGGTAAAATTCCCCCTGCTTATTCCCCTGGGCAGCATTTTTTTTAAATTATTGAGCCCCACCACATCTCTCCCTCTGATCTCACTCAGCAGGTAGGGGGCAGCATGCAGGGGAGGAAAACAGTACACAGTGGTGACACAGAGTGGAGAAACAGACAGAGAGAGGGATGGAAGAGAAAGGGGTCACAGAGAGAGGGATGCAAAGGAAAGGGGTCATAGAGAGAGAGAGAGATTAAAGAGAAAGGGGTCACAGAGATAGAGCTTTAAGAAAATGGGGTCACAGATTAAAGAGAAAGGGGTCACAGAGAGAGATGAAAAAGAAATGGGTCACAGACAAAGATGAAAAAGAAAGGGGTCACAGAGAGATGAAAATGATAGGGGTCACAGAGAGAGATGAAAAAGAAAGGGGTCACAGAGAGGGATGAAAGAGAAAGGGGTCACAGAGAGATGAGAGAAATGGGTCACAGAAAGAGGGATGAAAAAGGGGTCAGAGAGAGAGAGTTGAAAGAGAGAGGGGTCACAGAGGGATGAAAGAGAAAGGGTCACAGAGAGAGAGAGATGAAAGAACCTTCAACAACTGGAAGAGTCTCTTCAGGAAAACTCTTTCTGGGAAACCTGGAATCAAATCGGCTCAGGATCCAAGAAAAACAACCTCCATGTCCAAAATGGCAACATCTGGCTCAACTACTTCAAGGGCCTGTCCAAAGACATTCCCAAAGAGGAGCTAACTGTGGAACAAGAACACATCGTCAGAAGACTACATTAACTCGAAGGAAAAAATCAAGGATTTCCAAAACCCGTTAGATACAACCCTTACACCCCAAGAAGTAGTAGAGAAAATTCAAGATCTGCGAAGTAAAAAAGCCAATGGGATGGATGGAATTGTTCCAGTGACGATTAAACACAGCTCTCCTGAAGTACACGCCGCAATATGTAACGTTTTCAACCTGGTCCTGAGCGTTGGGTTCTACCCTCAAGTATGGAACCAAGGCCTCATAACACCAATCCATAAGAGTGGAGACCAGTATGATCCAGTCAACTACAGAGGGATATGTGTCAGCAGCACGCTGTGAAAACTGTTCAATAGCATTCTGAACAAACGAATCCCTCAGCTTCCTGACACAGCATAACGTCCTCAGCAGAAGCCAAGCGAGGTTCATGCTAAACCATCGCACTACAGATCACATCTACACCCTGCACAGCCTTATCAAGAACCATGTCCACAATACAAAACATGGGAAAATATTCGCCTGCTTTGTGGACTTTAAGAAGGCCTTTGACTCAGTGTGGCACCCAGGCCTGTTCCTCAAACTACTGGAGAGTGGAATAGGAGGGAAAACCTATGATGTCATCAAGAGCTCATATAATGAGAACTTCTGCAGCATATAGGTGAATGGGAAGAGAACAGAGTACTTCTGGCTGGCTCGTGAAGTCCAACCCTCTTTAACATCTACATCAACGGACTGGCTGAAGCTCTAGAATCCTCCTCAGCACCAGGACTAACTCTACATGACACCGAGGTGAAGTTCCTGTTGTATGCAGATGACCTCCTATTACTGTCACTAACAGATAGAGGTCTACAAAAAATACAGTGCGGCATGGGCACTACCCATCAACCAAAAGATAACAAAGGTCATGGTTTTCCAAAGGAAGAAAGCAAAAACCTAGAGTTCTTCTTTCACACAGAATGACTGCACTTTTGATGAAGCCAACAGCTACACATACCTCGGCCTAGAAACAAACCAATCGGGAAGTTTCAAACCAGCCATAGAGGCCCTAAGAGACAAGCCATGTAGAACCTTCTATGCCATCAGGAGAAAACTCTGCAAACTAAAATCACCTGTAAGAGTCTGGCTTAAAATCTTTGATAGCATCATCACTCCTATCCTCCTTCATGGCAGTGAAGTATGGGGCCCCATCACCTAACCAGACCAACCCAAATGGGACACCAGCCCAACAGAAATATTCCAAGTTCATCGGAGCACCTCTAATGCTTGCCGTGCTGAGCTGGACAGATTCTTCTTACTTCTTGCAGTACAGAAGAGGGTACAATCATACTGGGACCTAAACATCAGCAGCCCCAACTCATACCACCATAAAGCCCTGCTGGCCAACAAGGACCACCCCAAACCATGTGGGCTGCAACAACTCATATCCACCCTGTTCATCCAAAGCCCCCATGAATGCAACCTGCCAAAATATGAAATAAAGGACCTACTTAATGATTCCAGGGAAAACTATATCCGAGAATAGAGGAATGATATAGCAAACTCACAGAAACTCATCATTTACCAATCATTACAGAGGGAATACAAACTGGCCCAATACCTGGAGGTACTACAAGACCCAAAGGACAGACAAATCCTGAGCCGGTACAAACTGAGCGCCCACAGCCTGGAAATTGAATCAGGGCGGCATAGACAGACCTACAAGCCCAGGGAGAGTAAACTGTGCCAGCTGTGTGACCAGGGGGCCCTGGAAGATGAGGTCCACTTCCTACTACATTGCCCCAAGTACTCAGCACTGAGGGACACTCACTTCCAGAGACTCTCTGCACTCATCCCGGACTTCACCTCTATAAAAGGAAACTCCACATCGTACTGGGAGAAGTGGAGCCGGCGGTGAAAATATCTGCACAATACGTCACAGAATGTCACACTGAGAGGAACATGAGAGATCCTGGACTTATAAATCCCCAACATGGACTCGCCCCCATCCCCCTTCATATTATCCCTTATCCCTGATAATGTCCATTGACTTACCCATTCCCCCCATATCATTCTCTACCCCTAATAATAGCCCACTACCCCCCTCCATTCCAATATAACCTCCCCATATGCGTTGGCAATGCTAAAATGTATTTGGTCCTGCCAATAAAGCTTATTGAATTGAATTGAGAGGGATGAAAGAGAAAGGGGTCAGAGAGATGAAAGAGAAAGGTTTCAGAGGGATGAAAGAGAAAGGGGTCACAGAGAGTGGGATGAAAAAGAAAGGGGTCATAGAGAGAGAGAGAGACGAAAGAGAAAGGGGTCACAGAGCGAAGGATGAAAAAGAAACGGGTCATAGAGAGAGAGAGAGACGAAAGAGAAAGGGGTCATAGAGAGAAGGATTAAAAAGAAAGGTCATAGAGAGAGACGAAAGAGAAAGGGGTCACAGAGAGAAGGATGAAAAAGAAAGGGGTCATAGAGAGAGATGAAAGATAAAGGGGCCACAGAGAGTGGGATGAAGAGAAAAGGGGTCACAGAGGGATGAAAGAGAAAGGGGTCATGGGGAGAGAGATGAAAGAGAAAGGGTCATGGAGAGAGGATGAAAGAGAAAGGGGTCAGAGAGATGAAAGAGAAAGGTTTCAGAGGGATGAAAGAGAGGGGTCACAGAGAGTGGGATGAAAAAGAAAGGGGTCATAGAGAGAGAGAGAGACGAAAGAGAAAGGGGTCACAGAGCGAAGGATGAAAAAGAAACGGGTCATAGAGAGAGAGAGAGACGAAAGAGAAAGGGGTCATAGAGAGAAGGATTAAAAAGAAAGGTCATAGAGAGAGACGAAAGAGAAAGGGGTCACAGAGAGAAGGATGAAAAAGAAAGGGGTCATAGAGAGAGATGAAAGATAAAGGGGCCACAGAGAGTGGGATGAAGAGAAAGGGGTCACAGAGGGATGAAAGAGAAAGGGGTCATGGGGAGAGAGATGAAAGAGAAAGGGGTCATGGAGAGAGGGATGAAAGAGAAAAGGGCCAGAGAGAGAGAGAGGGAGAGAGAGATGAAAGAGAAAGGGCTCACAGAGAGAGAGAGATGAAAGTGAAAGGGGTCAAAGAGAGAAGAAAGAGAAAGGGGTCACAGAGAGATCAATGAAATAGAAAGGGGTCACAGAGAGGGATAAAAGTGAAAGGGGTCACACAGAGAGATGAAAGAGAAAGGGGTCAGAGAGATGAAGTAGAAAGGGGCCACAGAGAGGGATGAAAGAGAAAGGGATCACACAGAGAGAGAGGGGTAAAAGTGAAAGCGGTCAGAGAGAAATGAAAAAGAAAGTGGTCACAGAGAGATGAAAGAGAGATGAAAGAGAAAGGGGTCACAATGGTTTAAAAAAAACATAAGCGATTTGGAGCTTGCGCTTTTAAGTGTGAGCTTACTGTACTTTGCACTCCCTATGCTTAACATGGGGAGCGCAAAGTGTTAATTAGCTTTAGGATTACAAAGTGTTAATGCTAATTACCGTACTGCTGCTGTTAACGCGAAAGTTAACCACATCTAGGCCCCAGTGCTAATGGATTCCACTTCTGTGGAATCCATCAGCACCAGCCAAAAATAAAACCAAAAATCAGATACTCACCTCCAATCCCACAGCGAGAACAACGGTTCCATCCGCTTCTTCTGGCCGCCGGGAGCAGAGAGAGACTGGGGAAAAAAGTCCCCCAGTCTCCCTCTGTGAATCCCTCCGCCGACCTGCCGGATCTCGTGAGCCGAGATCCTGCAGGTCATGTGACCAGCAGCGGTAGCCTCAATGGAGTCCTATTGAGGCTAAGCGTCACCGTGAGCATCCCGAGGCTTAGCGCCATGTTACGGCGCAGAGTGCTGGATTAGCGCCTGCACCGTAATATCACACTAAAACGGGAACGCTAAGGAGAAACCTGCAGGCGCAGGTTTTTCTCCTTAGCGTTCCCGTTTTAGTGTGATGATCATAATATGGCCGGTGTCCACTGGAAAAGTGTGGATGCTGGCCTCCTGCCAAGGGACTGCGTAAGAATGTGGAAAGCCAACACTAACTGACAATGGGCATAAGTGTGCACATAAGGGTTAATTTTGTTAAATGCATTGATATCTTAACAACTGGGTGTCTCTTAAGAGTTTGGTTTGTTTTAGTATTCCTTCTAACAACTATTGTTAGGACTGTCTGTGCTTAGATTGATTAGATGTTGACTTGTTCTAGATAATGCTAAACCTTTCTGTTTTAACCTGCTCAGATTTCTGTGTCTCTTGAAGTGATTTTCATTTTCCCTTGTGTAGACAGTGTGCTGTGTTGATTATGTCATTTTACCTACCCCTCCCTTTTTCCGATAAAAATGATCCGCATTTCGACTTAAAGAGCATTATTCTTCCCTGCAGTAAGATGTGTCTGGTGTTTGGGGAGAGCTACCAGGAGTCATACAGCACTCCCTCAAGTACTGGCTGAGGGTTGTGGAGGAAGGAAAGCTACTATTGCAGATCTTCTCAGCCTGGGGAGAAGGGACAGACGCTCTAACAGGTTGGGGTCACTCAGAAAGTGCTTCAAATTGAAGAACGTGTCTTTGCCCCTAAGCTAAGCTAGTTGTGCCTGTGCTAATATTCAGGGGGGCACTATGCAATGTTACTGTTATTGCCCCTCGGTGCCCATTGAGCTCTTTGGAACCAAGGACGACCTTGCTTGAGCTATAAATGAGCTAGAGAGCAGAGTTGCACAAGAAATTGAAAGGATCCACGGAAAGACACTAGGAGTATTTGTTCCTAGTTTTCTCCTGCATAAAGAGAGGAAGAGGCATGTCATTTAGTTTTCCATTGTAAGTGATTTTGCAAATGCTATTTCTTCATTAACCCCTTCACTGCTGAGGCATTTCTCCGCTGTGTGCTAAGCTCATTTTTACCGCTTTCACTCATCATGTTTAAACGCAATTTGAAGCCACATTTTTTATATGACCCAGACATATTACAGTTGTGTTCAAAATTATTCAACCCCCAATGCTGTAAAGGGTTTTAAGGAATTTAGTGTACATTTGTAATTGTATTCAGAATGAAATCCTACAAGGACTTTTTAAAGAACCATATGCAACTAAAATGACATCAATTGGTTTTGTGATACAGTAGTAAATGTTTATTTTGTGAATTCTTCATTGACACAATTATTCAACCCCTTAAAGACTACCACTCTGAAGAACAAAGGTTCATTCAAGTGTTAGATCGCTGCAAGACACTTGTGTCAAGCTATGCTTCACGTTTAAAAGCTGTTATAACTGTAAAAGGATGTTGTACTAAGTACTAAGATTGAATGTCACTTGGGGATTGAATAAAACTGATAATGATGTGAGCACAGAAAAGACATTTGTGGTTATTTCATTATAAATGTTATGTTTTATTTGTCTGACCTACACGTGCCTCTTTGATTTAATTGTAAGCAAGATGACTGAATGATCAAAATCAATGTCAAACTGGCCAAAACACTCAATTTCAGTGGGGGTTGAATAATTTTGAACACAACTGTATATATCGTTCTTTCCGGCAGACTCGGCAGATTCATAATATATCATTTTTATATGTATACGTCATGTCCTGCATTTATATTATAACAAAAAATGCAATAAAAGTTGAATTTTTAATCATCTACAGCGCGTAAAGTGTTTTTTTTTCACATTTTATCACATGAGCATTTGCGGTTATATTTTCTATGGGGTGCGCTTGTACAAAAATTAGAAATGGGGACTCATTAAATTTTTTGGGGGGGGGAATTACGTAATTTTTAGCAAACGCACCCCATAGAAAAAAGTCATTAGTGCAGCATCATTGTTCACATTAGAATTGAAATGTGAACAATATTGCTGCATTAATAAAAACAACACACAAAAAATAACCATGGTTTTATTTTTTTTTAAATCGTTTTTTAATAAGTTTTTTACTTTGAACCTGGTCATGTTTGTTCTCAGGCCTTTCAAATGATATCCTACATGACCCCCTAGCTGCCACGGTTCAGGAGATATGGGGGTTCAAAGGATCCACAGCTTTCCCATAAGTTATTATTATTTTATTATTATTCTTTATTTATAAAGCGCCAGCATATTCCGCAGCGCTGTACAATAAGCACAGTATAGACAGGGTTACAATACATTGAACAACATTTGACAAACAGTACAGGAGGAGATGAGGGCCCTATTCCCGTAGGAACTCACAATCTGGGAGGGTTGGGGTTGGAAACAGGAGGAGAGGACTGTAAGGTGAGAGTGATTGATGGTTGCGTCAGTGAGTTGGGTGGTAGGCTTCCCTAAATAGGAATGTTTTAAGGGAGCGTTTGAAGGAAGAGAAGTTAGGGGAAAGTCTGACAGTACGAGGGAGAGCGTTCCAGAGAGTGGGGGCTGCGCGTGAGAAATCCTGCAGTCTATCATGGGAAGAGGTGATGCGGGGAGAAGCTAGGCGCAGGTCACTGTTTGACCTTAGGGAGCGGGCTGGGGTGTATTTGGTGATTAGTGAGGACAGGTAGTGGAGAGCTGAGTTAGTGAGGGTTTTGTAGGTAAGGATAAGGATTTTGAACTTAATTCTGCAGTGGATGGGGAGCCAGTGAAGGGACTCGCAGAGGGGAGCGGCAGAGACAGAGCAGCGGGTGAGGTGAATTAGCCTGGCTAAGGCATTCAGGATGAATTGTAGGGGGGAGAGGCGGGACAGAGGGAGGCCAGATAAGAGATTATTGCAATAGTCGAGTCGGGAGATTACCAGTTATACTTAATTTTATTTTACAGCAAACACTTTAATTTTCACTAGTGATGTGATTACTGCACTAGCCTTTTTGGAAAGAATCCCTGTTTGTTCACAAAATTGTTTAAAAAGTGCATACATTGTGAATATTGCACATGTTGTTTTGTAGAATAAATTATAATGTTTCAGAAATTCAATTATTTTTGGGACACAAAACCAAGGGCAATTGTGGGTCCTGAGGGTCCACAGGTTGAGAACCACTGGTATAGAGGATATGATCATATGGTGACTGAAGATCTAGATGTCACGCCTCTTAAGAGGGATATGTGGGATTTATACTTGGTAAAGCAGTGTACGTAAGGGCTCACTGTCAGGAACTCCTTACACGTGGGCAGGAGGGACATGTTGTTTGCCGTGGGGTCTTGGCACTCTTATGAAAATACTGGCGTACTCCAAGTGTTACTCAAATTGTGTCATGACTCTATTGTTATGCTAACTGTATCGAGACACAACACTAGCACCAACTATGGAATAGAGCCCCTTGCTATTTAGTTTAAATTCATTGGTCACATCAGCCCCTTTCTGACATAAGATACAGCTACCATGCATGTTCATGTGCTTATTTTGTCACAAATTAATTACTGTAATTGGCATCCATGCACTCGTTTGACCTGTTGCAATCCATAATGAATGTTGCTTCCAGGCTTAGATTTCTCACCTGCCTCTGTCAGTCCTTGCTTTGGCTCCCTGTGCTATTCAGTATCCAATTTAAAATACTGACGCTCAATAACTCAACCTCTCCTTACATTCTTCTTTACTTCACATATACACCCCTCTAGATCCACCTCTCTTTCCACCCACACATTTAACTCACAACTTCTCAAGGGCAGCACCAGTGCTAAGGAATGTGTTAACTTGTCCCATTAGACTTCAGTGCGTTAAGAAATATCACACAAAACCTATTTTTCCTGATATATTTATCAGATTCCTGGATAATCCCTCTTCTGCTCTATCACATCTATAAAGTTTTCAAAGCCTTCTTTTCTTTAATGTCCTTTACCATTTCTGATACAAACGCAAGAACATGTGATCTCTACCACAAATAATTTGTTACTCTTCTTGGTCTCCGCCATCCCAACTCCATAGTATAAACTTATTCGAGCAGGGCTGTCTATGCCTATTGCCCCTGGCTCTTGCGTTTGTAGTTTTGCTAGTTCAATTCCCCTTTCTTTATTGTTAAGAGCTGTGGAAAATGTTGGCACTATATAAATGAGGATAATAATATTTTTTTTAAATTCAGATTTTACCATGGTTTTTATAAAAAAAAACTATAGAATGTTATAAAAGCATTAATGTTCTGAAAGTTATCATGTTGTGTAATTTGTATAAACTATATAAAATCCCACTCTATCTAGCAGCAATCTAATACTTAATTACAATAATAATCTAAAGTACCGAGGGCTCTATCACCTCCTTAAGGCTAGTGCTAGTTCTCACATAAATGAGTGTCAGCGCTAGGTTACTTGAGGTGATAGCATTACGCCCGTATCACCTCCCGATCGCTAACGAGTTAGAAAACCCGTTAGCGAATCAGTACTAGCGCTTTTTAGTGTGAGCTAACTGTACTTTGCTCTCCCTATGCTTAGAGTAACTAGCGTTCGGATCACAAAGTCATAACGCTAGTCACTCACAGCTGTCGCTAACTCAAAACATTTGCTACAGTTTAGAGCTGGTGCTAACTGATTCCTCTTTTGCAGAATCAATTATCACCAGCTGTAACCCCCCCAAAAAAATCAAATACTCACCTATCATCCCGCGTTGAGAATGGCAGCCCAATCCGCCCCTTCTGGCCGCCAGGAGCAGAGTGAGACTGGGGGAAAAAGTCACCAGTCTCCCTCTACAATCACTCCACCGACCTGCAGGATCTCGCGAGAGGCGAGATCCTGTCGATCATGTGACCTGGCAGCAGAAGCCAGATGCTCAGGATATTGCTTTTGCGGTGTGCTGATTATTCTGGACCCTAGTGGTCACTATGGGGCAGGCTGCTGGACTCAGCGCCTGCTCCTACTCTACTGGTAAAACTGGAACGCTAAATGGAGATTAGCGAACGCTAATTTTTCCTCTTGGCATCCCAGTTTTAGCATGGGGCAGCTGAAAGGGCCCGGAGTATAAAATCAGACTTTACACTCCTTGCTTTCTACAATCCAAAAATATTTATTTACAGAGGCTGAGCAAGCTAGCACGACATATATTTACAGCAATAAAAATGGAAACTAAACCCAATCTAATCCAATGGACATAGCACATTCTGTATATAAAATACACCAGGAGGGCAGCACACAACCTTTACTAAGCATAATGGATGGGTACTTCGCAAGACAAAAAATACAACAAACCAGGAGGATACCACTCCAATTCATATTCAACAAGTTCAACAGTAGCTCACACAGTTAAAGATTAAATAGATTTCTTTCACTCACGGCTTGTGATTGACTGAAGCCATTTATTACACTGGGGAACAATTTGGAACATATTTTCTGTTGAATTCAATATTTCAGCTGTTTCAGACAAAATTAGGCATGTTTTCAAAACTGCAGTTAGTTTTCTTCTCTCACGTCAGATTTTTTCTCTACAGCTTATCTGAATGTGATTACTCCCACCCGGATGTTCGGGAGCACGAGTGCTCTCCTATTGGCCGAGAGTGGACCCCCCTCGAGTGGGAAGGGGTGGGGAGCAACCTTGGCGACCGGATGTAACTTTTCTCTGCATTTCATTTACATGTGAGAAGGTGTGGTGAGAGGGCGTGTATAACTGTATTTAGTGAATCGTATTCTTAGATTGTAAACTCTCGAGCAGGGTCCTCCCTCCTTCTGTTCCGTGTGTGTAACGTGTATGTATGTTTGTTATTCTGTCTCACCCATTGTACAGCACCAAGGAATTTATTGGTGCGTTATAAATACTTGTAACTGTATACCGAATGTCTGCATACAAGGAGTAAGCAGAATTTATTTTTTATTTGCATACGTATTTCCTTTCCTTCAGATCATGTCTGCCTCTGCTGTTTCTCATCGTAAGTGTCAAAACAGCCCTGATTCATTTTGTTATATCTGTGGCAGTTTCACCGTTCCCAGTCAAAGGATGAACACCAGCGCATTTGTCAAGCAAGCCTATGTTGCATATTTCAAAGTAAATCTTTGTGATCAAGATAAGTCTTGGGCCCCTCACAAGGTGTGCAAGCAGTGAGTTGAGAATTTACGGATGTGGACATGTGATAAGTTGCCATTTGATATACCTTTGGTTTGGCGAGAGCCCACAGATCATTCCAGTTACTGTTACTTCTGTACGATTCCACCAAGATTTGAAGGTCATAGAGGAACGGTATCAGGGTAGATGGGATGAACATATGATGGCTGACTATTGTTGGAGCATCAGGCGAGATTGAACACTCCAGGAAAAGATATAAGCGTAAATTTGTACCTTAAGTGCTACCTAAAATGACTACTTGCACCCAATTGGACTTTTAGGTTAAATTTGAATTTAACGTTCAGGTAATTTTTTTATTATTTTCCATTGTGTGCACATTTTGTATGTTTTTTGAGACAATGGGAGGGTATCCTGTACCTTAAAAAATTGACGTGATAGAGAAAAACTAGAGTAATTTTTGTATTCAGATGCCACCAGTTTTCTATACCAACAAGTATAGAAAAAAACATGAGAACTTCAGCGTCTGAAGAAATCCCCGTTAGGTCTAGTAAATCAACCAATAGGGTACTGGAATCGCCAACAAACGTAATGATGGGTAAGTAGTTGATAAAACTTTTATTCCAAAATAAAATATCAATAGATAAATACATAAAATAAAATAATATGACATACAATTAACTAGCCAATGAAAAGCTTGTGGGGATGATAAAAGGAATGATGGGGAATTTTGTATGTCATATTATTTTATTTTATGTATTGTGTACTACTACTGCCCTTGAAAAAGTCTATTTGATAGACGAAATGCGTTGGGCCTTTTATCTATTGATATTTTATTTTGGAATAAAAGTTGTATCAACTACTTACCCAACATTCCGTTTGTTGGCGATTCCAGTACCCGATTGGTTTATTTACTAGACCTAACGGGGATTTCTTCAGATGCTGAAGTTCCCATGTTTTTTTCTATTTCTGTGTGGAGCAACGGACCATCTCCTGGGCATCACTTCAGCACTTCAATTTCAAGATAAGTAATTTTCGTTTTCCCTATAACTAATTGCTCGTTTCTTATAGTCAAAAACAAGTGTCAGATCTAACTCAAAGAAAATGCTGTTCCCCAGTGTTATCAATCAACTTTGTTTACTCTTTTTAAATCATAATGACAACAGAAACAACCCAAATGACCCTGACCAAAGTTTACATACCCCAGTTCTTAACACCGTGTATTGCCCCCTCTAACATCAATGACAGCTTGAAGTCTTCTCTGGTATTTGTGGATGAGGCTTTTATTTCTTCTCAGATGGTAAAGCTGCACATTCTTCTCGGAAAAAAGCCTCCAGTGTCTGTAAATTCTTGGGCTGTCTTGAATGAACTGCACGTTTGAGATCCCCCCAGAGTGGCTCAATGATATTGAGGTCAGGAGACTGAGATGGCCACTCCAGAACCTTCACTTTATGCTGCTGTAGCCAATGACAGGTTGACTTGGCCTTTTGTTTTGGATCATTGTCATGTTGGAATGTCCATGCGCAGCTTCCAGGCTGATGAATTTATTTATTTATTTATTAAGTATTTTACCAGGAAGGATTTATTGAGATTTCTCTTGTTTTCAAGTATGTCCTGGGTTCAAGAACATTGAATTGTTTCAGTTGTTACAGAAATACAAAGTAACAAAATGCAAGTTATTAAAAAACAACAATTCAAATATACAGATTAACACAGAAAATAAATATGTAGGAAATACATTCACTATGTTCCTTGTTTACAGGTGCATTCTGTATCAAGGTATGTTAATAGAGATCTCAAAAGTGACTTTAGACTAGGGGAAGATTTGATGGCGTCTGGGAGGTTATTCCATAATTGCGGCGCTCTGTAGGAAAATGAAGAATGAGGCACTTTCTTTTTGTATTGTGGTATTGCAAGTAAGGTGCAGGTCCTGTATCAGAGGTTATATGATGATGGAACTGCTGGGGGAAGCAGTCTACTCAGGTAGGGTGGTAGCTTCCCAGAAGACCTCTTAAACACCAGGGGCCACATTACATTCTTGGTGCTAATTTTAGCACTCACCTGCGTGAGCGTTAACGATAGCCCTGGTGGCCCTAGCACGGGCCACCCATATTACAATCCAAAGGAAATCCCATGGTGGAGATAGGGGGTTCCTTTGAACCCCAATATCTCATGAACGGTGGCAGCTAGAGTGTCATGGAGCATGGCCTTTCGAATGATACCAAACATGACCATGTTAACAGTAAGCAAAAATAAATAAAAATAATTTTAAAAAAAATGTGTTTTTTTTGTGTTATTTTTATTAATGCAGTAATATTGTTCACATTTCAATTATAATGTGAACAATGATGCTGCACTAACGATTTTTTTATATGGGGGTTTGCTAAAAACCTGTAATTTCCCCCCAAAAAAATGTAACGAGTCCCCATTTCAAATTTTTTTAACAAGCGCACCCCATAGAAAATATAACCGCAAAGGCTCGGATGATAAAGTGTGAAAAAAATAATTACACGCTGTACATGATTGAAAATTCTAATTTTATTGCATTTTGTGTTATAATATTCAGGCAGGAAATGACGTATGCATATAATGAGATATTATGAGTCTGCCGAGTCTGCTGAAAAGAACGATATATAATTTGTCTGGGTCATATAATAAAATGTGACTTCAAATCGTGTTTAAACGTGATGAGCGAAACTGGTAAAAAATGAGCTCAGCACACAGGGGTGAAATAGCTCAGCAGCGAAAGGGTTTTTCTCCTTTGCGTCCCCGTTTTAGCATGAACAATGTAATGTGGCCCCAGGTTGGAAAAGTGAAGGGTGCGTCCAGATTCCAGCGATAGCCAGTTTAGCTCTTTTAACATGTCACAATGGTGGGTCATGTAGTTACATTGTAGCACAAAGCGACAGAATGAGTTATACAATGTAGTAAGTTTCTGGAGGTGCGTTTGCAGGGCGGCTGCATATACTACATCTCCATATTCAATAGCTGGCATAAGCATTTGTTGTACAATCTGCTTTCTTACCGTGTGGCTCAGGCAGGATTTGTTTCTCTACAGGGCACCTAGTTTGGGGTAAAGTTTAGATGAGTTTTTCGATGTGAGGGCCAAAGGATAGAATTGGGTCTAACCACATACCTAGATATTTGAGAGCAGTGACTGTGGTCAGCGTGCCATTTGATTTTGTCCTGACACATAGATGGGAAGTTTGCAACTTATGTAGTTTAGATACTGTACCAAAGAGCATTGTGACAGATTTGGCAGAATTCATAAAGCGTTTGTTATCTTTGATCCGCTTTTCTACCTCTGTGAATTGTTCTTGCAGCACTGCCTCCAGCTGCGGGAGATTTGATTTGCTGGTATAGATTACGGTGTTGTCTGCGTACATGTGTACAGTTGAGGCTTTGCAGATGTTGGGCAGATCATTTATGAATATCGTGAATAGCAGGGGGCCGAGTATCGAGCCTTGGGGTACACCGCACGTGACTGCAAATTTTACTCCAGTATTTTTTGATAACATACTGCATTCATCCTGCCATTAATTTTGACCAAATTTCATGTGCCTTTGTAGCTCATACATCCCCAAAACATCAGCGATCCACCTCCGTGTTTCACAGTAGGAATGTGCTGTTTGGCGTGTTGTAAGCGGGATACTTTGTGGCAGTTGTGTAGTAATGGCTTTCTTCTGGCGACTCGACCATGCAGCCCATCTTTCAAGTGCCTCCTTATTGAAACAGCCACACCACGGGCTATATTACAATCTTCGTGCAAAAACCGTTGCGCAAAGCGAAAATTTTTGCAAATCACCGCTGGTATTACAATCCTCGTGGCTTTTTTCTTCCGCCGATCAATTGCGCACGCAAACAGTACACGCACAAATGCAGGCATAGTGTCGTCTCGCGCAAAAATCTTTGCGCGCACAGTTTTTTGTACCCATTCAGCCAATCAAAATGAAGAAACACACCTATCAAATGCAATCGAATTGCGTCTGCCAGAGGCACCGAAGACGGGTTCTGCGTCTATGATGCAAAATGAGCACATATGCTACAGTAATAATACACACACACCTGCCATCATCCATTATATTGTTGCTGCATTCCTTTTTATGTGCTGTTTTTTTTTTCGGGTTAGCCAGGTTGTTCAGAAATGCAGTTAGCACCAGCTTTTTGCAGTTGCTAAAATTATGCGCGCAAAGGCTATGCGGTAATTACCGCAAATAGATTGTAATACCCATACTTGTACCAGCGCACATTCGCATTTGCGCTCACAATGTTAAGTACAGGACGCGCGCAGTACAGTAAGCTCACGCAGGGTTCGTGCAGGTTCACCCGCGGTAGACGATTGCGTTCGGTTGTTGCGCTGTCTATGTAATACGGGATTCGGCGCAAATGGTTTTACCCTCACGTTAATGTTTTGTTACGCCGGTGCAAACGTTTGCGTGAAGATTGTAATTTAGCCTCACATGTTTTCAGAGAGTCCTGTATTTCACCTGAAGTTATTTGTGGGTTTTTCTTTGCACACCGAACAATATTCCTGGCAGTAGTGACTGAAATTTTAGTTGGTCTACTTGGTTTGGTTTCAACAGAACCCCTCATTTTCCACTTCTTAATTAGAATTTGAACACTGCTGATTGACATTCTCAATTCGTTGGATATCTTTTTATATCCCTTTCCCGTTTTATACAGTTCAACTACCTTTTGAGCTTGGGAAGCCTTCAAAGTGAAGCCTTCAAAGTGAGCACTTAGAGATATCCTGGAGATACTCTGGAGGTAGTCTGAGGTTAGACAGGAGGTAGAAAACCTACAAAAAGGTAAGATTTGTTGGTTTAAATCCATTCTTTTATAATGGCAGGCTTGGTCCAGTGTAAGAGCTGTCATGCATTTGTTTTTAGATCCAATTTTTGGAGGTTTGGAGTGTGCCTGATATGTAGGCAGCTCTCTTTATTGCAGCAGCAAATTGCCTGTTTGAAGTCTGAGATTTGTAAATTATCTGCTAGACAAACACAGTCTGTGGCTCTTCTTAATTCTTTTGAGGCACTTTCAGAGTGTAGTGGTGAGACGGAAGTAGGCTCAAACACCATAGTTGAGGAACCACCATCCCCTATGCCTAAGGTATGCAGGACTGCAACCAAGAACAATAAGGAAAAGGTGGGACATGATAGAAGGCAATTGTTGCTGGGTGATTCTGTCATAAGAGGTGTTGAGCTGGAGAGTAGTGGTTTGGTGAGATGTCTTCCTGGGGCTACTGCTCGTAGAGACAAGAGACGTATTCTCAATATTGTCAAACAAGCAAAGCAGCAAGGGGAAGTGGATGTTCTAGTCCATCTAGGGACAAATGACTTGACTAGCAATGAGGTTTCTGAGATTAAGGATGATTTTTCTGTTCTTGGAGGTGAAATACAGCAGATTACGTCCACTGTGTCATTCTCTGAAGTTTTGCCTGTACATAACATTCAGGATAGGCAGATGCGCAATAGGGAATTTAATTTGTGGCTTCGGGAATGGTGTCGAGAGCAAGGATTTGGCTTTGTGTCCCATGATAGCTCTAATTGGAGCAGAAAGGAACTGTATAAAAAAGATGGTTTGCATCTTACTCATAGAGGAACATATGTTCTCAGTGAGAAGTTCAAAGGTTTCGCAAAGAAATATTTAAACTAGGAGGGGGGACAAAAGGGTAAAAAACAATATGCCTGATTGTCCCCCAAAACTAAATCGGAGGGTGCAAGCAACATGCGGGGAAAAAAATGACAAGTTCAGAGTCGTGTCTATAAATGCTCGCAGTTTAGTCAATAAAATCAATGAACTGGAGGCAATGATGGCAGCTGAAAAAGTAGATTTAGTTGCGGTTACTGAGACATGGTTCAGTGAGAAAAATAACTGGGACATAACAATACCGGGGTACTCTTTATATAGAAAAGACAGAGAAGGTAGGAAAGGAGGAGGAGTGGCCCTGTATGTGAAAAACAACATAAAAACGAACCAAATAAAAGTGAGCGAGGTGAACATAGAGTCAGTTTGGGTTACGCTAACATTTGGCAATCATACAGTAGCTCGTGTAGGTGTGATCTATAGACCCCCTGGACAAGTAGAAGAGCTAGATAATCTGCTGCTTGAGGAAATAGCCAAAATGGCAATGAAGGGGAAGTTATTATCATGGGGGACTTTAATCTTCCTGATGTGAACTGGAAAACCAAAACAGCTGGGTGCACCAGGAGTACAAATATTCTAAACTCCCTACTGGGATTATCTCTAACACAAGTAGTTGAGGAGCCGACCCGTAAAGAGGCCATATTGGATTTAATACTCACAAATGGAGGTTTGGTATCGGACGTTGTTGTAGGTGAAAATTTGGGATCTAGTGATCACCAGTCAGTATGGTTTAATATAAGAACAGGGATGGAGCCGCACCACACAAAAACAAAAGTTTTAGACTTTAAAAAAACAGATTTTTCTAAAATGAGACTTTGTGTGAAGGAGTCATTATCAGACTGGAGGAGTTTAAAGGGAGTCCAAGAGAAATGGGATTATTTAAAGGAAGCATTATTGAAGGCCACAGGTAATTGCATTCGACTTGTTAGCAAAAACAAAAAAGGGAAGAAACCACTGTGGTACTCTGCAGAAGTGGCCAAAATAGGGAAGAACAAAAAGACAGCATTCAATAATTATAAAACAACTCAGAGTTAAGAAGATAGGCAAACCTATAAGATTAGGCAGAAAGAGGCAAAGCAATTTATAAGGGCTTCCAAAGCACACGCAGAAGAGAAAATAGCTCAGTCAGTAAAAAGGGGGACAAAACATTTTTTTAGACATAAACGAGAAAGAAAAGTAAAACAAGGATTAGTTAGATTAAAAACAAAGGAAGGAAGGTATGTAGAAGAGGATAAAAGTCTCGCTGGCTGCCTCAATGAATATTTTTGTTCAGTCTTTGCAGAAGAAAAGGAAGGAAAGGGACCTCAGTTAGGAGGAAACACTAACGAGACATTTACATATCAGTTTACAGAGGAGGAGGTTCTACAGCAGCTGTCTAAAGTAAAGACAAGTCAATGGGGCCTGATGGGATCCACCCTAAATTATTAAAAGAGCTCAGTGATGTAATAGCAAAACCGTTAACAGATTTATTTAACCAATCCTTGCTAATGGGAGTCGTCCCAGAAGACTGGAAATTAGCAAATGTTGTGCCCCTTCACAAGAAGGGTAGTAGGGAGGAATCTGGGAACTATAGGCCAGTTAGTCTTACGTCAGTAGTGGGGAAATTAATGGAAACCATGTTAAAGGAAAGGATTGTTGAACATCTAAAAACACATAGATTACAGGATCAGAAACAACATGGGTTTACCTCAGGGAGATCATGCCAAACTAATCTTATTGATTTTTTTGATTGGGTAACAAAAATAATAGACACAGGTGGTGCAGTAGACATTGCTTATTTAGATTTCAGTAAGGCTTTTGATACTGTTCCGCATAGAAGGCTTATCAATAAATTGCAATCTTTGAGCTTGGATTCCAATATTGTTGAATGGATTAGGCAGTGGCTGAGTGACAGGCAACAGAGGGTTGTGGTAAATGGAGTTTATTCGGCGCAAGGTCTTGTTACCAGTGGGGTACCTCAGGGGTCAGTACTTGGACCCATTCTATTTAATATTTTTATTAGTGATATTGCACAAGGTATTAATGGAAAAGTATGTCTTTTTGCTGATGACACAAAGCTTTGCAACAGGGTTGACGTTCCTGGAGGGATCAGCCAAATGACAAATGATTTAGGTAAACTAAAAAAATGGTCGGAGCTGTGGCAATTGAGTTTTAATGTGGATAAGTGCAAGATAATGCACCTGGGGCATCAAAACCCAAGGGCTGAATATAGAATATTTGATACAGTCCTAACCTCAACATCTGAGGAAAGGGATTTAGGGGTTATTATTTCAGAGGATCTAAGGGTAAGTAGTCAATGTAATAGAGCAGCAGGAAATGCTAGCAGAATGCTTGGTTGTGTAGGGAGAGGTATTAGCAGTAGGAAAAGGGAAGTGCTCATGCCACTGTACAGAGCACTGGTGAGACCTCACTTGGAGTACTGTGTGCAGTACTGGAGACCGTATCTCCAGAAGGATATAGACCTCTTAGAGAGAGTTCAGAGAAGGGCTACTAAAATGGTGTACGGCTTGAAGGAGAAAAGTTACCAGGAAAGGCTTAATGATCTTAACATGTACAGCTTGGAAAAAAGACGAGACAGAGGAGATATGATAGAAACATTTAAATACGTAAAGGGAATCCACAGGTAGAGGAAGGGAGTATATTTAAAAGGAAACAAAGTAGCAAAACAAGAGGACATAGTCTTAGATTAGAGGGGCAAAGATTTAAAAGTAACATCAGGAAGCATTATTTTACTGAGAGGGTGGTGGATACATGGAACAGTCTTCCAGTTGAAGTGGTAGAGGCCAAAACAGTAATTGAATTTAAGCAAGCATGGGATAGGCATAAGGCTATCCTAAACAAAAGATAAATCCAGGTAAAGTATCCATGTAATTGGGCAGACTAGATGAGCTGAAAGGTTCTTATCTGCCGACATTTTTCTATGTTTCTATGTTTCTTTTGTCGCAGATCCTTTGACGATTCTTTTGCTTTCCCCATGGCTCATGAATCCAGAAGCGTCAGTGCAGCACTGGATGAATGATGCAAGGGTCTGTCAGGAGTACAGAAATTCATTTACGTTTTATACACACACACTTATTACAAGCAAACAACTCACAGGTGAGGATGGTTACCTTTAATAGCCATTCAAACCCATTTGTGTCAACGTGTATGCATGTTATGAGGCCAAAATCACCAGGGTATGTAAACTTTTGATCAGGGTCATTTGGGTTGTTTCTGTTATCATTATGATTTAAAAGGAGTAAACACACTTGATTGATAATAAATGGCTTCAGCCAAACACAAACCATGAGTGAAAGAAAAGATTTTGTGTTATCATTCATATTCTCTGAATAATGGCTAAGAAATCATAAATTCTGCCGGGGTATGTAAACTTATGAGCATAACTGTCAGGGTAATTCAAAGAGATCCGAATGCCTGGAGAAAGGTAACCGAACGCTGAAAATCAGCATTCGGTTACCTTTCTTGGCCATTCGGCTATCCAGAGAGCAGGCAATTCGCCAAATCCTGGCGAATTGCCTGCACATACGGTGCCTAGTCAGTGCCTGTTCGAGGGCAGTGAAATCCCCATAAAAAAGCACTGCTTCGGCTATTCAGAGAGCACAAACCAGCAGTGAATGGGTCCCCTAATGCCCTGCCATTCGGTGATTTCATGCGGCACATTTATTCAGACGAATCCCATAGGCTTCAATGTTAAAAATATTCCCATTTTAATTCAATATCTAATAAACCGTTCATTATAAAACTCTGCAGTAAAGAGTCTCTTTATCTATAGATTCTTTAGGATATTTTAAGCATTTTTCTGGATTTTTTTAAAAATAAAGGCTGGTTTGTTTATTAACCACTTGGCTGCTATGGACGCGCTGAGCGCGTCCAGCCAAGTGGTTCTCCTGTGCTATAGACACGCTGAGCGCGTCCATGCACAGGAGGAAGCAATCCGCCGGATTCCGGCGGATTGCTGCACCCCCCCCGGTGCGGGCTGACATCTTGGATGTCAGCCCAGCACTCGGGACCCCGGCGGAGCAATTAGATGTCATTGCGGCGGCACGATGACATCTAATTCAGGCGCCCCCCCCCGCATGTGTGGAGGAGGCGCCTGAAAGGGAGGGGGGGAGGTCCTTCGGACCTCTCTCCCTCCCGATCGCCGGGGGGCAGGGAGTTAATCCAGGCACCGTTTGGAAGGGCACAGCCTGCCCTTCCAAACGGTGGCTGCCATTAACCCCTGGGGAGCCGGATCACGAATCGGCGCTGAAAAGCGCCGATTCGTGATCCTTTCCCGGAGCTGGCCGACATCTTGGATGTCGGCCAAGCCTCCGGGAACTCCCCCTGAGGACTGGCGTCATGGTGCATAGCACGATGACGCCAGTCCTGGAGTTAACCCCTAGCTACCACCAATGGTGTGAGATAGGGGGTTCCAATGAACCCCCTATCTCCCGATCCGTTTCAGCTAGGGGTTAATGTTTGATATCGTTGGATGGCCAGAGCATGGCCTTTCCAACGATATCAAACATGATAATGAAAAAGTTTTAAAATAAAAATTAAAAACAAAAAAATATATATATTTTAAAAAAAATCTAAAAAATAAATAAACAAGTTTTTTTTGTTTTTGTTTTGTTAATGCACCAATATTGTTCCCATTTCAATTATAATGTGAATAATAGTGCGCACTAACGATTTTTGTATGCGGTGCGTTTGTTAAAAAAAACAACATTTTCCCCAAACAAAAATGTAACGTGTCCCCATTTCAAATTTTTTTAACAAGCGCACCCCATACAAAATATAACCGCAAACGATCGCATGTTAAAATGTGAAAAAAAACACTTTACAGATAATAAATTATTGAAAATTCTAATTTTATTGCATTTTTTGTTATAATATACAGACATGACATAACGTATACATATAATAATGACATATTATGAATCTGTGGAGTCTGCCGGAAAGAACGATATATAATATGTCTGGGTCATATATCAAAATATGGCTTCAAAACGCGGTTAAACATGATGAGCGAAAGCGGTAAAAATGACCTCAGCACAGAGGTGTGAAAAGCATCAGCAGCGAAAGGGTTAAGTTTACTTAGTTTTTCTGTAACAGCCTTTTTTATTATCATTCCCTGGACCTCATATGTAAATTTCAGACATTTTCGCTCAGTAGTTTCTTTGCAAACAGCGTTTCACTTTTCAAACATTCAAGCAAACTGTTTTGCTAATTTATTCACTTCATTCGTCTGCGGTGTCAGCTTTTTCCGGCGGCTGCGCTGCCTGTGATCTGCTCCTGCTTGGGTATTTCCGTGGTTTTTCGGTGGTTAGGCTAGGGTCAGCACGAACGCATTTTTAACGTGCGTTTAGCCGCACGAAATCATGCCGTGCTAAGCAGCAAATGACGTCCATGTCGGGGAACATACGAACGAACGGCCGCATGAAGTTCGTCCGCGCAACGCAAGTGGCAAACGAACGCATATTTTTTCTAGAACGTCAAACGCTAGTTACTAACGTACAGAGTGCGCTGTGTCCGCTAGAGGCGTGTGTGCGTGATTAGGAGACGTCAGACGCTGCTAATGTCCGGCTAACATAACGTCCAGACACAAAAAGTGTTTTATTGATGATCCGACAAAATCACGGACGAAAAGGCGCATCGTATGACCGCTATCGCGTATTCCGTGAAAAAATGCGTCCATTCGTTCGAACGCACTTTTTCACGGACAACGCGAAAAATGCGTTAGTCTGACTCTAGCCTTAATCCAGATGTTTTTGCATGTTTTCGGCGTGCATTCGCCGGGTTTTGCGGTTAGTTTTCATTGAGTTTGCGGCAGCCTTTCCCTGCAATTCGGGGACCCTGTGGTGCTTGCTGAATACACCGCAGGGTCATCGAAATGGGATCGGCAAAACTAACCGAATTGAAGAGAACGATATGTCACCGAGCGTGCGGTGACTTTTCGATTCTTTTTGAATTACCCTGTGTGCGTGTATATATATATATATACATATATATATGTATATATATACCCAGTTACTTTTATGTAACCAGTGTTGTTGTCCTGCAGGGTGTGTGTGTTCCTGGAACCAGGAGCAGAGAAAGAGAGAAAGGATTTCTGATGCAGAGGCTTAAATGCACTCTTAGTTGACTTCTTAGGTACTCAGTCCCTCCCACCTCATTTGGTGTTCCTTAAGACCAGTGGCGACTCTAGGAACAATATTTAGGGGGGCACATAAGATACCACAGTCAAAACTGGGGGGGCGCTAATAATTTTCGCCACTAAATCATAATACTGAAAAAACTATGGACCCTATCACCTGGTGTCAGCTAAAACACCATCGCTAAAGGAAAAAGTTAGCACAAGTCGCTATAACTTAGCGCCTGATGACCTACTAACATAACACCTTGTCCGCCGGAGTCCACGTACAAAGTCAATTAGCGCCCGCTAAGGAAACTCTGAGACCCAGCACTAATGCGGTTGAGTGCAGGATAGAAATGTTTTTTTACAGTGCAGAGAGCCGGGTCATACCTAGTCTCTGCCCTCACAATCCTGTATAAGTATGAACACATCCAGCGAAGAGCCCTCACACCACTGCATTATTATAATCCTCCAAGGTGGCGTATCATCCATATTTATATGCACACATATATAATTAAGGCTGATGGGCATTGCATGATAAATGCCACCCGACAGCATGTAGAACCATTACACTGCATTTAATAGATCCAAAAGGACGGCCAGATGAGCGACAATAATTAACCTGCTGCAAAATATAAATAATACATGTTTCAGGGCAAGATTTATCCATGTGTCCCTTTAAACATGGTCCAAGCTGTCACCCTAATAATCAACTGCTTACATACTGTGAATAACTTCCAGCATAAAATGTTTAAAATGAGGCAATATAATAGAATAAGGATATATGTGGATAAAGGATACATATATTTCATAGTAGAGCCTACTGCAACAGCAGCGACATTGCTGACCAGATCGATTACTATGGTTTATGGGGCCAAGAGCTGCATTCCTTTGAATTGCCTGTTAATTTTGTGCGAGGAACTGTTCTTTTGTAGTTAGCACCAGAGTTTAGCAGTAGGTAAAATTTTGTGGATAGCATCCCTCAAAAAATTGGCGCAGGCACAAAGTGATCTGTTAGTTGCAAAAGTGCTGAAGATCACTGGCGCTCCCCGTGTTAAGTATAGGATGCGAAAAGTACAGTTAGCTTGCGGTACAAATCGCTAATAGCGAAGCACTAAGTGACTTTTCCCGTTTGTGGAGCGGGATGCAAACGATCTGTTTTCAGACACTAGACTGAATTAATCTGGCGATAACGCAAAAAAATGCCAACACTAGGGTTAGCTCGCACCAGGTGATAGGGCCCTAAATAAGTATACAGTGGCAAGAAAAAGTATGTGAACCCTTTGGGATTACGTGGAGTTTTGCATAAAATGTGCTCTGATCTTCATCTAAGTCACAACAATTTGAAAAACACAGTCTGCTTAAAATAATACAACACAAACATTATATGTTTTCATGTTTTTATTGAACATAACATGTAAACATTCACAGTGCAGGGTGGATAAAGTATGTGAACCTTTGGACTTAATAACTGGTTGACCCTCCTTTGGCAGCAATAACCTCAACCAAACGTTTCCTGTAGTTGCAGATCAGACCTGCACAACCATCTGGAGTAATTTTGGACCACTCCTCTTCACAAAACTGTTTCAGTGTAGCAATATTCTTGGGATGTCTGGTGTGAATTGCTCTCTTAAGGTCATTCCACAGCATTTCAATCGGGTTGAGGTCAGGACTCTGGGCCACTCCGGAAGGTGTATTTTGTTTTGTTGAAGCCATTCTTTTGTTGAATTACTTGTATGCTTTGGGTCATTGTCCTGTTGCATCACCCATCCTCTGCGGAGCTTCAGTTGGCGGTCAGATGGTCTTACGTTTTCCTGCAAAATGTCTTGACTCTGGAATTCATTTTTCCATCAATGACAACAATCCGTCCAGGCCCTGAGGCAGCAAAGCATGCTCCCTCCGCCATGTTTTACAGTGGGGATAAGGTTTTGATGTTGGTGTGCTGTGCCTTTTTTTCTCCACACTCGGTGTTGTGTGTTTTTTCCAAACAACTCAATTTTGGTTTCATCTGTCCACAGAATATTTTGCCAGTAGTGCTGTGGAACAGCCAGGTGCTCTTTTGCAAACTTCAAACGTGCTGCAATATTCTTTTTGGACAGCAATGGCTTCCTCCGTGGTGTCCTCCCATGTACTCCATTCTTGTTTAATGTTTTCCTTATTGTAGATGCGTCAACAAAAATGTTAGCATGTGCCAGAGATTTCTGTAAGTCTTTAGCTGACACTCTAGGATTCTTCTTTACCTCATTAAGCATTCTGCGCTGTGCTCTTGCAGTCATCTTTACAGGACGACCATGCCTAGGGAGAGTAGCAACAGTGCTGAACTTTCTCCATTTGTAGACAGTCTGTTTTACTGTGGACACATAGAAACCTAGAAAAATGTCAGCAGATAAGAACCTTTCGGCCCATCTAGTCTGCCCAATTACATGGATACTTTACCTGGATTTATCTTTTGTTTAGGATAGCCTTATGCCTATCCCATGCCTGCTTAAATTCAATTACTGTTTTGGCCTCTACCACTTCAACTGGAAGGCTGTTCCATGCATCCACCACCCTCTCAGTAAAATAATGCTTCCTAATGTTACTTTTAAACCTTTGCCCCTCTAAGACTATGTCCTCTTCTTTTGCTACTTTGTTTCCTTTTAAATATACTCCCTTCCTCTACCTTGTGGATTCCCTTTACGTATTTAAATGTTTCTATCATATCTCCTCTGTCTTGTCTTTTTTCCAAGCTGTACATGTTAAGATCATTAAGCCTTTCCTGGTAACTTTTCTCCTTCAAGCCGTACACCATTTTAGTAGCCCTTCTCTGAACTCTCTCTAAGATGTCTATATCCTTCTGGAGATACGGTCTCCAGTACTGCACACAGTACTCCAAGTGAGGTCGCACCAGTGCTCTGTACGGTGGCATGAGCACTTCCCTTTTCCTACTGCTAATACCTCTCCCTACACAACCAAGAGCTAATTGGAGCCAGGAGTGAGCCAACCTTGAGTCCAATCAGTGTGATATTATTGGATGTGTTGCTGAAAGCTGTCCTACCCTTTAAAACCACACACCAGTTTTGGGTTTACTGGTTTCAAGAAGCACTGCCTGATGTGAACCATGAACATCAAGGCTTTTGGAGATACTTTTGTAACCCTTTCCAGCTTCATGCAAGTCAACAATTCTTGATCGTAGGTCTTCTGAGAGCTTTTTTCTGCGAGGCATGGTTCACATCAGGCAGTGCTTCTTGAAACCAGTAAACCCAAAACTGGTGTGTGGTTTTAAAGGGCAGGTTAGCTTTCAGCAACACATCCAATAATATCACACTGATTGGACTCAAGGTTTGCTCACTCCTGGCTCCAATTAGCTCTTGGAGAAGTCATTAGGCTAGGGGTTCACATACTTTTTCCACCCTGCACTGTGAATTTTTACATGTTATGTTCAATAAACACATGAAAACATATAATGTTTGTGTAGTATTATTTTAAGCAGACTGCGTTTTTCAAATTGTTGTGACTTAGATGAAGATCAGAGCACATTTTATGACCAATTCATGCAAAACTCCACGTAATCCCAAAGGGTTCACATACTTTTTCTTGCCACTGTATCTAAATAAGATTCCAAAACCCCAGAGTAATGTGATGCAATGATACCCTTTTATTGTACTAACCTGATACTTAAATTCAATATTTTATTCCCCACAATTTGGCAGTTTTCGCCGATGTCTGATAGCTGCTTCAGCGAATCTAATTTTCTCAAATTACAGTGACCATTTGCTAAATAGGGAATTCACAATATTTTTGACGGAATGAATTCCCCAAATGTGACGAAAAGCAAAGGATCTAAAGATGAATAGACCCTTTAGATTCTTTTTTTTTTTTTTTTTATTCAAAATATTAATTTTGCAACAATACAGCAAACAAACAGAACAGATTGCGTTGAAATCAATCAGCAGATCAACAAGCCATAGGGCATAGACGGCCAAGTAGCCATGCAGGAATGACATACAATGTTGTAGGGAAACATAATATATATATTAAAAAAAAAAAAAAAAAAGGAGAGGGGAAATAAAAATAATATAATAAAACAACAACCCACACACACCAAAAAGCAATGCAGGACCCCCAAAAAAAATAAATAAATAAAAAATTGGAGTGGCAAAGGCCCATAAGACCCTTTAGATTATAACTTCCATAACCCCAGGGAAATACAATAAAAATAATAAACAGTGTGGCATGTAGCTACCTATTAACCCCTAAAATGCCATACATAAAGGAAAAAATTAAAATGTATACTGCGAGGGATGAAGCCTACCCATTAACCCTTAAAACACAACTAAACCAAGGAAAAAACAAAAGTAGTACACAATGTAATATACAGTGTAAACATTAAACCCTTCACTGCTGAGCCATTTCAACCCTGTGAAAACGTTTATGTCAACTTGCACGTTTTTATTTAAGTGTTTATGACTTTAATTTTACATTGGTCATATATGGTCAGGTTGGATATCATTGAAAAGGCCAGAATCTGCCCTTTCCAATGACTCCAAGATCGTCCATAGATGATGCACAGGGACGGAGATACAGTAGTCCGAATATGTGGGGGAAGCTGGATGCTGATTTCTGGTGGGGGGGGGGCACAAGGGGGGGCAAGGAATAACCTAGGGGGGCAATTGCCCCCTGTAGAGTTGCCTATGCTTAAGACCATGTACCTGTCTTCCTCCAGAGTAAAAGACACACCCCTTCAGGGGTGTGAGAGGCTTGGATGTTTTCCAGGCTGGCTTGACCATAACTAGACTGACCAGTTTTCCTCTCAAAAGAGCCTCAGCACTGCCCTCAGTTCTGCCCTCAGAGCAATTAGTCCTTTTTAGCCCTTATGTCTTATGTTAACCAAGTAATCATTCTGGGGCAGAGATTCTGGGGCAGGCGCTATTTCAGCACCTTGCCCTGGAAACATGCGTCACCCTCAATGATACTTGCAGTAGCACGTCCCAGCTGCCATGAGTATCAACTCCTGGAGTCGATAGGGCTCCATGGAGGGTTCTGCTGTCAGGCCGTGAGCCCTGCACAATCTTGGTCTTGCGAGATCACAGAGGGCTGCAGAGTGATTGCAGAGGGAGGCTGGGGACTATTTGTCCCCAGTCTCACTCTGCTCTCGGCAGCAAGACGCAGTGGATCAGGCCATCCTTCTCGCCGCGGGATGAGAATTCAGTATCTGATTTATTGGGGGGGGGGGGGGTTAGCTAGTGCTAAATGATTCTGCAAAAGCACCAGCCTTTGGGTGACGATAAAAATCTATTTAACCCTTCAGCGTTAGGATGAATAAGTTATTACATAGTCCTAACGCTAATTAGAGTTTGTGCTCTTCATGTTAAACAGAGGATGCGCAAAGTACAGTAAGCTCTCAGAAGCAATCACTGATGCACAAACTTATTTTTTACAGTTTTTAGCTTTAGGGTTAATCGGAGGCATGCGTTAAGGTCACTTTTCCTGCCGTTAACGTTTACATATCCGAATGCTTCAGTTAGCGTTTGGTATGTAATCTAACCCATTCTGTATTATCTCTTAGTAAAATACAGATATGTGATCAAATCACATACAGCACATTTTTGAAGGATAAATAGAAATATTAAAGTAAAGGAAAGGTTTTATTGGTTTATGGGAGAGACTGAGAAAAACCTTTAAATTAAATATGACAACCCTTTATCCCATGGAGGCCTCTTCCTCCCTTCTCTACTTTCTTCTCCCATGCACCAATGCTTTATTATCTGCCTTCCCTCCCCTGCCCCCATACCCTTACTTAAGTATTCTTTTTCTTCCTCTTCTCCCGTCCCACGCTTTATAATTGGCATTCTCTATGTTCTAAATGAATACCATTTTAATTATTATTGAAGTAATGCAGCTTGTATTTTACATAAGGGTGTTCTAAATTAAACTTCAAGTACTTGAGTAGATGTGGACATGCATAGGAGTACTTGTTACATCTGAGTTTGGCATTAATGAAGTTCCTCATTGGCAAGCCATATTTTTAAGATGCATTTACACTGTATTTATAGTTTGACTGCATTTTTATTTTTATTTGAACTGTCATGTATGAAAGAGTTTATAAGTGATCATCATACATTTATAAGTGATATATATGCAAATATATTGTCATAAATCACTCAATGTTGTTTTGTTATTTATGTTATTTTATTGTAGCTAATGATTGGGTCTTTCCTTCACTAGAACAAAACTAAATAAGCCATTTCTGTCAACAAACTCATATTTAACCTCGGCTACAATCCTACAAGAATGTTTTCAGGGATCAGAGCCGAGTTATGAAACAGTTCTTGGAAAATTCCCATTGGCAGGCATTATTAACAGGTCCTTAACAAATATTATTTAACACGAGTAGTCTTCTGCAATATAAATACTCTGGAGAAACAGTGAAATATGATTTGCAGTTACTGCTGCATATTTATTTTAAAGTCTCAGAAGATTCCCAATATTTATTTTTGTCACATGTCTTACTGTGAAATAAATCTCCTCACATAAAAACATATTACATTTTGTAGAATTGTATGGCTTTTTTTTATTTGTATTTAAAAATGTTTATTTTGTGATAAAGGTCACAAACCAACCATCAAAGTTGGCCTCACAGGCTAAAAAACGTATTTTCATAAAAGACATATAGAACAAAAGTGAGGGGGGTCTCCGAAGATCAGAAGAAAAAGTCTCAAGTCAGAAAACGGGGGTGGGGGGGGTTAAAAAAACTCTGCAAAAGTGTCTCTAGTGGGCAAAAGACAAAATAAAATACAGCCTCGCAGTGAGAGAAGGGCAGAAAGCTCAGCATGGGGGGAGGTCATCTCAATAAACAGAATGTGGCAGGCCAGGTATCCAAAAAATTGGTGGGTAAGCCGATCCATCCGATGTACAGCTAAGAGATATCAGCCAGTGTCATTAAATGGCAGCGTCCGGATCCAAAGCTCAGTGTCAAGCCAAACCACGGGATTGGAAGCGACAATGCTCTCCATCGAGGGGCAGCTCGCTACTGCCAGGAGACTTCACTGCCACAGGCTCCAAGGGGGGACCAGTGCTGGGCTGCTCTGCAATCTCCCTCTCCGCAGCACACTCATCGGTACCCAGCCCTTCCTCACCGCACAGCTCAGGAGTCGCCTCTGCAACCCGGGTTACCGGCAACCATCCAGTAACCGGAACCAAGGGCGTACCTAGAACATTTGGCACCCGGGGCGGATCCTATATTTGGCACCCCCCCAACTTTAAAATGTAAAATTTTTTAATTAAAATCAGATGCACTTTTTTAATGTTTTCAAAAATATTTTTAGTTATAGCAATCTGGCAGGACATGATGTATACATATAATAATGATATATTATGACTCTGCCGATGGTGGATCATGTGTTCTCTGTGCTGTGCAATAAGAGGCGAGTGTAGATTTTTTTAATAATTGTTATTTTTAAGTGATTTTGCAAACTCACAACATATCATCATGCTATGAACAAAAAAATACCTTTCAGTTGATGGGAGTTGTGTGTGTTTTGGGGTGGCTTGTTTTGTGTGATAGGAGTTGGGTATTGGTGGCTGGGTTGTGTGTTGGTGGCTGGTGTGTGATGGGGTTGTGGGTTGGTTGGTTTTGTGTGATGGAGTTGTATGGGTAGCTGGTTTTGTGTGATGGGAGTTATGTGTGGGTGGCTGATTTTGTGTGATGGAGTTGTGTGTGTGGGTGGCTGGTTTTGTGGATTGGAGTTGTGTGTGTGCTGGGTGGCTGGTTTTGTGGATTGGAGTTGCTGAGCAGAGAATGGGTGTGTGTTTTGCAGGTATAAGATGCTGCTATGGTATTTTTTCTTTACTTTTCCAGTTTTTTAAGACTCCCTCTTCCCTGTCCCTGTTTACCCTGGGCTGCCTATTCACTGGTGATGCAGTGAATGCAGCCTGGCTCCCTCTATGCAGGACCTCACCAAGAGCCAGGCAGCTCAATGACAAATTTCTGATCACTGCATTGCTGGTTAAGGAAAGTTCCACTTTAAACAGCAGTAAGCAGGGAGGGCTTCATATTCTGCTGATACCCGCCCTTTACCTGCTATTTACTGTCATCTTCTCTCTCTGCACACAAATCACATCCCCCTCCCATCTCCTAGAGCTGCTGCGGGGCAGGGGAGGAGCTATGGAGGGAGGAGAGTTTTTTTTTTTCTATTTTATTCCTAATGCAAACGCCCTGCTCCGCTGCTCATTGTTTGAGACCACAGCTCAAAGCTGACACACAGTGACAGTGGCACCTCCTAGTACCCCCTAATGACACCCCAATAATCACTGGTACCTGGGGCGACCCGCCCCCCGCCAACTCCCCTAAGTACACCACTGCTCTGTGATATGCTCACACACAAATTTTGGCGAAATGCCAGCAAGTACGGTGCTGTTCGAAGGCAGTGCAAATCCCCATAGAGAAGTAATGGTTAATCTATTCAGAGAACACCAAACAGCAGAGAAATGCCAGTGAAATGCCCTGATGTTCGGTGGTTTCAATCAGCAGGTTTATTCCGGCGAACACCATAGGTTTCAATGTTAAAAATATTCCTGTTTTTATGCAATATCTAATAAACCATTTATTATTTTAATCTGCAGTAAAAAGTCTTTATTTATTGATTTTTTTTAGTACCTTTTATTAATTTTTCAGAATTTTTCGGCAAGATTTTTCCCCCTTTTTTTAATAGCGTTTTTTCTTTCTTCTGTAACAGAACTTTTTATTATCAATCATAGGATCTTATATGTAAATTCCAGACATTTTCGTTCAGTAGTTTTTTTGAAAGCAGCAGGCCACCGGTTTGCGGTGGCGGCATTCAGCGGCCGACTCCCTGCACTTTGGGGACCCTACGGTGAATGGTTTAATTCACTGCAGGGTGGGGAAATTTTATTCCCCGAAGTGCAGGGAACAACAGAACACCAAAATGTTGGCGTCATTTTTGTGCTCTGTGAGTAACCCCTTTAGTGGTGAGGTTTTTTGCTGCCCCCTGGAAAGTGCCAGCCTAGGCCTTGTCTACCCAGGCCATACTTGAAAATTAGTGACATCTCAATGTATCCTTCCTGGTAAAATACTTTGCAAAAGTTAAAATTTTTGTCAGTATAGTATAGTAGATACATGGAATAGTCTCCCAGTGGGAGCAGTAACAGTGATATAGAAAGGGTAGTAGATGCATGGAATAGCCTCCCAGTGGGAGCAGTAACAGTGATATAGAAAGGGTAGTAGATATTGCCCCCACTTGGAGGCTATTCCATGTAACAGTGATGCAGAAAGGGTAGTAGATACATGGAATAGCCTCCCAGTGGGGGCAGTAACAGTGATATAGAAAGGTTAGTAGATACTGCTCCTACTGGGAGACTATTCCATGTATCTACTACCTCTTCTATATCACTGTTACTGCCCCCACTGGGAGACTATTCCCTGTATCCACTACCCTTTCTATATCACTGTTACTGCCCCCACTGGTAGGATATTCCATGTATCTACTCCCCTTTCTATATCACTGTTACTGCTCCCACTGGGAGGCTATTCCCTGTATCTACTACCCTTTCTATATCACTGTTACTGCCCCCACTGGGAGACTATTCCTTGTAACAGTGATATAGAAAGGGTAGTAGATACATGGAATATCCTCCAAGTGGGGGCAGTAACAGTGATATAGAAAGGGTAGTAGATACTGCTCCCACTGGGAGGCTATTCCATGTAACAGTGATATAGAAAGGGTAATAGATACATTGAATAGCCTCCCAGTGGGAGCAGTAACAGTGATATAGAAAGGGTAGTAGATACAGGTAATAGTCTCCCAGTGGGGGCAGTAACAGTGATATAGAAAGGGTAGTAGATACAGGGAATAGTCTCCCAGTGGGAGCAGTAACAGTGATATAGAAAGGGTAGTGGATACAGGGAATAGTCTCCCAGTGGGGGCAGTAACAGTGATATAGAAGAGGTAGTAGATACAGGGAATAGCCTCCCACTGCGCCCTCACAAGCTTGAATATGAACACATCCAGTTAATAACCTTTCACCCCTGTGTCATCCATGTTTTGATGCACACATATATTAAGGCTGATGGGCATTGCATGATAAATGCCACCCAGCAGCATGTAGACTCCTTACACTGCATTTAATAGATCCAAAAGGAAGGCCAGGTGAACAACACAAATTTCCCTGCTGCAGCATATAAATAATACATGTTTCAGGGCAAGGCTTATTCATGTGTCCCTTTAAACATGGTCCACACAGTCACCCTAATAATCAACCGCTTCCATACTATGAATAACCCCCAGCATAAAATGTTTTAAAATTAGGCAATATATTAGAATTAGGATATATGTGGATAAAGAATACATTTATAATAGAGCCTACTGCAACAGCAGCTACATTGCTGACCAGATCCATTACTATGGTGTATGGGGCCAAGAGAACACCTGTGCTGCATTCCTTTCAATTGCCTGTTAATTTTGGGCGAGGCCCTGTTTTTTCTGTCTTTTTGGAGTTAGCCCCAGGGTTGAGCAGTAGGTAAAATGTTGCAATTAGCGCCCCTCAAAAAATTAGCTCTGGCACCAAGTGATCTGTTAGCTGCAAAAGCGCTAGAGATCTCTAGCTCTCCCCATGTTAAGAAAAGGACGCGGAAAGTACTGTAAGCGTGCGGTACAAATCGCTAATAGCAACGCGCCAAGTGATTTTTCCCGTTTGTAGCGGGAGGCAAACAATCTGTTGGTCAGGCGCTAGACTCAATTAACCTGGCGCTAACGCAAAACCATGTCGCAGCAAGGGTTAGCTCACACCAGGTAATAGTGCCCTAAATAAATATATATATATAAATAAGTTTCCAAAACCCCAGAGTAATTTGATGCAATGATGCCTTTTTGTTGTACTAACCTGATAGTTCAATATTTTATTTGCTGTAATTCGGCAGTTTTCGCTGATTGTCTGATTGCTGCTTCAGCGACTCCACTTTTAGCAAATTACAGTGACCATTGACTAAATAGGGAATTCACCTTATTTTCGGCTAAATAAATTCCCCAAAATGTGACGAAAAGCAGAGGATCTAAACATCATTAGACCCTTTAGAGTCTAACTTTCATAATAACCCCTAAAATGCCATAAACCCAGGGAAATACAATAAAATTAATAAACAATGTGGCATTTAGCTACCCCTTAACACCTAATATGCAATTGATCAAGGGAAAACATGAAATGAATACACTGTGAGGCATGTAGCCAACCCATTAACCCCTAAAATACCATTAATCAAGGAAAAAATAAAATGTATACTGTGAGGGATGAAGCCTACCCATTAACCCTTACTATACAACTAAAACCAAGGCAAAAACTAACATAATACACAATGTAATGTATAGTCTGAACATTAACCACTTCACTGCTGAGCCATTTCAACCCTGTGAAAATGTTTACGTTTAAGTGCACGTTTTTATTTAATCTTTTATAACTTTTAGTTTACACTGAATATAGAGATGTTGGATATCTTGGCCAGAATCTGCCCTTTCCAATGACACCTAGCACGTCCATATACGATGCACAGGAACGGAGATATCGCAGTCCGAAAAGTGTGGGAAGCTGGATGCTGATTTTTGGTGGGGGGGCACATGGGGGGCAAGGAATAACCTAGGGGGGGCAATTGCCCCCCTTGCCCCCCTGTAGAGACGCCTATGCTACTACCCCTTTATATGAATGTTACTGTCCCCCACTTAGAGACTATTCCCTGTAACAGTGATATAGAAGAGGTAGTAGATACAGGGAATAGCCTCCCAGTGGGAGCAGTATATACTACCTCTTCTATATCACTGTTACTGCCCCCACTGAGAGACTATTCCCTGTAACAGTGATATAAAGGGGTAGTAGATACTGCTCCCACTGGGAGACTATTACCTGTATCTACTACCCCTTCTATATTACTGTTACCGCCCTCACTGGGAGACTATTCCTTGTAACAGTGATATAGAACAGGTAGTAGATACATGTAATAGTCTCCCAGTGGGGGCAGTATCTACTACCCTTTCTATATCATTGTTACTGCCCCCACTGGGAGACTATTCCCTGTAACAATGATAAAGAAAGGGTAGAAGATACAGGGAATAGTCTCCCAGTGGGAGCAGTAACAATGATATAGAAAGGGTAGTAGATACATTTAATAGTCTCCCAGTGGGGGCAGTATCTACTACCCTTTCTATATCACTGTTACTGCCCCCACTGGGAGACTATTCCATGTATCTACTACCCTTTCTATATCACTGTTACTGCCCCCACTGGGAGACTATTCCCTGTATCTACTACCCTTTCTACATCACTGTTACTGCCCCCACTGGGATTCTATTCCATGTATCTACTACCCTTTCTACATCACTGTTACTGCCCCACTGGGAGGTTATTCCATGTATCTACTACCCTTTCTATATCACTGTTACTGCTCCCACTGGGAGACTATTCCCTGTATCTACTACCCTTTCTATATCACTGTTACAGGGAATAGTCTCCCAGTGGGGGTAGTAACAGTGATATAGAAAGGGTAGTAGATACATGGAATAGTCTCCCAGTGGGAGCAGTAACAGTGATATAGAAAGGGTAGTAGATACAGGGAATAGTCTCCCAGTGGGGGCAGTAACAGTGATATAGAAAGGGTAGTAGATACTGCCTCCACTGGGAGGCTATTACATGTAACAGTGATATAAGTGTGAGAGACCTCCCCTGCTGTGAAGGAGAAGCCTCTGTTTTTATCTCTTGCTGGACCAGGTATCTGAGCACCATATTACAATGTGCTTCAGCTGTGCTTTACTGTCAGGAAGGATGACCTTGTCCAGCAAGAGTTAAAAACAGAAGCACTTCACAGCAGGGAAGATCTCCCACACTTTTGCTGTGTTTGTGTGTAGAGGGGGGAGGTGGGCACTATCTCCGCATCTCAGAGAGGGAGGATATTATGAAAGGGAGAGGGGCAGATGGAGGGCAGGCAGTGTGATAACACACCTCCTGGCTCAATGGGATCTCTGCTGCTGCAGGGCAGGGGCTGATTAATCTCCTCACACGTTCTGCTGTAAAAGGAGCAGCACAGGAAGCACATGGTCCAGACTCTACTGCCTCTTCCTGTGCGCACTCCCCCTCACCAGGCCGGAAGAGCAGCAGCTGCTCCAGCCACAAGGGGGAGGATAATTTACATCATGGGAAGCATCAGAAGGAAATCTCCGGCCAGCAGTGAGTTACTATAAGGCCCCCGGCATACGAGCGGTAATTTTGCGTCCGTCTGTGCGCAAAATTTGACGTCCGTTGTAGATTTTCAAAGAAGTCAATGTGAACACCACACGATGCACTTGCGCACTGTTTCACGCACGGCATTCGCGTACTGATACGGACGTCAAAATGGCATGGACGTAAAAAAGCTAGACGGACGCGGGAAATACGTGCTGCTTCCTGTGGGCGTAAACAATTGCGCAAGTGCGAAGGCCGACACGCTGCAGCATCTGCGTCCGATCTTCTCACCTTCTCCTCGCTGTTGTCCTTGTGGGAGCCTGTGGAGCCTGTCCTGTTGGAGCCTGTGAGACCCTGTGGGAGCCAGACCCTGTGGGAGCCTGTAAAGACACTGTGGGAGCCTGTAAAGACCCTGTGGGAGCCTGTAAGACCCTGTGGGAGCCTGTGAGACCTTGTGGAAGCCTGTGAGACCCTGTGGGAGCCCCCCAAGATGACCATCGATGTCGAAGAGCTCATACATCTGGTACAGCAACACCCACAATTGTGGGACACCGCGTATCAAGATTATAAAGAAAAGGTGAAAAAAGGAAATGCCTAGTGTGTTGTCACCAAACATCTGTTTCCAGAGTATGACTCCTGGAGTGAAAGTCAACAAAAAAATCAAGGTATGAACAAAGTGTATCTGTCTATACATATAGAAACAATTCCCACTCGGTCTTGGTGTAAACATTTCTGCCTCCAGCGCCCAGCATACGCAAATTTCCACACGCCAGGCTAAAGCTTTATTATATAAAAGAAAAACACAATAGAATGCAAATGAAAACTCAGGTTAACTACATACATTTTAATTAACAAGTATTTGCAATGAAGACTTGTGAGATAGAAGAAAACACACAGTATTTACATTCGATCCTCCCCATCTGCCATGCTACTTGACCACCATCTGACATAAAAAATTCGGCCAACATGTCCCGAAAACGAAAGTTGGCTCTATTTACATTCTGAGGTGCGGTGCTCTCACAGTGCTCGAAGCCAGCAATATTTAAAGAGTCTTCAAAAATGTAGCTGTCTCGGCTTCTGACAAAGTTGTGTAATACACAACAGCATTTTACAATATCTACTGCAAAATCCACATTTACACACAATGGGCGATGAAAAATGCGCCATTTATTACTCAGGATACCAAAGGAGCATTCCACATAGCGTCTAGCTCTGGACAGACGATAATTGAACACACGTTTTTTCTCGTTCAACTGTGTTCCAGAATATGGATGCAGTAAATTAGGGTACAGTCCAAATGCCTCGTCCCCCACAAAGGCAAATGGTACAGAAGTGTCTGTGCCAGGTAACTTTTTTGGGAGAGGTATGCTCAGGTTCCGCCTCTGAATTTGGTCCCAGAGGGTCGAGTTTCGAAACACTGTGGAGTCCGAGTCCTTTCCATATGATCCTATATCCACGTATGTGAAGCAGTAATTTGAGTCGGCTACAGCCAGTAGTCCGATTTAAAAAAAATGTTTGTAATTCATGTAAAGGTGTCACGGATCCCCCTGGTTACCAAGATGGTGGTCCCTTTACGCAGACCGCTCACTACCCTTCCGATCCTTAGAGTGGTCGGCACGTCTAGACAGATACAGAATACGTCAAGATAGGTATACACAAAGAACGATACTAGGAGGGTACACAAGACCTTAGAATGGTTGGCTCTTCCCAAGACCTAAACAATAGAAGAGGTAGTCTGATGCGTGCTTAGGATGCCACACAGACTGACCTCAATACTAAGATAGAAGAGTAAACGCCAATACCAGGGGTTATGCACAGAATGGTTCGTTTGCCAATGCCAGGGGTCGGTACACAGAATGGTCAGTTTGCCAAATGCCAAGGGTCAATACACAGAATAGCCAATAATTTACAACAGAATACAAGAGCTCTGCGGGAAGTAACTACCACGTCAGGGCACCAGTGAGAATGAGAAGCCGGGCTTTAAACTCTGCGGGTCCGCGTCATACGCCTGGCCCCGCCCCCCGGCGTCCCACGTGTGCGGAAGCGTTCCGCGATATCACTCGGCGCCTGGCCAGCGAGCAGCGAGGAAGCCGCTGCCAGGCGCCGAGAGGGGGGGCCGCGGACAACCGTCACAGAACCCCCCCTCTACGGGCGGCCACTGGACGACCCCCAGGGGCACAGGGATGAGCCAAATAGAAGGCCTTCACCAAGCGAGGGGCATGAACCTCAGTAGCCGGAAGCCAAGAGCGGTCCTCCGGACCGTAGCCCACCCAGTCCACTAAGTACTGAAGGACCCCCCTAGAAACCCTGGCGTCCAGAATGGCCTTAACTTCAAACTCCTCCTCGCCCTCCACAGAGACCGGAGGAGGGGGGACACGGGCCCTGGTGTACCGATTACACAAAAGCGGTTTTAAAAGGCTCACGTGGAACACGTTGTGTATCCTGATATGGGAGGGCAGTGCCAAGGCATAGGAGACCGGGCTGAGTCGCCGCAGTATCTTGTAAGGGCCTATGTATCTGGGGCTAGTTTCATCGATGGCACTAAGAGCTTAATGTTCCGCGAAGAAAGCCAAACCCTGTCCCCGACTTGATACACAGGTGCTGGTCCCCTACGTCTATCGGCCTTCGTTTTCTGGACAATACTGCTCCTCTCCAGTGCCTGTTTAACCCTCCCCCAGGTCTCAGTCAATGACGCCAAGTGCTCATCCAGAGCAGGAATCGCGGTATCAGGAAATGCAGTGGGAAGCACGGGAGGATCAAATCCGTAAACCGTGAAGAAAGGGGAATGACCACTGGCTTCACTCACGGCACTGTTTAGGGCATACTCGGCCCAAGGTAGCAGGTCTGACCAATTATCCTGTCGTTCAGATATGAAACACCTGAGATACTTCTCAACATTTTGATTGGCCCTTTCTGCTGCCCCGTTCGTTTGGGGGTGATAGGCCGAGGAGAAGGACAGGTCTATTCCCACATTCTTGCAGAACCCCCTCCAGAATCTGGAGACAAACTGGGTCCCCCTATCAGAAACAATCCCAAGAGGGATACCGTGTATGCGGACCACGTTGGCGATGAAAATGGGCACCAGCTCGGCTGCTGACGGTAGCTTCCGAAGAGGAACATAGTGACCCATTTTGGAAAAGCGATCTATAATCGTGAGTATAACAGTATTCCCTTTGGACTCGGGTAACTCTACTATAAAATCCATGGCTATCTGCGACCATGGTCGTTCGGGGATAGGCAGGGGCTGGAGTAAACCAATGGGCGCTGTCTTAGGACTCTTATTTCTTGTGCATACCTCGCACACGGCTATGTAATCTTTAATATCCCGGCGCATCGTGGGCCACCATAGCAGTTTTCGGATGCTAGCCACTGTTTTGGTGATCCCCATATGCCCAGAGGTTTTATTGTCATGGTAAATCTTAAGGACTTCTTCTCTTTCCTTCTCAGGTACAAAGAGCTTCGCGGGAGGCCTCCCCCCCGGAGCCTTATCTTGGACAGTCTGCAATCGGATCATCAGAGGGGATGAGACACTAATCGTGGTAGAGGCTATAATCCTCTCCTGAGGTACAATGGGATGTTGATCCTGCACGTTATGTTCATAGGATTCATACTGTCTAGATAACGCATCTGCTTTAATGTTTCTTGACCCAGGTCTATATGTGAGGACGAAATTAAAACTTGAAAGAAACAAAGACCATCTCGCTTGTCTGGCGTTCAATCGTTTCGCGTCTCCAATGTACGTGAGATTCTTATGATCAGTTATGATAACGATTGGGTCCGTAGATCCCTCTAATAAGTATCTCCACTCTGCCAAGGCTGCGATAACTGCTAACAACTCTCTATTACCGATGTCATAGTTTCTCTCGGCCGGAGACAACTTCCGGGAATAGAAGCCGCATGGATGCAAAGGTTTATCGGGTGCCCGCCTTTGGGACAAGACTGCTCCAAGACCGAGTTCGGAGGCGTCAACCTCGAGTTGGAAGGGCAGAGCTGGATCAGGATGTCGGAGAACAGGGGCAGTCGTGAATGCCTGTTTGAGGGCCTCGAAGGCTTGCCTGGCCTGGGGTGTCCATTTCTGATTTCCCACCCCTTTCCTAGTCATGGCCGTGAGAGGAGCTACCAAGGCCGAAAAGTCTTTAATGAACCTTCGATAATAGTTGGTAAAACCTAGAAACCTCTGAATGGCTTTAAGCCCTTGGGGTAGGGGCCAGTCGAGGATTGCCGACAATTTACCAGGATCCATCTGAAACCCCTCAGGGGTTATGATATACCCAAGGAAGTGCACCTTCTCTATATCAAATAGGCACTTTTCTAATTTGCAGTATAAGCCGGCCTTCAATAGTCTCCTTAACACTTGTTGCACATGGGCGTGATGGGTCTCCTTATCTGGAGAGTATATCAGGATGTCATCGAGATACACTATGACGAATGTTTGCAGAAAATCCCTTAGGGTGTCATTTATGAGATCCTGAAACACAGCTGGCGCGTTACATAAGCCAAAGGGCATTACCAGGTATTCGTAATGCCCGCTACGCGTATTAAAAGCCGTCTTCCACTCGTGCCCCTTTTTCACCCTTATCAGATTGTAGGCCCCGCGTAAATCGAGCTTCGTGTATATACGGGCCCCTTTCAGTCGGTCGAACAACTCTGTTATAAGGGGTATGGGATATGCATTTCTTATGGTTATTCTGTTTAAACCTCTATAATCTATGCATGGTCGCAAGTCTCCCTCTTTCTTGGAGACGAAAAAGAAACCAGCTCCTGCTGGGGAGGAGGACCGTCTAATGAATCCACGCTCGAGATTCTCTTTTATATACTCCTCCATAATGTCGTTCTCCTTTTGCGACAAGGGGTATACATGTCCTCTGGGAGGCATAGTACCGGGGAGTAACTCTATGGCACAGTCATACGGGCGATGTGGTGGTAAAACCTCAGTCCTGGCCTTCGAAAAAACCTCCTTTAATGCCTGATAACAGTCAGGGACTACTGTGGATAAAGGAGGTGCTGTGGCGATATTAAGGCTACCAATAACAGTGACCCTGCCCATGCATTTCAACTGGCAACTGGGACCCCAACATTTTATGTCTCTCTGGACCCAATCAATCACTGGGTTATGCTCAGTCAACCATGGAAACCCTAGGACGACGGGGCATGAGGGAGAGTCAATAATCTGGAATCGTATGGTTTCCCGGTGCAAAACCCCTGTGTTCATGCATACCTCTATAGTGTCGTGGGTGATATGGGGACATGACAAGGGTTTCCCGTCTATGGCCTCCACCATTAGAGGTCTTTCTTTGAGAACTAGAGGCATGAGGTTCTTGGAGGCAAACACTCTATCCATAAAGTTACCTGAGGCTCCAGAGTCTAGGAACGCCTCAGTCTCGAGGTGCACCCCCTCCCAGGTTAAGGAGATGGGCACCAGAATCCGGGTTTTTTTTTTTCGTTATCAACAAAGGAGGCATAGAGCGAACCGATTACCTGGCTAGTAGGTGTTCTCTGGCCCGGCTTGCCAGTGTCACCCCTGCCACCCCTGGGTCTTTGAGGACATTGAAGACGAAAATGCCCTGCCCCGGCACAGTAAAAACAGAGCCCCCTTTCCCTTCTGTAAGTTCTCTCAGCCTCTGAAATACCTGTTCTACCTATCTGCATGGGTTCCACGACCGGTAGATCGGTTCTTTCTGGCTCTGAAGTACCTGACGTATTGGTGTGTCTGGGTACCAAGGGTAAAGGAGGCAAAACCCTTCTGGGTCTGTCTCTAGAATGCCTCCTGTCCCTAATTTGGTCGTCCATGGCAATACAGAAATCAACCAAATGGTCCAGATGTTCTGGCAACTTCAAGGGAGCCAGCTCAAACATCAAAGCCTCGTTCAGGCCTTCGGTAAACGCCAAGGTTAAAACGTCGTTAGGCCAGTGTACCTCAGAAGTCAAGGTCTTAAATTCTATGGCATAGTCGGAGACTCTCCTATTACCTTGCTTAATGTGGAATAAGGACCTGCCTGCATTGGTGGCCCTTCTAGAGGGATCAAACGTACGTTTTAGTTCAGAGGTAAAGCCCTCATAGTCATATATGATGGGCTTTTTGTTTTCCCACAATGGCGTGGCCCACAGTAACGCTTTATCAGTTAAATGGTTAATTAGGTAGCCTACTTTGGCTTTATCGGATACACAGGAGCCTGGATTGTTCTCGAATAGAATCTCTAGTTGGGTCAAAAAAACCCCGACACAAGTTAGGCGTACCATCATAGCGTACGGGTGCCTTCATACTGAGCCTACACCCCTCGGGTGAGGCCGAACTGGCCCTAGGCAATACTGGTTCTGGAGGACTTGCAGTACCAGTAGTGGATCGATTCAACAGGGTTTGCAGAGCAAGAGCAATTTGGTCCATCCTGTGGTCCTGCTCTTCTTGTCGGGCTGCAATTCTTGTCAACTGAGAAGAGAGGTCTGCGGGATCCATTGGCCCTGACGTAATGTCACGGATCCCCCTGGTTACCAAGATGGTGGTCCCTTTACGCAGACCGCTCACTACCCTTCCGATCCTTAGAGTGGTCGGCACGTCTAGACAGATACAGAATACGTCAAGATAGGTATACACAAAGAACGATACTAGGAGGGTACACAAGACCTTAGAATGGTTGGCTCTTCCCAAGACCTAAACAATAGAAGAGGTAGTCTGATGCGTGCTTAGGATGCCACACAGACTGACCTCAATACTAAGATAGAAGAGTAAACGCCAATACCAGGGGTTATGCACAGAAAATGGTTCGTTTGCCAATGCCAGGGGTCGGTACACAGAATGGTCAGTTTGCCAATGCCAAGGGTCAATACACAGAATAGCCAATAATTTAACAACAGAATACAAGAGCTCTGCGGGAAGTAACTACCACGTCAGGGCACCAGTGAGAATGAGAAGCCGGGCTTTAAACTCTGCGGGTCCGCGTCATACGCCTGGCCCCGCCCCCCGGCGTCCCACGTGTGCGGAAGCGTTCCGCGATATCACTCGGCGCCTGGCCAGCGAGCAGCGAGGAAGCCGCTGCCAGGCGCCGGGAGGGGGGGCCGCGGACAACCGTCACAAAAGGGAACCACTATGCTCAGGCTTTATAACTCTAATGTGTTTCCCGTCCACCGCTCCAAGGCAGTTGGGGAATTGAGCTCTTCGCTCGAAACCTTGCGCAATTTGGGCCCATGTGTCCTCTGTGGGTGTCGGAATACATTCGTCCTTTAGTGTGTCCCATATCGTCTGGCAGACTTTCCGGATCAGTACACCCGCTGTCGACCTTCCAATACGAAAGATGTAATGAATATCCTGCAAACTGCATCCACTTGCAAGATACCTGCAAAAACAAAAATAAAGATTTTAGGTTATGAGTACATTAACTCACTTACTTATGTCATTCTGTTATGTTTTTTAGTACAAGAAGTAATGGTGAAATGGAGAACAGTGAGAGACAACTATATACGCAGCATGAAGAAACAGGAAGAAACATCACGATCAGGATCAGGGGCCAAGAAGATCCGCACCTATCTTCATGCTAAGCATCTGTCTTTTCTTAAAAAAAGTATAGAGCCAAGAACCACAGTCAGCAGTGTTGAGGCGACACCTTCAACCTCCAAAAAACCGGCACAACCAAGACCATCTGGCTCAATGGAAACTGGTCCATCGATCGTTATACCACCAAGCCCAACGATGAGCACTGATGTGGACCCAGAGCAGGAGCTAGAGATGCTACCTGAAGAAGGAGGTGATCAAACAAGCCCTGTTCCTACATCTGCTGCGGGGAAAAAAACACCAAGGCGCAAAAGGGGATCAGCAACCATGGATGATGAGCTTCTTAAATTTATGCAAACACACCAGCCAAGACCATCTAAGATCGAGGAGGATCATGATGTGGCGTTTCTTTATTCATTGATTCCAATAATTAAAAAATTAACACCGCAGCAGAATTCACAGTTCCGGGTACACATTGTCCAGACACTTGATCGCATGGTGTATCCACCCTCAAACCCCCCTGTGCCGCATGCTGTAGTACCTCTATCCCAGACATCATCATCTGGCAGTGGTTACTATAGTGAATACCTGGCAGAACCATTAGACCCTGAAGAGCCAGGCTATACAAATTTATAGTTGAATAGTTCTCTATATTGTTTGTTATTGTTTTGTTTTTGTACTTTTACGAAAAAAAAATCGAATGTTTTTGTGTATTTATTTTTCATAAAAGGATAAAAATTGTAGGCACTATTAAAAAAATCCAATTAATACTTTTCAGCCTTTAAATTTTGAAAGAAAAGCTTAAACATTTTTAGGCACCAAACTTCGTTGTTTTTGTCATTTTATTGAGTAAGGCCGGGCTTTGTGTAAATGTGTGCAGCCAAACTGTTTTTAACATCGAAACCTATGGGAATCGCCTGAATAAACCTGTTGAATGAAACCACCAAACAGCAGGGCATTTTGGCAAATTTTCACTGCAGTTCAGTGTTTCTGAATAGATTAACCATTGATTCTCTATAGGGGATTTCACTGCCCTCGAACAGGCACTGTATGTGCTGGCAGTTGGCAAAAATTTGGGGCACTGCCTGCTCTCCGAATGGCCAGGAAATGTCACCATACGCTGAAAATCCGCGTTCATTTATATTACGAGGCCTGATCGGCTCTCTTTATAACCGGTTGCATATGTTGTGAGGTCTTTGCGTGGGTAGGAAACTACAGAGTTCATTTCCTACCGTAATGTGAGGACCAGCAACTCCTCTGGTGATATGGCGGTCCTCATGTTGGTGTCCATCTTCATCAACGGCTCTCTCACAGTGGCCAACAGCTCGTCGAATGATGTTATTGACATGCGGAGGTAATTGAAGAACTTTACCGGGTCTTCCTCACGAAGTGGCCTGTACAGCGTCTGGAACGCACCATGGCGGTGTCGGACCTAGTTGATAGGATGCACCCACCACTTTCGTCTTTTCTTCTTCAGATAAACATATGTTGCGATAGCAAACGCCACAGCCTCTACTGCATCCATCTTGCTCCAAACACCAAAATACTCTAAATTTTTTTCACTTTCCCTCCTTTTTTTTCACTTTCACTCTTTTTTTTTCAACGTCCGTAATTATTAACTTTGTCTGTTTGAACACAATATCTCCCGTGAAAATTTGCGTCCGCTGCGGACGCACTTTTTCAGTACACACAATATCTCCCGTCAAAAATTACGTTCGTAACGGACGCACTGTGCGCAGTACCTATACGCTCGTGTGCCGGCAGCCTAAACGGGGAAGAAGATTTTCACGCCCCCCAGTTTGGCACCAGGCCAGAGCAGTAAGGCGGCCAGCCGCCTGTGCTACCTTACCCTAGCACCGGCCCTGTGCGGATGGAGCCGCCGATCTCACTGCGGGATGGGAGGTGAGTTTGTGATTGGGGGGGGGATTTCAGCTGGTGCTGACTGTTTCGGCAAAGCGGAATCCATTAGCACCTGATTCTAGCAATGGTTAACTTTCAAGTTAACCGCAGCTTGGCATAAGTAGCGATAGGACTTTGTAATTCTAACGCTAATTAACACTTTGCGCTTCCCATGTTAAGCATAGGGAGCGCAAAGTACAGTAAGCTTGCGCTAAAAGCACAAGATCCAAATCACAAACTTTTTTTTAGCCCGTTAGCATTCGGATTGTAATATGGTTCGCCCGCGCTAGGGCAACCAGAGCAGACATTATTGCTCACACAGGTGAATGCTAACATTAGCGTTAGTAATGTAATATGGCCCTAAATGTTCGCCTGGCTCATTCATGGTGATTATGGGGAAAATGACCGTTGACAAAAGCTAGAGGTAGGCAAAATCAAGCACAACAGAGGTCCCACAGACCCAAGTTTTGTAGTAAGCCAATGCTAAACACCATATTCAAGCAATTTCTCCAGCTGTCTTTTGTTCTCTAAAATGCATGATACTCTACCAGGGAGTTTTGAGATACAAAGGAATTTTTTGTTCTGGGTAAGTCTTGAGACCGTAATTCGGTGCAGCAAAATTTAAAAGAATATCAATTTCCAGCTTACATTCTATTGGAGCCCACCTCGGCTCCTATTTCAAGGCATATGGAATTTTTTTAGGACAATATTCCACTAAGCCATCTCCAAAATGACTCAAGCAGCAGAACGGTCAACAATAAACACTCATTAAAAACAATGATACCATTAAAATATAGCTACCAGAACACATTTCGACGAGATTATGACTTCATCAGCTGGCTTCCAAATGTTTAACCCGTTCTGCTGTTATTATATAGTGTCCTTAATTGGTGCTTAATTGTGAGTTCCAAGCCTCCTCTTGTATTGTGTCTTGGGCATGCGCGATCCCTCTGTGGTTCACCTTGGAACGTGGGCGTTACATATCGTCCTCCAACATCTTGGACATGAGCAGTTCATATGCGTTTCCCTCAGAACATGTTTTCGATCGCGATCCATTTCTTCTTCTTGTTTCTAGGTCTCGGAACTAGGGATGAGCGGTTCGGGTTCGGACAGTTTGGAATTCGGCCCGAATTTAGCCTGTTCGGGTAGATCGCGAACTCCGAACATTTCCGGGTGTTCGGCGCATGTTCGAGTCCACAATGCATCACAATGGCCCACAATGCATTTTCCCACTGGCCTGAAACTCGTAATTGGCTACAGCCTTTCACCTGACCACAAGTCTGGTGCAAGACAGGTTCAACAGTATGCCAATCACCGCTCAGAGTCCTGATTGGGCAAATTTTGCCCAATCATGGGCTCACAGAGCTAAGTCCCGCAGCACACTATATAACGTTTCCACGCGCCGATTCTGCACGCATTTCAGAGGAAATTTCAGAGGAGATTGTTGTGTGTTGTTACTGCCGGTCTGCCACCCTACTGGGGGGGTCTGGGGGGTCTAATTTCTACAAAATATCAGGGAATTGATATGTGTGTCTTGTCACTGTGCCAGCAAGTTTTTTTGGGGTCACTAATTTCTTTAAAACATTTGTGAATTGAGGTGATGTGTGTCTTGTCACACAGCCAGTACCACGCAGTATTTTGGGGCTCACCAATTTCTTTAAAACATTTGTGAATTGAGGTGATCTTCTGTGTCTTGTCACACAGCCAGTACCACGCAGTATTTTGGGGCTCACTAATTTCTTTAAAACATTTGTGAATTGAGGTGATCTGTGTCTTGTCACACAGCCAGTCCCACGCAGTATTTTGGGGCTCACTAATTTCTTTAAAACATTTGTGAATTGAGGTGATCTGTGTCTTGTCACACAGCCAGTACCACGAGGTATTTTGGGGCTCACTAATTTCTTTAAAACATTTGTGAATTGAGGTGATCTGTGTCTTGTCACACAGCCAGTACCACGAGGTATTTTGGGGCTCACTAATTTCTTTAAAACATTTGTGAATTGAGGTGATCTTCTGTGTCTTGTCACACAGCCAGTACCACGCACTATTTTTGGGGTCACTAATTTCTACAAAATATTTGGGAATTGTTATAATTAGGGATGCACCGATACCGATACTAGTATCGATATCGGTGCCGATACCGGGTACTGCAGGAGTACTTGGTACTCGTGCAGTACCCCCGATATTTTATTCCGATACCGGAAGCCGGCATTGAGCCGGCTTGCCGGTATCCGAGGGGCTGGGGCGACTGTCTGAATGCTCTATCTGCATTCGGACAGGCCCTGCAGCTGCTCATCGCATTGTTTATACTCACCTTCCTGGGCGCCGCCGGGAAAGTCTTCTCGCGCGCGCGCTCCTTGGAAGGTCCCCAGCCGCGACCACGTGGGACCATGTGATCACGGCTGGGGGCTTTCCAACGAGCGTGCGCGGGGAAACTTTCCCGGCGTCGCTGAAGGAAGGTGAGTATAAACAAAGTGAGCAGCTGCAGGGCCTGTCCGAATGCATATAGAGCACTCAGACAGGCCCTGCAGCTGCTCTCCGTTCATACTTACCTTCCTTCAGCGACGCCGGGAAAGTTTCCCCGCGCGTGCTCGTTGGAAGGACCCCAGCCGTGATCACATGGTCCCACGTGGTCGCGGCTGGGGACCTTCCAAGGAGCGCACGCGCGAGAAGACTTTCCCGGCGTCGCTGAAGGAAGGTAAGTATGAGCGGGGGGGGCATATCCATGAGCGGGGGGTGCATATCCATGAGCAGGGGGGCATATCCATGAGCAGGGGGGCATAACCATGAGCAGGGGGGCATATCCATGAGCAGGGGGGCATATCCATGAGCAGGGGGGCATATCCATGAGCAGGGGGGCATATCCATGAGCAGGGGGGCATATCCATGAGCAGGGGGGCATAACCATGAGCGGGGGGGCATATCCATGAGCGGGGGGGCATAACCATGAGCGGGGGGGCATATCCATGAGCGGGGGGGCATAACCATGAGCAGGGGGGCATATCCATGAGCGGGGGGCATATCCATGAGCAGGGGGGCATATCCATGAGCAGGGGGGCATAACCATGAGCAGGGGGGCATATCCATGAGCAGGGGGGCATAACCATGAGCAGGGGGGCATATCCATGAGCAGGGGGGCATAATCATGAGCGGGGGGGCATAATCATGAGCAGGGGGGCATAACCATGAGCAGGGGGGCATATCCATGAGCTGGGGGCATAACCATGAGCAGGGGGGCATATCCATGAGCTGGGGGGCAGGATATCCATGAGCTGGGGGGCAGGATATCCATGAGCTGGGGGGCAGGATATCCATGAGCTGGGGCAATATCCATGAGACCTGGGGGCTTTATAGAAGGTCTGTTCTTATTGGAAAGCGTCACATGACATAAAATAAAAGTATCGGTAATTGGTATCGGTGAGTACTTGAACAAAAGTATCGGTACTCGTACACGGTCGTAAAAAAGTGGTATCGGTGCATCCCTAGTTATAATCCGTGTGTTCTCACTGGGTGCCACCCATCAAGGGGTCTCCCTGATTTATAAGAGGTTTCACTGCCACCCATCAAAGGGTCTCACTGATTTATAGGAGGTTTCACTGCCACGCATCAAAGGGTCTCACTGATTTATAGGAGGTTTCACTGCCACCCATCAAAGGGTCTCACTGATTTATAAGAGGTTTCACTGCCACCCATCAAAGGGTCTCACTGATTTATAGGAGGTTTCACTGCCACCCATCAAGGGGTCTCACTGATTTATAAGAGGTTTCACTGCCACCCATCAAAGGGTCTAACTGATTTGTAGGAGGTTTCACTGCCACCCATCAAAGGGTCTCACTGATTTATAGGAGGTTTCACTGCCACCCATCAAAGGGTCTCACTGATTTATAGGAGGTTCACTGCCACCCATCAAAGTGTCTCACTGATTTATAGGAGGTTTCACTGCCACCCATCAAGGGGTCTCACTGATTTATAAGAGGTTTCACTGCCACCCATCAAAGGGTCTCACTGATTTATAGGAGGTTTTACTGCCACCCATCAAAGGGTCTCACTGATTTATAGGAGGTTCACTGCCACCCATCAAGGGGTCTCACTGATTTATAGGAGGTTTCACTGCCACCCATCAAAGGGTCTCACTGATTTATAGGAGGTTTCACTGCCACCCATCAAAGGGTCTCACTGATTTATAGGAGGTTTCACTGCCACCCATCAAAGGGTCTCACTGATTTATAGGAGGTTTCATTGCCACCCATCAAAGGGTCTCACTGATTTATAGGAGGTTTCACTGCCACCCATCAAAGGGTCTCACTGATTTATAGGAGGTTTCACTGCCACCCATCAAAGGGTCTCACTGATTTATAGGAGGTTTCACTGCCACCCATCAAAGGGTCTCACTGATTTATAGGAGGTTTCATTGCCACCCATCAAAGGGTCTCACTGATTTATAGGAGGTTTCACTGCCACCCATCAAAGGGTCTCACTGATTTATAGGAGGTTTCACTGCCACCCATCAAAGGGTCTCACTGATTTATAGGAGGTTTCACTGCCACCCATCAAAGGGTCTCACTGATTTATAAGAGGTTTCACTGCCACCCATCAAAGGGTCTCACTGATTTATAGGAGGTTTCACTGCCACCCATCAAAGGGTCTCACTGATTTATAGGAGGTTTCACTGCCACCCATCAAGGGGTCTCACTGATTTATAAGAGGTTTCACTGCCACCCATCAAAGGGTCTCACTGATTTATAAGAGGTTTCACTGCCGCCCATCAAGGGGTCTCACTGCATTTTAGGAGGTTTCTGCGAATTGTAATCTGTGTCTTGTCACTGTTGCCAGCTATCAGGGGGTCCTATTAGGGGGTCTCACTGACTTGTAGCAGATTTCTGCGAATCGTAGTTTGTGTCTTGTCACTGGCACCCATCAGGGGGTCTCAATGATTTATAGGAGGTTTCTGCGAATTGTAATCTGTGTCTTGTCACTGGCTGCCAGCTATCAGGGCGTCTCACTGAGTTATACCAGAGTTCTGTAAATCTTTAATCTTTATACCAGAGTTGAATCAGAGTTCTGTATATATTTAATCTATAAATCCCTCACCATATCTGAAAGAACAAAAAGGACAGGCAGACGCTCCCAGACACAGATAAGAGGGCAAGCAGCCCCTGTGTCGGGAGGCTGTGCCTCTGGTCGTGGTGGACGTGGTACATCCTCTGCAGGGGCACGCTTGTCCTTTATGAATGGTGCTGGCCGTCTTCTTAACCTGCAGCAACATACAGAGGATTTGGTGGATTGGCTAGCCAGGCCATACTCATTCTCCGAGTCCTCTGCCAGCCAGGCTTCTAGTGCTTTACAGTCCACCTCAGCTGCCAAAGCATCTAATGCAGCCTCCATGTCCACAGCTACTCCTGCCGTAGCCTCGCTATCACACACGGAGGAGTCAGCTGAATTGTTTGATCATAGGAGAAACAAAAACCTCCACAAGGGAGGTAAACAATCACCCCACCCCAAAGTAACAGTTCACTCCGGGCATGGACAGTGTCCATGCCCGGAGCTGAATTGTTTGACTACAATGACAGTGACATGCTGCTTGAGGATGCGCAGCAACTACAGTGCTCTGATTCAATCTCTGAGGTTGAGCAAGGGAGTATAAGCAACCTAGAGGAAGGGGGTGCCAGGGATGACACACAAATAACTGGCACTCATGTTGCCCCAGCAGCTGCAGCATACTGCCATGTTGGCTCCAGTGACGAGGAGATAGGGGTGAAGATGACATTTTGATGATGAGGTCACTGACTCCACCTGGGTGCCAGATCGAACTGAGGAATCAAGTGAGGAGGAGGGGAGGAGGAGGAGGGCACAGCAAACATGAGGCACAACATCTCTGTGACCAACCGTAGCACTAGCCAGTCCAAGGCATCAGATGTCAAGCTGCTCCGGTGCAGAGCGCTGTTGTCTCAAAGAACACATGCAGGAACTCTGCTGTCTGGGAGTTCTTTAAGAAATGTGCAGCAGACCCCACCGTTGCTATTTGTAATCTATGTTAGAGGAGGCTGAAGCGTGGATAAACACCGGACACTTGGGTACCACGTGCTTGAGGCGACATATGACCACCCGCCATGCATCCCGTTGGCGCAAAAATTGCGTAGGTCCTCCTCATCTGTCTCTACCACCCACTGTATGTCCTGCCATGTCATTGCCTACAACCTCCACTGACAGGGATCTACTACAGTAATGGATGTACCAGGTCCTCTCACAATGTGACATCCTCCAGCAGTTGAAGAATACGCAGTCAGATTACGTTGCCGCAGCTGCTGCAGCGTAAGAAAAAATCTAGTCCCAACATCCCCAAGCACAGCATCTAAATGCCAGCTTAGCAAAATTACTCGCATTGCAGCTGCTGCCTTTCCAGCTGGTGGACTCTGCTCCCTTCCGTGAATTTGCTGAATGTGCTGTACCACAGTGGCAGGTTCCAAAACGCCATTACTTTTCACGCAAGGCCATTCCAGCACTATACCAGCACGTGGAAGAACAATGTTATCCAGTCATTGGGAAAGGCAGTCCAGCAACAAGGTGCATGTGACTTTAGACATGTGGTCCAGCAAGCATGGGACAGGGTCGTTACATTTCCTTCACGGCACACTGGGTAACTCTGATTGCAGCTGGGAGGGATCCAAGACAGGGCTCTGTGCTTGAGCTTGTTCATCCACCACGCCTCCAGAAAGCTGCTTGTATGAGGTCTGTCTGCTCCACCACCACCACCTCTCCCTCTTCCTCCTCCTCCTCCTTCTCTGTCTCTGGCGAAGTATCAGTCAAACCGAGCCTGACAGAGTCTACGCAATGGCTCTCAAGCAAAAGAAGCATACTGTGCTTGAGCTGGTTGTTTGGAGCCACACTGGGCCAAATTCTGTCAGCTCTGCAGGGCCAGGTTGCAGAGATGGTTAACACCACGCCAGCTTGAGCTGGGAATGATCGTCTGTGATAATGGCAGCAACTTCTCTCCCCCTACGCAAGGGTAAACTTTGATCGGCATGTAGCCAAGCTAAATCTAGTACAGCGTTTCCTAACCAAGTACCCAGGGCTGCCAGAGGTCTCAGGCCAGAAAAGTCTGCAGCACTTCATCAGTCAAGCGTTCGCAGAAATTCAAAGAGAATTCCTTCCCACAAACTGTCTGATCTGTGACATGCTCACCAGGTGGAACTCGACATTAGCAATGCTGCAGCGTCTGCACAAGCAGCAGAGGGCCATCACGAGTACCTGTGTGAGTATGGCACAAGGACAGGTTCAGGTCAACTTGTTCCCCCCCCCCGCAGTGGCTGATGATCAAGGATGCATGCACTGTACTGTCACCATTTGAGGAGGCATGAGGATGGTGAGCAGGGACAGTGCATGCATCAGTGTCACAATTCCTTTAGTGTTCCTGCTGGAGCACACTCTGCGGTGAATTATAGATGTGGCTCTAGAGGCAGAGAGCGGGAGGAAGAGGAGGCCTTCCCTAGCTCTCAGGCCCCAGTCTTTCACAGACAGCATTCCAGCGGGTCCTACTCAGATCAGACAGGAGGAGGAAGAGGAGGAATATTTAAATAGTGGGGGCATTGAAGGTGGGGATTCCTCAAGAGAGGGTTTTGTGTGCCCAGAAACAGAAGGGCTAGTGCGTGGCTGGGAGGAGGAAGTGCACGATACGGTCATCCTCATTGACCAGGAAGACTCGGAAGCTAATGCCACCACCAACCTACGCTGCATGGGCTCCCTAATAATGCAAAGCCTGCTAAAGGACCCCAGGATTCGTGCTATCAAGGAGAGGGATCATTACTGGTTGGCAACCCTTCTTGATCCACGATACAAGGGTAAATTTCCAGAGCTCATCCTGCCCGCACAGAGGGAGCACAGGATGAAAAAACTTGAGGACGCTCTAAAGCGACTCTTTTGTAACACCTTTCCAGGCACTGGTAGATTACCAAGTGCTGACACAAGTGCTTCTGAGGCTGCGGATGATCAGAGGAATAGTGGTGAAGGCCAGGGCCGCTTGACTGATGCATTTTTAAATTTTTTTAGTCCACGACGCCCAGGGACGTCAAATGTAGGCACCCATTGCCAGCGTCTTCACCATATGGTGCAGGACTACCTAGGGGCAAGGGCAGACCTGGATACCTTTCCAGCAGATGATCCACTGGCTTTACTGGGTGTTGAGATTGGATCACTGGCCAGAACTTAGCCAATATGCTATGCAGCTACTAGGTTGCCCTTCATCCAGCGTGCTTTCTGAAAGGACGTTCAGTTCCGCTGGAGGTTTTGTCACAGACAAAAGAGTGCGTCTGTCCACCGACTCTGTAGACCGGCTGACATTTATAAAAATGAATCAGTTCTGGATCACCAGCTATCAACCCCCTGATGCTGACGTAACGGAATAGATCGGGGATGTCTTCTGCATTCACAAAACCTCCAGCACTGAACTCTTCCACAATACCACAAAAGGGTTACGGTATGAATGTACTTGCTGCCATGAAAGGCGCAATATTTGGCTGCACTGACGCCTGTGCCAGATTTATATCATTTAAATTTTTTGAACCGCAGGGTTCAACCCTGCACTCTTCCACAATACCACAAAAGGGTTACGGTGTGAATGCACTTGCTGCCATGAAAGGCGCAATATTTGGCTGCACTGACGCCTTGACCAGAATCATATATTTTTATTATAGGACCACATGGTCCACCCCTGCATTCTTCCACAATACTACAGAGGGGTTACTGTATGATGATACTTGCTGGCCTGGCAGTCTTGCACCAAAGGCAGAATATCTGGGTGCACTGACGCCTTTACCAGATGCATATCTTTTTAATATAGGACCGCAAGGTTCACCCCTGCATTCTTCCACAATACTACAGAGGGGTTACTGTATGGTGATACTTGCTGGCCTGGCAGTCTGGCACCAAAGGCACAATATCTGGGTGCACTGACGCCCATTAACAGATAAAAAAAAACTTTTCAATATAGGACCACATGGTCCACCCCTGTATTCTTCCACAATACTACAGAGGGGTTACTGTATGATGATACTTGCTAGCCTGGCAGACTTGCACCAAAGGCACAATATCTGGGTGCACTGACGCCTTGACCAGAATCATATCTTTTTAATATAGGACCGCAAGGTTCACCCCTGCATTCTTCCACAATACTACAGAGGGGTTACTGTATGATGATACTTGCTGGCCTGGCACCAAAGGCACAATATCTGGGTGCACTGACGCCCATTACCAGATAAAAAACCTTTCAATATAGGACCACATGGTCCACCCCATGCATTCTTCCACAATACTACAGAGGGGTTACTGTATGATGATACTTGCTGGCCTGGCAGTCTTGCACCAAAGGCAGAATATCTGGGTGCACTGACGCCTTTACCAGATGCATATCTTTTTCATATAGGACCGCAAGGTTCACCCCTGCATTCTTCCACAATACCACAGAGGGGTTACTGTATGATAGTACTTGCAGGCCTGGCACCAAAAGCACAATATTTGGGTGCACTGCCACTGACACCTGTATCAGATTCATATCCTCAGAGGGGTTACTGTGTGACGGCACTGTTGGGGACGCTAAAGGACCAATTTTGAAGCACCTATTGTTACTTTCATCCAAAGCCTGCATAAGTTTCACAATAATTTAGCCAAAAAAATCAGTAAACATTTGCTGCGTGTCCGAAAATGTCTCCTCTTTTCATACAGACTGCCGCCCCAAGCAGTTGTTTATGGATAGAATAAAGGAAAAGCATTTATCGTCATTCGAAACATCATTTTTTTGGTTTTAAGTGTTTCTATACATCCTACAAATCCGCCACTTCACGGGCAGGTTATGGGGACCTCCTAGGCACGATATTTGAAGGAATTTTTCGTTTTTATTTTTAACCCTTATTTCATGGAAAACTCACTGTCCCTTTAAAAACGTATTTTTTTAAACTTTTTGTCCTTGTTTCCTGTCCCCCAGGGCACTACCCGGACCCCCATACACCTTTTATGGCAAATATGTAGCATATATGCCCTCTTGGAGGGCACTCTAAAAACCGAATTTTCAGCCCCATTGACTTGCATGGGGTTCGGGTTCAGGTTCGGACCCGAACATTTGGAAAAATTCGGGTTCGGGCCCGAACCGAACTCGGGGGGTGTTCGGCTCATCCCTAATCGGAACAAATATACTTAATCTATTTTCATGCTTAATTATACCACCAGGAGATCTCCCCCAACAGACACAATCAACACCTTATTAGATAATTAAACATTATAAATATATACATACATATCATAAATATATATCTACGATATTATATAACATAAAATAAGATGGATCCCTGCCTATAAATATTTTTATCTCACTTTTCTAATGGGTATTGGTACATTTATAGCAATAATAACAGGGCTCGAGTCCTGCGGGAACGGCTGTGGCCCGAGTCCGAAACGATTGAGCAGGTCGCCGCCGCACATTGCTGGCGGCCGCGTGCTTCCTGCTACGAACAGCCGCTGCTAGGAAGTGCAGCCGCTCGCCTGGGATCTAACAGCCAGCCGCAATCCCGCAAGATCGCGGCAGGCTGTTTCAATGTGCGGCCGCAGCCTGCATCGTTTTGGGCCCACAGAGAGGTGAGCTGAGCTGCTGGGGGCAATAATATCCCTGAGAGCTGGGACATTATCCATGAGACTTGGGACATATCCATGAGACCTGGGGCATATCCATGAGACCTGGGGCATTATCCATGAGACCTGGGGCATATCCATGAGACCTGCGGCATTATCCATGAGACCTGCGGCAATTGTTCATGAGACCTGGGGGCATATCCATGAGACCTGGGGCATATCCATGAGAGCTGGGGCATTATCCATGAGAGCTGGGGCATTATCCATGAGACCTGGGGCATATCCATGAGACCTGGGGCATATCCATGAGAGCTGGGGCATTATCTATGAAACCTGGGGCATATCCATGAGAGCTGGGGCATTATCCATGAGAGCTGGGGCATTATCCATGAGACCTGGGGCATATCCATGAGAGCTGGGGCATTATCCATGAGAGCTGGGGCATATCCATGAGAGCAAGGGACATATCTATGAGAGCTGGGGCATATCCATGAGAGCTGGGGGGGGGCATATCCATGTGAACTGGGGCAATATATACCCATATGAGCTGGGGTCAATAATATCCATGTGAACTGGGGGCAATTATATCCATGTGAACTGGGGCAAATATATCCATGTGAGCTGGGGGGCAACATATACCCATATGAGCTGGGGCAAATATATCCATGTGAGATGGGGGCAAATATATCCATATAACCAATGCTGGGTATATTATTCTGGGGCTCAGTGCTGTGTATATTATTTTGGAGGCTCAGTGCTGTGCATATTATTCTGGGGGTCCAGTGCTGGGTATATTATTCTGGAGGCTCAGTGCTGTGTATATTATTCTGGGGGTTCAGTGTTGTGTATGTTATTCTGGGGGGTCTAGTGCCTGTGTATGTAATTCTGGGGGTCTGTGCCTGTGTATATAATTCTGGGGGTCTGTGCCTGGATAGATATATATGTATGTGATATATATATATGTATGTGATATATATATATATTATATAAAACGCCTTAGTCCAGTTGCCAAAATCACAAGTATACCTGTACGTAGTGATACCTTTCACTGATCAGTATAGTTTCCAGTTTACACTCTTGAAAGCTTGTCTTTTAAATGTAATGTTAACCCAATAAAAATGGTATCACCACGTACTGCCATACTCGTGATATATATTTTTTTTCTTCAGGTAATAGGGGTTGTGGAATTCGTGGGTGAGTTCCCTCACTTTTTTTTCCCAGGACTTGACCCCTGAATAATAATAATTACATATCCCTAATAATCCTATAAAAGGTGTGATAGCTATAAATTATTAAAAAATCTCTACCAAAGGTATTAATGGAAAAGTGTGTTGTTGCTTTTTGCTGATGACACAAAGATTTGCAACAGGGTTGATGTTCCTTGAGGGATCAGCCAAATGGCAAATGATTTAGGTAAACTAAATAAATGGTCAGAGTTGTGGCGGTTGTCGAGCTAAATTTGCTGTCGCTGGAATCTAGACGAACCCCTCACCTTTCCAACCTAGTGTTTAAGAGATTTTCTGGGAAGCTACCACCCTACCTTAATAGGCTGCTTCCCCTAGCAGTTCCCTCATCCAATTACTTCCGATCCAGCACCTTACTTGCAATACCATAATACAAAAAGAAAGTGGCTCGATCCTCATTTTCCTACAGAGCACCGCAATTATGGTATAACCTCCCAGACGCTATCAAATCTTCCCCCAGTCTTAAGTCACTCGAGATCTCTATTAATATACCTCATAGTTTCATAGTTACATTGGCTGAAAAAAGACATGCCTCTCACAAATCACCTACTGCTGTTGATCCAAAAGAAGGCAAAATACCCAGTCTGAAGCACTCACCAATATGCAACACACTGGGAAAAAATTCCTTCTTGACCCCAGAATGGCAGTCAGATTTCTCCTTGGATCAAGATGCTTACCCACATATTAAATATTATAACCATTAATATTCGGTATCTGCAGGAAGTCATCCAGTCGTATTTTAAAAGTCTGTACAGTCTCTGACCCAACCACCTCAACAGGCAGAGATCTCCACAGCTTTATTGTTCTCACTGTAAAATAACCATTCCTATGCTTTAGGCCGAATTTCCTTTCATCTAGGGTGGCCTTGTGTCCTGTGTATAGTCCTGTTAATGAATAGGTTTCCAGACAATGGTTTATAATATTTATATAAAGTTATCAGATCCCCTCTAAGGCACCGTTTCTCTAAACTAAACAGATATAAAGTTGTTAGTCTTTCCTCATAACTTAAACCTTCATTCCCCTTATTAATTTAGTCGCCCATCTCTGCACTTTTCTACCACTAAATTATCCTTTCTTAAGACAGGTGCCCAAAATTGCACGGCATATTCAAGGTGCGGTCTTACCATTAATTTATACAGAGGCAAAATTATGTTTTCATCCCGAGAGTGAATTCCCCTTTTAATGCATGCCAATACCTTGCTGGCCTTGGCAGCTGCTGTTTGACATTGCACAGTGTTACTTAATTTGAAGTTTATGATTATTCCCAAATCCTTCTCCTACTTTGATTTCCCTAACTCCGTACCATTTAGGGTATAAGTTGCTTGTGTGTTCTTCACTCCAAAGTGCATAACTTTGCATTTATCTACATTAAATTTTATCTGCCATTTAAGTGCCCAGTCCCCCAATCGATCTAAATCCCTCTGCAGCGAAGTAACATCCTGTTCACAGTTTATTACTTTTCCTAGTTTTGTGTCATCTGCAAACACTGATACATGACTTTCAATGTCTATCCCAAGGTAATTTATAAATAAAATGAATAGAATTGGTCCTATAAAAGACCCCTGAGGGACATCACTTGCCACTGATGTCCATCTTGAAAATGTACCATTTATGACCACTCTCGGTACCCTATCTTTTAGCCAGTTCTCTATCCAAGAACAAGTATTTTCATCTAGACCAATTTTTTCTTAATTTAAATAGTAACCTCTTGTGTGGAACTGTGTCAAAAGCTTTGGCAAATCCAAGTAGATCACATCCACTGCGGCCCCCTGATCTATACTTCTACTAATTTCTCATAGAACGCAATTAGGTTAGTCTGACATGATCTGCGTTTCATAAAACCATGCTGATTTTTGCTAATTACTTTATACCTCCCAATAAATTCCTGAATATTATCCCTTAGCAACCCCTCAAATACTTTCCCAGCTACAGATGTTAAGCTCACAGGTCTATAATTCCCAGGCACAAATTTTAAACCTTTCATAAATATAGGGACCACGTCAGTTTTTATCCAATCCTCTGGTACAAATTCCAGAAAAGAATCTTGAAAGATTAAGAACAGAGGTTTACATAATTCAACACATAGCTCCTGCACCCTCAGTACTCGCGGGTGAATTCCATCCGGCCCTGGGGCTTTATTCACATTCACTTTCAAGGTTATTCAGAGAGTGGTGAAAAGCAGGAGAAAGACTGGAGAATGGAAAATTTTAGGTCAAAATAGCCGATATGGAAAGTGAGATGAATGGGAGAATTTTTCTGGTTTGGATATTTTGAGCTAGGATTTTCCGTTCTCCAGTAGTTCTCCTGCTTTTCACCTCTCTTTGAATAACCCTCATTGTTTAATTTCTGCAAAACCTTGTCCTGAGTCAACCAGTCACTTTTTATTAGTAAGTATTTATCAATGGGTTATTCAAAGCGAATCAAAAAGTCACCGCATGTTCGGTGACTTTTCGTTCTCTTCAATTCGGTGCGATTTGGCGATTCCATTTTGGTGACCTAGCGGTGTATTCAGCAAACACCACAGGGCCGTCGTAGTGCAGGGAAAAGTCGCCGCTACCCTGTTTGAATAATCTTCTCCATTTTTTAAATTTTATTTTATTTTAATTAAGCTGATACAGTTTTTGCATTTGATACAAATGAAAATATATAAATCAATTAGTTTTGTAGGCTGTTGGGAAGCAACACATGTATCAAACTGTTTCAATTTACGTGATCCTCTGTTACGTCAGTTCTAGATTGAATGAAAGTTTCAGGCTTGGACGTTCGGCCCAGGTGATGAGTCAATTGTCTTGTTCGTTAAAGTGTATAAATGTTGTTTAAGTCATGTGTACACTGACCTTGATAAAGGCTCAGCCTGAGCCGAAACGTCGGACCTATGTATTTTAATCTTTTGATTTAATAAAGTTTTTGTTTTTTTATCTTAGCAAGACCCAGAGTGCATCTCCTTTTGTCTGCATATATTATTAATTGAGATCTCTGCACCAGGCACTTATTGGAGTTGTTGGAGAGTGCTGGACCCATTGGTGTGTATATATATATACAGTTGTGTTCAAAATTATTCAACCCCCAATGCTGTAAAGGGTTTTAGGGAATTTAGTGTACATTTGTAATTGTATTCAGAATGAAATCCTACAAGGACTTTTTAAAAAACCATATGCAACTAAAATGACATCAATTGGTTTTGTAATACAGTAGTAAATGTTTCTTTTGTGAATTCTTCATTGACACAATTATTCAACCCCTTAAAGACTACCACTCTGAAGAACAGAGGTTCATTCAAGTGTTTTCAATCAGGTATTGAAAACACCTGTGGATGTCACGGAGCAGCAATAAAGCATAATAAGCACCAATTAGGCAGCTTTAAAATGACTGTGATACTCAGCTCCTTCTAGACATTTACTGGTGTGGTTACAAACATGGTGAAGTCAAGAGAATGGTCCAGGAAGACAAGAGAAGAGGTGATTACTCTTCACAGGAAGGGCAATGGCTATAAGAAGATTGCAAAGATGTTAAACATACCAAGAGAGACCATAGAAAGCATCATTCGCAAATTCAAGGCAAAGGGCACTGTTGAAACGCTACCTGGTCGTGGCAGAAAGAAGATGCTGACTTTGACTGCTGTGCGCTACCTGAAGCGTAGAGTCGAGAAAAGTCCCCGTGTGACTGCTGAGGAACTGAGAAAAGATTTGTCAGATGTGGGTACTGAAGTTTCAGCTCAGACAATACGGTGCACACTGCGTAATGAAGGCCTCCATGCCAGAACTCCCAGGCGCACCCCCTTGCTGTCTCTAAAGAATAAGAAGAGTCGACTGCAGTATGCCAAAAGTCATGTGGACAAACCACAGAAGTTTTGGGATAGTGTTCTGTGGACTGATGAAACAAAATTAGAACTGTTTGGGCCCATGGATCAACGCTATGTTTGGAGGAGGAAGAACAAGGCCTATGAAGAAAAGAATACCTTGCCTACTGTGAAGCATGGGACTGTTTTGCTTCTGCAGGTACAGGGAAGCTTCAGCGTGTGCAAGGTACCATGAATTCTCTTCAGTACCAGGAGATATTGGATGACAATGTGATGCAGTCCGTCACAAACCTGAGGCTTGGGAGACGTTGGACCTTTCAACAGGACAATGATCCCAAGCATACCTCCAAGTCCACTAGAGCATGGTTGCAGAGTAAAGGCTGGAACATTTTGGAGTGGCCATCGCAGTCACCTGACTTAAATCCGATTGAGAACCTCTGGTGGGATTTAAAGAAAGCAGTTGCAGTGCGCAAGCCTAAGAATGTGACTGAACTGGAGGCTTTTGCCCATGACGAATGGGCGAAGATACCCGTAGATCGCTGCAAGACACTTGTGTCAAGCTATGCTTCACATTTAAAAGCTGTTATAACTGTAAAAGGATGTTGCACTAAGTACTAAGGTTGAATGTCACTTGGGGGTTGAATAAAACTGATAATGATGTGAGCACAGAAAAGACATTTGTGGTTATTTCATTATAAATGTTATGTTATATTTGTCTGACCTACACGTGCCTCTTTGATTTAATTGTAAGCAAGATGACTGAAGGATCAAAATCAATGTCAAACTGGCCAAAACACTCAATTTCAGTGGGGGTTGAATAATTTTGAACACAACTGTATATACTGTATATATATATATATAATCTTGGTGTTCAGTAGTTTATTATAAGGTGAAAAATATATATGATTATAAAGTGCTAAATTTATCTAGTCTCTGTTTTTGAATTTATAAAGTGTTAGGTCTTAAGAGGCCTGGTCTATTCTCGGAACTAAAGGCCTAGACCAAACTCCGAGGGAAATATATTCTGCCGGGGAAGACATACCCACCATCAGTATTGTGTGACTCTCCCCTGCACGTTTAATGTTTGTTTTAATTTGATTTTTGCTCAGATTTTTCGTTCTATTTCATTTCTTGGCACTCTTCTGGTTTGCAAAGTTTGCCGTCTTCATTATGACTTGAGGAAACAAAGAGATCCTTTCCAATATTTAATTATTTTAAGTCATTACCTGGTAGAACTTGCGGAATATTCACCTTGATCTTTATCAAAAACTCCCGGATCCCAATGATCCAGACAAAGGTGAGATAGATACAAAAATAAAAAAGTTTTATTCAGATAAATATAATAGAAGGTACACACAAAAATTTAAGGATAAATGCACAGAAATATAATAAATACAAGACCTGAAAACAAACGGAAAAAGGTATAAAGGAATACATCACTCTGGGCCAATATGGATGAAAAAGGGGAGGAAGTATCCTCAGTCACTTGGTCAATAATGCATCAGAAAAATTGCACCAGGTGGGAAAGTGCACCTCTAAAGCTTCACCATACTGCAAGTGATATTGGTCGTTATATACTGTATATAAAATTCATTCTATGAGAACAATGTGCACTTCGGTCCAAGAAGGCGTATGGGGAGGAAATAATGCAAATATATTTCTTCACTACAATTACCTATTTGGCACTGTAGGCAGATTTCTAAATTTGCTGGTTAAAAGGAGCTACTGCAGCACTGGGCTCTGTCCTGGAGGAGCTGTGTTTAACCCTTTCACTGCTGAGGCATTTCACCGCTGTGTGCTGAGCTAATTTTTAACGCTTTCGCTCATCATGTTTAAACGCTATTTGAAGCCACATTTTATTAAATGACCCAGACATATTATATATTGTTCTTTCCGGCAGACTCCGCCAATTCATAATATATCATTTTTATATGTATACATCATGACCTGCCTGTATATTATGACACAAAAATGCAATAAAAATTGAATTTTTAATCCTCTGCAGTGTGTAAAGTGTTTTTTTTCACATTTTATCACATGAGCATTTGCGGTTATGTTTTCTATGGGGTGCGCTTGTACAAAAATTAGAAATGGGGACTTGTTACATTTTGTGGGGGAATTACGTGATTTTTAGCAAACGCACCCCATAGAAAAAAATCATTAGTGCAGCATCATTGTTCACATTATAATTGAAATGTGAACAATATTGCTGCATTAATAAAAACAACACACAAAAAAAACATGTTTTTTTTTTTCTATTATTTTTTTAATTAATTTTTTTTAATTTTTTTTTTTAATATTTTGTTTTACTTTTCTACCTAGTCATGTTGGGTATCATTCGAAAGGCCAAGCTCAGGCCTTTCACATGCCACCCTCCTTGACCCCCTAGCTGCCACGGTTCTGGAGATATCGGGGTTCATAGGAACCCCCTATCTCCACCAGGGTATTTCCTTGGGAAATCCCCGGGCAGCCAGGGGTTCCCCGGCTATCTGACATCATCACGCTATGCGTGATGATGTCGGGCAGCGAGGGGGGACCCGGGGGTGGAGCCGCCGTCCAAGATGGCGGCCCCCACCGGAGCTAGGCCGCACTTCGGCGCCGCAAGGCGCTGAAGTGCGACCCGGAGCTTGAGGGGTTAAAGCCAGGCACCGCTTAAAAAGGAAGACTCTCCCCTTTTAAGCGGTGCCTGGCTTTTGGTGCTGCTCCTTCCCGATCGGGAGGGAGAGGGATCTGAACAGATCCCCCCTCCCTTCCAGGCTATCTCCCGGCATTGCCGGGGGGTCGCCTGGAAATGACGTCATCGCGCATGGCGCGATGACGCCATTTACATGGGGAGGAGCTTGACTTCAGCGTCTGAGGACGCTGAAGTCAGAACGCCGCGGGACCCCGGACAGAGAAGTGAGTATCTCCGCCGGGGGTCCCGCACAACTGATGACGTGTGGGGCACGTCCTCAGCATGTAACGTGCATCGATGAGGACATGTCCCACACGTCATCAGCAGTGAAGGGGTTAAGAAACATTTTCCAGCTGGTTTTAAAGAGTGTTAGCATCTTCGAGTCCAAATGCAATTTAATTTAATTAGCAATAAACAAAATTCCTTTACAATCCTCCAGTAGAACATTATATCTACTATAACTGATACCGAGGCACCAGCAGGTGCCTAGCAGATCGCGTATGTTTGATGTTCATATTGAAGGGGTTAAATGGGTCCTATACTTTATATATGCGCATTAATAACAGCGCAGAGCAAGAACAGTGAGTTATTCCTTGGTAGCTAATTACAATACAAAATCAACAGTAATTCAATATAATTGCTATACACTCAAAATATTCCTGATCTGGGTACAAGAGGCAGCATTCCCATCACCTTTAATTTGTTTTATATGGCCCCATCCTGCAGCATAGGGGGCAGTGGTGACTTGTGTTTGGAACAAGTTTGCCTCCTGGCTGACAAAAGCTTATCCCCCCAGATATTTTGGGGCTCCTATGCCAATGTGCTCACCCCTGGCTGGATTGTGCACATACCATAACCACACAATGGTACATTTATTTATTTATAAAGGATTTTACCAGGAAGGATACATTGAGATTTCTCTCGTTTTCAAGTATGTCCTGGTTTCAAGAACATTGAATTGTTACATAAATACAAAATAGTAAAATGCAAGATATTAACACATAACCAAATATACAGATTAACAAAAAAATAAATATGTAGGAAATAGATTCACTATGTTACATGTTTACAGGTGCATTCCGTATTGAGGTATGTTAATAGGGAACTCTTAAGGGACTTTAGACTGGGGGAAGATTTGATGGCGTCTTGCAGGTTATTCCATAACTGCGGTGCTCTGTAGGAAAATGAGGATCAAGTCACTTTCTTTTTGTATTGCGGTATTGCAAGTAAGGTGCAGGTCCTAGATCTGAGGTTATAGGATGAGGGAACTGCTGGGGCAATCAGCCTATTCAGGTAGGGTTGTAGCTTCCCAGAAAAGCTCTTAAACACCAGGTTGGAAAAGTGAAGGGTGCGTATAGAGTCCAGTGACAGCCAGTTTAGTTCTTTTAACATGTCACAATGGTGGGTCATGTAGTTACATTGTAGCACAAAGTGTCAGAATGAGTTATACAATGTAGTAAGTTTCTGGAGGTGCGTTTGAGGGGCAGCTGCATATACTACATCTCCGTATTCAATGGCTGGCATAAGCATTTGTTGTACAATCTGCTTTCTTAAAGCGGGGCTCAGGCAGGATTTGTTTCTGTACAGGGCACCTAGTTTGGGGTAGAGTTTAGATGAGAGTTTTTCGATGTGGGGGCCAAAGGATAGATTTGGGTCTAACCACATACCTTGATATTTAAGAGCAGTGACTGTAGTCAGCGTGTCATTTTACATACATACTTGGTACTTATTTGACCAAGTTTAATCAAAGATAACGTTTATTATTTTATGAGATTTGTTAAATATTTGGAACGCAGCTATTTTCAGCGCTAAACTTTGTGATTGGCTCACAAAATTGGAAAATTAATTTGTCATTTGTGGAGTACAGTTCTGGAAAGACTACAATTGCAGAGAGGTAAAATGATTGCGTGCACTGCTGCATATTAACTGTACCCTTTTTCTTTCTAGTTGGACTGTGATGATCCGTGACCTGCTACTTCATAAAGAGATGTATACCGCAGGGAAAATGAGGGACTTTTGGGGGCAGATGTGTTACCATTACACTACCATAATGCCCCTAAAAATCCTTATTGCTCTTGCAGTGTTCTTCAGATGCTCCTGGCCAGCTCTTGAAAAACAAGAAGTCCTAGCTGGAATGTTTTGGAAAGCCACTATTAACCACCATGGTTTCTTGATTTATCACATCCATGCTTTATGTGTACAAATGAAATATGAACTCATATTTGGAAGACGGAATAATTGTGTTAGAAACATAGAAAAATGTCGGCAGATAAGAACCTTTCGGCCCATCTAGTCTGCCCAATTACATGGATACTTTACCTGGATTTATCTTTTGTTTAGGATAGCCTTATGCCTATCCCATGCCTGCTTAAATTCAATTACTGTTTTGACCTCTACCACTTGAACTGGAAGGCTGTTCCATGTATCCACCACCCTCTCAGTAAAATAATGCTTTCTGATGTTACTTTTAAACCTTTGCCCCTCTAATCTAAGACTATGTCCTCTTGTTTTGCTGCTTTTTTTCCCCTTTAAATATACTCCCTTCCTCTACCTTGTGGATTCCCTTTACGTATTTAAATGTTTCTATCATATCTCCTCTGTCTCGTCTTTTTTCCAAGCTGTACATGTTAAGATCATTAAGCCTTTCCTGGTAACTTTTCTCCTTCAAGCCGTACACCATTTTAGTAGCCCTTCTCTGAACTCTCTCTAAGATGTCTATATCCTTCTGGAGATACGGTCTCCAGTACTGCACACAGTACTCCAAGTGAGGTCTCACCAGTGCTCTGTACAGTGGCATGAGCACTTCCCGTTTCCTACTGCTAATACCTCTCCCTACACAACCAAGCATTCTGCCAGCATTTCCTGCTGCTCTATTACATTGACTACTTACCCTTAGATCCTCTGAAATAATAACCCCTAAATCCCTTTCCTCAGATGTTGAGGTTAGGACTGTATCAAATATTCTATATTCAGCCCTTGGGTTTTTACGCCCCAGGTGCATTATCTTGCACTTATCCACATTAAAACTCAATTGCCACAACTCAGACCATTGTTTTAGTTTACCTAAATCATTTGTCATTTGGCTGATCCCTCCAGGAACGTCAATCCTGTTGCAAATCTTTGTGTCATCAGCAAAAATACATACTTTTCCATTAATACCTTCTGCAATATCACTAATAAAAATATTAAATAGAATGGGTCCAAGTACTGACCCCTGAGGTACCCCACTGGTAACAAGACCAGTTCTTGTTTAACAATTTATCTTCCAAGTGTGCAAGCAAAGAATTACTTGGCATTCAGATTGAAACTTTGACCAAAACACACACTTGGTATTAAGTATGGTTTTAAGTATGTTTATATTTTTGAACTGTTTCAAAAGAATTGAAGATCTTTTAATAAACATAGGCACTTGTTTCAATTGTTTCAGGTACATTCAATGTAATATTTACCTTGATGCAATTTGTCTCTTCTGCTTATGTTTATTTATTGCTCTGCTTGTCTGATTATTGCGTATTTTGGCTGGTATACTGACTTCTATTATAGCTTATATTATTGCAGAACAAATTAACAATCTTGTGAATGTTTTTCATTGTCTACCCACATATACACCTTTTTGATTTATGTTTTATTTTTCTAGATAACATAGGCAGTTTTAAGATATATGTTTCAGTATAGGCAGAAACAACATTCAAAGATATCTGGCAATATACCAGAGTTTTTATGATAAAATATGAAAAAAGGAGTTGGAAATAAGGGTGGGATAGAGGGGAGTGCACCTGTGCCTGAGAAACCCGTTGCACAGAGGGAATTACTACCTATCACATGTAGAAAAGGATAATCTGGTGGTCATCAAAGAAAAGGTGTGCACAATACCAGAAAATGAATGCACATATGTAAATAAGGGAAAGGGGGGGGTGTGAGGATCCTGAGGACGAGCAACAGCCCTAGTGGCCTGCTCTACAGTGGGGCCCGCTCAGGTCTCACAAGGTTTTAGCTTGTATGTGCCATTACAGGGGTGAATGCTCCATATGCAAACCAACCTGCTCTCACCCAAAAAGGGTGGCCAGTGCTGATTGCCAACGACGTCATCCCTGCACAAGAGGTGCAGCAACCTCCGACGATCGTTTCGGCCTTGTTAGGCCTCATCAGGAGGGTATAACTGACACCCCTCTAGGCACATCAAGCAAAGGGTCCACGTCTGGATGACCCTATAGACTTATAGTGAGGGAAAGGGGGGTTTGCGAGCGTAGAGCAGGCCACTAGTACTGTTGCTCGTTCTCAGGACCCTCACAAACCCCCCTTCTCCTCACTATTAGTCTACAGGGTTATCCAGACATGGACCCCTTGTTTGGTGTGCCTAGAGGGGTGCCAGCTATACCCTCCTGACGAGGCCTAACAAGCAGGGGTCAAGTCCTGGGAAAAAAAGTGAGGGAACTCACCCACGAATTCCACAACCCACATTACCTGAAGAAAATATATATATATATCACGAGTATAGCAGTGCGTGCCGGTGATACCATTTTTATTGGGTTAACTTTACATTTAAAAGACAAGCTTTCAAGAGTGTAAACTGGAAACTATACTGATCAGTGAAAGGTATCACTACGTACAGGTATACTCGTGATTGTGGCAACTGGACTAACGCATTTTATATATAATATATATATATATATATATATCCAGGCACAGACCCCCAGAATAATATACACAACACTGTGCCCCCAGAATAATATACACAGCACTGAGCCCCCAGAATAATATACACAGCGCTGAGCCCCCAGAATAATATACACAGCGCTGAACCCCCAGAATAATATACACAGCGCTGAACCCCCAGAATAACATACCCAGCACTGAGCCCCCAGAATAATATACACAACACTGAACCCCCAGAATAACATACACAGCACTGAGCCCCCAGAATAATATACACAGCACTGAGCCTCCAGGATAATATACACAGCACTGAGCCCCCAGAATAATATACACAGCACTGAGTCCCCAGAATAACATAAACAGCACTGAACCCCAAGAATAATATACACAGCACTGGTTATATGGATATATTTTCCCCAGTTCACATGGATATAATTGCCCCCAGTTCACTTGGATATAATTGCCCCAGCTCATATGGGTATATATTGCCCCAGCTCATATGGGTATATATTGCCCCAGCTCTCATGGATAATGCCCCCCCAGCTCTCATGGATAATGCCCCCCCAGCTCTCATGAATATGCCCCCAGGTCTCATGGATAATGCCCCCAGGTCTCATGGATAATGCCCCCAGCTCTCATGGATAATGCCCCCAGCTCTCATGGATAATGCCCCCAGCTCTCATGGATATGCCCCAGGTCTCATGGATACTGCCCCCAGGTCTCATGGATATTGCCCCCAGGTCTCATGGATATGCCCCAGGTCTCATGGATACTGCCCCCAGGTCTCATGGATATGCCCCAGGTCTCATGGATACTGCCCCCAGGTCTCATGGATACTGCCCCCAGGTCTCATGGATATGCCCCAGGTCTCATGGATACAGCATATGTAAATAACCAAAGTAAAAACCCTGAAAACTCTAAATAAAAACTTTAACCGTAATGCCTAGAATGAGGATCTGAGTTTAACAAACTTTCCTATCACAATATAATATTCTGTGGTTGTATATTACCGTAATCTGTTGGGATGAAATTAGCATGATGGTTAAAGTCTTTGAATGTATGAATTGTCATCCAATAATCAGAGACAAGAGGTACAATGAGAGAACCTCGTAATGCATTAACTGATACTGCCAAACCCACTGTTTTAATATAGGGTACCGTATTATATTGTTATAATAGATGAATGAAAGTGAAACATGCATCCCTGAAGGCAAAAAGGTGGATGCATTTTCTTATGTACATCATTTCCTGCTTAGGACAGTGCAGAAATCAGATTAGGTAACAGCTAGTTTGAATAACTATTACTTTGAGTGTGCTTTTACCTTTCATGCCCCGACTGACCAAAGATAAGATTATGTTTATGAAAAGAGATGTTTTATCCTATTCAGTCGATGCCTTTAAAAAGGGTTTGGATGCATTTCTGGTGATATATGATGTAAATGGATATAGGAATTAAAATTGTAACGAATTGCTCCTTGATCCACCGAGCAATCTGATTGCCAAGAAGGAATTTTTGGATCAACAGGAGACATAGGGATATTTGGAAAGTTAAAATGATGGACACTGGTCGCTTTTCAACCTATATTACTATGTAGCTGTAAAAAACTCATGTCATGTTTTCTCATTGTCCAATTGAGTTTGACCCTGAGGACTATGTAACTATAGTTGCCGTCAATCTGCCATACAGAGTCTTCCTCAAGGGATGCCACCCACCTTGTGATGATATCCACTACATTAAGGTCTCCACCACCAGTCACGGATTGATGTGGCGTTTCAATTTCCCCATATCCTCTTTGCAAAAGACATCTGGTACCCGTGGCTACCGTGTTGAACAGCCCACAGCACAGTTTGACTGCTGACATAATGGAACCACTGAACAACTTCCATCCACCCATGTTTCTATAAGTACCTTTTAAATCATACAGAGACCACTACAACACGGATCTTGGTTTTCACTACATTGCTTTTCAGATCCAGTGTTGTTGGTTTTGGATTAGACTAATCCAGGGGTCAGCAAACAGGTTGGCTCCCTGATGTTTTGGGAACTACATCTCCCATGATGCTCAGTCTCCCATTAGGCTGACTGAGCATCATGGGAGATGTAGTTCCCAAAACATTAGGGAGCCAAGTTTGCTGAGCCCTGGACTAATCTAAGGCCTATATCTGTTTCCCATATGAAGTGTAAGTCCAGAGTGACAGCTCCATAGGTTTTCCAATCCAATATGTCTTTCTTAAAGAAGCCGTGGTTTACAGCAACATAATTTTGGCTTGTCCTATGTAACTCAGCTAACGTTTTCACCACCTGTCTCTTGGAATGCCGTTGTCACGTCTGGGGCTCAGAGGGGCCCCTGCGCCCGGCGGCATCATCGACCAGCTGGGTGCCAGGAGTTGTGCTGGCTTCAGGAGCTCAGGTGGGTGGTCAGGAGGCGGGGCGCAGTATACTTAAAAGCAGACAGCGTGATCCGGCTCCTCGCGCTGTCGTGGAGTTCCTTCCCTCAGTGCTGAGTGATTTTCTGTGCGATTCACTGACTCATTGTGCATTTGTTCATATTTTGCATTTAAGAATTTTATTTCGAATAAAGAGTCATAAAGTGACCAACAGTGATGACCACGCAGGGTCAAAAATTGAGCATCAGACAATAAACAGATCAGGAAGTAAAGGGGGGGGGAAGAGGCACTCAATAAACAGCACATGAATTAAGAAGAAAAAGGGAGGAAAAGGGGCAAGGATCTCAGCATCAGGTAGCAATGAACCTAAAGAAACTCCATAATAAGAAAACAAGCACGGTCACGGTATGATGGAAAAGAAGAAAAAAAAAAAGGGTGAAAATGTACGGTAGTGGTCATTACCGTGACTCTCCCTGCACGCTCCCAGTTAACCCGCAGGATAACGGGAGGCCAAAGAGGACAATATGTCACGTGACCTGGGCACTCAGGGGCCAATAAAGACGGACAGAGCCATGGTAGCCGTCTTCGTGGCACACCCCGAGTCGTCCCAAAAAAAAGGGGGAGGGAGGGGCAAAAAGGAAAAAATTAAATGACAATCAGCAAGGTGACAAGCGACAAAATGACTGTCGAAAACCAGCATAATGTGCTACTTGAAAAACATCAGTAAAGTAATCCCGGCGAAGAAGTCTCAGGGGGCCGATACGGTCAGACTCCTGTTCAGAGGAAGGGCCACACGTCATCAGCCCGGATCCAAGCATAGAGGACCTGCATCCATATTTCCACGACAAGCAGGCGCCGTGGCGTTCAGAGGACGTCCGCCGACGTCTAGTAGGGTCCGAGCTTCGTCCGGCGTGGTCACTGAGTGCATAGTCCCATCATGCAATATCATCAAGGAGCCAGATGGGCCCCGACGATATCGGAGTCTCCGCTCTCTCATGTGGGTCGTCACGTCACGAAAACGGCGACGTGCCGTCAGGGCGAGAAACGATAAGTCCCGATAGATGGTTATCCGCATATCATTGTAAGCCAGCGACGGGACATTTCCTGCTTTCTTAACCACCTTAGCATGGGCAGAGGCATCAGTAGTGACAGCAATAACGTCCCCGGGAGCGGCGACAGGCGCAGCAGCCGCCTTATGCACTCGGAAGGCCGTATTAACCGGCACAGGGGAGTCCGGAGGTAGATTCAGCAGCATGGCCACCAGGCCCAAAACACATAGCAGCAAAGCTTCATCACGTATAGTTTCAGGGATCCCCCTAACCCGCAAATTGCGGCGGTGGTGTCTAGTCTCCAAGTCCAGAACCATGGCCGACAAGGTCGTGACTTGTTTCTGTAATTCTTCCAACTGGGTCTGGGCTCTCGGCCTCTCCTCCTCCAGTACCGACAGACGGGCTCCCATAGACAAAGAACCAGACGAAATGGCCGCAATTTCAGTTCTGACCTGATTAAGGTCAGATGCCCTCAGATCCTCGTATAGTTGCCGGATGTCATCTTTAGTCGACAGCTGCGTGAGTGGGGTATCAGACACCACCAGACTGCGACAGGGTGGGCCAACCGGGGACACAGGTACCTCCAGAGTCTTCTCTCGAGACTGACGCCCTGGACCGGTCAGCGATGCCCCCAGGGAGATCCGAATATCCGGCTGAGCGGCCGCTGCCAAACCTTCCAGCCGCTTGCTTTTTTCCCCCCATCCCAGCCGAGGAGCAGGCCTCAAACAAAAATGGCCGCCGGCCAAATACCTCAGTCACAACAACCTCCCCCCCCAACACACTACAGTACACAGTGCCAAAAGAAATCCAGCATTGTAATTTCATCTACATACATCAAATATCACAATTTTCACGAATACGTAAAATCACAAAAAAGAAGAGCTATGGCAAAAATGCATGTACTATGAGTCCTGAAAATGCAAAGTTATACACATTGCATGAAAAAAGGACTAGATCAATCAATGTATTTCTGTGCACATTAGAACATGCAAGCACATTATTATTATTATTATTATTATACAGGATTTATGTCGCCAACAGTTTTTCGTAGCGCTTTACAATATAACATGACACTTACGTTTGGCTATGACACGCTGGATGTGCCTCAATTGCTCCTCCTCACGTGTCTTAAGGTCAGACCAGCGTTTCTGCAGCTGGTCGTTACTACGGTCCTTACCGAACATTTCCAGGAGGGTGGTGTGGACCTTAGCAAGGATACAGTCCTTGCGGACATTGTTCTTCCTGCCGTAAGGGCTCTTACGGCAGTCATAGTCACGCTTCTCGAAGATGCGGACCAGCTCCACCATCTCCTCAAATGCTATGTTGCTGGCCTGCTTCTTCCTGGGTGTCTCTGGGGTGGAAGGGGATGACGTGTCCAAATAGGACTCTCTTTGAGTTTGAGCCATAATGGGATGATTTTTTTTTGGTCTGTCCAAAAAATTGTCAAACTCTACAATGGCTCCGTAAAGTTTATGACAGGCCATAATGGAGACGGACATCCACGCGCATGCGCGAACCGCGGACAAAAAAGATCCGACTACGACAGAAATATCGTATTGACAGAATTATCGTATTAACAGAGTTATCGTATCGACAGAAATATCGGATCATTGGAAATAACATATAGGCAGTCAGATTTTCTAACGGTCAGGGTGAGGATGCTGGACAGCAACAGTGCTATCCAGCGTGCTGATGGTTAGAAAATTGTAATGTATATACATTTAACGGCCGCACAGACTTACTCGATCCACAGTTCTGATGTGAAACATCGAGACTTTGGATAGATTTCGACTATCCGAAAGTTAAAAAAATGAAATACTCGAAATCTATTCAAAGTCCCGATGTTTCACATTGGGACGTCGGATAGAGTAAATTCTGGAGTTAATCCCATAGTTGCCACCAATGGTGGAGATAGGGGGTTCATTGGAACTCCCTATCTCCTGATCCGTGGCACCTAGGGGTTAATGTTTGGTATTGTTGGATTGGCCAGAAGTTAATAAAGTGTTGTGGATTTTTGCAGATCAATTTGGAAGCCTGAGACTTCATCAAATAGTGAAAAGGTAAATTTTTTAGTGAGCACGTGGATTGGGTTATGCAGGTAAAGCTAAGCAAGACGAATTAAGAGGTTGAATACCAGATTAAAAAGAAGCAGGGAGAGGGGACAGCCTTGTCTCACTCCTCTGCCGATGCATTTTGGATCAGAGGTCGTGGAATTGATGAGGAGGGTGGTAGTGGGATTATGGCTATAAAGTCTTTATTAGGGGGGGGGTGTCTAACTGCTGAGGAGAGTGGTTGTCTTTTTGGTGTGCTCCAGGCCGTGTTACCTGAAACGGGTTATCACGATCGTTTTGCTACCCTGACCCACTCTCCCCAGTTTGCTGGCTAAGGTACCCATGATCACCCTGCTTTGATTTGGGGACGGCTGCAGTGTGGTGGCAGATCGTTTGGGCCCACTTCTTTTGTGACCTGTCAGACGCGGCAGCCATTTTGAGGCCTATACCTGGGAACTTCTACTCTGCTCTCTGTCCCTGTGGCGCCTACTCACCACCATGAGTAAGAAGGTGAAGAAAACTGGTGGGGTGGAAGGACCTCGCCTTCTGGACATCAGAGTATCTCATGGAGTGGGGCGTGAGGGGGGGAAGCGGAATCGCCACAGAGATATACCTCCTTCCTCTGAGTCCTCGGATGAGGCATCTGGACCCCCCTCGGTGGTATCAGGGACTGGTGCCCCGAAGTTGCAACCTGTCCGGCCTCTTACTGCCAAGGACTTGCATAAAGTTATGGAGGATTTCCGAAACCTCTGGGGCCAAGACCTGCTGGAGTTGAGAGCTGCGTCGGAGACTTTGCAGCTCCGGATTGAGGAGGTCCTTACGCGTACCCTAGAGGCTGAGAAGGTACAGTTGGCTTTGGATGCCCGGGTGGATGATATCCAGAAGCAGGTCAGCAAGCTGAACTCGGCGGTGATAGTTTTGGAAACCCAACACCGTCGCCGGAACCTTCGCTTACGAGGGGTTCCTGAGACTGTGACTGCGGAGGGCCTTTACTAATATGTCCTGGGTTTGGTGACCCACCTGCTACCGAATTGCGATAGATCAGAGGACCCACTGGTAGTATCGGCTACTCGCATCAGATGGGCGGCTATGGCCCCGGAGGCTGCTCCCCGTGATGTTATCTTGGTGATGAGGGACGTAGCTGTTCACTCCCTGCTGTTTCGGTCTCTTGGCCCCAAATTCACCGTCAGAGACAACAGGAACAAGTCTATTCTAGAGTATGATGAGTGGGGGTGAGAATGAAAGGTAAAATTGTGTTTCCCCGGGTGCAGGGCCGGCCCAAGCCACTGTGCTGCCTGGAGCGAAGGATGAATTGCTGCCACCCACCCCCCAAAAAAACATGGTGTGCATGAGCATATCACAGAGCGCCACATATCACTGCCGACTGTCCCACACATCCACATACCGTCACACACATGCGGTCACACACACATAACACAACCGGTAATGGGGAGACGCAGAGTATTAATGACTCCGGAGGGCACAGAGTTACTGTCGATTAGATTTCACAGGGTGTTCCTTTAAATAGGAAGTGCTTCACTGAAGGTATGAAAGAAATTAGGAAAATGCTCGTTTTTTCACTATGATTTAATAATTCAGGGAATACTGGGGGGGGGGGTAAAAGCCATAAAGCGGCATTAAAACATGCGGCGTCCCAGTCATTTCTGTAATTCCATCAAACCCTGGCAGCTCCATACTTAAACCCCCCCCCCCCAGTTTAGAAAGGTAAAAATTTTATTTATTTATTTTAGCAAAGTCACTCAGGCCTTGCCAGGCCAGTGAAAAGCAGATCCCCCAGCTATTAACAACTAACTACAGCTCCCATCATGCTGAGCGGGCTGCAAGGAAGCTGCATATTGTCTTCAATCTGGGCCTGTGCAGCCCTCAATCGGCAGCTCCCTCAGGACTCTGGGATAGGGTCTGTCCAGGCCTTCCCTCAACCAGGACAGAGGAGATGGCAGTGCTTTATGGGGGCAGCAACATGTCTCAGTGAGGAGGGAAGGGCGGGAGGGGAACCACCATAACACACACGGGGGGGGGCACAGAGTCTCCTGTATGAAATCAAGCCAGGCCTACCTCCTTAGCAGCCTCATGGTTCCCCGGGATTCATTTAAAGGCTCGCGCTTGCCTACGCCATCAGAGCCCTGCCGCGCGTGTCACGTGACAGGCTCTAAACACCGCGTTCCATCTCACAGGAGCACTGCGCTGCAGGAGAGACCACAGACAGGCTGCATCGCTGGTAAAACTTAAGCTAATGCCCTCCATGCCCGCTGAAAGGGGCAGTCACGTGCTGAAGGGGCAGGCGCGTCTTGGGTTTCAACGGAACACTGTCCTGCAGCCGTGTCCGGACTGGTGGCCTTTGAAAGAGCATCAAAATGCTGCACCTGACAAAGTGCTGCCTGGAGCGGTTGCTCCACCCTGCTCCATGGACGGGCCGGCCCTGCCCGGGTGTTGGAGCCACCACACATCGAGTAGCTGCAAGTCTCTCATAAAACGGGCCAGCAGATTATCCTGAGGGGAAGGCACCTATTACACCGTGTAATAGGAATAAGCGCAGATGACACCTTTTTTTCTTGTTATGTTTTATACATGTTGCTGGGCTGGATACATTTGGTGGTTGCAGCTGCCCCATCGGGGAATAGGCGCGACCCCGCTCCTCCTGTATTAGGTATGTTTGATTGTACCTCCAGCCAGGTCATCATTGCAGCATGTTCCGTTCCGTGTCTTTGTTTTTTGATCCCAAGGTGGATTTGTTTCTGGGAGGGCATAAATAAAGGCCCACCAGCCTACCTCATGACTGAAAAGCAACATAAGCAGTTATGGTTTGCTACACAGCAGCCTGTGGTTTCATTTTTGGATAGGACTCACCTTCACTAGAGGTGCCTTGACGTCAGCAGGTGAGCTTACTCTCTTAGGCTGGGGTCAGACGAACGCAGGGTTAACGTCCATGTATCCGCACTTTAGTACGTCCGTGGTAGCAGATGATCATGACCAATGAAGGCCCATACACGAAGTACTACCGTGCGGATGCACTACGGACACGGCAAACGGACGCAGGTTAGCAAAAACGTCGAACCGCTAGGACGGACGTGCAGAGTGCGCCACGTCCGCAACGTCTGCATAGCTTTGTTTGTGAGTGATGGAATGTGGTCAGACAGATGGCATTTATACGTCCAGCATTTTTGATGGACAAAATGTTTTCTCATTTTAATTTATTTTCCCTCCTACAGCCGTCAAAAATAACGTCAGTCACAAAAACGGACTGTGTGGCCACTACTGCGCCTTCCATCAAAAAGTGCGTCCGTACTGCACAGGCGCACAGTCCTTAGAAAACGCGCTCGTCTGACCCTAGCCTGCCTTAGTGGCCATTAAGAGAAACCAAAGCTTCTTTTTTTTAAATTTATTTTTATTTCATGCCAGCAGTTATGCGTTAAAGGTATACAGCAATTTACTGTAAATAATAAAATATAAAAACCAAACCGTACTACTCAGAAACAGGGAAATTTATTGTATATTGATACAGTAAACATTTGAACCCTGCACAGGACAATTGCTAGCTATGTGATATCTGACCCTATTGAGGCACAGACACTGCTGCATGAAAAAAGTAACAAATCACCATTTTGATTTAAAATACATCAAAATTAAAAGTTTACTAAAAGCAAAATCAAATACCATATAAAACTATATCATATATCATTAACCCTTTCGCTGCTGAGGCTTTTCACACCTCTGTGCTGAGGTCATTTTTACCGCTTTCGCTCATCATGTTTAACCGCGTTTTGTAGCCATATTTTGATATATGACCCAGACATATTATATATCGTTCTTTCCGGCAGACTTGGCAGATTCATAATATGTCATTATTATATGTATACGTTATGTCATGTCTGTATATTATAACAAAAAATGCAATAAAATTTGAATTTTCAATAATTTATTATGTGTAAAGTGTTTTTTTTTCACATTTTAACATGCGATCGTTTGCGGTTATATTTTGTATGGGGTGCGCTTGTTAAAAAAATTAGAAATGGGGTCTCGTTACATTTTTGTTTGGGGAAAATTTCGCTTTTTTTAACAAACGCACCGCATACAAAAATCGTTAGTGCAGCATTATTGTTCACATTATAATTGAAATGGGAACAATATTGCTGCATTAACAAAACAAAAACAAAAAAAACTTGTTTATTTTTTTTTTAGAATTTTTCATGCTCATGTTTGGTATCGTTGGAAAGGCCATGCTCTGGCCGATCCAACGATATCAAACATTAACCCCTAGCTGCCACGGATCGGGAGATAGGGGGTGCATTGGAACCCCCTATCTTCACCATTGGTGGCAGCTAGGGGTTAACTCCAGGACTGGCGTCATCGTGCTATGCTATGCTATGCACGATGACGCCAGTCCTCAGGGGGAGTTCCTGGAGGCTTGGCCGACATCCAAGATGTCGGCCAGCTCCAGGAGAGGATCACGATCCGGCGCTTTTCAGCGTCGATTCGTGATCCGGCTCCCCAGGGGTTAATCACAGCCACCGTTTGGAAGGGCATGCTGTGCCCTTCCAACCGGTGCCTGGATTAACGCTCTGCTCCCTGGCGATCGGGAGGGAGAGAGGTCCGAAGGACCTCCCCCCCTCCCTTTCAGGCGCTTCCTCTGCACATGCGCGGGGGGGTGCCTGAATTAGATGTCATCGCGCCGCCATGTCATCGAGGATGTCAGCCCGCACCTGGGGGGCGCAGCAATCCACCGGAATCCGGCAGATTGCTGCTTCCTGTGCATGGACGCGCTCAGCGCGTCCATAGCACAGGAGAACCACTTGGCTGGACGCGCTGAGCGCGTCCATAGCAGCCAAGTGGTTAAAAAAAATCATAAAAGTCAATGTAAAAAAAGAGAATGGATTTCGCTATTTTTGGTCTGTCAGAGAGCTGCTGCAGACTGTTTGATACAGGAAAACTTTGGAATGGTGCATCTTCCAGATTATAACATTTCACAAAGTGCCAGTGTTACAAACAAAAGTGAAAATCGCCACTATTGCAGCACCGACAAACACCGACACCCCACAAAGCAAAATCCAAAGAGCAACAGAAGCTGCACCGTTACGGTTTCGATCCCACCCTCGTGAAACCCCGGTGTCCGCCGGTGCCGCAACACCAAACGATTTCTTTTTTCAAGTGTTTGAATCACCAGCAAACACTGGCGCTTTGTAAATAACCTCAAAATTTATAAAGAATACTATGATGAAATGCTAATGATGAACACTAGGTGTGACGAAATCCGCTACTCAGCTGGAGTAGATTCGCCATTAACTCCATCCTTGCCTTGGAGCACTGGGAGGTAGCATGCCAACCGAGGCGTCTGCCCTGGATGCAGTGATTTAAGAGGGCATCAATCCGCTGCTTGTCTCTGCCTGGATCCGAGAATACCGATGCTCTGTGAGAATAGCCCTGTATCTCTCCCCAATCACTTAGTCGAGACAAAAGTGTAGGTTGAAGGTAAATCAGAGTGTATTTAGAATGGGAACAGACAGTGCTTATATACATTATACAGCCATGCACAGACTTTCCGCCAACCCCACCAGTTCTGATTGGTTGGTTCCAAAACCACTGCAGGCTTCCTTCAGGTCCTCTTCAGGCTTCACTTTGGTCCACTGGTTGTATGCAGATGAAGTCTTGACTCCACAGTGACCACACACAGTGATTTACATAACCCTTTGTAAAGGGAATCAGATAGTGGGTGGCTGAGACAATGGTGACTCTCAACCTTTCAGACATGTAAACAGATACCCAAAGAGAAAGCACTCTTGCATAATCCACAAGTTACTCAAACCTATTGTACATTCTATACGAAGGAAAGCATTTGCCACTAGCAGCAGGTAGCATCTTTAAAAAAAAAAACATTTACCTAAAGAAATATAAGTCTATTTAAAACTAAAAATTAGAAATCTACAATACATTTAAAACCACACAATTTAACTGAACATAAAGTATTTTGGAGTTTGAAGCGTGGAGCGCTACGTCAGGGACTGATACTTTGTAGCAAGCATGTACTCCATGGTTACTAGCAGGATCGGTGCAGGGGAAAAACATGATTAATTCGAAGTCTAGCAACAGTTTTACACTAAATCTAACAAGGGAATTAGTTCCTATAAATAAAGCGTAAACGAAATATAACAAAATAAGAATGAAATTAAACTAAATAAATCCTGTGGCGGCCGATCCGTCACACTAGGGTGTATATTTTTCATGCTGACAAAGCACGTAGCCTATCGGAGCAGAATCCAACTTACCTCTACAATTCTATGATTTCCAAGAAGAAATCTTAGGACAACTTAGCCAATTTACAAAGCAGATACAAGCGCACACACATGGCATGGTTAGACAGGGTTTCTGTTTGCTGATTACCAAACTGTAACTGGTCAATTTCGACTGTATAATAATAGATTTGCACTAACTTTACTTTGGCTCGATCTATAGTAACTGTATCTCTAAATATTCTGGGGCCTTTTCCAATGTTGGCAATAAGAGAACTTTAGAGACCTTATACTCTTTAGTAAGTAACGTCTCGAGATGTTATTGTATCGCTTTACCGCTCTTGGCACAAGCTGTGCTTGCACCTCGTGTATAGCGCTTCCCTATTCTAAATTGACCTTTCCCAGATCTTGTATAGGAATTGTTAATTTGCACCCCAGAAGAGAAGTGCAAGCTACTTCATGGTAGCTCGTTCGTCTATCCTGGAGACAGCATTTCGCACACAAATACCGACCTCAAAAAGCTTGTGTTACGTGATTTTGCTTTTACAAATTAACCCCTAAAAGAAAAGAAAACAAAACATACTCTCCTCTCGACCTGCAGCGACACAATCCTCTGCTTCCTTTCGCTGGGAGCAGAGTGAGATTGGGAAATTAATAGTTCCCATTCTCCTTCTGTGATCCATCCACAGCTCCTGTTTAATCCCTCAGGTGCAAGCTTGTGCAGAGCTTTCAGCCGGGTTGAGCTTGACTCCATGGAGTCCTATGGGATCCAGGAGCAGATACCTGCCGCGCTGTGCCGTTGCAAGTGTCAGGCCGGCCTTGCGTTTCCTTCCAGGACCAGGTACTAATAAAGCCCCAACTGGGAATAGGCGGGATAAAATGGCGACAGTAAGTACAATCTGCTGGCACCGATTTTTATTTCTCTTACCATCTCCTTTTTGCACAAATATAGTAGGGCTTCAATGTTTAAATGAGAAATAGACACTGGCAGTAGATGGATTCAGTTTATGATTGTCAACATGCATCTGCAAAATTGCTATAAATGGGGATTTTAGGGAATCAAGTTCTTTGCTGGGTGTTAATCACAGACTAGTGTTGTGTACAAATAAATAATTAAATGTACCATTAAATGATTATAATTATATTACGGAATCCCTGACATCACGCTTGCCACACAGTAAATGTGACATTGGCTTAAGTGGATACAAACGGCACTCCTACGGCTCATTAATCAAATCTGTATGTGAATGTTGAGCTGTTAAATGTCTCCTAGCAGCAAGTAATACTGAAAATATTATACATCCCTGGAGGAATATTTATCAATATTTAGAAATAAATCCTTAAGACAACTTTTTTAATAATGGGAAACATTAAACATAGTTGGACACTGCATCGCTTGTTAATCAAAGCACAAACATATAAAGATAAATTCTGCACGTGAAAACATAGAAACATAGAATCATAGAAAAATTTCGGCAGATAAGAACCTTTCGGCCCATCTAGTCTGCCCAATTACATGGATACTTTACCTGGATTTATCTTTTGTTTAGGATAGCCTTATGCCTATCCCATGCTTGCTTAAATTCAATTACTGTTTTGGCCTCTACCACTTCTACTGGAAGACTGTTCCATGTATCCACCACCCGCTCAGTAAAATAATGCTTCCTGATGTTACTTTTAAACCTTTGCCCCTCTAATCTAAGACTATGTCCTCTTGTTTTGCTATTTTGTTTCCTTTTAAATATACTCCCTTCCTCTACCTTGTGGATTCCCTTTACGTATTTAAATGTTTCTATCATATCTCCTCTGTCTCGTCTTTTTTCCAAGCTGTACATGTTAAGATCATTAAGCCTTTCTTGGTAACTTTTCTCCTTCAAGCCGTACACCATTTTAGTAGCCCTTCTCTGAACTCTCTCTAAGATGTCTATATCCTTCTGGAGATACGGTCTCCAGTACTGCACACAGTACTCCAAGTGAGGTCTCACCAGTGCTCTGTACAGTGGCATGAGCACTTCCCTTTTCCTACTGCTAATACCTCTCCCTACACAACCAAGCATTCTGCTAGCATTTCCTGCTGCTCTATTACATTGACTACTTACCCTTAGATCCTCTGAAATAATGACCCCTAAATCCCTTTCCTCAGATGTTGAGGTTAGGACTGTATCAAATATTCTATATTCAGCCCTTGGGTTTTTACGTCCCAGGTGCATTATCTTGCACTTATCCACATTAAAACTCAATTGCCACAACTCCGACCATTTTTTTAGTTTACCTAAATCATTTGTCATTGATCTCCCTGAGGTAAACCCATGTTGTTTCTGATCCTGTAATCTATGTGTTTTTAGATGTTCAACAATCCTTTCCTTTAACATGGTTTCCATTAATTTCCGCACTACTGACGTAAGACTAACTGGCCTATAGTTCCCCGATTCCTCCCTACTACCCTTCTTGTAAATGGGCACAACATTTGCTAATTTCCAGTCTTCTGGGACGACTCCCGTTAACAAGGATTGGTTAAATAAATCTGTTAATGGTTTTGCTATTACATCACTGAGCTCTTTTAATAATTTAGGGTGGATCCCATCAGGCCCCATTGACTTATTTGTCTTTACTTTAGACAGCTGCTGTAGAACCTCCTCCTCTGTAAACTGATATGTAAATGTCTCTTTAGTGTTCTCTCCTAACTGAGGTCCCTTTCCTTCCTTTTCTTCTGCAAAGACTGAACAAAAATATTCATTGAGGCAGTCAGCGAGACTTTTATCCTCTTCTACATACCTTCCTTCCTTTGTTTTTAATCTAACTAATCCTTGTTTTACTTTTCTTTTCTCGTTTATGTATCTAAAAAATGTTTTGTCCCCCTTTTTTACTGACTGAGCTATTTTCTCTTCTGCGTGTGCTTTGGAAGCTCTTATAAATTGCTTTGCCTCTTTCTGCCTAATTTTATAGGTTTGCCTATCTTCTTCACTCTGAGTTTTTTTATAATTATTGAATGCTATCTTTTTGTTCTTCACTATTTTGGCCACTTCTGCAGAGTACCACAGTGGTTTCTTCCCTTTTTTGTTTTTGCTAACAAGCTGAATGCAATTTCCTGTGGCCTTCAATAATGCTTCCTTTAAATAATCCCATTTCTCCTGGACTCCCTTTAAACTCCTCCAGTCTGATAATGACTCCTTCACACAAAATCCCATTTTAGAAAAATCTGTTTTTTTAAAGTCTAAAACTTTCGTTCTTGTGTGGTGCGGCTCCATCCCTGTTGTTATATTAAACCATACTGACTGGTGATCACTAGATCCCAAATTTTCACCTACAACAACGTCCGATACCAAACCTCCATTTGTGAGTATTAAATCCAATATGGCCTCTTTACGGGTCGGTTCCTCGACTACTTGTGTTAGAGATAATCCCAGTAGGGAGTTTAGAATATTTGTACTCCTGGTGCACCCAACTGTTTTGGTTTTCCAGTTCACATCAGGAAGATTAAAGTCCCCCATGATAATAACCTCCCCCTTCATTGCCATTTTGGCTATTTCCTCAACCATCAGATTATCTAGTTCTTCTGCTTGTCCAGGGGGTCTATAGATCACACCTACACGAGCTACTGTATGATTGCCAAATGTTAGCGTAACCCAAACTGACTCTATGTTCACCTCGCTCACTTTTATTTGGTTCGTTTTTATGTTGTTTTTCACATACAGGGCCACTCCTCCTCCTTTCCTACCTTCTCTGTCTTTTCTATATAAAGAGTACCCCGGTATTGTTATGTCCCAGTTATTTTTCTCACTGAACCATGTCTCAGTAACCGCCACTAAATCTACTTTTTCAGCTACCATCATTGCCTCTAGTTCATTGATTTTATTGACTAAACTGCGAGCATTTGTAGACACGACTCTGAGCTTGTCATTTTTTACCTCGCATGTTGCTTGCACCCTCCGATTTAGTTTTGGGGGACAATCAGGCAGATTGTTTTTTACCCTTTTGTCCCCCCCTCCTAGTTTAAATATTTCTTTGCGAAACCTTTGAACTTCTCACTGAGAACATATGTTCCCCTATGAGTAAGATGCAAACCATCTTTTTTATACAGTTCCTTTCTGCTCCAATTAGAGCTATCATGGGACACAAAGCCAAATCCTTGCTCCCGACACCATTCCCGAAGCCACAAATTGAATTCCCTATTGCGCATCTGCCTATCTTGAATGTTATGCACAGGCAAAACTTCAGAGAATGACACAGTGGACGCAATCTGCTGTATTTCACCTCCAAGAACACAAAAATCTTCCTTAATCTCAGAAACCTCATTGCTAGCCAAGTCATTTGTCCCTAGATGGACTAGAACGTCCACTTCCCCTTGTTGCTTTGCTTGTTTGACAATATTGAGAATACGTCTCTTGTCTCTATGAGCAGTAGCCCCAGGAAGACATCTCACCAAACCACTACTCTCCAGTTCAACACCTCTTATGATAGAATTACCCAGCAACAATTGCCTTTTATCAAGTCCCACCTTTTCATTTTTGTCCTTGGTTGCAGTGCTGCATACCTTAGGCATAGTGGATGGTGGTTCCTCAACTATGGTGTCTGAGCCTACATCCATCTTACCACTACACTCTGAAAGTGCCTCAAAAGAATTAAGAAGAGCCACAGATTGTGGGACATGCCTTCTATCCACAACTCTAAGTCTACCAGATCCTACAGTAGTCCATCTGCCGCTCCTAGGAGGCCTCTGTGGCAGTGGCTTAGTAACAGTCATAGCCTGAGTTTCTCTAACAGATAATTTACAAATCTCAGACTTCAAACAGGCAATTTCCTGCTGCAATAAAGAGAGCTGCCTACATATCAGGCACACTCCAAACCTCCAAAAATTGGATCTAAAAACAAATGCATGACAGCTATTACACTGGACCAAGCCTGCCATTATAAAAGAATGGATTTAAAAACCAGCAAATCTTACCTTTTCGTAGGTTTTCTACCTCCTGTCTAACCTCAGACTACCTCCAGAGTATCTCCAGAAGATCTCTTGTAAGTGCTCACTTTGAAGACTTCACTTAGAAGGCTTCCCAAGCTCAATTAGACCAAGCTAATATCCCCAACCTTTATATATTCACCTAAGTACACCTCCCCCAGCAAGGAGTGGACAAGCTAAACCTGAAGCAAATACCACCCAATACATGACATGATCACTGCTTTGGCCCCCACCAGGCAAAATACATTTTGAATATTAATGAACCTTTAAAGTCTAATGTATTGCCCTTTGCAATTTCTAAGAGCAGTGCAAAACATTTAAGAATGGTTAAAATCCACGCCAACCTAAGCAATTTCCATATAAACACATATTGCATCTCTTATAAGGATGCCTTTACCTCTTGCAGCGCTGAAGAAAAAAAGACAGTAGGAAACTAGATTGCTAAGCAGAGTGACAGTGTGGTTATTAACATCAGCAGATGGGGGCGGAGCTTGCATGGCCATGAGATAAGACGTGCCCTGTGATCTCTCCCGCTACTCCCGCTCATTGAAGCCGAATACCGGACAAATATCCCCAGCATTTCCTGCTCAGCCAGCACAGGAGTGCCCCTACACCCCCTGAGAATGGGGAACAACAAAAAAAAAGGAATCCGAGGTCCCAGTGGTGCCGATTTTCGCGCCCCGCCGCATGGAGATGCAGGCCCAAGATGGCGCCGGCGGGGACCCGCCGGAGGAGGTAGGAGATGCTCCCCAGGCAGGGGCCCTAGCCACCAGGGATGATATCGCGGCGATAGGGGCAAAAATCTCAGCCTCCCAATCTTTTCTGGCAGCAGAAATGGACCGTAATTTTCGGGCCTTAACGGCTGATCTGCAAACTATAGGGGGACGCACCGCGGACCTGGAGGACCGCACTGACACTATAGCATCCCACAATAATCTGCTAGTGGACACCATCTACACTATGGCGGCGAGTATCGGCCGTCTGGAGGCCCAGGTGGAAGACCTCGCAAACCGCAGCCGACGCCACAACGTACGCCTCCGGGGGCTCCCGGACTCGGTACCCCACGACCAACTGACGGCGACCGTGGAGGGCATATTTAAAAAACTGTTGCCGGATATATCCCCATCCCGCCTACTCATGGACCGGGCTCATAGGGCTTTCGGGCCGTGACCCCCCCCGGGGGAAAATTTCGGGACGTAATTATCAGGTTCCATTATTATCATACCAAGGAGGCACTTCTGAAGGAAAGTAGATCAGTTCATCTGTCATATGAGGATCACCCACTTTCTCTTTTGCCTGATGTGGCCCCCTCTACCCTGGCCAAGCGACGAGAATGGCGCCCTGTAACAGAGGTTCTGAGAGCTGGAAAGATCAAATATACTTGGGGCTTCCCGTTACGCCTTGTAGTATACAAAGAGGGCCAAGCCTTCACCTGCTCCAGGTTACAAGATGCCCCCAAGCTGCTAAACTCTCTTCAACTGCCGGTACCTGAGGATCTCCCAGCCCCCCCGGGCCAGTATATGCTGGAAAAATTACCGCTAGAATGGAAGAAGGCCCCAGGATGAGAAGGCCGGGCAGGCTCATTCACACCTCCGTCATCTCCCTGACCTCCCCAATGCTGGCTGCCATCGGCTGAGGCCTCGGCTTCGCCGACCGATGGGGAGGATGTGTAATGTATTGCATTCTTAATTATGTTTTCAACTGGTTCATTCGGTTCGTATAGGTTTGGCAACCGTCTCATATGTTCGGTTTTTGGGTGCCACCCGGTATGTTTAGTAAGGATCCCTGATAGACATGTTTTTGTACTGGGACACGGCCCGATTAGGTCCTACGGACAAACTCGTGTCCACTGAGAATCCGGTTGCCATAATTTGTTATAACCCTTTTTTCTAGGCGGGAGGGGGGGATTGAGAAGCTCGAACGCCATTGTTGGTAACCATGTGCCTTCTACGTGTCTCCCATCTCGACTCTCCGGCTTGTCCTTCGTGTCGAGGTTTTTCTTTTTTCTCTCTCCCTTTTCCTTTTCTTCCTTTCTTTTCTCTTTCACCCCTCGCTGTTCTATCCTCTCTTCTTCTTCCCTGGGGGTGTGGAGTGGGGGGGCCCGCTGGTCCGTGTATCCACCATTCCACAGTTAAACCATGGCATCATTGAAGTGCCTCTCCTTAAATGTTAAGGGCCTTAACTCCCCACGCAAGAGGCGCCTCCTCTTCCGTGAATTACGCAAACAAAAGATTGATATAGCCTTTATACAGGAGACGCGAATCCCCCGTAAGGCCACCTTCAGACTGGCTGATGCACGCTACCAGCGGGTCTTCTCTTCTACTGCTTTGCCTAAACGTAATGGGGTCTCTGTCATCCTGCATGCCCCTTCCAGGTCGAATCGGTGGAGGGGGATGATGCCGGTAGATATGTAGTAGTACAGGGACACTTTGGTACCCACTCTTATGCGCTTGCTTCAGTATATGCACCTAATTCCCCGGACAAGGAATTCTGGCCCGCGCTCACGGAATTCCTGGGGTCTCGCACCCCAGGTGACTTAATTATTGGGGGTGATTTTAACGCCACACTTTGCGCTGCAGTTGACAGATCGGGAACAGGGGTCCCCACGCCACAGGACCAGGCCTTCTCTTCTTTTGCGCAAGACATGGGTTTGGTGGATGTCTGGCGGGTGCAACATCCAGGAGAGAGGGACTATACATTCCTGTCACACCCTCATAAAACTTATTCGCGTATTGACTACTTCCTCGCCTCGCCCAACTGCATGAAGGTCATTGATGCCTCTTCCATAGGATCTATCACATGGTCGGACCACGCAGACATACACTTAGGTCTGACAGGTTTGGGGGGCTCGGTTAACAGGAGATGGCGACTAGACCCGATCTTACTGACGCGCCAAGACATTACAGACGGGATAGCCACGGAACTGACAGACTTTTTTGACTTAAACTCTGGAGAGGAGGTCTCTCCCCCATGGTTTGGGCGGCCCACAAAGCCGTCATCAGAGGCGCCTTTATTAAATATGGGTCACAATATAAGAAACGCAGAAATACCCAGATCCTTGGCCTACAGGCAGACCTGACTGACAGGGAGAATGCCCACAAGACTTGCCCCTCGGAAGCTTCTTTCTTGGCGCTTCAAAATGTACGACAGGCTTTAAACCAACTACTGGTAGACGACGTGGGGCGCTCCATGATATGGACTAGACGTTTTTATTTTGAAAGGGGCAACAAAATGGACACTCCCCTGGCCCGTAAGTTATGGCCACGACCCTACTCTGCCCCAATCTGTAAGCTAAGGAGCAGGGAGGGAGCGCTGGTGACTTCCCCCTCCGCGATTAGTGATCTACTGACCTCCTACTACAGGGACTTATACAACCATTCCCCTTCCCATACCACTGACAATCAACCCCTATGTAACGACATTAAAGATTTTTTGTCTTCCCTTAGTTTACCCACGGTGGAGGGGAAGCAAGCGGAGACCCTAGTAGCACCCTTCTCGGCAGAAGAATTGTCGGAGGTGATAAAAGGAATGAAACCACATAAGGCCCCAGGGCCAGACGGATTTACAATGGCATATTATAAGAAATTTTCGGCCATTCTGACTCCCCGCTTGCTCCCCCTCTTTAACGCCCTCCTGACTGACGGACACTTCACCCCGGAATCACTATCCGCATCTATAGTGCTGATCCCAAAGCCGGACAGGGACCCTCTACTCCCCGAAAACTATCGCCCTATCTCCCTGCTAAACACTGATGTGAAAATTTTTGCCAAACTTTTATCTAACAGACTAGACCTCTTTTTACCACGCTTGATTCATCCAGATCAAGTCGGCTTTATACCGGGCAGACAGGCCTTTGACAATACGCGACGAGCAATCGACCTCTTATGGCATGCATCCTCTTCCCATACGCCCTCACTTTTCCTGTCCCTTGACGCGGAGAAGGCTTTTGATAGGGTGGAGTGGCCCTATCTATTTTTGGTTTTAGAACACTTTGGTTTCCCGGAAAAATTCATAGCAGCGGTCCGTTCCTTGTATGCCTCCCCGACAGCTAGCATAGTCTTACCACACGCCCCTCCCACCCCCTTTCAGATCTGTAACGGCACTCGCCAGGGCTGCCCTCTGTCGCCAGCGCTCTTTGCTCTGATCCTGGAACCCCTCCTGCAGGCGATCCGACAGTCGGACGGGGTTCGGGGACTAAGGGTGGGTGACCAGGCTTACACTGTCTCTGCTTACGCTGATGACGTCCTTTTGTCTCTCACAGACCCTACCGGGTCCCTGGAGTCGGTGTCCTCCTTGCTGGCGCGTTTCTCGCACCTCTCTGGATATAAAATTAACATGTCCAAATCTGAAGCATTGGCTATCTCTATCACGGAGACTGAGAGTGCGCGCCTAGCGGCAGAACATCGTTTCCGTATACAGCGCTCCCGACTCAAATATCTAGGGATTTATCTAACAACCCGGACAGAGACCTTATATGGTGCTAATTACACCCCCCTCTTACGCACACTACAACAAGACCTAGATAGATGGTCTAGACACATGATATCGTGGCTAGGGCGCATACATTGTGTTAAAATTAATCTACTCCCCAGAATGTTATACCTATTTCAGACCCTACCGATCCCCCTGGTGGGGGAGGACTTGCAACGGATGCAGAGACACATTGATGATTTTGTTTGGGGTGGGGGCAGGAGACGGATTGGGCGGCAGACTCTCTATCGGCCCAGGGACCGGGGTGGTTTGGGTTTGCCTTGTTTACGATCGTATTATTATGCCTCCCAGCTTGCACAGATAGTAGCATGGCACTGCCCAACACCCGAACGCAGGTGGGTGGAGTTGGAACACTCTATAGCCCTCCCGCTTAAACTGGACTTCTGGATATGGCTCTCAAGGCCCCACAGACCACTGCTACGAACCGCCTGCCCGGCCATCACCAACTCTCTGACAATTTGGACTAAGATCGCACTGAAATGTGACCTCACCTGCTATCCCTCCCCGCTGACCCCACTATGCCACCACCCGAGAATTCGCTCCAGGACTTCAACCCGCCACTTTTTCGTCTCTCACAGCTAAAGGCCTGCACCGCATCTGTCATCTCTTCCCCCGAGGAACCCTGCTCCAATATCAAGACCTGCAAGAGGGTGCCCATCTACCGCCGGCATCTTTCTTCAGATTTATGCAGTTACGAGACTTTGCACTGAGACCACACATTAAACAGGCGGCACTGACAAAACTGACCTCATTTGAATCTACCTGCCTACGTGGTCGTTACACCAAAGGCCTAATCTCCTCTCTATACCAACAGATTACTTGTACGCTGGACTGGGCAGAACTCCCCTACATCCGAGCTTGGCATGCAGACCTTCAGGAACAGCTGGAGGGAGACTCATGGTTGGACATTTGGGAAGCCTCCAGGAAAATATCAGTCTGCACCAACATCCAGGAACAGGCAGTCAAACTACTTATGCGCTGGTACACCACGCCAGCCCAACTGGCCAGGATTAAAAAGACACCCACGGGTGATTGCTGGAGACAATGTGGGGCCAAGAGCACGTATTTCCACATGTGGTGGACATGCCCTGTTATCCACGAGTACTGGTCCACTATACAAACTTTATTTGAGGAGGTCATGTCCTGCCGGATCCCACTGACACCGGACCTCTTCCTGCTGGCCAACCCGCTGGTAGACCTTTCACAGAGGGAACGCAAGTTGCTTATTAAACTCTTGGGAGCAGCACGCAGGGCAGTGGCGGAGGGATGGATAAAAATGGAGGCCCCGTCAACAGGACGGGTACTCAGCCTTATCAGAGACTCCTTCCTGATGGAAAAACTGACGGCGATTGTACACCACACTATGGACTCTTTCTCTAAAACATGGGCCCCATGGCTCTCATATGATCCTACCTGCACTATCTGAAAATTTGGGTTATTTTGATATGTACTGCTTACCTCATAACGTGTTTTCTTCCCCCGACAGGCCAGCATTCATGGGGAATTTCAGTGGTTGATGTGCTGCCTCTTTCTTCGGTATCTGTGACCGGCTGCCCACCCCTCTCCGCCCCCCACCTCTCTCTCCCCTTCTTCTTTCCTTTCCCTCGTCCTTCCTTTTTCTCTTTTCTTTACTTGCTTTCTCTTTATACATAAATACAGGTAGCTAGCCCGCAACGAAATCGGGACAGGGGACTTTATTGGGCAGAAATGCTTCGGCTTGATATTTCGTAATGGTTTTACTGTTTTCCCCCTCCCCTTTCTATTTTTCTGTATCCTCAACAACATTGATCTATGCTACTGAAAAATAAAGTCTTTAAAAAAATAAATAAACATCAGCAGATGTAACATTAATGAAAGCTTTTTTTAAACAATACCATAATTTGATTTTGAAATATGGAGGTAAATGATGGGCCTGAATTATCACATTATGCGGAACAAAGCATGAATCATGGCTCAATAGTAACCTTACAACATGGAAATGCAACAACGCTGGCACTTAGCGGGTTATATAGTGAATTCCTTCATTTTTCTTCTGTGCGTCACTCTTGTCTTATACAGTGTTTGATTTGTAAATAAAACAAAGAATAAATGGAAACACATGCAAACACACATATATTAGAAAGGACTGAGATATGCAGATTAACATGGAAAAAAATTCTACAGTGGAGGATCAGATTGACGTTAACATGAGGCTCTTTCTTCTATAACGTGTCTGCTGCTAATAGAGACAAAGCTAAACCGTACAGATGTCGCAATGCACATTATGGCTGGGGAAAGCTGGTCCAAGAACATCCTTGCACTGCTTTTGTAAACAATTTACATTTGCGAAGCCCCAAAGCTTCTAATTGTGTTTTGTTCCACACGGTGTAATAGGAATAAGCACAGATGACACCTTTTTTTGTTACGATTTATACATGTTGCTGGGCTGGATACATTTGGTGGTTGCAGCCGCCCCTACGGGGAATAGGCGCGACCCTGCTCCTCCTGCACTATGTATGTATTTATTTTAGTTTTATAGAAAATATTACCCACCATAGGGCATGAAATTATTTGCAAATAAAATTGATGAGATCAATAAACTTTTTCATTGTTAATTATTTTTTATTTAATCAATTTTTTTTTTACTTTAACGGTTTGTTACTTTTAGCGAGAAAGGTGTCCAGCACAGGAGAGCGCTTATTGGTGTAAAAAATTATTAATTTTTTTACAGAGCAACCGCCCGTCCCCGTAGGAGCGTCTAGGCACAGACCTACTTTGCTGCATTATAAATCTGGCCCTGGCCCCATCCCGCTTCCTTGACCACCTTCACCCTGCAGACTTTGGGAGACAGATACAGGAGGACCCTACCCTATCAGTATACCGAGCTAAGGCTGGAGTTGACCCTGGGGTACTGGGAGGGAACAGTTTCAGTGAGCCCAGATGAAAGAGGGATCTAGGAAGGGGGCTGCACAAATTTCCAAGAAGCAGCTCCTAGTACCAACTGGAATGGCCTATTTTGGATAGGACATGATATTCACTTGAACAGACACCCCCGGTTCTCACCAGGCCCTACACCTCTTTATCCCAAACATTTTTGTAGCCTGTGATACATGTACAGTGATAAAGGGTCAAATAGCGTTGGCTAGATGCCTGGGATACATAGTTACATAGTTATATAGGCTGAAAAAAGACATGCGTCCATCGGGTTCAGCCTCTCCCACATAACCTACTGCTGTTGATCCAAAAGAAGGCAAAAAACCCAGTCTGAAATATGCAACATACTGGGAAAAAATTCCTTCTTGACCCCAGAATGGCAGTCAGATTTCTCCTTGGATCAAGAAGCTTTTACCCACATATTAAATATTATAACAACCCTTAATATTCTGTGTCTGCAGGAAGTCATCCAGTCGTTTTTTAAAAGTCTGTACAGACTCTGACCCAACCACCTTAACAGGCAGAGAATTCCACAGCTTTATTGTTCTCACCGTAAAATAACCCTTCCTATGCTTTAAGCTAAATTTTCTTTCTTCCAGTCTAAATGGATGACCCCTTGTCCTATGTATAGACCTGTTAATGAATAGGTTATCAGACAATGGTTGATAATGGCCCCGTATATATTTATATAAGGTTATCAGATCCCCTCTAAGGCGCCGTTTCTCTAAACTAAACAGGTTTAAGCTTGTTAGTCTTTCCTCATAACATAACCCTTGCATTCCCCTTATTAATTTAGTTGCCCGTCTCTGCACTTTTTCTAACGCTATAATATCTTTTTTTAAGACAGGTGCCCAAAATTGCACGGCATATTCAAGGTGCGGCCTGACCATTGATTTATACAGAGGCAAAAGTATGTTTTCATCCCGTGAGTGAACTCCCCTTTTAATGCATGCCAATACTTTGCTGGCCTTGGCGGCTGCTGTTTGACATTGCACATTGTTATTTAGTTTGAAGTCTATCATTATTCCCAAATCCTTCTCCTGCTTGGATTTCCCTAACTCCGTACCATTTAGGGTATAAATTACTTGCGTGTTCTTCACTCCAAAGTGCATAACTTTGCATTTATCTAGATTAAATCTCATCTGCCATTTAAGTGCCCAGTCCCCCAATTTATCTAAATCCCTCTGCAGCGAAGTAACATCCTGCTCACATTGTATTACTTTTCCTAGTTTTGTGTCATCTGCAAACACTGATACATGACTTTCAATGCCTATCTCAAGGTCATTTATAAATAAATTGAATAGTATTGGTCCTATAACAGACCCCTGAGGGACACCACTTACCACTGGTGTCCATCTTGAAAATGTACCATTTATGACCACTCTCTGTACCCTATCTTTTAGCCAGTTTTCTATCCAAGAACAAGTATTTTCATCTAGACCAATTTTTCTTAAATTTAAATAGTAACCTTTTGTGTGGAACTGTGTCGAAAGCTTTGGCAAAATGCAAGTAAATCACATCCACTGCGACCCCCTGATCTATACTTCTACTTACTTCCTCATAGAACGTAATTAGGTTAGTCTGACATGATCTGTGTTTCATGAAACCATGCAGATTTTTGCCAATTACATTATACCTCCCAATAAATTCCTGAATATTATCCCTTAGTAACCCCTCAAATACTTTGCCAGCCACAGATGTTAAGCTCAGGGCCGGATTAACATAGGGGCAGATGGAGCAGCAGCTCCAGGCCCATGCCCCAGAATAGGCCCAGAGAAAAAATAACAATGTCTGCATTTATGAACATGTGGACCCCATTATCTCCAACACCATAGCAGCTACAGGGTCATATGAGGTATCACTGGAAAGGCCAGAGTATGCCCTTTCCAATGATACCAAACATGACCAGGTTTCATGTAACAATAAAAATAAAATAATAAATATTACTTTATTTTTTCTTTCTAACACAGCAATACTTTCCACTTTTCAATTGTAAAGTGAACAATGATGCTGCACTAACTCACCATCTCAAGTGTGGAGGTGATGGCATGATCCGTTATTACGAATTGTTACACCAAAAACCTAAACCGCCGCACTGCAGCAAAGTGCATTGGGGGAGTGACTTTGGAACCCTGCGTTACTAATCTTTACACCTTACAAGGTCAAGGGACGTGTCATTGGACAGGTCAGCGTCTGGCCTTTGCATTAATACCAAACATGACCATGTAAAATCTAAAAAGAAAACCTAAAAACTTCTTATCTTTTTATTTTTAGTTCCAATGCAATGGCATTGTCCATTTGTCACTTATAAAATGAGCAATACCACTGCCATTACTCACCTTCTCCTTTCCCATGCTGGGAGCAAGATCAGTGTTTATACATAGTCATATTATTCAAAAAACACCTTCCTCTAAAACACAAGGGAAATATTTCATTTTTTTTGGTTAAAATTGTATATTTTCTCAGAAAAATGCAATAACAGGATCCCATTTTAAAAAAATTAACAAGAATTCCCTATAGAATATATAACCACAAAGGTTTGGATGATAAAATGTGAAAAAATTATTTTACATGCTTTAAATGATTGAAATCTGAATGTAAATTTACTCACACAGTATCTGCCTGGTTAGATATATCAGTATCTGCACTAGAACCTAAAATATGCTTTCATTTCACAAAATTCCAAAAAAAGCCACCAAAATCTTCAGCTCCAGGCCCATAGAGATCTTAATCCGGCCCTGGTTAAGCTCACAGGTCTATAATTCCCAGGCACAAATTTTAAACCTTTCTTAAATATAGGGACCACATCAGCTTTTCTCCAATCCTCTGGTACTATTCCTGAAAGAAAAGAATCTTGAAAGATTAAGAACAGAGGTTTACATATTTCAACACATAGCTCTCTCAGTACTCGTGGGTGAATTCCATCTGGCCTGGGGCTTTATTCACATTCACATTGTTTAATTTCTGCAAAACCTTGTCCTGAGTCAACCAGTCACTTTGTATTAGTAAGTTTTTATTAATGAATTTCATGTCTCCTGTTATAGGTTTCTCTTTGATAAATACTGAAGAAAAATAATCATTTAAAATTTCTGCCTTATCCTGATCTTCCGTTAACAATAACCCTAACTCAGATTTTAGTGAACCTACATTTTCACTCTTGGGTTTTTTAGAATTTATGTACCTAAAGAATCTTTTAGGGTTGGTTTTGCTCTCTTTGGCTATTTCTTTTTCATTTTCTAGTTTAGCCCATCTAATCGCATTTTTACATGCTTTATTGGCTGCCCTATATGCTTTATAGGATGCCTCAGATTTATCAAATTTAAAAGCTTTAAATGCCTTCTTTTTATTTTTTATTTTTTTTTCGATTGAGTCTTGTGGGGTGTTATTGGTATGCAGCCAATCACATTAACATTGTTCGGCAGGCATATTGGACTATTATTTCTAATTCCAAAAATAAGTTTATTAAAATATTTAAGTTTTATTTATCGCTAGCTGCACCATCTTTCTTCTGAGCTTTACCCAGACAATCCTGCATCTTCATCGCTTCTTACAGCTCTATTTTCTTATGTTTCATTTTTGTGGGGTTATTTTGACATAGGGAAGACCAGGGTTCTCCCCTATATAATTAACCCTTTTTGGCCCATAGGTTGTGCTGCAGCCTGCCGGCTGTCTATATTAACCTCTAACTCAACAGCTTAGGGTTGGCACTGGGGTCCAGAGATCCCCCTTAAGTAAGCAACCCAGCATGCTGGTAGACCAAGCAGGATCACGTAATGGCCATGGCCTATCAGCTGGGCTGGTCCTGGATTTCAAGGTTGAAATGCACCACTGTGAGGAATCGGATCTCACAGCTTTGAAAATTAGGCTGAACACTTTTTACCAATTTCAGTGACATCATATTGCCACTAAGTGAATCCTGCTTTTAGTATTTCTGTAAAATGTGGCTAGTTATATACTATTAGTCCATTATCCATTTCTGCTTTATAAAGGCAGAGAAAAATCAAACATGATACATACTGCAGCTTGAATAGAAAAGGGTTGATTTACTACACAATTTTATTTAAGCAAAAAAAATTGCTCTTTAGTAAATAAATAAAACTAAATAAAACTCTATCAGAAGCAATATCCCAACACAAACCAATAATAAACCACCCCCACCACTCCCAGATGCCCCCCCTGCTACCCTCTGCCACTTCATCCCAGCCACTGAGGAAGAAGTCAATACCTTAGTGTCCTCCTCACATCTCGCTATTTGCCTGCTTGACCCCATTCCCTCACATCTAATACCTCCACTCTCCTTCTCCCTCATCCCTGCTCTCACACACATCTTCAACCTATCTCTCTCCACCGGCTCCTTCCCATCCGCCTTCAAACATGCACAGGTTACCCCTTTACTAAAGAACCCTTCCCTCGATCCCAACTCTCCATCCAACTACCGTCCTGTATCCCTGCTTCTGGTCACCTCTAAGCTCCTGGAAAAACTAGTCTTCAACCACCTCTCCCTCCTCCTCTCCTCTAATTCCTTACTTGATTCCCTGCAATCAGGCTTCCGTTACCTACACTCAACCAAAACTGCCCTCACCAAAGTCGCCAATGGCTAGGAACTCACAAGGGCTTGCTTGTCAGTGGTCTACTTCCCAAGTGGGCTATTTTCAAGTGGGAGTTTAAAAACAGGAGTTCTGCTTGTACTGGTCTGTGGTTTGTATCTCTAGAGGGAGAGAAACCTCTGTTTTATTTATCCATTTGTTTTATTTCTCTTTTTGGGGATTTTTTTTTCCTCTGTTGTGTTTTGTTTTTTTCCCCTGTGTGCTGCTGGTGGCTTGTTACATAGTTACATAGTTACATAGTTATATAGGCTGAAAAAAGACATGCGTCCATCGGGTTCAGCCTCTCCCACATAACCTACTGCTGTTGATCCAAAAGAAGGCAAAAAACCCAGTCTGAAGCGCTCGCCAATATGCAACATACTGGGAAAAAATTCCTTCTTGACCCCAGAATGGCAGTCAGATTTCTCCTTGGATCAAGAAGCTTTTACCCACATATTAAATATTAATAACCCTTAATATTCTGTGTCTGCAGGAAGTCATCCAGTCGTTTTTTAAAAGTCTGTACAGACTCTGACCCAACCACCGCAACAGGCAGAGAATTCCACAGCTTTATTGTTCTCACCGTAAAATAACCCTTCCTATGCTTTAAGCTAAATTTTCTTTCTTCCAGTCTAAATGGATGACCCCTTTCCTATGTATAGTCCTGTTAATGAATAGGTTATCAGACAATGGTTGATAATGGCCCCGTATATATATTTATATAAGGTTATCAGATCCCCTCTAAGGGCCTTTTTCTCTAAAACTCAGGTTTAAGCTTGTTAGTCTTTCCTCATAACTTAACCCTTCCATCCCCCTTATTAATTTAGTTGCCCGTCTCTGCATTTTTCTAACGATATAAATATCTTTTTTTAAGACAGGTGCCCAAAATTGCACGGCATATTCAAGGTGCGGCCTGACCATTGATTTATACAGAGGCAAAATATGTTTCATCCCGTGAGTGAACTCCCCTTTTAATGCATGCCAGTACTTTGCTGGCCTTGGCGGCTGCTGTTTGACATTGCACATTGTTACTTAGTTTGAAGTCTATGATTATTCCCAAATCCTTCTCCTGCTTGGATTTCCCTAACTCCGTACCATTTAGGGTATAAATTGCTTGTGTGTTCTTCACTCCAAAGTGCATAACTTTACATTTATCTAGATTAAATTTCATCTGCCATTTAAGTGCCCAGTCCCCCAATTTATCTAAATCCCTCTGCAGCGAAGTAACATCCTGCTCACATTGTATTACTTTTCCTAGCTTTGTGTCATCTGCAAACACTGATACATGACTTTCAATGCCTATCTCAAGGTCATTTATAAATAAATTGAATAGTATTGGTCCTATAACAGACCCCTGAGGGACACCACTTACCACTGGTGTCCATCTTGAAAATGTACCATTTATGACCACTCTCTGTACCCTATCTTTTAGCCAGTTTTCTATCCAAGAAAAAAGTATTTTCATCTAGACCATTTTTTCTTAATTTAAGTAGTAACCTTTTGTGTGGAACTGTGTCAAAAGCTTTGGCAAAATCTAAGTAAATCACATCCACTGCGACCCCCTGATCTATACTTCTACTTACTTCCTCATAGAACGTAATTAGGTTAGTCTGACATGAACTGTGTTCTGCTGAAACCAATGCTACATTTGTATCATCAATCTTAACTCAAATTCCATCCAATAATATTCCTGAATATTATCCCTTAGTAACCCCTCAAATACTTTCCCAGCCACAGATGTTAAGCTCACAGGTCTATAATTCCCAGGCACAAATTTTAAACCTTTCTTAAATATAGGGACCACGTCAGCTTTTCTCCAATCCTCTGGTACTATCCTGAAAGAAAAGAATCTTGAAAGATTAAGAACAGAGGTTTACATATTTCAACACATAGCTCTCTTAGTACTCGCGGGTGAATTCCATCTGGCCCTGGGGCTTTATTAACATTCACATTGTTTAATTTGTGTAAAACCTTGTCCTGAGTCAACCAGTCACTTTGTATTAGTAAGTTTTTATTAATGAATTCATGTCTCCTGTTATAGGTTCTCTTTGATAAATACTGAAGAAAAATAATCATTTAAAATTCTGCTTTATCCTGATCTTCAGTTAACACATAACCCTGACTCAGATTTTAGTGAACCTACATTTTCACTCTTGGGTTTTTTAGAATTTATGTACCTAAAGAACTTTTAGGGTTGGTCTTGCTCTCTTTGGCTATTTCTTTTTCATTTTCTAGTTTAGCCCATCTAATCGCATTTTTACATGCTTTATTGGCTGCCCTATATGCTTTATAGGATGCCTCAGATTTATCAAAATTTAAAAGCTTTAAATGCCTTCTTTTTATTTTTCATTTCCTTAGTTACCTTCCTACTACCACATTGGTTCAGTCTGTTTCTTTTATATTTATTAACCAGTTGGAATATATTGTGACGTGTAGTTTTCTAGTGTTAGTTTAAAGATATTCCACTTATCCTCAGTGTTTTTCGTGAAAGAGTTTCTGCCCAGTCAATGACATTGAGAGCTTCCTTTATTTTAATAAAGTTGGCCTTTTTAAAATTATATTTTTAGCATGGCCCCTTATGAATGTGTTTTTTGAGTTTATTTCAAAAGTCACCATGTTATGGTCGCTATTTCCCAACTGTTCTTTTACATTAATATTTGAGAAAAGATCCACATTATTTGTTATAACCAGGTCCGACAGTTATCCTCTCTAGTTTGGTGTTTCTACCAGTTGTGACATGAGGTTCATTTAAAATGTTCAGAAACCGGATTCCCTTTGCTGAATTACTAGTCCCACACTATCCAATTAATGTCCGGGTAATTAAAATCTCCAATAATTAAAGTGCTACCATGTTCTGCAGCCTTCCTAATTTGCTCTAACAGTTGTTCTTCCTCATCATTATCTATATTAGGTGGTTTATAGCATATGCCAACCAATAATTGACTTCCCTGTTTATTCCCCAACGAAATATTTACCCATAAGGATTCCACATTTCCCTCATCGCTTTCCAGTTGTGTAATATTAGGCTTTAAATCCTGATTTACATATAAACACACTCCACCCCCTTTCTTATGTTTCCTATCCTTTCTAAACAATGTATAACCGTTTAAGTTTACAGCCCAGTCATGCGTTTCGTCCCACATGTTTCTGTTATTCCTATAATGTCGTATTGCTTAGTGTATGCTATTACTCTAGTTCCCCCATCTTGTTATTAAGGCTCCTTGCATTAGCAAGCATACATTTAATGTTGTTCTCTACCCACACATGCTGAATGCGACTTTACATTACATGCCTCCACTGTTCTGACATTACCCATCCCCCCGGCTCCACCCCCCTTAGTCTGAACTGAAACCCTTCCGCTATCTGCTCTGTCTCCATTTTGTAAGATACTGTATCCCTCCCCCCCTTCCACTAGTTTAAAGTCTCCTCCAACCTTTTAACCATCCTCTCCCCTAGCACAGCAGACCCTCTTCCATTAAGGTGCAATCTATCACAACTATACAGATTGTACCCCAGTGCAAAATGAGCCCAGTGCTCTAAAAACCCAAAGCCCTCCTTCCTGCACCAAGCTGTTAATTGGGGTGTGTTGCCTGTCAGGTGATTGCATTTGTGTGGCTACATAAACTCACTGGTAACTCCCTGAGCTTGTGCACAAGGGCTTGCTTGTCAGTGGCCTACTTCCCAAGTGGGCTATTTTCAAGTGGGAGTTTAAAAACAGGAGTTGAAATAACTGGTACGAATTGTTATTTATATATTTGTTATCTTGTTGTGGGTATTAGTGATGAGCCGAACACCCCCGTGTTCGGTTCGCATTCGAACTCGAACAATTTCAAAAGTTCGAGTCCGAACACGATTCGAAACTCAATGCAAGTCAATGGGACTCGAACGTTCGCATATTAGAGTGCCCTCCAAGAGGGCATATAAGCAAGATATTTGCCATAAAAGGTGTATGGGGGTCCGGATAGTGCCCTGGGGGACAGGAAACAAGCACAAAAAGTAAAAAAACAAAAAACGTTTTTAAAGGAACAGTGAGTTTTCCATGAAATAAAAGGTTAAGAATAAAAAACAAAAATTTCCTTCAAATATTGTGCCTAGGAGGTCCCCATAACCTGCCCGTGAAGTGGCGGATTTGTAGGATGTATAGAAACATTTAAAAACAAAAAAATGACATTTCAAATTATGGTAAATAGTTTTCCTTTAATCTATTCATAAACAACGGCTTGGGGCGGCAGCCTGTATGAACAGAGGAGACATTTTAGGACACGCAGAACAAGTTTAGTGATTTTTTTGGCTAAATTATGGTGAAACTTATGCAGGCTTTGGATGAAAGTAACAATAGGTGCTTTAAAATTGGGCCTTTAGTGTCGGCAACCGTGCCGTCACACCGTAACCCCTCTGTGGTATTGTGGAAGAGTGCAGGGTTGGACCCTGCGGTCCAATATTAAAATGATATGAATCTGGTACAGCTGTCAGTGCACCCAAATATTGTGCCTTTGGTGGCAGCAGGTGCCTTCACACCCTAACCCCTTTGAGGTATTGTGGAAGAGTGCAGGGTTGGACCCTGCGGTCCAATATTAAAATGATGTGAATCTGGTATAGGCGTCAGTGGCAGTGCACGCAAATATTGTGCCTTTGGTGGCAGCAAGTGCCTTCACACCGTAACCCCTTTGTGGTATTGTAAGAGTGCAGTGGTGGAGGTTTTGGGAATGCAGAAGAGATCCCCGATCTATTCAGTTACGTCAGCATCAGGGGATTGATAGCTGCTAATCCAGGACTGATTAATTTTGATAAATGTCAGCCGGTCTACAGAGTCGGTGGACAGACGCACTCTTTTGTCTGTGACAAAACCTCCAGCGGCACTGAACGTCCTTTCAGAAAGTACGCTGGATGAAGGGCAACCTAGTAGCAGCATAGCATATTGGCTAAATTCTGGCCAGTGATCCAATCTCGACACCCAGTAAGTCAGTGGATCATCTGCTGTAAAGGTATCCAGGTCTGCCATTGCCCCTAGGTAGTCCTGCACCATATGGTGAAGACGCTGGCAATGGGTGCCTACATTTGACGTCCCTGGGCGTCGTGGACTAAAAAAATTTAAAAAGGCATCAGTCAAGCGGCCCCGGCCTTCACCGCTCTTCCTCTGATCATCTGCAGCCTCAGAAGCACCTGTGTCACTTGGTAACCTACCAGTGCCTGGAAAGGTGTTACACAAGTGTCGCTTTAGAGCGTACTCAAGTTGTTTCATTCGGTCCTCCCTCTGTGCGGGCAGGATGAGCTCTGCAACTTTACCCTTGTATCATGGATCAAGAAGGCTTGCCAACCAGTAATGATCCCTCTCCTTGATAGCACTAATCCTGGGGTCCTTTAGCAGGCTTTGCAGGATAAGGGAGCCCATGCAGTGTAGGTTGGAGGTGACATTAGCTTCTGAGTCTTCCTGGTCAATGAGGATGACCCCATCGTGCACTTCCTCCTCCCAGTACTAGTCCTTGGGTTTCTGGGCACACAAAACCCTCCCTTGAGGAATCCCCACCTTCAATGCCCCCACTACTTAAATATTCCTTCTCATCCTCCTCTTGTCTGATCTGAGAACCCGCAGGAATGTTGTCTGCATAAAGACTGGGGCCTTGAGAGCTAGGGAAGGCCTCCTCTTCCTCCCACTGCTCTGCCTCTAGTGCCACATCTATAATTCCCCGCAGAGAGCGCTCCAGCAGGAACACTAAAGTAATTGTGTCACTGATGCATGCACTGTCCCTGCTCACCATCCTCGTTGCCTCCTCAAATGGTGACAGTACAGTGCATGCATCCTTGATCATCAGCCACTGCGGGGGGGAAACAAGTTGACCTGAACCTGTCCTTGTGCCATACTCACACAGGTACTCATTGATGGCCCTCTGCTGCTTGTGCAGATGCTGCAGCATTGCTAATGTCGAGTTCCACCTGGTGGGCATGTCACAGATCAGACGGTTTGTGGGAAGGTGGAATTCTCTTTGAATTTCTGCCAGGTGAACACTTGCTGGGAATGACCGTCTGAAGTGGCTGCAGACTTTTCTGGCCTGGCTGAGAAGCTGTGCCAGCCCTGGGTACCTGGTTAGGAAATGCTGTACCACCAGATTTAGGACATGTGCTAGGCATGGTACATGCGTCAACTTACCCTGGCGTAGGGCGGAGAGAATGTTGCTGCCATTATCACAACTGACCATTCCCAGCTGAAGCTGGTGTGGTGTTAACCATCTCTGCACCTGCTCCTGCAGAGCTGACAGAATTTCTGGCCCGGTGTGGCTCCTGTCCCCTAAACAAACCAGCTCAAGCACAGTATGGCATCTTTTTGCTTGAGCCATTGCGCAGCCCCTGCCACGCGTCGGTTTAACTGCCACTTCGCCAGAGACAGAGAAGGAAAAGAAGGAGGCGGAGGAAGAGGTGGTGGAGCAGACAGACCTCATACAAGCAGCTTTCTGGAGGCGTGGTGGATGAACAAGCTCCAGCACAGAGCCCCATCCTGGATCCCTCCCAGCTGCAAGCAGAGTTACCCAGTGTGCCATCAAGGAAATTTAACGGCCCTGTCCATGCTTGCTGGACCATGTGTCTAAAGTCATGTGCACCTTGCTGCTGACTGCCTTTCCCAATGACTCCATAACATTGTCTTCCACGTGCTGGTATAGTGCTGGAATGGCCTTCCGTGAAAAGAAATGGTGTTTTGGAACCTGCCACTGTGGTACAGCACATTCAGCAAATTCACGGAAGGAAGCAGAGTCCACCAGCTGGAAAGGCAGGAGCTGTAATACGAGTAATTTTGCCAAGCTGGCATTTAGATGCTGTGCTTGGGGATGGTTGGGACTATATTTTTTCTTACGCTGCAGCAGCTGGGGCAATGTAATCTGACTGCGTAAATCTTCAGCTGATGGGATGATGTCACATTCTGAGGAAGGACCTGGTACACCCATTACTATAGCATCATCCCTGTCAGTGGAGGTTGTAGGCAATCACATGGCAGGACATATAGTGGGGGTAGAGACAGATGAGGAGGAGGAGGAGGACCTATGCAAAGTGTTGTGCCAATGGGATGCGTGGCAGGTGGTCATATGTCGCCTCAAGCATGTGGTACTCAAGCGTGGGATGTTTTTTCCATGCTTAATCCTCATCTGACATAGATTACAAATAGCAATGGTGCGGTCTGCTGCACATTTCTTAAAAGAACTCCCAGACAGCAGAGTTCCTGTACATGTGCTTTGAGACAACAGCGTTCTGCACCTGAGCAGCTGTGACTTCTGATGCCTTGGACTGGCTACGGTTGCTCATAGAGGACGTTGTGCCTCGTGTTGTGCCTCCTCCTCCTCCTCACTTGACTCCTCTGTTTGATCATGCACCCAGGTGGAGTCAGTGACCTCATCATCGTCATCTCCCCCTATCTCCTCGTCACTGGAGCCAACATGGCAGTATGCTGCAGCTGCTGGGGCAACATGAGTGCCAGTTATATGTGTGTCATCACTGGCACCCCCTTCCTCTAGGTTGATTATACTCCCTTCCTCAACCTCAGAGTTTGAATCGGAGCACTGTAGTTGCTGTGCATCCTCAAGCAGCATGTCACTGTCATTGTAGTCACACAATTCAGCTGACTCCTCCGTGTATGTTGGTGAGGCTACGGCAGAGTGGCTGTGGACATGGAGGCTGCATTAGATGCTTTGGCAGCTGAGGTGGACTGTAAACCACTACAAGTCTGGCTGGCAGAGGACTCAGAGGTTGAGGGTGGCCTGGTTAGTCAATCCACCAAATCCTCTGTATGTTGCTGCTGCTTAAGACAGCCAGCACCAGTTAGAAAGGACAAGAGGATGCACCACGTCCACGATGACCAGAGGCACAGCCTCCCGACACAGAGGCTGCTTGCCCTCTTATCTGTGTCTGGGAGCGTCTGCCTGTCCTTTTTAGTCTTTCTGACATGGTGAGTGATATATAGATTAAAGATATACAGAACTCTGATTCAACTCTGTTATAAAAATTGGAGATATGCAGAACTCTGATTCAACTCTGGTGTAAAGATTAAAGATTTCCAGAACTCTGGTATAACTCAGTGAGATAGCTGGCAGCCAGTGACAAGACACAGATTAAAATTCGCAGAAATCTGATACAAATCTGTGAGACCCCCTGATAAAACCCCGATAGCTGGCAACAGTGACAAGACACAGATTACAATTCCCAGATATCTGCTACAAGTCTGTGAGACCCCCTGATGGGTGGCAGTGACAAGACACAAATTACAATTACCAGGAACCTCCTATAAATCAGTGAGACCCCCTGATGGGTGGCAGTGACAAGACACAGATTACAATTCCCAGATATCTTGTAGAAGTGAGACCCCCCAATAGCTGCTGGCAGTGAGAACACACAGATTACAACAATTCCCAGATATCTTGTAGACGTGAGACCCCCCTATAGCTGCTGGCAGTGAGAATACACAGATTACAACAATTCCCAGATATCTTGTAGAAGTGACACCCCCAATATCTGCTGGCAGTGAGAACACACAGATTACACCATTTCCCAGATATCCTGTAGAAGTGAGACCCCCCAATAGCTGCTGGCACTGAGAAGACACTCTAACAGAACAATCTCCTCTCAAAAAACACGTGCTGGGGCTGTGTGAAGCCTTATATAGTGTGCTGCGGGACTTAGCTCTGTGAGCCCATGATTGGCATAATTTGTCCCAATCAGGACTCTGAGCCGTGATTGGCATAGTCTTGCACCTGACCTGTGGTCAGGTGCAAGGCTGTAGCCAATTACAAGCTTCAGGCCAGTGAAAAGTGCATTGTGGTCCATTGTAGTGTATTGTGGGTGAACTCGAACCGAACACGCGGAAATGTTCGGAGTTCGGCAAACAGCCGAAGTGGGTATGAGTGTTAGCAAACTTGGAGGTTTGACCCAGTGCACATCATGCTGCATGTCTGGAGGAATCCTTCCAGGGTCCATATCTCTGTAGCAAGTGTGAGCGTGTAGCTCTTCTGGAAGCTTGTACTGGAGATTATGAAGGGCAAATCGTAACGCTGAGGCAGATTGACAATCTTGAAAGGGGCCTGCTTCTCACGGAGCAAAGTATAGTTGAGGAATCTAGTAGTGTGGGAGGAGTGGAGTTAACTGGGGAACAGGTTGGTAGCTGGGCGTCAGTGCCACGTGGCAGCAGGGGGGGAGGGAAGAGTAAAAGGTTGGCTAGTCCTTATCTTGCGCACACAAACTGATTTGCCCCTTTGAGCAAAGATGTTAGGTGCATCTGCTAAGGTGTAGCAGTACTAGAGGAGGCTGCTCCCTCTAACAGCAGGGAGATCAACAGGGAGTGATGGAGGTGGAGGTGGGGCATTTTTCTAGGGGAGGAGCAATGGTGTTGGGGCATTTTACTGGGGGGGAGTGATGGTGCATTTTACTTGGGGGGAGTGATGGTAGTGGGGCATTTTACTGGGGGGGAGTGATGGTGGAGGGGCAAATTTTCTGGGGGGAGTGATGGAGGTGGTGGGGCATCTTTCTGGGGGGGTGATGGAGGTGTTGGGACATTTTACTGGGGGGAGTGATGGTGGTGGGGCAAATTTGCTGGGGGGTGATGGATGTAGGGCATTTTACTGGGGGGGTGATGGTGGTGGAGCATTTTAGGGGGGGGTGATGATGGCCACCCAGGTGACCTCACTTACAAGGTTTGAACTGTCTGGTGCTGCTCGGCTGAGGACTCCTCTTCGAGTGTTCAAGAGCTAGCTACCTCCAGCCAGCTCCACGTGCAGTGAAGTTAGGTGGTGACTGGTCTCTTCAGCTGCATCCTGGGTGGAGTCTGGAAACGTCACATGGCCGGCGTGCCCTGTGATGTCATCAAAGGGGGCCAGCCACCATCTTTGATGCTCCACAGCTTTGAAGAGCTGCCGGCTCTGGCTGCGCTCCCTTGCAGCTGCACCCTCCCTACAGCCCTGTTTGAGGCTTGCTGTTTTCTCAGGGGGGGGCAATTGCCATGTGCCCCCTGGTCTGCCAGAGTGCCGCGGATCATTATCGAAGAGGCATTACAGCTCCACCAGCGCTCCCCGCAGTATGGCGCCCTAGGCAAGCGGCTTATTTGCCTTACAGAAGCGCCGGCCCTGGTCACGACCCACTACTTGGGAAACACTGCCTTAGATTTCTATTTTGTTTAGGGTTTTTTATTGGTCTTTCCTTTCTTTCTCAACATATCTACTTTGCCTTATTATAAATCCTGCTCTAGTTATTGGTTCTTTTTTTCTTTTGTTTTCATATGTACCAACCCTTCTCTTCTGTACCCTGAACTATAGTTTCCAGTAAATGTTGAATTAAAATCAAATAAAGAAAATTAAATAAATAATAATGCCTAAAACTGCTTTAGCATGAGGTTGTGAAGTAGCTCATCACTATGAATACAGTTGTACACGGTCATGTGTTTGTTACTTTGTTTTCATATTGTTATGAAGTAATGCGTTATATCACGTATGAACTTTCAGATCTTTAAATAAAATAACTGTTAAGACAATATAATAGCAATAGTCACCATTAAACAATTAGATTCAAATGCTTGCAGCCAAACACTACATTGAATGATAAATATGTTAAAAGGAAGGCTGTCTCATTTTATGGGCTGTGAGCCTTTACACTTTTTCACATTCAACCTGTTCCTGTGAAATGTTCTTACCAGAATCATAAATAGGAGCCTTTCTTACAGGATAAATAATCGCAGTTGACACATTAAACTAATTTAAATTCACACGGTGAAAGGTGACCATTTTTTGGATCTTCGTACATTAAAGCTGATTAGTATTTCATTCAATATAAATATTTATATATATATTTTGCACATACAGTTATAAAACCTCTTTGATTTCTGCATTCCATGATCAATCACAATGGATTATATGTAGTAACATTTATTTCATATTGAGTCTGTATCTAATGTGTAGGTGTTTTGTTTCGAGTCCCTAATCGATATGCTGTGGCATTTCAGCTATGAATTATTGATTTAACACATGCTATTTCACTCCAGCATGCGCAGTAAGAGGTTTCTTCACTATTATTATTATTATTATTCTAGTGATGTTGTAATTATACTGCACCTCTGCAGTATAATTAATGCAGCATATGAATCCGCACACTGCGGAGTAGCACCTCTATTCTGCTTCCCTAAGCAAAGCTGTGAGGCGTGGGTGCTTTAGACTAGCTAAGTCTGTATTTGACCAGTAGTCACACGATGAAGTTTGGCAGATAGCTTCAACTCAGCAAAACGGACACGTAGAAAGATGAATCCAGTTGAAGAGTTTAATGATCAGACTGACAATCTTGTAATAGTGTACAGCAATGCAAGTAAAAATACATTAGTTTTGTCCAGCAGTGAGCACAGAATGGCTGCTATGTAACCAGGAAGTCCCTTAGAACAAGACATTGAGCAAAGGGGTGGAAACTAGCTGGATACAGCAAGCTAAGGAAACCCAGCAGGGAATCAGCTATGAAATCAGCTATGAAATCAATAGCATGTAAGCAGCAAAGGCAGATTCAACACAAAGAGGGAGGCCAACCTCCCATGGAGGCATTTTTTGAATGGCTTAGACCAATGGTGCTTTCCCTTTGGTCCAAGCTAATCCATTGCTTTCAGTTCCTCTCTGAGGCACTGAAGAGTGTAGGTTCAGGAAGTAGGCTGCACCACACATGCGCTGCAGACATCTCACTCTCTTGGCCAGCTTGAGCCTATGGAATTAGCTACTTTCAGCTATGCAAATTGCTTAGGCTCTGCGAGGGCAGGCTGCCGCTGCTGTGAAGAGATAATGCGCGCAGCAGCAAAGACAGACAGCGGGGGAGCGCGGAACAAGTGAGTTTACTTTTTTTATAATATTTTATTATTCATTCAGTAGTGATTTAATTAAAGTTGCTTTGTCTACCATCACCCCATACTTTGAGACACTTATTAAACGCAAGAAGCATCCCCAGTTTTCCCATAAGTTCTAATTCATTTCCTATGTTTCAATTACAGTTTATTTTATTGGGTTTTTGCCTCAACAGCACTTTCATTTTCACTAGTGCTGTGATTACTGCACTATCCATTTTGGAAAGAATCCCAGTTTACAAAATTGTTTATAAATTGCATACATTGTAGAATATTGCACACGTTGTTTTGTGGATTAAATTATGTTTCAGAAATTCAATTATTTTTGGGTCGCGACTTAATGACCAAGGATAAATGTGGGTCCTGAGGGTTCACAAGTTGAGAACGACTGATCTAAGGTATAAGAAGTGCTCTACTCACTGTAGAGTAATGAAGAGAAAACTCTCAGATGACAACAGAACAGAGTGATATACTATAGCAAGTGCACGGATAAACCCTAGTAAATGCAATGAAACCTAACTTTTTTTTTTTTTTTTTTGTATTCAAGGTTTTATTTTACATGTAAGTCATCAATACAGTAATCCGCACTTTCAAAAGACACATAGCGGGAGAATAACAATAAACCGTAGGTAAAAAAGGGGGCAGGGGAGGATAAACGACATCAAAAACAGAGCCTGGCAGAGAGTGCAGAGGGACATCAGGAAAAATAGTTTGTTTCTTTTTTCTCCCCCTAAAGTAAATTTAAAAAAAAAAAAAAAAAAAAAAAGGGGGGAAGTGGGGGGATCGCCCAAGAGTGTGACATTCCTGGCTCACCCCAGGAAACGTAAGGTATTCTGGGGGCCATAGAAGAGATCACAGGGGCCGGGGGACCTAGGGCCAGGAGAGACGGCCAGAGCCATGGTGGCCGCTCAAGTGGCACGCCCAGGACCACCCAGTGTCCCTCAGCCACAAAAAAAAAAAAAAAAAAAGAAGGGGGGGGGAAAGGTGTGGGGAGGGCAGAATACCTGACGTCCCAATGGTCTCAGAGTCCTACGTGCCAAGGTCTGCAAGAAGTCCGCCCGTATTGATATTCACTCAAGATAACTATATCAATAAAAAGGGGGGGGGTGGGGGAGGGAATCAGCCAGTAATAGCAATAAACATAGGGACGGGCCATCTCAAGGGGGGGGGGGGGGGGGAGTGCAGGGTCCAATAGAAGGAAATCATAGCGATAAACATAGGAATGGGACCATCTCAAGGGGGGGGTGGGTGCAGAGTCCATAGGGGGTATACAAAAAAAAAAAAAACAGCATAACACACTGCTGGTAAAACATTGGCGTAGTAGCCCCGGCGAGACAGTCTCAGGCGACCAGTGCCATCAGGCTCCTGGTCAAAGAGGGGCAACACGTCTTCAGCCCGGGTCCGATTGTAGAGGATCCGCAGCCCTATTTCCATGGCAAGTAGACGCCGTGGCGTTTGGAGGGCGCATGCCGACGTCCAGTAGAGTCCGTGCTTCGTCCGGTGTGGCCACGGAGTGCACAGTCCCTCCGTGCAGTATCAGCAAGGAGCCAGAAGGGCCCCAACGATATCTGAGTCCCCGGTCTCTCATGTGGGTTGTCACGTCACGGAAACGGCGACGTGCCGCCAGGGCAAGAAACGATAAATCACGGTAGATGGTTACCTGCATATCATTGTAGGCCACCGACGGGACATTTCCCGCCTTCTTAAGCACTTTGGCATGAGCGGAGACATCAGTGGTGACGGCGATAACGTCTCTGGGGGCTGCGACAGGCGCAGCAGCCGCCTTACGCACTCGGAAGGCAGAGGTAACCGGCACTGGGAAGTCCGGAGGAAGAGTCAGCAGCATGGCCACCAGGCCCGAAACACATGGCAGCAGAGCTTCATCACTTACAGTTTCAGGGATCCCCCTAATCCGCAAGTTGCGCCGGCGATGTCTAGTCTCCAAGTCCAAAACTGTGGACGATAGGGCCGTGACCTGTTTCCGTAGGTCTTCCATTTGGGCCTGCACTCCCGGTCTCTCCTCCTCCAGTACTGACAGGCGGGCACCCATAGACACAGAGCCAGACGAGATGGCCGCAATTTCAGCTCTGACCTGAGTAAGGTCATTTTGCCACAGGGCCCTCAGATCCTCATATAGCTGCCGGATATCGTCTTTGGTCGACAGCTGCGGGCGTGGAGTGTCAGGCACCTCCGGACTGTGACAGGGTGAGCCATCCGGGGATACAGCTACGTCCGGGGTCACCTCCCGATATCGACACCCAGGACCAGTCCGTGATGCCCCCAGGGAAAGTCGAATATCCGGCTGAGCGGCTGCCTCCGATCCCTCCAGGCGCCTGCTTTTCTTCCCCATCCAGGCAGAAAGTACCAGCCGCGGAGTAGGCCGCAAACAAAGATGGCCGCCAGCAAGACACTGCAGGTTAGACGGTGCTGGGTCCGGGTAATAGTGCCTCCCGGGGGGGTCAAGGAAGGCACACCACGATCAGGGGAGACTACACAGTGGCTGCGGAGGTGAACCGATCTGCGGGCCGGGAGCTAAGGGTATAGAATCAGTCGGTATTACACTCAGCAACAGGAGCTCCCTCACCACACGTCCGCTCCATGAAACCTAACTTTAATATGTCTACAAGTGCAATACAACACACAGGGCCTGTGAATATCCCATACATAGGCTGAAAAAAGACATACGTCCATCGAGTTCAACCTTTCCCACATCAACTACTGCTGTTGAGCCAAAAGGTGGCAAAAACCCAGTCTGAAGTGCTTGCCAATATGCAACACATTGGGAAAAAAATCCTTCTTGACCGCAGAATGGTGGACAGATTTCTCCTTTGATCAAACAGCTTATTATATACCCACATATTAAATATTATAACCCTTAATATTCTGTTTTTCCAGGAAGTCATCCAGCCGTTGTTTAAAATTCTGTACAGACTCTGACCCAACCACCTCAGGCAGAGAATTCCACAGCTTTATGGTTCTCACTGTAAAATATCCCTTCTTGGGCTCTATTACATTCTTTGCGTTAAAACGCGGGCGCAAGGGAAGAAAAACTGCGCCCGCAGTTTTCCCCCTTCCGCCCACGTTTTAACTCTGGATTACAATGCAGGCACAATTGCGCGTTAAAATCAGGGATGCTCGTGGCAGTGCTGAGCGCAGCCGCGAGCATCCACTCGATGGAGTCCATAGGACTACATTGAGTTCCCCCCTGTCGGTCACATGACCAGCCACTTCTCGCCTCGCGAGATCCGGCCGGTCCGCGTAGTGATACGCATGGAGAGATGGGGGGAACTTTTTCCCCCAGTCTTTCCCTGCTCCCGCAGGCTGGAGGTCCTCGCCGCGGGACAGGAGGTGAGTATGTGATTTTTTTTTTTATTTTTTAGGCTGTGTTAACGGATTCTGCAGAAGCGGAATCAGTTAACACCAAGTCCTGGCTCTGGTTAACTTTTCGCTAACCAGAGCCAGCCGTTAATCAGCGCTGGGACTTTGTAATCCACCGCTGATTAACACTTTGCGATCCCCATGTTAAGTATAGGGAGTGCATACAGTAAATTTTGCGCAGAGAAGCACAAGGTACCAAACACAACGTGTTTCTTAACCCGTTTGCGTTTGGATTGTAATATGCTGTAAACACCGCAGCAAACGTTAATGAGCGTTAACGTTTGCGTGAAGAGTGTAATGGGGCCCCTTATGATTTAGGCTGAATTACCATTGATTTATAAAGAGGCAAAATTATCATCCCGAGAGTGAATTCCCCTTTTAATACATGCCAGTACCTCTCTGTACTGTCTTTTAGCCAGTGTTCTATCAAAGAACAATTTTCATCTAGACCAGTGGTTCCCAACCGCAGTCCTCAACAGGCCAGATTTTAAGGATCACCTTGGAGAAAAGAAGACTGAATCCTGAAATCACTGAGCAACAAATAATATCACCTGTGCTGTGCTTCAGATATCTGGAAAACCTGATCTGTTAGGGGTACTTGAGGGGGTGTGGTTGGGAATCACTGATCTAGAGCAATTCTTGACTAATTTAGACAAATTTCTTAATTTGAATAGTAATGTCTTGTGTGGAACTGTGTTGAAAGCTTTGGCAAAATCCAAGTAAATCACATCCACTGCGACCCCCTGATATATACTTCCACTTACTTCTTCATAGAATGTAATTAGGTTAGTCTGACATGACCTGTGTTTCATAAAACCATTCGGACATTTGCCAATTACATTATACTGCCCAATGATTTCCTGAATATTATCCCTTAGTAACACCTCAAATACTTTCCCAGCCACAGATGTTAAGCTCACAGGTCTATATTTCCCAGGCAGACATTTTTAACCTTTTTTGAATATACAGTCATGGCCGAAATTATTGGCACCCCAGACATTTTTCCAGAAAATCAAGTATTTCTCACAGAAAAGTATTGCAGTAACACATGTTTTGCTATACACATGTTTATTCCCTTTGTGTGTATTAGAACAAAAAAAAGGGAGGAAAAAAAGCAAATTTGACATAATGTCACACAAAACTCCAAAAATGGGCTGGACAAAATTCTTGGCACCCTCAACTTAATATTTGGTTGCACACCCTTTTGGAAAAAAATAACTGAAATCAGCCGCTTCCTATAACCATCAATAAGCTTCTTACACCTCTCACCCGGAGTTTTGGACCACTCTTCCTTTGCAAACTGCTCCAGGTCTCTCTTATTGGAAGGGCGCCTTTTCCCAACAGCAATTTTAAGATCTCTCCACAGGTGTTCAATGGGATTTAGATCTGGACTCATTGCTGGTCACTTCAGAACTCTCCAGCGCTTTGTTGCCATCCATTTCTGGGTGCTTTTTGACGTATGTTTGGGGTCATTGTCCTGCTGGAAGACCCAAGATCTCGGACGCAAACCCAGCTTTCTGACACTGGACTCTACAGTGAGACCCAAAATCCTTTGGTAATCCTCAGATTTCATGATGCCTTGCACACATTCAAGGCACCCAGTGCCAGAGGCAGCAAAACAACCCCAAAACATCATTGAACCACCACCATATTTCACTGTAGGTACTGTGCTCTTTTCTTTGTAGGCCTCATTCCATTTTCGGTAAACAGTAGAATGATGTGCTTTACCAAAAAGCTCTATCTTGGTCTCATCTGTCCACAAGACGTTTTCCCAGAAGGATTTTGGTTTACTCGAGTACATTTTGGCAAACTGCAGTCTTGCTTTTTTATGTCTCTGTGTCAGCAGTGGGGTCCTCCTAGGTCTCCTGCCATAGCGTTTCATTTCATTTAAATGTCGATGGATAGTTTGCGCTGACACTAATGCTCCCTGAGCCTGCAGGACAGCTTGAATTTCTTTGGAACTTGTTTGGGGCTGCTTATCCACCATCCGGACTATCCTGCGTTGCAACCTTTCAATTTTTCTCTTCCGTCCACCCACAGAGAGATTAGCTACAATACCATGGGTTGCAAACTTCTTGATAATGTTGCGCACTGTGGACAAAGGCAAATCTAGATCTCTGGAGATGGACTTGTAACCTTGAGATTGTTGATATTTTTCCACAATTTTGGTTCTCAAGTCCTCAGACCGGTCTCTTCTCCTCTTTCTGTTGTCCATGCTTAGTGTGGCACACACTGACACACAATGCAAAGACTAAGTGAACCTCTCTCCTTTTTATCTGCTTTCAGGTGTGATTTTTATATTGCCCACACTTGTTACTTGTCCCAGGTGAGTTTACAGGAGCATCACATGCTTGAAACAATCTTATTTATCCACAATTTTGAAAGGGTGCCAAGAATTTTGTCCAGCCCATTTTTGGAGTTTTGTGTGACATTATGTCCAATTTGCTTTTTTTCCTCGCTTTTTTTGTTTTTTTTCCAATACACACAAAGGGAATAAACATGTGTATAGCAAAACATGTGGTACTGCAATACTTTTGTGAGAAATACTTGATTTTCTGGAAAAATGTTTGGGGTGTCAATAATTTCGACCATGACTGTAGGAACAACAACAGCTCTTCTCCAATCCTCTGGTACGATTCCTGAAAGAAAGGAATCTTAAAAGATTAAAAATACAGTGGTTTTCTTATGTAAAAACACACAGGGTTATTCAAAGAGAATTGAAAAGTCACCGCACGTTCGGTGACTTTTCATTCCCTGAAATTCGGCGAGATTCAGCGATCCTAGTTTGCCGACCCTGCATTGTATTCAGCAAGCACCACAGGGCCGCCGTACTGCAGGAAAAATCCGCCGCAAACCCGCAGAACACTCACTGAAAAACCCGTCGAACTCTCACCGAACACTCACCGAAACCCACAGAAACAGCTGGATTAACCCCGCCGAACACGCCGGAGAAACCTGACTAGCCGCCGATCACAGCGCAGAGCAACCGCTTGAAAAACCTGACACGCAGACGAGTGAGGTGGAAAAAACCAAAACAGTCCGCTTGAAAGTTTGAAATTTGAAACGATGTTTGCAAAAAACTACTTAACGAAAATGCCTGGAATTTACTGTACATATAAGATCCAATGAATGATAATAAAAGGGGCAGTTACAGTAAAAAGAAAAAACAAACGGGAAACATTTTTTGCCCAAAAAATCCAAAAAACGTTTTACTGCAGAATATAATATTAAACGGTTTATTAGATATTGAATTTAAATGGAAATATTTTTAACATTGAAGCCTGAATCGCCTGAATAAATCTGTCGGATGAAACCACCGAACAGCAGGGCATTTCGGCAACTTTTCCCTGCTGTTTTGTGTTCTCTGAATAGACGAAGCATTGCTTCTCTATGGGAATTTCACTGCCCTCGAACAAGCTCCGTATGTGCAGGCAATTTGCCAACATTTGACGAACTACCTGCTCTCTGAATAGCCAAATAGCCAGGGTTATTCAAAGAGAATCGAAAAGCCACCGCACGTTCGGTAACTTTTCGTTCTCTTCAATTCGGTGCGATTTGGTGATCCCATTTCGGCGACCCTGCGGTGTATTCAGCAAGCATCACAGGGCCGTCACAGTGCAGGGAAAAGCCGACGAAAACTCACCGCAAAACCCAGGCGAATGCACACTGAAACCCGCAAAAACATCTGGATTAACCATGCCGAAGAAACCCGAACACGCCGAAGAAACCCGAACACGCCGGAGAAACCCGAGCAGGAGCCGATCAGAGCGCAGAGCAGGCGCCGGAAAAACCCGACACCGCAGACGAATGGAGTGAAGGAAAAAAAAATACGCTTGAATGTTTGAAAAGTGAAACGCTGTTTGCAAACAAACTACTGAGTGAAAATGTCTGAAATTTACATATGAGGTCCAATGAATGATAATAAAAAGGGCTGTTACAGAAAAAAGGAAAAAAACTTTAAAATCCTTTTTAAAAAAAAACAGAATTTTTTTGCAAACAAATCCCGAAAAATGCTTATAAGATCATATAAAATCTATAAATAAAGAGACTTTTTACTGCAGAATATTATAATAAACGGTTTATTACATATTGAATTAAAACAGGAATATTTTTAACATTGAAGCCTATGGGATTCGCCTGAATAAACCTGTCGCATTAAGCCACCGAATGGCAGGGCATTTCGGCAACTTTTCACTGCTGGTTCTTGTTCTCTGAATAGACGAAGCTATGGGGATTTCACTGCCCTCCAACAGGCACCGAACAGACACCGTATGTGCAGGCAATTCGCCAACATTTGGTGAATTGCCTGCTCTCTGGATACCAAAAAAAGGTAACCGAATGCTGAATTTCAGCGTTCAGTTACCTTTCGGTAGCCATTTGGATCTCTTTGAATAACCCCTATAGTTACATGTTTGGTAATCAAAAGGGTTAATAACGAAATTATTCTAGTTCTTTGAAAAAGTTAGTCAAATACCCACTTGAAAGCTAAACACAAACAGTTTAACAGTTTTGTGTTATTTGCCTACTGCATCACCTGACTGGCCAAGGGAAATGAGCATGTGGTATTATGAACCTTTGTACTGATTTATGTCAGATATGAATGTCAAAATGACCCAAAAAAGCTAGAAAGCGTGCAATGCAGTGTAGCCTTGGGGCACGCTGCAGAAATATTAGAAAAAAGGACTGGGGTGGCTACAGCTGTTTCTGTAAATTATAAGTAATATTTTGTAAGTACTTTCTTTTCCAAAACAATAAGAAACCCAAAATAAACTCTTTTAATAGAATTAAAAAAATGGAAGTTATCCACCAAAACATATATAACATTAAAAATATGAGTCATCTGTAACAAATATTTCGGAAACAAAGAAAACTTTATAGGTCTAAATATCCCATACTTTTTTATTTTATAAGAGTAAGTTCTTAGAAGTGATCCTGGGGGCAATTAAAAAATTGCAATAAATTTATGGCAAAGGTGGAAAATTGAGGGTTTATTCAAAAAGCACTGAAATTGAAAGCAATTAAGGTGCTTTGCATTTTGGTACACTCCATTTCACAGAAAATACAGTGAATTCACTATTTAGCAAAGGGTCACTGTATTTTGCTGAAATCTGAGTCTCCGAAGCAGTTATCGGACGTCGGTGAAAACTGCCAAATTGCACCAAATTGGCATTGGCGAATTTCATTGGTCTGAAAAGAAAAGAAAGGGAAGTCTCCTATCTTCCTGGAGGAGTATAGATCAATAAAAATATAATAAAGATGTGTCCAAATTTAAAAAAGGTCCTTTAAAAAAAAAAAAAAAAAAAAATGTCTTTTGAAACAAAAGTCTTTAACCACTTAGTGACCGTGCGGTTTTACACAAATCCGTCCTTTAGTGACCGCTGCTGCTTTTACGTTTCTGTCCTGTTTGTTTTTAGGTCAAATTTTCCTCTTACTCGTTTATGCAACCCACACATATTTTACACTGGTTTTCTCGTCATGGACTTTCTAAAAATACAATTTCTTTTTTCATCATTTCATATAATTTACTATAAAAAACATTGTGAAATATGACAAAATAATTGAAAAAACACCACTTTTTCAAACTTTGACCCCCAAAATTTCTTATGTATCAACAACCGTCAAAACAATAAAAATTAAATTGCTTAGTTGTTTCTAAATTTTGTCCTGAGTTTAGCAATACCCAATGTTTACATATTCCTCGCTTTTTTCCTTATCGTATATGACAATAAGTGCAAGTAGCACTTTGCCATTTCCAAAGGGTTTATTTTCAAAATTAGTGATAGTGACATTGTAACACTGATATCTGTCACTAATTCCTGAATAACCCTCCACATATCCATATTTTTTAAAAGTACACAACCTAAGGTATTAAACTTGGGGTATTTTGACTCTTTCCATGCAACCATTTTACCACAAATCTATGCCAAAGTTTGAGGGAAAAACTTTTTTTGGTGATTTTTTTTTTTTAAGAGTACAATTTAAGAATACATGTACTGAGAACTTTAAGGTTTACTGCCAAAAAACACCCCAAAATATGTTCAGCTACATCTTCTGAGTAAAGTAATACCACCCATGTATAGGTATGTCGGGTCATTTGGGGGCTAATAGGCCTTATTTGGAGGGTGCGCATTTCAGTTCTCCAACTTGGAATTTTCACATTTCGTCGTCATGCACCCATGTCCTATTTGGGACATCTTTGAAGCCGGCCAAAGTAATTTACCCGATCAAACCATATATTTTTTAGAAAGGACACACCCTAGGGTACTTCAAACAGTTGTATTTTAACACTTTCCATGCACTAGCTCTTTGTCAAACTTTCAGGTAGTCACTTTTTGTTATTTTTTCACACACATTGTACTTTAGGCATGAATTGTCAAATCCACTTATGGGTTACTGCCAAAAAACACCCCAAAATATGTTCAGCAACATCTTCTGAGTAAAGTGATACCACCCATATATAGATTTGTTGGGTTGTTTTTGGGGTGCTACGCCAATCTTCTGACATGTGCTTGTCATTTTTCTAATTTGACATATTTTTTTGCTTATCTTCTTTTTGGGGGCCTTTTTACATACCCCAATTTTTTTTATTGCCATGAACGTGCATATATTTGGTAAGCTGACACCCCAAAGTATTGTAAATGAAGTGTTTATATGCCATGGATGCAACCGTTTGCCCCAAACAAATTGGATAGTGTGTGGTGGTCATTTTTACACCCACATTAGTTTTTGTCAGCCACAATGGCGGTACCTGGCATGTGCCAAGTAGGGCCCAGGTAAGAGGAAAAGCCGCTATACGCAGAGATGCGTGACACAACGATCAGGAAAAGTAAATAAAGCACAGTAGACACTGGGGACCTCTGCACGGCTAAATACCAAAGGAGCCCTATACTGATAGAAAAAGGTTACCTTGTAGCCGTGCAGAGTCCTGGGAAAACACAGACACCTGAAGGAGAATATACTCAACAACTTGCAGGGCAGGACTTCAATATACTAAAGCCGTGGTCTACAGGGACACACAACATATAATACGATAAGCACAGGACAGCTAGGGATATCCAGAAGAGTGGTCAATAAATAAGCCAGGGGTCAAAACCAAAACGTATACCTTGAGCCAAAGCAGGGATATAGCACCAGAGAAAATCCGTCAGCCAGGACAGAGGGTCAATACCAGAAAGTCAATCAGAACATAAAACTCAGACAAGGGGGAAACACTGAAATAGAACTAGGATGGAAAACAGGGAGCTCTCAGGAACAAATCTGTGGCTGAAGTGAACCAGGATGCAAGAGCATGGTGATATGGTGATATGGTTTTATATAGGGGAGTAATCAGCCCATAATCACCAGCAGAAGCTCAACGAGCCATGAACTTAACCCCTGAGCTGCATGTCAGGGAGAGCAGCACAGGGAAACACATGGAAACACAGACATAAGGAATACAGAGGGCAGGGAGACAGGGTTGGAACGTGGGAACGTGACAGTTTTGGACTGGGATTTAGGAGACACTGTTGTCAGTTTCTACATGAAAACTCTCCAGGTTGTTTTATGCAAGGTCTTCTGAGTACACCCATGCACTCCATGCATAGGTTTGACAAGATTTTGGGAAGGTTCAAATACAATTTTTATGACTTTCAGGGTTATTCAGAGAGCGTGAAAAGCGGGAGAATGACTGGAGAATGACTGGAGAATTGAAAAAGTTTAGGTCAAAATAGCCAAACCAGAAAAATTCTCCCTTTCATCTCACTTTCCAAATCGGCTATTTTGACCTAGAATTTTTCATTCTCCAGCCATTCTCCAGCTTTTCACGCTCTCTGAATAACCCTGCTAGTCATTTCTAAGCTCTTAGAAAAACTAGTTTTCAACCATCTCTCCCTCTTCCTGTCCTCCAATTCCTTACTCGACCCACTGCAATCGGGTTTCCGTCCCCTACACTCCACTGAAACTGCCCTGACCAAAGTCACCAGCAACCTAAAAACCACAGCCACTATTCTATTCTCATCCTGCTCGACCTCTCAGCTGCTTTTGACACTGTTGACCACCCCCTCCTTCTACAGACTCTCAGCTCTCTTGGTCTCTGTGACACTGCACTCGCTTGGGTTGACTCCTATCTAACAGGTCCTTCTCTGTTTCTTTTTGCGGGTAACTCCTCCTCTTCATTGCCTTTATCTGTTGGTGTACCTCAAGGCTCTGTCCTTGGTCCTCTGCTCTTTTCCATCTACACCTCCTCCCTGGGCAAAATCATTAATAGCTTTGGCTTTAATTACCACCTCTATGCTGATGACACTCAGATCTACCTCTCCACCCCTGATCTCTCTCCTCCTGTCCTTTCCAAAGTCAGTGACTGTTTATCTGGCATCTCCTCCTGGATGGCCTCTCACCACCTAAAGATCAACATGTCTAAGATTGAGCTCCTACTAATTCCTCCCTCTAATGTCTCCCTACCTCCTGACTTCTCTATCATGGTGGAGGGTATCACTATCTCCCCATCAAACCAGGTTCGCTGTCTCGGAGTTACACTTGACTCTGCTCTTTCCTTCATCCCCCACATCCAGTCTCTTTCCTCCTCCTGCTGCTACAAACTACGTAATATTTTCAGAATTCGGCGATTTCTTACCACTGTCACCACAAAACAACTCATCCATGCCCTGATAATCTCCCGACTTGACTATTGCAATAATCTCTTATCTGGCCTCCCCCTCTCCCGCTTTTCCCCCCTACAATCCATTCTGAATGCCTCTGCCAGGCTAATCCACCTCACCCGACGCTCGGTCTCTGCCGCTCCCCTCTGCGAGTCCCTCCACTCCAAAGTTATATTCAAAATCCTTACCCTGACCTACAAAGCTATCACTAACTCAGCTCCCCACTATCTGTCTTCACTAATCACCAAATACATCACAGTCCGCTCCCTAAGGTCAAACAGCGACCTGCGCCTAGCCTTTCCCCGCATTACCTCTTTCCATGATAGACTGCAGGACTTCTCACGCGCAGCCCCATTCTCTGGAACACTTTCCCTCGCACGGTCAGACTCTCCCCTAATTTCTCTTCCTTCAAACGCTCCCTTAAAACATTCCTATTTAGGGAAGCCTACCACCCAACTCACTGACGCAACCATCAATTACTCTCACCTTGCAGTCCTTTCCAACCTCAACCCTTCTAGTTTGAGTTCCTATGGGAATAGGGCCCTCATCTCCTCCTGTACGGTTTGTGAAATGTTGTTCAATGTGTTGTAACCCTGTCTATACTGTGCCACTGCCTATTGTACAGCGCTGCGGAATATGCCGGCGCTTTATAAATAAAGAATAATAATTATTGGAGTTGAAATTGAGATTATTTCTTCAGATAGGCCTATCTTTGGTTTTGGGTCTACCGCATACCCCAGTTTGAATTATTGCCAGAAAAGTGTTCATATTTGAAATGTTGACACCCCAAGGTATTGTATATGGAGTGTTTTGATGCCATGGATGCAACGGTTTTAGCCCAAAACATTTGAGAAGGTGTGTGGTGGTAATTTTTCATTTTATTTTTACGCCCACATTACATTTGGACTGTGATTTAGGAGACACTGTTGTCGGTTACTGCATGAAAACTCTCCAGGTTGTTTTCTGCAAGGCCTCCTGAGTACACCTATGCTCCCCATGCATAGGTTTGCCAAGATTTTGGCAAAATACAGCACCAATTGTAGAACATAAAAATGTAAAAGTCTGGTGCAGTAAAAGAAAAAAACTAAACTAAACTGAACTAACTAACAAGACTGTAAGAAAAAATAGAAAGGAAAAATAATTACAGATCACGCACAGTGTGATACACCTTGAAACAGTCCACAAGACACAGATCGGGTTGTCAGGGCATTCTGGGCAGTAAAAGGTTGTGTCTCTCCTCTGCCCTCTCTAGAAACACACCCTGCATCTTTTTTGGGGTCTCTGTTTACCCTCAGTAGGGGGGATTTTGTAAATAAAATATGTAGCCCCAACTCTGTCCCCCATCACCGCCCGGGGAGCAGGTGCATCCTGCAGCCCTGAAATGACCTGAAGCTGAAACTGTAAAAAGGACAGTGTCACTCCGGGGTTTGCCTTTTTGCAGAGCAAAAAGGCATTGTGGGTTGCAATTTGCATCAGGTAAATTGCAACCTTTTTGTACCAGGCCCTTGACTTCCGCATAATTTGGTAGGGCTGGAGCAGCTGATCTGCCAGATCAACCCCACCCATATGCCGGTTATAGGCTTTGCTGCACACTGGCTTACTGATGCTATCAGCTCTGCCACGTACACAGACCTCTCAGAGTGGATGGTGGTTAGAAGGTATACGTCCTTCTTGTCTCTGTACTTGACTGCCAACAGCTCCTCTTGGCGCAGAGCTGAGGTCTCCCCCTTTTTAACCGGGTGCGGGCAAGATGCGTTGGGAAACCTACGCGGTTCTTGCAAACAGTACTGCATGCTACTGTATCAAAACAATACAGCAGCTTGAACAAAGGGACAAATGTATAACAATTATCAACATACAAGTGGTACCGTTTGCTCATCAGGGGAAAAAGTAGGTCCCACACAATCTTGCCACTGGTTCCCAGGTGTTCTGGGCAACCTGAAGGGTCAAGGCTGCTATCCTTTCCCTCGTACACCCGGAAGGCCTGAGTATACCCACTCTCGCTGTCACAGAGCTTATACACCTTCACTCCATACCTGGAGCATTTGGAAGGAATATACTGCTTGAATCCCAGCCTTCCCTTATATTTCATTAGGGATTCATCCACGCAGATATTCCTTCCAGGTGTATAAGCCTCTGAAAACCTGGCGGCGAAGTGTGTAATCAGGGGGCAGATTTTATACAGCCTGTCAAACTGGGGATGCTCTCTAGGAGGGCACAGGCTGTTGTCACTGAAGTGCCTGAAACGCAGGATGTTTTCATACCTTCTATGTGATATTGATTGGGGGTAAATGGGAGAAGAGAAGATGGGGCTACTGCTCCAGTAGGAGCGAATTGAGGGCTTCTTTATGATGCCCATCAGCATAGTAAGTGCCCAGAATTTCAGAAATTCTGGCACATCTAGGAGGGACCATTGCTGACTTGCCAAGTATGAGTCTGGCATCGCAGCACAATGCTGATAGGCATACAGATTTGCTTGGGCAACAATGTGGCCCAACAAATCATCCCCCAGAAACACCTGCAAAAACTGCGTGGCGCTAAATCCTGCAACATCAATATTGATGCCAGGATTTGCTGTGAAAGGAGGGATATCTGGCCTCTGGCGATGAGGCACTACCCACTCCTCAGCTGGAGCAGTGCATCTCCTGCTGGCAGGTGGTGGCCCCAGATCTGCATCAGAAACATCACTAGCAGATACATCAGCAAGCGTAGATGATGTATCAAGTGAGGTCTCTGAGCACCTGGCAGGGTCAAAATCTGGGTCAGACGCAGATGCCTCAGATTCTGACATCAGGATGGCATATACCTCCTCGGCGCTGTACACTCTCTGGGACATTATATATAATAGATTATAAAATAAATTTTTATAATTATTATATATATATAAGCAGATTATTGGTTCTCAAAAGAACCGTTGGGTTTCACAAGAAAATAAAAATAAATGGCCCTAAAAAGGACCGTTGGGTACCCCAGTAAACACTTAAATCTCTCTAAATTTTTCTAAATCTCTCTAAATCTACCTAAACTCTCTAAATTTCTAACCTGTCAATTCTGATCTCTCTCTCACCAAAACACAAGTGAGGAGAGGGAGGGAGAATCACAGAGGTCAGAGCCAATATTTACAAAATATTGACCTGACCTGACAAATTAGAAATTTTATTTAGATTTTTTTTCACTTCTGATTGGATGTTGCTAGCCTGCCTCTCGATGAGGCAGGCTAGGAACATCCCACACAGCCCCAAGATGACACTGCCCTTAGAAGGGCAGCGCCATCTTGCCTGTCACTTTTATTTTATACATTTTTCTTTTTTTACGTCTGCTGGGTACCTTGGGCACCTTTCCGGTGAAACCGGATGTTGATCGCTCCCGCACTTCTGACCGCCATTGCATGGATGCCTGGACTCCCAGGCAGTGTGCAATGGCGTTTGAGCTGCTGGAAGCGATACCGATTCTGGGTACTACAAGATCAACTCCCTGAAGATAGTTAGCCTTTCTGACTATCCAAGGATTGGAGGGGTAGATAATATACTGTGTACAGGGACCAGTATCATAGACCCAAAGAGGATCCATTACATTACGTCAGGGCCAATGGATCCCACAGATCTGTCTACCCAGTTGTCAAAGATCGTGGCTGAACAGGAGGAGCAGGATCACCGCATGGATCAGATCGCCCAAGCACTTCATGTGCAGCTGTTGCAGACCGGCCAGACGTCCTCATCACCTCCTGTGCCAGCTAAAACTGCTCCCCCTGTCTCAGAGAAACCACATGTAAGCATGGAAGCGCCTTTACGTTATGATGGAACCCTGAGTGCTTGTCGAGTGTTCCTAATTCAGCTGGATATTTTATTTGAGCTCAATCCAGGGTTCTGTACATCTGAAAAAGACAACGGGCTCTATTACATTCTCCGTACAAATTCGTACGCGCAGCGCAATTTTTTTTGCGCGCAGTGTTAAACGTTAACGCGCGTAAATGAACGCAGGTATTACGATCCGAGCACATTTTTTCATCCGTCAAGAAATATCGCGCGTAAAAAAAAAGACGCACAAATTATCGCTGCGCACAAAAATCGGTGGGTAGACTGTTTTTTCACGCGATTCAGCCAATCAGAATTAAGAGCCACAATTGTCTCCAGTTCAATTTTTGCGCCTGCCAAAATCAATCTGAGTATATATGCTGCAGCTATAAAATAAACACGCACAACCACTCAATTTTATTGTTTGGGTATGTGTAGAATGTGTAACTATATTGTGCTATTGTGCTGTATTTTTTTTTTTTCGTGCTGTTGTATTTCGTTTCGGCCAGAACGTTCAGATTTGCAGTTACCACCAGCTTTTCAAAGACGTTAAAATTATGAGCGCAGACATCGTTCATAAATGTTGCGCATCGAGTGTAATACCAGCCGCGTACCAGCGCACAAAAGCATTTGCGCTCACAATGTTAAGTATGGGATGCGCTCACGAACTTTCGCTCACGCATGGTAACTCGCGTTAGACATTAACATGCATCGTATGCGCGAACGCAAAAAAGTGTGCGAAGAATCTAATAGAGCCCAACGTCAGGTATGTCATTAACCATTTATCTGATAAGGCCTTGCTCTGGGCTACACCTATATGGGAACTGAAAAACCCCATAATATATGATTATGAGGGGTTCATTGGGGAATTAAGGCATACATTTGACCCAACCAGATGAGCAAAGAGTGCTGGGAGAGCCCTCTTTCGTATTAAGCAAGGGAACCAACGGGTTTCTGAGTACGCTATAGAGTTCAAAACTATAGCCTCAGATGTATAGTGGACTAACGAGGCATTAACTTTGGCTTTTACAGAGGGTGTGTGTGACAACCTCATGTTTGAGATTACTCCTATGTCTCTGCCGAAGGGTTGGGTGATCTCATTGAATATTGCATTGCTTTAGATGGTCAAATTCGGGAGAGAAGGCCTCACAGAGAAAGGCCTCTTAGATTACTGCCTGCCGTACTTTCTGGGGTTGCTGTAGTAGCATCCTCTGTTACTATACCGAACAAGGTGGATCATCCAGTCCCAGAACCAATGCAGCTAGGACTGGTACATCAAACAATACAGGCTACAAGAGGGGTTACGCTTATATTGTTCCGGTAGAGGGCATTTTAGGTTACAATGCCCCAAGCGACCAAGAAATTCGATGGTATCGGAAAACTACCGTGTCTAGGATCTCATGAGAGACAGATCCTAGGCATTACTTCTGTGTCTCTCATAACAAAGAAGAAAAAGAACAAGGTTGTGGTACCAGTGTCTCTGGCTTTGGACACCACCAAGCTTGATACTGAGGCCTTTATAGACTCTGGTGCTGCAGGTAATTTTCTTGATTCAGGGTTTGCAGCAACTCATCTGGTACCATTGGTTGAGAGGGAAACTCCTTTGATTGTGGAGTCTATCGGTGGAAGAAGCTTGAGTCGTCTTCATGTTTGTGAGACTTACACCCCTTCTCTCCTCTATTCCCTCTGTTAAGTCTGTTTGTTCGTCTCTCATTAGCTCAGTTATGTCTTTTGGATCTTATTCCATTTCTCGTTTTCTCTCTTCCTCTCCAGGCTTCTGCCATCTCTGGTTTTCCCTTGGTTGGCTGCATTCTGATTTTCTCACCTGTGCAGTCAGCCAATTATTCTGGTCACTCCCTTTCATCCCTGCTCTTTCATTCTGTTTTGTTCCCTTCCTAATCTGTAGAGGTTTTGTGAGCTCCCTCTTGTTTAAATCCTGTCTGATCTCTCTAATTTCTGGTCTTCTTAGTTCTGGTTTTTGTTTTATATTCTTTGTTTGCATTTGGTTTACTATTCTGTCTGAAATTCTTACCTGGGTTCCTGAGTGCAGTTAACACCTTGCCTGTTTCTGAGTTCCAGATTTCTCCACCATATCTGATGCCTGTTTGCCAGTCATCATCTTTACCATTGCTGTTGGTTCCTGTATTTCTGGATTCTGCTATATTAACAATTCAGCCCACTAGCCAGTGGGTCTGGAGTCTTTCCTGTGGCAGCCACTCCTCCAGCTCTAAAGCAACGTTGACCTCTAAGCAAGGTATTACTGCCAAAGCTCCTACTGCCTATTCAAGTGGACTCCTGTGCAGTCTGGGACTACAATACCCACCATCCACTTGTTTAGAGACTTTACCTATATTCATCGTTTGGAACCTTTAGTTTTCAAAGTCATTACCTGCTTTGTTTTTGTCACGAGATGCCCAGGTCAAATATTTTCCCTCGGCCGTCCCGAGTCATTTGCCTTCGCCAGTTCCTGGATTCTCCCCTCAGCCCGTAGCGTTGGAACAATGTCAGATCTTAATTTGAAGGAATGCAGCCCCTTTCTCTGTGGGCCAGACCAAGTCCGCTGTCCCCTGCTCCTCCACCCATCCGCAGGTGGGAGCGGTTTGTTGGGGTTCGGGGCTTCCTGCCAAGCCTTCGAGCAGATTGCCCATGGGGGACTCAGTCTCACCCACCATCACCAGGCAGTTCTCTTTCAATACTGGATAGTCTCTCAGAGTCACATCAGGGGGGACTGTCCAGCAAACATGGATGGGACTCAGTGGCATAACTAGAAACCTGAGGGCCCCAGTGCAAGAATCCATGAAGGGCCCCCTCCCCAAAAAAATCTACTGTATATTTTTACTTTTTTTCCCCTGCAATATAAAAAAGATAGTATTGCCCCAGCTCACGTGGATATATATTGCCCCCAGCTCATGTGGATATATTTGCCCCAGTTCACATGGATATATTGCCCCAGCTCAAATGGATATATTTGTCCCCAGCTCACACATGGATATATTTGCCCCCAGCTCACACATGGATATATTGCCCCAGCTCACATGGATATATTTGCCCCCAGCTCACACATGGATATATTGCCCCAGCTCACACATGGATATATTTGCCCCCCAGCTCACACATGGATATATTGCCCCCAGCTCACATGGATATATTTGCCCCAGCTCACATGGATGTATTTGCCCCTGCTCACACATGGATATATTTGCCCCCAGCTCACACATGGATATATTTGCCCCCAGCTCACATGGATATATTTGCCCCCAGGCCCCAGCTCTCACCTCTGCGGCCGTTCTTGTTCTCCCTTTGAGTGCCAGCATGCAGCTTGGCAGCTCGCCAGAAACCACCTGACCAGCACAGCCGAGTTCTCGCGAGAGGATCTCGTGCGCTGGTCAGGTAGTTCCCATCCCAGGCAAGCGGCCAAGCTGCAAGCCAGCAGCCGCTCGTAGGGAGAGGAACAGCTGGCGGCACGGCTCCCAAATTCCGGCGCTGATGGAATCTGGTGGCTGCCTGGCCCCCCCTCCAGTGGCGGAATGCCAGGGCCCGGTCACAAGTGCGACCGCTGCGACCCTGGTGTGCCGAAACCACCACTTCAAAGTTTATTTGCATTTATTTTCTTTACACTATGTACAGAGACAATAAATTGTAGAGTGTTGTGTGATGTGCTATGCGGTGTCAAAGTGTGTATCTGTATGTTACAGTTATAAGTTGTTCTATTTTGAACTCACAAAACAGTAGGAGAGGACCCTTGCTCAAGAGCTTGCACTCTAACCTCGAGCCTGCTTCCACCCCCCTCTCTCCATATTGTAGCCTTACTGCTGTAAGAAGACTCCTGTTTCCCTCAAGTCCTAGGACACTGTTTAGTTAAGCGTGCATGTGTAAACAATCCATTGTGTTGGATGGCTCTTTCTATTGTTCTCTGACTGGAGACTCTTGATCTTATCTGTAATGTAATTCTTTAAGGGAGGGGGTTGGGTCTCAACTGCTAACTGTGTGTATTTGAAATAAATAAAGCATTCTCCATTTGGATTTTGAGCCAGCAACAACTCCACAGCATACGTGTCGTCTATTCTGTGTGTTTGTACGGATATCTCCTGTGTTCAGCGGAAGGGTGGCGTCCAGATGGAGGGTACCGAGCCTGGGGTACCCAGGATCCGTAACACCTGGTACTTCCGCCACTGATGGGACTGCAAAGATCCTCTGCTACCTGAAGACAGAGGCCAGGGGTGCTCTGCACGATTGTCAGCTCTTCTGCTGCTACTGCAACACCGTCACCATCCCCAGGCCCCAGAATCTGCTGCTGAGCGGAATCTAGCAGCTTTATATAGGCCATCTCCAGCTCCCGTTCCTGGAAACTTATGAAATCCATATCATTTTGCAACCAGGGTACCTCTGAGAGATTCAACAGTTTCTCTCAATACTCTCTGATCTCCTCCAGACGCCACTGTGACTCGCTCACACAGGGTGGGTCTGTAGTAAGCTTCTCAAATAACAATCCAGGGCTGCCGAAGCCAAAGCACTCTGTGGGGTTGTCATCCTCTAGCCATGACACATCTGTGCAGCATACCATCGATGCGCTCTGTATCCATCATCCTGCGTCATCTCTGTCTGGACCAGTCCATCTAATTCACACAGCCATTCCTCTCATGGCTGCTCTGCCAGAAGAGGCACACGTAAGTCCCACTGGTGCCAGTACATTTCCTTATCAGTGGGGGGGACCTTTCCATGATGGTCCTTCTCCTGTTGCAGAGTCTCCCTCCACATCTCCAGGCGAACAAAATCCCTGCAGTCCAGCTTGTACTGTGCGGAGCTAGGTCCGTCAGACTGGGCCAGCGCCTGCTGCATCCGCCGGATTAAACTCTTCTGCTCTGGCTTTGCGAATGTCCAGTTCCGCAGCTATTTCTTTTTTTGCAGCTTCCATAACCCGGTAGATCACTTCTATGGGTGGGTTTGGACCATAGAATGCCAGGCGCTCTCTCACCCTCTGGGACAACGTGTCTTGTCCTGTCTTGGATGCTGAGCTACTGGTGCCTGGCGATGCCTCTCTTCTGAGCGTGTTAGCTGGCATCTCTTCTCCGTGCTGGGCTAGAACCGTCAGATGCCTGTAGTTTCTGGCCATCCTGACTTTGCTGAATTATAGAATCTGTCTGGAACGGTTTTCCACAAAGGATCCCACTTCTTCTGACACCAGTGTAACGAGATGCGCAGGTCAAATATTTTCCCTCGGCCGTCTCGAGTCGTTCACCTTCACCAGTTCCCGGATTCTCCCCTCAGCCCGCAGCACTGGAATAATGTCAGATCTTAATTTCTCCAAATAAAGCAGACGAAACTCTTCAGATTGGGTTAAGCAGACTCTCTCTGGCAATTTCACATGGCCTGCTTTTATTTGGTTCAGAATCAGATAACAGTTAACATTCCCGCCCCCCAGACATTTCGGCACCGCCATTCAGCCTGCTCTCCATCAGGTCCTCTCAGAGTGCAAGCTCTTGAGCAGGGGCTTCGCTGATACTGTTCTATGTGTTTAACTTGCATGTATAGTGGTTATCCTGTCTTTCCCATTGTACAGCGCTACAGTACTTGGTGGCGCCTTATAAATAACTAACTGCAGTCATACAGAGCACAGGTCCCTGTTTGGGAGGTTTCCAGGGGAGCAGCGGCAATCCAGGGGTACTTTTTCATAGCTTGGGCCTCTGGGGTGCCACAGTCCAAAAAGCACCCAGATCCGGGGGCAGGGGCACGGATAGCAGCATATAGTAGTTATTCCCAGCTGATGCCGCATGGTCCCTGCTGCCTGAGCTCCTGGGGTCAAGAAAGGCTCAGCAACGTGGGTTCCCAATGGAGCTCCCTCCTGGAAATCACCACAAAGGAAGGTCGCATGAGGAGGAACCCAACCCCAAAAGAGCACCCCGCTGGATCAAAGAGCTTTAACCCTTTCGCTGCTGAGGCATTTCACACCTCTGTGCTGAGGTAATTTTTACCGCTTTCGCTCATCATGTTTAACCGCGTTTTGTAGCCATATTTTGATATATGACCCAGACATATTATATATCGTTCTTTCCAGCAGACTCCACAGATTCATAATATGTCATTATTATATGTATACGTTATGTCATGTCTGTATATTATAACAAAAAATGCAATAAAATTTGAATTTTCAATAATTTATTATGTGTAAAGTGTTTTTTTTTCACATTTTAACATGCGATCGTTTGCGGTGCGCTTGTTAAAAAAATTAGAAATGGGGACCCGTTACATTTTTTTGGGGGAAAATGTCGCTATTTTTAACAAACGCACCGCAGACAAAAATCGTTAGTGCAGCATTATTGTTCACATTATAATTGAAATGGGAACAATATTGCTGCATTAACAAAACAAAATAAAAAAAAAAACTTATTTTTTTTTTAGAATTTGTTTTTTAAATATATATATATATTTTTATTTTTTATTTTTTTTAAAAAACGTTTTCATTATCACGTTTGATATCGTTGGAAAGACTATGCTCTGGCCAATCCAACGATATCAAACATTAACCCCTAGCTGCCACGGATCGGGAGATAGGGGGTTCATTGGAACCCCCTATCTCCACCATTGGTGGCAGCTAGGGGTTAACTCCAGGACTGGTGTCATCGTGCTATGCTATGCACGATGACGCCAGTCCTCAGGGGGAGTTCCCGGAGGCTTGGCCGACATCCAAGATGTCGGCCAGCTCCGGGAAAGGATCACGAACCGGCGCTTTTCAGCGCCGATTCGTGATCCGGCTCCCCAGGGGTTAATGACAGCCACCGTTTGGAAGGGCAGGCTGTGCCCTTCCAAAAGGTGCCTGGATTAACCCCCTGCTCCCTGGCGATTGGGAGGGAGGTCCGAAGGACCTCCCCTCCCTCCCTTTCAGGCACCTCCTCCGCACATGCGGGGGGGGGGCTGAATTAGATGTCATCGCGCCGCCATGATGACATCTAATTGCTCCGCCGGGGTCCCGAGTGCTGGGCTGACATCCAAGATGTCAGCCCGCACCGGGGGGGAGCAGCAATCCGCCGGAATCCGGCGGATTGCTGCCTCCTGTGCATGGACGCACACAGCGCGTCCATAGCACAGGAGAACCACTTGGCTGGACACGCTGAGCGCGTCCATAGCAGCCAAGTGGTTAAGGGCACCGAGGTTTAACTTTTCTGCAGATGGCTCCTTTAAAGTAAATGCTGGCTAGTCCTGGAATGGGATTGGTTGGCCCGTCTAGCTCCTTGGATTGTGATTGGCTGGGGTTTCAAACCCAGCTCAAGCTTGGAAACCCTGGCTTCCCCTGGTGGCAGATAACACAGTGAACATATGGGACAGGCTTTAAAGGCATTTTGATTACATGCGAATGGGGGGGGGGGGAGTCACAAAAACACCACTTTAAACATTAAAACATAAGCAGACAAATCGCTTACATGAGGGGAATAGCAGAGGAGCGAGGATTTAGTACAGTGCACAGTCTCTGAGCAAGGGGTTCCGCGACAGTTCTGTATTGGAATCCTCATCTGTTCAAAGATTGTTGAGGTGTGCTTACCTTTTGAATACACCTATTATTTACATATACAGCTTCCAGTGTCTGCTTACTCTGCTCACCCCAGTGCTTGGGTTAATAAATAAAAACCTAATAGGTCCTGCCATGGCTCCATCCTGGCTCGGGCCTGAAAATGTTACCCATGAGACTACACTGGAGTCTTACACGGTGAAATCATCCAGTTCCAGATAATAGAGTCCCCCATCATGCCCCATAATCATTGGTTTTCCTTGGCTTGTAACAATACAATTCTGTCTTAGATAGGGGACATAGGCTCTTGGAGTCCACAGTGCTTGTCTCAGTGTTTGTGAATGAGTAGTAGTATTAGTAGCCTGAACATGGCTACAGCTCCTCCTCTTTCCACTGATGTACCTGAATGGTACAACGATCTCAAGGAGGTCTTTGATAAGAAAAAATCTGAAATCTTGCCACCTCATCGTCCCTACGATTGTGCCATTGAACTCCTACCCGGTACCATGCCTCCTAAGGGTCATGTATATGCCCTTTCCCAGAAATAAAATTATATTATGGAAGAGTAAATACGCGAGAATCTGGCTCACGGGTTTATCCGATGCTCCTCATCCCCTGCTGGGGCAGGGTTCTTTTTTGTGTTTAAGAAAGGAGGGGATTTGCGCCCCTGTATTGATTAAGAAATGCCAATGGCGACTCAAAGAACAATATATGGGGGGGGGCAGGGGGGGCACATAAGATACCACAGTCAAAACTGGGTGGGCACTAATGATTTTCATCATAAAAGCCATACCACTGAAAAAACCTAAATAAGTATATATACTGTAAATAAGAATAGTGTGCATATCTGGTTAGCGCGATAACTCGCTCTCAGGATTCAGATGGCTCCCATATATAACCTCCTCCACATGGATATATAAAAAGTAAAATACATATAAAGCAGCAAATAAAGCATGTAAAAAAGCAAATAGATGGGCTAAACTAGAAAATGAAAAATAGCCAAAGAGAGCAAGACCAACCCTAAAAGATTCTTTTGGTACATAAATTCTAAAAAACCCAAGAGTGAAAATGTAGGTTCACTAAAATCTGAGTCAGGGGTATTGTTAACTGAAGATCAGGATAAGGCAGAAATTTTGAATGATTATTTTTCTTCAGTATTTATCAAAGAGAAACCTATAACAGGAGACATGAAATTCATTAATAAAAACTTACTAATTCAAAGTGACTGGTTGACTCAGGTTTGACAAGGTTTTGCAGTAATTAAACAATGTGAATATAAATAAAGCCACAGGGCCAGATGGAATTCACCCGCGAGTACTGAGGGAGCTATGTGTTGAACTATGTAAACCTCTGTTCTTAATCTTTCAAGATTCTTTTCTTTCAGGAATCGTACCAGAGGATTGGAGAAAAGCTGACGTAGTCCCTATATTTAAGAAAGGTTTAAAATTTGTGCCTGGGAATTATAGACCTGTGAGCTTAACATCTGTGGCTGGGAAAGTATTTGAGTGGTTACTAAGGGATAATATTAAGGAATTTATTGGGAGGTATAATGTAATTGGCAAAAATCAGCATGCTTTCATGAAACACAGATCATGTCAGACTAACCTAATTACGTTCTATGAGGAAGTAAGTAGAAGTATAGATCAGGGGGTCGCAGTGGATGTGATTTACTTGGATTTTGCCAAAGCTTTCGACACAGTTCCACACAAAAGGTTACTATTTAAATTTAAGAAAAATTGGTCTAGATGAAAATACTTGTTCTTGGATAGAAAACTGGCTAAAAGATAGGGTACAGAGAGTGGTCATAAATGGTACATTTTCAAGATGGACATCAGTGGTAAGCGGTGTCCCTCAGGGGTCGGTTATAGGACCAATACTATTCAATTTATTTATAAATGACCTTGAGATAGGCATTGAAAGCCATGTATCAGTGTTTGCAGATGACACAAAACTAGGAAAAGTAATACAATGTGAGCAGGATGTTACTTCGCTACAGAGAGATTTAGATAGATTGGGGGACTGGGCACTTAAATGGCAGATGAAATTTAATGTAGATAAATGCAAAGTTATGCACTTTGGAGTGAAGAACACACAAGCAACTTATACCCTAAATGGTACGGAGTTAGGGAAATCCAAGCAGGAGAAGGATTTGGGAAGAATCATAGACTTCAAACTAAGTAACAATGTGCAATGTCAAACAGCAGCTGCCAAGGCCAGCAAAGTATTGGCATGCATTAAAAGGGGAGTTCACTCTCAGGATGAAAACATAATTTTGCCTCTGTATAAATCAATGGTCAGACCGCACCTTGAATAAGCTGTGCAATTTTGGGCACCTGTCTTAAAAAAGGATATTATAGCGCTAGAAAAAGTGCAGAGACGGGCAACTAAATTAATAAGGGGAATGGAAGGTTTAAGTTATGAGAAAAGACTAACAAGCTTAAACCGGTTTAGTTTAGAGAAACGGCGCCTTAGAGGGGATCTGATAACTTTATATAAATATATACGGGGCCATTATCAACCATTGTCTGATAACCTATTCATTAACAGGACTATACACAGGACACGGGGTCACCCATTTAGACTGGAAGAAAATTCAGCCTAAAGCATAGGAAGGGTTATTTTACAGTGAGAACAATAAAGCTGTAGAATTCTCTGCCTGTTGAGGAGGTTGGGTCAGAGACTGTACAGACTTTTAAAAAGTGACTGGATGACTTCCTGCAGACACAGAATATTAACCACTTCGCTGCTGAGGACGCGCTCAGCGCGTCCTCAGCAGTCCCGCTGGTGTGCTGAGGACGCGCTCAGCGCGTCCTCACATTGGGGTCAGCGTTCGGCCGGGTTCCGGCCGATCTCTGGCCCCTCCGGTGCGGGCTGACATCCTGGATGTCAGCCCGGCATCCGGACCAGCAGCCGCCAGAATTAGGTGTCATCGCGGGGGCGCGATGACACCTAATTCAGGCGCCCCCCCCGCATGTGCGGAGGAGGCGCCTGAAAGGGAGGGGGGGGGAGGTCCTTCGGACCTCTCTCCCTCCCGATCGGCGGCGCACAGGGGGTTAACCCAGGCATCATTTGGAAGGGCACAGCCTGCCCTTCCAAATGATGCCTGGCATTAACCCCTGGGGAGCTGGATCGCGAATCGGCGCTGAAAAGCGCCGGTTCGCGATCCTTTCCCGGAGCTGGCCGACATCTTGGATGTCGGCCAAGCCTCCGGGAACTCCCCCAGAGGACTGGCGTCATCGTGCGTAGCACGATGAAGCCAGTCCTAGAGTTAACCCCTAACTGCCACCAAGTGTGGAGATAGGGAGTTCCAATGAACTCCCTATCTCCCGATCCGTGGCAGCTAGGGGTTAAATTTTGGTATCGTTGGATCGGCCAGAGCATGGCCGTTCCAACGATACCAAACACTACAGTGAAATTTTTTGTAAAAAAAAAAAAAAAATGAAAAATAAAAAAGAATTAAAAAAAAAAAAAAAAAAAAAAATTAAACACTTTTTTTTTATTTTTTTGGGTTTGTTAATGCAGCAATATTGTTCCCATTTCAATTATAATGTGAACAATGATGCTGCACTAACGATTTTTGTATGCGGTGCGTTTGTTAAAAATAGTGTCATTTTCCCCAAAAAAAAATGTAACGAGACCCCATCTCTAATTTTTTTAACAAGCGCACCCCATACAAAATATAACCGCAATTGCTCGCATGTTAAAATGTGGAAAAAAACACTTTACACATTGTAAATTATTGAAAATACATATTTTATTGCATTTTTTGTTATAATATACAGACATGACATAACGTATACATATAATAATGACATATTATGAATCTACCGAGTCTGACGGAAAGAACGATATATAATATGTCTGGGTCATATACTAAAATAAGCCTTCAAAACACGTTTAAACATGATGCGCAAAACAGGTAAAAATGACCTCAGCATAGGGGCGGGAAAAGCCTCAGCAGCGAAAGGGTTAAGGGCTTTAATATTTAATATGTGGGTAAAAGCTTCTTGATCCAAGGAGAAATCTGACTGCCATTCTGGGGTCAAGAAGGAATTTTTCATTGGCTGATGTCCCACTGTGTCGTGCCTCTTTTCTAGTTGATGTCCTCTGGCTATACCTTGTTCATCCTACTTACCATGCCCATGTTTATTCTATGAGAAATGATTCCCTCCATGATGACACCCCCCCCTCGCCATTTGAGGAGACACTTTCTGTCGCCATTGCGGTGTTATGTTTTATTTTTACTCGCCCCTCTCCCTCTGGACACTCCTTTACTGACTTTATCTTTCATGGCCGGGATGTGGTAATTTGTGGGCATCTGGGTTTTTATATATTTTTTTTTTTTTTTCTTCTCTTTCTTTTCTTTTTGTGTGTGCGGGACGATGGGTGGACCTGGGTGAGCCATTGGAACGGGTACCATGGCTCTGACCGCTTCCTCTGGCCCCAGGTTGCCCGGCCTTGTGGCCTCTTCCATGACCTCCAGTTCCCCGTGGGGTTCCTGGAGCTAGTCGGGAATGCCGCTCTATATTAGGTGGTCCCCCACCCCCTTTTTTTTTTAAATTTTCTTTGTCAACCCAGGCACTTCGCCCGCTATTTGACTGCAGGCTCCACCTCCTCCCTGAAAACGCTGACTTATGTCAGAGTGTCCATCCCCCTTTCCCGTCTCCCCTTACTGTTGATTACTTTGTTGACCCTAGCTGACTATTATTTTTTATTTTATTTGCGTTGATTTTCCTGCTGACTAGCCTGCTGTGGCCCTGCGCGGCCGTTTTCTGTTTGTTGTACTGATGATATTGTTCCAAAATAAAAAATTTGAAATAAAAAAAAAAAAAAAAAAAAAAGAAGGAATTTTTCCCAGTATGTTGCATATTGGCAAGCATTTCAGACTGGGTTTTTTGCCTTCTTTTGGATCAACAGCAGTAGGTGATGTGTGAGAGGCTGAACCCAATGACCACATGTCTTTTTTCAGCCTATGTAACTAAATTTTCCATATGCAAATCAGCCTGCTCTCACCCAGAAAGGGTGGCCAGTGCTGATTGCCAAGGACGTCATCCCTGCACGAGAGGTGCAGCAACCCCCGACGATCGTTTCGGCCTTCTTGGGCCTCGTCAGGAGGGTATAGCTGACACCCCTCTAGGCACATCAAGCAAGGGGTCCACGTCTGGATGACCCTTTACAATTAAAGTGAGACCCCTTGCTTGATGTGCCTAGAGGGGTGTCAGCTATACCCTCCTGACGAGGCCCAAGAAGGCCGAAACGATCATCGGGGGTTGCTGCACCTCTCGTGCAGGGATGACGTCCTTGGCAGTCAGCACTGGCCACCCTTTCTGGGTGAGAGCAGGCTGATTTGCATATGGAAAATTCATCCCTGTAATGGCACAAGCAAGCTAAAACCTTGTTTGTGAGACCTGAGCGGGCACCCACCATAGAGCAGGCCATTGTGCTGTTGCTAGTTCTCAGGACCCTCACAAACACCCCCCCTAGCTTAGTCCAGTACCTAAAACAGGGGGGGTCACCCTAAATGATTTACATACAGATACAGATGTGGTACCACCTCTGCCTTACACCCGTAAATCCTGCTCCTCACGCTACATTGGCTTGGCCTCAGTGATGCCACTCTCTCCTGGTTCTCTATCTCTCACTCCTTCAGTGTCTCCTCTGCCGGTACTCCACCACCAGTGCCTCCCTCAGTTGGGGTGCCTCAAGGCTCTGTTCTGGGTCCCCTACTCTTCTCGATCTATACCGCCTCTCTGGGCAACCTCATCTCTTCCTATGGACTTAATTCTCTCTATGTGGACGACACTCACATCTACCTTTCCTCTCCCGATCTCTCTCCTCCCGTGCTGGACCAAGTTACATCCTGCCTTTCAGCTGCCTCCGACTGGATGACGTCACGTTTCCTAAACCACTGGAAAAATTGAACTTCTCATCTTCCCTCTAAAACCTCTCTTCCTGCACCCATCTCCCTTCAGGTGAATGGTGTCACCATTACTTCTACCTCTCAGGCTCACTGCCTCCGGGTCCTCTTGGACTCCGATCTCTCCTTTACGCCTCACATTCAGTCACTAAACAAATCTTGCTACTTCCACCTGAAAAACATTGCATGCATCCGTCCTTTTCTTAAATCAGGACTCTATTAAATGCTCATCCAAGCTCTCATCTCCAGTCTTCACTACTGTACCCCCTTCTCTCTGGCCTTAAGAGATCCCAGATTCTCCCTCTGCAATCTATAATGAATGCCAGCGCCAGACTCATACACCTCACCCCTTTGTCAATCTCTACACTGGCTCCCGGTTTCCTTTAGAATCAATTTGAAAATACTAGTGCTCATGTACAAAGCTCTCCATAACTGTGCCCCTGCCTACATCTCCTCCCTTATTAGCAGGTATACCCCTTCTCAACCACTTCGGTCTGCCAATGATCTGATGCTATCAGTTCCTCATACCCCCGCCTTCAGGACTTTTCCCGAGCTGCCCCCTTTCTATGAAACTCCCTCCCCCGCAACATTAGACTCTCCCCGTCTCTCCAGGCCTTCAAGAGGTCTCTGAAAACTCATTACTTTAGAGAAGCCTATCGGCTCACTCTATGATCCCTCACTGTACATCTCTTGCTTCATCTTCCCAATCAGCCCACATGCGCCCCGCTACTACACATACTCCAGGTACCCTCACCTACTGTGTCACCCCTCTCCTCTTAGATTGCAAGCTCTAGAGCAGGGTCCTTCCCTCCTACTGTTCCATGTGTTTAACGTGTATGTATATTTGTTATTCTGTCTCTCCCATTGTACCGCGCTAAGGAATCTGTTGGCGCTTTATAAATGCTTGTAACTAACTGTACACCCAGTAAGTGCTACGACTTACGACCACCGCTTCATAATAAATACTGACCAAGCTGGGGGGAGTTCTGCTGCAAACTTCTCTAAGAACTTTGGAATCACTCCGATACAACTGAGGACATTAGTGGTTATGGCAAAACGTGTAGCTTAACCTCCCTGGCGGTCCGATTCTGACATTTTATATGTCAGAATCGGTGCATTTACTTGGCCCCTAGCGGTGTCCAAAGTGTGGCTTGGGGTTAAATTCATTGCTGAAAGAGGTAACTCCGAGCCACACTCTGGAGACATACCTGTACCTGCACTCCCTTGCTGTCACCTCTGGCCGATAGTGCCGCCCTGCTTCCCTTCTTGCAAGAATGGAACCAGGAAGCAGGACGCCCAGAGGAGAATGCGATGTGGAGGTCAGCGAAGGAGCGCAGGTACAGGTATATATCCAGCTCAAGTGTGGCTCGGGGTTACTGCTTTCAGCATTGAAATTTAACCCCGAGCCACCCTCGGGAAAACCGCCAGGGAGGTTAATGAAGTGAATTTTTATTTCAGTCACACTATGGTAAGCCATTACTGTGGGGGTAAGCTAGACTTTGAGCACTCTCCGCATTACTCTTCAATATATCCCGAACTGAATAGGCTTTTTGACCAATTCGATATTGCAATTTTGGGGACCTCTTGGATTTCCATCTCTGCACTTTTCTATTACCGGAGACCCATGAAGGCTCACATTACTGCTTTTTCAACAACAAGGTTCTAACTGATCTAGGGATATTTAGGAGACCAGCTGTATTGATCTTCATACTTACCATAGTGGTGCTTTGTTTTTAATATTTTTAGTGTTTTGCCTGTCATTTTTAGGTGTCTCTTTATGTGGCGAACAACAAGGTATAGTATTATTGTGGGTTTTAAGGTTCGATATAGCAAAATGTTAAAATTTAATGTTCTTTGTGAATTTAGCCCAGTATCCTATGTTCTGTATTAGACATGTGCAAAGCACAACATTTTGTTTTAAACTAATGGATTAGTCCTAAAATGCAATTTATTTAGTTGCTAAAGAAATTCGTTTTCAGTTCTTTAGTATGAAAACTAATTTCATTCATCCGAAAACCAGTAACTGACTGCTGTTCATCACAGTGCTCAGAGTTTCAGTCAAACTAGTAAATATAGTTTTATATATAAGGTTAGAACAATATTATTTCCTTGTTTTACTGAAACTCTGAGCACGGTTACAGTCAGTTACTGTAACAGCTGAGCCGGATACATTGTACTGAGAGATAATATAACAAGCAGACGATCTCAGCGCTCACAGCCACTGGATTTAAAGGGCTAAAAAAAGGCTCCTCTCTGTATAATGTATAGAACATCCTCCTGCATTAATGTCCCTCTCTGTATAGAACATCCTCCTCAATTTATACCTTTCTCTGTATAATGTATATAACATCCTCCTGCATTAATACCCCTCTCTGTATAATGTATAGAACATCCTCCTGCATTAATGCCCCTCTCTGTATAGAACATCCTACTGCATTGGCATGTGGAGGGTGCAGAACTTTGGAATACAATGCTTATCCAGCACAGGAGAGGGAACTTCTACTTAAACTTTGTATCTCTGTGGGGGAGACAGACCGGAATATAAAATCAGGGGAGAGGGAAAATATTAACGTAAATCGGTCTGAAAGCTCAGAGAAGAGATGACTGGTGCAAATTTATTTTTATAATAAAATAAAGCACTTTAAAACCAGGGTAAACATTCAAATAAATCACACTGAAGGCTCATAATGACAGTAACTGTGAGAGCTGGATACTAAATGTATCAGACGTAAAAAAAAACTTTATAACAAGCAGCACTGGGAGAGGAGAGGGACTTTATATAAAACGTGTATTATAGATGAGGAAGTGCTCCTGGATAATATAAAATGTATCAGACCTAAGCCCCTATTATGCAGAGCGGGAGTGGAGATAACACACGTTTTATAAAGTTCCTCTCTTCTCCCAGCGCTGCTTGTTATAAAGGGGTTTTTACTATCCAGCCCTCCTCTGTCATTAGCTTTCAGTGTGATTTATTTGAATGTTTTCCTTCTCTAACTGTTTTTATCATCTTGTCTGCCTCATAGACATGCAAGGGTTAAGTAAAGGTTTCCTCTCCTGTGCTGGCTGTCTGTGTTGCGAGTGAGTATTCTGGAGCTCTATCACTGTCAGATTTTCGGGTAGGGGTCGGGAAGGATTACGCATACAAACCTTTACTGTAGCTTTGCGATGTTGCGCTCTTCATTGCTGGTCTCCTTCACTCAATGTAATATCACAAAAAGGACTGAAACCAAAATGTAGTGCATTTTATTTCAGTTTCTTTCGTTTTTTGTACTGAGCAGTTTCGTATCTCTTGAGTCATACAAAACTAAATTATCCCAAAATTCGGACTAAATCGTTTTAGTACTAAAACGAATGCATGTATCTATCCTCAATATTGAATGTCAGGTTCCACTTCATCTAGAATCTTTGGCTACACTTCATACTAATCTTTTAGTGCTTCTAGACTTTGTGTATTATAATAGACTATGAACATTTTTTGCAATGCAATCATCATGCGAAGATGCATGTGCTCATTCCTGTTTAATATATTTTCCATTGCTCAGTTTGTATTTAAAAGTAAACATGAAATAGTGACATTTCTGTTCAATAGGAGGAGTATCCTTTAACTGAAATGCTTTGAACTAGAAGGATTTTGGAATATTTGCTTTGGAGACATTTTGGGAATAGAACCCAGGTCTAAACAAGAAATTTGTTTGGTTTATACTCGCATAGACTGGGGGTAATTTTATACAACAGATTTAATAATTTTGTCCCCATGAGGTCAGGTGTTGACTATTCCCACTTTAATGTTATGTTGGCATTCAAAACAATCAAATCAGATTTGTTAAAATTTTGGAATTTCAGAAAAGTGAAATTTATATTGTATATTTTAAACTAGTTTTTATCAATTACTAGTTTATTCTAGTAAATACCAACACTTTTTTGAAGGGGAATGGAAGGGTTAAGTTATGAGGAAAGACTAACAAGCTTAAACCTGTTTAGTTTAGAGAAACGGCGCCTTAGAGGGGATCTGATAACCTTATATAAATATATACGGGGCCATTATCAACCATTGTCTGATAACCTATTCATTAACAGGTCTATACATAGGACAAGGGGTCATCCATTTAGACTGGAAGAAAGAAAATTTTGCTTAAAGCATAGGAAGGGTTATTTTACGGTGAGAACAATAAAGCTGTGGAATTCTCTGCCTGTTGAGGTGGTTGGGTCAGAGTCTGTACAGACTTTTAAAAAACGACTGGATGACTTCCTGCAGACACAGAATATTAAGGGTTATAATATTTAATATGTGGGTAAAAGCTTCTTGATCCAAGGAGAAATCTGACTGCCATTCTGGGTCAAAAAGGAATTTTTTCCCGGTATGTTGCATATTTCAGACTGGGTTTTTTGCCTTCTTTTGGATCAACAGCAGTAGGTTATGTGGGAGAGGCTGAACCCGATGGACGCATGTCTTTTTTCAGCCTATATAACTATGTAACTATGAATCACTTGACAATAGAAATCAAAGCATACACACAAATACTTGATAAACATTTCTTTAATTTAAGTTTTTTGTAGAATGGAAATAAAAAAGTCCAAATGTACATCTATAAAGTCAGCAGACAAATCCTACATTGCTAGACTTATTTCAGATATCATTTCGATTTTAAACAAAAAATACAGCTGGTGCAGTTGAAAAAAAAATCCAATTTATGTTGACCAACAAACAAAAAAACACAAATGACTATACAAATCACAGTACTTTTTAAAAAGACATTTTGTCCATTTTCTTTTAATTAGACTTCTATAACTCATACACACGCACAGTGAATCAAAAAACATGCTTAAACATATTTCTAACAACAGAATCTGTAAAATAATCATACTATTCAAAGGATGTATAGGAAAGTTTTGACAAGGCAATAAAGACATTAAGAGATTAGGTTTCGACTGAGATTTGATATATGAAATGTGAGCCAGGTTATGTGAAAACAAAGGAATACATCCTTTATTACTATAAAGGAAGTCGAGTACTCTCAGTTTTGGCATTTGGATCAAATAATTCTTTGCAGTTGAATCAAAATGCACAATTTTAGTATGTACCTGAAGTAAACAATAATTTACAAATGACAAAGATAAAATGACAAGATGACATTGTAACATTCAGTTAAAATAATTTCAAAGTATATGATTACTATATGAATAAATTGTAGAGCTTAAAGGGACACTCTAGGCAACATGACCACCTAAGCTATTTTAGGTGGTCATGATGCCCAGAGTATGCTGCCCTCTGTCCCCCCTCCCTCCGCTCAGCGGTTCAGCAGAAAATGCTGAAAACAGCTGAGAGAGGCGGAGGACTTTACTCCGCCCTCCCAGCTGTCAGTCAGCAGAGCGGGAATCATATTTCCCGCTTCTGCCGACTTTTGCCGAGTAGGAGACGTCATCGTGCTTTCAGCGCGATGACGTCTCCAACTCACCGCAGAAGCTGGCGGCTCCCTCTGAGGGTTAGTGTTGCGCGCATCCTCTTGCGCGCAACACTAATCCTCAGAGGGAGCTGGGAGGAAGCCTGCCGATTGGCTGGCTTACGTGAGAGGCGCGCATGCGCGCTTCTCACGTAAACCAGAAGGCAAGAAGACTCAAGAAGGACGGGAGCGGAAGAGGAGGGAGGGGAGTATGAAAAGAAAAAAAGACGCCGCTGGAAACCAGAGGATTTTAGGGTAAGTATTACAGTTCCAAAAAAAAAAAAAAAAAAAGAACGATTTATTAAGGGAGTAGGGAAAGATTAAGGTTAAAAAACGAACGGGGGGGGGGGGATTTTTTATTAGAGTGTCCCTTTAAATGTTATCTGCAATACCCAGCTTAAAACGTTTGTAAACTGTCCAAAATAAATCTTTGAATCCAAGACCTACATGGGAAAAATAATTAAAACCAAAACTTAATAGAACCCTCGAGCTTCTGTTGGATTGCAACACCATTAACTACCAGCCTGAAGTCTGTAAGAATTCTGAGTTAAAGATGAGCAATAGCATGAGGACTGTTGCAGTAGGTCATGGAGTAGCGGTATTTGATGACTCGGGAATGCTTACAGATGCTCTATTATAGAAACAAACACAAAAAACTCAAATTTCATAGCTGTTCAGAAACCTTAAATATTTTTCTTAAATTTCTATCATTTCTTATTTTAAACATTAATCTCATACATCACACACATTTGAGTAAGAAGCACAAACTAACGCAAAAGCCCAAACGATACAACAGTGTTCTACAGAGTCGAGTGACAATATAAAAATCTTTTAATTCAACTATGCTATTTAAGAGGGATAAGTATATTGCAGCAGCAAACTTAATTACTGACTTCTTGCAATAGTCACACTTGACAAAATGCATTATGGGAGGAAGATTCTTCACATATTGGAAGTAATCTAAAGTATTTGACAGGTTAGACAAAATAAATTTCCTTTAAATATACAGCACAAAAGTATATAAATTTGCCATTTGATACTTCTGAAATGATGTTCAGTCTTTTCCTATTATTTACGAACAAACAAGTAGATACAGAAGATTGCGGATTTCTTTTTGAAAAATTAAAAAAAAAAAAATATCTCAAGTTTAAGTTACTTTCTCTTAACTCCATTTGGTTTTTTAGATTTCCATGAGGCTAAAAAAGTGTTCCCCAAAAAAAATGATATATAAGCAAGAATTAAATTATTTACATTCCGTATCTCCACAATGGACTTTCAGTTGTGCTTATCAGAAGATGTTCAAGGAATGAAGAACTTAAACACAGTCAATGTGAGATAGTCTTTGAATGGCTACAATTAGATCATCAATACAATAAAAAAATGAAGTTTATGGCTTCCAACTCTTGCAATCAGGTTGAGAATGTAATTGCTACCAAGTGTCCGGCACTTCAAAAACCCCAGATGAGCTGCTGTTCCCATATTCTGAAAAAAATAAATACAAGTTTTCAGACAGAATTAATGTTCTGATACACAAGACCCTTGTAGTGAGCTTATACGGAAGGCATATTTGTACTTGAAAACTGCCAAGCATGTAGCCATATATGCATGCCTCTATTCTGATAAGGGTATTTGCAAATATAAAAAAAACTGTCACTGTAAGGAAGTCACTAGGTTAGTACTGTAAAAGGGGTCAAATGAGGCTTTAATAAATTTTGCCTCCTCACATATTTGAGTGTTTGCTGGAAAGTAATATTCTCCTGCAACAAAAATGTGGAATATCACTGAGCATGTGTAAAAAAGCTCTGGTTTTAATAAAGTCATCAGAAAATGATTCCAGGAAGGTAGATTTGAGAAAGCTTGAATGCATGTTTAGCATAAAGAGCAAACACTTGATTTTGGCATGAGCAGTGTTAATGTGTTGCTAATCTTATTTTTATTGCCTGAAGTTCACATTGAAGACAATATTTTTCTAGAAGCCTGTAAAGTGTTCAACTTACATTTTGAGGAAGAGCTGCTTCCTCTCCCTGGCATATTATTACTCTTCTATATCACTGCATTCATTTTATCGATGAATTAGGAAGATAAACTCACTATCCAGCATTGCCATTTCATTTTTCTGCATTTTCTACCTCCTGAAGTCTCAATATCTGTTAGTTAGAACACTGGCAGATGGTATAAAAGGAGACTGGGGGAAAAACCCTCATGTATTTTGGTTAGAAAAATGGAGATGCTTCCATAAAATTCATGTAATGTGATGCCAACTATTCCAAATACCAGGAGAGAGTGTTACCAATTTAAGTTGTCAATGTAATTATCTCGAACACCATCATTGTCTACGATACATTTTCTATTTATTGACAACATTTTGTCTAGAGATGGCTAGACTGAGGTTTTTAGCAGCCAGTTTTTACAGTACAAGAAATCTATTGTCCAATGAAAAGAACATTACCAAAGATAAGAGTTTCATTCATGTCTGCTTAAACATTAATAAATGTTTTAGTCAAGTGTCTTGCTTATTTTGGTATTACATAAACCCCACCCCCCATAAAAGATGTTATTTTTCTCACTTCTGTATTACAGTTCAACTGCAAGACAAAAATCTCGATAGGGCATAAAATATTGTAGAGAAACTATGGTAGTTTAATTGGCACTGCAAGTCTGGCTTTACTGCTGAATGACTGTAGTTGCTTTGCTGAAGAAGGTGGATTCAGAGATGAACCAATGCCAGAATGTGATTCTTAAAGAACCAAAATTCTATATATTATAGATTATACTGCCCAGAATTCTGATTAAAAGATTCTTCCACCTATACTTTTCTGGTCATTCTACGTTTACAAACCATAGACCAACCAGGAAACTTGACAGGTCAAATGCTCAAGATAAACACAAATGCACGCTTTTGAAGAAGAAAAAAAAAATTGATATGCCACAGAATGCTTTTTATTTCACATATCATACCTGCTGTAGAAGAGTCAATCTTTTGGCGCTTGCGACTCTTAGTTTTCTTTTTTTGTTCTGAAATGCCAGGATCAGCAGAGTCACCTTCAGCTTCCTTTGCTTGAACATCTTCATTATCTTCAGTAGCAGTTTCTTCTTGGATGGGGCTCATGCTTCTTTTCACTGTTAAACTTGGACCAACAAAGCTATAGGTCACGAGTACAGAAAGAAAAAAACGTGTGATAATTTTCATTATATAACTACAGTATTTCATTTTATAAATTTTCTATAAAATAAAGTATGCCTGCGACTGATATTTTGCTGTGAAAACCCTAAAAAAAAGCAGTGAATATATATTAAATGGTCAATCATAAAGCTTTACTTTGTCATTCGATTGTTATACCTGCCAAAAGAACCAAGTTTGAAAAAGATAATTTTAATTTATTTTCACTACAGTCAATATGACCAAGGTCAGGGCTGCCATCAGAGAATTACGGCCCATGCTGTGGTAAGGGGCCCGGGGATTGGAGGCGCCGTCGGCAGTTAAGTTTACTTTAGGACCCAGGCCTCAGGAGGTACTGTGGCCTACCTGGGCCCAGAGACTCCAAGATGGCAGCCGACGAGCCCACTCTGATGAGGTGCCAGATGTCTGCAGGCAGCCCATGCCCCCGCCGACGGTGTCCTGGCCTCCTGCCGATCAGCGCCGCCGCACGTGTACTCTGCGGTGCTGGGAGGTAGTGTTCATATTCACTTCCTCCCAGCACTCCATGATGCACGTGGAGAAGCGCAGAAGAGAGAAGCATCGGCTTGTGTCCCTCCCAGGTAGTAGATTACTGGGAAGGGGGGGGGGGGGGGGTGTGTGTGTGTGTGAAATGTAATGAAAAAAATGGAGGGGGGAATGAATATAAAACGGAGGGGGGGGAATATAAAACGGTGGGGGGGGGAATTAATATAAAACGGTGGGGGGGGGTGGAATGAACATGAGAATTAAGAGTGGGGTGAAATGGACATGATAAAGGGAGGGGGGACCTTAAGGAGGAGACTCCCTGCCTTTACCGTTGGAGGTCTATTGCTGTGGATCCTGTCACAGGATCCACAGCAATAGACCTCTAATGTCAAGGCAGGGAGTATGAACGTACACAGAATTCCCGTGTATGTTCATACTCCCTGCCTTTATCATTAGAGGTAATATACTCTGTGGATCCTGTGTACATACTCTCTGCCTTTACCGTGAAAGTTCTATTGCTGTGGTGCTATGGTATGCTTAACCAGTGGAATTATCTAATACCTTTATGCTACATTGTTTGCACTAATACACATTTTATGTGATTTTTAAGGTATTGGGAGCAACACTCTGTAATATGATCTTGATTCATATTTTTTAATCACAATTACATACGGTCTTAAATTATTTGAACCAGATAGATACTTTATTCTTAAATGTACTGTTGTGCGAGCAATAAGTGTGATTTTAAGATATTGGGACTATCACTCTATAATGTGAGCACGATTCACACGAAATATTGTATTTCCTATGGGAAGGGGGGGGCGCATTCTGGGGGTCAGTAAGGGGTCCCAAAATTTCTGATGGCTGCCCTGACCAAGGTACAGGAGCATCTCAATAAATTAGAATGTTGTGGAAAAGTACATTTCATTAATTCAACTCAAATTGTGAAACTTGTGTATTAAATAAATTCAATGCACAAAGACTGAAGTAGTTTAAATCTTTGGTTCTTTTAATTGTGATGATTTGGCTCACATTTAACAAAAACCCACCAATTCACTATCTCCAAAAATTAGAATACTTCATAAGACCAATAAAAAAACATTTTAGTAAATTGTTGGCCTTCTGGAAAGTATGTTCATTTACTGTAAATGTATTCAATACTTGGTAGGAGCTCATATTGCTTTAATTGCTGCCTCGATTCGGCGTGGAATGGAGGTGATCAGTCTGTGGCACTGCTAAGGTGCTATGGAAGCCCAGGTTTCTTTGACAGTGGGCTTCAGCTCATCTGCATTTTTTGGTCTCGTTTCTCATTTTCCTCTTGACAATATGTAGTGATTGTGGATGAATGGTGTCAAAAAATCATCATATTTAATTATATATTGAGGGTTATATCAAAGAGGAAACACTAGGGGCAGTGTGAGGCTTGTTGCCCTGTGTGGCTAGCTGACATTAAACTAGCCTAATCTAGAGTGGTTACCTCATGGTGACTCCCACTGGGAATAAAGGTGAATACATTGTTGGTGGGGGGATGCCACTCTGGTGGTGGGGGACGACGACGACGACGACACAAGACTGTAGTCCTTGTTTTCAATGAACCAGGAGTTCCAGGAAGAGATCAGCCCTTTTTGTGATTTCGTTTGGACCGGAGAGCACATGGCTTGCCATGTGCTGTGCCTTTCTTCATTTTGGTAAATGAATGTTGCTCTTGTTGATCCCTTGTACATCACTTTACCTATGCTGAGTCATTGTGTTATTGCAGTGTCCAGGGCTTCGTTTAATAATGTTTTATCTTTCTGTTTATAAGTAAATCCTTTATAGCCATCACTGTGGGTTTGTGTCACTCAATCTCACGCTATCAGCTGGCATTTTATTTACCTTTTATTTTAAAATTATTTTTCATTACACATTACCCCATAGATTCTGACCAGTCAAGCACACCAACACCATGGTCATTTAACCAACTTTTGGTGCTTTTGACAGGGTGGGCAGGTGCCAAATCCTGCTGGAAAATGAAATCAGCATCTTTAAAAAGCTGGTCAGCAGAAGGAAGCATGAAGTGCTCTAAAATTTCTTGGTAAACGGTTGATGTGACTTCGGCTTTCAAAAAACAGTGGACCAACACCAGCAGATGACATTGCACCCCAAATCATCACAGACTGGAAATCGAACACTGGACTTCAAGCAACTTGGGCTAGGAGCTTCTCCACCCTCCAGGACCTTGGAGGGCAAAATGAAATACAAAACTTGCTCTCATCTGAAAAGAGGACTTTGGACCACTGGGAAACAGTCCAGTTCTTCTCCTTAGCCCAGGTAAGACGCCACTGACGTTGTCTGAGGTTCAGGAGTGGCTTAACAAGAGGAATACGTCAATCAGGCCTCACAATTTCCATTCGCCTGCTAGCATTTGGCAAGTGGAAATTAAGTGAGGGCGAGTGGGAATGCAGATGCAGATAGCACAACAAATTATTTTGTGCTGCCTGAGCTGCATATTCTGGCAGCGGCTGTGTTTTGTTGTTTTTAGGCCTTTCTGCCGGCCGGGGGAATCCAAGATGACGGCTGGCCCCCTCTGATGACGTCAAAGAGAGCGTGCCGAACATCTGTCACCTATTCCTGCCCTGTCCCGTCAGTTCTCATCTTGTCCCATGCTCTGCTCACACTGGGGTCTGATTTCTGGTTATACATGCATCTGGTGTCTGGGTATACAATTGTGGTCAAAATTATTCAACCCCCAATGCTGTAAAGGGTTTTAGGGAATTTAGTGTACATTTGTAATTGTATTCAGAATGAAATCCTACAAGGACCTTTTAAAGAACCATATGCAACTAAAATGACATCAATTGGTTTTGTAATACAGTAGTAAATGTTTCTTTTGTGAAATCTTCATTGACACAATTATTCAACCTCTTAAAGACTACCACTCTGAAGAACAGAGGTTCATTCAAGTGTTTTCAATCAGGTATTGAAAACACCTGTGGATGTCACGGAGCAGCAATAAAGCATAATAAGCACCAATTAGGCAGCTTTAAAATTACTGTGATACTCAGCTCCTTCTAGACATTTACTGGTGTGGTTACAAACATGGTGAAGTCAAGAGAATGGTCCAGGAAGACAAGAGAAGAGGTGATTACTCTTCACAGGAAGGGCAATGGCTATAAGAAGATTGCAAAGATGTTAAACATACCAAGAGAGACCATAGGAAGCATCATTCGCAAATTCAAGGCAAAGGGCACTGTTGAAACGCTACCTGGTCGTGGCAGAAAGAAGATGCTGACTTCGACTGCTGTGCGCTACCTGAAGCGTAGAGTGGAGAAAAGTCCCCGTGTGACTGCTGAGGAACTGAGAAAAGATTTGTCAGATGTGGGTACTGAAGTTTCAGCTCAGACAATACGGCGCACACTGCGTAATGAAGGCCTCCATGCCAGAACTCCCAGGCGCACCCCCTTGTTGTCTCTAAACAATAAGAAGAGTCGACTGCAGTATGCCAAAAGTCATGTGGACAAACTACAGAAGTTTTGGGATAGTGTTCTGTGGACTGATGAAACAAAATTAGAACTGTTTGGGCCCATGGATCAATGCTATGTTTGGAGGAAGAACAAGGCCTATGAAGAAAAGAACACCTTGCCTACTGTGAAGCATGGCGGGGAGGGGTCAATCATGCTTTGGGGCTGTTTTGCTTCTGCAGGTACAGGGAAGCTTCAGCGTGTGCAAGGTACCATGAATTCTCTTCAGTACCAGGAGATATTGGATGACAATGTGATGCAGTCTGTCACAAACCTGAGGCTTGGGAGACGTTGGACCTTTCAACAGGACACTGATCCCAAGCATACCTCCAAGTCCACTAGAGCATGGTTGCAGATTAAAGGCTGGAACATTTTGGAGTGGCCATCGCAGTCACCTGACTTAAATCCGATTGAGAACCTCTGGTGGGACTTAAAGAAAGCAGTTGCAGTGCGCAAGCCTAAGAATGTGACTGAACTGGAGGCTTTTGCCCATAACGAATGGGCGAAGATACCGTAGATCGCTGCACGACACTTGTGTCAAGCTATGCTTCACGTTTAAAAGCTGTTATAACTGTAAAAGGATGTTGTACTAAGTACTAAGATTGAATGTCACTTGGGGGTTGAATAAAACTGATAATGATGTGAGCACAGAAAAGACATTTGTGGTTATTTCATTATAAATGTTATGTTCTATTTGTCTGACCTACACGTGCCTCTTTGATTTAATTGTAAGCAAGATGACTGAATGATCAAAATCAATGTCAAACTGGCCAAAACACTCAATTTCAGTGGAGGTTGAATAATTTTGAACACAACTGTACATGCATCTGGGGTCTGAGGTGTCTGGGTATACATGCATCTGGGGTCTGAGGTGTCTGGGTATACATGCATCTAGGGTTTGATGTGTCTGGGTATACATGTACCTGGAGTGATTATGAAGATGAAAAAATGCAGTAATTTATTAAAAGCTGAGCAGTTACTCTTAATATTTTATACAGGATTAATTTGAGACAATAAGTGCTAGTGTCACAAAAAATATTGCTATTTACACAATATAAAATAACAGTGACAGCAGATTGATGGGAAATAAGAAAGGTGCAAATGCACACATCAACGTTGTAATAGCTGATGTGGCTTGGATCTGGATACTTAGTGTCTATTTGTGAGTATACAGAAATAGAGTGTGCAATTCAGGGTGGTATTCTTAGTTGGCCGAATGCCATTGTGGTGATTTATAATTGGTCAATGGTTATAAAAAATATAATATAAAAATCGACTAGTAAGAGTTAAATAAAAGTTTAATAAATGGATAAAATTATGTAATAAGAACTAGTTAAATTGGTTGCTTACAGGACCATTTGCACACTCAGAGTACTTGTCCTTATTTCCTTCATTTCTCTCAATACCCCCTAATTACATTCTATCATTCTAGATGTCCTTCAATTTGAACATCGATTCCGCCCCCCCCCCCTCTATTTGCTTCATGGCAATCCCGGGAACTGGCACCTGCACTTTATGATCAACATAGCCTATTTTCTACACGTATGCCGCAGTACACAATAGTTACTCTATTGTTCTCACTGTATACCAAATCCCTCTGATTATAGGTAATAATTGTAATTTATGTTTGTACATTATGCATTTGTGCCACACTGTATGATTATTGCTCCATTGTGCCCCACTGTGTAAATAACCCCATATGTAGAGGCAACAACTACACTCCATGGAGAGACCGTATGGACTGGAAATCGCTCCAAGACTAGACATCACCAGATAGAGCGAATTATTGAACATTCTAGCTCTCCTTGCCCCCAAAAACCTGTAAAATCGCAATCGGCAAAGCAAACCCAGCGAGTGGAACGCAAATAGAGCGCTGTAACGCATATCCAAGATGGCCGCGGCACCATCGGATGACGCGATCTGCACCATGTGACCGCAACACCATGCGAACCCGGAAGTAAGCCAAAAAACACGAGGAAAACGCACAGAAACCTCTCTGAATAAAAAGAGGTAGTAGACAACCCTCATATCCCCCCCTTTTTCCACACATCGACTGAGGAAGGCGCAGGAGTAGCGCCGAAACGCGTCTCGAGATTTTATACAACCCCCCCCCTTTTTTTACTAAGCACTTATTACTTGTATTTTATCACAACCAATAAATCCTTTATCTAAGTATACAGGAGTATTTGGTTATTGAGCTCAACTTGATTAAGACAGACCTGCAAGACCCACCATGGACACCGTAACCTGTACTTAAAGAAGCTGTCAAAAGAGGTCCTGGTGCTCACCGTTAAGCAGTACCACACGCACAGCAGTTGAGCCTGGAGAGATAAGGCTCCCCAATCGGTGAGTGCAACCCACCCCCCCTCCCCTTAACATATCAAGCCAGTAACCACTGATGCTGTGCCATGAGAGCACTCTCTCCCCCTTTCTGTGTCTCTCCATTTGAGGTGAAGACGATCCATTAAAGAAGGGTAGTGGTCACCCTATAGTTGACACAAGGCGTTTCACTCCAGAGCCCGGATATAAGCAGCTCTGGTCCTTGTAAGTGTGCAATTATTGAACACACGACAGTTCACTGATAAAAAACGTTGTTGCACTATCGTTATCTTTTTTCTCCCCCCCCCGTTCTTTACCTCCAATTGGAGTGGAGTTAATTAACGCTATAGGAGGAGACGCTGTATCGAACAGACGGCAGGGCACGTTTGCATATCCTGCCATTTAGGACTTCTGGAATAAGACATTAAGGACACTAGACCTTCAACACGCACGAAAAATCAGTGTAAGGTCATCCGTATACTCACAAATAGACACTAAGTATCCAGATCCAAGCCACATCAGCTATTACAACGTTGATGTGTGCATTTGCACCTTTCTTATTTCCCATCAATCTGCTGTCACTGTTATTTTATATTGTGTAAATAGCAATATTTTTTGTGACACTAGCACTTATTGTCTCGAGAATTAATCCTGTATAGAGCCGTGCATGGGTCGTACCCCCCATCGCGGCACTGTTGCACATACCTGTTTTAAGTTTGCACTATTTACGCTCTTAACCTGTCACTGCTGCACTTTAATACTGCATAGACTGTGGCACTAAGCACTTTATCTTGAACCTGAACGACTAAAGTTGCACTTATACGAACCATAAAGATTCATGCATATCTGATGGTCTAGAAGTACAACACTGCAATGTGTTGTGCATAACTACTGCGCCACTAGGAAACCCTCCCTCTTTTTCCTTCTTGATATCTGCTAGACATGTGCATTCGTTTTAGTACTAAAACGATTTAGTCCGAATTTTGGGATAATTTAGTTTTAGTATGACTCAAGAGAAACGAAACTGCTCAGTACAAAAAACGAAAGAAACTAAAATAAAATGCACTACATTTTAGTTTCAGTCCTTTTTGTGATATTATATTGATGAGTGAAGGAGACCAGCAATGAAGAGCGCAACATCGCAACATCCGAAGTTCTGCACCCTCCACATGCCAATGCAGGAGGATGTTCTATACAGAGAGGGACATTAATTCAGGAGGATGTTCTATATATTATACAGAGAGGGGTATTAATTAATGCAGGTGGATGTTGTATACATTATACAGAGAGGGGTATTAATTAATGCAGGAGGATGTTCTAAACATTATACAGAGAGGAGCCTTTTTTTTTTTATCCCTTTTAGGCTAGGGTCAGACGAACGCATTTTCGCGTTGTCTGTGAAAAAGTGCGTTCGAACGAATGGACGCATTTTTTCACGGAGTACGCGATAGCGGTCATACGATGCGCATTTTCGTCCGTGATTTTGTACGGATCATCAATAAAACACTTTGTGCATCTGGACGTTATGTTGGCCGGACATTAGCAGTGTCTGACATCTCCAATTCACGCACACACGCCGCTAGCGGACGCAGCGCACTCTGTACAACCGTACTAGCGGTTTTACGTTCTCGAAAAAATGCGTTCGTTTGCCACTTGCGTTGCGCAGCCGGACTTTTGTGCGACCGTACTTCGTATATTGGCCGTCATTGCCTGGCACTTGCTGCTAGTGCGGCCGTAATTAAGTGCGCCTGCACGCGCGTTCGCACTGCGCTCGTCTGACCCTAGCCTAAATCCAGTGGCTGTGAGCGCGGAGATCGGCTGCTTGTTACATTATCTCTCAGTACAATGTATCAGGCTCAGCTGTTACAGTAACTGACTGCTGCTCATCACAGTGCTCAGAGTTTCAGTAAAACAAGTAAATAATATTGTTCTAACGTCTTATATATAAAAATATTATTTACTAGTTTTACTGAAACTCTGAGCGCTGTGATGAGCAGCAGTCAGTTACTGTAACAGCTTTGCCTGACACGGGGCAGTATTACAATGTTGGTGCCAACTTAACCAGAGCTGTTGTAACTGAAAACCTCCATAGGCTATAATAGCTCTGGGAAGTTTACAACAGCTCTGGTTAAGTTAGCACCAGCTAGATAATATGGCCCACATTGTGCTGAGAGTGAGAGATACTGTAACGAGCAGCGATCTCAGCCCTCTGAGGAGCCACTACAATAGTAATTGTATCCACTGGTTTTCGGATGAATGAAATTAGTTTTCATACTAAAGAACTGAAAACGAATTTCTTTAGCAACTAAATAAATTGCATTTTAGTACTAATCCATTAGTTCAAAACGAAATTTTGTGCTGTGCACATGTCTAATATCTGCACACCCAATTCGAGAGTCTGTGCTATATCCTAGACGGCAGCAAATCAAAATAAACACTTTTACCCAGATAAGAGCGCCCATACCGACCCCTCTCCTATCCGTACTCTTAATATTTTGTTTGCATCCCCATTAATGTAAAGCACTTGTTTTCCTTTACGTTTACATTGGTTTATGGTAATATTTATTTTTGTAACTTTATTGTGAATAAAACATTTAACGGTGTCATTTCATAAGATAATTTGAGGGTGTGTTTGGGGGCAGAGTTAAGGGCAGGGTAGGGGTTCGGTGGGGCAACTGGTGGCGAGTAACTCTTAAGGCCTGGCTAGTAACTCGGGACTTGCAATTTTGAGCCCTGCGTCAACTGTAGCCAAATTCTTTGCCAAGTCTGTGTGTGGTGGCTCTTGATGCCTTGACCCCAGCCTCAGTCCATTCCTTGTGAAGTTCACCCAAATTCTTGAATTGATTTTGCTTGACAAGTCTCTCAAGGCTGCGGTTCTCTCGGTTGGTTTGCATCTTTTTCTTCCACACTTTTTCCTTCCACTCAACTTTCTGTTAACATGCTTGGATACAGCACTCTGAACAGCCAGCTTCTGTGGCAATGAATGTTTGTGGCTTACCCGCCTTGTGAAGGATGTCAATGATTGTCTTCTGGACAACTGTCAGATCAGCAGTCTTGCCCATGGATGTGTAGCCTAGTGAACCAAACGGAGAGACCATTTTGAAGGCTCCGGCAACCTTTGCAGGGGTTTTGAGTTGATTAGCTTATTGGCATGTCAACATATTCAAATTTTTTGAGATGGTGAATTGGTGTTTTTTTTTTAAATGTGAGCCAAATCATCACAATTAAAAGAACCAAATACTTAAACTACTTCAGTCTGTGTGCATTGAATTTATTTAATACACAAGTTTCATAATTTGAGTTGAATTAATGAAACAAATTAACTTTTCCATGATATTCTAATTTATTGAGATGCACCTGTATTTGCTAAATAAGTTTTTTAAATCTTTATCATTAGTGAAGTTCAAATAAGGGAAGCTACAATCCTGCATGACATTCAATTGACTGCTCAGTTTTATTTAATTGAAAAATATCAGGGAAGATTGTTGCTAAGATTCCCCCCCATATGGGAAAGAAAATGCATGGAAAAGAAGTAAATTTTGTTTCTCCAAGCAACTATCATAAATGAATGGGTCAGAAAATGCAGTCAAGCCTTAAAAACCCCCCCAAAAAAACCAAAGAAAAGTTGCATGCTCAACTCCCATCAGGAGGAGCTATGCAACTCCAGCAGCCAAAAGAAAATAATATATATAGGCTTTGACCAGTTGCATAAACTTTATCTCTGCTAGAAAGCCACAGTGTGGCATAGCATTGATTTTAGGGTTCTGTGTAATAACAGACCCAGGATGCAGAACAGTGAGACAAATGTCATTTGCATATCCTACCCAGAATTCCTTGCTGCATATGGGGAATGTGGCACAGGAGCTCTGGGATGCAATTCATCGAATTGCTGTGATGTGCAAGTGGCTTCTGCAATAATAAACACACTTATTATAGTGTGGAGGCTTTTTATCTCACTTTTTGTACACACACACGCTATGTTTACATACCCTGGCAGAATTTATGATATTTATGATTTCTTGGCCATTATTCAGAGAATATGAATGGAAACAAAAATATTTCTTTCACTCATGGTCAGTGTTTGGCTGAAGCCATTTATTATCAAATCGTGTTTACTCTAAATCATGACAACAGAAACAACCCAACTGACCCGGATTAAAAGTTTACATATAAATAAGAATAAAAGGAGCCTCAGTGTAAGACAAATGAAAAAAACATAGGGCAGAACTGCATATATAAAATGATACAGAAACCCCTGCTCATATAACATGCTCACAGGATATTAATCTAATGCAATAAGGGCACGTCAATCAATATACTCAGCCGTGGTAATCCGCCTAGCGTAGCTGGAAATCGCTGGTAAATCATCTTTCAGAATCACTGAACATCATATAGGATGCAAGATACAACAAAAAGGCTGGACAAAATAAAAGTATTAGGACATAATCGCTGACGCGTTTCGTTACATAAAAGTAACTTTCTCAAGGCAAAAAGCCCTATGTTTTTTTCATTGGTCTTACAGTGAGACTCCTTATATTCTTATTTATATATAATTGATGAAGAGGCGCCATACCTTAGGGGTCTTCACTAGCAAGCTACGTATTTACGTTTGCTTTTTTTCCCATTAACCCTCACTACCATTTTTAGATCAAAAGTTTACATACCCTGGTGATCTTTGCCTCATAACATGAGCACAAGTTGATACAAACGGGTTTGAATGGCTATTAAAAGTAACCATCCTCACCTGTGATCTGTTTGCTTGTAATAAGCGTGTGTGTATATAAAAGGTCAAGGAGTTTCTGGACTCCTGACAGACCCTTGTATCTTTTATCCAGTGCTGAACTGACGTTTCTGGATTCTGAGTCATAGGGAAAGCAAACGAATTGTCAAAGGATCTGCGGGAAAAGCTAGTTCAACTGTATAAAACAGGAAAGGGATATAAAAAGACATCCAAGGAATTCGGAATGCCAATCAGCAGTGTCGAAACTCTAAGAAGTGGAAAACGAGGGGTTCTGTTGAAACAAAAAAACAGTCAGGTAGACCAACTAAAACTTCAGCCACAACTGCCAGGAAAATTGTTCAGGATGCAAAGAAAACCCCACAAATAACTTCAGGAGAAATACAGGACTCTCTTAAAACATGGGGTGTGGCTGTTTCAAGATGCACAATAAGTAGGCACTTTAAGAAAAATGGGCTGCATGGTCAAGTCGCCAGAAGAAAGCCATTACTATGCAAATGCCACAAAGTATCTCACTTACAGTTACGCCAAACAGCACAGAGACAAGCCTCAAACCTTCTGGCACAAAGTCATTTGGAGTGAGGAGTCCAAAATTGAACTTTTTGGTCACAACCATAAACACTACATTTGGAGCACAGTCAACAAGGCCTATGATGAAAGGTACACCATTCCTACTGTGAAACTCAGGGTTGGATCACTGATGTTTTGGGGATGTGTGAGCTACAAAAGGCGCAGGAAATTTGGTCAAAATTGATGGCAGGATGAATGCAGTATGTTATCAAAAAATACGGGAGGAAAATTTGCATTCATCAGCCCGGAAGCTGCACATAGGACATACTTGGACATGCCAAAACAAAAGGCCAAGTCGACTGGTCATTGCTTACAACAGAATAAAGTGAAGGTTCTGGAGTTCCCATCTCAGTCTCCTGACCTCAATATCATTGAGCCACTCTGGGGAGATCTGAAATGTGCAGTTTAGGCAAGACAGCCCAAGAATTTACAGGAACTGGATGCATTTTGCCAAGAAGAATGGGCAGCTTTACCATCTGAGAAGATAAAGAGCCCCCATCCACAAATACCACAAAAGACTTCAAGTTGTCATTGACGTTAGAGGGAACAATACATGGTATTAAGAACTGGGGTATGTAAAATTTTGATCAGGGTCATTTGGGTAGTTTCTGTTGTCATTGGCTTCAACCAAACACTAACCATGAGTGGAAGAAATGTTTTTGGGTTATCATTCAGATTCTCAGAATAATGGACAAGAAATCATAAATTTACCTACCCTGGCAGACTTTATGGGCACAACTGATAAGAGATATATATATATATAAAATCTGATCATCCTAAAATCACCACCACATGTGTCATTAACTGAGCACGCCAGCATGATCATATTGCCACAGTCAGAAACTGAACGCCACGGGCCGCTGTAATCATTTTCTGGTTCGGCCACGTGGTAACAGGGACCGACCAATCAGAATTAAATGACGCAACTAGCGTCATACGCATTGAGAAAATCTTAATACCGCGCATGCGTGGGTGGCTCTCTAGGACTCAGACAGGGCCGGATTAACATAGGGGCAGATGGAGCAGCAGCTCCAGGGACATGCCTCAGAATAGGCTCAGAGAAAAAATAACTGTCTGCAATTGGACCCCTGTATCTCCAACTCCATAGCAGCTACATTGTCAAGTGAGGCATCATTGGAATGATACCAAACATGACCAGGCAAACAAATATAATAATAAATATTTACTTTTTCTTTCCAAGAGTAATATTTTTCACTTTTCAATTATAACGTAAACAATGATGCTGCACTTACTAACCACCACACTTCTCATGTCATCAACAAGTGTGGAGGTGATGGTACAATCCATTGTTACGAATTATTACATCAAAAACCTAAACCGCCGCACTGCAGCGAAAAGCACTATGGAGGACCTTTGGACCCCTGTGTCACTAATCTTTCCAACTCACAAGGTCAAGTGAGGTGTCATTAAACAGGGCAGAGTCTGGCCTTTGCATTAATACCAAACTTGACCATGTAAAATCTAAAGAATTTAAGAAAAGAAAACAACTTTTTTTTATTTATTTTTAGTTCCAAAGCGATGGCATTGTCCATTTGTCACGTATAAAATGAGCAATACCACTGCCATTACTCACCTTCTCATTTACCACGCTGGGAGCAAGGTCAGTGTTTTATACAGTCATATTATTCGTAAAAAAAATGTTCCAGAACACAAGGGAAATATTTTTTTTCATTTTTGGTTAAAATTGTTTATTTTCTCAGAAAAACACAGCAACAGGTTCCCATTTTCTTAAGAATGCCCTATAGAATATATAACCACAAAGATGATAAAGTGGGAAATTGAAATCTGAAAAAATTAAATCACACAGTATCTGCCTGGTTAGATCTACCCATATCAGCACCATTAAATAACCAAAAATATGTTTTCATTTCACTAAATTACAAAAAAAGCCCACCAAGATCTTCAGCTCCAGGCCCATAGAGATCTTAATCTGGGCCTGGACTTGGAGTGCATGCATAATCAGTAAAAAGATCGTATGCAGATCGACAATCAACCCATCGACAAGCGATCATAGTACAAGAGTGGGTTGGGCACATCAGTCCATTCACAAACCTAGCACAAGAAAAAGGCATTAAAATAGGTGCAGTGTGTGATAGTAAAAAAAAAAAGGAAACCAAGAAAAATTTTGAACATAAAGAGGGATAACTGACATGCAAAGCATACATGAAATAAATAGAATAGGTACCATAATAGCCATAAATTTCAAAAGTTATATAAAAGGGGGAGAAAGTTTATACCACAGTATATACCAGTTTATACCACAGAAACAATGTATTGAGCTGGTAAATCCAGAAGGTTTCACGGTGACAAAGTTTGACGTCTAGATTCCCCTTTCTAGGACATTGCTTCACCTGCTCCACTGCCAAAAAAAATTCTGTAAAGAGAACAATGAAAATGTCTTGCGACCGGACTGTCTTTCTGTAATTTAATAGTCCGAATATGCTCCAAAATGCAGACCTTTAAAGGACAAATCATCTTGCCAATATATTTAAAACCACATTGGTAACTTCGTTGATAAACAACTCCATTAGAGTTGCAGTTTAAAAATTGACGGATGGAAAAGATTGAGTTCTGATTAAAACAGTTTCCAATAAAGTATTACGTACCATGTGGTACTATAGTTTGGTGTACTCGTGCTGCACTTCGGTGCTATTGCTTTGTTGTGTTTGCTCATTTTGTTTAGGCCCTTTAGTACACCATCGCCCTTTTCTTCATTTTCTCCGTTGTTGCATAAGTAAACACTGTTGTGGACCAAGTGCGTCCATTCACATGGGCAGTTTTTCCTCCCGCAGATTATTCCTTCCAGCAGAATAATGCACCAGTGCACAAAGCAAGAAACACAATGGGATGGTTCCAGGAGCATGACAATGTCCTTGCTGCAGTGGTTTGCTCAGTCCCCTGATCCCAGTCATTTTGAACATTTGTGGGATGAGCTGGAAAGGAATATTTGCTCAATGCCTATGTCTCTGTCAAATGTTCATTAAATATTCTGCATGGTACACAATACCCCAAACCATGCTTTCAGCAACTTGTTGAGTCCATGCCTCGGAGAATTCAGGCTGTTTTGAAGGTTAAACGGAGATCCAGCGCGCTACTGAGTGTTCTCAATAAAGTGGCCAAACCGTGTAAGTGTGGGAACTCACCAATATTTTTGTCCCCAAATTAACAATTATCTCACCATCAACAGAAACATGTACTCCAATCTGAATCTCATTATTTTTGCAAAAACATGAATCACAGTTTTGATGCAACAAGGAAACCAAAAAAATTGAGCACCCGATTTCTCAAATCATAGTGTAGGGGACTAACGGGAACACAATTCCATCTGAAAAATTGTCGAGGAACTGCGTTCCCACACATTTCCACTTTACTTGTCAATGTCAAACAGCAGCCGCCAAGGTCAGCAAGGTATTGGCATGCATCAAAAGGGGAGTTCACTCTCAGGATGAAAACATAATTTTGCCTCTGTACAAATCAATGGTAAGACTGCACCTTGAATATGCCGTGCAATTTTGGGCACCTGTCTTAAAGGATATTATAGCGCTAGAAAAAGTGCAGAGACAGGCGACTAAATAAGGGGAATGGAAGGTTTAAGTTATGAGGAAAGGCTAACAAGTTTAAACTTGTTTAGTTTAGAGAAACGGCGCCTTAGAGGGGATCTGATAATCTTATATAAATATATACGTGGCCATTATAAACTATTGTCTGGAAACATGTTTATTGACAGAACTGTACACAGGACACAAAGTCATCCATGTAGACTGGACGAAAGCAGATTCAGCCTAAAGCATAGGAAGGGTTATTTTATAGTGAGAACAATAAAGCTGTGGAATTCTCTGCCCGTTGAGGTGGTTGGGTCAGAGACTGTACAGACTTTTAAAAAATGACTGGATGACTTCCTGCAGACACAGAATATTAAGGGTTATAATATTTAATATGTGGGTAAGCTTCTTGATCCAAGGAAAAATTTGACTGCCATTCTGGGGTCAAGAAGGAATTTTTCCCCAGTGTGTTGCATATTGGTGAGCGCTTCAGACTGGGGTTTTTGCCTTCTTTTGGATCAACAGCAGTAGGTGATGTGAGAGGCTGAACCCGATGGACACATGTCTTTTTCAGTCTATGTAACTATGTAACTTGACCCCTGGTCAGGAGTCTGAATTGAGCCAAACATCCCACGATATCCTCTTCTAAATTGAATGAAGTTAAATACTAGGCATAGACTGATATATTGGATTTGCCGATTATCGGCTGCCGCTATTCAGAAAATTACGGATATCGGTATCAGCATTTTATTTGCCGGTATTGCCAATAATTGGACAAGTTGGCTCACTGTAGCTGTGACAAGCAAGATCCCACAGAACTGTGCAAATCCGGGGCTTCTCCCACATCAGGCTGTAAGTCCTCACTGGAGAACGACCCCTGCTCACTGACCGTATTGCGCATGAGCGTGATGCCAACAGAAATGGGGCTTCCATCCCATCTGGCAGGGAATTCCCTATACAGGAGATGCAGGGTCTATTTCCTACAGCAGGGGTTAGCAACCTGGGCCCTCCAGGAGGTTTTGGAACTGCATTACCCATGAGGCTCCAAGAACCTAATGAGAAGCTGAGCATCATGGCAGATGTAATTCCAAAACAAAACATGTGGGACAATATTACAAAGTCACTGCTAACTTAACCAGAGCTGTTGTAAACTTAACAACCCCATAGACTATAATGGCTCTGGTAAGTTTACAACAGCTCTGGTTAAGTTAGCACCAACTTATGAAGTGGACGTGGTGCAATGTTTAAATGTTAAACACATTGAGTTCATGGCATAATGTCAGATTTGTGCTGTTTTTTCACAACTTTAAATTTCTTTAGATATAAAATTTTTATTGTTTTATCAAAGTTCTCAGAATGAGAATGACAGGGTACAGAAAAAGGGAGGGGTACAAATAAAAACAAGGAAACGTTGCAACCAACCTTATCATATACAATGATGTGAACGTAAACACAAAATAATTTCATAACTTGACAGTATATATATCCTAAATAGACCAATGGTCCGTCCGAGTGTACGGAACCCCGAATATGTCTCTAGCCATGCCATCTAAGAGCCTCAGGGCCCTTAATCTATCAGTGATATCCTTTAAAGTAGGGAGTGTAGAGGTTTTCCATCGGGCCGCTACTAACGTTGTTGTTACATACAATATATGGGCTAAAAATTGCTATTGCAAGTGAGAGAGGGAATCAGGCATCATCTGAAGGAGGAGAATTTCAGGGACTGGTGATATCTCTGAGCCCAGAGTCTCGGAACATAACTGGGCCACCGAGACCCAAAATTGAGCCATCAAATTGCAAGTCCACCAGATATGAAAAAGGGACCAGTTTCCTCCCCGCATCTCCAACATATTTTTTTTTTGAGAAAGGATTTTACCAGGAAGGATACATTGAGATTTCTCTCGTTTTCAAGTATGTCCTGGGTGGCGAGTATGTACCGTTAGGTGTCTTGCCAAGGACACTTACTGGAGAGGTTGCTCGCTGGGATCGAAACCATGACTCCACTGGCTCTCTCCATGCAGAGCAGTGACATTACCTCTACTCCACCCAGCCGGTGGAGACCTTTGAATTAAAATGATGTTCTCTATCAGGGGTGATATACCATCTATATAACACTTTCTTCCGTGCCTCCGTCAGAGATATGCAGCAAAACTTGAGACATCAGAGAGGAAGCAGTCCGCCCATGCTGACTCCGAAATCTGGTTCCCCAAATCCCTTTCCCAGTTCGCCTTAAATCTCCATTTCAGTGATATATGGTGGGACACTAAGAGTTGATATAAAAGGGAGAGACGGTGGATATCACGGGAGGGATTATATATAGCCTATATCACAGTGGGAGATATTAGCAAGCAAGTCACGTTGGAGGAAAAAATGGTCGATTCGGAAGTTTTATGTGCCCCCGAATAAAAGAAAAAAATCTACCTCAGTTTGGTGGCACATGGGCTAAGCAAATAAATTAAACTCTGCCAGGAGAGCGGAAAATTTCTGGACAGAGATCCGCTGTAAGCGAGTCAGGCGATGTGGGAGGTCAAGCGTGTGATTAAGACGCCACAAAAGGATAAGTTTACCTGTACAGACTCAAATCAATTTTTGAAGGGCATTTCTAAGGAAAGTAAGTTGGTCCCACATTCGGGCAATAAACATTTGCAACTGTATACATAACTCGATCTATGTCACAAATCAGAAATAAATACCGGCCATTAGGATCTATTACAGAGTGATGAAGGGTGAAAGATACAGGTCGGTGTATTAATATAGAAACCCCTTGCGTCTTTACTGGGGTAGTGGCATGGAAATGATGAGAATAGGCAGGAAGATATAACCTGGGATGTACTGAACGCTTGAAGTGGGTTTCCTGTAAATACACTATATCTGGGGGGTTGTGGCGCAAGTCTGCATATAGGGAGTGCCTTTTGTGAGGAATATTTACACCTTTAACATTCAATGAGACAATTTTCAGATCTTAAACCAGAGAAGCATAAAGACAGGTAAAAGACACAAGAGTAACCCAAATACACAGTGCAACATTAGCATCACTACAAGTAATCGCAGAAATACACTACAGTCTGAAGTCATTGATTATGGATGGTGCAACGGGGTAAAAAAAAAAAAAAAAAAAAGAAGGAAAAAAGCAAAAAAGAATAGAGACGGCGCAACTGGCAGCCGCTCTCGCTACAAAAAACGTCTCCATGGCCACCGGAACATACCGGACCTGCCCCACAAAATGTGGGGGGAGATGGGGGGGGGGGGGGGAGTTGTGCCAGGTGGGGATGGCAGACATCTGTCCCATCATCGAGGAACAAAAATAACCATTAACCATAAACCGTCCACCAGCCAGACCAGCCTAAAACCTTGATTCAAGAGAACGAACCAGAGTTCCAAGGGCCAGATAGGAGTTCCATTAAGCGAACAGTAGTTGAAAGACAACATTCCATCACGGATCTGTACGGACGCGATGCCATCCGGTGAAACTTTGGAAGGTGAGGGAGGGACCCTGTGCGGGGGCGTCACTTTGTCCATCAAATCCCATACTTGAAGAAATGCCCTCCTGCAACGAATGAATAACGAATAAAGTTCCCCGGTGTGTGACCAGCAGTTTCAGGGGGAAGCCCCACCTATACTGGATATTGCGGTTGCGAAGCACCTTTCGTGACCGGTAGAAATTCCCTGCGACGTTGCATCGTGCTTGATGATAGATCCGGGTAAAAGGAGATGTCAGCATAAAGGAAGGACCGGATTTTTCCGGCATGGCCACCATCAACAAATCTTTAGTGTTGTAGAAATGAATACAGGTCAGGACATCTCTGGGTATCACCGCGTCCAGATTACGTGGTTTCGGGACTCCGTGTGCTCTATCCAACTGCAGTGCCGATTCATCCACTTCAGGCAGTAATATACGAAATAAATCAAGCAAATAAGTAGACAGGCCTTCAGATTTGACCGATTCTGGAATGCCTCAAACGTGAATATTATTCCTACGGGAGCGATCCTCCAAGTCCGTGAATTTGAGCAAAAGTGTGTCGTGGACCGTTTTAAGTTCTTTTATAAGCATCCACTAATTCATTATTCGCCAAACACAGTATCAGATTTAATGTTCAAGAAGATCTGTGCGTTCACCAATATCACGGATCTCTTGATGCAGGGACGCAGTAAGAGAGCGAAAATCCTCCTGAATAGTGGAGCGAAGATCGTGGAGCAAGGCTTGTATCTGCTTACCAGTTGCTGGAGCTGAAGTGGCCAGACTCAGGTGTTGAGGGTTGACTTCCCTGGTCTCCGCCGAGGAACCTGGTGAGTATGGGGAACGAGGGCCCTGGGTGCTGCCATCTTGAGGCCTATCCGGCAATTTTCCAGAGCGCCCGAGCTCTGCTTCGGTGTTTTTGCTGGTGCCATCTGGTCCCTAAGGGTCTGCGGAAGCCATGGGGTTAAAATTGGTGATGAATCGCTGCGTGGTGAGCCGCTGTGGCTGGAATAGCTGGCGGTCAGCGGGAGCTCCTCTTACATGCGGCCGTCCGTGATGGCGGCCAGACACGCCCTCCACAACTTTAAATTTACAGAATATTGGCACCAAATATCAGCCAGAAAAGCTGCCGATAATCGGTATTGGCCCTGAAAAAATGAAAATCGGTCTATCCCCATTCAATACAAAAAAAATAAAAATCCTTTTTTCTTGCCGCTCGTCCACAAGGATCACCACAAATCTCCTTAAAAAGTAGAAGTAAAAAAAATATAGGACAGCGCAGAGTGGTATTATAACCATAAAATCCGCCAACAGCGTAAAAATATTTTCAGCAGGAACTCCAAACAACAAATTCCATCACCTTCATATCCACTTTAAACCAGGTTAGCATCTCTTAGTATTTGCTGCTGGAAAGCTTGGAGTAAACAGAGCTGTTGCTGAAGCACCTATTTTACAGAATCTGCGGTGATTATTATTATTACCTGGGCCCATGGTATGGAAAGGGTTCGCAGGGCTTTTCTCTCAGAGAAGACGCCACGATCACTGTCTGCGCTCCTGGGCTCAGATGGAGATGCTGCTTCCTCCTGTGCGGCCTCCTTAGAGCTCTGGAGGAGGTGCCTGCCTGTTGGGGAATGCAGTCCCCCAGGCCAAAAGTCGCCAGTCAGCCCTTGGCGCTGCCGTGGCGGCATTAGCAACAAGCGAGCGACACCGAACCCCTGCGTAGGCAGCGCGTGATCGGCACGAGGAACTCCTCCTTTGTGACATCACAGGCTACGCGCCGGTCAGCAGAAAGACACGTGCACACCATACGAGGACGAGCAGAAAGCCTGGAGGATAGGGCAGCACGCATGCCGAGCCATAAGAAATCGCAGGGAATTTTGCCTGTCCGCATAGGATGAATCTGCAAGGCAGGCAGTCTCAGATACTTAATTCTAAAAAGCAAACCTTTGTTTGGGTTTGTTGTTTATAATATTTATCTTATTTAAGTTTAAAAAGTAAACGTTATTTAAAATCTACTGCGATTGTTGAGTTATTACAATATTATCATCATTTATTAGCTTTGTAGGTGAATGCGGCCCTCCATGCATTCACAGTTGTTTCATCCGGCCCTCAGGCAGAGAAAGGTTGCCTACCCCTGGCCTAGGCCAGAAGAAGATTGCCAAGACCCTGAAACTAAGCCGCAGTGCGGTGGCCGAGACCATACTGCAGTTTAACAGGACAGGTTCCACTTAGAATAGGCCTAGCCATGCTAGACCAAAAAAGTTGAGTGTACGTGCTCAGCATCATATCCAGAGGTTGTCTTTGGGAAATAGACGTATAAGTGCTGCCAGCATTTCTGCGAGGTTGGGGGCTCAGCCTGTCCGTGCTCAGACCATACACCGTACACTGCATCAAATTGGTCTGCATGGCTGTCGTCCCAGAAGGAAGCCTCTTCTAAAGATGATGCACAAGAAACCCACAGTTTGAAGACAAGCAGTCTAGGGACATGGATTACTGGAACCAAGTCCTGCGGTCTGAGGAGACCAAGATAAACTAATTTGGTTGAGATGGTGTCAAGTGTGTGTGGTGGCAACTAGGTGAGGAGTACAAAGTCAAGTGTGTCTTTCCTACAGTCAAGCATGGTGGTGGGAGTGTCATGGTCTGGGGCTACGTGAGTGCTGCCGGCACTGGGGTGCTACAGTTCATTGAGGGAACCAAGAATGCCAACATGTACTGTGCCATACTGAAGAAGAGCATGATCCCCTCCCTTCGGATACTCGGCCGCAGGGCAGTATTCCAACATGATAATGTCCCCAAACACACCTCCAAGACAACCACTGCCTTGCTAAAGAAGCGGAGGGTAAAGGTGATGGACTGGCCAAGCAGGTCTCCAGACCTAAACCGTAATGAGCATCTGTGGGGCATCCTCAAACGGAAGGTGTAAGAGCGAAAGGTCTACAACATCACTCTGTGATGTCGTCATGGAAGAGTACTCCAGTGGCAACCTATGAAGCTCTGGTGAACTCCATGCCCAAGAGGGTTAAGGCAGTGCTGGAAAATAATGGTGGCCGCACAAAATAATGACACTTTGGACATTTTCACTTAGTGGCATACTCACTGTTGTTGCCAGTGGTTTAGATATTAAAGGCTGTGTGTTGAGTTATTTTGAGAGGACAGCAAATTTACACGGTTATACAAGCTGTACACTCACTAGGAACGCGCCATCCAAATCCTCACTGACATCACTCATCTGTTAGTATAGGAAAGAGGTTCCTGGGTCTGGTCTCTTAGCAAGGACAGGAAGAACACAAGTTTCTTAAAGGAAGTCCTGGAATTACTTGCGTGCAGGTTCTTGATGAAGTCTCGCACGTGAATTTAACAGAACTAACCTGCCATCAAAGCGCGCCAAATTGTTTCAGCTTGTCAACAGGCACTGGTGCCCTGATCAATAAGTTGATTTTAAGTTCTTGGGAAACCCAGGTTTTCAGAATTGACGAATGTGCAATATAAACAATACCTGACCCACTATGTATTTAAATACAATACTTTGAGGATTATCTTTAAAAAATAAATTCATATGCAACAAAAAATTTGTGATAATATATACAAATCAAATAACAATCAGCAATGATGTACAGATAATCATGATAACAGTATAAATACACTTTTTGCATATTCTCTCAAACGTGTGTGGACAAGGTGTCTGCCCTGAGAGAAATAACACAAGATTTTGGTCCTAGGCCTTCCTCATGATTAACTATACATGTTTGTTGCTAATTGCCAAATGTAAATATTATAAACTTTGTGCAATATACATCCCACACCTCCAATCTTGTTTCATTAATTTCACATCAGCTTTGCCAAGCTCTTCCCAATTATCTTCAGTTGAAGCAGTTTGACTATGGCAGGGTTTCCCAAACCTGTCCTCAGGGAGCTGTAGTGTCATTATGCCACATTACCAAAGCTTCCAGCCAATGTTAGATTCTCATGAAATTTCGTAGGATATGAAGTAATTCAAGTAACATGTAAAATTCTAGCCTTCAGTGATGCACTATATTCATACAGTAGGGATGGAGGGGCGGGTAGGAGGAGAAAAATAAAAAGTTAAATTGTTGCTTACCAGGTCAGCAAAAGAACATTTTAACTTTGCTTCTGATTGTGGAAGAACCTTTAAGTTGGACTTGTTTTAAAGCCAAGGATACATAGTTTTTATACAAAGTAAATTAAATATTTTAAAATAAAATTATGACCTTGAATATCCAAACCGTCCTCTTGATTTTTTTGGGGGGGGGGGGGGCTGTACTGAAGTCCATGAAGATTTTCTACGCAATTTTACACAGAACGATGGATCAGAGCTGCACGCGCAGATCAGCTGCCTCTCTGATTGCTATTGCGGGTCGTCTCCAAGGGTGATGCAACACACTTTGTCCTGACTAGTGTCAGGCGTGGAGACCAGCCGCCGGGAATTTCAAAATCCCGTCTGGTGACATTAGGTGAGGTGGAGGAAACTCTTCCACTTCACCCAGCAATATCTCCAGATCGGGCAGGAGACGGGGAGGGGTGCGCTCCTTCCGTCCTGACCAAAAAAAGCCAAAGTGTTCAGAAAGGGTAGAGTCCGACAAATGGAAGACACAGATCACATATTTTAGGGGGCTGCACCACATTTGCATTTCTGGCACTTGTTACTTCTGGTTTTTAGACGGATATTTCTCATCTCCAGCGCTTGTGTTTTTTGATACTATATGTTGCACTTAGGATCTGTAGAGTGTCCCTTTAACATTATTGCTTTGCACTACAGAAAAGGTGCACTGGTGACTCTTCTGTACTTTGGGGTATTTGACACACCTCACTTCTGCAGCACCACAATACCCAATACTTTATCCAACCGAGTGCTAGATCTCACACACGGTACAGGCTTTGTGTATGTTGCCTGTAGCAGATGTCTTGTGTCTATAGATACACAATTTAAAAAATATATTTATACATTCATTTTGCATCAATAAATTCATGTACTTTTTTACTGAATCCACCTCGAGTCTTATTACAACTGATGAACACATGGTACTGGCTCCAGTCTGGTGGCATGACTGCGGAAAGTGTTAGTGCTATATAAATGTTAATAATAACTCTGCAGCTTCTATCAATTTTCTTTGTAAATTACTAAAGGGATGCTATAGGGTAAAAACAGGAGGCAGTAACAAATACGTGGGTTAAACAAACCCCTCCTGACCCACTCCGGTTTTAACCCTGTAGTTTCCTATAACAATTTCATTGCAGATGAGGCTCTAGGCAGATCCTCTGTTTTCTACTAGGATGCAGATGACGTGGAGCATGTTACAGTCCAGTAGGTTGGTGCCAATCGCACACTTTTTCATAACAGGAGGTCAGTCCTTGCTGTAGGACTGGCCCGCACTCACTGAGGCCATCGCGGATGGAACAGGACTTCACCAATCTGCTAGGGGAATACTCTTAACAGGAGATACAGGGGTCCTTTGGATGGTGGCACCAGTGTGTTTTTATGAATCAAAAGGACACAAAACCCTAGGTTCTATGAGCCAATCGAATTCTCAACAGTACTTGTGCCCTAAATGGGGATTGTAGTCACAAATAGTTTGGGTTGTCAACCCTATTAAACTTCAAAATAAAAAAAAAAAACATAAACAGGAAGGCTTTTTGTAGAAATCCCTACCCTACTTCAGGAATGTGCAATTAAACTGGATCTTTAAAACAGCCCCTACAGCTATAGCTCAATTTGTGCTCCTACTCAATTCGTGTAGTGTAGGAAACGCAAATTGTGCACCACTACAGACTTACACACTTTGCGTACTCCAGTTCCATTACGCCTGTGCAGAGCAATGAATCGCTGCCTCCGAGGCAGCTTGCTAACGCAGGTGGGCTCTAAAAGGGTGACGTCAGTATGCCCTCTGCATGCAGACATCACTAATGATTGATCCAGCGTCCGGCAGGTGGCGGGGGTTGACTCCTCATCCTGACAACCTTTTTATTATTAAAAAAGCATAAAGTAACAATGGTATAAAACCAAGAAAATTGGCCCCATTTGGGCTTTTACTCCCTTTTGGCTTGAAAGCAGTTACATTGCTCTGGCAGAAACCCAAGTTTGTAATATGGTTGATAAGAATTAGCTACAAATATGAAGACCGAATATGATTCAGCACCGCCGTTTCCCTTGCATATCCACTTTTTAAAATGGAGATTTACATTAATACATCTGCCTGCCAGATGTTCCATTAACAGATATAACGTCCAGTTACATTGGATGTCATTCTCACTGTAGATTTGTACATCAAGGTAACGCTCAAAAGGGAGTGACCGGATTAATGATTTCTCTGAATGTCAGAGACTTTTAGCTTGTTCAGCAGAAACAATCCTGCTTTTTTTTAATCAACTTTACTTAAACTTTGTTATTTAATTTTGGGGTTTTACGCTATCTAAAGAAACCTGTTGCAAAAGCAGAAGCTGAACAGCCAAAAAGGAATAATATAGGAGATATAATCTCCTAAACCTCAAAGTTTGAAGAGGTAAAAACAAATTGCGTATTTTAAAACCAAGTTACAATAGCTGAGCTATTACCACATTGTACACAATAGACAAGGATACTATGCTTTTTTTACTGAGGAACATTAAACCTACAAAAATGGGCAGCCAAAACGAAGCTAGATTTCAGGACGGCTAAAAAATTAAAGGTTTTTTCTTCCTTAAATTCCCTTACTTGATAAATAGGACAGGTGTACCTGGTGTTGGGTGGAAATGCAAGGGGCTGGAATTTTAGGTTTGAATGGCAGATGCTTCAAAACTACAGACCTGACCCTTCTACTGGACCGTATTCTGTACATAGCAGCGATGTGGAGAACCTTGCCATTCTCAAAAAACTAAAGCTCTGAGAAGTTATTTTTCCATCACCTTGTAGCAGGGATCTTTGGTGTAGACTGGGGGGGAATAAAATATCACTTTAAAGGGCCTCTGTCAAGTCGAGGTGGAATGCATGGAAATGCAGTTCCTCCACTATTTTTGCAGATAGAACCGAGTTCCCACTGGCCCCCACAAACTTGTATTCAAGTGTTCGGTCATAGCTTTAATAGATTTTATTGATATATATATATATATATATATATATAATCAATCAAATTGGAGTGCGTGTTTCTGTTAAGTGTGAGGTAATAAATTACAATTGGGAGACAAATCATGGTAGAAAAATGGTGCGTTCCCACACTTTTTTGTAGGCCTTGATCCCAACTAAAAGAGACGGGGACGTCCGTGCGACGGCCGCGATCCATAAAAAACAGATCTGACTTCAAGGAAGTCAGATCACAGCCAGAGAGTTAAGTATAGGGAGGGAGGGGGGTTGAAAGGACATGACGTTCATGGTACATCCTTAGTCCTTATGGGGTTAAAGGTAACAAAGTGTAATTTGATTAACCCCTTCACTACCAGATGTATACACTATCAGCAGACACCGCAGACAAATATTGTGTTAACACAATCTGGGACTGTGCTGTAGGAATGCAAATTAAATTTGTTTGTTGCAAATTTCGTTTGCTTTGGACTTATGAAGGTGCCCCCCCAAGTTTTAGCGCTGTAGGCATGATGCCCAAGTTGCCAAAACTGGTTAAAAACCACAGGGACAGGTCACCTGACATGTCGGGCATTCCCAAGCCAGTAGACATGGGCGGCATGCAGCAGCAGTTCTAGCTGCAGGAACTCTAGATGGCAACATCTGCCTGCTAAATAGTTTGTTACAGTAAATACATTGGGAATATTCCCAACTATTTCTTACTGCACAATTAAAAATTATTTTCCAACTATCCACTAGTTCCTGGCAGTGCATTTTTGGACACTCCCTCTGCAGTGAAGGGGTTTATTTGTATTTTCAAATGTAGAAAAATAGAATTATAAGGGGAGCATATTACTATACATTCAAAATGGGATTTAAAAAAATTAACCACGGGAGGAAAGAAAACTAACCAGTTACCTGTTAACATATAAATCTCTAGGATTTTGTACACTGTATGTAGTGTATTGTGTTTTTAACCTCTTCCTTTCCAAATCTTTCCATCCATCTTCCGCCCATTTTCTTTTGGCCATGTTCTCTTCATTCTTCTTTGCAATGTATTCTGCGTAAGTCTGGATCTTGTAACTTTCAGCATATCTGCTGGTGTTAACAGCTGCAAAAGAAGGAATGAATAAAGTTAGTTTAAAATAAAAATAAAATTATAATCTATTCATAAATGCATTTTTAAAGGGGTGCTCCAGTGAAACAAAACCTCACTTTTAATGCTCTTATTTTTTTTTTTTTTTACTGTAATAACTCTACTTCAGCTCAAGGTTTCCAAAATGCGCAAGTCCCATTTTTTTTTTTTTTTAAAGGCAATTTGTGTACCTACACAAATTGCATTACAAAAGCTATGCAAACTCTCGCTTGGAAGGAAAAAAATAAAATAGCTCGGAACTCGCATATTTTTATGCTCTAAAGTGGTCAGGGTGTCTCTTTAAAGAGCTTTAAAAATAAACTTAGGGGAACATAATCACATGCTTATCGATACATAAATTAAGGTACATTAAAGTCTCAGTCAAGGGGTTTATGACCAGTACTTAAAAAAAAAAAAAAATCTGCTAAAGATAATTTGACAAAAGGGAGTTAAAAACCTTTTATTTTATATACCCTTTACAATAGTCCAATGTAATGAAATAAAGTGTACATTTGCAAACTGTTGCAGGGGGACACCTTTCTGGATGGACCTTTCTCTATTTGACGTGTCATGGAGTGCTGCAGTCTGCATTTGCAAGGTAGCTCTTTATTTCAGCTTTATATGAAAGTTAGGAGAATCCTCCAGCCAAGCCTCCCTGTAGTAATAAGAGGCCGATGAAGGAAGTCACCTCTTTATTCCTTCCATTACGTTAGGGGTTAATGGTGTTATAAACAGCCTCCCATTAACATAATATCCTCTTGGAGGTATTGTTATTACAGCAGTTATTTCATATTGTTTATATTCCACTAGTATAAAGCTCTGTAATTCAATGTATAAAGCTTTATTTGCATTGACGTCATGCTGTGCCGACTCACCTGTAAAGTCTATACCAGTGAGCTACAAGTTGTATTAATTTTATTTTTATTTATAGTTTTTCATGGCACGGCGAGCCGGATGGGGAGTGTAAAGGTCAAACCTTCAATAAATGGCCCGTTATCAGAGAATGCTTGGGGAGGTACTGGCAGCTACATTATCCTTATTAAATCATCTAGTCCCTTTTAATTTAGGTCATCATGGTTATTGGCCCTGGCTTTTCTAACTAAAGGAGCCTTAAATGCCCCATGTTGTATCACTCTTGCTCCTGGGGCATGGGTAAGGCTGAGTATGCCAGGCTCGGCCAGTGTGCCATACCCATGGTGCCATACCCATGCAGGCATACAAGCCAGGCTCTCTGATAAGCCTGGGTCAGGGTTTTGCTGTGGATTCTGTACCTGCTCATACACCCCAGTGCTTCCTGTGAGTTTTATTGCTGTGGAGCTCTGTGATACACTCATACACACTGCACATTGCTGTGAGTTTTATTGCTGTGGAGCTCTGTGATACGCTCATACACACTGCATATTACTGTGAGATTTATTGCTGTGGAGCTCTGTAATGTGCAGTGTGTTAGGATTACCGGAGGGGCTTTCAATATGGTGGTGACCTAAGGAAAAAAAATGTAAAATTTTTTTTGAGGGGGGGGGGGCCCTTCATGGATTCTCGCACCGGGGCCCTCAGGTTTGTAGTTACGCCACTGACCACAATCTCATCCATTATAAAGTGCATCCGTCACTGTGCGCAATCCCTGTGCTCGTCTGACCCCCAGCCTAAAACGTTGAAATTCATCTTTTATGGAGCATCGAGTACAGGATGTGTGTCAAAGAGGAAATATTGTAAAACAATATAACATTATAAAATTCCAATAGAGTTTACCAAAACCATAAACAAAAAAGGTCATGGTGGCTTAAGTAAAGAACACCATGTTCATACATTGGAAGGTCTGGGCATCGTGGGATGAATACAGGAGAGCCTGACTGGAAGGAGACCTGGTACAAAAGGATTAAAAGGTGGGTGCCCACTGGCCCTCGTGTGGTAGTTATGAGAGCTGGTCAAACATGTCATCCTTCGTGTCTTCCCTATTGTCATTTTATGCACTATAAGATTTCTATTGATTTCCGAGGTATCTTTGCGTACTTGTGGGTATCTGTACTCTGTTTATGGACTGCTATGCCATATTTCACCTTTATGCAACGTCTGCTGAAAATAATGAATTTGAAAGAGGGAAATGTGTGGGAAAGGTTCATCAGTCTGTGAAAGAACAAAGCACAGATTCAACTTTTGCCTTTACAACAAAAATCTGCACGATGTAAAAAAAACAAAAAAAACACTCTCAATGTAACTCTCTAAAGTAATACATGATCAAACCTGGTTGTGGAGACACAGGGACTACTGAAGGGATAAGGAAACCTGTCCAGACTATGGGTAAAGAGAAGGGAGCTAATTACAGGGCAAGAGAAAAATCATATCAATTTGCATGACATCTGACACTGGAGTGGAGGTTCGGATCTTGCACACATCATTTTGGCAATACAGCCTCTTTTGCAGCATGTCAAAGCAAGTTTTTTTCTTAATTAGAAATCATTAATTCATCACATACCTTCGAGATTGCTCACTGGTATAAACAAGCTTCATGAATATTTTCTTTAAAAAAGACTCTCTGCATAAATCAGGAGGTTTATGCTGCTCCTTTGCCTGCAAACAACCTTAGTCTGACAATCTTGTCTCTTTGCTGCACGTGGGAACTTATGTTACTGCACAAGTGACTAAACACAATAGGGTCCATGTTGCACTGATGGATGCTTGGCATTTCACCTATGCAGTTTTGTTCATGGCCTCTGATCACAAATACAGTTAAGGCCCGTGTCAGACGAATGCAGTGATCACGTCCGTGTTGCCGCACAGTTTAACGTCCGTCCTAGCATAGAATCATGATCATTAGAAACCCACACACGAAGCAAGTGCACACGAACTGCGCACGCACAACGCACGTAGCACAGGACGCAAGTTAGGCAAACGTAAAACGGCTAGAACGGACCCGCAAAGTGCGCCACGTCCGCGTAGCGTTGTGTGATGGAAGGAAGTCAGACTGACCGGATTTGCGAAGTCCAGCACCTTGACGCACAAAATGGCTTTTCATAGCATGCATCAATTTTTATAATTTTTCATATTAATTTTGTTTCCCATAGTTAGTTTTTCTTGCTGGACGTAGAAAAAAGGATTGTGTGGTGTCTGCAGTATCTTCCGTCAGTACGTCCGTCTGTTGTGCACTGACGCACAGTGCGTTCAGAATGCTCTCGTTTGACATTAGTCTTAATGTCCATGATACATTTCACTACAGGGATTTGAAAAGTTCCAAAATTAAGAAAAAAGGTGTCCATAATCTAAATTAAATTTAAATAATCAGCTACAGAACTATAAAATGCAAGAATTAAAAAGGCAACAATTGATAGGAAACCTAGTGTCGTCTTCGCTCTAAAAGAAAGCAGAATACTGAAAAAAGTTCTTTATTTCCTGCTTTCATAGAGCAACAATTTACCAACATTCCTTCAAGTCCCAGCAGCTTTGCAGCTTTCAGCCTTTAATCTGCAAGCCAAGCTCTGGCCTGAAGCCATATGGAGAATGGATGAATCAGCAAAATGGATTGGCTGTCAACTAGTGTCCTCTACAGTTTCCAGCTTAACTGTCTGGAAAAGGAAAGAGAAAAAGGGTATTGTTGCTATGCTTTGAGTGATTATTCTACTTTCACTAAGCCATAGGGTCATGAATGGATCATGGTTACCTTAATAATTTACTACTTGCTTTGATTACTAGGGATTAAAATCTAGATTTTTTGTTAATTTAAAAATCTCACTGAAGTGTCTGCAAATATATTTTTATAATCAGCCAGTCACTGAGAAGAACAACATTTAGCTACTCAATCCTGAGATTTATAGTGTATGTAATTCACCACTCATTTAGGAGTGTCCATTTTATCGAAAGAACTGCTGCCAAGATCAGAGCGGTCATTGGCTAACCAATTTTTTGAATAAGGCGCAAGCTACCAATCATGAAAACATGCAACTCGAGACTCTGGGTTTATTCACAATTTTACTGGTAAAATTCTAAAAGCAGCAAGCACAACATACCAACACCATTAAGCAGATTGAATGACAAAGGAGAAACAAACATTCTCTTGTGATGCCATTCGGAGCAAGCAAATCACTGAAACGATTTCTATATATTGCTATTATTTGTTATTATGTTGTTTATGTTTGTTATATGTACATATTTGTGGTCAACCCCAACAAGTTGTTTTGGGCATGTGCAGGAAGGGGGTCAGATGTTGTCCCCTATCCTACCCCACCCCTGGAACATGCATCTCATGTTTGAGAGGGTGCGGAGGACAGGGGTCTGCCTCAGGTGTGTCACCATGGCTCTGCCTGCCCTGTTTGGCCCTGGGGTGACCCCAGACTTGTGGCCCGTTCCTCGGCCTTCTGCTTCAGCGGACGCAGGGGTGAGCTGGGAATACCACATTGAAAGACAAACACCCACCCCCTTGTCTAATATTTTAACACCTCCCCCCCCTCAAATTATCCAGCCGTTGCCTATAACTGGGAACGGACTCTACAATGTTTGGATTACACGCATGTCACCACCATTTGCATTTTTATATTTCACCGGTAAATGCCATCTGTCCTGCGATAATATTTGTCTTGTAATTAGATGTCTGGAATACAGTAAGACAGTATACCCAAAATAAAGAAACAAAAAATAATAAAAAATTGAGACCATGTTGCTGCATTTTTCCAGTGAAATTTGCAATTGTAAGCAAAAATTAAAAATCTAAGCCCTCTTCCATGGTTGACGACTTGATATTAAGCTTGGCGTTTGAGAAGCATGCTATAACGGCTGGCGTATTCCACATCATTTTTGTACTTCCACATGCGCTGTTAAAGAACTCTGACCTTTGCGCTTTACAGCTTGCGATTGCTTACTGTATTTGGCATGTCCTATACTTAAAGGAACACTAAAAAGCATCCTTTTGTCCATAAATAATTGGGCAGATGCGGCCATCTGCCTAATTATTTTACTTTTTTTTGGCTAAAAATTCTAACCTTTTGTCCCTGGGTACGCACGGTGCAGAAAAAGTTAACGTCTAGGTGCAAAGCTATAAAGCTCTTCACTGCCCTCCATAACCCATTCAACTTTCAGAGGAGGACGTCTCAGCACTCCTCCTGCCTGACCATCTGTCCGCTCAGTCCCATCCCCTCATACCTCATTTGGTCTGTCCTACCGGTTATTGCCCCGCCTTTTACTCCCATTTTCAACCTCTCCTATGGAGTCTTTCCCTCTGCATTCAAACGTGCTCATCTCATCCATATTCTGAAGAAACCATCTCTTGATCCTTACCCTCCCTTCCGAACTACGTCTCTTTGCTCCCTTTGCTTCAAAAATCTTAGAAGGCTTTGTCTATAACCGGCACACTGGTTTTCTTGCTGCCAACTCCCTACCTGACCAGCACTAGTCCAGCTTTCACTCCCAGCACTCTACCGATACTGCTCTGACCAATGTGACTAATGATTTAGTTGCTAAAACCAAAGGTCAATTTTTCAGCCTTCTTCATCTGGACCTTTCCGCTGCATTTGACACTGTTGCTCACCCACTCCTTTTCATCATGCTCGCATCAACTTGGCCTCAGTGACACCGCTCTCCTGGTTCTTTTCCTAGCTTTCACTTCGCTCTTTCAGGGGTCTATTCACTCCTTTGCTGGGGTCTATTCACCCCCGGTTCCTTTCTCAGTTGGGGTACCTCAAGACTCTGTTCTGTGTCCCTTACTCTTCTCAATCTATACTGCCTTTCTTGGTAACCTGATCTCCTATGGATTCCAGTAGCTCTATACTGACGACATCCCAGTCTACTTTTCATCTCTCGATCGCTCTCCTGTGTTGGACAGTCTTACTGCCTGCCTATTGACTGTCTCTGACTGAATGACTTTCCGTTTCCTACAGCTCAACCTCTAAACCTGAACTTTTCGTCTTCCCGCCCTCTAAAGCCTGTGTTCAGTTCCCTTACTACCTCACAGGCTCGTTGCCTCTGTGTCCACTTCGACTGATCGCTCACTCCTCACATTCAGTCGCTAACCAAAACCTGCTATTTTCACCTACAAAATTGCACACATCCATCTCCTAATCAGGACTCTAAAATGCTCACCCAAGCCCTTATCCAACCCCTTGATTACCGTAACCTTCGTCTCAATGGCCTTAAGAGATCCCTGGTTCTCTCTCTGCAGTCTAATGAATGCGTGTGCCAGGCTCATCCACCTCACCCCTTTGTCGATCTCTACATTGGCTCCCTATTTCCTGCTATCCTTCACCGCACCCTACCTACATCTCCTTCCTTATTAGTAGGTACATCCCATCCTGACCACTTCGCTCTGCCAATGATCTGTCACGCACCCCCAACTCTTGCCTTCAGGACTTCTCCCGAGCTGCCCGTTTTTAAGCAACACTCTCCCCTGCAACAGACTCCCTTTCTCTCCAGTCCTTCACGAAGTCTCTGAAAACATTAGAGAAGCCTATCGGCCCACTGTACATTTCTTGCTCCATCTCCCCCACCGGCCACATGCACCCCACTATTCCACATACTCCGCTATCACCCTAACCTAAATGTGTCATCCCTCTCAGATTGCAAGCTCGTGAGCAGGGTCCTCTCTCCTACTGTTCTGGGTGTTTAGCTTGTATGTATATATTTGAACGATGTGACAGAGTTGGCATTTCTTGTCCCGATTGTGGTTCCTTCTGCTGCGCCTCGTGGCTCAGAAGTGTGGTTTCCTTACAGGGTTACCCTCCTCCGTGTCCCCCAAAATATAAAAGGACTCAGAGCAATATTGTATAAAATGGAGTGCAAACAAAGGAGAAGAATGTCATTCACATTTGCTGGCGTCTTATTGATCAGAAATCAGATTTGTAGGGAGCCGGTGACGTCAGAAGGTGCACCAGATCACCTATCAGCCTCAGCCACCTCATCGGCGAATAAAAACATCAAGGACCCGGGATAAGCGTAAAATAAGGCGAGTTTTATTAGTAATAAAATGTACAGTATACCAAAGCGCGTGTGTTTGTTTTGGTGTCCTTAGCAACACTTTGCCTGGGATCCAAGATGGCTGCTGTGGTCGTACTGAGCATGTGCGTGACATCACCGGTCATGGGGTGTGTATTAAAATAAAAACATTGAAAACATAAAATTTACTTCAATTATAAACATAAGATTTTCTACGTTTTAGGTTTTTATTATGTATTTTAATTGAAGAATTGCCTGCACATACGGTGCCTGTTTGAGGGCAGTCCCTATAGAGAAGGGATGCTTCGTCTATTCAAAGAACACCAAACAGCAGGGAAACGTTGCCGAAATGCCCTGCTATTCGGTGGTTTCATTAGGCAGATTTATTCAGACGAATCCCATAGGCTTCAATGTTAAAAATATTCCCGTTTTAATTCAATATCTAAAACCGTTTAATATTATATTCTGCTGTAAAAAGTCTATTGGTTTTTTTAGGATCTGTTTTTTTTTTTTTTTTAAATATTCTTTTCTTTTTTCTGTAACCGACCTTTTTATTATCATTCATTGGATCTGGTGTGTAAAGTCCAGACATTTTCGTTCAGTAGTTTTTTGCAAACAGCGTTTCAAATTCCAAACTTTCAAGCGTACGTTTTTTTTTTTCCACCTCTTTCGTCTGCGTGTCGGCTTTTTCTGGCGGCTGCTCTGCGTGGTGATTGGTGGCTAGTCGGGTTTCTCTGGCGTGTTCGGCGGGGTTAATCCAGCTGTTTCTGCGGGTTTCGGTGAGTGTTCGTCGGGTTTGCGGTGGGTTTTCCCTGCAGTACGGCGACCCTGTGGTGCTTGCTGAATATACCGCAGAGTCAGCGAACTAGGATCTCCGAATCGTGCCGAATTGCAGGGAACGAAAAGTCACCGAACGTGCGGTGACTTTTCGTTTCTCTTTGAATAACCCTGTAAATATAATATACATTTTACTGACTTCAAGTCAGAAGGTGGGCCAGTCGCACACAAGGGCTGCCATCCATGACGATGGTGCAACCTTTACAACTATGACAGCTTCCATTTTTCTGGAAACGGTTTCCAAAAGATTTAGGATGGTTTCTGTGGGAAGTTTTGCTCAATTATCCAACAGAGCATTTGTGAGCTCAGGTACTGATGTTTGCCACGGCAAGGCCTGGCTCCCAATCTCCGTTTAAGTTCTTCCTAAAAGTGTTCGATGGGCCGAGGCAGCGTGCTTTACACCACGCCATCTGACATTTTGAATTATACTTTGATGTGATGCTTGCATGCAGCTGCTTGGACATGGAAACCCATTCCACGAAGCTCCCACTGCTTAATTATTTTTTTGCTGATATCAATGCCAGTAGAAGTTTGGAATTCTGCAACTATGGAATTAGGCTAGGGTCAGACGAGCGTGATTTCTACGGACTGTACGTCCGTGCAGTACGGACATCGTCAGTACGGATGACGCAGTAGTGGTCACACAGTCCGTTTTTTCACTGAAGTTATTTTTGACGGATGTAGGAGGGAAAAATAAATTACAATGAAAAAACATTCTGTCCGTCAAAAATGCTGGACGTATAAATGCAGTCCGTCTGACCATGCTCCATCACTCACACACAAAGCTATGCAGACGTTGTGGACGTGGCGCACTCCGCACGTCCGTTCTAGCAGGATTACGTTCTTGCCTAACCTGCGTCCGTTTGCAGCGTCCGTCATGCGTCCGCAGTTCAGTGCGGACGTACTTCGTGTGTCAGGCTCCAATGGACTTTCTTTCATGCTATCATGGACGTACTTTTAGGCGCAATCACGGACGTGAACACTACGCTCGTCTGACAGCAGCCTAAAAGCTCATGCAACCTTTACGCACCACAGCACTTGGTGACCCCATTCTGTGATTTTACATGGTCTTCCTATTCATGGCCAAGTTGCTGCTGTTTCTAAACGCTTCCACTTTGTAGAATATCTAGCAGAAGTGAAATGTCATACCAACTTATAGCATAGGTGGCATCCTATCCACATAAAAGGATTGAATTCTACCACCACCCTCAAAATGATTGTAAACTCTGACAGCAGGGGTAGATACTTGGTTTTAGACTCCCGTGGCAATAGGATGGATTGAAACAACTGTATTCAATAATTAAGAAATGTCCCAATAATTATGCCCATATAGCAGCAACATCCACAGACTAAAAGATAGGGGTTATATTATGTGCAACATCAGATGGGCTTGAAAGCTGCAAAAATCTTAAGATGCCATATTGCTAGATCCTGCTGTTTATAAGGAGATGGGGGGGGGGTGTCTATAGAATCCAGTTCTGCATGTTAGCCAGGGTCGCCATTGGGGCATTACAGCCCATGATGCGTTCAGGGGCTAGCTGACAAGGGGGGGGGGGTGCCAAGTGACGTGCCCCCCCCCAGTTGGATTTTAGCACAGTTCCTCTGGATGCCCCAACAGGCCAGCGGCAGTTCTTGAAGTTTCAAAGGGCCCGGCGCTCCAGCATACAGTAACGCTGTTGCCTCCCAGCAGTCACTCACATTCAGGATTAGCCAGCCAGGAAGAGACCCCGCTTTCATGCTCCACCCAGCCCTGGGCTGATGCGCTGCCTGGACACGCTTCCAATGCTCCATCTTGCCACACCCATGATGTTCTGCTTGGCCCGCTTTCACTGGAGGTAGTACAGCCCAGGAGAACTCCAACCCCCTTCGAGCCCTCCTTCCTCACATCTGAGAAGAAAGGGCCACCTGGGACCAGGCCTGACCTCTAGAGTGGGATTCCCCCCAACCGGCACAAAAACCAGGAAGGAGGTTGGGTGAGTATCTGTGTCTGAATGCTGTGCATGTGAGGTGCCTAACCCTTTCCCGCCGAAGCCTACCATGCTGTCCGAGCAGCAGGTGGGCTTTGAAGACGCAGGGCATACTTGCCCCGCTGCAGCCAATGGCGCGCGCCAGCTGCGAGGACGAGCCACATCAGTAAGCTCCGCAGGCGTTCACTCCCTCCGGACGGATGCCACCCGACCATAGTTAAGGGGTTAATTACTGTGGAGCTTTGTGAGATGCTGATACACAACACACATTACTGTGAGTTTCAGTGCTGTGGAGCTCAGATACAGTAACATGTGGTGTGTATGTGCGTAGCACAGAGCTCTACAACAATAAAACGCACAGTAACGTGCAGTGTGAGTTTTATTGCTGTGCAGCTCTGTGATAGACGGCACACTTTTCTGGGGCCCTATTCCACTCTTACCATTGCGCCTCTGCTCCATTCTTGGGCTGGACACTAAATAAGTGGCTCCCACTTAAGTCTCCCTTTTACCATTTTGAATTTTTCTTCTAGAAATTTTTTTTTCAACCTGGTGTCTGTATCGGACACTTCAAACCATCTGTACTGTTGGAAATTTAGTAGCATTCCAGACACTTTTAAAACGGTTGTAGGAAAATAAGGATTAATGCAGAGTGACACACACACACACACACAAACCCATAGAGAGTGTCGGACAGCATATTCTGATTAGACTTCTCAGCAACCCAAAAATTGGATTACTGTGATGTTATACCAACACCTAAATGTAAAACATTACTTTTTCTGAACTGTAGAGTATAAAGAGATTCCTTTTTGAATTTTTTTAAAAAAATATTAAAAAAACACCATAAATGTCACTGCCAAGTGCACAAAATGTGTTTACTTTTTAGTAGAAATCGTAGCATCTGTTGTATGGGGCCAGGGAGCACATCTACATTATACAACAACAAATGATTGCATTTTGTCTGGAGTCAAACACTATAGCTGGTTGCACTTAAGTAAATCAAACACAAATCAGAAATCTACTTAAACCCCGGCGGTTTTACGAAAATCCGTCCTTTAGTGCCCGCTGCTGTTTTTACGTTTCTGCGCAGTTAGTGTTTAGGTCAAATTTTCCTCTTACTAGTTTATGCAACCCACACATATTATATTCCATTTTTCCTGCCATTAAATGGACTTCTAAAAATACCATTATTTCCATCATATCCTATAATTTACAAAAAAAAAACAAAAAAAAAAAAATACGCTCATACATAGTGCACATTTCTGTGGGTTTTAGTGTGGTGCTCTGTGATCTGCTCATACACACTGCACATTACCGTGGTGCTGCGATTCGCTCATAGACACTGCACATTACTGTAATGTGCAGTGTGTATGAACACAACCGTGTGTATGAACACATCATAGCGCACCGCAGCAATAAAACCCACAGAAATGTGCACAGAGTATAAGCATATCACAGAGCTCCACAGCAATAAAACTCACTGTAAAGTGCGGTGTGTATGAACGTACCAGAGCTCCACAACATTAAAACACACAGAAATGTACAGTGTGAATGAATGTACCAGAGCTACACAATAGAACCCTGAGTAATGTGCAATGTGTATGAGCGTATCACAGAGCTCCACAGCAATAAAACTCACAGTAACGTGCAGTGTGTATGAACGTGAGTTTTATTGCTGTGGTGCTCTGTGATACGTTCATACACACCGCACATTACTGCACGTTTTATTGCTGTGGAGCTCATTGATACGTTCATACAGTGCACATTTTTGTGGGTTTATACAATATACAAAGAGGAAGAGGCGGAGCTCTAAGATGAAAAGGTGGAGCCTAAAGAGGAAGGGTGTGGTTTAAACCAGAAGAGGTGTGTCAAATTTAAATTAGGGGGTGCACGAGTTTAGTCAGGCCTAGGGCAGCACGAAACCCAAATACACCACTGATCTAGACACACCCTTCACCTTTCCAATCTGGTGTTTAAGAGATTTTCTGGGAAGCTACCACCCTACCTGAATAGACTGCTTCCACTAGCAGTTCCCTCATCGTATAACCTCCGATCCAGGACCAGCACCTTACTTACAGTACAAAAAGAAAGGGTGTCAATCGTCATTTTCCTACAAAGCACCACAATTACAGTACCGGCTGGGTGGAGTAGAGGTAATGTCACTGCTCTGCATGGAGAGAGCCTGTGGAGTCATGGGTTCGATCCCAGCGAGCAACCTCTCCAGTAAGTGTCCTTGGCAAGACACCTAACGGTACATACTCGCCACCCAGGACATACTTGAAAACGAGAGAAATCTCAATGTATCCTTCCTGGTAAAATCCTTTCTCTAATTAAGGAATAACCTCCCAGACACAATCAAATCGTTCCCCAGTCTAAAGTCACTTATTAATATACCTAGATACAAAATGTACCTGTAAACATGTAACATAGGGAGTATAATTCCTACATATTTATTTTCTGTGTTTATCTGTATACTTGTGTTTTGTTTTTAATATCTTGAATTTTTACAGTAGGGTACGAAAATACAAAATAATAAATGCAAGTATGTCCTGGGTTCAAGAACATTGAAAACGAGTGAAATCTCAAAAGGTATCCTTCCTGGTAAAATACTTAAATTTTTTAAAAAAAAAATTAATCTAATAAAAATAAGGAATATGTTAAGATTTTTATTTTGAAAAAAACAGTCAGCAAAAGAACAGACCACAAATAATAATGGCCTCGCAGGGCCAAGGAAGAACAATCACATAAATAGACTCAGCAACGCAGAAGTCTGTAGAGGTCAGTGAACAAACAACAGCAAAATAGGAAATATAGACGAGGGAGAGGGCAAGGATACAGACAGGGGACAACAGAGCAAGAGAATTGGCTGAGGGAGCAGGCAATCAGTTGGCGTGGCATGGGGACAAAGATAGGAACACAAAAAAGACAACTAAAATAAACAAAAAAGAGGGGGGGGTGGAGAAAAGGTGGTGGACCGCCCACATGCACGCAATTCCTGGCTCACTCCAGCTTCCCAAATCGGTAACCGGAGGCCACAAGGACGGGTTATCTAAGCCAAAACAGCGGGCAGAGCCATGGTAGCTGCCCTAGAGGATCACCCAGAGCAACCTTGTGTCCCCAACAAGAAAAAAAAAAAAACAACCACTGGGGAAGGGGGGGGGGTAGAAAAAAAATCAGGACAACCCAATCTACAGTCATCGAAAAGCCAGTTCAGGAGAGGTCAAATAAAAATTCTCATAGAGTCCCGAAAACAAAGTGTTCGCAGGAAGAACAAGTCTGCTCATCAGAAGGGGGGGGGGGAGAAGTTGAAAAATAAAACTAATAGGGGGGGGGGGTCATCTCATCGGGAGAATGACATTTCTCAACCAGGGTCGGTAAGGCAGCCAAGGTTGGGCACTCACTGCCCGGTTGCTCCCACAGCCAGGATCACGGGAGCGGAGCCAGGCATCCCAGCCAGAGTCCGAATGGGGAGCAGGGCTCACAAGCCCCCCCCCCTTCGAGGACACACGGGAGGAGAAAGGCCCAACATCCACCAAACATCACTGCTATCTCTGGACCCAGCACCATGAGCCGAATCCAATGCGGCAAATGACAGGCCCTCTGAGCCCAGGGCCCCGGTGGGAGGGAAGGGCCAGTCACAGAGTCAGCCATGTAGCGGAGCCGCATAGCCGGCGGAGCAGTCACAATTCTCCCTGACAGCTGGGGTCAGCCCGCGGTCACCAGGGAGTTCTAGCAGCAAGACCAAGCGCGGGATTCCAATAAACCTCGCCGGACCAAGACAATCGTCAAACCGCTCACCGTTCTCCAGCTCAAGTAAGACATCAGGGGTAAAATAAAGCAGATCTTCAGTACACCTGGCCGGTGGAAGGGGAACGCCACTCAGGCTGCCAAATCCAGCTCCACACGCGGCAGCGAGAGCCTCACCGGGACACCCCTCCACCTTTAGGACCGCAGCACTCATTCAGGCCGGGGTCATCCCACAGGACAATCCAGCCTCTGCCGAGTTAGGGACCACAGCTCCCAAAATACTGCCAGTAGTTCCATCAGCATCCCCCTCATTAGCAGCTGCATAACAGGGTCAGACATCAACGGAGGGAGGCCAGGTGACCCCAAGGGAAGCCCACGTGGAGAAAACGCGCCTGCGGTCCCGGCAGCAGCACCTGAGAAACACTCCGCATGGTCGGGAACAGCACCCAGGAAGGTGGCAGATTGAGGTACGGCAGCGCCTGCTCGGAAGGTAGACCCCAAGAGGACCACCAAGCAAAGCAAAGGAGGATGCAAATATTGGCTGAAAAAGCAGCGATCAGCAATCGCTCCCCACCCGAGTGCTGCAGAGGCCTCTAGGAGGCCAAGCCAGCGAGGAGGGTGTCTAAAAACCTGCAAGTGTCAGGGAAAACCCGCTGTACGGAGCCCGGTACAGAGTGTTTTTCTTTTATCTGCCACATATTTTGAAGTACATTTCACATACAGTGGTGTTCAAAATTATTCAACCCCCAATCCTGTAAAGGGTTTTAGGGAATTTAGTGTACATTTGTAATTGTATTCAGAATGAAATCCTACAAGGACTTTTTAAATAACCATATGCAACTAAAATGACATCAATTGGTTTTGTAATACAGTAGTAAATGTTTCTTTTGTGAATTCTTCATTGACACAATTATTCAACCCCTTAAAGACTACCACTCTGAAGAACAGAGGTTCATTCAAGTGTTTTCAATCAGGTATTGAAAACACCTGTGGATGTCACGGAGCAGCAATAAAGCATAATAAGCACCAATTAGGCAGCTTTAAAATGACTGTGATACTCAGCTCCTTCTAGACATTTACTGGTGTGGTTACAAACATGGTGAAGTCAAGAGAATGGTCCAGGAAGACAAGAGAAGAGGTGATTACTCTTCACAGGAAGGGCAATGGCTATAAGAAGATTGCAAAGATGTTAAACATACCAAGAGAGACCATAGGAAGCATCATTCGCAAATTCAAGGCAAAGGGCACTGTTGAAACGCTACCTGGTCGTGGCAGAAAGAAGATGCTGACTTCGACTGCTGTGCGCTACCTGAAGCGTAGAGTCGAGAAAAGTCCCCGTGTGACTGCTGAGGAACTGAGAAAAGATTTGTCAGATGTGGGTACTGAAGTTTCAGCTCAGACAATACGGCGCACACTGCGTAATGAAGGCCTCCATGCCAGAACTCCCAGGCGCACCCCCTTGCTGACTCCAAAGAATAAGAAGAGTCGACTGCAGTATGCCAAAAGTCATGTGGACAAACCACAGAAGTTTTGGGATAGTGTTCTGTGGACTGATGAAACAAAATTAGAACTGTTTGGGCCCATGGATCAACGCTATGTTTGGAGGAGGACGAACAAGGCCTATGAAGAAAAGAACACCTTGCCTACTGTCAAGCATGGCGGGGGGTCAATCATGCTTTGGGGCTGTTTTGCTTCTGCAGGTACAGGGAAGCTTCAGCGTGTACAAGGTACCATGAATTCTCTTCAGTACCAGGAGATATTGGATGACAATGTGATGCAGTCCGTCACAAACCTGAGGCTTGGGAGACGTTGGACCTTTCAACAGGACAATGATCCCAAGCATACCTCCAAGTCCACTAGAGCATGGTTGCAGATTAAAGGCTGGAACATTTGAGTGGCCATCGCAGTCACCTGACTTAAATCCGATTGAGAACCTCTGGTGGGACTTAAAGAAAGCAATTGCAGTGCGCAAGCCTAAGAATGTGACTGAACTGGAGGCTTTTGCCCATGACGAATGGGCGAAGATACCCGTAGATCGCTGCAAGACACTTGTGTCAAGCTATGCTTCACGTTTAAAAGCTGTTAGTACAACATCCTTTTACAGTTATAAGTACTAAGATTGAATGTCACTTGGGGGTTGAATAAAACTGATAATGATGTGAGCACAGAAAAGACATTTGTGGTTATTTCATTATAAATGTTATGTTATATTTGTCTGACCTACACATGCCTCTTTGATTTAATTGTAAGCAAGATGACTGAATGATCAAAATCAATGTCAAACTGGCCAAAACACTCAATTTCAGTGGGGGTTGAATAATTTTGAACACAACTGTATATACACCGCATATTTCAAAATGCATTGCAAAATACACTTTGAAATATATTTCAGCATGCATTCTGAACATCTATTCAAGGGATAACTGTCTCTCGGTCCGCGATGAAGATGGCTCAGTCCACGGAACAGGCATGCACAAAAATTCAGGGAGTAGAAAAATAAAACTTATTTCCCAAATGGGATAAAAGGAGGAAATATAAAAACATAACAAATATCAATCGGCTAGACGCGTTTCGCACCCTTCCGGGCGCGTCCTCAGTGGCTAAAGATTGAAATTACCGCCCCCTCTGTGGTATCCGGTATTTAAATGTAAGGGGTAAGTGGACAAAATCACGATCACCTGGTTTCGTGCGTACCATCTTGGTTGTTCCGGCATTGACTGATGACGTGTTTCCTTCTGTCGGTTCTCAGTGGTCCGTAACGAAAGCCCAAGATAGATTAATATAAAGGTGCATTGGACTAGTACTACATATATACTGTTCACCTACTGTCTTTTACGATTGTAGTGCATTTTAAGAGCGCTGTCCCGAACCTTTTTCTTGTACATTGTATTCTGAGATTTGGGAGGGTTATCTCTGGGGATCATTTTAGCTACCTTATTGTGTACGCGCACTACGCCCTTTGTCTCCAATTCAGGAGACAAGACCACTGTTTGTCTGATATGTTAAACTAGCTGTATAGCCGAGAGGCTACTAGAGTGATCAGTGAGGACAGCATATATTGTACAGAAAACAAAATAAAAATGCCCACTTAGACGTATATGAAAAAAAGGATGGCTCTGGTAGCCAATTCAAGCCTTCCCAGGATTTCTAAATGGATGGATTTCCAAAATCTTTTACATCAGTGTTCATTACAGTTCATAAAAGATGCTGCTTTGGCACTAGATTACAGCAGTTCCTTTTGTGTGGTATCGTTTCCCAAGTTGGTAGCTGCCATGGAACACCTGGATGAGCTGACCATTAAGGCCAGCACACTTTGTTGGTTAGAAAAAAGCAGGTGCAAAGCTGGAAAGAAAATCAGATACAAAAAAGTGTACGGAAAAGTCTTCTATTGTGCTTCATTACCCTAATGAAAATGGATATTTTCAGCAACATATTGCACTTTGTACATTAATATTTTTGTGATTTTCAATTTGTCAAGTAAGCAGTCAATAAACCAATGGAGGAAAAAAATATTTGATTCTAAAACCCAAAAAAGGGGAAATTATGAGAGCGGCAGGTTTTCAGAGCACTAGCACTCACATTTTAGAAAAACTAGTACCATTTAATTTTTTTTTTTTTTTTTTAAATCAAATCAGAATCCTTGCAATGCAGGTTTATGACAATGATGCAACCAGACAAGCCCATTTCCAGCAACCCTTTCATTTGCAAGAAATAAAAACCTAACATTTAGGCAAACATTTCTTACCAACTTTGAAACCGTTCTGGAACCTCATGCACATTCGCCAAGAAAGGATGAAACGCATTTCTTTCAGAGGCATCAAACTTTGTAAAGCGTCAGCAAGCTTAAGTTGCACTTAATGGCTTTACATCGCTCTCCATGAGAGTATGCTACTGCTTTGTGAACATTGCAAAGTTTGGCTGTTTGATTTAATAATCGAATAAAAAAATATGCTCGTAGCTATATTCCGAGGTCTGTACGAATGGAATATCAAAACGTAGAAAGGGAAAGACGATTATATAACCCCACCCCCACACAGAGCAGCAATTCATCATAACAGCCCTGGAAGAAGTTTGCATTTGGATCATTACTATACCTTAACCACCTACAATTTGTTTTTAATAAAAATAAAAAATAAATGTTTATATGGGAATCCCAACTATGTGACCCCTGACATTGTGGGACAATTGAAATGTCTTTTTTCTTCATTGTTTCATTCCTAAACAACAAAAAGCCAGCACCAAAATAGGTTTCAACAAACCACCCATTGTCCCATTGTCCAGTTCAGACTGTGGTTACTGCGGTCATAAAAAAATAATAAAAAAAAACCCCCACTAAAATGCAAAAGAATCATGGAATGTATATTGCGAACTCAATCCAAGTTAAAATGAGATTTTTTTTCTTTTGAGAATCTGCTTCTTAGCAGCAGTTTCACACATTTTCATACTAACCAGCTAGCAGCATTTTCTTTTTTTTAAAGTTTCTTCACTCAGCAGACTAAAAAATAGCACATAGACTAAAGTGATTCAGATTTCTAAATACAAAGTTTAAAAGGAAAGGGGAAAAATATTTCAGCAAAGAAGTTTTAAATATTATTGGTCACCCCAGAATGGGCTGTTTTTGACATTTTAACTTTGAGAGCAAAGTAAAGCAAGTAAAGGCACTAAAGCTTTATGGCTTTGTAGCAGAGGGTCATAAATTTGTTTTGGCATACTAGATACATCTTCAGGCTCCAAATATATCAGAATTTTATGCTCGTTTAATGGGAATATTTCACAATGACTGTTGAAACAATGTATAATGAAGACATTGGGACTTCAATTATTTTCATAAAAATCGATTAGTTCGCCAATTATTTTTCCGATTATTCAATTGGATAAAAAAAAAAAAAAAAAAACACTTTTACTTTAAAAAGGAACACTATCAGGGTTATTCAAAGAGAATTGAAAAGTCAATGCAGTCGGTGACTTTTCGTTCCCCGCAATTCGGTGATCCTAGTACGCCGACCCTGCAGTGTATTCGGCAAACACCACAGGGCCGCCGTACTGCAAGGAAAACCCGCCGAACACTCACCGAAACCGCTGGATTAACCCCACAGAACACGCCGGAGAAACCCGACTAGCCACCGATCACAGCGCAGAACAGACGCCGGAAAAACCCGACACGCAGACGAATGCGGTGATAAATAATAATAAAAAAACACAGTACGCTTGAAATTTGAAACGCTGTTTGCAAAAAAAATAAAATAAAATAAAGCGACTGGAATTTACACATAAGATCCAATGAATGATAATAAAAGGGGCTGTTACAGTAAAAAGAAGCCCCAAAAAAAAAAAAAAAAAAAAAATGCCTAAATGCACCGAAACAGACTCAGGCGAGCCCCCGGCTCAGCCTGCCTCCAGATTCAGGCGAGCCCCCGGCTCAGCCTGCCTCCAGATTCAGGCGAGCCCCCGCTCAGCCTGCCTCCAGATTCAGGCGAGCCCCCGGCTCAGCCTGCCTCCAGATTCAGGCGAGCCCCCGGCTCAGCCTGCCTCCAGATTCAGGCGAGCCCCCGGCTCAGCCTGCCTCCAGATTCAGGCGAGCCCCCGGCTCAGCCTGCCTCCAGATTCAGGCGAGCCCCCGGCTCAGCCTGCCTCCAGATTCAGGCGAGCCCCCGGCTCAGCCTGCCTCCAGACTCAGGCGAGCCCCCGGCTCAGCCTGCCTCCAGATTCAGGCGAGCCCCCGGCTCAGCCTGCCTCCAGACTCAGGCGAGCCCCCGGCTCAGCCTGCCTCCAGACTCAGGCGAGCCCCCGGCTCAGCCTGCCTCCAGACTCAGGCGAGCCCCCGGCTCAGCCTGCCTCCAGACTCAGGCGAGCCCCCGGCTCAGCCTGCCTCCAGACTCAGGCGAGCCCCCGCTCAGCCTGCCTCCAGACTCAGGCGAGCCCCCGGCTCAGCCTGCCTCCAGACTCAGGCGAGCCCCCGGCTCAGCCTGCCTCCAGACTCAGGCGAGCCCCCGGCTCAGCCTGCCTCCAGACTCAGGCGAGCCCCCGGCTCAGCCTGCCTCCAGACTCAGGCGAGCCCCCGGCTCAGCCTGCCTCCAGACTCAGGCAAGCCCCCGGCTCAGCCGGGCCTCCAAAAGGGAAATTTTCGGCTGAATTTCCTATTTGGCCGAAACAAAAAACACCATTTTCAGCCGATAATTTTCAGTGGCCGAAATTTCGGTGCATCCCTACTAACAGATCCTAAAAGATCTATAAATAGTGACTTTTTACTGCAGAGTATAATATTAAACGGTTTATTAGATATTGTATAAAACTAGGGGGGGATGCACCGATACCACTATTTTAAAGACCAAGTACGAGTACCGATACTTTTTTCAAGTACTCACCGATACCGAGTAGCAATCCTTTTATTTTATGTCATGTGAACGCTTTTCAATAAGAACAGACCTCATATAATAATGCCCCCAGCTCACATTTATACAGTCATGGCCGAAATTGTTGGCACCCCAGACATTTTTCCAGAAAATCAAGTAATTCTCACAGAAAAGTATTGCAGTAACACATATTTTGCTATACACGTTTATTCCCTTTGTGTGTATTGGAACAAAACAAAAAAAGGAGGAAAAAAAGCAAATTGGACATAATGTCACACAAAACTCCAAAAATGGGCTGGACAAAGTTCTTGCCACCCTTTCAAAATTGTGGATAAATAAGATTGTTTCAAGCATGTGATGCTCCTGTAAACTCACCTGGGGCAAGTAACAGGTGTGGGCAATATAAAAACCACACCTGAAAGCAGATAAAAAGGAGAGAAGTTCACTTAGTCTTTGCATTGTGTGTCTGTGTGTGCGCCACACTAAGCATGGACAACAGAAAGAGAAGAGAACTGTCTGAGGACATGAGAACCAAAATTGTGGAAAAATATCAACAATCTCAAGGTTACAAGTCCATCTCCAGAGATCTAGATTTGCCTTTGTCCACAGTGCGCAACATTATCAATAAGTTTGCAACCCATGGTACTGTAGCTAATCTCTCTGTGGGAGGACGGAAGAGAAAAATTGATGAAAGGTTGCAACGCAGGATAGTCCGGATGGTGGATAAGCAGCCCCAAACAAATTCCAAAGAAATTCAAGCTGTCCTGCAGGCTCAGGGAGCATCAGTGTCAGCGCTTACTATCCATCGACATTTAAATGAAATGAAACGCCATGGCAGGAGACCCAGGAGGACCCCACTGCTGACAGAGACATAAAAAAGACTAAAGTTAGCCAAAATGTACTTGAGTAAGCCAAAATCCTTCTGGGAAACGTCTTGTGGACAGATGAGACCAAGATAGTAGAATGATGTGCTTTACCAAAAAGCTCTGTTTACCGAAAACGGAATGAAGCCTACAAAGAAAAGAACACAGTAGCTACAGTGAAATATGGTGGAGGTTCAATGATGTTTTGAGGTTATTTTGCTGCTTCTGGCACTGGGTGCTTTGAATGTGTGCAAGGCATCATGAAATCTGAGGATTACCAAAGGATTTTGGGTCGCACTGTAGAGCCCAGTGTCAGAAAGCTGGGTTTGCTTCCGAGATCTTGGGTCTTCCAGCAGGACAATGACCCCAAACATACGTCAAAAAGCACCCAGAAATGGATGGCAACAAAGCGCTGGAGAGTTCTGAAGTGGCCAGCAATGAGTCCAGATCTAAATCCCATTGAACACATGGAGAGATCTTAAAATTGCTGTTGGGAAAAGGCACCCTTCCAATAAGAGAGACCTGGAGCAGTTTGCAAAGAAAGAGTGGTCCAAAATTCCGGGTGAGAGGTGTAAGAAGCTTATTGATGGTTATAGGAAGCGACTGATTTCAGTTATTTTTTCCAAAGGGTGTGCAACCAAATATTAAGTTAAGGGTGCCAAGAATTTTGTCCAGCCCATTTTTGGAGTTGTGTGACATTTAGGGATGTACCGATACTAGCATCGGTATCGGTGCCGATACTGCCGTTTGCATGAGTACTTGGTACTCGTGCAAATGGCCCGATGACATCCCCCCCAATACCGGAAGCCAGCACTGGGCCGGCTTGCTGGTATCCGCGGGACTGGGGAAGCTGGCCGCGTGCATGAAAAGCACTCGGCCAGCGGCTTACTCCCCTAGCGGTGGTTTCGGTCACAGGGCTGTGATGCGGCCGCCGGGCAGTGGAAGCTGTGATGCTGCCACCAGCCTATATCTCCAATGAGATCTCGGCTGGAGGCAGAGTCAAGGCCTCCATGGCCCGGTGGCCGCGTCACAGCCATGTGACCGGATCCACCTTCCTCCTTCAGTGTCCAGGTGAGCTGGGGGCAAGCTACATATCCATGTGAGCTGGGGGCAATATCCATGTGAGCTAGGGGCAAGCTACATATCCAGGTGAGCTGGGGGCAACATCCATGAGAGCTGGGGGCAACATCCATGAGAGCTGGGGGCAACATCCATGAGAGCTGGGGGCAACCTCCATGAGAGCTGGGGGCAACCTCCATGAGAGCTGGGGGCAACCTCCATGAGAGCTGGGGGCAACCTCCATGAGAGCTGGGGGCAACCTCCATGAGAGCTGGGGGCAACCTCCATGTGAGCTGGGGGCAACCTCCATGTGAGCTGGGGGCAACCTCCATGTGAGCTGGGGGCAACCTCCATGTGAGCTGGGGGCAACCTCCATGTGAGCTGGGGGCAACCTCCATGTGAGCTGGGGGAAGCTACATATCCATGTGAGCTGGGGCAAGCTACATATCCATGTGAGCTGGGGCAAGCTACATATCCATGTGAGCTGGGGCAAGCTACATATCCATGTGAGCTGGGGCAAGCTACATGTGAGCTGGGGCATTCTGTATATATATATATATAATATATATATATATATATATATAATATATATATATCTATATCTCGGGGGGATATATACATGTGAGCTGGGGGGCATTTTTATATGAGGTCTGTTCTTAATGAAAAGCAGTCACATGACATAAAAGTATCAATACTCCGTATCAGTGAGTACTTTTAAAAAAGTATCGGTACTCAGTCTTAAAAAAAGTGGTATTGGTGCATCCCTAGTGACATGTCCAATTTGCTTTTTTCCTCCCTTTTTTTTATTTTGTTCCAATACACACAAATGGGAATAAACATGTGTATAGCAAAACATGCGTTACTTGATTTTCTGGAAAAATGTCTGGGGTGCCAACAATTTCAGCCTTGACTGTATATCCCCCTCCCCGATATATATATATATATAGTTGCAAGAAAAAGTATGTGAACCCTTTGGGATTACTTGGAGTTTTGCATGAATTGGTCATAAAATGTGCTCTGATCATCTAAGTCACAACAATTTGAAAAACACAGTCTGCTTAAAATAATACAACACAAACATATGTTTTCACGTGTTTATTGAACAGAACATGTAAACATTCACAGTGCAGGGTGGAAAAAGTATGTGAACCTTTGGACTTAATAGCTGGTTGACCCTCCTTTGGCAGCAATAATCTCAACCAAACGTTTCCTGTAGTTGCAGATCAGACCTGCACAACGATCTGGAGTAATTTTGGACCACTCCTCTTCACAAAACTGTTTCAGTGTAGCAATATTTTTGGGATGTCTGGTGTGAATCGCTCTCAAGGTCATGCCACAGCATTTCAATCGAGTTGAGGTCGGGACTCTGACTAGGCCACTCCAGAAGGCGTATTTTGTTTTGTTGAAGCCATTCTTTTGTTGAATTACTTGTATGCTTTTGGTCATTGTCCTGTTGCATCACCCATCCTCTGCGGAGCTTCAGTTGGCGGACAGATGGTCTTACGTTTTCCTGCAAAATGTCTTGATAAACTCTGGAATTCATTTTTCCATCAATGACAACAATCCGTCCAGGCCCTGAGGCAGCAAAGCAGATGATTTTTGATGTTTGTGTGCTGTGCCTTTTTTTTTTTCACACAGTGTGTGTTTTTTCTAAACAACTCAATTTTGGTTTCATCTGTCCACAGAATATTTTGCCAGTAGTGCTGTGGCACATCCAGGTGCTCTTTTGCCAACTTCAAACGTGCTGCAATATTCTTTTTCGACAGCAATGGCGTCCTCCCATGTACACCATTCTTGTTTAATGTTTTCCTTATTGTAGATGTGTCAACAAAAATGTTAGCATGTGCCAGAGATTTCTGTAAAGCTTTAGCCGAGAGGCAGCGTCACAGAACCTATGAGAATTGATGCTGGTTTTAAGGCAAAAGGTAATAGCACCAAATATTGATTTTAGATTTTTCTTTTGTTCATGTTGAAAATTTACAAATATAAACAATCATTTATATTTCTGAAAGAATTCTTTTACAGCATTTTTTCACACCTGCCTAAAACTTTTGCACAATACTGTACATGCCTACCCCTATCAGTTTGGTGGTACAGAATGGAAGACCTTCATTCCCTAGAACATCTGATTCTTACCTCAGACCAGACCGAGTTATATACCACGCTCTGGTCCAGATGGAACCTGATCTCGTCCTCTTCCACCTTCAGAGCTATACGGAGCTTACAACGAGGTTAACAAATCCCGAGTATTACTTACCTGTTCATATTCATGCCCACAACATATTAATGTGCCTGTTAGACCTACCATCCCCTACCTAGTTGAGTGTCCCGTGTTATCCCACTCCTTTTCTCAATATATACAAACAAAAGAGTTGACATACTTTGGTTGCCCTGCAGTCATGTACCATGGAAATAAATCTTGAGTATATACATACACATTATTTTGATATCTTTTTTTATGCATCTATCATGGCTTGCTACTCGATAATGGAGGATCCTGCGAGATCTAAAGACTTGATGCATACCCGATAATTGCCGATACATATTGCATACGTTTTATATTATGTCTGAAAGCCTAATAAAATTTGATTTACAAAAAAAAAATGTTGTGAATAGCTATATACTTTCTACCAGTTGTCACTGCTTGCCATTGCTAATGAATTTGTCATAATATGGTTAAAAGACTTCGGCACAACTGTTCTAGATCTGTTTTGCCGAGGGAGTACGTTTTAATTCGATATCTAATAAACCATTTATTATTATATTCTGCAGTAAAGAGTCTATTTTTAGAATCTTTTAAGCATTTTTTTTTTTAAACCCCCCCCCTTTCCGCGAACGTCCCGAAAAGTTCAAAGTTCGCAAACTCGAATCGAACCGGCAGCCCATCCCTACTATCTAGTAAAATTCCTCTCGTCTTCCTCAACCCAATCCCTCTAGATTGTAAACTCCTATGAGTAGGGCCCCTCTACACCTCTTGTTTCCATCATATGTCCGTTTATCTGCATCTAGTACCCTTTGGTTATTGCAAAGCGCTGCGAAAACTGTTGGTGCTATATAAAATGATAATAATGATCGAACATATATTCTGTCATAAATGCATTGACTTCAAAGACTCTTGGTCCTTAAGGGGTTAAATAGCATAGTCGATTGGTTCCTTGAAGAGCCGGCTAGGGACACCAATTTCTTTTGAAATTTTGCACCCATAAAACGTTTTGTACCAGGAGCAATCACTCTTGTGGCCGCCCCCACTATGGTCCTGACTATAGCAAGATTCATTGCTACATGCTATGATGGGACTAAACAGATTTTTCCAGTTTGCAGAATAAAATAGAACTGCATTGGCAACTGTTTGCTTTACAAACGAACTCCTCTAGTACTAGATCAATAGCTATAAAAGGAAATTTGATATTTCTCACAGTAAACTTCCAAATGTCATTGCAATGAGCTGGTTTGTTTTCACATACTTGCAGAAAAAGGGCCTTTCTTTAATCTTAAGCATAGGAGAGTTTGACTACAAGGCATACACAACATCCTTGAGAGTTTACCTTGTCAAAATGACAAATGAAAAGCTCACTCTGCAACTTTTATTCTTCATTCCTGAAGAAAAAGAATAAGAAAAATTATACTCTAACCTGCCTTTTTAACTCCAAAATATCCCCACAAACGGTGGCAACAAAGTTATTAGTATAATCTACTGTACTCAAGAATGAGGGCAAGTTGCTTGGAGTGTCCCTTTAAAATACCACAAACCTTGAATTCCTCTATAGCAGGGTTTTCCCAAACCTGTCCTCAGGATCCGCTGACAGGCCAGGTTTGCAGGATATCTGAAGCTCCGCACAGGTGATATAATTTGCTATTCAGTGCTCGCAGGATTCAGTCTGCATTTCTCAAAGGTGATCTTTATAATCCGGTATGATCAAGGATCCCGAGGACAAGTTTGGGAAACACTGCTCTATAAGGCTGTGTAGTGCAAAAAGCACGCAGTTCCATCTATTCTAGAATACTGATAGGTAAATAGCAAATCAGCGCAGCTATATTTGGCTTCAGTTTAACTGCACCCCATTTACCCTGTCATCCTGATTGGTGGTACCAGTTCTGGGACAGGGAAGGCGTCAGACGTGGTATAGTCTGGACATTTATATTAAAAGGCACAACAAAATAACATGTATTTTATATGTAATGCATTTCACAGTATGACTACACATGAAAGTAGATTTCACATGCAAAAAAAAATATAAAAAAAATAAAGGATCTGCACATTTCATAATGGACAACCATTTAAAAAAAAAAATGAATATGCTTTAACAAACAGAACTTTACATCTAACTCTGTATTAACAGGATACCGCAAGGCAAGACTAGACAAATGTACTAAAAACCTGGGAGCCAGGCCAAAAATCCCTTCACTACCAAGAGTTTTTTCGTTCAGAAATAACATTTGAAACCTGGGATGCAGTTAACTTGATGTAAAATAGTAATTTTGAACAGATCTAAAAAAAATTAAAATAGAACATTGTTTATCAAAATGTTCACGTGTTAGGTTTATCCTTTACAGTAATCTTCCTGGGAGTAAAGGTTCTAAATGCTAGATGGTGTCCCTTAATTTTACACAGGGTCTCCATTATTGGCAAACAGGTAGAAACTGCATTTGGGTCAAATAAGTACATGTGATAAAAAGGTAGATAAAAGCATATTATCTGACAATTTGTATTGAGTATTTTAAGCGATCATACGGAGATTATTAGCAATGCAGAATCCAAACATTACCAATATTAAAATCTGTATGTGGCATAATGCTGGCATATGTAAATTACAGTAACACTTTGTATCTGATGTACTGTGATTTTCAGCAATTATAACCCCTGAATCTTATCCCTGCACAGTAGTGAGTGGTCCTAGACCTTTACCTCTATGTGGTCTTCTCCGTTGCTGAGGTAACGCCACAGGAAAGTTTTTGAACTATGTTAGGTTTGGTACAGTACCTTGTTTCTTTACACAAATATGTTATGACGATCAGCAGCTACCAGTCCAGTTGTCACGTGTGGGGTGTATGTATAAGGGGTTAAATACTGACAAAACGGTAATGATGTTCTTTGGAACAGCACCAAAACTACATAAATTGCAAAATCCCCATCTATGTGTTGGGACAAAATCAAATGGCACGCTGACCACAGTCACTTCTCTAAAATATCCACAGGTATGTGGATAGACCCAAATCTATCCTTTGACCCCCACATCGAAAAACTCATCTAAACTTTACCCTCAAACTAGGTGCCCTGTACAGAAACAAATCCTGCCTGAGCCCCACGGTAAGAAAGCAAATTGTACAACAAATACTTATGCCGGCTATTGATTACAGAGATTTAGTGTATGCAGCCTACCCCGCAAACACACCTTCAGAAACTTACTACATTGTATAACTCATTCTGCCGCTTTGTGCTACAATGTAACTACATGACCCACCATTGCGACATGTTAAAAGAGCTAAACTGGCCGTCGCCGGAGTCTAAACACACCCTTCACCTTTCCAACCTGGTGTTTAAGAGCTTTTCTGGGAAGCTGCCACCCTATCTGAATAGACTGCTTCCTCCAGTAGTTCCCTCATCCTATAACCTCCAGCACCTTACTTCCAATACCATAATACAAAAAGACAGTGGTTCAGTCCTCATTTTCCTACAGAGCACCGCAGTTATGGAATAACCTCCCATACGCCATCAAATCTTCCCCCAATCTTAAGTCACTCAAGAGCTCCCTATTAACATACCTCAATACAGAATGCACCTGTAAATATGTAACATAATGACTATTGCCTACAAATTTATTTTCTGTTAATCTGCATATGTGTTTTTTTTTTAATATATATTGCATTGTATTACTTTGTATTTCTGTAACATTTCAATGTTCTTGAACCCAGGACATACTCGAAATCTCAATGTATCCTTCCTGGTAAAATACTTTATAAACCGCTCCAAGCCTCCGGTGTTCTTAACTATACCCACTATCAGCACCCGAAGTTATGCTACACTAATCCCCAAAATATACACCCAGTGCCCCACATCCTCTGCTGCCACCACGAAAGTATTCGGGCACTTCCGTTACCCCCTTACCCATATACCAACCCTATATAGAGTTAAGATATCCCAAAATGTTAAACTGCCACAGTAAAAGAGAAAACCCAAGTTCTACAGGAGACACGTGAATCAACTAGAGCCAAAGACTGAACCAGGTTATTAAACTTACACAGTGCCAGGATCACATAAAACAAGACATACAAAACCACAAAATACACAAATCGTTCTGCAAATCGTGGACTTAAAAAGACAGAACCCTACACCTGTATACAGAAAGCTAGTAAGGAGGCTTCTTTGGGTAAGTTAAGTCCAGGGAGAGTTATTGCTTACAGGTCGAAATTAAAAGTCTGGTGTAGTGTGATCAGGGCACGCATGCGCAGGATATACTAGGACTGGGTCCCACCCCATTCAACTGAGCGTGGGAGGAGATTCCCCTTGATCAACGTGTCCATCCATTCAAGGTAGAAAACGAACATTTAGGATTTAAGGCCCTTAGCTGGGCACCAGTCTCACAGACTACATCGCTTTATCTGGCAAGATGTCAATTTACACACCGGCACTGGTTCTGGTAAGAGCAAAGGGTCTCCAATCGTACTAGATCTTATGCATTATTATCAATATCTGACATCTTATAGAAACATTAAAATATTGCAAATTAACAAAATCATTATTTGCAGAGACCAAATATTACCTGGTTAATATATTCATCGGCACATTTAGGACTGAATGTGGTTTTGTTGGTCCTTTGCCCAAGTCGCTGAGAATGAGGGTGATTGAGGGTTAAAGCTATATTAAAAGGAAGAGAATGAAAACCCCAAAACCTGCTTATTCTTAATGCAAGGTTTTTTTATTTTGAAAAACCATTAGTAAGCGAACAAACTGCAGAAAGATCGTAGCCTCATAGTGCTAATTCGCACCAATTACAGGATGTACCCTCAGCAGAACAGTAGTCATCTATACAATTAAACAGTAAGGGCCAGCATACTGCTGGCTGCGTGCGCATCCAACGGCTGCGGCAAGCGCACAGCTGGCGTGTGCGAGGGACAAAAAAAATCCGATCCATTGGAGAGGCGCACAGCACCTCTCCAATGGATCGGATTTTTTGTGTATCTCCTCCGTGCCCGGCCTGCATCTCCTCCGTGCCCGGCAGCCAACGTGCGCGAGGGACAAAAGAAATCCACTCCATTGGATTTTTTTTGTCCCCCCCACGGATCCCCCCCTGCCCTGAGTCTCCCCCAGAGGCTGTCTATTCGGCCCCTCACCGGCTCCCTCCATCAGCCTCCGGTTCCAGTTCCTGCTCATCTTCCTCACGGAGCTCAGAGATCCGATGTTTCACTCCTGAACGTAAAATAACACCGTCCGCTGGTTCCACGAGCTCACAATCTATGGGGGGCCCCACGAGCTCACAATCTATGGGGGGCCCCACGAGCTCACAATCTATGGGGGGCCCCACGAGCTCACAATCTATGGGGGGCCCCACGAGCTCACAATCTATGGGGGGCCCCACGAGCTCACAATCTATGGGGGCCCCCACGAGCTTACAATCTATGGGGGCCCCCACGAGCTTACAATCTATGGGGGCCCCCACGAGCTTACAATCTATGGGGGCCCCCACGAGCTTACAATCTATGGGGGCCCCCACGAGCTTACAATCTATGGGGGCCCCACGAGCTTACAATCTATGGGGGCCCCACGAGCTTACAATCTATGGGGGCCCCATGAGCTTACAATCTAAGGGGGCACCATGAGTTTACAATCTAAGAGGGAGCAGTTTCTTTGAGTTCACAATCTAAGAGGGAAGAGGAACCTGCTCTAATATATAAATGTCTTCGTAATGTGCTGTCAGCTGTGCGCGCACCCATCAGAGCTGCTCAGTTGGCCCTCCTGTTGCGGGTGGGATGGCGACAAACGCGTTACAAACGCATTTATATAGAGAGATACTCTTGGATAGCACAATGAAAAACAAATATGTGGACATGAATTCTGAGCTGGCGACAACAATAGGCTTGCCCAGACTGACCCTTGGTCCTGCCACAAAAAAAAAAAAAAGAGGAGGAGGGATCCCAAGGCCTCGTTAGATTATTCCAGATATGAAACTTCCAAAATTTTTCAGATTTTGGCAAAACGGATCACAGAGATACCTTGAATCGCTTTCAAACAAACAGACAGCCTGGTTAAATTTTAACACCTGATAAGCAGAATGAGCTTCCCAGACAATGGACCTCCTAAACTCGTTAACATATCTAAAGATTCTGAAGCACTCCTGTCATAAAACCAGATTTCCAGGAGGAGATATTGCCAAACCGCATTGTCTTGAAGCGGAGGGATACAATACTGTTACATAGAAGCAAAACTTATTGTATATCCAAGAGCAATTCAATGGGTCACATTTTAGCGCTCTAATCATAGAAACCTTGAACAATGTTGAATTGTCAAAGTTGTAACTAGGACACTATGAAGATAGGCAATATGATCTGTAACATTATATTATACAAAAAATGCAAGTGTAGTGTGTTCGGCGCAACTAACGGGTCCGTTACTAATACGGTTTATTAAAGTGGATTGGTAAATAGGAAAAAATGGTTACTTATGTGAGCAGTAACAAATTTATTATGATGGGTATTGCTTAAAGTGCTGGGCAGAACCCCGATCAAATACTGAGGTGCTAAGCAAGATTTCAGTCAAACACCAACTAAAGTGCTAAACGGGATTTCAATCAAACACCAACAAAAGTGCTTCAAATCAAGCACCAACTAAAGTGCTGGGCAGAACCTCAATTAAATAATATAAAGAAGAAAAGTAATCAAAAAGTTAAGTGATCAAATAAAATAAAACCACAATTATTAGTGTAAACAAAAAATGGTATCAATAAAATTTTCTAATAAGAAACAATGTGTTAGGTAGATACTATTTTCTTTCGTGATACAGTTTGTAAACTGTGCTACTTGTAATTAACTTCTCAGCCAAACAGAGTATTGGTGCCCTCTAGTGGTGAGGATAAATTGGGACTAGCTGCTAAATTCAATACATATACAAGTGTTTACGAAAACGGTGAGGATGTCAGTTCATATAGTGAATCACAAATAAATCGGTTCCGAAAGTGAAAATGAATATAAATATTGCTCAAAATAAGTTCATCAATGCCGCTGTCTACAGCAACCAATAGCCGTAAATCCCCAAATCCACCGAATGCAGAATAAAAGACGAAGAGCTGGTGCCAGGCGCTGGCTCTTGATTTTCATAGGCGTTGCTTGGAATAGGAATTAGTGCACCTGAGGGTTGTTTCCTCGAAAGAAAGAAGAAAAAGTGCTATGTGCAGACTATTTATTTTGCAGACACAGTAAATGAAGATGGAAAATTAATCACATTTTTCGGTGCCCGTTAATAAACGGCGCCAAACTGCAGACAATCGGTGAATTTTTTTGGGGACACAGATTTCCCCTTCTCCGACTGTCGGCAAGATTCTGGAGTGACGTTTTTCACAGATCTCCAACAAAAAGGCTTGAAAGTAGTTGGAATCCATGGTAATTTATTTAAAGGCAAAAAATGTGTAAAATACATAAAATACAGCGCAAACGCGTTTCGCTGGACGCAGCCATAGTAACCTTCTTTCACATTGAAATTATAGCTTTCTTATTGACCAATTTACTTTTGACCAATTTACTGGCTGTGGCCAGTGTCTAGCTTGTAGGTCTACAGGAAATAAAAAACATTTTATTGAGGAGTTTTAAAAACAAGAAGCCAGGGAAAAATAAATAAAATAAATAAAAGCAGTCCTAACTTGCTACTCAAAAAAAGTGATATATCTTCTAGAATGTCCGTGTGGACTTCAATATATAGGTCGGACTAGTCGAGCCTTAAACGTTAGAATCTCAGAGAATGTTAGAAATATTAATAAATGATATGAGAAACACTATGTATCCCAGCATATTAAATTAGAACACGATGGATGCCCAAAAGGCCTTACGTTTTTTGTTATAACAAAAGTTAAGTGTGTGAATAAAGGTATGAGTGAACCCACGATACTAGGGAGAGAAGAGATGAAATTTATTTTTGATTTCGGGACTCTCGCGCCGAATGGTTTAAACAGTGATTTTGAGCTGGTACACTTTCTCTTGAATACCGTCCTTCTACCTTGTTTATAAATGGGATAGTATGTATTATTGCCATTTAAAGATATTAGTCTCCAGTATAAGGTATAGATCTAGATAATGTAGCATCTATGTAAGTAAAAGGATATGCTTTTAAAACGCATAGACTAACCCACACATTAATATAGTTGATTTTATACAACATTTATAATAGTACAGTGTAGCACATTATATACATTCTACCATAGCCACATTAATTAGATCATTTAGAAGATGTATGATATATATATATATATATATATATATTTTTTTTTACATTTATACCAGATATCATAACACAGTAAGTAAACGCTTTATAGGAGAATTTTAGACACCGCACATAATAATATTTATAAAATATTGATACACACCAAGGGGTGTATGCGCTTTTAACGTGGTATACATAAATTTACACATGACAAGTGTCTTAATTTGGCTGATCTATTTAACACATTTAATATTTATAGCATGTTAGCACTTTATAGGTCAGGTGATGAATGTAGTAATCTAATATCATTTATATTTACAACATAACAATATTGTGGCACTTTAGTCATTTGACCAATAACACTTAAAGTAGCACTTTATTAATATTTATAATTGCATTATTTAATTTTTAACTTTCAATTAGACTAGTAAGAACAATTTTGGTACGTATGTATACACATTTGTACTTTATATTAGTCATTAATTAATATATATCCCATTATGGCATTGACCATTTGGTATATATTGATGCACATTAAGGGATTAATGCACTTATTTTGCCGCAGTTTGATGTATGCGGTGAGCATAATTTTACACAATTTAATATAACATATTTAACGCATTTGACCACCATTCATAGCACGGCAACACCTTATAGGTCATTTAATTAGGTATCTATGACATCTACAATGAAGCACCATTGGGTACCTTCACTCGTTAGGGCTATAATTTAATTAGAGTTTATGCACTCATTTAGCGCTATTTTTTGTTTATATAATTTCGTAATGATTTTACACATTGTAAGGATAAATACTATTAGTGGATACACTGGATTGATTTAATAAAAACATCCAATTATAGAACGTATGGCGTTCTAAATAAGATCAGAAATAAAAGGACCCGATCGGGTTTGTACGGCGGTACGGCTATAAAGAAGACCTGAAATAAAAGGATGTGATCGGGTTTAACACATAAAGAAAGAAGGTTACCCAAGTAATTCCTAATATTTGTGAGGTATTTATGAAATAAACAGCACCATTACCCAGAACATATTTGTCTCTTTAGTTGTAATACGCGGATATTGATGTATCAGTTGTGTTCAAAATTATTCAACCCCCACTGAAATTTAGTGTTTTGGCCAGTTTGACATTGATTTTGATCCGTCATCTTGCTTACAATTAATTCAAAGAGGCACGTGTAGGTCAGACAAATATAACATTTATAATGAAATAACCACAAATGTATTTTCCGTGCTCACATCATTATCAGTTTTATTCAACCCCCAAGTGACATTCAATCTTAGTACTTATAACTGTAAAAGGATGTTGTACTAACAGCTTTTAAACGTGAAGCATAGCTTGACACAAGTGTCTTGCAGAAATCTACGGGTATCTTCGCCCATTCGTCATGGGCAAAAGCCTCCAGTTCAGTCACATTCTTAGGCTTGCGCACTGCAACTGCTTTCTTTAAGTCCCACCAGAGGTTCTCAATCGGATTTAAGTCAGGTGACTGCGATGGCCACTCCAAAATGTTCCAGCCTTTAATCTGCAACCATGCTCTAGTGGACTTGGAGGTATGCTTGGGATCATTGTCCTGTTGAAAGGTCCAACGTCTCCCAAGCCTCAGGTTTGTGACGGACTGCATCACATTGTCATCCAATATCTCCTGGTACTGAAGAGAATTCATGGTACCTTGCACACGCTGAAGCTTCCGTGTACCTGCAGAAGCAAAACAGCCCCAAAGCACGATTGACCCCCCCCCCGCCATGCTTCACAGTAGGCAAGGTGTTCTTTTCTTCATAGGCCTTGTTCTTCCTCCTCCAAACATAGCATTGATCCATGGGCCCAAACAGTTCTAATTTTGTTTCATCAGTCCACAGAACACTATCCCAAAACTTCTGTGGTTTGTCCACATGACTTTTGGCATACTGCAGTCGACTCTTCTTATTCTTTAGAGACAGCAAGGGGGTGCGCCTGGGAGTTCTGGCATGGAGGCCTTCATTACGCAGTGTGCGCCGTATTGTCTGAGCTGAAACTTCAGTACCCACATCTGACAAATCTTTTCTCAGTTTCTCAGCAGTCACACGGGGACTTTTCTCCATTCTACGCTTCAGGTAGCGCACAGCAGTCGAAGTCAGCATCTTCTTTCTGCCACGAGCAGGTAGGGTTTCAACAGTGCCCTTTGCCTTGAATTTGCGAATGATGCTTCCTACGGTCTCTCTTGGTATGTTTAACATCTTTGCAATCTTCTTATAGCCATTGCCCTTCCTGTGAAGAGTAATCACCTCTTCTCTTGTCTTCCTGGACCATTCTCTTGACTTCACCATGTTTGTAACCACACCAGTAAATGTCTAGAAGGAGCCGAGTATCACAGTCATTTTAAAGCTGCCTAATTGGTGCTTATTATGCTTTATTGCTGCTCCGTGACATCCACAGGTGTTTTCAATACCTGATTGAAAACACTTGAATGAACCTCTGTTCTTCAGAGTGGTAGTCTTTAAGGGGTTGAATAATTGTGTCAATGAAGAATTCACAAAATAAATATTTACTACTGTATTACAAAACCAATTGATGTCATTTTAGTTGCATATGATTCTTTAAAAAGTCCTTGTAGGATTTCATTCTGAATACAATTACAAATGTACACTAAATTCCCTAAAACCCTTTACAGCATTGGGGGTTGAATAATTTTGAACACAACTGTATATGTCACGATGAGTAACGAGATAGCGCTACCCTTTGTACCTCCATCTGACGGGCCAAGGTAGAACGCATGGTTGAAGGCGTGAGCGCCGCAATGCGTGATGGGATGATTCAGTTCCGCGTTCCATGGTAGAATGCGGAGCGGTAGCGCATGCGCTAAATGGCGGGCATGAAATATGGACATATTATGAAAATTAGGTTTTAAATTTGTTTAATTGCATATAATGGTTTTGAAACTTATTGTATAAAAGGCAGCAGCACGAACAGGAATGTAATCACCAGCTGAGAAAGCAATTCTGGCGAAACGTGTCCTGGTAGATTAACACTGTATTTTTTTTAAACAATAAATGTTTTTAACTTTAAATCTACTGCTGTCTGCCTTTGATCCTGTGAAAGAAGGTTTGGGGAGCTCCTTTAGGATTCCCTGTGCGATTTTTGACGGAGTCAATAGAGGCTCAATGCTCGGAGTTGAAAATTGGCTCCTTTATATAAATTGCTAAACTATCTGATTTATTGCACCAGGCGGTGTATTTTTCATACTGCAGCAATACCTCGGCGAAACCTGAAGGAACCAACAGAGGGGTATATGGGCACCTGAATAATCATTATGAAAGTCCCTGCATGCTGTTTCCCCTAGAGCCGGTTGTGGGCTCCCTCAAATGTGAGTTGAATATAAATGAGATATAATTCAACTTGAAGCTGACGTACTGCGCAATTCCGGTCTGCTCGGCTTTCCTCTACAGTATTTGCTTCACTGTTTACATCATAAAGAAACATATGGTTTGAAAATGAAGAGCACTGCATCTATGGACATATAGTGTGCCTACTCCACTTTCTTGCGGACTAAGGTCCATGTGTTGTGGTATTGTATTATATTGTATTCAAGGTATATAGAGAAACCTCCTTATACAGCATTCAGCTAGTGGTCTAGGCCAGGGCTCAAAATTTCAAGTCCCAAGCTACTAGCCAGACCTTAAGAGTTACTCGCCAGTGCCACTAGTTGCCCCACCTAACCCTTATCCTGCCCTGCCTGCATCTGCATTTCCACTCGCCCTCATGTAATTTCCACTCGCCAAATGAGAGTAGGCGAGTGGAAATTTTGAGGCCTGGTCTAGGCACTTATTTCTGGTGGGCGCTTCACCCTCTTGCTTTGTATACAAGTTATCTTGCTTGGTCCATCCTATGTGTTACAGAGTAACTGCAGTGAATAATCCTGTAAGCAGAGTTATTGATGCTGTAATTAATCTGTGGAAGAGATAGATACTTAGGTAAACTAACTGAAGAAATCTTCATTTAGTGAATCGGCCCCCACAATATTAAACTGTGCTGCAGGTGATGCTCCAGTAACGGTTTTTAGCCAGGTTGAGGGTTGTTTTATAAATCGGAAAAGCTCAAGTGGGTAGAATAGAATTTGGTGTTTAAGAATGGATTCGTGCATATGTGTGGTGCGGTCTATAAATCTAAACTGTTTGTCCAATAGATTATTGCGTGTGGCAGTACTGCTACTAATCACTACCTATATTTACTTTTAAAGTTGTTTCTTGCTGATCAGTTGATAACCTATGATTGTATGTGGACTTGATGGTGTAAACAAACCTTGATTTTGTTTTACCGTTACGTAGTCTCATATCTTTAATGATTTTATGGTGTCTAAAAAGATCTACATAGCCTCAAAAGAACTTGGGATACCGCGCTATATATTTGTTAAGACATATTCATGGATTGGTTATTAATCCTTATTTTAAGGGTAAATAACCAAATTATACCATTGGTATTGGAGACACTGTCATTAATGATATACAGTGGCAAGAAAAAGTATGTGAACCCTTTGGGATTACGAGGAGTTTTGCATGAATTGGTCATAAAATGTGCTCTGATCATCTAAGTCACAACAATTTGAAAAACACAGTCTGCTTAAAATAATACAACACATACATTATATGTTTTCATGTGTTTATTGAACAGAACATGTAAACATTCACAGTGCAGGGTGGAAAAAGTATGTGAACCCCTAGCCTAATGACTTCTCCAAGAGCTAATTGGAGCCAGGTGTGAGCCAACCTTGAGTCCAATCAGTGTGATATTATTGGATGTGTTGCTGAAAGCAGTCCTGCTTTTTAAAAACACACCTCAGTTTTGGGTTTACTGGTTTCAAGAAGCACTGCCTGATGTGAACCATGCCTCGCAGAAAAGAGCTCTCAGAAGACCTACGATCAAGAATTGTTGACTTGCATGAAGCTGGAAAGGGTTACAAAAGTATCTCCAAAAGCCTTGATGTTCATGTGTCCATGGTAAGACAGACTGTCTACAAATGGATAAAGTTCAGCACTGTTGCTACTCTCCCTAGTCGTGGTCGTCCTGTAACGATGACTGCAAGAGCACAGCGCAGAATGCTTAATGAGGTAAAGAAGAATCCTAGAGTGTCAGCTAAAGACTTACAGAAATCTCTGGCACATGCTAACATTTTTGTTGTCACATCTACAATAAAGAAAACATTAAAACAAGAATGGAGTACATGGGAGGAAGCCATTGCTGTCCAAAAAAAATATTGCAGCACGTTTGAAGTTTGCAAAAGAGCACCTGGATGTTCCACAGCACTACTGGCAAAATAGTCTGTGGACAGATGAAACCAAAATTGAGTTGTTTGGAAAAAACACACAACAATATGTGTGGAGAAAAAAAAAGGCACAGCACACCAACATCAAAACCTCATCCCCACTGTAAAACATGGCAGAGGGAGCATCATGGTTTGGGGCTCCTTTGCTGCCTCAGGGCCTGGACGGATTGTTATTGATGGAAAAATGAATCCCAGAGTTTATCAAGACATTTTGCAGGAAAACGTAAGACCATCTGTCCGCCAACTGATGCTCCGCAGAGGATGGGTGATGCAACAGGACAATGACCCAAAGCATACAAGTAATTCAACAAAAGAATGGCTTCAAAACAAAACAAAATACGCCTTCTGGAGTGGCCTAGTCAGAGTCCTGACCTCAACCCGATTGAAACCTTAAGGCTAGGGACAGATGAGCGCATTTTCTGCAGCCACCGTCAAAATGTACGTCGATGCGTGCGCACGCATTTTTTCACGGAATACGCTTAAGTGGTCAGACGATGCGCAATTCTGGACGTATTTCATGACGGTGGGGTAAAAAGAAGTCTAGGGAAATCCGGCTGTTTGAACGTTATGTTGGCCGCACACTAGCAGCGTCTGACATCTCCTAATCACGCACACACGCTGCTATGCGGCCGCAGCGCACTTTGTACGTCAGTAGCAGCGGTTTCACGTTCTGATAAAAATGCGTTCATTTGCTGGTTGCGTGGTGTCGGCGCACTTTCGTACGCACGTACTGCGTATATTGGCCGTCATTGGCCGTTATGTGCTGCTACTGCCGCCGTGATTTAGTGCGTCTGCACGCGCGTCCCGACTGCCCCACTCTGACCCTAGCCTAAGAGAGCGATTCACACCAGACATCCCAAGAATATTGCTACACTGAAACAGTTTTGTGAAGAGGAGTGGTCCAAAATTACTCCAGATCGTTGTGCAGGTCTGATCTGCAACTACAGGAAATGTTTGGTTGAGGTTATTGCTGCCAAAGGAGGGTCAACCAGTTATTAAGTCCAAAGGTTCACATACAGTCAGGTCCAGAAATATTGGGACATCGGCACAATTTTAACATCTTTGGCTCTATACACCACCACAATGGAGTTGGAATGAAACAAACACAATGTGCTTTAACTGCAGACTGTCAGCTTTAATTTGAGGGTATGTACATCCAACTCAGGTGAACGGTGTAGGACTTACAGCAGTTTGCAGATGTGCCTCCCACTTGTTAAGGGACCAAAAGTAATGGGACAGAATAATAATCATAAATCAAACTTTCCCTTCTTAATACTTGGTTGCGAATCCTTTGCAGTCAATCACAGCCTGAAGTCTGGAACGCATAGACATCACCAGACGCTGGGTTTCATCCCTGGTGATGCTCTGCCAGGCCTCTACTGTAACGGTCTTCAGTTCCTGCTTGTTCTTGGGGCATTTTCCCTTCAGTTTTGTCTTCAGCAAGTGAAATGCATGCTCAATTGGATTCAGGTCAGGTGATTGACTTGGCCATTGCATAACATTCCACTTCTGTCCCTTCAAAAACGCTTTGGTTGCTTTTGCAGTATGCTTTGGGTCATTGTCCATCTGCACTGTGAAGCGCCGTCCAATGAGTTCTGCAGCATTTGGCTGAATGTGAGCAGATAATATTGCCTGAAACACTTCAGAATTCATCCTGCTGCTTTTGTCAGCAGTCACATCATCAATAAATACAAGAGAACCAGTTCCATTGGCAGCCATACATGCCCACGCATGACACTACCACCACCATGTTTCACTGATGAGGTGGTATGCTTAGGATCATGAGCAGTTCCTTTCCTTCTCCATATTCTTCTCTTCCCATCACTCTGGTACAAGTTGATCTTGGTCTCATCTGTCCATAAGATCTTGTTCCAGAACTGTGAAGGCTTTGTTAGGTGTTGTTTGGCAAACTCTAATCTGGCCTTCCTGTTTTTGAGGCTCACCAATGGTTTACATCTTGTGCTGAATCCTCTGTATTCACTCTGGTGGAGTCTTCTCTTGATTGTTGACATTGACACACATACACATACCTCCTGGAAAGTGTTCTTGATCTGGCCAACTGCTGTGAAGGGTGTGTTCTTCACCAGGGAAAGGATTCTTCGATCATCCACCACAGTTGTTTTCCGTGGTCTCCTGGGTCTTTTGGTGTTGCTGAGCTCACCGGTGCGTTCCTTCTTTTTGAGAATGTTCCAAACAGTTGTTTTGGCCACGCCTAATGTTCTTGCTATCTCTCTGATGGGTTTGTTTTGTTTCTTCAGCCTAATGATGGCTTCCTTCACTGATAGTGACAGCTCTTTGCATCTCATCTTGAGAGTTGACAGCAACAGATTCCAAATGCAAATAGCACACGTGAAATGAACTCTGGGCCTTTTATCTGCACATTGTAATTGGGATAATGAGGGAATATCACACACCTGGCCATGGTACAGATGAGAAGCCAATTGTCCCATTACTTTTGGTCCCCTAACAAGTGGGAGGCACATCTGCAAACTGCTGTAAGTCCTACACCGTTCACCTGAGTTGGATGTACATACCCTCAAATTAAAGCTGACAGTCTGCAGTTAAAGCACATTGTGTTTGTTTCATTCCAACTCCATTGTGGTGGTTTATAGAGCCAAAGATGTTAGAATTGTGTTGATGTCCCAATATTTCTGGACCTGACTGTACTTTTTCCACCCTGCACTGTGAATGTTTACATGTTCTGTTCAATAAAAACATGAAGACATAGGTTTGTGTTGTATTATTTTAAGCAGACTGTTTTTCAAATTGTTGTGACTTAGATGAAGATCAGAGCACATTTTATGACCTATTCATGCAAAACTCCAAGTAATCCCAAAGGGTTCACATACTATATACAGTGGCAAGAAAAAGTAAGAAAAAATACACGTCATAATAAATAACCCGACACTCTGCAGCAAAAAGAGAAGCCAAGTCTAGCAAGGCCGGCTCTTAAAAACATGGGGAAAAGGAGTGGAGAGGGAACGTGAGTCTGCAGTGCGGGAGTAAAGAAGGGACATCGAAACAAAGTTAAAACATACCCAAAGTAGCAAAAGTAGCAACAACAAAAAAAAGTAAGCAAAGGGAAAAGAAAAACAAAAATCATAAATGGTCCCAGTAAGTGCTAGGGAAGAGGCCTCAGTCCAGGTCGGTGGAAACTGGGCCCGAGGGCACAGGGAGACGAGAGGACGCCGGTGGCAAGATTCCCATCGGAGAGAGGAAGAGCCATGCCTCATCTTGGGAGCCGGCCGGATGAAAAACCGCATCCCTCAGGATCGCCAGAGTCCCAGAGACCCCCCCCCCAGCGATACCGGATCTCCGCTGCTCAACATGGCTGTAACCTCCCAGAATCGGCACCGCACCACCAGCAAGTCATTGGAGAGTGAAAGGGACCAATTCTCAAAAACAAAAAAAGGGGGTCCTCACCTGCAGCAGGGTCAAGATTCAATATTTCTCAAAGCTCCCCAGCCACAGCCAGGACGTCCCTCGACAAAAACGGTAAAAGGTGGGAACCCGGAAGGGCCAGAAGAGAGCTCGCCATAATATTCAAGAACTCCAGGGGGGAGTCGAAGGGCACTGACTCCGCTACACCTCCGATCGTGACATTCCGGTGACGGGTCTCCACAGACTCCAGACATTGAAAGCAAATCTACCTGTGTTTCCAGCGCCTCGACATGGGAAGCCAGGCCAACCTACACCGCAGCCATCTCCTCCACCCACGACTCCACTGCAGTCATCCCGGTCGCAACCGTTGTCCCCTCCTCCAGAATCACTTGCACCTCAGTCACCCAAAACTCCTTCAGATCAGCCGTAAGCCGACGGAGATCCCCTCTCGTGACAGGCAGGGAGTCGGGGTCCATGACATTCAGCAGTCAAACCAGGCCGCCAGAGGGTACCCCGACCAGCGAATCGTAAGCTCGGGGCTGCACAGAGCAGGGCTCATCCATCGCAGGAAGCAGATGGGGTCCGGGTCGCAGCCAGCCGGCCCTCTGGCCAAGTCAAGCCCTGCCCTCCGAGGAAAAGGAAGGCGGCGGAGACAATGCCCAGGACCCACCTTCACCACTGTGGGTGGTAGCATTCTGGGACATTGAGATGTCCCTCTGGCAGGGGCGCCCTGCCAGACAGGATCTATGTCCCGTTTTCTTCCCCATGTGGAAACCAAGTGTGGGAGGTCCATGTGCAGATGATCAGACGGTCAGAGCCCCGCGCGAAGCAGAGAAAAATCCAAAATGGCAGCCAGCTGCACTCCAAGGTAGGACCAAAAATCGCCACGTATTGGGAATCCAGCAGGAAACTGCACCCTGCTCCGCGAAGCTCCCTCCAGTCAGCAGCAAAGGTCACAAAAAACAGGGAAAATCTAAAAAGGAAGCCGTCTGGGAGTTCCTCTAAAAACACAGCCTGCAGCAGTTCCAAAACCTGAATTTAACCCTTTAGCATCCCAAAATCCAGACCTGCACATGACAGGAGTGGGATCTCAGATACTTTTGCTTCTCTACAGCGGGCACATTAATCCTTGATAAAATTAAAAACCTTTTATGCATTTTTTTTTAAAAATCACACACAATTGAAAATACAGACATTAATATGGAGATTACCCTAGCTATAACTGCTTCCACTGTTCTGGGAAAGTTTTTCACAACATTTTTAAGTGTTTCTGTGGGACATTTTGGCAATTCATCCAGTAGAGCATTTTTGCAGTCAAACAGCTTGTAAGCTCTGTTCTAGTTGATATCAAAGGACCTACCGTAGATGGGGTTGATTTCAGGGTTATGCAGGCCAGACAAGTTCTTCCACTGCAAACTCCACCAACTAGATCCGTACAGAACTTTGTGCACTGGGTACACTCATGCTCAAATAGAAAAGGGCCTTCATCAAACGGTTCCCAAAAGTTGGAAGCATAGCATTGTTCAAAATATATTAGGCGGAAGCATTTTGATTTCCCTTCACGGGAAAAAATGGCTCTAGTCCAAGCCCTGAAAAAGAGCCCCACACCACTAGCCCTCCTTCACTCTACAGTTGGCCCAATGCAGTCAGACAGGCAACGGTCTCCTGGCACAGGCCACACTCTCCCATAAGACTGCCAAACAGAAGAGTAATTCAGCACTCCACTGAAAAGGTTCTACTTCTCCAGAGTCTAGTGGTGGCATGGTTTACACCACTCCAGACGCCTGGCATTTTATTTGGAGATGTGAGGCTTTCAGGCTACGTGCTTGATTTTATACATCTGTAGCAATAGACAGTTACAAGTATTTATAACACAGCAACAGATTATGCAGCACTGTGCAATGGGTAGGACAAAACAAAATCTAATTATTCCATAGGTTAGACACAATAACAATGGGAGAAGAGGACCGTGCTCAAACACCAATCCAAGAGTAGAGGGGTGGCACCAAGGGAAAAGTCAATAACCGAGTATGTGAAGTAGGGCGTACAAGACTTAACAAGTTATCCCTCAACTGCTGAATACCAAAAATGGTAGTCAACAACTACAATACAACAACAAAAAGATCAATGTTACAGCAGATATGTGCTCATGAGGGGGGGAGAAAACCATGATAAAAAAAAATCATACATAAATGTGTTAACATACGTAAATCAATCTTCTGCTGTACATTGCTTATCGTAGAGATTCGCCGATACTGATAATAGTATCTGTGCCAATACCGGCATTTGTACTTTGTACTCATGCAAATGCCCAGATACCGCTACAGAAACCCGGAAGCTATAGCTGGGCTGGCTTGCCAGTATCCGAGGGGCTGCTAGCAGAATGCATCACCAGCATTCACTGATGCTCGGAGAAACAAGCAGCCAGCCTGAGGGTGAATACTAGCAGAATGCAGTTAATGCATTCTGCCAGCAGCAGTGTATGAGGTCTGTGTGGGGTATACATGTGTCTGAAGATATAGAATATATCTGGTGTCTGTGTGTATGGTCAGGGTGTGTGCAGGCCTGTGTAGTGGGTAAGTTTCAATATTAACAAAAATTGGACAGGCTTTCAGCAAAAATCCTAAATTATTTATTGGAAAGCGGTCTCCCATGTGTACAATGCCTAACAGCAAAGAAAAAGCTTCACCGATGAAACCTCGACTGCTACTTAATGTTCCAAAAGAGAAATTCAAAGTTTAAAACTGTATTTTACATTTGTAATCTATATCTGCACTGCAGGGTATATTACATGTCAGCAATGTAATTACATGATATTTCATCACAACACAAAAGAGAAATATATTGTTTACCTATTTGAACTTGATCTGGTTGGCAGAGGGACACAAACGCAGACATATCATCAATCCAGGATACCTGAATATTGCCTGTATTTAAGACACACACATAAAGTCACATTTTTAGTAGAAAAATAAGATTAAAAAAATGTCATACTACAAATACTTTAATAAGCATGGTATAAATTTTAGTCCGAATAGGCATTAAAGACAGAAAAACAATTCCTTGATATTTTACTTCGGTTATGTAGAAGACAGGATCTTTTTGAAAATCAAATATATACACATACTGGGGTGGGGGTGTGTGTGGTTTAGATATTTGACAACAATGCAAAGGAGGAAAAAAAATAAAACACATGACAAAGTCCTTTTTCTGTGACACCTTACATGTAGGACAGATGCATCACCTTTCCCCTAGATCAGCGGTTCCCAACCAGTGATACGTGTACCCCCTAGGGTAGGCACGAGGACCCCTGGGGGTACGCTGAGAAAAAAAAAAAGCGCAATGGCAGACCCCTCTGTTACACTCGTGACCTACATAGGCCCAGAGTGGATGAAAGATGGTTCCTGCTGTCCTCGCCCAGCAGTGACATCACGGGGAAGGGGAGCCGAACACCTGGCGCAGGAAGCTTGTGCATTCTCCGAGAGAGGTGCACTCTGATTATTGGCAGATGACTCGCCGCAGCACAACTCCGACCCAGCCAAGCTCCACAGAAGTTCGACTAGCACTGGTGGGCAGAGGTTCACATCTAGACTCCCCTCCCCCTGTAAAGCCTGGACACCCAGCGTCACGCTGCCTCCCAGCGAGCCTGAGGAAGGGGGCCCCCCGAGCAGCCACCGCTGGAGAACCTGGTCAGTGACTGACACACAAACCTTCTGTGGAGCTCTGACACCCTCAAACGCCGTACATTACTGTGGAGCTCTGATATCCTTATACACACACCACACATTACTGTGGAGCTCTGACTCCCTCAAACACTGCGAAGCTCTGACACCCTCACGCCGCACACTACTGTGGAGCTCTGTGACACCCTCACGCCGCACATTACTGTGGAGCTCTGTGACACCCTCACGCCGCACATTACTGTGGAGCTCTGTGACACCCTCACGCCGCACATTACTGTGGAGCTCTGGGACACCCTCACGCCGCACATTACTGTGGAGCTCTGGGACACCCTCACGCCGCACATTACTGTGGAGCTCTGTGACACCCGCACATTACTGTGGAGCTCTGTGACACCCTCACATTACTGTGGAGCTCTGTGACACCCTCACATTACTGTGGAGCTCTGTGACACCCTCATACACACCACACACGCTATTACTGTGGAGCTCTGTGATGCCCTCAAACACTGCACGTTACTCTGGAGCTTTTGATACACATACACCACTGAGTTTTATTGCTGTGCAGCTCTTGATACGCTCATACACATCGCACATTGCTGTATCAGAGCTCCACAGCAATAAAAAAAACTCACAGTAATGTACAGTGTGTATGAATGCAACACAGTGCTTCACATTTCCCACCACACAGCCTCAAATCCATGTGTGTGACCGCATGTTTGGGTATGTCAGTGCCACAGCCAAAAAAAAAAAAATTACATTTCTATTCAGATGCCAGTCATTTGCAGTGTGTAATATTATTCCACGGTCTATCATTCAGACCTTGTGCTTTTATATTGCACGGGTAAACTGTTGCATATTTTCTCAGAAAAATGCAGTAATTGTTTGAAACTGAAAAAAAGCACTTTTTTGCTGGTTTTTGGCGCATTTTGGTTTTATGAATATTATAACTGTGTATGATACACCAAACTTGCTTGTGGCATGGGAATTGAGAAGGTAACTGTCTGTCACCCACTACTCACATCCATACCTGCTACAGCTACAATGTTCACAGTCATAGACCTGTCCAATGCCTTCTTTTCTATACCAGTGGACAGGGAGACACAGCCCTTGTTAGCCTTCACATTTGAGGGAGCGCAGTACTGTTGGGAGCGACTCCCACAGGGCTTCCGCTTATTGTAGAGCTCTCCGTGAGACCCTCAAAGAGTGGGCGCCGCCGTCTGGTTCAGTCCTATTGCAGTATGCGGATGGCTTGTTGCTCTGTAGCTCAGACGCAGATGCATGCAAGCAGGATACGTCAGCCCTGCTCGTGCACCTGGCACAAGAGGGACATAAGGTTTCCTTGTCAAAATTGTGCAGTATTGCCAGTCAAAGGTCACATACCTGGGTTTCACGCTTTCCCCAGGTGAGAGGCATGTCTCCACCTCTCGTATAGAAGCTCTTTCACAGCTGGCCCAGGCCACCAGCAAAACAGACATGATGAGCTTTCTAGGTATGGTCAATTTCTGCAGACACTGGATTCCTGATTGCTCCCACTATGACACTATTTTGCGTAGAGCTACAAGACAGGACGCACCAGATATGCTGATCTGGGACGAGTCCATGTGCGCCGCATATGAAATGTTAAAGGTATTGTTGTCATCCGCTCCTGCTCTAGGTTTGCCCAATTATCATGTACCCTTTCACCTGTATTGTTGAGAAGATTGTACAGCCATGGCGGCGGGACTGGCCCAGGTTCATGGAGGTGTTCTAAGGCCGACAGCATTCATTTCAAGAGTGTTGCCTCTCCCAGTACAAGGTAAGCCAGCATGCTTAAGAGCTGTAGCAGCATGTGCAATGGCTGTAGAAGCCGCACAAGCCATCACATTATCACATGATACTGTGTTACATACACCACATCATACTGTGTTACATACACCACATCACGTACTGAAAGTACTGCACAACTTGACCACACAACATGTGACCGCACAACGACTCAGGATATGAGATAATCCTTACAGCCACACAAAACCTGACTGTCAAGTACTCATCACCAACCTCAGGTCCCATACATGCACTAAACAGCCTACTTAGGTTACGTAACACACCAGAAGATGACGAACATGACTGTTTGCCTCTCATACACGCAGTGACCTCCCCACGTATGGATCTTATGTCTACACCACTAGAGGGTGAACACATACGTCACATATTTGTTGATAGTTCGTGCCGTAGGCCCACAGACAATACATACATGACAGGATATGCAGTGGTAGAATTACCAGACATGATACATGATTCAGGAAGAATATCACAAGGATCAGCACAAGCAGCAGAACTGATAGCACTGACCAGAGCATGTGAGTTGTTCAAGGATAAGGAAGTAACAATATATACAGATAATATCTGTTATCTGATTCAAGGTATGCTTTGAATAATCAATTGATTAAGATAGGTGTCAGGAGAACACTTACAACGCCAACAATCAATTAGGCGGTGTGAGTCGAGTGCCGAGTGCGTTTGTCATAGTACAGAGTGTGGAACATTCGTTATACCCCGTGATGTGTCTAAGCGTGCATCCAATGGGAGGTTAATATCTCCTCCAATAAGTACGATTCCTTCTTGGAAATCAGCAAGGGTACGCAGCAAAGAGCGTAATACCTTGTGTTGTTTTCTGTTCGGCAAATAAATGGAGGCGAAGGTATAAGATTGCCCCCCTAAGGACCCCTTTACAAAAGTGTACCGGCCGTCCTGATCCAGTTTCGTGCCTGTGACAGTGAGGGGGAAGTCCCTGGAGAGGAGAACGACCATGCCACATACTTTGCCAGCAGTGGAATTACTAAAGACGCCGACTGGGAATTTAAGATCACGCAGCTGCGGTGCCTTACCCGCCTCAAAATGGGTTTCTTGTAAAAGTACCACATCTGCGTGGGTGGATCTGAAGTCCCGGAGGGCCATGTGCCTCTTCTCTGGGATGTTCAGTCCTTTAGAATTAATCGAGATGATTCTAATGGGTCTAGGTGCCGTAGCCATGTTACCAACTAGGGAAGGGTGTAGACATACAAGAGAAAAAAAAGGGAGGGTGAAGAGTGTGTGCCTAAGTGAGACAATGCACTACCGCAATATGCGGGGGTAAGTGCATGTCACACTATTCTGTACAAAAGGCACGTTCTCGGGGGTAGGAGCAAGCGACAACCGAGGGCAATGTGTTTACGAAATATAAAATGCAAACGTGTGCAATCAACGTAATAATTATCTGAATAGTTAACTATAAACCAGAAGAAGGAAACAACTCGGGCCGAGAGACCCGCTCTACAATTTGTATTCGTTTGCCGCCAACCTCTGCATGTAGCGCTGAGCTGGTCGCCTCCTGGGTAGGAGTCTGCATCGTGAGAGATGTATGTACAGGACGTGTCCGTAACTCACGCAGTCCGTTCGGTGTTAACCGAGCCAGAGTCCAGAAAAAGAAAAACAGGGGAGACATGCAATATAATCTTCAGGGAGACTTACGTAATTCAAGAGAGTGCTGCTCAGATGAGTGTCTGTCCATGCACCTCAGCGAGTGGCATACGTCAGAGTCAAATCAAATGTGCTGTGAATCGTTGGTCAGCGTGAGGTGGTTCAAGCGGCGGTCTTGAAAAGTGCGGTGGTCTCCAAATCTGGATCTAGCCAGCGGTGTCGTAGGCCGCAGGATCTCCAGTCTCGTGAGCCATTAGGGATGGTGTCCTCTACCTTTGCTCAGAATTTGTAGGGGTAGTTGCCGGGTGTAATTCATCCGTCATGAGAATCAGAGGGTGTCATATTCCGAGTTGAGGAGTAGCGGCGGCGGCGAGGCCTCAGATCGTGGCGGCGCGCCAAATGAGGGGGCGTACATGCTCGTCAGGTCTGGCCACGCAAGTATGGTGTCTTTAGGTAATGAAAGGGCTTCCAGGAATACAGGGAGGTCAAGTTCTGATCGTAAGATTGCTGGACCGTTTTCAGTGCGGACCTGTAGTCCGAATGGGAATAGCCACTTGTAAACGATGCGTCGCTCCTGCAAGGCCGCGGTGAGAGGGCACAAAAGGCGTCTAGACTGTAAGGTCGCTGGTGATAAATCCTGATACAATGAGATACTGGCGTCTTCAAAAATTACAGTGCGAGACGCTCTGGCTGCCTCCATAATTTCTTCCTTGATGGGTGTCGCAGAAGACAGCATACCACATCTCTTGGCGGGGCTTCGGGAGGGCCTTTAGGGCGCAGAGCTCTGTGCAGTCGTTCAAATTCGATGTCCGTGTCAGAGTCTCGTTGTAATAGGCCGTTAAATAAATGGAGTAGGGTGCGTTTCAGGTCAGATGGGGATTGTTCCAGTTCAGGGAGGCCTCTTACCCGAATATTATTCCTGCGTCCTCTATTTTCTAGGTCTTCCAGGTGGCGTGTCATAGTCTGCAAGATGTGATGTTGAGACTGCAGCGAAGCGGTGTGAGACGTTGTGATTTCAGTTTGGCGGGCCTGTGCTGTTTCCACACGCTGAACCCGGTTTTGCAGGCTGCCAAGTTCCTGTCTGAGGCTTCTGATCTCTGTCAGCAGGGATTCCTGGAGGCCAGATGTCGAGGCCGCCAAATCTGTTTTGGTGGGCAAGGAGCTGAGGAGATGGTGGAGCTTCGGTGGCATGGCCCAGGTGTCTGCAGCATGCGTGGGGGAGCTGGGAGCCGAAGAGGCGGGAGTCGCCGCCATTTTGTCCCGCGGTGGCGCCAGGGCAGAGTCTGGGATCGGCGTCAGAAACTGCCTTATAGAGCAGTTTTGCAGGTCAACGGCGAGCTCCGAGGGGCCAGGAGTGGTCGGCGGCTTGCGGGGCTTACCCATCTCGTGGTAGACGGGGTGCGGAAGGAGCAGAGCGGGCGATCTCGGCGGAGCTCCGGAGTCAGGCGGCCATTACTCTCGGCGCGCAAGCCACGCCCCACGATATTCTGTAATAAGTCTTTTCTCAGAACTTCAACCTTCCATTCCCTTTATTAATTTAGTCGTCTGTCTCTGCACTTTTTCTAGTGCTAGAATATCATTTAAGACAGGTGCCCGAAATTGGACAGCATATTCAAGATGCCGTCTTACAGTTGATTTATAAAGAGGCAAAATTATTTTTTCATTCCGAGAGTGAATATCCCTTTTAATGCATGCCAATACCTTGCTGGCCTTGGAGTGAATTGTCCTTTTGTATACTGATCATGTGTATATATAAAACAAACTCTGTTATCAAAAATTTAACCAAGGTTCACTTTAAGGAATTTTTGTGTATTTTACAAAGTTCACAAACACAAAAAAAGGAAAAAAAAGGCAAGTTTCTTGGGTGTGTGAGAAAAAAAAAAAAAAACACCCAAGTGGAATGTACTCAGAAAGGTCTCTTACCAAAGGCACTGAACAGTTGATAGAGGTCACTGGTCTTCCATTCTTTCGGAAATGTGACATGTAGAACATTGTCTCGTTTCGGCTGCACTGAAACAGAAACAACACTATGAAAACATTTACTTGTTACAAATTCTGTTTGCTTAGAATCAGAGCGGTAAACTTTTCAATTCTGTCATTACTTACAGACAAAACAAGACAGGACAGAAACACATGTACTGCAAGACGCGTCTCAGATGATACAATGCAAAAACTACACATAGATCAGCTATCACCACAACGTTTACTCTTTGGCCACCCTTTCCTAGAAAAACAAAATTACACAAATGTAATGGGAGCGGCAGTTTTACAATGTTTGAAACTTAAGATCATTTAACCCTTTCACTACCAAGTGAACAATAAATCCATGCATTTTGCTACTTTATAAGCTTCCAGACGCCAAATTCTGATGCACTGATTTACTATTTGGACTTACGTATTTTAATTTTTTGTGTGGCTTTATTTATCTGTAACGTTTTTTTCACTTTTTTACCAGAGCTTCCCATGTCCATGTCAAAAAGACATGGAGACCTTTACAGACTAAACACATTTTGATTCTGCTACTAAGGTTGCGGTCAGACGAGCGCACCTAGCACGTACATCTGACCGCACGGTTTGCTGTCAGTTGTAGCTTTTCAAATGAGTCAATGAAGAACAACACACGAACCACGTGTGCACTTGCTCACGCACAGGCAACGCAAGTTGCAACAGATACCAAAATGGCCTAGACGTGAAAAGGCTACGACGAATGTAGAGGCACCCCTGCATACAGCTGCCCTCCCCCCCAATATCCGTCATAACTGATAGCATGTTAACCACAATCTCATCTGTTATAAAGTATATCCATTTCAATGGACACACTGTGCGCATCAGTGCGCTCGTTTGACTGCAGCTGAAGGCTGGGGTCAGACGAGCATACTGATTGCACACAGTAACTGATGCACTTTATAACAGAAGAGACTGTGGTTACATTGCATCATTTAGTTTTGACTGATGTTGAGAAAAAGAAGGGGGGGAGCTGTATGCAAGGGTTTCTCTACGTTCGTTTAAACTCGATGCCATTTTGGCGTCCGTTGCAACATGCATTGCCTGCACATGAAAGAGCGCGCACGTGCTTTGTGTGTTCTCCATTGACTCCTTTGAAAAGCTACGACGGACAGCAAACGTGCGCTTATCTGACCCCAGCCCAAAGCGTAGAGGTTTAAAAGATACTTTATACACAGTATGTGATCCAAAGGCCTCACTACAACTTTTCAGTCTATGCTTACAATCAAGTCATGATCAGCAACTAAACATTTAGGGCACCATTACAATCTTAACACTAACATTAGTGTTCAGCTATGTGCGCGTTAACAGTAGGTTAAGTGGCCCTAGCGCAGGCTGCCCATAATACAATCCAAACGCTAACTGGTTAAAAAAAACATTAGCCCATCGGGGATTGCGCTTTCTAGTGCAAGCTTACTGTACTTTGCACTCCCCATGCTTAACAGGAGTAATTAGCGTTAGGATTACAAAGTCCAAACGCCAATTACGCTCTGCTGCGGTTACCCGAAAAGTTAACAGAGCTAGAAGCTTAAACCAACAGATACCACTTCTGCAAAATCCAGCAACACTAGCTTAACCCCCCCCCCCAAAAAAAAACAACCACTCCCCTCTCATCCCGCGGCGAGAACAGCAGCTCGATTCGCCACTTGTGGCTGCCGAGGGAGACTGGGGGAAAAAAGTCCCCAGTCTCCCGCCACGGACCTGCAGGATCTAGCGAGAGGAGAGATCCTGCAGGTCAGCTAAACTGGCAGCACAGGCCTCCATGAAGTCCCATGAACTCCAGGAGGGGAGACTCGCGGTGGCACGTTTAGCACTGCATTACGGGGAAGGCAGTTGAATCAGCACCTGCCTCCTAAAATGGAGCTAAAAACGAGGACGCCAAGGGGAACCTGCAGGCGCAGGTTTTCTACCTTAGCGACCCCATTTTAGCATTCTCTTTGTAACACTGCCCTTAATGAATTTTTTGTGTGCGTTCTTTGCATGTTTACCGTCCAGGCAGGGTATTCTGCCCGAGGAAAATCCCATAAGGCCTCTGAATATAAATTTTCCTTGGTGGCTTCCAATTCCTTCACTATTAAAGCAAAGTATGGATTTATTAGGGCTTACTTTTTTTAATGTTTTTATTTTTCCATAAAATGTTGTAGGCTCCGAACCGAAAATGGGAGACGACACAAGAATAAAAAAATTAATTATATTATAAACATAGTGTATTTATAAACGCAACTGCAAGTAATTAATGTACAGCACATCCTGCTCTAAGTAACGTATCTCTAGTGCCACCCATTGCCTCATAAAGCAGCCACTCATTTGTGATGCCCATGTTCCCAAAACTTACCAGAAGTGTAAAGCATCCCCCCCCTCATTTACATTGACGTACTAGATACAAGTCCCACAGGTCCCATGAGTCCTGTTGTTTGGGGGGATGTTTGTAAAGTATGGAAGTAGGAAATTTGTCATGTGTAGTGCCCTTCTAGAGTCTCTTATCATACCCACTCTCCCAGAAGTAAATAACTTCCACCTTCTTGCTAATCCAAACAGGACCATGGAAGTTATTTGGATATTCACTCTTATAGCAAATATCAATAGAATCTCCAGTGGCGCTTATCAAATAATTTGTGGGGAAAAGCACAGAACTCTAGTTATTGCAGCAGGAAAGAATAAAAAGGAAAGGAAAAAAAAAAAAAAAAAAAAAGAGGGTGTTCACCACACCCTTATATAATCTAGTGAGGAAAACCAAATTGGAGCGCTCACGTGCTCCCACACAAAAGATGATAAAAATCACTTACTAATCATTCCGCTACATTTTAGATATATTTGTTCCATCTGGGAATTCCATATAACCTCGTAGAGACAAAAAAAAATAGTGCAGATAAAACACAATATACAGGATAAAACTATGTGCTGTATTCTCTCTACCAGGTTATATGTAATTCCCAGACGGGGACAAATACAGTCAGGTCCAGAAATATTGGGACATCGACACAATTCTAACATCTTTGGCTCTATACACCACCACAATGGAGTTGGAATGAAACAAACAAACAAACACAATGTGCTTTAACTGCAGACTGTCAGCTTTAATTTGAGGTTATGTACATCCAACTCCGGTGAACGGTGTAGGACTTACAGCAGTTTGCAGATGTGCCTCCCACTTGTTAAGGGACCAAAGGTAATGGGACAATTGGCTTCTCAGCTGTTCCTTGGCCAGGTGTGCGATATTCCCTCATTACCCCAATTACAATGTGCAGATAAAAGGCCCAGAGTTCATTTCAAGTGTGCTATTTGCATTTTGAATCTGTTGCTGTCAACTCTCAAGATGAGATCCAAAGAGCTGTCACTATCAGTGAAGCAAGCCATCATTAGGCTGAAGAAACAAAACAAACCCATCAGAGAGATAAGAACATTAGGCATGGCCAAAACAACGGTTTGGCACATTCTCAAAAAGAAGGAACGCACCGGTGAGCTCAGCAACACCAAAAGACCCGGGAGACCACGGAAAACAACTGTGATGGATGACCGAAGAATTCTTTCCCTGGTGAAGAAAACACCCTTCACAACAGTTGGCCAGATCAAGAACACTCTCCAGGAGGTAGGTGTATGTGTGTCAAAGTCAACAATCAAGAGAAGACTTCACCAGAGTGAATACAGAGGGTTCACCACAAGATGTAAACCATTGGTGTGCCTCAAAAACAGGAAGGCCAGATTAGAGTTTGCCAAACAACACCTAACAAAGCCTTCACAGTTCTGGAACAAGATCCTATGGACAGATGACACCAAGATCAACTTGTACCAGAGTGATGGAAAGAGAAGAGTATGGAGAAGGAAAGGAACTGCTCATGATCCCAAGCATACCACCTCATCGGTGAAGCATGGTGGTGGTAGTGTCATGGCCTGCGCATGTATGGCTGCCAATGGAACTGGTTCTCTTGTATTTATTGATGTGACTGCTGACAAAAGCAGCAGGATGAATTCTGAAGTGTTTCGGGCAATATTATCTGCTCACATTCAGCCAAATGCTGCAGAACTCATTGGACGGCGCTTCACAGTGCAGATGGACAATGACCCAAAGCATACTGCAAAAGCAACCAAAGAGTTTTTGAAGGGACAGAAGTGGAATGTTATGCAATGGCCAAGTCAATCACCTGACCTGAATCCCATTGAGCATGCATTTCATTTGCTGAAGACAAAACTGAAGGGAAAATGCCCCAAGAACAAGCAGGAACTGAAGACCGTTGCATTAGAGGCCTGGCAGAGCATCACCAGGTATGAAACCCAGCGTCTGGTGATGTCTAGGAAGAAGAAGAAGGAAGGAGAAGAAAGAAGGAAGAAGAAGAAGGAAGAAGGAAGAAGAAAGAAGAAAGAAAGAAGAAAGAAAGAAAGAAAGAAGAAAGAAAGAAGAAAGAAAGAAGAAAGAAAGAAAGAAAGAAAGAAGAAAGAAGAAAGAAGAAAGAAGAAAGAAGAAAGAAAGAAAGAAGAAAGAAGAAAGAAGAAAGAAGAAGGAAGAAGAAGAAGGAAGAAGAAGAAGGAAGAAAGAAGAAAGAAGAAAGAAGGAAGAAGAAAGAAGGAAGAAGGAAGAAGAAAGAAGAAGGAAGAAGGAAGGAGAAGAAAAACGTGGACAACCTAGCTAGGTCTCTGTACCATCGAAATGTCACTTTGTGTTTCCAGTAAAAGGTTATATTTTTCATCACTCCTACCAGCTTTCCATTGACCAATTTGTTGGTTTGCTTAGCCAAGACAAGGAGTTTTCTCCAATATAGGGTTTTAACGTCTGAGTAATTAACAATTCAATTGATAGAAGATCTGCCTCCGACGCAGATATCTGCATGCCTAGCTAGAATATGAATTGAGTGAGCCTGTCAAAATTATGTTTTCATGAGGAGAGTATTGCTTCAGAGAGAGTAAGGGGGTAGTACTTGCATTTTGGTCAAGTTAGTCTTGTGGAAAGACAGCATTATATGCGTCAAGTTCCATGTATAGCGAGCCAAGGGAGGTTGACTGTTTGGTCAACGTTCGCAGGAGGTCGTCTGCAAACAAGCCCAATCTAGATTGTCGGTCATATGTGCAAGCCCCGTATATCACTTGTTGAATGGTTGGGCAAGTGGTTTGAGGGTTGTGATCTTTGGATTTAGCAGCAACTATTAGTAACTTTGTTCAGAGCACGCTCTTTATAGTGCTGGGAACAAAAGCCAGACTGATGAGGGGGTCAAGTAGGGAGTTTCTGTCAAGAAACCAGTAAGCCAAGTATAGTCCAGACATTTTAGAATCTTCAAAAGAGAAGTAGACCGATGGAACCGTAGTTAGACAAGGCGGTCAGGTCAAACATTGCATCTTTAGTAAGAGGAATCAGAGCGTGTTTGATGGCAGATTGGGAATATGTCAGAGAGGTGTTGAAAATTTTAGTCAAAAGGAGGGACAATAACTAGAGAAACAGAACAAATTAGGTGCGAGGTGATTGCTTCAAGAGAACAAGTGCAGGGGCAGAGAGAAAGGAGAAGTGCAAAAATTTTCTTTTCAGAGACGGGGAATAAAAACATTGTAGGAGGAGGCAGGGAATGATGTTGAATGGCTAGGAGAGGAGGGCCGAGTAAAGATGGTTAGTCTGAGGTTGTAAATCCATGCAGTAAAATGGTCTGCAAAGCTGACAGGAGTGAGGGTGGTGGTGGGGTGGTTGTGTGGAAACCAAACACAGTAACAGATTGAATGTATGAAAGAGGCATCTGGAATCATGAGAGAAGGTTGAGATGAGAGGACATGCAGCAAGATTTTTGACTAGTGATAATGCAAGACTGAGTAAAACACAAATTTGTAATGTAAAATCAGCTATAGTGCAATATTTCAATGCTTTTCAGCCATCCTGAAGTCATTTTCTCAAGTGAAGCAGAGAAGGCAAAGTTGTAGACGTGTGTTGCCATGTCAGTACAGGCAGTAGTAGAGATGGATGAGAAGAGAATGGATATCGGTGAAAAGTTGCTGTGTATTCATGGTACTAAGCCACCCTTGACTTAAGTGGATTGGGTGTTGAAGTGTTTGGCTGGACGTGGCAAGAGAAGTTTATATAGCAGCAGGTAATGTGTGAAAGGCTGAACCCGATGGATGCACGTCTTTTTTCAGCCAATGTAACGATGTGCTAGGGGGGGGGTGGTGATTGGAGACTGGTGTGTATTAGAGCAGTCAAAAATTGTACACAGGTTGAAGAATATAAAGACCAAGAGTATTTTCAACTTTGTAAAAAAAATGAGTTTGGCCACTATGTGAGCACCAAGGAGGAGATAATGGAGAGGATATTAGAGGAGTAGCTAAGCCAATGTTTATGTCTCTAAGTATGACACATGAGATGCCAGAAGATAAATTGGGGAACCAGGCTGAGTAGCGTTCCTAAAAAAAAGTTCAGGATAATAAAGTGGGGGTGACCCGGTCTTTATATGTGGGATAGTTAGGGACACAAGTAGGGTTGCCACCTGCACTGGTTACACCCGGACAGTTCGGGTTTCAGGGCAGCTGCCATCCAGACACGTGATTCCGCCTGGACTGTGTGCTCTGCACTTCCCCAGCGTGAGCTGCAGCTTCCGTTCCTTTCTCATGGCAGAGAAGAACGAACTGCGGCTCCACCACTCTGCACAACCAGGAACCCCACCCCCAACTCCTCCTTGCATCCCTATGTACATAGCTTGTTCCCATGAGCCAGGATTAGAAGCAGCAGCTACTGCTATGAAATCCTGCTGGGGGGGGGGAAAAGAGTATAGAACCCTCAGCCCAGGAGCTGCATAAACAACTCTGCCTGCAATCCCTCCCCACAGACAACAGGTATATAGGATGAGGGGCTGTACAGAACCCGTCGACAGGTTTAGGGGCTGTACATAACCCGTCGACAGGTTGTGCGTCAAGGTGCTGGACATCACAAATGCGCTGCGTCTGACATCTCATCACTCTCAGAACGATACGCAGACATGGCGCACTCTGCACGTCCATCTAGCGATTTTATGTTCTTGCCTAACTTGCGTCCATTTGCCACGTGCATTGTGCGTGCAAACGTACTTCGTGTGTGGCTCTCTATTGATCATGATTCTATGCTACGACGGATGTTAAACTGTGCGCCAACACGGACGTGATCGCTGCGTTTGTCTGACGCGGGCCTTAAAATGTAAATAACCTCAGCTTCGGAGCTGATTGAAGATGTGTCGCTGATTTACTCTTAGAATTTAGTTCTAGGGTTATGTCAGACACAACCAGTTTGTTTTTTATTCCATTTAGAACAGTAGCAGAACTATAAACACAAACAATAGGATACACCGTCTTTGGTGGGGAACTACCATTCCCTTCCTTTGGTCTGGTCCCTTTCCTCAAACTCACTCCCACACTCAGATCCGTTCTTTTGTCCATACCCACTCCCTCTCACACTCAGGTTAAGTCACTTGAGCAAAGTCACTCCCTTCCACCTGGAGTCCCTCCTCCCACGCTCTTCACGAAATTATTTAAAAGGGACACTCTAGAATCCGATAGATTGTGGACGTGTAGCGCCAGAGCTCCACACAACGGACCCACCAAACGCAAGTATCGCGGAAGCGTGAACAAACCAGCGGGACCCACGACCTCCGGAACAGCCAAGGAACACGATGGCATCCCGAAGCAGCAGCAAAAAAGGCGGGTAGAGCCAGAAAGAGCCCGAAGAGCCAGAAACAGCAGAGGACGGCCTCCCAAGATGGCGGTGGCTCATCCTCACCATCTCCACAGGCTGATTCCCTCGCCGAGGAACTACCAGGAGTGGACGCAGTAACGGCGCAGACTGGCACCCATGCTTGCAGCCCTCGCAGATACACTGTCAAATCGGCTGGATACCATGGCGACGGAATTAAAAAAGACATTAGGGAAATAGGCGAGCACACAGAGACTGGAGGTGAAAAATGTCAGATTTTGTGGGGGCACATAACGCCATGGCAGAAAAAGTGGTGTCACGTCCATCGTTTAGATTTAAGGTGGGAACCCAGTATGTGGTAATCTGAATGCAGGAGTCGCGATATTGAAGGGGAGATCCAGAAAAATAATCATTAGCCAAGCCAAGGTTCAGGTTAGGAGACGGGTTCTTGGATGAGGGACAAGCCAGGGTCTATAATAATAGATCAGGAGGAAGGTTGTGGAGCTTCTTGCTTGAACCAATGTGGAGCAATTGTGAAGCAATGCCAGAGAGCGAGCTCTGGCCTTATATAGTGGATAGGGTAGAGGTGGACACGCCTCCACCTTGGACGCCACCCTTGTCATCTCCTATTGGACCACCTGTGAGCTCTCTCCCTGATCCCTGCAGGTCCATGGCTCCTCCCCCCTCCGCCGACCATCCAGAGGCATGACCAGCCCCCGTGCGCCATCTTGCCCTGATCCCCCAGCTGGCGTTCCATGTGGTCTCTGAACGTGGCATCGCCGGCAAGCCGCTGCATCGTGCCGACCACAGGACGCTGCCGGAGGGGGAAGGTCTTACGGCTAGCATGGCCCAGGATATGCATATTTTTTCTATCCGCTGTAATATGAAAATTATGTCCTTTAATGTAAGGAGCTTAAGCGCCACTCCTTATGTTCTGAGATAAAACCGGGAGACACTGATCTGGTCTGTCTCCAGGAGACACTTTTGTCTCCCCCACCATTGCAGGTGCCCCGCTTTACCACCCAGTTTCATGCAACGGGCCCCACCAAGTCTAGGGGGGTCTCGATTTTGTTAAACAATAGGATATCATTTCAGCTTCATAGAAAACTCTGATCCAAAGGGTCGTTACCTTATTTTGGTGTGCACGATTAATCAAAAATAGTTTACTCTATGCAATGTCTATAGCCCTCCCAGGTTTCATTTCTTAATACCGTTGACATTTTAAGTAGAACATGTTTAACTGGTGAAGGGGTTTTGATGGGCGATTTTAATGCATGACTAGATCCGACTCTAGATATGTGCATACGGTGGAGCGGACCTATCAGAAAACATCATAGAGGGTTGACGGAAGTATTGTCTCACTTTAGTTTATAGGATTTCTGGCGGGTACTTCATCTGGGAGAAAAAGGTTACATGTTATTCTCCCCGTCTCATAATTCCTACACCCGTATTGACGACTTCTGCGTGCAAGGATCTCTGCTACCCTCTGTTCTCGGTTGTGAAATTTCTGGTTTTACGCTATCTGACCAAGCTCCCCTGTTTTCGGCTGATGACTTTCAGGTTTTCAGTAGACCTCCGTGGTGCCTAAATGACACCTTTCTGAGTGATCCGGAGATGGTAGCTGACTTGCAGTCCACACTCTCAAACTATTTCACAGAGAACAAAAATTCCTTGAGGGACCCTACTATACTCTGGAGAGCTCACAAGGCGGTCATTAGAGGAGTGTGCATTAAATGGGCATCCCTTAGAAAAAGACAATATATCTCAGACCGAATTGACATACTAACCCGGATAGACGCTCTGGCCAAGGCTAATCAAACGCGACCGGATCAACTCACAGCTCGAGAATTGGCTAAGGCCTGCGTGGATCTGACAGACCTAGACAGCACAAAACACTTTTACGCCTTAAAGCCAAAAAATAGTCGACTGATAATAAAGTGGGTCAATCATTGGCACTTAAACTGCGTAACCTACAACAATCGAGCAGGACCCCATTTCTGTTAAACAGTCGAGGCGAAAGAATTTATAAACCCCAAGACATAGTGTACAAATTTGCGAGTTACTATCACGCTTTATAGATCTTCGGGGAAGGGAACACCGGCAGTGGCCCATTGCTTTTCGACATCCAAAACTATTGAAATAAAGTGAATTTGCCTACTGTCTCAGGCGCAGCGTAACTCTCTAGCCTCTCCGATAACAAGTGAGGAGGTGACGGAGGTGATTAAGTCTTTACCTAAAGGTAAAGCTCCGGGCCCGGACGGCTTCACCTATTACAAAACATTTACCCAACAGTTTCTCCCCCATATCAATGACCTGTTTACCTCAGCTATGGACCGTGGAAACCTCCAGTCATAATTACTAGACACTGCCATAATCACCCTACCCAAACCAGGTAAACCTCCTACACTGTCAGAATTTTAGACCGATCTCCCTGATTAACGTATATATTAAAATATATGCTAAAATTCTAGCCAACAGATTAGCGTTGGTTATCACGAGCTTGGTTGGTCTAGATCAGGTGGGATTTATTCCCAGCCGCCAGGGCCCTGATAATACACAACGGTTACTCAACATCCTTCAAGTAATCAGGACAAACTCTACACCTGGGTAGATTTTATCATTAGGACGCGGAAAAAGGGTTTGACCGAGTTCATTGGGGTTTTAGGTCAGAGGGGTTTGCCAAATTTGCTATACCACATTAGGTTATTAAGGGGGTTCTCTCGGTTTACGCTTCTCCAACTGCCACGGTACGATTTGCTGGCTTTCATTCTTCCTCATTCCCTATTACGCATGGCACGAGGCAAGGCTGTCCTTTATCCCCTTTATTATATGCGCTTGTATTAGAACCCCTTGCGCAGACAATAAGACAATCCAATGAAGTACAGGGTATTGACGTGGGCCCACAAACTGAACCTTTTTGCAGATGACATCCTACTTACTTTGACATCCCCAGTGACTTCCCTAGCGTCATTGCGACAAATATTGACAGAGTATGGGGAACTATCGTATCATAAAATTGATTTTACTAAAACCCAGGCACTACCGTTGAATATACCTGACATAGAACTGACGGAGTTGAACCGGAGTATTCATTCGACTGGCGAACCACGTTTATTTTGTATATGGGTATCAAACTTTCTCTCTCGGCCGATACCTTATTCAATATAAACTATGGGAAACTCCTGGGCAAAATTAGAGCCCTACTATTGACATGGCAACCCTACAACTGTCGTGGTTTGGTCGTATTGCAGTGGTGGAAATGACGATACTCTCAAAAATCCTATACTTTTTAGAGCATTGCCAATTTCTGTCACCCGGGCATACTTTTCATCTCTGCAGCGAGTGTTTAACGCATTTATATGTAACTACCGGCACCCTAGAATAAAATTTTCTATCCTTTCTCGCCGGGTTGACTGGGGTGGATTGGGCATTCCTGACTTTGGGAAATATTACCGAGCGGTTCATGTTGCGGCGATGGTAGTAGGCTTTGGTTACGCCTCTCGCCCGCAATGGATAACTATGGAAGCGACTGCTATATGTCCTCATGACCTACCGGTACTACTCTGGGTTCCCCCGACAGACCGAGAGGGGGATCCTTTACTCACAACAACGCTCTCCCTGAAGATTTGGGAAGCTATGTTCCTACGTCTAACGGGTACAGGACCCATATCGAGAGCCGCACCACTGAAGATGTTCAGGTATATCCTCATTTAAATGCGCAGCGCTGGACGATGAAAGGGGTCGTTAACCTCTGCCAATTGACAGATAAAAATGGGATGTTAGATTTCCTGACAGTACAAACTAAATTCCAAATTGATGGCACTTATTTCCTTTCCTACTGTCAGCTACATTCTTACCTAAGGAAACAAGAATTTGTACACTGCAAAAACTCCTGATCTAGCCAAGATTTTTAATCTTATATCTAGCTGTAAAATCTTATTGATCTTGTTTTGAGAGTAAAATACTGTACAAGAGCAGATCGTGTAAGATTATTTTAATATTATTTTTACTTATTTCAAGAAATCTTACCAAGTCAAATTATCTTACTGCACTGGCAGATAATTTGACTTGTTTCCAGTCTTTATCTCCTCAAATCAAGCATTTATTTTTTTCTTTATTTTTAGACAGTTTTTTGCAGGGTAACATTTTATTCTGTTCATAAACCTGCCCTAACGGTGATCGAATCTCTGGGGCCAAGGGGCTTAATATCTATCAGGGAGCTACCATTGTGGCGTTATCATACCTTGTGGGAAAGAGACTTGGGGCGTACCATAGAGCCGGGAATGTGGGCTAGAGTATAATCGCAGAGACGTGGTGGTGACTAGGAATGCAACACTTTTGGAAACAAGTAGAAAAGTCTTATACCGATGGTACTGGACTCCAGATAAGACCTCAAAGTTCACTCAGACATCGTCCTCCACGTGCTGGCGTTGTGGTTCGCAGTCTGGTACGTACATACATATTTGGTGGCAATGTCCATCACTGGTCCCTTACTGGAAGTCGGTTATAGATTTCGCCATGGCGCGTACCCCTCTACCTGTGGATCCTGGATTCGCATTATTGGGGCTGGGGGGGGGGGTCCCACTCTAACTAGACAACAGACCAGAATGACATTTCACATCATGACCACTGCCTTATTGCTCCTAGCTCAAAAATGGAAATCTGACATTGTCCCCTCTATGGCGCACCTTAAAACATATTTGGCAAGAGATAGAGATTATGACAGGATGGCTACAGATCTTAATACTACTCCTCCTAAACAAGACCCATGGGAATTGTGGGATATATATTTAGTGAAACAATGTGCTCCACGGGGAGAAGTCGGGTCCCTCAGACAAGGGGAAGAGACTGCCCCTTGAGAATCCTGGAAAAATGTATGGACCAGTTGTAATGGAGTTTGGAACCTAGTACGATAGTGACCATTGTGTGTATATAAAGCAATGTATGTTTCTATACAATTTGGTGATGTATTTTTCCCTCTTTCCCTTATCCTCCCCCTTTTTTTCTGTATCCCTCCCTATAAACTCAATTAAAATTTACAATTTTAAAAAAACAAAAAAAAGGTACACTCTAGGCACCCTCACCACTTTAGCTCATTAACCCCGATTTCATGTCAACATCATCATCTATGACCAAGTGCTTGTAGCTGCGTTCATTTGAGAAAGCAAACATGGGCTTCAGCTGCGCATGCAGCATCAATCCATCCCTCTGACAAAGCACTCTCACTCTTGTGTGAAAAAGTATGTAAGATACGCAATTTGAGTATGTACGCACGAGAGTTACGTACACTATGCAAATTGCTAATGAAAGAAGGGGGAGAGGTTGTGGTTATTTTTTTTTACATAAAATTCCTTTTAACCTCCCTGGCGGTCTAATTTTTTCAAAATTTTGTGTCTAAAAGCGTATCAATTTCTTTTTAAAGTAAACGTGTTTTTGTACATAGTTAGCCTGTAATAATTAGGAATCATGCACTGAAATCCGTGAAATCAAGAGTCCTTACTCTTAATTAAAAAAAAAATAGTAAATACACGGACGGAGTCCGATAAAGTTTGAAACCCGAAATAATAATTTATTATCCCAAAAATAATTATCCAAAATAATGCAAATAAATGATATTCAATAAAATACAACAAAAAACACTGAAATCTGTCTGAGAACAAGGGTGAGACGATGTATGGTCTATTTCTTATCCTGTACTGCCACCTAGTGGCCGTTCATAAACTTTTCCATTTGTATTCAGTGAGTTTTGTGAATGAAGTTTGCTGCGTCCAGCCCCTCTGCATCATGCGACTCGCAGGGAGCCATCCAGGAAGCCGCTCGCTGCGATCACACTGCGGGACAGCGAGGGAGCCAGGAGGAGGTGAGTAAACATCCAGCCCGAGTGTGGCTCGGGGTTACCGTTCGCAGTAGCAAAATTTAACCCCGAGTCACACTCGGGAATACCGCCAGGGAGGTTAAGTAAACAATTTTTTTTCTAATTTTTTTATCTGATTAATCGAAATAATAAAAAAAAATCGCCCACCTTATCGATTATTCTCATAATTGTTAGTTGCAGCCCTAATGTTGATAGGAGAAAACTCCCAGAAATTAAAAAAAAGGGATGAATATCACTCCAGGACAGCCAGGGTACCAAAACATGTGTTTTGTTTGTCAGGACATAGTTTCCCAATCTGGGGAAAATATCAGGGACAAGCTAAGACCAAGAACAGACCCTCCTATTCTAGCGCTGCTCCTCAAGAACAGATCTTGAAAGTTGCCAGCCCAGCTTACATCCTCATAACAAGCTCAGGATTCTATGATAATCACTTAATATTGAGAGAGAATCCTTCAAATGATTTGGACTCTAAAGCACAAGCAAAATACATTTTAAAGACAAAATCTTTGAGATGAAAAAGAAACCTATACTTACAGTCTGGACCTTCTAGATTGAGATAGGGAATGTCCATAATTCTCATCAAAAACAGCCTATAAACAAAAACAGGGTATTAATGAAATTCATGTTCGAGTGAAAAATCCATACTGATGCAAAAGAATTTAACCACACCCCTGTCACATAAGATTTAAGTTCTGATTTGGGAGTCATGGTCAAGCAGTCATCAAAAAGGTGGTCACATGAAGTGTATGCTCCAGTTTGCCACGGCCATTAAATTACTTATTTGGCAACACCCACCTCCCAAACCTCTGGGGTATTGCCTCATGACTTATTTTTGCAGACCCCAACCCTACTCTACCACAAGCAAATATGGAAAAGAACCAGTTGCATATTTGGAAACCCTAATAGTTACCCTAGAAACCAGAGGGGGCACATGCAAAAACTGGTTCCGATGATGCAGGAGCTTGCAGAGGTGAGGTGTCAGGGAAATTAAGTGGGTACCCGCTCGGCAGATGGCAAGACAGCTGGGGGTGATTGAGAGCCAAAGCATCCTTATACTGGTTATCATTTGACTTTGCTATAAATTCCTGATTAGGTTCCCATTATGTTATTCTGTACTCTACACCAGGTCTCCCTCCCCACCCCCCAGAAAAAAAAGCAGATCTTGAAAAAGTTTTATTTTTTTTATTTTTTAAAACACCGTTTTGTTTAAGCAGAGTGACACTGGACTATTTCGATTGGACACCTAGGGCCTTGCGGCAACCCATTCCCGTAGGAGATACACCAAGAGATGTTGCTTGTAGGGGAGTCCAATTCATATTGCCCAAAGTTTGTTCTGGGCACCAGACATGTGGGGGGTTTCTGAGAAATAGCCCGACATGCAAGCGGATCTTAGTGCACGGGATTGGCTGGTCAGATTTTACAGCACACCTCAGATATTGCAGTTCCTGTGCAGCTTCACACTCTGCACTGCCTGAAGGAGCCCGAACAGGACCTGCTCTGATATGCGCCTTATAAAAAGAATTCTGTGCCAGAACTGGATCACATCTGTTAATGGCACTCCCTTATTGGATCAATCCCCCCCCCCCGCAGTCTTTTGTGCCTTCTCCAGCCGTTAGCCGAAGCTCCAGGACAGGTACACTAAAAGGAGCGGTGATAGCTTTCCCCAGAAATGAGGCAGCACCCAGAGCTTGCGGTAAAACAAACAGTAGATGAACACCTTTATTGAATCAGCTGAGCTAAACATACAGAGCCAGGAGGAACCTAGAGACCAACGGAAAATGACACCACAGCACTCCCCTCCTCAAGTGAACCAGACATGTTGAGACCTGAAACCATAGGGTGCCATGTAATCACAGCCTGAGTATTATATTGTCTGAATACACTAGATGACAGATAAGGAGTTACCCAAGCAGACAATAACCAGATACAATAGTCTGCCACCGATTTAAACACATTCTAGACTGGGAGTTGGAAAGGGCTATAGGGACCCACACAGTAATCATATTAGCCATACTAAAAGTAACACACAAACACACACTATTGATTATGCTTTAAGTATTAACAATAGTCACACATAACACAAACACCCTATACCCTTGTAGGCACAGGGTGACTTGGACATAGGAGAGGGCTAGATAATAAAATGACTCGCAGACCCCCAGAACCCCTAATCCCCCAGCAGTAATGCCAAGTCCAGGTACACCCCCCGTCCCAAGTGACTCGTCACACTGTTGTAATCAAAGAGCAGGTCCTCTTCAGGCTCCATCAGACAGTACAGAGTATGAGTCTGTACAGTGTTTCCCCGTGTGCTGGCTCTGCCCAATCTTCCAGCTGGGCTTGCTGAATCTCCATGCAGGGAGACATCAGGGAAATGCTGATAATTATAAAAGGGGCACACACATTTATTTTCTAGGTTATCTTAACTCATTGCTAGAATGATTTAAACACTGTACACAACCTGACCACATTCGATTTTTGAAGTGGCCAGGATGTGCGGAGTGCACACTTCTCCCCTCCCTCTCCCTGTCCAGCCAAACTGGTAGAAAATGCTGGGTGAAGTGGAAGAGTTTTCACCACCCCACCCAGTGTGGGCAGTGACTGAATATGAATTTCCCGGCTGTCCATTACTAGTGACGCCGTTAGCAATTGGTCTAAGAGAGGCCGCAATTGATCAGAGCTGCACACATTGTACCAGCTGGGTGGAGTAGAGGTAGCATCACTGCTCTGCGTGGAGAGAGCCTGTGGAGACAAGGGTTTGATCCCAGCAAGAGCACCTCTCCAGTAAGTGTCCTTGGGCAAGACACCTAACGGTACATACTCGCCACCCAGGACATACTTGAAAACGAGAGAAATCTCAATGTATCCTTCCTTTCTAAAAAAAACCAAAAACATCCATCGTTCTGCACAGGTGCTACGGAACTTGCGTACGTAAAGTCTGCAAATCCCGTTGCATTGAACAATTTGTGTTTCTATGCAAGTAGTGCAGAAACGCCTCATGTACTCCCAGGTTTGGGAGTTCCTGAGCCAAAGTGGAGGAGCAGTACATTTCAGTACTGTTCTTTTAACACAGAGTCTGACAGGGAGTCCCTGACTGTTCCTCTATGTGTGCACGAGATATCTGTGTAACCTGATCCTGCACTAGAATTGCTGGGATATTAATGCTATGGGAGGCTATTCACCATTGATGGTTTGCTGTTAAAGCATTCAATGAGGAGTTTTCTCCAGTATGAATTTTTTTTGGAGCAATTGTAAATACAGCAAACTGTCAACATAGCTATTGTTGAATTTTCTTGGGGTATCGGGGCAAGTAGATTCTTACATGGGACTATTAGGCTACCACTTCAGTCTATTAGGCAAGTTGTTTTTTTTTTTTAAATTCCATACCCTATACATGCCATTTTAAAGCTTTTAGGTTGAAGGAGACCTGCTTATGCACGCGCTAACCATTCTGGGTTTATCATGGGAGACTAGATGAGGGGAGCTCTCAGTCCTGTTACAGCTGTACTGTGCGTAAGAAGCAAGTTATTGTAAAAGCTTTCCATTTGCTCTCATGACTGATCTCTGGGATCAGATCTCTGCAATTACTACCAGCACCCCTAGATTTGTGTCATCCTTTCCCTCAAAGTTCCAGCCTGTAGATGTTCCAGACAAGGAAGCAGTGTAAGCATTCAATGCTGTGAAGCAAGGTCATACAAAGACACTTAGTATTTTTTTAAATGAAAATCATCTCACCTTCACAGCATTGACCCTCCCTTCTGGCCTACACCTGATAGTAGTAGCAAGATGCTGTCCTGGCAAGTTTCCTTGCAGATGTATGACCACTGACATTGAAAGCAGGACCATTTAATCATTTTTCCTACATATTACATGGATATGAAGGCATTTGCTCCCTGGCATCTTTGGCTTTTCACAATACAATATTGGGCACCAAAAATTTAGAAATTTGATGTTTTCATTTCACCATCACGGCTTTCAGTTAAATACACCCAGTTTTATAGTTCTCCTTTCTGCCATCAAATGCCTTTGCTCTACAACTAAACGTAATGAGCTTGGCCATTCCGAGAACTGCGGCAAAAATCTAGAATAAATCAAAAGGTGTAAAAAAAATAAATATTACTTTAAACTCATTTCATATTCTTGGGTGACGCCCTTCAGCTAGGGGTGTTTCTTCAGCTCCTACTTCCTGAATATTCCCCGCCTCCTCCCCACCCACTACTCCACCCATCAAAGCTTCACATGTAGTCCTGCATCTGCTGGCAGGTCAGAATTCCTGCCTCCTGTATGTATTGCACAATTGTCCAGTCTTTAACCATTGCACAGCGCTTAGCAATGCATTGGCACTTAATAACTACAACACTTCTTGCCCCATCTTGCCCACAGCCCCCATGCACCCCACTACTTCACCCTCCGCTATTACACTTAGCTAATGTGTCATTCAGCTCTTCGATTGTAAGCTCTTGGGCAGGGTCCTCTCTCCTACTGTTCTTTGTGTTTAACTTGTATGGACATTTTTTAGTCTGTCTCTACCGTTGCACAGTGCTACAGAACTTGCTAGCGCTTTAGAAATACCTCTGACTGTATGAACACAAGCTGTGCGGCTCAGGACCTCAGACTGGGGAAACTGAGGAACTGAATATTAGCATCTCTGCAACTGAAAGCAAAACACACACCTGCTGACTCCCTCACACACACTCACGTGCGCTCTTTCATGGTTGACATACTCCCCATCTCACACAGTCACGCTCACTCTTGTGCCGTCTGTCTCATGTGCACCTTTTGGTGGCCCTCTGCAACTTCTTGTTGTGCCTCTGTGCTTCTCTTTGTTGTCCATCTTTTTCTCCCTGTGTATCTGAATTTCTTTCCTTCCCCGTGTCTGCAGTAGCTGGGGGTGAAAGTTCAGCCCCGCCCTCCGCTCACAGTGCAGAAGGGAGTAGCAACTCAGTTGCACATGCTCAGTGCATTTTTATCAATACCTAGGTATACACACACACACACACCGATAACTTAGCTTACAGTGCCTCCTGAGGTGGGTGTTGAAAACGCCAAGAAAGAAAAGCAGGTAAATATGAAAAAATATCATATTTACTTGCATTTTGTGCCTGCTGAATGACACTACTGACCATTCAAAAGGCATATAGCATGTTTTTTTAAAAGGCACACTAGCAAAGCATGCATGTCCCTTTAAGAGCACAATATTGCATCGTGTTCAGGAACGTCTGGACTGCCTTCTAAAACTATGGTACATCTAGAGTGTGGTTTTTAAGTAAAATAGATTGTTTTTATACAACATTTACACGGTTTCCATTTTAAAATAAATCAATATTCTGGTATTTAAGAAAATCTTTACAGCCACGTAAGTTTGCTATCAACTGCAGTCCCCTGTTATTGCAAGTGGCCTGAATCAAAGCAACATGCTGTCTTTATGGGGCGGATAGAGACAGCTATCTCATAAACAGCAACTACTGCCAAAACCAACAAGTCTTACACTAACCCTTTATACAGTGCAAAGTTGTAGCTGTAGTGCTAGCATTCAGGTAGGCTATACTAATTTATGAGGAAGCAGTTAAAGCAGGTTCTACGGAGTCAAGATATCCTGAGATCCTCCAAACATTTGTGATTCATAACTCAAATACCCGGCTCCATAGTAATTTCAACACTCAGCAAAGAGTTGAGAGTGTAAATTCAAACAAGAACACTTCTCATGCACTATACTTTAGCTGCTCCCACTTCAAGCAAACCCAAGGAAAGGACTTCCATCTGAGATGCAATATATTTGAGACCCCTACAGACTGGATTAGCCAGGTCTACAGTATTAGAATATCTGAAGGTTTCAGGAACTACTCATTTGTTGAAGGATGTTTGAAATAAAACAAATACATTTTATTCACATACATTCCATCATATACAGTTGTGTTCAAAATTATTCAACCCCCACTGAAATTGAGTGTTTTGGCCAGTTTGACATTGATTTTGATCATTCAGTCATCTTGCTTACAATTAAATCAAAGAGGCACGTGTAGGTCAGACAAATATAACATAACATTTATAATGAAATAACCACAAATGTCTTTTCTGTGCTCACAACATTATCAGTTTTATTCAACCCCCAAGTGACATTCAATCTTAGTACTTAGTACAACATCCTTTTACAGTTATAACAGCTTTTAAACGTGAAGCATAGCTTGACACAAGTGTCTTGCAGCGATCTACGGGTATCTTCGCCCATTCGCCATGGGCAAAAGCCTCCAGTTCAGTCACATTCTTAGGCTTGCGCACTGCAACTGCTTTCTTTAAGTCCCACCAGAGGTTCTCAATCGGATTTAAGTCAGGTGACTGCAATGGCCACTCCAAAATGTTCCAGCCTTTAATCTGCAACCATGCTCTAGTGGACTTGGAGGTATGCTTGGGATCATTGTCCTGTTGAAAGGTCCAAAGTCTCCCAAGCCTCAGGTTTGTGACGGACTGCATCACATTGTCATCCAATATCTCCTGGTACTGAAGAGAATTCATGCTACCTTGCACACGCTGAAGCTTCCCTGTACCTGCAGAAGCAAAACAGCCCCAAAGCATGATTGACCCCCCGCCATGCTTCACAGTAGGCAAGGTGTTCTTTTCTTCATAGGCCTTGTTCTTCCTCCTCCAAACATAGCATTGATCCATGGGCCCAAACAGTTCTAATTTTGTTTCATCAGTCCACAGAACACTATCCCAAAACTTCTGTTGTTTGTCCACATGACTTTTGGCATACTGCAGTCGACTCTTCTTATTCTTTGGAGACAGCAAGGGGGTGCGTCTGGGAGTTCTGGCATGGAGGCCTTCATTACGCAGTGTGCGCCGTATTGTCTGAGCTGAAACTTCAGTACCCACATCTGACAAATCTTTTCTCAGTTCCTCAGCAGTCACACGGGGACTTTTCCCCACTCTACGCTTCAGGTAGCGCACAGCAGTCGAAGTCAGCATCTTCTTTCTGCCACGACCAGGTAGCGTTTCAACAGTGCCCTTTGCCTTGAATTTGCGAATGATGCTTCCTATGGTCTCTCTTGGTATGTTTAACATCTTTACAATCTTCTTATAGCCATTGCCCTTCCTGTGAAGAGTAATCACCTCTTCTCTTGTCTTCCTGGACCATTCTCTTGGCTTCACCATGTTTGTAACCAGACCAGTAAATGTCTAGAAGGAGCTGAGTATCACAGTCATTTTAAAGCTGCCTAATTGGTGCTTATTATGCTTTATTGCTGCTCCGTGACATCCACAGGTGTTTTCAATACCTGATTGAAAACACTTGAATGAACCTCTGTTCTTCAGAGTGGTAGTCTTTAAGGGGTTGAATAATTGTGTCAATGAAGAATTCACAAAAGAAACATTTACTACTGTATTACAAAACCAATTGATGTCATTTTAGTTGCATATGGTTCTTTAAAAAGTCCTTGTAGGATTTCATTCTGAATACAATTACAAATGTACACTAAATTCCCTAAAACCCTTTACAGCATTGGGGGTTGAATTATTTTGAACACAACTGTAAATGTGTGTAAGACAAGTATACCACTGAAATGCAATAAAACAGCAATAGACTACCAAAAGGAACTTTAATCCTTACATACTCTAAAGTACCAAGCACACCAATGGCTTCGTGAGGGTAATAATCAAAATCAAAAAGTATTTTTGTCTTTTGATGACGTACTATATCCTCTATAGCAGCGTTTCCCAAACCTGTCCCCGGGACCCTCAACCAGGCCAGATTTTGCAGATTACCTTGGGAAAATGCAGACTAAGGCTGCCATCATATGAGCGCAAGGAGTGCGTCTGTGTGACCACTCCTCCCTGCGTCTGACGTAGCTTTGTGACTGCTCGAAGGGAAGGGCCACACAGTGTAGTGCGCGCACTAGTTGTGCACGCTACAACCGGACGTACTTTAAGCCTCCCAGTCAAAAAGCTACAACAGACTATTCAACGTGATCCTCCAGTTTTGTAGCGCTGAACGCACTAACTGCGCTCAGTGAGGTGGCCACACAGGCATCAGAGTGGAAGAAACATCCACTCTCACGAACGCTCGTGTGACCGCAGCCCGAATCCTGCAATCACTGATCAGCAGATCACATCACCTGTGTTGTGCTTCAGATATCTGGCAAACCTTGCGGACAAACCCTTTAGAGCATTGGGTCCAAAACATGAGGACAGGTTTGGGAACCACTGCTTTACAGGGTTTGCAGTCTTTCAAAAAGTTTATATTTTCAGGTCTTTGATAATTGTGTTCAACATGGCACTTTATAAAGCTGTTTTTTGATAAGGGAACATGGATCCAATTGTAAGGGAAAAATTGCTTAATGAATAAGGATACCTGTGCATGAAAATAAAATTTGAGAAATGTGAGTGCTCCCGACAATAAATTGAACACAGAACATTAATAATCAAAAGTTGTATAGTACCAAAATAAATCTCTTTAATATAGGAAGTATATTAATCTATTTTGAACATTTTAAGACAATGCTAGAAAGCAGAGGCTTGATTTATGGTTCGCTCAAGTGATTTCATTCAAATGTTGTAAATGAAAAACACATTTTCCCACTGCAAAAAGTAGGACATAGTTGCCACTATATTACTTACTTGTTAAAGAAAGGACGGATGATCTTTGATCGAGAGGATACGAAGGTTTTTGGAGGGCTAAGAAACGAGCCTGGTATAGGGGGGACAAAATATATAGATTTTATTTTACGATTTCAATTAAGCCACCACGTTTGGACAAGAGGTCTGGTGAAGGGGTGGAAAACTAATTTTTATTCTGCAAACTCTTGAGCAGATACAATGTGCTAGTAACCATTTCTTACTTACCCAAGTAGTTTGCCATGGAGATAAAGCAAAGGCCTGTAATGTAGGCATCATAACCAGCTTCATGCAGCTGTTCGGAGTCAGTGTTGTAGCCTGGAAATCCTTGAGCATTGTCTAAGAGGACAGGTTAGAAATAACGTGGTATTCTCAGCTACAATATTAAAAAGATACATGGTTGACAGGACACCTGCATTAAAATTTGAATTTTAGTGACCCTCCTTCATGGAGACTCTGGGGATATTTACTACACTACAGGCACAATATTCAGGAAGTTTAAATGTAAAATAAACCCTGTACTGTACAAAGGTTTTCTGAAATATCCTGCATTATGCACACAGAAATTAAAGGTTTTCTGAAATATCCTGCATTATGCACACAGAAATTTTTTTTAAGCTGCATTACTAATAATCTCCTTATGATCACTACAAAAACCCATAAGCAGGATCTGCATATTTTTTAGAATACGTCTTTACCACATTTTCTCTAATTGACACAAAGGCCATTTCTGCCCGTATACCAATAAAGCAGATCAAATTTGAAATTGTGCAAGATAAAGCGACAAAGAGTTTAGACACTTTAATCACAGCAATATTTCTGTAAAGGAAAATACATGAAAAGGGTAAATTTCCAATTTTTTTTTTTTTTAACCAGCTCAGCAAAATTTATATTTTGCCATGATAAATTGATGATTTAATTGAAACAGGGGATGTATAATTAACATAAACCACCAGGTAATGATTGGAAAGTTGGTTTTCTTTAAATTGCATCATACCGCAGAGATAAAGAAAAGGGGAAAAAAAAGTACTTAAAATGTTTTGTTGCCAACGTTTCAGTTATCAGGAGCATCCTTAAACCAAAGAGACTGTAGTTTCTAGACTAACACCTTACGGACCAATGACAGAACTGTTCCGTCATATATGCATTAACTTTAAAGACCCTTGATCCTTAAGGGGTTAATATCCTGAATGCATTTCTAGACACTTACAGAGCTCAGTTACTTAAAAATGCAGTTTATTTTAAAAAGCTAATTGAGTGTATTAAAAGATTACGGACAGAAATTGGTTTTTGAACGCTTACCAACTTTAGGAGGTTTGAAAGGAGGGTCTTTTAATCTTTTTTCCAGTTCACCAAGTGATGTGTTATAAACAATTTCCTAGGAGCACATGAGACTTAATCAATGGCAGATGTAAATTATTACATTTTACAGCACTTGATAAAGACAACTATTGCCACCATGTGGTATGGGGAGAAATGAACATGCAATATCAACTACAAGCAAAGGGTCTCTTTCAATATACATATCACATGATTTTGTCATACCTGGCCTATAAATCACACTTGACATTTTAAGCAACTGGTGAGAAACATTTATACATATTTGCTTTGAGCAGTCCAGAAATTTAGGAGCCAGTAGCTACGTGTCTCTTGAATTGCTCAAGTCCTGCTTTTGTAAACAAATACACAAGTTCAGTTGGCGAGTAAAATTAATACACAGATGGACTTGAATACCAACAGATGCCAAGGTTATTAACCTCCCTGGCGGTCCGATTCTGACATTTTATATGTCAGAATCGGTACAATTAATCTGGACCCCTAGCGGTATTCGTGTGGTTCGGGGTTAACTTTCAATGCAGATAGTGTTATCCCCGGGCCACATTCAGCCTGATACTTACATGTCCCTACGCTCCCTCGCTGTCCCCCGCAGTCACACTTCAGCCGATCGCGACGTAACACTTCCTGGTTCACTCCTTGCAAGAAGGAAACCAGGCAGTGTGACGTTGCGATCGGCTGGAGGAGAATGCGGAGGACAGCGAGGGAGCGCAGGACATGTAAGTATCCAGCCCCAGTGTGGCTCGGGGATACCTCTTGCGGTACAAAAAGTTAACCCTGAACCACACTTGGGAAAACCATCAGGGGGGTTAAATAATTGTATATAAACTTTTGACTTTGTCTAAGAAGAGTCCCCCCCTCTCAATCTAGTTTGCAGGTGATCAAGATAGTGTTGTCATCATCCTTTATTTATACAGTTAGGTCCATATATATTTGGACCAAGGCACAATTTTCATACTTTTGGCTCTGTATGCCACCAGAATAAAAGTAAAACGAAACAAACCAAATGAATTTAAAGTGCAGACTTTCAGCTTTAATTCAAGGAGTTGAACATAAATATAAAAGTACAGATTTTAGGAACTGCAACCATTTTTTTATACAGAGTTGAGATATTAGCAATTGTTTTTTCCAGACAATGAGACTGAATAAAGATCACCAAAGGTGAAACACAGATCATGTCAGACTAACCGAATTACGTTCTATGAGGAAGTAAGTAGAAGTATAGATCAGGGGGTCGCAGTGGATGTGATGTACTTAGATTTTGCCAAAGCTTGCGACACAGTTCCACACAAAAGGTTACTATTTAAATTAAGAAAAATTGGTCTAGATGAAAATACTTGTTCTTGGATAGAAAACTGGCTAAAAGATAGGGTACAGAGAGTGGTCATAAATGGTACATTTTCAAGATGGACACCAGTGGGAAGCCGTGTCCCTCAGGGGTCTGTTATAGGACCAATACTATTCAATTTATTTATAAATGACCTTGAGATAGGCATTGAAAGCCATGTATCAGTGTTTGCAGAGGACACAAAACTAGGAAAAGTAATACAATGTGAGCAGGATGTTACTTCGCTGCAGAGGGATTTAGATAGATTGGGGGACTGGGCACTTAAATGGCAGATGAAATTTAATCTAGATAAATGCAAAGTTATGCACTTTGGAGTGAAGAACACGCAAGTAATTTATACCCTAAATGGTACGGAGTTAGGGAAGTCCAAGCAGGAGAAGGATTTGGGAATAATCATAGACTTCAAACTAAGTAACAATGTGCAATGTCAAACAGCAGCCGCCAAGGCCAGCAAAGTATTGGCATGCATTAAAAGGGGAGTTCACTCACGGGATGAAAACATAATTTTGCCTCTGTATAAATCAATGGTCAGGCCGCACCTTGAATATGCCGTGCAATTTTGGGCACCGGTCTTAAAAAAAGATATTATAGCGCTAGAAAAAGTGCAGAGACGGGCAACTAAATTAATAAGGGGAATGGAAGGGTTAAGTTATGAGGAAAGACTAACAAGCTTAAACCTGTTTAGTTTAGAGAAACGGCACCTTAGAGGGGATCTGATAACCTTATATAAATAAATATATATACGGGGCCATTATCAACCATTGTCTGATAACCTATTCATTAACAGGACAAGGGGTCATCCATTTAGACTGGAAGAAAGAAAATTTAGCTTAAAGCATAGGAAGGGTTATTTTACAGTGAGCACAATAAAGCTGTGGAATTCTCTGCCTGTTGAGGTGGTTGGGTCAGAGTCTGTACAGACTTAAAAAACGACTGGATGACTTCCTGCAGACACAGAATATTAAGGGTTATAATATTTAATATATGTGGGTAAAAGCTTCTTGATCCAAGGAGAAATCTGACTGCCATTCTGGGGTCAAGAAGGATTTTTTTCCCAGTATGTTGCATATTGGCAAGCATTTCAGACTGGGTTTTTTGCCTTCTTTTGGATCAAGAGCAGTAGGTTATGTGGGAGAGGCTGAACCCGATGGACGCATGTCTTTTTTCAGCCTATATAACTATGACTATGAAAGGTCACGCAGCCCCCCTACAACACCCAAAAGTCACGAAACCGGGCTTGTTGGTTAGGTTGAGGTCAGCGAGGGAGCGCAGGGACAGGTATGTACCAGCCCGAGTGTGGCTCGGGGTTACTGCTTTCAGCATTGATATTTAACCCAAAGCCACACTCGGGAATAGTACCGCAAGGGAGGTTAAAAAATAAATTAAAAAAATTGTGACAGAAAACACCACAAATGCAGCACAAACTTATGGTATGTTTGTTTTTAAAATTTCATAATGTGGGGTGCAAAGTGGATGGGGTTTGATTGAATACAACGCCCAATATCTTCCGAACCAAACCGGCACACACGTTCATTTTTGCAGTACAAATCATCACAAACGCTGCACAATTAAATGGTATGTTTGTTTTTAAAATTTGATGATGTGGGGTGCAAAGTTGGCGGGGTTTCATCAAATATAATGCACAATATCTCGGAAACCAAACCAGCACAAACGTTGATTTCTGCAGCACAAATAAGCAGAAAGGCAGCAATAACTAACAAGCCCGTTTTTGTGACTTTTGGGTGTTGTAGGGGAGCTGCGTGACCTTTGGTGACCTTTATTAAATGGTTAAGAACTCAAGAACAAAACTAGAACTAACAGATTTCAACGGCACAAACCGGCACTAACCAACACCCTGGTTTCGTGACTTTTGGGTATTGTAGGGGGGCTGAGCGACTTTTTGGTGACCTTTAATCAGTCTCATTGTCTGGAAAAAACAATTCCTAGTATCTCAAAAATAAAAGCAGCACAAATGTTAATTTTGTGGCACTAAACAGCACAAACGTAGCACTAACCAAACACAGTGGATTTGTTTTGGGCCAATTGTAGGGGGGCCAGCTTCATACAGCTTTGCCATAGACTTGGTTTCCTCCGTTCTGATGCTTTGCCAGGCTCTAACTGCAGCTGTCTTCAGTTCTTTGTGGGTCTGCCTTTAGTTTTGCCTTCAGCAAGTGAAGTGCATGCTCAATTGGGTTGAGATCAGGCCATCGCAATATATTATACTTTTCCTTCAAAAACTCCTGGGTAGTTTTTGCAGTGTGTTTTGGGTCATTGCTGCATTTGGCTGATTATGGGCTGACAGTATATCTCTAAACACTGAATTCATCCGGCTACTTCTATCGCATCATCAGTAAACACCAATGACCCAGTGCCACGGAACGCCAGGCTTGCCCATGCCAACACACGGCCTCCATAGTTTACAGAGGATATTATGTGCTTTGAATCATGGGCTGTTACAAGCCCTCTCTGCACATTTTTGTTCCAGCCATTGGGGTACAGATTAATTTTGGATTCATCCTTCCAAAGAATGCTTTTCCAGAACTAGTCTGGGTGTTTTTTTTTTTTCCCAAAGTCTAATCTGGATTTTCTATTCTTTAGGCTTTTGAATGGTTCGTACCTTGCAGTGAACCCTCTGTATTTGCTCTCGTTAGGTCTTCTCGATTGTAGACATTAAGGCTAGGGTCAGACTAACGCATTTTTCACGTTGTCCGTGAAAATGTGCGTTCGAAGAATGGACGTATTTTTTCCCGGAATACGCAATAGCGGTCATACTATGCGCAGTTTCATCCGTGATTTTGTACGGATCATCAATAAAACACTTCTTGCATCTGGACGTTATGTTGGCCGGACATTAGCAGTGTCTGACATCTCCAATTCACGCACACACGCCGCTAGCGGACGCAGCGCACTCTGTACGTCAGTACTAGTGGTTTAACGTTCTCGAAAAAATGCGTTCATTTTCCACTTGCGTTGCGCAGCCGGACTTTTGTGCGACCGTACTTCGTATATTGGCCGTCATTGCCCGGCATCTGCTGCTAGCACGGCCGTGATTAAGTGCGCCAGAACGCGCGTTCGCACTGCCTCAGTTTGACCCTAGCCTTACAATGACACACCCACTTCCTGGAGCGTGTCCTGCACTTGTCTGGATGTTGTGAATGGGTTTTTATTTACCAAAAGAATCCTGCAATCATCTACCACTGTTGTTGTGGACATCCAGGCTTTTTTAGGTTGCTGAGCTCACCAGTGCGTTCATCCCTCAGAATGTACCCAATGGTTGATTTGGCCACTCCTAATGCTGCTGCTATCTGATGGATTTGGTTTGTTTTCGAAGCCTTACAATGGCCTGTTTCACTTGCATGGACAGCTCCTTTGAACACATGGTGTAGGTTCACAGCAATAAACTCCAAATGCAAATACCACACTTAGAATCAACTCCAGACATTTTACCGACTTAATTGGTGAAGAAATAACTAAGGAGTAGCCCACACCTGGTAATGAAACAGCTTTTGAGTCAATTGTCCAATTTTAAGGCATGACACGGAGGCTCCTATTTGCAGTCTCTTTCTTACTTTATTAAACAGTAGCAAGAAGTAGACAGAAAAGTATATATCCATATATATAAACTTTGATAAGAAAAAAACGATAGTACCAACATGGTACGTCCTGAAACACCCCATTCCATAACGCAGTATGGACTGTCCTGAGTTAACATAAGATTCCACCTGACGTCCATTAAACCTCTTTCTTGCAACTCAGCGGACAGTTAAGTATACAAAAAATTTTTTCCCAGCCTACCTGCGCTGAAGGGAGTCTGGGACGCTTTATTTATATCCTTCTAATGTATTTATTTATTCATGCTGTGTATTTAATCTGTCAGCGTTTTGGCCGTTGGGTTTAGGATCTGTAACTGGGTGTTACAATCCTGTCTTTACACCTCCCACGGCCTGCGCTGTGAGTCACCGAGTTTCTCCTCATGCGTTAGGCTCCGCCCCCTATCTCGCGGCATTTTCGCGGGCTTTAGGCGGTGGCCATTTCAAAACAAAGAAAGACTTGCTTTTAAAACCATATCGCTCTCCAAGCACAATTCGCACTCCGGTCAGCACAGTCAGCAGGGAGAGGTATTAGCAGTAGGAAAAGGGAAATGCTCATGCCACTGTACAGAGCACTGGTGAGACCTCACTTGGAGTACTGTGTGCAGTACTGGAGACCGTATCTCCAGAAGGATATAGACATCTTAGAGAGAGTTCAGAGAAGGGCTACTAAAATGGTGTACGGCTTGAAGGAGAAAAGTTACCAGGAAAGGCTTAATGATCTTAACATGTACAGCTTGGAAAAAAGACGAGACAGGAGATATGATAGAAACATTTAAATACGTAAAGGGAATCCACAAGGTAGAGGAAGGGAGTATATTTAAAAGGAAACAAAGTAGCAAAACAAGAGGACATAGTCTTAGATTAGAGGGGCAAAGGTTTAAAGGTAACATCAGGAAGCATTATTTTACTGAGCGGGTGGTGGATACATGGAACAGTCTTCCAGTTGAAGTGGTAGAGGCCAAAACAGTAATTGAATTTAAGCAAGCATGGGATAGGCATAAGGCTATCCTAAACAAAAGATATATCCAGGTAAAGTATCCATGTAATTGGGCAGACTAGATGGGCCGAAAGGTTCTTATCTGCCGACATCTTTCTATGTTTCTATGTTTCTATTCCGACTCCGAGGGGGAGATGATGCACATCTCTACCCTCGCTGATCGGCATGGCTTACCCCTGCGCTCCCAGAGGGAGGACCCTGAGACAAGGCTGGAGGCTTCCATCACCCGAATGCAGTCGGCGGTCACCTGTATGTCGGAGTCCTTCTCCCGCGCCTGGGCTGACCGTAATGTACCATCCACTTCATATATATCCCCATTATTTTATGCCTCCCATACCTGTTAACCCCTGCCCTACTGTTTCCTCTGGAACACTTACCCCTGCTCACTCAATGTGTGCCCATGGCCCTTGCTTTAAATTTAGCTTCACATCCTCCTCAATTGAATTTTAAAAATCGACCCATGAGCTCTCAGGCTCTAAACAGACCCCAGAGCTTTCATGCTCACAGTGAGACCGCGCCTGACAATCTGAGCGCCAGAGGGGCTGGCATCCCCGTTCAACTGCCTGAACCCCATAACATCCCCGCACAAAAAAGACCCCTTGACCGCGGGGCGTGTAAAGCGGTATGTTTGCCTAAACAGCAAAAAACGTGCACCTCTCTGTTACCGGCTTATCCGCTTTCAGATGAGGATGAAGGGGATAAGGCTTATGATTATGAGGAGCCTTTTGAAATACATGCGCCCTCTTACGATGTGCAGTTGGAGGAGGATGTTTTACCACCTATTTTCCCGGGGGCCACCCCACGAGAAATCATTTATGACCCGCAGGGTAACCCCCTATTTCACCCACAAACAATTTCCCACCCACGCTCAACAGAGTGGTATCCACTGCCCCATGTGGCTAAGTGGATTGATCAAAATTTTAGGGCTCCCGTAGACAGTCCCTCCAGTGCAACTATGAGGGCTGAGTGTCCCCGACCTACCACCGCGGGCAAAGTCTGCCTTACCCCGGTGGTAGACGAATATTTAGAAAAATTCCTGGGAGGAAAAGGGTGGACAATAAAAAAGGGCATTGACAATGCTCTGCGCATGATACAGGACAAAGTCCTTGATATGTCAGGTCCCTTAACACGCCTTTTTTCGAAATGGTGGAAGATGCTAAACTCTCTGGTAATCCCCTGGAACCGGAGGATGTCGGGGGATGGTTACAACGCACTAAATGCTTGTTCGGGAACGCTAATGCAGCAGTAGCGGCAGAACGTCGTAAAGCAATCCTGATAAAAATGGACCCACAATTCACTACTCTAGCCCCAAAAGACCTAGGTAGTGAGGCGCAGGGTTTTCTATTTGGGGACCGTTTCAAAGAGATGGGAACGTATGCGAACACCTTTAATAACACGGAAAAGAAGGAGGCCACAATGAAGAAGGTCTTCAATCCCACTAGAGTTTTTGGCAGGGCCGGCAGATACAGAGGGCGACCTGCCGGCCGAGGAAACAATCCTTACGCCACTTCCCGTACGGGGAACTTGCCCTCACTATCTGCTCCAAAATCCAGGGCATCAGGATTCACGGGATCCTTTTTCCCATCACGTGCCCGACCCTGGCAGGGACGCGGGTTTAGAGGGACGAGAGGCAGAGGATATTTCCGTCCAGCAGGTAATTCCTATACCACATCCCACGATCCCAATCGCGGGGCGCTTGCGTCATTTCCTACACAACTGGAACGCACTCACACAGGACACATGGGTCCTCAACACGATACAGGGGTTCACTGTGGATTCAACCGACACTCCATACCAATCGTCGCCACCACACCCGCTATCACTGTCTTCGACACTTCACGAATTCGTACACACGGAGGTACAAAACCTCCTACAGAAAGGGGCAATAGAAACATCTACTCCCATACCGCGCTTTGTAAGCAACCTCTTCATAGTTGCGAAGAAAGGGGGGGATACCGCCCACTCATCAACCTGAAAGAGTTGAATGGTTGGGTGGTATAGTGCCTTTTCAAAATGGAAGGAATTCATACAATGAAAGAGTTGTTGATTGCAGGGGATTGGCTTGTCAAATTGGATCTCAAAGATGCCTATTTGACAATTCCGATTCGAGAAGACTTCAGGGACTTCCTCGCATTCCCCTGGAATGGCAGAATGTGGAGGTTCACATGTCTCCCATTCGGTCTATCATCAGCCCCATGGTGTTTCACAAAAATCATGAAACCAGTGATAGCTCAGTTACGATCAAAAGGAGTGCGCTTAGTGATCTACCTAGACGACATCCTCATCATGTCGCAGTCACACTCCACCATACAACTACATCTACGATGGACCATTCAACTGTTACAGGATCTCGGATTCCTGATCAGCATGGAAAAATCTATCCTGCTTCCATCACAAAAACTGGAGTTTTTAGGCTTCATTCTCGACTCTGTACTCCAGACTCTGAGCCTCCCGAACTCGAAGGTCCTTTCCCTCCGGAAGGAAGTCAGAACACTACTTCGCCATCGGTCCACTTCCCTGAGACAGATTGCACGAGTCATAGGACTTATGTCAGCCACACGACACGCAATATTTCCAGCCCCCCTGTTTTTCAGAGCCCTCCAGAGATTGAAGGCCCGTTTTCTCCGGTCCAGCTCTTCATACAAGAGGATAGTGGAGATCACGGAAGATGCAACCACCGATCTCCAATGGTGGATTACGGATTTACATCTTTGGAACGGGAGTCCTCTTCATTTTCCAACTCATTCCCTCACGATCGAATCGGACGCCAGTCGTCTAGGTTGGGGAGCTCAATGCGGTCAACTGGAGACGGGAGGACGTTGGTCTCAGGAAGAGACATTACTGCATATCAACGTCCTGGAATTACTAGCAGCATTCTTTGCTCTCCGGTGCTTTGTGAAAGGAACCGATCATCAATCCATCCTCCTTCGCTTGGACAACTTCCCGGCTGTGCGATACATCAACAGCCTAGGGGGACCTCGCTCAGTTCAGTTGACGTTCATGGCACACCAACTCTGGGATTTCTGTTTCCAACATCACCTCCATGTGACAGCGCAGTTCACTCCAGGGCTCTCGAATGTGGTCGCGGACTGGAACTTATGGCATTGGCACGACGCAGGAGATTGGTCGCTCCACTCTTCTCAACGCTCTCTCAGCTGTGGGGTCCCTTCCACACGGATTTGTTTGCCCCCCGGCTGAATGCAAAGCTGCCGACGTTCTTCAGCTGGCGTCAAGATCCAGATGCGGCGGCGACGGATGCGTTCCTTCAAGATTGGGGACCGGGACGCCCATATGCGTTTCCTCCCTTTGCATTGATTCAGAAAGTTCTGAATGTAATACGGACGCGACACATCACCTTGGTTCTGGTGACTCCGTTCTGGCCGTCTCAAGCATGGTTCTCATCCATCCTGGACCTCGTGATAGACGATCCCCGCTTGATCCCATCCTTCGAGGACGTATTACTGGATCCGGATCACAGACCCCACCCGTTGATCTTGTCAGGTCAACTACAGCTCATGGCCTGGGTGCTTTCGGGATCAATGGATCAGCGAGCGGCTTATTGAGCTCTGCTACCTCGTTGCTCCATCAATCCTGGGCTCTGGCAACTAGAGGAGTATACGCCTCCTGTTGGACAAGATGGTCTAGCTGGTGTATTGAACGGGCTCAGGATCCCTTTTCAGCACCTCTGATGCATGTCCTAAATTTCTTGTCTTTGGTTTTTGACTCGGGCACGGCTTACCATTCCCTTAATGTGTTGAGGTCAGCTATGTCGGCTGGACATGTCGGTTTCTGGGGCGTTCCTCTTGGACGACATCCCTTAGTCTGTCGGCTCCTGTTTTGCTCGTCCTCCTCGTCCCCGATATGTGGTAACATGGGATGTTACTGTGGTGTTGCGTTTCCTCCTCGCTTGGCCAGATAATCATGGCTTATCATTACGCCGACTCTCGGCTAAGTTACTAATCTTACTGTGCTTGGTTTCGTGTAAAAGAGTGGGAGATGTGAGAGCGTTAGACTTTGGAGTTCGCTCTTTTTTGCCAGAAGGCGTAAGATTTAATATCTCCCGTCGTACCAAAGACGTCCATCTCGCAGGCATTTTTTCCGTCTTTTTCCTCACAACCGTGGTTATGTCCGATTAGATGTTTGCAGGAATACGAGGAACGTACTCTACCCTTTAGACGTATGGAGGAAGTGGCTCCTTTGTTTATATCTTTCAAGCCCCCCTTCCTCCCGGTTACCTCACCCACTCTGGCTAGGTGGATTCGTTGGCTGTTGGATTTAGCAGGGATTGACACCTCCCAATTCGGGGCGCATTCAGTTAGAAGCGCCATTGCTTCCAAAGCAGTTTCCTCTGGTTGTCGATTGGAAGACCTGTTACGCTCCGCGGACTGGTCGCGAGAGTCCACTTTCAGGGAGTTTTACTTTAAACCCGTATCACATTGGTCGTCCGATGTTTTTGATGTTTAGATTTCCTCTAGCTTTGAACTTGCAAATAGGAGCCTCCGTGTCATGCCTTAAAATTACAAAATTTTCCTATTCCATAACGGAAAGTTTGAATTTTATTAATGACACGGAGGCGAGTATTTCCCTCCCATTTTTCAAAACCCTCCCTTCTATATATTGTTCTGTTATATTTTTGGCGTATATTAATAAATAAAAACATGGACTTTGTCATCTTTATTCAGTTACTGTGATTACTTATCTGTACACTGTGTGTTTATTCAATAAAGCTATTTATTGTTCCTATGGGTTCTGAAATCTTTTCAGCGCTAGTACCGCGTGTCTTGAGTGTTGCACGCAGTTACTGTTGTTATGCTAACACATCCTTCGTGTTTTGTACTTTTATTACAGCCACTGGCCCACCTGTTTGAATCTGGATTCTTTCGATTCCTTTCCTCCTGGATCACTCGTCTGCGACTCCGCAAGGAAAAGATTTCAAGTGTCGTTTTCTGCTTCTCCGTAGTTTTCAAGAAAGAGGTTTAATGGACGTCAGGGGGAATCTTATGTTAACTCAGGACAGTCCATACTGCGTTATGGAATGGGGTGTTTCAGGACGTACCATGTTGGTATTATCGTTTTTTTCTTATCAAAGTTTATATATATGGATATATACTTTTCTGTCTACTTCTTGCTACTGTTTAATAAAGTAAGAAAGAGACTGCAAATACTCGCCTCCGTGTCATTGATAAAATTCAAACTTTCCGTTATGGAATAGGAAAATTTTGTAATTACTTTTGGTCCCTTGAAAAAGGGGGGGTGGTTACTCGATCCATTATATAACTAGAGCTTGAATAGGTTTTGGTAAATACCTGAATGAACTAAAATTGTGCCGTGTAAAAATATATATGGACCTAACTGTATAACATCACACATTCCACAGAGCTTTACAAGATCAGTGTACAAGGCGTTGATATATTGAAATATCACACATGGATGATGACCTGATTCAGGGAGACCCTGTTCCCAAGGGAATTTACAATCTATGAGATGTACAAGTATTTTGTGAGGTAGGTGCCAGAGTAGAGTGACACCATTGCTGTTATGGATGCACTGATACCACTTTAAGACTGAGTACAAGTACAGTACTTTAATGTCATGTGACAGGTAAGAACAGACTTCATATATATTTCCCCCAGCTCATACATACATATTGCCCCAGCTCATTTATATATTGCCCCTGGTCATACATATATTGACTCCAGCTCATACATTTTACATATTTCCCCCAGCTCACATTTGTACGGTCCCAATTGTCCCACTCTACCAGGCACCACCGAGTGCTCATCTTCCTTCGAGCGGCCGCCGGCAAAGGTTGTAGCCCAGTCGTTTGGACCCACGCACAAGCCGCGGTCTCGCGAGATCCCGGAGTTCACCAGATCTCGTGAACTCCGAAATCTCACGAGATCGCGGCTGGTGGATCCCAGGCGAGCTGCCGGGCTACAACCTTTGCTGGCAGCTGCTCAATGGAAGAAGAGCACTCGGAGGTGCCTGGCAGAGTGCCGTTCAAGCACTGTCCCTTGGACACCGGCCGCCAAGCCAGTCCAGTGCTGGCTTCTGGTATCGGTTTAGGTATCGGGGGCATCTGCATGAGTACCAAGTACTCGTGCAGATCCCGGTATCGGTGCATCCCTAATTGCTGTTATGATATCCCAATAGCATCATGTGCATATGAAACAAAATGAGGTATCCATCTGCCAGGTGATTCTCAAAAGGAGACACCTTACAGGTTTCAAATGGGTACTATAGGGTTAAAACAGGATAGGTGAGAAAACAGGGATTAGAATGAGAATCTCAAACTCCGTCTCAACCAGAGGTTTAGTGCCTAGAATTGCCAAAACGCAATACTAGCCAGCGAATCAGTGGAATGTAGCCCAGAAACATCTGGGGGGGGGGGGGCAAAGTTTGAGATTCCCAGGTTAAAGATTAAAACCTTCACATTCTTGTTTTAACCCCTTTTAGGGCTCCATTACATTCTTCGCGCAAACGTTAACGCGTGCGCAAAAAATCATTAACGCAAAAAATCAGAATCCTTTGCACAGAACGTCGTATTACAACGTCCGCGCAAAAAATGTGCGTTAACGTCTACCGCTGGTGAACCTGCACGAACCCTTTGCGAGCCTACTTTGAGCGTCCTATACTTAACATTGTGAGCGCAAATGCGTTTGTAATACCATCCTCGTACCAGCGCACAATCTATGCACAAATTTGAACGGACAACGTTTGCGCGCATAATTTTAATGTCTTTGAAAAGCTGGGGTTAGTGGCAAATCTGAAAGTCCGGGCCAAAACCAAATACACCAGCCCCAAAAAAAATATAAAAAAATAAAAAATAAAATACAGCAACGTATTAGTAACACATTCTACACCGACCCAAACAATAAAATGGAGAAGTTGTGCGTGTTTAATATTGCTGCAGCATATATACTCAGATTGGGAGACAATTGTGGTTCTTAATTCTGATTGCACACAGATTTCTGTGCGCAGCGTTAATGCGCGCGTATTTTTTGGCCCGTATTTTTTTTTTACGTGCGTTATTTTTTGACGGATGAAAAAATGCGCTCGGATTGTAATACCAGCGTTAATTTTCGCGCGTTAATTTGTGCGCGAAGCGTTAACGCTCTGCATGAGCGTTTTTGCGCAAAGAATGTAATAGAGACCTTAGTTTCCTTTATAAACTAACCAACCCGATTCCAGCACTGATCTCCCTCTGAGCCATGCAGGATATGGACATGCATCCAGCTCAGCATATCGTGACCACATGGTGTTTGGTCACTCAAGCCAATCCAGTGGTTCTCAATTCAGGAAGGCTTTGACGCCACTGTATGGGGATGAAATTCAAAGTACTCGATGCCAGGAAATCTGCGCTGGGGGATCCAAGCCAAGGTTCTGATCAGGAATCGGCCTTCTAAGAGTCACCCCTTCCCTCAAAAGGGAGTAGAGGGAGCTCGCAGTCTGACCAGTCAGATAAGATTAAGTGGTCACACTGTGCAGAGTGCCCCTTTAATTATATATACGAGACTGTAGCCATTAAAAAACTGCCCATAGTTAACCCAGTTACAGAAAAAAGGCAGAGGGTGTGCGTTCTTGGCCCAAACTGCACAATACAAAAAAGTTTCACTTTACGGGAGCAAGTTTCAACACAACTCAAAGTACTTATCAGGGGATCTCTAACAGTGCGTTTTGCAAAACTTGATATGTACAGTTTGTATCAGATAATAGAATTAGTATAAAAGCAGAGATGGTGTCTCACATTACCTTGAAAGGATTTGTAGTAGCCATTAATTTTGTATCCAGCACCCTAAGAAAAGGGTTTGAAAGAAAAGTTAATGATTGTGGAAACATTTTTCAATGCATTTGTATTTCAATATAGGCTTTCATTTTAAACGCTGCAACTATTAGATCAATACCTTGGGAAAACACAAGTGGTCACCTCCTTAAACTCATTCAATTCCTGTAAAGAAATAAAAATGTTAAATACTACATTGTAAAAACTGCTTTGTTTTTGTTCTTTTACATATTGAATATATGGAATAGTGACAATTAGGGATGCACCGATACCACTTTAAGATCGAGTACCGATACTTTTTAAAAAGTACAACGATACCGATTACCAATACTTTTACTTTAGGTCATGTGAACGCTTTCCAATAAGAACAGACCTCCTATAAAAATGTCTCCCAGCTCACATGTATATATCTCCCCCACAGAGATATAATATATATATATATATATATATATATATATATAATATATACACACACACACACATCTACATACAGAGATTGGGGAAGCTGGCCGCGTGCATGAAAAGCACTCGGCCAGCGTTCCCCCTCCGGCGGGCTGTAATACTCACCCCTTCCGAAGGTCCGGTCGCACGGCTGTGGTGCGATCACATGGCCGCCTCTGTGACACTGCCTCCAGCCAAGAGGCAGCGTCACAGAAGCGCCCGGTGGCCGCGTGAACGCATCACAGCCGTGGGACCGGACCTTCGAAGGGGTGAGTACTGCAGCCCACCAGAGGGGAATGCTGGCCGAGTGCTTTTCATGCACGCGGCCAGCTTCCCCAGCCCCGCGGATCCTGGCCCAGCGCTGGCTTCCGGTATCGGGGGGGGGGTATCAGGCCGCCCAGCGCTGGCTTCCGGTATCGGGGGGGGGGGTGTATCAGGCCTTTTGCACGAGTACTAAGTACTCGTGCAAATGGCTGTATCGGCACCGATACTGATACTAGTATCAGTGCATCCCTAGTGCCAATGTAGGTTTGGAAAATATAAAACCCTAGGCAAATGACTTCTACAAAACCTAATTACAGGTTGAAATTGCAAAATCCATGGTGTACAATTAATACAGTCAGTTACAAGTTTTTATAAAGCGCTAACAAGTTCAGTAGCACTGTACAATGGGAGGCAGAACAACAAATATACAACCAGGTTCAACACAGTACAGTAGGAGAGAGGACCCTGCTCAAGAGCTTACAATCTAAGGATAGGGGTGACACTAGGTGAGGGTTAATAGAGAATATGAAATTGCGGAGTGCATGTGGGCTGTGTGGAGAGAACAGAGGGGGAAGAGGGAGAGGATAGGCTTCAATGAAACGAGTATGGATTTGAGAGTTAAAGCTACATACAGGTCTATTCACTAATGGTGAAACTCATGAGAATTGGCTGGATAAGCGAACAATCTAGTCCAAATAGCCGATTTGGAAAGTGATAAATAGGAGAATTGGCAGGAGAAATGAAAAGTGTAGGTAAAAATAGCCAAACCAGAAAAATTCTCCTGAGTTCCCCCTTTACTGAATAGACCTGTTAGACCTATACAGAGGCTTGCAAAAGTATTCAACCTCCTTGGCATTTTTTCCCCATTTCATTGCATTACACATGGATTTTTTCTTGGGGAAGGGGTTGCATCATTAGATTGGGGGGGGGGGGTTGTATCTTTAGGGGGGGGATAGGGTGTGCATAGTGCATAACTATTACCCCCCCCCCCCAAGCAAATACTTTGTAGAGCCACTGGGGTAGGTTTCTAGAAGCATGGGACATCTGGTCACTGGGATTTTTAACCATGCTTTAAACAGGCAAAACTGCTCTAGCCCCTTCATGCTGGATGGTTTCTACTGGTGTACAGCTATTTCCAAGGCATGTCACGGATTCTCAATTGAAAGCGAGGTCTGGGCATTGGCTAGGCCAATACAAGGCTTTTAAACGGTCGCCCGTTATAAAAAAAACACGAGTGTTGATTTAGGTTGGCGGCAAACTAGCGCACCGAGTGCTTGTGTGTGCCGGCACCTCCATGTGTCTCTGACATTTTGACGGGGAGGGCCAACCACTGGACGTCAAAAAGCCCTCCCTGTCAAAAAGCTAGACAGACGATGACGGGGCTACAGAGTGCAATCCTCCATAGGAGGATCGCGCTTTGTAGCGCTGAGCGCACAAAGTGGAAGGAATGTCCACTCTCACGGACAGTCCTTCCTCTCTGACAAACGCTCATGTGCCGGTAGCCTTAGCGGTAGGGAAGCACCGAAATGAAAATTTGGGATTGGTTCGGTCGAAAACCGATACCGAAAATCAGACATGAGAACCTGGGCCTGGAGGCCGGGGACTCGCCTGATCCCAAAGGCCGGCCGAGCAAGCTGGCGACCCGACGTCACGGAAGCCTTTGACCCAGGGTCATACCGTTGACCGACGGAGAGGACACTGGATGCAGGACTGCCATCGCTGGAGGAGCTCAGGGCCGATGTAGGCAAGTACGTGCAACCGGTGGAGCACTCTAGACCGATGTAGGCGAGTATGTGCTCTCCACCCCACCCCCAACAGAATCAGTCAACGGGGCCTGGAGGCCTGCCCGAGCCCCCTGCTCGGCCGGCCTTCAGACTCAGGCGAGCCCCCTGCTCGGTTGGAGAGGCGAAATACTGTTCCTACAAGAAACCCACTTCTGGGAAGATGCTGCCCCCTCGCTCACCTCACGTAACTACCCCCAAAGTTTTTATAGTAATTATACTGCCTCCAAGTCACGGAGAGTGGCTATTCTAGTGGCCAGACATGTCCCTTTCACCTGCACACACCAATTGAACAACCCTAATGGCCGTTTTTTATTTATTAAGGGCAATCTGGGTAACCGTTGCATCACTCTTGCGAAGGTTTACCTCCCCAATAAAGGGGCAATGTACAGCTTTATGATCTATACTGGCAAAATTAGATGACTTTGCAGACGGCCTCTTAATATGCGGGGGTGACTTTAATGTCCCCCTCGACTCTTATAGAGAAGGAGTCTCATCTCCCCCAACTGACCCGTCAATACGCCGCAGATTCTTGCAACTTTTGCATCAACACCAGTTGGTCCACGGGTGGAAGGCTCTCCACCCGTCTACCAAAGATTACACGTTCTACTCCACGGCCGCTAAATCTTACTCTAGGCTTGACACTTTTCTTCTCCCTCATTACCAATTGCATTGTTCCGCACTGATTGCCCTATTACCTGGCCGGATCACGTCCCGGTCACCATATGTATTGATATTGTATCTTTTCCACCCCCTCAATGCTCCTGGCGTCTAAATGAAACATTGCTGAAGGATGTCCTTGTACGCCAAGAAATACAGGACTCCATAACACAATACTTCACAGATAATGCCACACCGGAAATTTTCTCGCCAATACTGTGGGAAGCCCATAAATGTGTTCTTAGAGGTCATCTTATTCAAATTCGTGCGCAGCGTAAGCGGGATCACCGGGAGGCGGTGAGGGACCTGCTCCATACCATCCATGCCTTAGAAACCGCACATAAAAAGGTCCTGTTCCCGAGATACGTTTAAGGAACTGACTGAGCAGAGAGCGAAATCGAACTCCCTCCTTTCACAACAAACGTTCAGATCATTACTCCTCACCAAACGGATGTATTACACTCAAGGCAACAAGGCTACCGCATTAAAACATAGACACCTGACCACGTATAGCCCGAAAATACACGGAGAGGAGGGCAAGGTCCATCATCTCACTACAGACATCGCGGGTGGTTTCCATAGATATTTTTCCGCTTTATCATCTGAGAGACTCGCCACCTAATGAGACGGATGTTCGTGCCTACCTAAGAGACTCCCTTCAATCCCTCCTATCCCGAGAGACAAAAGGCCTTGGACAAGACATTCACTTCGGAAGAACTCTCCGTTCCATGGCTAATGGAAAGAGCCCTGGAGCGGATGGCTTCACTGTAGCTTATTACAAAACGTTCCTTCCAAGCCTGAGCGCACATCTCTTAAACCTAATTCCCTAGACCAGTGGTCAGCAACCCGCGTCTCCGGAGCCGCGTGCGGCTCTTTCATCGCCATGCTGCAGCTCCCGGGATGGTGCTCATGCTAGGGCGCAGACAACCCCGACCTGGAGCTTCCCCACACTCCGCCGGCCACTGTCACTGGGATCTATCACCATGCTGTGCGCTTGCTCTTGGCACAGCGTAATGGAAGATGTTGGCTCGTGGTGGTTGTCCAATAGTATGCTAATACTAATAATACATGGGGGGCTGAGGGTTATAAATTTATACATGGGGGCCTGGGGGTTATTAATTTATACATAGGGATACACTTGAGGAGTATTATACATGGTGGGGCTGGGGGTTATTCATTTATACATGGGTACTGGGGGTTATTATATATGGGGAACCTGGGTGAGTATTATATATGGGGGTCCTGGGTGAGTATTATATATATGTGGGAACCTGGGGATTATTATATATGTGGGGCCTGGTGGGGTTAATATTTATGGGGAGAAGAAATTTAATAATTATAAATAAATGGCATCATTCATGGCATGGCTGCATTAAGCTCTCAAGCAGAGTCCTCCCTCCTACTGTTCTATGTGTTTTGTGTATGGATATACAGGTGCATCTCAATAAATTAGAACGTCATGGAAAAGTTCATTTCATTAATTCAACTCAAATTGTGAAGTTTGTGTATTATGTAAATTCAATGCACACATACTGAAGTAGTTTAAAGTCTTTGGTTCTTTTAGTTGTGATGATTTGGCTCATATTTAACAAAAACCCACCTCAAAAAATTAGAATACTTCATAAGACCAAAAAAAAAAAGCATTTTTAGTGAATTGTTGGCCTTCTGGAAAGTGTGTTAATTTACTGTAAATGTACTCAATACTTGGTAGGGGCTCCTTTTGCTTTAATTACTGCCTCAATTTGGCTTAGCATGGAGGTGATCAGTCTGTGGCACTGCTGAGGTGCTATGGAAGCCCAACTTTCTTTGACAGTGGCCTTCAGCTCATCTGCGTTTTTTTGGTCTCTTGTTTCTCATTTCCCCCTTGACAATATCCCATAGATTCTCTATGGGGTTCAGGTCCAGTGAGTTTGCTGGCCAGTCAAGCAAACCAACACCATGGTCGTTTAACCAACTTTTGGTGCTTTTGGCAGTGTGGGCAGGTGCCAAATCCTGTTGGAAAATGAAATCTTCATCTTTAAAAAGCAGGTCAGCAGGGGCGTGGCCGGCGACGAATAGAGACGGACGCATGCAAGTGGAGCTCCGATCCCCACTCTAACGGCAGATTTTGCGGGGATTTCCGAGTTGCCCACCTGCCTTTAACAGACACACAGCCGTCGGCCATCAAGTAGAGGCGCTCCGGAGCTTGTCTGATCCCCCCTCCGGACCTGAGCTTGGTGCGTAGGCTGCCCCCTCATCGACCTGTCGGCGGCCATCTTAGGGGCCTGGTGTTGGCACGCTTTTCTCTCCTCGCACTGAGACACTGTCTCCCTAGATGGGGAAGAAGTCTAAAGCTGGAGGAGCGGGGGAGGATACCGACACCCCTGACATCCGACTTTCGCTTGGCGGGGGCTTGGGGCGGAGGTTGCCGCCGCGCTCCGTGCTAGACCCAGGGACTCCACTGGTGGTGGAAGAGGCTGCTGTCCCTCCCTTCTCACACGTGGCGTCATCAGGACCGGGAGAGGATGCGCTCCCCTCCACATAAGGGGATATACGTGCCTTGCTGGAAGATGCCAGGAAATTGTGGCAGGTGGATTTCCAGTCTCTCGGCACGGCAGTGGCGGAGACGCAGGCCCAGGTGGAGAATCTCCAAACCCGCACGCAAGAAGTGGAAAGTGCGCTGGCTGTGACCTCCTCCTCTATGCGCACCTTGCAAGCTCAGGTCAGCAGTTTGCACTCGGCCGTGGCGATACTGGAATCGCGGCACAGGCGGCGGAACGTGAAACTTCGTGGCATACCAGAGACAGTGCCAGACTCGGAACTGTTGTAGTACACAACACGATTTCTGGAGACTGGGACTCTGTTCTCACGGCCCTACGCGTTCGGAAGGCGGCCCTAGCTCCCACGGAGGCACCACGCAACGTCCTCATCACCCTGCGAGAAACCACCCTGCACTCTTTATTGTTCCGGGCTGTGCGGAATTTATCTACAATCCCCTTTGAAGGGGCTAATGTCACCGTATATTGTGATATCCCCTTTCTGGAACTGGCTGCCCGACGACAACATAGGCCAGCCACGGTCATCCTCCGCACTAAGGACATCAGATATAGGTGGGGTGCCGCAGGCTCCCTTAGAATATCCCCACAAGACGGCCGAGCCCTGGTGGCCAATACGTTGACGGAAGCCGAGGGACACCTTCGCACACTGGGACTGTTCCCCATTCTTTCAGGTCAGCCTGCTGCGACCCAACCTGTTGGCCCTCCAATACCCCCCGGGTGAGCCTGACTGAGTCGGGGTCTCTTCCTTTTTGACCCAGGATGACACGATGCCTTTACCCTACCCCTACGTGGCACTCTTGTTTCTGATTTTCGCGATTGCTGGTTTTTTTTTCCTCACCCTCCCCATCTGAGACTCTGATTTGGTGCTCGACCCACTGTTTATGGTGTACCCACTTCTTCCCTCTCGCACAACCCTTTTTTTTTTTGGGGTGACTTGGGGCGCGCCACCGTGGTTTTACTAGCCATGATTGGCCCTCGAGTCCCTTGGCTCCGTGACATATTCACTCCATGGCCTCCTCTGGGAGTGCGCCAGGAGCGTCACGGTAATGGCCGCTATCTTTTTCCCCACTTATTCTCCACCCCACCCTCCTTTATTTTTATTTTTTTTTTCCCCCCTCTTTTTCTCCTTTTCCCCTCTCCCCCTACCCTTCTCTGGGTCACCGTCTTTTATGAAGTGACACGCCTAGCACTCTCCCTCCCTGTACTCCCCTGTTTACCTTCGATGCATAATTTGAGACAGGCCCTGCGTGGCCGTTAACGTTTGTCAACTTGTGACGCTTATTTCTCAAATAAAATTTTTTTAAATAATAAAAAAAAAAAAAGCAGGTCAGCAGAAGAAAGCATGAAGTGCTCTAAAATCTCTCGTTAAACGGGTGAAGTGACTTTGGTTTTCAAAAAAACACAGTGGACCAACACCAGCAGATGACATTGCACCCCAAATCATCACAGACTGTGAAAACTTAACACTGGACATCAAGCAACTTGGGCTATGAGCTTCTCCATCCTTTCTCCAAACGCTAGGACCTTGGTTTCCAAATGAAATACAAAACTTGCTCTCATCTGAAAAGAGGACTTTGGACCACTGAGCAACAGTCCAGTTCTTCTCCTTAGCCCAGGTAAGACGGCTCCAATGTTGTCTGTGGTTCAGGAGTGGCATAACAAGAGGAATATGACAATTGTAGCCAAATTCTTTGACAAGTCTGTGTGTGGTGGCTCATGATGCCTTTACCCCAGCCCCAGTCCATTTCTTGAGAAGTTCACCCAAATTCATGAATTGATTTTGCTTGGCAAGTCTTTGGAGGCTGCGGTTCTCTCGGTTGGTTGTGCATCTTTTTCTTCCACTCAACTTTCTGTTAACATGCTTGGATACAGCACTCTGAACAGCCAGCTTCTTTGGCAATGAATGTTTGTGGCTTACCCTCCTTGTGAAGGGTGTCAATGATGGTCTTCTGGACAACTGTCAGATCAGCAGTCTTCCCCACGATTGTGTAGCCCAGTGAACCAAACTGAGAGACCATTGTGAAGGCTCAGGAAACCTTTGCAGGTGTTTTGAGTTGATTAGAATATGTTGACATGTCAATCAGCTAATTTGTTGAGATCGTGAATAGGTGGGTTTTTGTTAAATGTGAGGAAAATCATCACAATTAAAAAGACCCAAAGACTTAAACTACTTCAGTCTGTGTGCATTGAATTTATTTAATACACAAGTTTCACAATTTGAGTTGGATTAATAAAATAAATGAACTTTTCCGCGACATTCAAATTTATTGAGATGCACCTGTATGTTTGGTCTCTCCCATTGTACAGCGCTACAGAATTTGTTGGCGCTTTATAAATACTTGTAACTGTAATTAATTGAAATATATATTTTTTTATACTAATGACATGGAGATTGATTTTTAAAAAAAAATATTATTAAAAGTTTTAGTTTAGAGTACCCCTCCCCACCCATAGCATAAAGGTAAAAAACGATATATGCAGTGTTATCTTCATTTTAGATGTCAAAAGGGGTTTGAGGCTCCCAGTGTTTTCTTTTTTGCGGGAAATGGGTCCAAATGGCTCTTTGAGTGTTTAAGGTTGCAGACCCCTGCCCTAGACGATAATACTGGTCTAGACCCCTCCACTCTACGAGCCCATGTTGCTCTTAGTCTTAAACCTGACAAAGACCACACACTAGACCTATATCTCTGTTGAATATAGATGTGAAGCTGATGGACAAAATGCTAGCTACATGTATTAATCCACTGATCCCTAACCTCATACATCCGGATCAAACGGGCTTTGTTCCCAATAGGGAAGCCCGGGACAACACACAACGAGCCATTGCTCTTATACACATGGCAAGTTCCTCCAACAAGCCGACACGCTTTCTCTACAGAGTGGACTGGTCTTTTCTTATAGAAACTCTGTCCTTTCTAGGCTTCGGACCGCAGTGGCTGGTGTGGATCAGGTCCCTCTATAGCAGTCCTAGGGCGCCTCTAAGGGTAAACGGAACGTATTCTCCAGATCTAACAATACGCAATGGTACGCGACAGGGATGCCCGCTATCATCCCTGCTCTTTATTTTAACTTTAGAGCCACTTCTCCAGAGGATTAGAGATAACCACCAGATTAAAGGATTTCCCCTCCCATTTCATCACTATAAAGTGGCAGCATTCGCTGATAACATCTTACTTATGCCGATAGACCCTTTAACGTCTCTGGAACAGTTTATGAAAGAACTTGACATATATATGGTGAACTGTCCAAATTCCAAATTAATCTGTCTAAATGCGAGGTAATGGGGGTGGGCATATCGGTGGAATTACAGGAGACAGTGAAACGGCGGTTTCCTCTTCAGTGGAAATCCGATTCACTCCGATACTTGGGGATTGTCCTTCTTAAGGACCTGTCCACGTTATATATGGCTAATAATGACCCGCTCCTGCGAAAAGTAGATCAAGACCTGAAACGATGGGGGTCTTCCCCACATTTCTTGGTTAGGGAGAATCCATGTATTAAAAATGAATATCCTCCCCAGATTCTTATATATTTTTCAAACTGTGCCGATTGGAGTCCCGCCCTCATTTTTCAAACATCTTAAATCCATTTTCCTTAAATATGTATAGAACGATACTCATCCGCGTGTATCCTATAGCGACCGGACACGTCACCGTAATAGGGGAGGTCTAGGTTTCCCTCAAATGGAGTTGTATCATACGGCAGCACTCTTAAAATTGAGTGACTGGTCTATGTCCCCACCTCAAACTGTGGGTTCATCTGGAGCAGAAATTCTCAAAGATACCCATTTCCACCATACCGTGGCAATCGGCCCCGCTTAAGGACCTTTTGCACTCAACCCATCCACTGATGACACCTACCCTCTCCCTACACCCTTCTCCATTTTTACCAGTTACTCAGAACCCGCATTTCCCGGAGGGAATGTCTCACGATTTTCTACCCCAGACGGTTGAGAGACCCTAGCTAATGTTAACCGACTGTATAGATGATTCTGGCTTACTACCCATAGAGACCCTCCTGAAAGGAGAGGTACACACGCCCCTGGACCATTTTCGGTACCGTCAAATTGCCCATTTTATAAATTTGCAGAAAGCGCGGGGGTCTTTTCGGCACGACGAATCTCCGTTTGAAACCCTCTGTAACGAACCCACATCTCCCACACATGCTCTCCACAATTTATGGCACACTCTTAGATGCCTCTGCCCCAACCCTACCTACACATGTCACAAGATGGAACAAAGACCTAGCGGATCCTCTTTCAGTGAAGATTGGCGAAAAGTTTTTCAGACTGCGGCACATGCGTCGCTAGAGCTTACAGATTCAACAAACACATACGTTTTTAACTAGATGGTACTTAACACCCACTAGATTGAATAAGATTTTCCCTTCCACAGATAAACACTGCTGGCGCTGCCTTGCATCACCTGGTACCTTGTTATACATTTGGTGGGAATGTTCACTTATTAGACCCTACTGGGACTCTACCTTTCAGATAATTAATGAGATTACAGCTACGGACCTCACGCCTTCTCCAAGTGGCACGCTTTCACTTAGTCCCCTTATCCTCTCTTACTTATAGGAAATCATTAGCCATACAGCTTTTTAAATGTGGCCAAAGCCCTGATCCCTCGAAAATGGCGATCCACGAATCCACCTACTATTCAGGAATGGATTCAGGCGGTTGAAGGTATACGTGAGATGGAGATGTGCTCCTCCCTAGAACATAAATATGATACTTTGCCCTGTGGTACTGGTGGTCAGACTTTCTGGCTACAAGAAAACGAACTTTGGCCCAGCAGAGGCCAGACCGGCCGAGTGGAGGGAATGACTACTGATCTCTCGATTGTTAGGCTACACAGAGTTTTGGATAATAAGAATGTGACAGAACACAATGTCACGGTGCGATTTGGAAGGGGCTGTGCGCTAGCCTCCTGCCCAGAGACTATGGCCCATGAAAGAGACTATTGGGGGAACTGGTTGACCTTTTAAATAGATTTGGTTTTCACTATTTTATATATCTTCCAGCTAACTAAAGATTTCTGATGTCTGTGTGTTATTCCCTGTATAGTGTAGATCTCTGTATTAGTACCTGCTATTGTGTAAGTTCTCTCTGTAAGAAATTCCTTTTGTCTACCCTTGCTTTTTCCTTCCCCCATTCTCCAGTGTTTGAAGGTCCTGTGTAGCTATCTGATCTGTGATGTTGTCTGATTGTATGCAAATGTTCTGGTCCTTGACTCTATCTGTCCTCTCTGTGAATAAAACAGTCAGTTCTGCCCGCTGTGCCAAGGAAAGGCTCCAGGTCTACAGCTTTGGCTTATTCCTGGGGGGGTACTAGCCAGGCTCTCTACATACACCGGGCCTTGAGCTGTGGCTAAGGTACAAGAGAAAGGTGTGCGAGTCACGAGAAGAAACTGTGCCAAATGCTGCTTCCTCGCTGGACACCCAGAGATCTGTTACAAAGAACTAGTGACTATACTGAATCGTGCACTTTATACTTCGAAATTGTATACTCTGCTACTGGAACAAGGTCTATTTGAGATCGGTACGCATTGCATCGTTATATCTTTTACTTTGACTTTCCCCTTTTTTGCCAAGTGTTCGAAGACCTAGAGGTACTAATGACTTGAAGTATTTTGTACCAATCTGTCGTGATACAAGTTTGATGTATAGTCATATAATATGGGTTTTTGAATGACACACATTGCTATGTTATAACTCTTGATTTGCACTTTTATGTTGTAAGGTTTTGAAAACAAAATAAAAAAAGATATTAACCTCCCTGGCGGTCCGATTCTGACATTTTATATGTCAGAATCGGTCCTATTTATTTTGGCTCCCTAGCGGTACAAGTGTGCTCGGGGGTTAACTTTCAATACTGAAAGCAGTATTCCCGAGCCACACTCGGGCAGATACTTACATGTCCTGCGCTCCCTCGCTGTCCCCGCAGTCACACTGCAGCCGATCGCGACATCACACTCCTCACGAAAAGAGAACCAGGCAGTGTGACTTTGCAAGAGGCTGGAGGAGACTACGTGGGATCAGCGAGGGAGCGCAGGACATGTAAGTATCCAGCCCGAGTGTGGCTCGGGGATACCGCTTTCGGTACAAAAAGTTAACCCCGAGCCACACTCGGGAATACCGTCAGGGAGGTTAAAAAAAAAAAAAAAAGTATAGATCAGGGGGTCGTAGTGGATGTGATTTGCTTTGATTTTGCCAAAGCTTTCGACACAGTTCCATACAAAAGGTTACTATTTAAATTAAGAAAAATTGGTATAGATGAAAATACTTGTTCTAGAAGTGGCAAGACACTTATGAATTGACCCACCACGGCAGCCCGCAGGCTCGACTTCAATCTAATTCTTACAAGGTCCTATCGATGTGGTACTGCACCCCAGCTCTGCTTTTCCGAATTGGTCTCGGACTTATGCCGAACTGCTGGCGCTGTGACTCCGTGATCAGCACTTATCTACATGTCTGGTGAGAGTGCTCGCTCCTGGTCCCGTTATGGACCCTTGTGAGTGATACAGTAGCAGAGGTTGCTGATCTTGACCTGCCGTTTACTGGGAGTGTGTTTCTGCTTACACACACTGCTTGCTCCATAAGATCTCTTAAGAAATCAGTGGCCCTCCCCATGATCATGACCGCTAGACTGATGGTAGCTCGGGTTTGCTGATGGTAGCTTGACTCCCCAACTACCGAGATTGGCTTTCCCGGATGGGGGAAGTCATGAATATGGAGGACCTCATCGCTAGGACGGAGGATGGAATGGAGATGCACTTACACAAATGGTATCACTGGAGCTCGTACGCGTCTTCGGCCTCCTGCCACACCCGACTGGCGAATGCCACCCAATTAAACTTTCCGACTCCTTGATCTCTTTTTCCCCAGCCTATTGCCCACCTAACTCTTCTATCCCTCTCGGATGAGGTTATCAATGGCAATAATCGACCTACAGCGATCAGTTTTGACTGGAGGACCTTCACTGGCCCGATGAGGTACCCGGTCCCGTCCATCTCATACCCGCCCTCGCTTCAAACCCCCCTTTCCTTTTCCTTTCTCCCCCTTTCCTTCTCCTTCCTCTTTCCCACTACTAATTACTTTTCTCATTTGATCTTTATCAACCCCCTCTTTACCTCACTCTTGATTGGTGCTCCCCCTTCACCTCTATGTGCCTACCCCTAACTGCCCTCACTTGCTCTCATTTCCCCGATCCAATTTTCCCACACCGACCTTGCCTTTACCACGGATATTTCCCTTCCTTCTCCCAACCCTTAAAAAACTACCCACCCCTCCCTTTTAGGTGTCTGCTGTGCTGCTTCCACATGGCTGGCCGTATCCATATACCTTCCTAGCCCATGTTACTGTTATGACTCACTAGTCTAAACTTCATCTACCCCGTGTGGAGACGTGGGGGTGTCCGCATGAACCAAGGATGTCACGGGAGTACAGCGGTGTTGGGAATGCTCTAGCGCGCTGTCCTTACCCCCTCCCCCCTTTTCCCTCGCCCTACTGATAAACCTACACTATATGCTTTTTGTAGAGGTGACTATTACATGGAGACTAAGAAGTTGCTCACTGTATTATTCTATGTGAAATGCTTGGTTTTGCAAACTTCTTTTGTTCGTGTCCATTTCCAATCTGTAATTCTGCCGCACGTTTTTTTTTTTAATAAAATAAAATTTAAAAAAAGAAAATACTTGCTCTTGGATAGGAAACTGGCTAAAGGATAGGGTACAGAGAGTGGCCATAAATGGTACATTTTCAAGATAGACATCAGTGGTAAGTGGTGTCCCTCAGGGGTCTGTTATAGGACAAATTCTATTCAATTTATTTATAAATGACCTTCAGATAGGCATTGATAGTCATTTATCAGTGTTTGCAGATGACAGAACTAGAAAAGTAATACAATGTGAGCAGGATGTTACTTCGCTGCAGAGGAATTTAGATAAATGCAAAGTTATGTACTTTGGAGTGAAGAACACACAAGCAACTTATACCCTAAATGGTACAGAGTTAGGGAAATCCAAGCAGGAGGAGGATTTGGGAATAATCATAGACTTCAAATGAAGTAACAATGTGCAATGTCAACAGCAGTCGCCAAGGCCAGCAAGGTATTGGCATGCATTAAAAGGGGAGTTCACTCTCGGGATGTAAACATAATTCTGCCTCTGTATAAGTCAATGGCAAGACCGCACCTTGAATATGCTGTGCAATTTTGGGCACCTGTTTTAAGGATATTATAGCGCTATAAAAAGTGCAGAGACGGGCGACTAAATTAGTAAGGGGAATGGAAGGGTTAAGTTATGAGGAAAGACTAACAAGCTTAAACCTGTTTAGTTTAGAGAAACGGAACCTTAGAGGGGATCTGATAACCTTATATAAATATATACGGGGCCATTATAAACCATTGTCTGGAAACCTAGTCATTAACAGGACTATACACAGGACACAATGTCACCCATTTAGACTGGAGGAAAGGAAATTCAGCCTAAAGCATAGGAAGGGTTATTTTTACGGTGAGAACAATAAAGCTGTGGAATTCTCTGCCTGTTGAGATGGTTGGGTCAGAGACTGTACAGACGTTTAAAAAATGACTTGATGACTTCCTGCAGACACAGAATATTAAGGATTATAATATTTAATATGTGGGTAAGCTTCTTGATCCAAGGAGAAATCTGACTGCCATTCTGGGGTCAAGAAGGAATTTTTCCCCAGTTCGTTGCATATTGGCGAGCATTTCAGACTGGGTTTTTTGCCTTCTTTTGGATCAACGGCAGTAGGTGATGTGTGAGAGGCTGAACCCGATGGACGCATGTCTTTTTTCAGCCTATGTAACTTGTGCCTGGGGAAAACTACCACTATACTGTATGTAGTAATGAGAAAGGGGAGGGAAACGACTTTTTGAAAAACGTTTTGTGGCACTGTTACACCTCTGTCTCTTTGTATCTTCTTCTCCTCGGTCATAGGATACAAAGTGAATGTTTAAACATGCACTTCTTATTCTGGGCATTGGTAATCACTGGGATAACCCAACCAGTCACTGAGATTAGCCCTTTCCCAATTTATTACCTGGTCAGCAAAAGCAAATATAAGTTCTGAGCGTTTTGCAACTCTGAACTGCTTTTTGACTGCGTAAAGGTCATTGGTATTGCCAGGTATTAAAGACCTGCACTGCATGGCACTATTATCATGCAGTTCTTAAGGGGTAAAAGGAGCAGCAAACACCTGCATATAAACTACTTATGAGATCTGAACAAAAACAAATACTAGCAATTGTAAATTAATTTAAATGGAATATAAAGTAATCAAAAAGAAGCAAATACACAGTTGGATAAGACAAGCATCACTTTCTTACATCAGGCAACTGGCAGAAGAATTGGTGGATGGTGTGCATGATATCCAACAGCATATTGTGTCCAACCACAAGTTTACCCTGTTTGTAAATAAAATGAAGTTAGTATTGCAACCGATAACTGCATCAATGTATGGAGAAAGCAGGTAGAACAGAGCCAGATATCACCAGGATTATGCCTGCAGAGCTACATATACTATCCCATGATTTAGAATGTACAAAACCATCAATCACTGTCAAACTCCCCTAGACCAGAGAAACAAGTTTAACATTACGTAGAAGCCAGAAATAGGGAGATGTTAATAATAAACGTTCGGGTTACCAGCTCTGGCTCAACACATGTATGGAAGCTCAGAAAGAAGATAGTGGGCGCTGTATCCATCTCCAATGAGGATATAAATAAATATACGTTATGTGGATGAAGATTCTCTTAACACAACAGCCTTTACTTTCTTCATATATTCCTCAAAAACAAATATGCCAGATGATGACCCCTAGCGTAAACTCTGCTGAGATCCAATCTGCACAGAGTTACGCTAGGGGGTCATCCTCTGGCATAATTGTCATTGGTTTTTGAGGAATATATGAAGAAAGAATTTAGACAACTCTGAGCCTTGTACCAGCTCTACGTATGCACACTAATGGGTGTTTTCTTCTTGTCACATCAGGAACCCATCCACCTTTTTACAATTGTCATGTTTTTGAGGAATATATGAAGAAAGAATTATAAAAAGGTAGATGGGTACCTGATGTGACAAGAAGAAAGCACCCATTAGTGTGCATATGTAGAGATGGTACAAGGCGCAGTGTTGTGGTGTAAAGAATGAATAAGGAGAATCTTCATCCACATAACAGCCTAACACAACGTATGATATTAATGTATAGTGGGCACTGAACCCATCTTGTTTCTGAGTTTCCTGTATCTTTTGGGTTTCTAGGGGAACCTCTGAGGTATTCAACAACCTAACTAAACAGTTGGCGTAGGGAATTGTGCTTGGTTGATGCGCATCTCTTTTTCCATATCCATCACATGTAAGGGAGCCACTGCTATGGTGTTTTTTTTTGTGTTTTTTTAAATTTATTAATAATAGTATCTGTGCCAATACCAGCATTTGTACGAGTACTACTCATACGGATACCGGAAGCCAGCACGGATAGAGCTTGCCAGGCAGTAGAAGAGCTGGAGCCAGCTGGCAGAATTCAGTAATAGCATTCTGCCAGGTTCCCTGGCTGGCCATGTATTGGCGAGCGGCCGCCAGGACCTGCAGCTGCATTCTTAATACATCTTACACGTAGCCTTGCAGGCCTGTGCAAAAACGTACTGGCAATCAGCAAGTACCTGGGAGAAAGAAAGAATAAAAAAAAAAAAAGGATCCGAGCATCCCTAGTATTTATACTGATCAATTTATGACTTTGAGACCATTGGACATCCTTAAAAAGCATGAACAATAAAAAAAAAATATATAAACTGACAAATGCTTTAGATACCAGTAAAAAAATTGAACAACTTTGCTGTTCTATTACTAGGGATGCACCGATACCACTTTTTTAAGACCGAGTACCGATACTTTTTAAAAGTACTCACGATACAGAGTACCGATACTTTTATTAAATGTCATGTGGCGCTTTCCAATAGGAACAGACCTCATAAAAATTTATTGGATTTGCCCCCAGCTCTCATGGATTTACCCCCAGCTCTCATGGATTTACCCCCAGCTCACATGGATATGCCCCCAGCTCACATGGATATGCCCCCAGCTCACATGGATATGCCCCCAGCTCACATGGATATGCCCCCAGCTCACATGGATATGCCCCAGCTCTCATGGATATGTCCCCCAGGTCTCATGGATTTTCCCCCAGGTCTCATGGATTTGCCCCCAGGTCTCATGGATTTGCCCCAGCTCGAACGCTGGGGAAGCTGGCCGTGTGCATGTAAAGCACGCGGCCAGCGTTCCCCTCCGGCGCGCCGCGATACTAACCCATCCTGAAGGTCCAGCCGCTGGGCAGTGATGCGATCACGTGGCCGCCGGGCGCATCTGTGACGCTGCCTCCAGCCGAGAAGCAGCGTCACAGGAGCGCCCAGTGGCCGCATCACTGCCCAGCGACCGGACCTTCAGGATGGGTGAGTATCGCGGCGCGCCGGAGGGGAACGCTGGCCGCGTGCTTTTCATGCACGCGGCCAGCTTCCCCAGCCCCGCGGATACCGGCCCAGCGCCGGCTTCCGGTATCGGCGGGATGTATCGGGCCATTTGCACGAGTAACAAGTACTCGTGCAAACGGCAATATCGGCCCCGATACCGATACTAGTATCGGTGCATCCCTATCTATTACACCATTATCTAAACAAATCCAGAAAATCTAACACTAGACCTACAAAATAAGCCAATTTTAACACTTTCTAGTAGACCAAAAGTTTGATGTAAAAGCTATGCATTAAAAAAAAAAAAAAAAAATTAAAACTTTGTGTCACAAAGCAGTCTCCACATCACGACATAGTCTGAAGACTTTGATTTCAACTTACAGAGGTAGAGATTGCATGAATGATACGTGAAAATCCAACTGCATCATCCAATTCTTCCTGGAACAAAACATTTATGGTAAATCACACAAACCATTAGGACTTTCCACGGTCATGACAGTCCCATTGAAAGAAGCAATTTTATACAAATGTTAAAATCTTGTAAGAAGTCAAAAGGTAAAAGTAACTGATACTTCTCCTTTGAAAAAGAGAACCTTCAATTAAAAGACAAGTAGTTGGCACGGGTTACTCATAGCACATACGTTAATCCTGTGGCGTGACTAATCCAACCTCTGCTCAATGATAGACTATATACAATATTTGGGCACCGGCAGGTGCCTTGCAGATACAATATATAGTCTTCTACTGGATCAATGCAAAGGAAGTTTATTAAAAATGAGATTCATCTACTATTGGGCCCCAGATCATGCCTCTAGTTTTAGCACCATGGGCCTGATACCAATGTACTAAACATTTATTAAAACCAGCTGGAAATAGACATCTAAAACACTTGTCTCCAGCTGGTCCAGCAGGGTGTAGTGCTCAGCAACTTCTTTTGGAAATTAGATGGTAACAGCTGTCTACCAAATAGGAATAATTTTTTAAATTTTCTAAAAATATTTTACTATATAATTCATTAAAAGTTAGAGAAAAAAAATCACTGTCTCCTGACTGGTATTCTGGAAAAATATCCTTGGGTTGGCTGCTATTAAACCTTCACTACCAACAGCCAAACACAGAAGTATGGGAAGAAAAGTCAGTGGAGGCGCTGCTATCTAGGTGTACAGTATTGTATATTGTTTTACGCTGCCAACTGCGAAAAAGCACAGACTCTCAAAAGGATGTGCTGGAATACAATGAAGAAAAGACTCTCCTAGTGGCGCAGTAGGGTGTGATAAGCACAGTTAGTGTATCATTTAAATACGGTCAGTGTGTACGGTTATTTGAGATGACTACGCATTCCGTAGTAGCTCCTAGTAAAGTGCAACTGAACAGTGCAACTGAAATAAAAATAGCTGGTGCACTGAGTGCACAGTGCAGTAAAAACAAAGTGCAAATGCAACAGCGTATGTGCAATAAATGCAGTGTAAATATGGTAAAAAGTGCAAGCAGTGCAAAAGTGCAGGTATATCAATGGTGTCACAATATATAGTGCATTAGGTCCATATGGTAGGCTCAAGCAATGACGTCCAAGTGGTTGAAGGATACAAAGAATGTGCAACAATGTCCAATGTGCATTAAAGTTCAATAGCTGGTTGCCCACTTCCAGGGCTCCTATAAAGAGCAGGTAGTGCACATAAATAGTGCTTAGAGGATAGTCAATTCTAACCTTGTGGTGGGGTAGAGATGTAAAATTTCAGGAAATTTTGAAACAATGGGGAAAAAAAACTCCCCCACCCCGGAAAAAAAATGGAAATTTTCGTCAAAATTTAAAATATGCACTATTGAGTAGGTCTACGAATTAAAATTAATTTGTCTCACTTGAATTTGCTTTTTATGATTTTTTTTAATATAAAAATTTTTTTTTTGTGCACAGAAGAAAATATAATGAACAGTAGTACAATATACATGGCAATTGTAAAAGAAAAATCAGGAAGTGAATTGTACAAAACAATAAGTGTCGTGCATCAGTTCTTTTTTCCCCTAACAATTTTGGTAACCAAATAATAGCTCAATACAATAAAGTCTACCGTAAAAGAAGTGATGTCACATGGTGTTAGAGCTGAATTAGCAATAACGATCTTAGAATCAAAGAAAACAAAACAGTCCAGAACTAGTAGTACTGTATATTCAAGATACGGTCGTTGATACGAAGAAAGCTTATCTTTTGTTTTAAATGGAATAACAAGCAAGGACTGTATAGGATAGTATGAGAACCTCTCCAGTAAGTGTTCCTTGTGCAAGACACCTAACGGTACATGCTCGCCACCCAGGACATACTTGAAAACAAGAGAAATCTCAAAGTATCCTTCCTGGTAAAATACTTTCTCAAAAAAAAAAAGGAACAACCATGAGAACAAGTAACCAGCCCTCCGTTTCCTGAAGACCAACAAAGAAAAAGCAAGAAACCATCAACATAAAAAACATAGAAATAAATATTTCTATATCACATTTGCCCCTTAGCACCAAAAGCAAAAGGAAGTAACTGCATTATTTGTGGCTGTAGGATATGGATACATCAATATTTAAGTTCCATATTGAGGTTTAACTTTCGAGCGGTGCTTTAAAAAAAATAAAAAAATAAAAAGAGGAAAGGAAACAAAAAAGACACAACATATACAATACATTTTAATCTTATTTTCTGATCTATCGTTTTCTGTATCTTCCTCTCCATATGTCATTTTCCTCATTGACTTCTAAAAATGTAAGGTTTGCACGGATTGAAACAAGCGTTTCTCCCCTTTCACAGGTTAGTTTGTTTCTTGATTTGGTTTGAATATTAGCAAACAGAGCAGATTCTCTCACAGCAGCAGCAGAAGAAGATGCAGAATCTGCAGGAAGGGAGATGCAAGAGGTGTCAGAGGTTGTGTTGTGCAGTAGAGTTGCCAGATTGACCAGGTTTTCCTGGACACATAACCATTTCATTCAGAAGGTGAGCGCCTAGAAATGTGCTACCCTGCAACATGTGTAATTCATACAATGCAGGTAGGAGATCAAGGCAGATCACCTGGGATTCCTTTTTGATTTACCTGCAGCGAATGGATTGTACATGCTGCAGAGTGGCATTTTTCATGCACTGTCCATCAACACGAATAAATTATATGTGTCTGAGACAAACCGGCCGACCTGGCAACCCTAGTTGTGCAGAAACCTTGCCACCATGTTGCAGGAGGGATAGGTTTTGCAGCATCCCAGACTGTGCTGGAGAGAACATTAACAGGGATCAAATTTAACCTCTTACGTGTCCATTAAGGCCTGAAAAGACAAACTATCATCAACTGTATCCAAACAAGGACTGTAACGAGGTACAAGATGGAGCTCACAAGCTAAACTGAAGCCTTTTCCCTGCAGCACCCCCTAGAGGCTGAAATTTATATTTTTGTTCTAATATTGCATTGATACGTGTTACTTTAATTGTATTCCAGGATTTGCTCGTCTTCAGCCGAGAGAACTTGTAATGTATTAACACTTTAAGTAAAGTCTCAGAAGTCTTTCATTAAGGTCCTAATGTTATATGTCTAATATAGATTTAATAACCTATTGTATATCATTGTAAAAGAACAGATCACACATTTTTAATTTTTTTTTCAATTTTTCCAGGAAAAAAAAAAAGGCTTGGGGGGGGGGGTTTCTGAGAGAAAGCGAGGTTTTTTTCCCCAATTTTTTTTTTCAGGCCTTCCCATCTCTAGGTGGGGGGGGGGGGTTTAGGACTTCCCCTGGTGTAGCGAATCCTCTTTTGGTCCTTGTTGGCTCCCAATGAATGGGGAGAAGAGGGGAGAGCCTGATGAGGCGGCCTGATGACCGCAATACTCGGCAAACCAGGAAATGGACCGTACATAGCACGCAAGAGACTCTGTACAATATTCAATGCACTCCAAATAAAAGGAGATCTCTGGAGAGCCTCAAATCCCCCCCTCCTTTCTGATATTTACCTGGTTAAGGTGCTCACCAATAAGAAGTACCACACGCCAAGCAGTTGAGCCTGGACAGTTAACGCTCCCTAAAATCGGTGAGCGTGACCAATTTTACTATACTGTGACGTTACTGGTTGATGCTATGCTATGAGAGTGACGTCTCTCTGCCTTCTTTTTAGGCAATTGTGGTGACGTCAAGAAGGGAAGTGGCCACCCTCTATTTGGCCCAACGCGCTTCAATCCAGAGCCTGGACCACCAAGGCTCTGGAATATGTGTGTTGCACTATTATCCTCTCTCTCCTCCTCTCCCCATTCAATGAGAGCCAACAAAGGACCTAACGAGGAATCGCTACACCAAGGGAAGTCCTAAACCCCCACCGCAAGGTTAAAATGGACTATCCTCTGAGCACTATTTATGTGCACAATCTGCTCTTTATAGGAGCCCTGGAAGTGGTCAACCAGCTATTGAACATTGTTGCACATTCTTCAACCACTTGGACGTCATCGCTTGAGCCTACCATATGGACCTAATGCACTATATATTGTGACACCATTGATGTATATACACTCTGCATTTATTGCACATTTGCTGTTGCATTTGCACTTTGTTCTTACTGCACTGTGCACCTGTTCTATTTATTGCAGTTGCACTTTACTAGGAGCTACTACAGAATGCATAGTCATCTCAAATAACAGTACACACTGTTTTTAAATATATGTAGGTTTTCCCCCTGCCATAACATCACTCTCCATCTATAACGTCACGTTTCAAATGGCAATTTTATACTGACCTGGATTGCAGCGTTAGCAATGCCCCCGTTCTTTCATCCTCACAAAAAGTCATGAAGTAAGCAAATTTGCTTTAACCCCTTAAGGACCTCTGACGTACCCTGTACGTCCTGTACTCGGGTCTCCCTTAGACCCGTGGACGTACAGGGTACGTCAGCGGCGCCAAATCCCCCTCCCGCCCGATACTCACCTCCCTCGTCGGATCCCACGGCGATCTGGCAGGGAGGAAGCCTGCCCATGTGATTTACATGGGCAGGCGAGGCTGATGACGTCGCCACGCTGCGTGGTGACGTCATCAGAACGTGCCCCCATGTGCTTCAATGGAGGGGAGGGGGGGCTCCTTCGGAGACCTCCATCTCCCCAACCATTGAAGCTAGGGAGATGCCGTTTGCACCGCTGGAGAGGGGAGAGCCTCCCCTTTCCAGCGGTGTATGGCATTAACCGTTTTGCCCCGGATCGCTTTTCGGCGCCAATTGGCGCCAAAACGCGATTCAAACCTGGAGGGGGCTGACATCTTGGATGTCAGCCAAGCCTCCAGGTCCCCCCCACCCACTGACAACCTCACCATATGTGTGAGGATGTCAGTGGGCCAGTTAACCCTCTAGCTGCCATGTAGAGATAAGGGGATCCTAAGGATCCCTTTATCTCCCGATCCATGGCAGCTGGATGGTCATATTTGCCATCATTTAAAAGGCCTGATTATGGCCTTTCAAATGATACCAAACATGACCAGGTTTGGTTTTAAAAAATAAAAATAAAAAATAATTAAATAAAAAAAAAATAATAAAAAAAATAAAATAAAAAAATGTTTTTCTTTAAAAAAAAGTTTTTTTTGTCTGGGGGGAGTTTAATTAAATAGGACCTAGGCTGTCATCTAAAAATAATTAGCACAAAATGGTCAGAATGAGCGCAGCGCACATAGGTGAACTGTCTCAGCAGTGAAGGGGTTAAAAAGCAAACGCATGTTAAAATTGGGTATTTCTAGTCTCGGGACAAAATTTTGAACCTATTTAGCCGGGGTCTTTTTGGGTGGTTGTAGATTTTGGGGATTAAATTACGAAAAAGTGTGTCTTTACCATTTTTTTCCTCATATTTCATATTTTTTTTTATAGTAAATTATTCGATATGATGGAAATAATGGTATTTCTAGAAAGTTCATTTAATGGCGGGAAAAAGGGTGTATAATATGTGTGGGTTGAATAAACGAGTAAGAGGAAAAATTGTCCTAAACACTAACAGCGCAGAAACGTAAAAACAGCAGCGGTCACTAAAAGACGGATTTGTGTAAAACCGCCCGGTCACTAAGGGGTTAATAATGAATGGTTAGGACACTGCATTGCATGAAAAGTCAGCACTTCTAACAGAATTCATGTAAATTCTGATACCTGTTCCTTTGCTTGTTTTTCCTGCTCTATTTTCTTACGTTCTTCCTCATCAACTTTACGGATTGCAATGTACCTTTCCTTCTGAAAAACATTGAAAAGTATACATGTTGTGTGGAATTCATGCTTTTATTCACAATTTCATATTTCACACTTTGGCAGCACTTCAAACCTCTTTCCACCTCCTCAGTACTTACTGTAAGGTCATCATGACGTACATAGAAACGTTAGAGCTGTATATACCATAAGAACTTAAAAAGGCAACTCTGAATTTAATAAGGTTCAGAAGAAGCGTGACAAGAGAATCTATGTATTACTGAGAAGTACATGCTCACTCTTTAGCTGATCATAAAGAACTTCTATAAAATCTTTTCTCCCACTAACAAGGTAATAGTGGTAACGTAAAGATTTTCCTGACTGAAGGGGCAATAATGAGTTATGCTGGTCATAATGTTGGTGTTGGTGGGAGGACCATAAAATGGATTAAACTAGGTATTTCCTAAAATTATCACAACGATTGTGAGCAAAATCAAGCCATTTTTTATTAATCTATATCTGCCTTATTAAGCTAATCCAACACCTGAGTCCTAATCAGTCCTACTGTGCACTTTGTTTTAAGTCAGTACAAGTACTAAATGCTGTTAGATCTTGTAGGGTCTGGAGCAAGAGCCAACAGGATAAGCAAATGCAGGTCATTGGCTGTACCAAGGACAGGGATCCTCACACTGGTGACACCAACAGCTCACACTGACCCTACTATACAGATTTGAATTGTACTTTTAGAACTGTAACCCATCAGGCATTTTTAAAAAAGTTAAATGGAGCAATGGGAAAGATGCTACCATATGCACTATTAGAGTGTTATTGTGTTCCTGGTTGCAATTCTTAAGAAATAAGGTCTAGACAGTCAAAGGAGGAAAATAGATAGCACTACCCTTTACTGGTGTCACCCATTCTTCACCAGTGCTGGAGAAAACACACAGGATGCAAAGAAGGGTGTATAACTGTCTGGTACACTGTGCAGGGGAGTCTGGTTTTCAGTAAATGCAGGAGACTATACAGGTTGCAGGGCACGAGGTTTGGTTTTATTTAACACAGGCAGGGAAAAGGAAAATACTGAAGCAGAACAAAATACAGATAACGACTAGACACAGGAGCAAGAGATGAAAGGAGCCGAGAAGTAAACTAGATGCAAGGGAGAGACCGGAGAGGAACGGAGATGGACAGAACAGATAACTGGACTAGGAGGAAACTGAATAAACTAGACATAGGCTAAACACAGAGGGGCATGACATGAACTAAACATAGAAGGTACTTACTGATACACAGGTTATAAACAAAAAGGCAGATTGTAGGACATAGGGACAGATCGATAGAAGGTCTATGGTGGAAGTGGCAACAAAGGGCACTTTGTACAGGAGTCCTTATGAATGATGGAAGTCTTTGGGAGACACAAAAGTCCTTTAGGCAAAATGCAGGGATAATCCAAATAGCAAAAGAAGTCCAGATAAGCAAAGCAAGGGTCTTGATAAACCGGAGTCCGGTAGGGAGGGCAAAGGGGTCTGGAATCCAGGTACAGGCAGACGCACACCGCGTGCAACACAATGGTCAGACTGCAATGTTGAAGTGGGGAGCATTGGGTGTAGCCTCCCTATATGGAGCCTGGGCAGGTGAAGGATGATTAATCTAAGTGTTTTACAGATGGGAAACATTGGGCTGGAGGATCAAGGAACTGGATGAAGGAGAGGGCTAGATGGGAAACCTGGAATGGGACAAAACAGGTAAGGTGTAACTGGGTTACAGGATGGCCCAGACCCAGATCGGGCCTTTTGTTGCGAGGGACCTGACAAAAACAAATCGAAATAGTAAAGAACGCAGAGAGGACATTTACGTCCTATTTCTAACTTTTTTTACTCTGCAGTTTACCACTCTACTTTGCATCTGGCATCCAGTGCCTGTTTTCTTATGGATTTGCATTTCCGTCAGCATAGTTGAAGGACAAAGGATGGGGGAAACCAGTAATGGATAACGCAACACAAGAATTGACAAGCTGTTCCTCTATTTTCCCGCGAGTGCATGTCCAGGTCTTATTGCTCAAGAACTGCTACTATATACACCATTGTGGTTTTAGTAGTGTGTTGCAGGTTGCGTTTATCCCCTTACCATAAGCTTAATACTATTGACCATGACAGATAACTGGTAGAGGAACCTGGATGCAATTAAAACGAATCTTGAGATATTTTTTTTAATCTATGTTGTTTGCACACTATGATTGTGTTAAAGGTGAAAGTCTCCAAGTCAAGGTCACAGGCTCAGAAATAGATGATTGGGCCATCTCCAGTGTTTACAAGAATAACAGGGTTATTCAAAGAGAATGCAAAAGTCACCGCACGTCCGGTGACTTTTCATTCTCTTCAACTCTGATTTGGCGATCCCATTTCAGCGACCCTGCAATGTATTCAGCAAGCACCACAGGGCCGTCGTAGTGCAGAGAAAAGCTGCCGCAAACCTGCCGAACACTCAACGCAAAACCCGCAAAAACATCTGGATAAACCCCGAACACGCCAGAGAAATCCAAGCAGGAGCCGATCACAGCACAGAGCAGCTGCCAGAAAAACCCAACACCGCAGAGGAATGGGGGGGGGGGGGAACAATACGCTTGAATATTTGAAAAGTGAAACGCTGTTTGCAAAGAAACTACTGAACGAAAATGTCTGCAATTTACATATAAGATCCAATGAATGATAATAAAAAGGGCTGTTAAACAAAAAAGGAACAAAAATTTTCACAAAAAAATCCCGAAAAATGCCTAAAAGATCCTAAAAATAAAGAACATTTTTACAGCAGAATATTATAATCAACAGTTTATTAGATACTGAATTAAAATGGGAATATTTTTAACATTGAAGCCTATGGGATGCTCTGTTATAAACATGTTGCATGAAACCACCGAACAGCAGGGCAATTCGGCAACTTTTCACTGCTGGTTTGTGTTCTCTGAATAGACGAAGCATTGCTTCTCTATGGGGAGTTCACTGCCCTCGAACAGGCAACGAACAGGCACCGTATGTGCAGGCAATTCGCCAACATTTGGCGAACTGCCTGCTCTCTGAATAGCCGAATGACCAGGAAAGTTAACCGTACGCTGAATTTCAGTGTTCGGTCACCTTTCGACCCCAATTCGGAACTCTATGAATAACCCTGTATATGTGTTATATACATACTGCCCTATGAAGTTCTCTTTGGCACATTGCCTCGATTAGGGAGTCAGCAATTGCAGGCTCATAATCCTCGGTATAGCTACGTGGTTGAGACGCAAGTGCAACCACCGTATGTGAGAACTTGCAGTTAGGGAGGGTGATTAAACACCAGTATTTAGAATAATATCAATTCCTCTGACGAGGACAGATTCCCTTGTGCTTAGAAATAAAAACGAAACTTTTATTGAATACGATTAAAATAATCCCCTTAAATTAAAAAGATTGTTGTCCATAATTGACATAAATATCGATTATGCCTCAATTGTGCTTGATAATGGATTGTATCAGTAATTTGGTACAGCTAGTTGATGACTATACTTTAAATCATATCAAACGGTGCGTCCACCAGTTTACAAGTATTACTAACATCAATTAGTCACATCAGTGGCAATATACTTAAAATTATTGGGAACACAAATGGCAATATACTCAAATTTTATTGAGCAGAGGTGTGCACCAACCTTGATTGTACTCCTATGTAGATAGCTTGCATAAAATATTTGAGCATACAAAAGGTTCCACTAAATCTTGGAACACATTATTGCTAGTACTCATATATGACTAATTGATGTTAGTAATACTTGTAAACTGGTGGACGCACCGTTTACTATACTTTAAATCATACCAATCAACTAGCTGTACCAAATTATTGATACAATCCATTATCAAGCACAATGGAGGCATAATCGATATTTATGTCAATTATGGACAACAATCTTTATTTAATTTAAGGGTATTATTTTAATCATATTTCAATAAAAGTTTAGTTTTTAATTCTAAGCACAAGGGAATCTGTCCTCGTCAGAGGAATTGATATTATTCTTAACCACGTAAGTGGCATGCTTTCCTCAAATTAAATTAAAAAAAAAATACACAAAATATTAATAATACTGCACTATTATTTGCACAGGTTTTTTGTTTTTTTGAAGATACACAATCACAAGTCTTTGGAATTTACATACAAGCATTTTGAGAATCTTATATCCACATTTTTACCAAGGATCGTAAAATTGTCACTGAACAACAGAAGATTAGCTTTTTGCACTTTGGGAATTTCTCTTTTTCCATTTATATTTGCAGTAATTGGGAGAATTTATTGCCCGTTCTTCCCACTATTAACAATCTTGCATATACAGGTGCTTCTCAATAAATTAGAAGATTGTGAAAAAGTTCATTTATTTCATTAATTCAACTCAAAATTGAAAAACTTGTGTATTAAATAAATTCAATGCACACAGACTGAAGTGGTTTATATCTTTGGTTCTTTTGAGGATTTGGCTCACATTTAAAAAAAACTCACCAATTCTCTCTCTCAACAAATTAGAATACTTCACAAGACCAATAAGAATTTTTTTTTTGTGAATTGCCGGCCTTCTGGAAAGTCTGTTCATTTACTGTAAATGTACTCATGGAGCCCCAAGTATTGAATACATTTACAGTAAATGAACATACTTTCCAGAAGGCCAACAATTCACTAAAATGTTTTTTTATTGGTCTTATGAAGGATTCTAATTTGCTGAGATAGTGAATTGGTGGGTTTTTGTTAAATATGAGACAAATCATCATAAATTAAAAGAACCAAAGCCTTAAACTACCTCAGTCTGTGGGCATTGAATTTAATACGTTTAACAATTGGAGTTGAATTAATGAAATAAATTAACTTTTCCACATTCTAATTTATTGAGATGCACCTGTAATTTTTATCACAAGCCCACTAGTTGGCACTTACAAAAAAATAAAAAAACATCCGTATAAATAATGGTGTTAGGAATTATTCCCAATCATGTTGTCACCAATATCCATCAGGTTCACTTTAAAAAGTAACACAAAAGAGAGATAAGGCTCAAGAAACCACTCCACAGGGCATAACCCAACAATTACAAAAGGAAACAATTTGCACAAAGTGCAACAGGAGTGGTAATGTAATAAATTTTAATGGTAAATAAGCATCTAACAATGTAAAAAGGATTGAAAAAGTTAGTGGACAATGGCCCAAATGGGAGGATATTTGCTGTGCCAATTGATCATGTTGGAAAATTAATAAGCAAAGAGGCTACCTGTCTCAGTGGTAAAAGTCGCCCAAGGGGACAGAAATTTGTAATTAGTTAATGAAATAGTAGCGGAAGCTCAAGCCACCTACATACCCGATAGCAAGGTCCACTGTCTTAATAGTTAGAGTCACCCAAGGAGACAAATAAATTGCTGTAGTATAAATTAGTAGCAAAAGCGTATAAGTGGCTGCTGGTGGCTCACTATACCGCAATGGTGCAAGCCACCCAAAAGACCAATCAGAAGGCACAATAAGTAACAATGTAACCAAGGGTCAAAGTCCACCAGAAGTAGAAGTCAAAAATAGGACTGTTAAAAACAAGAGAAAGGCATGTCTCGACCGGTTTCGCCCAACCAGGGCTTAGTCTAGAGATACACTGCCCGCCCAAACTCTCCCTATAAATACCTCCAAGATCATGATTAGAAGTGCAGTCAGCTGGGAACCCTACTAATTTGTAAACGAAGCTGTCAGAAACGCATAATATAGAAACATAGAAAAATGTCGGCAGATAAGAACCTTTCGGCCCATCTAGTCTGCCCAATTACATGGATACTTGACCTGGATTTATCTTTTGTTTAGGATAGCCTTATGCCTATCCCATGCTTGCTTAAATTCAATTACTGTTTTGGCCTCTACCACTTCTACTGGAAGACTGTTCCATGTATCCACCACCCGCTCAGTAAAATAATGCTTCCTGATGTTACTTTTAAACCTTTGCCCCTCTAATCTAAGACTATTTCCTCTTGTTTTGCTATTTTGTTTCCTTTTAAATATACTCCCTTCCTCTACCTTGTGGATTCCCTTTACGTATTTAAATGTTTCTATCATATCTCCTCTGTCTCGTCTTTTTTCCAAGCTGTACATGTTAAGATCATTAAGCCTTTCTTGGTAACTTTTCTCCTTCAAGCCGTACACCATTTTAGTAGCCCTTCTCTGAACTCTCTCCAAGATGTCTATATCCTTCTGGAGATACGGTCTCCAGTACTGCACACAGTACTCCAAGTGAGGTCTCACCAGTGCTCTGTACAGTGGCATGAGCACTTCCCTTTTCCTACTGCAAATACCTCTCCCTACACAACCAAGCATTCTGCCAGCATTTCCTGCTGCTCTATTACATTGACTACTTACCCTTAGATCCTATGAAATAATGACCCCTAAATCCCTTTCCTCAGATGTTGAGGTTAGGACTGTATCAAATATTCTATATTCAGCCCTTGGGTTTTTACGTCCCAGGTGCATTATCTTGCACTTATCCACATTAAAACTCAATTGCCACAACTCCGACCATTTTTTTAGTTTACCTAAATCATTTGTCATTTGGCTGATCCCTCCAGGAACGTCAACCCTGTTGCAAATTTTTGTGTCATCAGCAAAAAGACATACTTTTCCATTAATACCTTCTGCAATATCACTAATAAAAATATTAAAAGAGAATGGGTCCAAGTACTGGCGCGAATAATCATGAGGCGCGAATAATCACGTGGCATCGGTGAACCAATAGTTGAGCAATTACTGATATCACAGTATCAGGAACCGCGGTAATTACGATAGAGACAAAACCCCGTTTGTGTTCGTAAAGCTAATTGCCGGGAACAGCTTCCTGATACAAAGCGAACATGTGGTACCAAAGAGCCAATGAGATAGCTTGTTGATAATATCCAAGCAACCGGAGACATGGTAATACTCACGGACCCTAGTAGCAATATTGTCAATAAAGGGGATCGCCGATAGCTGCCAGACACGCATAAACACATAGTAATAGATTGTATGGATAAACGGTCACTTAATGCTCCGATTGGTGAAAAAACCTGGGTACAAATAACGGCATATACAACAAAGACAAAGGGCTTATAAAGACAGCAGACATTAAATGTCAATTACCTATCACATAGCTGTCTTGATATAAATGGACTCCTTAACCCCAAAAAATGCCAGTGTTATACAGAGAAAAAAAAAAGGAATAATGTCCCAATAATAACCACGCTTATAATATAGAGAAAAAAATAATAAATAAAGACCCTTAAAAACACAGGGAGGGTGTAAAAAGGGCCCACATAACGCTGAGTGAGGAATGTATTAAAGGGATGGAGACACACGGGGGAGATGGGATAAAATACCGAAAGAAGAACGCTTAATGTGTAACCAATACAGAGAATAATAATAGTAGTACAGTAGCAATAATAATAATTCAATATAATACACATAAGGATAATTTTGGAAGACATTGCAATGAATATTCAGATATCAGATTTACGAACACAAACGGGGTTTTGTCTCTATCGTAATTACCGTGGTTCCTGTTACTGTGATATCAGTAATTGCTCAACTATTGGTTCACCGATGCCACGTGATTATTCGCGCCTCATATTATGCGTTTCTGACAGCTTCGTTTACAAATTAGTAGGGCTCCCAGCTGACTGCACTTCTAATCATGATCTTGGAGGTATTTATAGGGAGAGTTTGGGCGGGCAGTGTATCTCTAGACTAAGCCCTGGTTGGGCGAAACCGGTCGAGACATGCCTTTCTCTTGTTTTTAACAGTCCTATTTTTGACTTCTACTTCTGGTGGACTTTGACCCTTGGTTACATTGTTACTTATTGTGCCTTCTGATTGGTCTTTTGGGTGGCTTGCACCATTGCGGTATAGTGAGCCACCAGCAGCCACTTATACGCTTTTGCTACTAATTTATACTACAGCAATTTATTTGTCTCCTTGGGTGACTCACTATTAAGACAGTGGACCTTGCTATCGGGTATGTAGGTGGCTTGAACCACCGAGGTATAGTGAGCTTCCGCTACTATTTCATTAACTAATTACAAGTTTCTGTCCCCTTGGGCGACTTTTACCACTGAGACAGGTAGCCTCTTTGCTTATTAATTTTCCAACATGATCAATTGGTACAGCAAATATCCTCCCATTTGGGCCATTGTCCACTAACTTTTTCAATCCTTTTTACATTGTTAGATGCTTATTTACCATTAAAATTAATTTATTACATTACCACTCCTGTTGCACTTTGTGCAAATTGTTCACTTTAAAAAGTGACACTCGCATCAAAATAAAAAAAAAAAAATTGAATGATCTTGTTCATTTTATGTTGACAATAGCTTACGTGTGCTTGAAGTAAAAAAAAAAATTTTTTAACTATTCATGCGTCACTGGGTGCATCCATTTTGTGATATTTTGTGTTGTAAACAACCCACTCTCCACAATAGCTTTACATCACTCACTTGCTCCTCACTGTGTGACACTCAGCATAGAATGGAGTAAATGGGTCAATCACAGACTCATTGTCTTGTGTGGGATGTATTCAAAGGACATCACCAGGGGGTAGATTAGAGGTCTTAAACTCCCCGTCTAATTCAGCTGCCATTTCTTATCTCAAGTAGCCTAGAGAACAATAGCCCCCTGCAGTGTTATGTAAACATTTCCTCCTACACCTCATTAACTGTTTAACCACAGAGTAAAACCTTTGCTCAGATTTCAACAAATGTTGCATCATGGGAAAAATCCACAAAAAAATGGAAACTGGAGATACATATTTTTTTTCTTCATTTTTACATGCAATTACTTCTAAGAAAAAAAACAGCATGTGTCTAAAGTGGTTTTATTTGTAATGCACAAGTAATCTATTTACAGTTTATGTAAGTGGTAGTGTCCCTTTAGGCTACTGTCAGACAAATGCATTCTGAGCACATTGTGCGTCCGTGCACAACTAACGAACTTTCTGACTGATGATACGGTCATCGGACCACACGGTCTGTTTTTTTTGACTGATGTAGATGGGAAATAAAATTAGTATGTAAAATGAAAAAATTTATACACGATATGAAAAACCATTTTGTCTGTCAAAAATGCTGGACGTCAAAAATGCTGGACGTCAAAAATACAGTCCGCCTGACTACGTTCCATCACTCACACACAAAGCTACGCGGACGTGGCACACTCTGTGCGTCCTTCCTAGCGGTTTGACGTTTTTGCCTAAATTGCGTCCTGTGCCACGTGCGTTGTGCATCCTCACTTCTGTGCAGACGTACTTTGTGTGTGGGTCTCTATTGATCATAATTTTATGCCACGACGGACATTAAAATGTGCGGCAACACGGACGTGATCACTGTCTGACACGGGCCTTAATGCTCACAATACATACAGCATTAAATGAAAAAAGCAAGGAGCAATGAGTAGCACAGCTCTGTTGCTACAGTGTGACATAATGTATGCAAGTTACCTTGTCATTTTCAAGAGTCTCAACATGGATCCCTCTTTGATATCTAAAAATAAAAATGTTTTAATGCATCTCAGTCAGTGGTGTTTTAAAGACAAAACATTGCAAAAGGTTAACTTTATACAATTATATCTAGAGTACTATTGCATTCCTTTAGAACAGCCATAACTACTGTTGAATACTGCAACCGAAGTAAACTGCATAAAAGTCAGAGCTTGTGCGGTCATAAGTCAGACATATGAACCTCTGGATCAACCACAGGATTTAAATATTCTACAGATAGTGAGTAAAAGCTTTTTTTCCAGGGGCCATTGGCACTAAAAATAATTTTTTCATTACAAATCTGGGTGTGGGGGGGGGGCGTGGTTTCGCTGCAGACTAAGATGGTTGCATAATCTCCCAGAGTGCAGCTCCCCTCTGTCAAAGAGAACATTATCACAGCGTCTTGGTGATGGGGTAGTTATCTGGTGACTTCCAGACACCCCGCAAGCAGCACAAGCTTGCCACTGGACCCTTGGAAGACTACCTACAGCCGTGTCAACCATCTGACACAGAGGCAGTCTGTATTGCAAAACTGGACAAGATGGCAGCCCCCTCGCGCAACGTGGCTCCGGACCCGCTGCAGGCCATCTGGAGAAGCTGGTGACAGCGCTACCCACAAAAACAGATCTATCCACCATGGTGAAAGACTTTCAGGAGTCTTACTAGTCTGTAGGCCTTGAAAGACAACCTCTGACGTCAAACGTCGCTTAGGCAATTTGTACATAATCGGAGAGATGGCACAGAGTTCTGGGTTTACAGACAGTGAGCCCCGGGTGATATTCTTAGTGGCATCTGTCAAGATTCTGGATGATCTGGCAGTCACTTCCATGAAACTAAACAGTGCTCACTGCGGTCTACGCCCGGTCCGCACCCCTTTGGTCGTGATCGGTCAGGTCACAAGTTTTCACATTAAAGACCAGATCATGCTCAAAAAGGAGTGAGTGACAGCAGTGTAGACGGTCGCAAGCTAGAATTTTACCAGGATCTCTCCCCTTTCACACTTGTTGCGAGGAAGGCATTTCAATCAGTTTGCATATAGATTGAGGTTCCCGTTTGCTCTACAAGTCCAGAGACACAATGATACCCTACAAGTCTAAGAGACACCCCAAATGTAAGGAGAGGTGAGATCGTTAACGTTTTGAGACTATTGTGTTGCATTGTATTCCTCGGCACCGATGACACTGCCGTACCTTAAATCAGGCTATTTTAGGTTGACTAGATCGGAAATGTCAAGAAGCGTATCTCTGTGGAAGAACTGCTAGCGGAGTTGAAAAGAAAAAAAAAAAAAAATATGGGAAGAATTGGGCCTGACTAGCTCCCTCCCGAATATTATAAAAGATGGTTCAAGGATTAAATACACACGCCATCTTCGCCGATGTTCCAGAGCAGCTGAACGCAGTTGGAGGAAGTCACACTTCCGCTGACTTCCTCCACTACAAATTCATGCTAGTTCCTACAGTCTCGCTTTATAAACAAACTTGCTTCTCATCCTTTTCCCATGATTCCATGCGTCTGTTTCATACTGTCAATCTGTTAATGCGCCCCGCTTCCACTCAACCCTCCACAGACCTCAATGATGTTAGCTTTGCTAACTTCTTCACCGGTAAGATCACTAAACTTAGACTAGATATTTCTTCACTGCCTTCCTCTAACCATTCTACCCCACCAATTCCCTCACTCCCTGCCTCCTCTTCTACTAGGTTTTCCTTTTCTCCGGTCTCAGAGGAGGTCTCCGCAGTTCTCATGTCCTCCTGTCCGACCACCTGTCCACTTGATCCCATTCCCTCACACAGTCTGTTTTACCAGTCGCCGCCCATACTTTGACTCATATTTTTAACTTCTCCCTATCCTCTTGAGCCTTCCCCTCTGCTTTCAAACATGTGCGGATCGCCACCATTATAAAAAAAAAAAAAAAAGCCATCTCTTGATCCTACCTGCGTCTCGAACTACCGTCCCATCTCTCTGCTCCCCTTTGCCTCCAAAATCCTAGAACGCCTGGTCTATAACCAGCGCACCAGTTTTCTTGCTGCTAACTCTATTCGATCCACTCCAGCTTTCGCTCCCAGCACTCTAGTGAGACTGCTCTGACTAAGGTGACCAATGATTTAGCTGCCGCTAAAACCAAAGGTCACTTCTCCCACATTCTTCTGGACTTTTCTGCTGCAGTTGACATTGTTGAACACCCTCTTTTGCTTCTCACACTGTGCCAGCTTGGCCTCAGTGATGCCACCGTCTCCTGGTTCTCTTCCCATCTCTAACAAAGATACGGCATAAGAAAAACAATAAACATCCCCAAATAAGGGGGGGTCTCAGCGATATATATATATATATATATATATAATCAGATAAAAGGGGAGGGGGTGGGGTAATGCAAAGGTCTAGGTGATCCCCAGCCGGGGATCTTCGGCATCATAGTCATCAGGAACTCTTATAAAAAGGGGAGGGTACACATAAAAGGTAGTTAGACACCTCGAAAGAAAGATACTCTGCTCGTGAGAAAAAGAGGGGGGGACTGGGCGGGGGAGAAAAAGAGGGGGGGACTGGGCGGGGGAGAAAAAAAAATTCCTCAGAAATGGTCTACTTCGTCTCTGAATGCAGGGGTAGGGGAAAATAACTGGAGAGAAACTTCTGTAAACAGGGAGACTCAGAAATCAAGGCTAGAGATTTCCAAAAAGGGAAACCGAAGAGCCACACACACGAGACAACTGGTGCAGAAAACATGAAGGACCGCAAAACGTGTCACTGAGTCACAGGGAAACAACAACTCAACAGTGGGGGAACAGTATCCCAACAAAAACGTGACATCAGAATCAGATCTGGAAAAAAGGTAATCAACCAGGTGAAGTGTCTGCCGGTTCCAAGGGGAGTCCCGCTCCTGCCAGTATCGGCCAGGCCTCAGCTGGGTCGGAGATAACAAGGGGTATCACTTCGTATGTCACTACAAGAGATCTGGCCAGTCCCCATCGATAGTTGACCTGACGGAGAAAAGCTGTCACAGGGTCAAGAATGGTAGGTCAGCGACGTTACTTCAAATTGCACCGTTGCCCGAGCTGCCAGGGTAGACATAATCCGCGTCTTCACAGCGATGTCTTTAGTAACTACAATGACATCTCTCGGGGCACTCTGGGGGGGGCCATCGCAGCCTTACAGAACCAGAACACTGAACTGAACATGCCCGTCTCATCAGAAGAAGACCCCGATATCTGGTGTGTCAATCGGGTCACATAAGGGAGTAGCTCCAACAGGGGCACAGATCCGCGACCCCCCTAACCCGAATGTTTCGCCTGCGGTGTCTGGATTCATGGGTTTCCACTGGACGAGTCAGGAGGTCAACCTGGTCTCTCAGTGCGCCCATCTGAGATGAAAGGACAGATTGCTCCGCTACCACATCTGCAGACCGTTCCTGAACCGCCACCACTAGGGAGCGTAGCTCCTCCACTTCAGATCGTACCCCAGACAGCGCAGCAGACCACGTAGACCTAATCTCAGCCAGAAAACTTCGGTAATCGCCCATTGTAGTTGGTCGCGCGTCATCTGTCACTGCGAAAGAAGTGGCATCAGAATCAGGGGGAGCCAAAATTGAGTAATTACCTGAGGGAGACCCCAATCTTCCAGTAGCACCCTGCGTCTGCTGCTCCAGATGCTACTGAGAGACAACCCTGGGGCTGCGGCGACGCATTTTTCCCGCCAGGAAGGAGCAGGCCATCCTCAGAGCCTCCCTGCGAAGTTATGGAGGGAGTCTCCAGGGCCTCCTGAGACCTCGCCGCCTGGGCACTCCGTTTCTTCTGGGCCCTTTTCTTCGCAGCTGGGCCCAGTGTCACCCGGCCACCCTCTCGGTGGGCCTGATCCAGCCAGTTTACAGCAGTCCCACTTCCCAGGGACCACGCGAGTTCGTCATCTTCCGAGGAGCTGAAGCCTGGGGGTAAGGTGGGCAAACCTGCCACAGCATATCTGCCTCCCAGATAGCTTGCTGGTGCCGACAAGGGGTCTCCGATTCGCCTCCTGGTCCCATGTTCTTCTTACCCATCCTTCAGGGGTAGGCAATCTGTCCGTGGCCACTTCCGCACCGAGCATCAGGAAAATCCCCGGTATGAGTAGGCCGCAGTAGGCCCGAATCCTGCTGGAGCTGAAACACGCCAGCAAACGATCGGGGAACCGCAACTCCGGGTGCCCCAGCGTGTCAAAGGGTCCTTGGTAGGGGTCAACCGATATCGGTACCACCGATATTAGGGGCCAATATTCAGTATTTTCCAGGTTATCGGCATCGGGCTGTTTCACTGCCGATGTGCCGATAACTGAGAAGCTACGATCTCTGAGCATGCGTCAGATCCCGGCACTTCCGCACTCTGGCCGGCAATGATGAGGTCACCTCGAGGTCTCCCCCTTCCACCGGCTCGAACACCGTAAGAAACAGAAGGGGAGGAAGCACATTTAATTGTAATAAAAACAAACAGGATGGTCGGACTGATTTACGGAGGGTCCGCTGCGCTCTGTTGTGCTCCTCCCCTGCTCTCGCTCTCCCTGTCTGCTCCTTCACGCTGTGCTACCTGCCAGTCTGTAAAGCGCCCCATCCCACTTCAGACTGGCTGCATAGGAGTATAAATCTTGCTCAACTCTACTGACCTCACCGAGATTAAATAAATGCCTCAACTAGTACACGGCACCCTTTATCTGCCAGCCGTTTAGTTTTGTCTTGGCAGGTGCAGGGATTTGAGCTTACATTAGGGAAAATTCGATTTCTGACCCCAGGAGCTTACAATCAGCTTTCTAGGGAGCTACCTGGGGACAGGGAACTGAGTTTGCAGATTGTGTTTTTAGCAATGATAGAAGCCACAGTTTGGGTTTTAGTGGTCCTGGGCTACCCGACTGCCAGCTTGTGTGTCACGGCACGGTGCATAAAAGTTTGCTATAAAGTAGTGCTGCACTTTTTACAAAGGAGGGGGAACAGATTTGCATCTTCCTGGGTCTCTGAACCAGCAGTGGATTCTAGAGATTCTGTTTACTGTGCGCCAATAAGTGCAGAATATGCCCCGTGCACAAATCCTGCAAACATCGGACTCCTGCTGCAAACACCTCTGCAGCCACCATAGCGGAGCCTGACAAGAGTCGAGGCAATACCTAGGAGCCAGGCCAGGCATGCTTTGCATAGAATAAACCTGAAATTTATGAACCGCATAGCAGCAAGGACAGCCAACAGGAAGAATGGTTTAGTGAATAAACCCCTTAAATGAATTGTAAGCTCCTGTGAGCCAGACCCTCTGCTCCTCTAGATTGTAAACTCCTGTGAGCCGAGCGGCTGGGACCAGCATTTTACAGATCATCACTTCTATAGCAGCAGGTTCCGCAGCGCAGTACAACGAGGAGCGGGGAAACAAAATAAATAAAAGGCCTCAAATAGTCCCTTTATCGGCCCAAAAAATGCGATGTAAAGCTTTCCATGCCCCTCACTGGAAATCTATTTGCATTGCAGGTTGCTTTGTTGTACCAAAAAAGAAAAAAAGCTGGAGCTTCTGAAAGAAAAATGGGGTGGTTGCGATTTCTTAACCCATCACACTTTTTTCAAGCACTTTATTTCTCTCAGATGTTATGTTTCCAATTTTGACACCAGATTTATGTAGAGATTGGGATTCTCCCCCCCCCCCCTTTAGAAAATTTTTAATGTACAGAATATCGGCACCCGATATCGGTTATCGGCCTGAAAGGTAGCCGATTATCGGTAGCGGCACCCAAAAAGTGATATCGGTCTATCCCTAGTCCTTGGTTCCTCAAAAATATAATGCCGGATGAGAGGGTCACAAATAAAATCAGCAGTTAAAGCCAGATATCGGCAGAGCTCCACCGGCATGCGACTGCTCTCCAAATAAAAGCCTTTTAAATGGTATGTATATTTGTATTCTGTCTCTCCCATTGTACAGCGCTAAGGAATCTGTTGGCGCTATATATATATACTTATAACTAACTGATATACTGCTTCCCCATCTGGCTGCTTCTATTAAACCGGATTGTGTCCCTGCCGGAAATCATTTTGGAATTCGAGTCCTATGGAGCACTCTTGATCCTTCAAATTAACACGACGAAGTTAGAAATACTTAACATTTTGGTACCTAACCATGACAACTCTGACGCACTAAACCTTTTACATGGTGCCAAAGTAATATGAAATACCTGGGAATTTGACGATCATAGACCCTTCGCAACTAAGTGATGCAATTCCCCCCCCCCCCAGTGGACTAACCCAAGGAGAGATGGATAACTAGTCGACTAGGAAGGTGTTGTGGTTTGGGAGTCTGAAAATGAATATTTTGCCAAGACTCTTGTATCCGTTTCAGACTATACCGGTTAAATTGCAAACAGTGTTTCTAGACCAGATCAGGAAAGCCTCCCGTTTCATCTGGGAAAATTCGACCACAGGATAAGTTACGCACTCTCGTGAGGTCGAAGATCACAGGAGGGGCATCACTCCCTGGTGTCTGCAAATATCATCTTGGGACCCACATTTTGAGAACTGGAGTGGTCCACCAGGGGGGGGGGGTTCTATGGTAGGACTTGGAAGCGGTGTTCTTATCTGCCCCCCTATGGGCCTTACTGTTGGTAGCCAGAGCCCATTGACCCCCCCCCCCCCCCCAAGACCAATCCTCGTCACTGCAACTGTTCACCACTGGGACTCTGGTTAAAACCTACAAGCTCTCCTCTTTCCCTTCACCACTTTTGCACCATGGGAGAGAATACAATGCTGCCGGCAAGACAGCACCAGCCAGATTCCTGAACTCTACCAGACCCAGGGTTTTTGATCTGGTACATAGAAAATGTCAGCAGATAAGAACCTTTCGGCCCATCTAGTCTGCCCAATTACATGGATACTTTACCTGGATTTATCTTTTGTTTAGGATAGCCTTATGCCTATCCCATGCCTGCTTAAATTCAATCACTGTTTTGTCCTCTACCACTTCAACTGGAAGGCTGTTCCATGTATCCACCAGTCTCTCAGTAAAATAATGCTTCCTGATGTTACTTTTAAACCTTTGCCCCTCTAATCTAAGACTATGTCCTCTTGTTTTGCTACTTTGTTTCCTTTTAAATATACTCACTCTACCTTGTGGATTCCCTTTACGTATTTAAATGTTTCTATCATATCTCCTCGTCTCGTCTTTTTTCCAAGCTATACCAGGAGAAAGGAAAGGAAACCGGGCTTCGGAAGCTCTTACACAATTCACCAACTTCAAACAGTGGCGGAAAGAAAACACAGGGCGAAGTGATAGATTTTTTAAAAATACAGATTTTTACATTAATGTTCCTGAATTTTTCTTGGAAATCTCACGTCAAAGTTTCCGATATTAATAGTGATGTCACGTCTGTTTGTGCACTTCATATGCGTCGGTGACGGTGTCGTCCAAGAGTCCCCATCTCTGTCACATTGTGTTACAGTCCCGGTTTCCCAGAGGGGTGAAAAGGAAAGTGAAGACTCCTAGCACGACCAGATGACGGCTGTAAGTTTATTCTGCGGAACGTTTTGAGTCTAGCTCTCGAGGGTCGGGTTTCCTTGGAGGAACGGATACTTATGTTTGACTCGATGGCAGCTCTTCGCGCGCAGGTGTTAGTCACTCTTTACAATATGGTTGAAGGTCGGAATAACTGCACGGCTGAACGCAACACTTTTCCACTATTCCTTTCCTACGTGTCTTTCGGTTTGCACGCTGTGCTCCAGGGAGATACGCAGATGTGAACCTCTTAGATGTCCCTGGAAGAATCCTTTGCACACGGAAGTAAGAACCTCCAAAAGCTCTAATCTGCACTGGCGATGGGTGGCGGCCACGTCTGTCCTCGTTATGTAGGACAGCAAGATGAGAAGTAGAATTGCCCTTGCTTGTAGTACCTTAGCCATACTGGTGAATCAGGAAAACCTGTACGGGATGTGTCCGCCTACTTTGTAGAAAGATGCGGTGTCCTCCTCAAGGTGTAATGTGTATGCTTCTCTTAAGCCACCCTGGGAGCCCTTGCTAGATGAAACCCCTCCCCCTTCAGATTTCTCTCAGGGACTCACCACTTCGAGAGACCACACCTCATTTGTGCACTTACGCCTGGCTACAACCACACTCTCCCATGGGATCTCAGCCCTCTCTACGCTCATGAATGCCGCAATGAATATCGAATCGCCCGCCTTTGAGAAATCATGGGAGCGAATGCTGGAAACAGATTTGAAAAGAGGTCATTCTCGCAACAAGGTTAGCTTAAATTTTACTGCATGCCTTTATCAGTCCTGCTGCATCTAAAGTGGCAGAACTGACCCTGCAAATTTTCTCTGGCATCCTGAGAAGGAATGTGGGCCGACTGTGCAGCAAGGGTAGGCGCCTAATCTCATCTGAATGACAACCAGGAAGATCTCATATTAGAGTTTAGACACAGTGCAAGCAGGGAAAAGGTTTTTCTGCTACACGCTTACTGTGGCTCTACCACATGTCCAATGAAATCCATCACAGTGTGGGCTATTAAAGTTGCAAGCCAAAAACAAAAAACACTATCAGTACCGTATAGTCCAAGACATCATTCGTATGTGATCCACTCTGACAGTATATTACAGAAAGAACTACTGTGCATTACATGAACAGAGTATTGCACAGCCAGTATGTACGGAATATGCACAGGGCATACTAATCTCACAAGTTTATGCATCAAAGGACCTAGTCTTTGATCTTCAAATCAAATTATGGGACAGGAAGTCTCTCTCAAATTTGATTTAACCATACAGGCACTACATACAATTAAAAAGGTTGATGGCAGAATCCCCTTTTCAATAACCACTGCAAAGCAAAATTGTTTTGGTTCTCCAAGTGGTCTATAATAAAGACAGACTTTTGCTTAGATGTTGACACGGCCAAGAAAATCTAGATTTTCGGTTTGTATAAATGTCAATAAAAATCTCCTTACTTCCAATTCAATGTCTGGTAGATAAGCTTTCGTTGGTATCTAGGAAAAAGAAATTAAGAAAAACTTGTTTATGTAACAATGGTCTGCAAATTACAGCTATAACCCAGTATAGAGTACGAATTGTCAAAAATATTATACATTCTTCGAAAAGGTTTCTGCTGCCGTTTGGCATTAACCATTCTCCAAAAAAAAATTTTAAAAAAAAATATAATACTAACCCAGTAGATGGCTGCAAGTCCAAGCTTCTTTTCTCTTCACTTTCTAAAAGATCTTCTACGCTTTCACTGGAACAAAAATTACTTCAATTACCCATAAAGAACATTTTACAAAAGGGAGAAAGACACAGAAAGCAGGGGATAAATATTAAAACAAAAAATAAAGAAAAAAGGAAAAGGATGCACTTCTAAATTTTAAGTGCTCCAAATAGCTGTCCAGAGGTTTTGGAACTACATTTCCATTGATGCTTAGTCAGCCTGAATTGTGGTCTACTACAATCACCAGATGTACATTTTAGAGATATTTGGGAAACTGAAGTTTCTACTATGGAAAATTAGTTAGCCTTGTCTATAAAAAGTTGGAAACCTAAGAGATACTTACACAATTTTATCAATAAAAGATTTATGTTCCTCTGGTATGTTTACAGGTGTCTTTGGGGCATTTGATATGTAGGATAGTGAACTTGCGCCATTTGCTTGGGAACGCTTCTCTTCATATTGATCTCGCAACTGTCTTTCCTCCTCTTGATTCAAATATGGAATTCCTAATGAAATATAAAATAATTTGCAGAGGTCTTTGAGTGGGCAAAAAAGCATGAGATGCTTTGACATTTGTAGGCAAACTTACCATTACGAAAAACTTTATTAAAATCAAAGCCTTGGTTAGCCAGAAAGTCTATACTTGAGCTCTGAAAATGGAAGGGGGGGGGGGGGGAAAGAGACAAAAAGTTTACAAATGATTAAATTCAGATGTTCATTAGTGGCTCTCCAAACAATATGGAAGGAAAATTGAAAGTAAATAGAGAAAACAAAAACGCATCCATATAGGTTGTACAAATTTGTATTATATAGGGCTGTTTGTGGACATTCATAAACCGGTCTATTCACGAAAAGGTGACATGGAGAATTGGTAGAAGAGAACAATCTAGACCAAATGGGAGAATTTTTCTGGTTTTGCTACTTTGACCTAGAATTTCTCACTTCTCCAGTCAATTCTCCTGATCGTCACCATTATTGAATAGACCCGAAAGTGGGTTTGTAACCCCTCCTCCCCAGAGACCGTGAACATAGATATTGTTATGAATTCCTGTGTCGTGATAACATCAAAAATCCATATAATTGTCGTGGCCACCAAAAAGGCGTCACTGAACAACAAAACATCTTTTTCTTTGTCTCCCGAGAGAGAAAAAGAATCTGTTTTAGCAGGATGTGACATAAGTTAGCTACCCCCTCCCAGGAAGGTCACTTAACCACTCATGAGTCATTAGGACTCCCTCATTGCACAGCTCATGGACCGCGAAGCTAACTGTGGCAGTTCACAGACCCGTTGAGTCCTTCGGTGCCATATTATTGGCGCGTAAGGCAGGCGACATTGGATGATGGGCAGGGAGCGGAATCCGTGATACCGCGGCATGTGACTGCTCACGCCTGCAGGGGGGATCCAGCGCAGGGATTATGTTGCCTTGCCTAAGAAGTGTGGCTGCCCTCTTAAAAAATAAGCAGCCACACAGCACCAGCTGTCAGCACACTAGAGCCATCGCCCTGACCCCTCATTTTGTCACCTGGAACAAGCAGCCTGCCAGCCAGACCAGTTTCTTATGTTTCTGTCAGCCTTTATTGCTTACTGAGTAAATTCATTGGAACTAAATCACTGTGCGCAATTCTAGATCCTATGCTATCGGCTGGTGTACATTTTAAATCTCATTTGCCACAGACATGCACCATTAAAAAAGTTAGAGCAAATGTTTAGACAAAACAAAACACAATGATGTAACTGGATCTATAAAACATTTCATGCGGCACAGAACAATGTCAGACATGGCATTTAAATAGGAAGAACATTTGAGATCATGAAAACAATACCTGACAAACAAACTTCTTGTCTGTGGAATTTCTGTTAAACGGCTTTGGAAAAATATAAAAATTAAATGATTTCATCAAATATCTGCAACGTAAAAGATAAAAAAAAAGAAACCATAAGTGAACAATAGGGTGCCAAAAAAAAAAAAAAAAAAAAAAGGAGGAGGAGGCACATACCTGGCTTCTGTGTTGTCATAACTAAAAGTGCATAAGCCAAACTGAAACAGTAGAAAGTCCATTGAGTGCTGCAAGAAGTAAAATTAAAAGCAAATTAGTGTCACACACCCAACACTGCAGTGATTGAACAGGTTGATAAAGTTGCTTTATTGCCAAGATCAAGACAGCTCTATATAGAATATAAGCATTTATTGTATAAACCAACATCCTTTGCAGCCAATTTTAAAAACGAATAGTACACTTAAAATAAAAAAGACAAAAGAGCAAGAACATCTCAAGAGCTCATTTGGATATCAGCTTTGTAAGTTACATACAACTTCAAACTCACCTTCCTCAGCTTCTGGTACCTTTCTTCTGGTGTGTCAAAACCATTTGTTAAAGTGCTAACAGAAGGACCATCACTAATTCCTAGGGGAAGAAAGAAGAAGATTAAGAGTAATTATTTTTACACTGCCCATGTGGGGAAACCTGGAATTTCACCTTAGATCGTCCACCCTTTACTACATTGTTCTACAATTAAACGGTTCTTTTCATAAAAGATTGCCATCAACGTTGACCCTGCCATTACGATCATGACTGGAGAAGCTATGCATAACAGCTCCTGCCACTAAGTGGACGTGCCGAAAGCCACCCCCGTTGAAATGCTAGACGCGCGTTGGATAGGGCTACAAAGCATGATCCTCCATAGGAGGATCAATCCTTGCAGTGCTAAGCGCACTAACTGCGCTCACCGAGGCGGCCGGACGGGCATCGAGTGGAAGGAACATCCACTCTCATGGACGCTCCTTACGCTCGTCTGACCCCGGCATTAGAAGAAAATTTTTAAGGACAAATAGACTGGACTACCATTTTAGTCACAGTACAAGGTTGTTATTTATTAAGACGTCCACAGCCCTGAATAACAAAGCATGGAAAATCATAGAAAGCACGGTTTTACAGAAATATTAAGATTGCTACTGCAAAAGAAATAAAAATACAAATACAGGATAGGCAGGCACCCCAATCTGGAATTCTAAAAAAAGTCATAAAATTTCTGATAATTTCACACTAGAGACGCAGCTCTGAGCAGCATGTCCACCAAGAAAGACTGAACAGCGCTCCCAGCGTGTGTACATGCTGGTGCTGCAGCAGGAAGGAGGTTCCCGCTACAAGTACTCAGGTAGGCGTCAGATGAGGGTATTTGAAGAGCGGAAGGAACGTCCATGAGAGTGGACGTTCCTTCCACTCGACGCCCGTCTGGCCACCTTGCTGAGTGCACTTAATGCGCTCAGCGCCGCAAGGCTCGATCCTCCTATGGAAGATCGCGATTTGCAGCTCCGTCAACGCGCGTCCTAGCGCTTTGACGGAGAGGGCTGCTGCATGGGCACAGTGCACGTGCAACAGCACGTGGCTGGCCCCGTCGCAGCTTCTCAATGCTGCGACGGTGGCCAGAAGGCACATCAGTAAGGGCGTAACCAGTCTCCTTTGTCGTCAATAACCAGTCGCCTTTGGCTAGCCCATCTGCCAGTCTATATACTTTGTATTCTGTACGGTTTAACCCAGCCAAGATAACAGACTGGCGTTAGCCTAGAGTCATGTATGCCTAGGCACATTGAATGCTCTCGAGCGGGATTCTCCCACCTACAGTTCTCTGTGTTTAACTTGTATGTAGGGTTGCACCGATACCGATACTAGTATCGATATCGGTGCCGATACCGGGTACTGCAGGAGTACTTGGTACTCGTGCAGTACCCCCGATATTTTTTTCCGATACCGGAAGCCGGCATTGAGCCGGCTTGCCGGCATCCTAGGGGCTGCGGCGGCTGTCCGAATGCTCTATCGGCATTCGGACAGGCCCTGCAGCTGCTCATCTAACTTTGTTTAATACTTACCTTCCTTCAGCGACGCCGAGAAAGTCTTCGTGCGCGCGCGCGCGCTCGCGCTCGCTCGCTCCTTGGAAGGACCCCAGCCGCGTCCACGTGGGACCATGTGATCGCGGCTGGGGTCCTTCCAACGAGCACGCGCGCGGAAACTTTCCCGGCGTCGCTGAAGGAAGGTAAGTATTAAACAAAGTGAGCAGCTGCAGGGCCTGTCCGAATGCCGATAGGCCCTGCAGCTGCTCTCCGCTCATACTTACCTTCCTTCAGCGACGCCGGGAAAGTTTCCGCGCGCGTGCTCGTTGGAAGGACCCCAGCCGCGATCACATGGTCCCACGTGGACGCGGCTGGTGTCCTTCCAAGGAGCGCGCGCGCGCGAAGACTTTACCGGCGGCGCTGAAGGAAGGTAAGTATGAGCGGAGAGTGGGGGGGGATCCATGAGCTGGGGGGGCATATCCATGAGCTGGGGGGGCATATCCCTGAGCTGGGGGGGCATATCCATGAGCTGGGGGGGCATATCCATGAGCTGGGGGGGGCATATCCATGAGCTGGGGGGGGGCATATCCATGAGCTGGGGGGGGCATATCCATGAGCTGGGGGGGCATATCCATGAGCAGGGGGGGCATATCCATGAGAGGGGGGGGGCATATCCATGAGCGGGGGGGGCATATCCATGAGCTGGGGGGGCATATCCATGAGCTGGGGGGGCATATCCATGAGCTGGGGGGGCATATCCATGAGCTGGGGGGGCATATCCATGAGCTGGGGGGGCATATCCATGAGCTGGGGGGGCATATCCATGAGCTGGGGGGGCATATCCATGAGCTGGGGGGGCATATCCATGAGCAGGGGGGGCATATCCATGAGCAGGGGGGGCATATCCATGAGCAGGGGGGCAATTATCCATGAGCTGGGGGGCAATTATCCATGAGCTGGGGGGCAATTATCCATGAGCTGGGGTCAGGATATCCATGAGCTGGGGCAAATCCATGAGACCTGGGGGCTTTATAGGAGGTCTGTTCTTATTGGAAAGCGTCACATGACATAAAATAAAAGTATCGGTAATTGGTATCGGTGAGTACTTGAACAAAAGTATCTGTACTCGGTCTTAAAAAAGTGGTATCGGTGCATCCCTACTTGTATGTATATTTGTTATTCTGTGTCCCCCATTGTATAGAGCTATGGAACTTGTTAGCACTTTATAAATACTTGTAACTAACATAATGCAAAGGCAGAAGAGCATGCCTACCACAGTGGGAGCAAACCTGTTGTTTGGTAATCCTCTGGGTGCTCCACTAAGGGGGTCTCTGTCCCGTACCAGATTTTCACAGAACCTATGGGATCTTTATTCAGTGCCCCATGGCTAAAATTGCGATGTTTCAGCTCTAGGCCTTGGTCATGCATATTCCACCTTCTCACTACTACTCTTATATACAATAAAAACAATCCAAAGTTGGTAGGTGCAGTTGCAATAGTTAAGTATATAACAGTCTTAAAGGGACACTCTACTCAAAAAAAATCACCCCCCCCCCGTTTTTTTATCCTAACCTATCCCTATTCCCTTAATAAATCTTTAGTTTTTAATTAATTTTTTTTGTAACTGTAATACTTACCCTAAAATCCACTTCTTTCCAGCTGTGTCTTTTTTTTTTATATACACTCACCTCCCTCCTCTTCCGCTCCCGTCCGTCTTGATGCTTCTTGGCTTCTGGTTTACGTGAGAAGCGTGCATCTCACATAAGCCAGCCAATCGGCAGGCTTCCTCCCGGCTCCCTCTGAGGATTAGTGTTGCGCGCAAGAGGATGCCCTCTTGCCTAACCCTCAGAGGGAGCCGCCAGCTTCTGCTGTGAGTTGGAGACGTCATCGCGCCGAAAGCACGATGCGTCTCCTACTCGGCAAAAGTCGGCAGAAGCGGGAAATATGATTCCCGCTCTGCTGACTGACAGCTGGGAGGGCGGAGTAAACTCCTCCGCCTCTCTCAGCTGTTTTCAGCTTTTTCAGCTGAACTGCCGAGCGGAGGGAGGGGAGACAGAGGGCATCATGACCACCTAAAATAGCTTAGGTGGTCATGTTGCCTAGAGTGTCCCTTTAACATTGAGTGATTACATTATAGCAAGTAGATATCTCGTTCAAAGCATACAACTACAATACCTCACCGGAACATGTATAAAATCAATACCAGCCATAGAAACATGTCCAAATTGAACTCCTTATTAAGGCCCCGTGGCCACAATGTATCCAAATTTAAAGATCCTTTATTTTAAGAACCCCCCCATCTTAAATGTGGCACCCAATCAATGACCTGAAAATGAACTTGTGATATTTAATGATTTTCCTTTTGAAAATATGTTCTGATACCGACAAATCTTTACACGTGCGGATAGTGGATTTACGTTGAGTTATTTTATTTTTCTGGTTGTTTCACCCACATACAAAAGTCCACAGGGACACTTAAAAATAAAAAAAATAATAATTGTAAATCTTAAACCCTTGACCTGTATGTGGGTGGACAATAGTGTCTCCTTTAAGCACTGCATTGTAGTAGCTGCATGATAGACAAGGATATGTTCGAGGGGGCGTGTCCTGAACTCTGAGCCGAATGGCCGCTTGTTAGATCGGCTCCTGCACAGACCTCGTTCATAACGGGCACCACATCATAAGCCTGCACCATGGGTTAGAGCAAAAAACCTCCCCAGACTCCGGGCTCCTCAGAAGCCTGCCCCAGCTCACCACAGCCTGGCATTAGGGACTTTTTTCAGCCGCAAAACGGCATGCCAGCAGCGTCTGAAAAATCCAAGATGGCAGCCGCACCTCCATCAGCGGCGCCATGCTCCCCAGCCTCCTCCGGCTCTGGCTGGGATCAGCCGCCGGATATACAACAGCTGCTTCGCTCTCTGCCCACCAAGGAGGATTTGTGTGTGGTGGCTAAGGACCTGCGCCTCTCGCTATCGGGAGAGATTCAGTAAGTGCGCCAAGATCTGCAGGGAATCACGCAGCGCCTCGTGACAGTGGAGGAGGGGCAGCTGGCACAAGAATCCACTCTTCAGGCCCACACCACGCAGCTGTCACTGCACTACCACCTGCTTCATGCTCTCTTACACGCCAGGTTGAAGACCTGGAGAACAGAGGCAGACGCCACAATATTAGGGTATGGGGCTTGCCTGATTCCGAAAAGGACCCTGAGGAACTCCGCAGCATGCTGACTCGCCTTTTCAGTATGCTGTTGCACAATGCTCCTGAAGCACTGATAGAGATGGAAAGATGGCACAGGGCGCTTAGAGCTAAGGGTCTCCCTGGAGCCCCTCCCCGAGATGTAATTTGCTGTATACTGCGCTTCGGCATGAAAGAACGAATCATGGAACATGCACGGGGGAAGACTGCGATACGCTTCGATGGTGAGAAAGTTGAACTATACCAGGATGTATCTCAGCTCACCCTACGACCCCTCACTGCAGCGGGGGGGGGGGCCTACAATACAGATGGCTGTACCCCTCGGGTATTCAAGTACGCACTCCGCATGGCCCCGTCACAGTGCGCAATAATGAGGAACTGCCTAATTTTTTGACCCTGTTGGAATTGCCGCCTGATATCATCTCTCGGCATGGCCATACCCGATCCAATTTTACACTACTGACCTACCAAGGCCACAGCGTCCCCTCAGACGCCCTCTACGACAGACCTTACCTGAGGATCCCATCTCTCCTTCCAGCTTGCAAGATACCTGAGCTAATATTTCAATATGTTTCTACGTGACTTTGATATTGCAATATTTGTGGTTCTTCGCTTGACTCGTTCCTCTCCGCTGTTCGCCACCTTGAATCCGGATGCCGCATGGAATTTTTCCGGGTTATGCGGAGAGTCCTCTTTTTGGGCGTTTTGGACACGGAGCAGACTTGGTCTTCTGCAGTTTATCCGAGTCCGTTTGCTGCTGTTTAACATCCCTGGTTGCCCTGGTTGCATGCCTCTGATGACGAGATGTGCGGGGACCTTTCGTTTTGATGGTTCTTCACACTCAGTTTAAGTGTATTATTCGTTACTTCGGGATTCGCTCTCCTGGGATTTTGCCCACTCCAGCCGGAGTTGTCTAGGTGGGGAATCCTCCTGCGTCGCCCCGGGCATCGCGTTGGAACCTCCTCTCCTACCTGGGGCGTTCACCCATTATGTTATTTTTGAACTTTTATTTCTGTTTTCATATACTCGTTAATGCCGTATGTGGGAGAGGGGTAGGGTAAGGAAAGGAAACTTGTTCCTTCACGCTGCGGTCTCGGCATGACTTTTCGTCCTCGACCACTGTTGATACGATCCATTAATGCTGGGGGCCTCAATGTTCCTGCAAAGAGGCATATTGCTTTGCACGACTTTGCTAAAGCGCAGGTGTTTGTGGCTCTCCTACAGGAGACTCATTTCGCATGCGCGCATGCTCCATCCTTTAAAAGTGCATCTTACCCCTTAGGTTTTTTCAGTAATTGCGCAGCTGGCAAAATTAGGGGCACTGCCATCCTTTTCGCTAAACATGTCCCATTTCAACTACTCGATTGCGCCTTAGGAGGATGATGGCAGGTATGTCATGGTGAAGGGTCATGTTGGGGATCAACTTTACACCTTTGTTTCACTTTACCTCCCCAATCGCAGACAACACAAGACCCTTAGGTCCATCATGAATATAGTGGCTACCTTTCAAGAGGGTATTTTGGTGGTGGGCGGGGATTTTAATCTTACTTTGGACCCCAAATTTGATACGTCACGTGGGACGTCTAGTGTCCCGCTCACTGTTATAAGATCCACTCGACTGGCTTTGCTGGATTTATGTTTGACCGATTGTTGGAGGGCTCTCCACCCTAATACCAGGTACTATACGCACCACAGTGCCTTACATAAATCTCATTCCCGTATTGATCTTATTCTCCTCCTCCCCTTCACGCAATCACACCTCCTCCAGGCCGCTAAGATTGGATGCCAGACGTGGTCAGACCACTGCCATGTAGACGTGGAGCTCCGGTCCTCTTTGTACCGTCCCAAGGCTTCGCACTGGCGGCTGAATGACACGCTGTCACAAGATGCTGAGGTACTTGCTGGTCTGGAGGCAGAAGTTGTTCAGTATTTCAATGAGAATAATACTCCTGATGTCCCCCCCCCTCCCCGTTCCTTTGTGAGGCTCATAAGGCCTCAGCTCAAGGATATCTCATTAAACAGGGTGCCCGTCTTAAGAGGGAACGCTCCCAGCGTCAGAACGACTTGATTCAACAGATCCGCTCCCTGGAGGCGTCACATAAATCATGTCAATATGAGGAGATGTACGCACAACTTACCGCGCTTAGGGCGGCTCTGAACTCTGTTGAACATTAAGGCCCAGAAATCCTTTTTTCATTTTAAAAGAGTGTTCTTTGAACGTGGTAATAAGTGCGGCAGGTTGCTCGCAAGGGCTTTGCGTAAAAAGCGCAGCTCCACATACATCTCCCGTATAACAGACAAGTTGGGCACAAAGATCATGTTGCCAACTGCCATGTTGAGTATTTTTCGTGACCAATTCCGATCACTTTATAATCTAGACGCCACCGCTTCCAATAATGCACCACTGTCACAGAAAATTGAAACTTATTTATGCTTACATGTCAAACGCAAATTACCTCTGAGTCCCCAATCTCTGAGGAGGAGCTTCACACAGCTGTCAAGGAGACCCCCTCAGGCAAGGCGCCGGGTCCAGACAGGTTCTCTTTGTCATACTATAAAAAAAACTTATGCCTGTTCTGAAGCCCTATTGGCTTTCTACATTTAATTCCTTGATCCATGGCCATCATCTACACCCTGCCACGTTGACTGCCACTATCACTCTGATTCCAAAGCCGGGCAGGGACCCTGACTATTGCAGTAATTACAGACCCATTTCCTTACTTAATCAAGACAAACGGTTTGCAAAGATTTTAGCCACACGACTCAAACCGTATGTCCCTGGTTTGATACACCCTGACCAAACTGGATTCATCCCTGGGAGAGAAGCAAAAGATAGCACCGTCAGAGCAATCAATCTAATCCAGGGTGCCTCTCATTTACCCACTGACCCACTCTTGTGGCTCTCCACAGATTGTGACAAGGCTTTTGACAGGGTCCGTTGGGATTTTCTGTTTTCGCACACTAACCCATATGGGATTTGGGGATCATATGTTGATGTGGATTCATGCCCTATATACTAACCCCTGCGCATGCGTTAATATTAAATGGGGTTCTCTCCGACGCCTTCCCCGTAGCCAATGGGACTAGACAGGGGTGCCCTTTGTCCCCCCTTTTGTTCGCGATATCACTGGAACCCTTTTTACAGGCCGTGCGCGGCGCCCCGGACATCGCAGGGTTGGAGATCGGGTCCTCGGAGCATCGTCTAGCGAAATACGCCGATGACATGTTATTTTTTATTCGCTCACTGCTTATCACTCTCCCTAACCTTCTGCGGTTATTTGCTGAATACGGCGCCCTCAGTAACTTAAAACTGAACATGGACAAATCAGAAATCCTCCCCATCTCGGTCCCTGCTCCCTTGGCGCTCAACTTGCGAACCTCATTCCCCTTCAGATGGTGTCATGGTCCTTTAAAATATTTGGGGACATATTTGTCCGGAAACCCGGGGGACCTGTACTCGGATAATTACAGGCCATTGTTACAGTCTGTGGAGACTGACCTTCGATCCTGGGATCTCCCGCACATATCTTGGTTCGGGCGTATCAACGCCATCAAGATGTCCATCCTCCCTAAGATTCTGTACCTCTTCCAGACGATTCCCATTATCCTACCTAGGTCTTTCTTTAACAACAAAGACTGCCTGTTTCGAAAATACGTCTGGATTGGCCGCCCCCCCACGGGTCAAACTTAGATTACTCACTACCCCGCGCTCTGCGGGAGGCTTGTCTATGCCGCATGTTCAGCGATATTATCATGCTTCACATCTACAGCGGATAGTGGAATGGGGAAACATGATGACGCCTAAAACATGGGTGGGGATTGAGAAACACTTTGCCAGTCCCGCTCTGGCTTCCGTGCCCTGGGTACCACCACGGACGATTCCCCTGTCCCCTACTACTCTCCTCACCACACGCGCTACGTGTCTGGCGAACGTTAGTCACGAACTAATATAGCCCCCTTCCCCTCACCATTAATGCCACTACAACATCTGCCGGTCTTTTCCAGACATTTATTGCCCACTGCCCCTCTGGATAACCCGCCTTCCCCTCTCCCAGGCCATTTTGTTGTGGACGGGCACAGGCTGCACAACTCCCGTACCTTCAGCCTTTGAGCTTTCGCGCCAAATTTCACTTGCATCGTCTACTACACTATCTACGCGCACTTGCGCCGCTGGAGGCTTACTGCAGGCACCCAACCACCTTTGAAACTATAATTAAACGAGGCAAGACTCCCGCACACAGTATATCCCTCCTGTATAGTATGCTACAGACACTACATATCCCCCCACTCTTTTCCGTACTAAAAATGGGAATCGTCTCTCCAGATTGCTCTGACGGACGCTGAATGGCTTAAGGTGTATGAACTTGCATACTGCTGCACCCCTTCCACTAGGATCCAGGAGGTGAATTATAAGATCCTGTACCGCTGGTATCGCACCCCAGATAGGTTGCGGCACATCACGGGAGGAGGTAGTGATCTATGCTGGCGATGCCAAGCACCCGGCGCTGACCATTTGCACACCTGGTGGTCGTGCCCCCTGGTTAGGCCATTCTGGTCTCGTGTGCATGCCTACGTATGTATGGTGGTAGAGCCTCACCCACCTTTTCTTCCAGAACTGTATCTTCTACACCACACGTCCATTAACATCTCAGCTTACAAAAAGTCGGTCATGCCTCGTCTTATACATGCGGCCAGACTGACCATCCCCAGGTTTTGGAAACAGGTCGTTACGCCCCCTGTTGCTATGTGGCTAGATGAAGTGGAATTCATTCGTGGCGTGGACGAGATGGCGTCCCGCGCCGCTGATCGTTATGAAATATATACTCGTAAATGGATTGCGGCGGGAGTGCGGTAGTACGTCAGCCAGGAGAACCAGTTAGATAGCGACTTGGGCTGCTTGTCGGTGGATCGTCAAATGAACCTCTGTATATACAGCCCGGCCACACACACTCACATCACCCTCTGCCACCGCGCGTGCTCCTGGACTCTGCTGTCCCATCCACCCACCCACCCAGTGCTGGTCAGAAATTTGTAGCTTACTTTCCAGCTGCTTCCACTTGGCAAATCACCCTAATTAACCCAAGGTTCTAGCCCTTCCCATGATATGTTAATCTGTATATTTGTGTTTTGTTTTTAATAGTTTGCATTTTATTACTTTGTATTTCTGTAACAACTGTAACCACTCAATGTTCTCGAACCCAGGACATACTTGAAAACGAGAGAAATCTCAATGTATCCTTCCTCGTAAAATCCTTTTCAAATAAATAAATAAATATACATTATGTAAATCTGCTTTGCTATGCCGTTACCCCTCCCTTTTCAAATGACTTTGCCTTCTGTTTTAAAAAAGGTATTACTGTCTACGCTCATGTTGTGTACTACTGCAAAGCTTCTCTGTGATACCTGAAATTCACAATAAACTTGAACTAAAAAAATATAAAAATAAAATATGTTCCATTACTCCTCAAAAAAGTTTTTTTTATTTTATTTTTAAAACAAACCTATGTCTGCCCTAACCAAATAATCTCTAACGTTCTTATTTCTTTTAAATGAAAACAGGAGTGGCGTTTTGAATTCCTGCACCTCAGAAAACCCTTTAAGATTTTCCAGTGCCTGCGAATTATTGCATCAATATCCATCCATAAAAGGTCATTGTGAATGCAATCCTGTACAATTTGTTATCATTAAATCATTCCCTGGGAGCAATAGACTCTACACAATTCAGTCAATGCCCTCTCCTTATCTATCAATTTATTTGGATATACACGATCCAAAAAAAAAATTCTACATTTCTCCCAGACTCATCTCGAGTTTATCAGGGTCAGATACGTTCCGTACCACCCTAGTGTATTGACTCCTTGGCAAAATCGTAACATTCTGTCGGAGTGAAAACTGGAGAAATGTAACAGGCTATTTCGATCTGTAGGTTTGACATACAGATCAGTTGTGATCTTAACCCCCATGGAACATATCCTTGTCTAGCATGCAGCTGCTGCAAAGAAGTGATTAAAGGAGACAGTTGTACACTCACATACAGGTCAAGGATTTAGAATGACTATTTTTAAGTGTGACAGCACTTTTGTCATTTATTCGATTAAGTGTCCCTGTGGACTCTGGTGGTGGTTTCACCTACGTACAAAAGAAAGAACAACATAAATCCACTATCCAATGGATTATGAAGTGTAGCATCGGTGGCGTGGCTTGCGCACCGAAAGTAATGGCCACCTGACTCCGGAGCTCTGCCGAGATCGCCCGCTCTGCTCCTTCCGCACCCCATCCGCCACGAGATGGGCAAACCCTGCAAGCCGCCGACCACTCCTGGCCCCTCAGAGCCCGTCGGGGACCAGCAAAACTGCTCCATTGGGCAGTTTCTGACGCCGATCCCAGACTCTGTCTTGGCGCCATCGCGGGACAAAATGGCGGCGACCCCCGCCTCTTCGGCCCCCAGCTCCCCCACGCATGCTGCAGACACCTGGGCCATGCCGCCGGAGCTCCACCATCTCCTCAGCTCCTTGCCCACCAAAACGGATTTGGCGGCCTCCACATCTAGCCTCCGGGAATCCCTGCTGACGGAGATCAGAGGCCTCAGGAAGGAACTTGGCGGCCTGCAAACCCGGGTTCAGCACGTGGAAACCGCACAGGCCCGCCACACTGAAATCACAACATCCCACACCAATGCCCTGCAGTCTCAACATCAAATTTTACAGACTATGACACGCCACCTGGAAGACCTAGAAAACAGAGGACGCAGGAATAACATTCGGGTAAGAGGCCTCCCTGAACTGGAACGCACCCTACTCCGTTTATTGAACGGCCTACTACAACGAGACTCTGACATCGAATTTGAAAAAGACTTCACAGAGCTCTGCGCCCTAAAGGCCCCGCCACGAGACGTGGTTTGCTGTCTTCTGCGACATCCCCTCAAAGAGGACATTATGGAGGCAGCCAGAGCATCTCGCACTGTACTGTTTGAAGACGCCAGTATCTCCTTAGATCAGGATTTATCACCAGCGACCTTACAATCCAGGCGCCTTTTACGCCCCCTCACCGCGGCCTTGCAGGAACGGCGCATTGTATACAAGTGGCTCTTCCCATTCGGACTACAGGTCCGCACTGAAAACGGTCCAGCTATCTTGCGATCAGAACTTGACCTCCCGGTATTCCTGGAAGCCTTTCATTGCCTAAAGACACCATACTTGCGTGGCCGGACCTGACGAGCATGTACGCCCCCTCATTTGGTGCGCCACCGAGATCTCAGAGGCCTCGCCGCCGTCGCTACTCCTCAACGCGGAATACTACACCCCATGATCCTCAAGATGGATGACTTACATCTGGCAACTACCCTTACAATTTCTGAGCACAAGTAGAGGATGCCAACCCTAATAGCTCAAGAGACTGGAGATCTTGCGGCTAACGACACCAGTGGCTAGATCCAGAATTGGAGACCCCCGCACTTTTCAAGACTGCTGCTTGTACCATCTCACGATGACCAGCGATTCACAGCACATCTGACTTGATTCTGACATCTGCCGCTCGCTGAGGTACAAGGAAAGACACTCATCTGAACAACGCTCTCGAGATACGTAAGTCTCCCTGACGATTACATTGCATGTCTCCCGTTTTTCTTTTTCTGGACTCTGGCCCGATTAACACCGAATGGACTGCGTGAGTACTGGACACGGCCTGCACACGCATCTCCCACGATGCAGACTCCTACCCAGGAGGAGACCAGTACAGCGCTACATGCTGGGGTCGGCGGCACGCTAATACGAAATGTAGAACCTGAGTTTTTTCTTTCTTTTGATTTACAGTTAACAGTTTAGATAATTATTACGTTGATTGCATACATCTGCATTTCCTATTTTGTAAACACGTTGCCCTCGGTTGTCGCTTGCTCCTGCCCCGAGAACGTGCCCTTGTACAGAATAGTGCGACATGCACCTACCCCCGCATATTGCGGTTGTGCATTGTCTCACTTTAGGCACACACTCTTCACCCTCCCTGAACCCCCCCCCCCCCTCTTTTTTCTCTTGTACGCCTACCCCCTTCCCTAGTTGGTAACATGGCTACGGCACCTAGACCCATTAAAATCACCTCGATCAATGCCAAAGGACTGAACATCCCGGAGAAGAGGCATACGGCCCTCCTAGACTTCAGATCCACACCACGCAGACGTGGTGCTCTTGCAAGAAACACATTTTGAAGCGGGTAAGGCTCCACGAATGCGCGATCTAAAATACCCAGTCGGCTTTTTTAGTAATTCCACTGCTGGCAAAGTATGCGGCACGGCCGTTCTCCTCTCCAGGGACTTCCCCCTCACTGTCACAGGCACGGAACTGGATCAGGACGGCCGATACACTTTTGTAAAGGGGTCCCTAGGGGGACAATTTTATACCTTCGCCTCCATTTATTTGCCGAACAGAAAACAACACAAGGTATTACGCTCTTTGCTGCGTACCCTTGCTGATTGCCAAGAAGGAATCGTACTTATTGGAGGAGATATTAACCTCCCATTGGATGCACGCTTAGACACTTCACGGGGTATAACGAGCGTTCCACACTCCGTACTGCGACAAACTCACTCGGCTCACACCGCCTAATCGATTGTTGGCGTGCCACACATCCCACCACACGAGACTACACCTTTTACAGCCCCCCGCACCAGTCCTATGCGAGGCTGGACTGTATGTTCCTACCATTTGGACACCTCCACGAATCGGTAGATATAGGCCCGATGACGTGGTCAGATCATCACCCGGTACTACTCACACTTAACTCCCCTTTAGTACGTCCTAAAGACAGAAATTGGCGCCTAAATGAAACTTTACTGAACGACCCCATGATCAGACAGGGCACCCTCCTGGCTCTCCAGCAATATTTCACTGAAAACTCCACCCCTGACACCTCACCTCAAATCATATGGGAAGCGCATAAGGCAGTGATCCGAGGTTACCTGATGCAGCAAGGCTCAATCAAAAAAAACAAAAAAAAAAAACCACACCCTTCAAAGAGACACACTTATTCAACGCATTCACACACTGAAGAGATCCCATAAGCTCTATGTGGATGACATAGTCTACACGGAGCTTTTGGAGCTTTGCTCCGAACTGAACGCACTTTTAAACAAAACTGCCCACAAAGCCTTCCTCACTACTCGCCGGACCTTTCACGAGCATGGTAACAAATGTGGACGGCTACTAGCGCGCGCACTCAGAACCCACAGAGAGAAACTATACATCTCCAGATTACGCACCCCACAGGGTACACACGTCACGCTACCGCAAGACATGCTATCCCTTTTCCAGGACCACTTCACGGACCTATACAACCTTCCTACAGACCAGCAACCATCCTCCGCAGCTCACATGTGTAAATTCGTGGAGACGCACACTCACACTAAGCTAACACCACTCATGCGAGAGGCACTAGAATCCCCTTTAACGGACGAAGAATTACACACAGCAATCAAATTGACCCCTGCCGGCAAGACGCCAGGCCCAGACGGTTTGTCCCTCCGATATTATAAAACATTCCTACCCACCTTGACTCCCGCGTGGTTGCAAGCCTTTAATACGCTCGCGCAGCGCCCCCATGCCTTACCCCCTCAAACCCTCTCTGCCACCGTCACATTAATACCCAAACCTAACAAAGATCATGACTTATGCGCTAACTACCGTCCCATATCACTCCTGAACCAAGACTTAAAATGATTTGTCAAAGCCCTGGCATTACGGATGGCTCGCTACATCCCCAGACTGGTACACCCGGACCAAACTGGATTTATACCAGGGAGAGAGGCCAGGGACAACACAGTCAGAGCCCTGAACCTCATGCATGTTGCCGCTGAATCCCGTTCAGTCCCTTCCCTTCTACTGTCGACTGATGCCGAGAAGGCGTTTGACAGGGTCAGTTGGCCCTGTTTTGCACCCTCCAGCAGATGGGATTCGGCTCCAGCATGCTGGCATGGATTGGCTCCCTTTACGCTAACCCCACTGCACGCATTAACTTAAACGGCACGCTCACCCCTCCCTTCCACATCCGAAATGGCACCAGACAGGGATGCCCTCTTTCACCTTTACTTTTCACGCTCTCACTTGAACCCTTCTTGCAGGCAGTTCGAACAGACCCCTCGATCCACGGCTTTGAGGTTGCAGATCACCGACATAAAGTGGCAGCATATGCCGACGATTTGTTATTTTTCATACGCCAACCGCTAATCTCCCTCCCCGCCCTCACTTCTCTACGACGAGAATTTGGTACCATTAGCAACTACAAGATTAACATGGCGAAGTCGGAAATATTGGGCCTCACCATCCCCCCCCCCGCTTCGCACCCAACTGCAAACCTCTTTCCCCTTTCAATGGTGCAAGTCATCTCTTAAATATCTGGGAATTTCCCTCACAGCCGACACATCAGACCTCTATTCAGCAAACTACCTCCCACTACTACACACCATTACGACAGACCTCACCAAATGGGCACTGCCCCATGTCACGTGGTTCGGACGCATTAACGTCCTAAAAATGAACATACTCCCTCGACTTCTGTACTTGTTTCAGACCTTGCCAATAGCTATACCAAACTTATTTTTTCGATCCTTACAAACTAGGTTCACCTCCTTTGTCTGGAATAAACGACAACCACGGTTACGCTTTGCGCTCCTAACAGCAGCAAAATCTGCAGGCGGTCTAGCATTGCCACATGTTCGCCGCTATTACCAAGCCGCGCACTTATTGCGCATACTTGAATGGACATCAGGTCATGAAAACAAACTATGGATCCCCCTAGAACGAAAACTGGCGGACAGCCCACTGGCCTCTCTGCCCTGGCTATCCGGCACAAACGCTACCTACCGAGTCGCACCTCACCCAACCATCTCAGCCACTCTGCGTGTCTGGAAGTCGCTCCAACACACCACACCCATTGCCCCTCCTACCTCTCTGCTATTTACCTGCATTCTCCCAGAGATTAATTCAACCAGATCAAGCACACATCCCACACTCTCTACTTGCAACCAATCTCACAGATGGCGATACCTTTAAGTCCCCAGAAGACATCCCACTACCACATTCATTCCTGACAATTTTCCACCATCATAGACTCACGTCTTACATACACTCTTTAGCCCCCCTATCTCAGTTCACCCGTCCCCTGACTCAATTTGAAATTCTGGCTCAAAGACCACACCCACCATCTCACGGTATATCGGTCCTATATGGCTTACTACAAACCCTATCCCATCCTACCAAGCCAAATGGGAAGAGGACCTCCACATGTCCTTCACTGATGAGGAGTGGAATCAAATCTCCCTCCTCACCACCTCTTGCTCCACTGCCTCCAAATCCCAAGAAACAGCCTACAAGCTCCTATCTCGGTGGTATCGCCCACCTAAAACTCTGGCAATCTTTGACCCTAACAGTAATGGATCATGCTGGAAATGCAAGTCGCCACAAGCTGACTTGTTACACATGTGGTGGTCCTGTCCCCAAATTCAGCCATACTGGCGAGCTGTCCACGACACCATCTGCAAAGTCTCGTCACCTTCGCCGGACTTTACACCAGCAGCTATGTTACTGCTGCACACCACTGCTGAGCCTTCGGATTACAGACGCACACTCGAAATACGACTTCTGAACGCGGCAAAGGCCGTGCTGCCCAGACACTGGAAATCCCCTAATGTACCGACTATACGAGAATGGCTTCAAGAAGTACATAACATTCAGGACATTGAAGAGTTAATACATAGTGCATCAGGCACAAGAGCAACCCACCTACGCAGTTGGTTTTACTGGTCAGAGGCCCGTCCTCGCACATAACTGCCATACCTTACACTATAACTACCTGCTCCCCGCAGGTCACCCACCTTCTTGCACCAACTACACCCCCCCCATTGTTCGTTTAAACATGTTACCCCTATTTTACACCCGCCCTATCACCACACCAGCTTTACAGACCTTAAGTTGTTTTGTAGATAACTGTATATTGAAAGCGATATTCAATCGGTATGACGAGTCGACACATAAAAGTTTTGAGATATGTTTATTATAACTTGCCGCGTATCTATGTATAGATACTGATATTGCTTTTTTTCTTGCACAAGAAATTGTTACGTTATTTCTGCTCTGTATGCAATATCAATAAAAATTTATTACAATAAAAAAATAAAAAAAAATGAAGTGTAGCGTCAGTCGGTTAGAGTGAACCAAGGTACAGGGGTCCATATACAACACACATCACAATTTTGTATGCCAGTATTTCATAGGGTCATGGGTGTATCAAATTTCCAAAACCTTCTTCTGAAGGTTATGTAGATCAACGGGACAAAAAAAACACAGACTATTGTGCAGCATGTCTGTTCTGTGTATTTATGGCCATCAAATCAGATGGAATAAAACTCACAATTTTGAGCCCACACCCGGCTCTAGGATGCATCGTCTTTTGGGTCTTGTGTTCACTTGTCACAGGCGCCCATTCACCTTAGACTCCCAACACGTGATGGGAGTCTAAGGTGAATGGGCACCTTTGACAAGTGAACACAAGACCCATAAGGCGATGGCCACACCCAGATCTAGGACGTATCATCTGAAGTGTTGAGTGACTGGGAACATACTATTTTTGAGGGCGCTTCACCTCTGCATCTCTGTATAAATCCACTATATGCACAGTAGGGCTGCAACTATTATTCTCATAATCGATTAATGGAAATAATAAAAATAAATCGGCCAACTAAGCGATTCATCGGATAAAAAAAAAAAAAAAAACAACCCGCCCTCTTTTTCATAAGCAATTTGCTTAGTCTACGGAATTTTCATACATACATATGCAAAGTGCGTATATTGCATACTTTTCACAAAAAAGGTATGCAGGTGCTTGGTCACAGTGAAGGGATGATGCTGCATGCGCATCTTAAGCCCATGTTTGCTGTCTCCCCAAATGAATGCGGCTACGAGCACTTGGATAGAGATGTCAGCATGAAATCAGGGTTAATACGCTAAAGTGGTCAGGGTGCATACAGTGTCCCTTTTAAATAATTTTTGAACAAACTGAGTGGGAGGAAGGACTGGAGGTGGAAGTGACTTTGTTCAAGTGGCTTGACCTGAGACTGGGAAAGAGCAAAAGACCGGATCCGAGTGTGGAAGGGAGTTTGGGGAAATTGAACCAGACCAAAAGGTCAGTTCCCGACTAAAGAGGGTGTGGCAGGGAGGGTAAGGTGGTGGCACAGAGCTCCAGCTTCAAGGATGAAACACAGGCATACAGCTCCTTCACCCAGTGGCAGTATCCCATGCTTTGCGATTTAGTTCTGCTACTATTGTAAACTAAATAAAAACAAACTGGTTATGTCTGGCATATCATATCATACAGAGTAAATCTGCAGCATGTCTTCTCCAATCAGTTCCAAAGCTGAGGTGATTTACATTTAACTCAGTCTTTAAACAGTGTGTTGTACACAGGACGATGAAATCGACAGCCGATTAAAAAGAGGATTAAAATAGTTGTCAACTATTTTCATTATCGATTAGTTGTTTCAGCCCTAATGCACAGGTAAAGTAGATTTACCGGTCCCAGAACATTTTCAAAAGGAAAATTCCTTCAGTATCACAACTTAGTTTTCAGGTCATTGATTGGGTGCCACATTTAAGGTGTGTGTGTGGGGGGGGGATCTTGGTTGCTTTATCAGAAAGAAAGGAAAAGAATGGATCTTTTAGGCTCGGGTCAGACGAGCGCAGTGTTCACGTCCGTGTTGCCGCACATTTTAACGTCCGTGGTAGCATACAATTATGATCAATAGAGACCACACACGAAGTACGTCCGCACAGAAGTGCGGACGCACAACAGACGCGGCAAACGGACGCAAGTTAGGCAAGAACGTAAATCCGCTGGAACGGATGCACAGAGTGCGCTGTGTCCGCTTAGCTTTGTGTGTGAGTGATGGAACGAAGTCAGACGGACTGCATTTTTGACAGACAAAAGGTTTTTCATAATTATTTTCCCTTCTACATCAGTCAAAAAAAAAAAAAAAAAAAAGTCAAAAACAGACTGTGTGGCCACTACCTTGTCAGTCAGAAAGTACGTCCGTTGTGCACGTACGAACAGAATGCGCTCGTCTGACCCTAGCCTAAATTGGATACCTTGTAGCCACAAGGCCTTAATAAGGAGTTCAAATTGGACATGTTTCTATGTCAGGTATTGATTTATACATGTTCCAGTGAGACGTAGTTATAGGTCTTAACAATGAAAGAGTTAACTATTGTAACCGCACCTACCAACTAGGACATGGGATTGTTTTTATTGTATACAAGAGAAGTAGTGAGAAGATGGAATATGCATGACCAAGGCCTAGAGCCGAAACGTCACAATTTTAGCACCATGGGGCAGTGAATAAAGATTCCATGTATGGTTGCTTTGGTGTGGACCATAGTTTCTATGAATATAACACAATTACTTCAGCTATTCTAGTGATACCCACTAGCATACAATACTCCTGTGAGACCATCATACTGTTACAATTTAGGCTACTAAAATGGCTACAAAGCGTTTCAAAGTTAAGCCATATACAACACAAGCAAGATCCTTTTTTGTCCCATCACTACTTTATCCGAGCAGAAGTCTCCTTTTAATAAAACAAATGCACAGAGCTACACTTTATTTTTTATGAATATGGATTGTTTGTACTTTACAATTTAAATATTTAAAACCTGTATAATTTCTGGTCAGTTTACAATACTACAACAAATAAAGCACATTTTTGTATGGTGTGCAGATTGACACAGCACAGGTATTTATACCCAGGTAAAACAATTAGAAATCCCTACATTGGGTCTGGGATATAATTAGTTTAGGGACAGATAATTGAATAGCAAACTGCGTATAAAAGAAGGGAGAGCAAGAAAACGAAGGCTAACAAGTTCAATGAATAAACAATCTGGGTGTCTAATCATCTACACCCAAGTCTATTCAGTAAAGGGTGAAGTCAGGAGAAGTTAAAAAAAAAAAAAAAAACATCTAGGTCAAAATTGCCAAACCAGATAAATTGTCCATTTCTCTAAATTTTCAAAAAAAAAAATCAACCATTTTGACAAAGATTATTCACTTCTGACTTCACCCGTTAGTGAATAGACCCTCTAGAGTCAGTTATGTTAATCGCATTATTAACACAATGACCTGAATGGACAAAGTAACAACTAAATAAAAGTCCAGGTCCACAGTTAACACCTGGAGTTCTGCTCCATTCACACCCAGTACTTCTAATGGTGACAGAAGCGGCCTCAAGGCACCCTAACAAAAAATAAAGTTATTGCAAAGGAGGATGAATGCAGGGGGCACTGTGGCAGTTACTAAGACCAATAAATTGCAAATGTCCAGATAAGGAGTGTACCAGTAATGAGAAAAGCAACCAATTGCACCATAAAAATAAATAATGTATAAAATCAAATAAACCAGGGATTAGTCCCCGAGGATAGACTCCTCTAGCTTGAAGGCCATTTTCCCTATCATAATAGCACTCAACGGCAGATATCACCTCCTTAAAGCTAGCGCTCACATAAATGAATGTTAGCGTGCTAAACACATCACTGTCGGGTATTTTCATAGGAAAACAAAATGGATCCTGTCTCCATTTTGTATATATTATATATATATATATTTTCGGGTTAATCCATTTTTTCTTCTAAAAATTTTTTCTTGAATTACCGTTCACCTACTTTGGAAAAAAGAGGAGTTCATACAAAGTTTTAAACTCATTAGAAAAGGAATAAAAGATGTGTGCGTTTTAAAATAACTTATCTGTAGATATGAGGACGCTAAAGAGCCTGGTTCTATTTGATATGTGTTAGTTATAAGTGCTAAGACATGTCAAAAGACAGATTTATATTTGTTTGCTTCGATAAGAAGTCCTTGAATAAAATATATTTTACTAAAGTTCCTAAAAGTAATATATATATATATATATATTATATATACATATAGTAGCTCCAATATATTTTGTAGTAGTGCTATGTTTGTATAAACTGAAGATTTAGAACTATTTTAGTTTAAAAGTAGAAATTTCTATTTTAACAGATAAGAGTAAACTGAAAAGACAAATCTTGAAATAGGGTAGAGAATCTGTGATCCTAAATTTAAATTTGACAGTAGAGACAGAAGTCTGAAGAGAACGTGAAACGGTCTTTGTTTGAATATAAGTGACCGATAAGGAGATTGATTTATGACCTATGTCAAATAAATTAAGGAATAAATAGAATCAAATATTGCAATTTTAAATTTGAAAATCAACACTGCAATCTAGTGTTATATTATGAGTTGACAGTTATCATTGAATATCATTATATGCTAATTAGAAGCCCGTGATAAGGGAGTTCAAACACCCTTTATCTATGTAACCACAGAGAGCATTGGGGGCAGTCCGTTTAATTTCTTTCACTCACGCACTCATCTCTCACTCATCCCACGAGCCAGGCTCATGGAGAGGCTCAAGGAAAGAGACAAAGAAACTAAGATTGACACATATTTATAACATCTTAGAATATTCTCACAAATTCTCACACACTCTCCATTTAACTCATTACATCCACGGATATACGAAGTTCGCAGAAAGCATTGAAAAGATCTTGAAACAGGTAAAGTATGAAAGGAATTTAAGTGGAATTAATGCAGATATATAAGTGTGTATATTGCAATGGATATAGACTGAGATTTATCTCAGATAACACTAGATCGGAACCTTTGATATATTTCTATACTGCAGGTTAGAAATCTGATAAGGATATTAATTTATCCTAATTATTTGTTGCAATGTATACATATTGAAATTGGAAGAGCTATTGTGATTGAATTACTAAACAGGGATTTTATAACCTACAATTTAAGAAGCATCATTTTTGTTATTAGGAGTATTCCCTAAATAAGTTTTTCTTCCTTATTACTCTTAATAGAAAGTGATAGCTTCATATTTCTATTGAATCAGGTAGCACAGATATATATATATATATATATTAACTCAAAAAGTGAAATACAAAGCCTCCACACTATAATAAGTGGGCTTATTACTGCAGAAGCCACTTGTACATCACAGCAATTCGAGGAATTGCATCCCAGAGCTCCTGTGCCACATTCCCCATATGCAGCAAGGAATTCTGGGTAGGATATGCAAATGACATCTGTCTCACTTTTATGCATCCTGGATCTGTTATTACACAGAACCCTAAAATCAATGCTATGCAACACTGTGGCTTTCTAGCAGAGATAAGGTTATGCAACTGGTCAAAGCCACTCCTAGGACAGCGCTGTTTCGGGTTTGTTGGACCCTCATCAGCTAGGAGCTAGGCTTTGACCAGTTGCATAACGTTATCTCTTATCCCCGATACCGAGCATTGAGCTGGCTTACCGGCATCCGAGGGGCTGGGGCGGCTGTCCGAACGCTCTAATGGCATTCAGACAAGCCCCTGCAGCTCACCATGTGTCAACGAGCGTCGCCGGCAAAAAGTCTTCCAGCGGCCACTCGTTGGGAAGCCCCCAGCCGCGATATCTCTGAGCTCACGAGATCTTGAACTCTGCACAATCTCACGAGATTCCAGCTGGGGCTTCCCAACGAGCGGTTGCTTGAAGACTTTACCGGCAGCGCTCATTGAAACACTGAGCTGCAGGGGCCTGTCCGAATGCAGTTAGAGCATTTGGACAGCCGCCCCATGTCTGGTCTGATGTGTGTTTTGGGTGTGTATATACACGCACACTCTGAGGTCTGACGTGTGTGTCTATATATAAGGAGACACACACAATCTGATGGTGTGTAATTATACCGCTGGCTCTTGCACTGAGAGTGAGTGAGACATATACCCAACAGAGGTGTGTATCTGATGCCTATGGTGTAAATATACCCAACAGGCATCAGACTACAGGGTGTGTGAGATATATAGATATATATATCTATATATGTGTGCAGGGGTAAATGGGTTGTCTGGCCATACAGGACAGGCTTGCAGCAAAATCCTAAATTATTTATTGGAAAGCATCACATGACATTAAATAAAAGTATCGGTACTCGGTATCCGTGAATACTTGAAAAAAAAAGTATCGGTACTCGTACGCAGTCCTAAAAAAAGAATGTTATCGCTGCATCCCTACTTTTGTTGTGTGTGCAAAAACCAAGGTTTAAGCCTTTTATCGAGTTAGAGTTTAAAATGTATTTCAAACAATAATGTTTTTCAGGATCTAAAAAATAAATAGTATTTTTAACATAGTAAACTATCAGCACAAACCTGAAAACTCCCCATCAATAGCCATGAAGTCTGCCTCTTCAATAGCTTTATAAACCTTTGGCAACTGGTCTTTAAAATCTGAAAGAAAAAAAAGCTTGGAAGTGAAAACTGTAAAAGAAAGGCGATGACAGCAGTTACAAAAATTAGGCCAAGAGTAGGAGTTGCACCGCAACACCTGTACTATAAACATACGATGTTTTAATTGATGATCTGTACAACACCCCTGGGTATTTGTCTCCTTTTCGGTACAGCAGACTGTCAGATTTATAGTCAAGGTTTTAATTTATTACTAAAACTTTCATCAGGATCTGTACAGCCTACAGTCTGTTGTATTGGATAGAAGACTTCATAATATGGGAGTTTTTTGCTACGTATATATCCACTGCACGTTTAGTGACACTGTCCTTCTGTCGCTTTGTTTTGTTCTTATCACGGAATGTAGTCTTTACTTTGAACACAAGTCTATTCTTTTCTTTCCTAATGTCCCTCACTTTAGGGGCTCCTCCATTCAGGGTGTGTGGGTGTCTTTTAAGAGGTTCCTCCTTACATTCAGGAAGTGCATGTGTCTGTAGGAGCTCTGACATATAGTCAGGTGTGGGTGTCTTTTTAGGGGCTCCTCCATATGGTCAGAGTGTCTTTTTAAGGGCTCCTTCATACATTCAGGGTGTGCAGGTGTCTTTAGGCTTCCCTCCATATAGGCTGGTTGTGTGGATGTCTTTAGGGGCTCCACCAGTCACTGCTGTGTATTAACCCTGTAAATGTCGATTTTTGAGCTGAGCAGGTGTGCGTTTTAGGGGTTCCTCCAAATATCTGGGTTGTGTGTGTGTGTGACTGAAACCACTCTTCCTCCTGTCCTGCTCTCCAGACACCCCCTCGTTGCGGTCAGCCCGGTTACTGGGAATGTGGCCCTCAGCGCCTCGAGCAGCTTGTCCTGCTTGCTTCTGCCTGCTGAGAGACCTTGACTGGCTGGCAGGGATCTGTGCTGGTGCTGGGCTGAAGTTTGAAGCAGCTTCTGGGGACCTGCAGGCTGTTTGCTCTCTCTGCCAATTCAATCTCTTGACTTGTAGCCCCGATGTTCGGTCTTTCAGATGGCCGATCGGTGTCTTCTGATGGTGAGTGGAGTGGTATAGTGCAGAGGAATAACACACCAGACAAACTGAATGTATCAACCAAAAAATAAATATTGTTTCCTCAGTAAAGCATTTATGTGGTCCAACATGGATCATTTACATACCAAACCACAAACATTGACTTACTAGAACTCTAATTAGATCAGTTAGATTTAGACATTAAAAGTAAACAGTTATCACACATCATTTGCATAATCTATTGTTCCAATAGATCAGATTAAAGTCAAACACTGCTCCAGACTCATGACTCCTCAAACAGATAACAGACGAAGAGAAAAGCCCTCTTGCATAATCACACACGAAAAAGGGCATTGAAAATAACCGCAGGCTGCAACTTCAAAACACATCTCCAAGCTCCCATTTGAAGGAGAAGGAAAAAAGGAGGAATGTAACATTTTATCTAAGGCTAGGGTCAGACGAACGCATTTTTCACGTCTACCGTCAGAAAGTGCGTTGATGCATCCGAAAGCATATTTTTTTTTCCACGGAAGACGCGATAGCGGTCATACGATGTGCAATTTCGGACGTGATTTTTTACAGATCCAAACCAGGAAACTTTGTGCGTCTGGACGTGATGTTAGCCTGACATGAGCAACGCCTGACGTCTACTAATCACGCACGCACGCCACTATGCGGACGCAGCGCACTCTGTAGGTCAGTACTAGCGGTTTGACATTCTTGCAAAAATGCATTAGTTTGCCACTTGTGTTGCGCGGCCGAAAGTGTGGGCCTGCGTTGGACGTCATTTGCTGCCACCACTGCCGTAATAAAGTGCGGGTAAACGCACGTTCGCACTGCGTTCGTCTGACCCCAGCGTAAATGCAGCATCCCTTTTTAACAAAATTTATATAAAATTAGTGCAGTTGTATTAAGTATTTTTTTTAATGTATATTAGGGCTGTGCAATGAATTGCAATCGCAATCGAATCGCGATTTCCGACCATGCAATTTCTAAATCGCATAAGGCTGCAATTTTCGGCTCCCTGTTAACTTCCGGCGGCATGGTGCTTTGTGCGCTCGCAGGGGGAACCACGAGACGAGCCACGTTCTCGCGGCTCGTCACATGGTTCCCCCAAGCTACTGAATACATTTAGAATGTATGTAGCATGTTTGAAAAAGCAAAAACAATTGGCTAAATCGCAAATAAAATCGCAATCGCAATATTCATTCAAGAAATCGCAATATGATTATTTTGTCAATATTGCACAGCCCTAATGTATATATTAAATTTTATTTTTATTTTTTAATGTTAGTCATATAATTAAATTTGAATAATATACGCTTTCATTAATATAAATTCAAATAAACCGCATAATTGTTTGAATTTTATTGCTGTGAAGCTCTGTGATTGAGTGTATCACAGAGCTCCACAGCAATATAATTCGATAATGTGCAGTGTGTATGAACGTATCAGTTACAGTTACAAGCATTTATAAGGCGTCAGATTCCTTAGCTGTACAACGGGAAAGACAGAACAACAAATATACATACACGTTACAGGAGGAGGGAAGGACCCTGCTCGAGAGCTTACACTCTAAGAGTATCGTATCACAGAGCTCTACAGCAATAAAATTCACAATAATGTGTAGTGTGTATGAACGCGAGTTTTATTGCTTTGGTGCGCTGTGATACGCTCCTACACACTGCACATTACTGGAAGATTTATTTGCTGTGGAGCACGGGGATACAAACATACACACAACCGGGAGATTTATTGTTGTGCTCATTCACACCGCACATTACTGTGATCAGTATTGTTCGGGTTGTATGGTGTGAGAAAACTGCAATGAAAGAAGTGTTCTATTTAAACTAAATTCCTGTGTTCTTTAATCACATTAATGTGTTTGTTCTCTGTCGTTAAGAATAAAAACCCAATGCTATTTTTGTTGAAATTATATTTAAAATCGGAACAAGTACAGTGGTGTTCAAAATTATTCAACCCCCAATGCTGTAAAGGGTTTTAGGGAATTTAGTGTACATTTGTAATTGTATTCAGAATGAAATCCTACAAGGACTTTTTAAAGAACCATATGCAACTAAAATGACATCAATTGGTTTTGTAATACAGTAGTAAATGTTTCTTTTGTGAATTCTTCATTGACACAATTATTCAACCCCTTAAAGACTACCACTCTGAAGAACAGAGGTTCATTCAAGTGTTTTCAATCAGGTATTGAAAACACCTGTGGATGTCACGGAGCAGCAATAAAGCATAATAAGCACCAATTAGGCAGCTTTAAAATGACTGTGATACTCAGCTCCTTCTAGACATTTACTGGTGTGGTTAGAAACATGGTGAAGTCAAGAGAATGGTCCAGGAAGACAAGAGAAGAGGTGATTGCTCTTCACAGGAAGGGCAATGGCTATAAGAAGATTGCAAAGATGTTAAACATACCAAGAGAGACCATAGGAAGCATCATTCGCAAATTCAAGGCAAAGGGCACTGTTGAAATGCTACCTGGTCGTGGCAGAAAGAAAATGTTGACTTCGACTGCTGTGCACTACCTGAAGCGTAGAGTGGAGAAAAGTCCCTGTGTGACTGCTGAGGAACTGAGAAAAGATTTGTCAGATGTGGGTACTGAAGTTTCAGCTCATTGGACAAAACGGCGCACACTGCGTAATGAAGGCCTCCATGCCAGAACTACCAGCAAGGGGGTGCGCCTGTCTCCAAAGAATAAGAAGAGTCGACTGCAGTATGCCAAAAGTCATGTGGACAAACCACAGAAGTTTTGGGATAGTGTTCTGTGGACTGATGAAACAAAATTAGAACTGTTTGAGCCCATGGATCAACGCTATGTTTGGAGGAGGAAGAACAAGGCCTATGAAGAAAAGAACACCTTGCCTACTGTCAAGCATGGCGGGGGGTCAATCATGCTTTGGGGCTGTTTTGCTTCTGCAGGTACAGGGAAGCTTCAGCGTGTGCAAGGTACCATGAATTCTCTTCAGTACCAGGAGATATTGGATGACAATGTGATGCAGTCCGTCACAAACCTGAGGCTTGGGAGACGTTGGACCTTTCAACAGGACAATGATCCCAAGCATACCTCCAAGTCTAGGTACTCTAAGTACTAAGATTGAATGTCACTTGGGGGTTGAATAAAACTGATAATGATGTGAGCACAGAAAAGACATTTGTGGTTATTTCATTATAAATGTTATGTTATATTTGTCTGACCTACACGTGCCTCTTTGATTTAATTGTAAGCAAGATGACTGAATGATCAAAATCAATGTCAAACTGGCCAAAACACTCAATTTCAGTGGGGGTTGAATAATTTTGAACACAACTGTAGATGGTCATGGGGGACAAGTAGATTGGGCTTCCACTTTAGTCCTTTGACTAATAGATTTTTTTTTTAAATTTCCACACCCCTGCAATGGCTGCATAGAGATTAAATATAGAAAAGACAGGCATACACTCTTGCAGACATTTCAGGGTGACCTCCTTTCTCAGTGCTATATGCTCATTTCAGAAATAAAAGTTTTGCACCAGTGGACCCCTCGTCTCCGTTTGTGTATGCTCCACTGCAGAAATAAAAAAGGGTTGCACCAGTGGACCCTTTTTCACAGAGCTTGTATGTCTGTCTGTTCTATATTGTATTCATATATTGCAGGAGAGTAGGTCCATGTAAAAAGTAATATATTTATTTTAAAAACAAAAGTTTATCCTTTTCAATTTCAGTTTAAATTGATTTTTTTTTTACTTTTTGTACTTTTTTTTCCTTTAAATTGAGAAACAAATTTCAAAAATCAATCTGCTTTTTTTTATTCTGTAACAAATTTTTATTATTTTTTAACGGACCTTTAATTGTTTTAGACACATTTTAATGCATTTTTATTGGTTTAAAACACCCATTCGGAAAAAGAGTCCTGTTTTTTTGTAGTTGGGTGGATTTCGCCACGGCAACTTCTGCAACGTTCTCCAACTTTTTCATGAGGCTTGGGCGACTCCATCTTCATTACACTATGGTGACCATCTGGTGAATTAATTCTACGGTCGTTGAGATGGAATTGCTGAAGTGCACCGAACTGCATGAGCATGATGCCCAAAGTGCTAACACAGTTTAAAATCTGCTAGGAAGGAATTTAACAGACCTTTCCAGCTGATAAAACACTGAACCACAAGCTGCAGTTGCAAGTGATGTAACTCCATTTGGCCAGCAGACAGCAAAATCTGTTTGCCAAATAGGATATTATTAGGGCTGAAACAACTAGAATTGATTAAACGACAAATAATCGATAATGAGAATAGTTGCAAATAATCGTTGTCGATTTGTGTACAGGACACACCTGTTCTACAGTCAGACCGAGTTTAACATTAATAACCTCAGACTCTGCTTCGGAGCTGACTGGAGAAGACGTGCTGCTGCTTTACTCTGTATGATTTAGTTCTATGGTTGTGTCGGACATAACCTGTTTGATTTTATTCAATTTACAACAGTAGCAGTGTTATAGCACAAACCCGGAGATAATGCTACTGGGTATGGGTGCTATACCGCTGGTGTTTTATCCTTACTTGGAAGCTGGAGTCCTGTGCCATCACCCCACCATCCCCCTCTATTGGTCTGGAGATGCCTTTCTCTCACGGTGGTCCAATTCCTTCCCATAAACTCCCTCCCCACACTCAGGTCCAGTCTGTTGCCCAAATCCACTCCCTCTCACTCAGGTCAAGTCCCTTGCCCAAACTCGCTCCCTTTCACATTAGGACCCTCCTCCTGCTCCGTTTGTTCATGAAATTATTTTAAAGGGACACTCTAATAAGCTAAAGTGGTCAGGGTGTTTATAGTGGTCAGGAAGCGTGCAGTGTCCCCTACCCCTCTTCTCACCCTGACATCATCATGTCTATCTGAGCGCTCGTAGCAGCGTTCCATGGGGAGAACGCAGACATGGGCTGGAGCTGTGCACGCAACATCAATCCAGCATGCCAACCAGGCGCTTGCATACCTTGTGTATGTGTAACTCGCTGAAACTGCCCCAAAAACCCAACGAGCCGCCAATCAGAGCAGCCGCCGGATTAAGCCAAGAGGCAGACGAACGGGGTAAGAAAGAAAAAAAAAACATGCCTAAGAGAGAGAGTGAGTGTGTAATAGATTATATACACACACAGTATTTGTTTTACAACGGTTGTGGTGGAGGACAAAAAGTGAGACAAAAAGCCTCCACGCTGTAATGGTTAGGTTTATTAATGCAGAAGCCATCTGCACAGCAATTCAAAGAACTGCATCCCAGAGCTCCTGTGCTACATTCCACATATGCAGCAAGGAATTTCGGGTAGGACATGCAAATGACATCTGTCTCACTTTTATGCATCCTGGGTCTGTTATTACACAGAACCCTTAAATCAATACCATGCCATACTAGACGGCTTTTTTTTTTTGTAGCAGAGCTAAGGTTTATGCAACTGGTCAAAGCCACTCCTAGGACAGCACTGTTTCTGGTTTATTGGACCCTCATCAGCTAGGAGCTAGGCATGACCATTTGCAGTGGATGCTTGGACACGTAGGGCAAATCAGTACTTACAGTTGTGGTGCAGGACAAAAAGTGAGATAACCATTATAGCGTGTAGGCTTTTTGTCCTCAACCACAACTGTTGTAAGTACTGATTTGGTGAAATAGATCTAACACACACACACACCATTTTTTTAAGACCGAGTACCGATACTTTTATCTAAAGTCAGGTGACTGCTTTCCAATAAATAACTTAGGCTTTCAGCAAAATCCTGTCTTGTTTGTTAATATTGCAATGTATACACAGCCGGCGCTGCCGCTAGGCCAACTAGGCGGGCGCCTAGAGCGCAGCACCCGCCTCGGGCGCAGCAGCAGCAGCCGGCCCGACCAATTGTGAAAAAAAAAAATGCCTGCGGGGCACCCTGGGGCGGCCGCGTGCTGCAGCCAGCCCCAATACGAGCCGTTGTCACCGCCGGCGTCAAGGAGACAGAGGCGTGGACTTGGTGCTTCCAGCTTCCTGGACCAAGTCCACGCCTCCATCTCCTTGACGCCAGCGGCGACGCCAGCACGCATGAGACTGGCTACAGGAAGGAAGACAGCGCTGGAGGCAAGTACCCATGCGTGAGCTGGGGGGCAATATCTCCATGCCATGTGTGAGCTGGGGGGGGGGCAAATGTACCCGCGTGAGCTGGGGGGGCAAATGTACCCGCGTGAGCTGGGGGGGCAAATGTACCCGCGTGAGCGGGGGGGCAAATGTACCCGCGTGAGCTGGGGGGGGGGCAAATGTACCCGCGTGAGCTGGGGGGGCAAATGTACCCGCGTGAGCTGGGGGGGGGGCAAATGTACCCGTGTGAGCTGGGGGGGGGGCAAATGTACCCGTGTGAGCTGGGGGGGGGGCAAATGTACCCGTGTGAGCGGGGGGGGGCAAAAGTACCCGTGTGAGCTGGGGGGGGGCAAATGTACCCGTGTGAGCTGGGGGGGCAAATGTACCCGTGTGAGCTGGGGGGGGCAAATGTACCCGTGTGAGCTGGGGGGGGGCAAATGTACCCGTGTGAGCTGGGGGGGGGGCAAATGTACCCGTGTGAGCTGGGGGGGCAAATGTACCCGTGTGAGCTGGGGGGGGGCAAATGTACCCGTGTGAGCGGGGGGGCAAATGTGCCCGTGTGAGCGGGGGGGGGCAAATGTACCCGTGTGAGCTGGGGGGGGCAAATGTACCCGTGTGAGCTGGGGGGGGCAAATGTACCCGTGTGAGCTGGGGGGGGCAAATGTACCCGTGTGAGCTGGGGGGGGGCAAATGTACCCGTGTGAGCTGGGGGGGGGGCAAATGTACCCGTGTGAGCTGGGGGGGGCAAATGTACCCGTGTGAGCTGGGGGGGGCAAATGTACCCGTGTGAGCTGGGGGGGGCAAATGTACCCGTGTGAGCTGGGGGGGGGGGGCAAATATACCCGTGTGAGCTGGGGGGGGGGCAAATGTACCCGTGTGAGCTGGGGGGGGCAAATGTACCCGTGTGAGCTGGGGGGGGGCAAATGTACCCGTGTGAGCTGGGGGGGGGGCAAATGTACCCGTGTGAGCTGGGGGGGGCAAATGTACCCGTGTGAGCTGGGGGGGGCAAATGTACCCGTGTGAGCTGGGGGGGGCAAATGTACCCGTGTGAGCAGGGGGGGGCAAATGTACCTGTGTGAGCTGGGGGGGGCAAATGTACCCGTGTGAGCAGGGGGGGGCAAATGTACCCGTGTGAGCAGGGGGGGTGTGGCGGAATGCGTGTTGTCCGCCTGCGGGTATGCTCCAATCTGCTCCCCCCACTGCGCTTACCGCCGGCCCGACTACCGAGTGACACGGCACTCGGCGTCTCGTGCGACCTGGGGAGGGGTTGGCGGGCTGTGGAAGGGGACCCCTGAGTGAGACCAGCCCGACCACCAAGTTACACGGCACTCGGCGTCTCGAGCAGCTGGTCGTCTACCTTGTTGGAGAATGGATCGTCTGCGGAACGGCCGTTCGGATGAAGGAATCGGATTTCCTTCGGGTGAGGTTCGGAACTCCTTCGATTATCAATCGGATTTCCGTCGATCGTATATAGCGCTCGATGTACCGAAGCGCGGTAGACGCGCCGCGGTTTCGGATCGGGAAACGGGATCGAAGAGTAGCCGATCGTTCGATCTGGTCGAAGCACGTCCGATGCACCTCTGTTCTGATCCGAGATGCAGACACAGGGTAGTCGGATCGTACCTCGATCGGGGATAACGTACCCTGAAGACCACGCGGGATCTCAGCGGTATGGACGTCAGTAAAGGACACCAGGCGGAGCTGTATGTACTAGATGAACTGGCTTTATTTTTACACTTCACATATATTTATCAACAATCACACAGAGTCAGAACAATGGAAATCCCTGCCCGCCCCCACAAGTCTCATTGGCCCTCGCTGGAAGGAGGCACACGGGTCCCGATTCGTATTGGCGGTTACTAATCGGGGTGTTGCCGATTCGCAACCGGATGGTCCGAATCGGCCATTTTACGATTCGACCGGATGGTCCGAATCGGCCATTTTCCGATCCGACCGGATACACGAGGCGCTGGGAAAATGGCGGCGAGCAAGGCACACAATGAAATTTACACACATTTCACAATACACATACGGGGACACTTTTATTACACCACACAATGAAACCACATCTAAATAAAGTAACACACGGAATTCCACTGGTGCAACGGCACCTAAGAGTCTGGAGGGATCGAAACGTCACAAAGGACTGTCCCTGGCTGAGGGTGCTGGGCCATTCCGTGACAGGGGGGGCAAATGCACCCGTGTGAGCAGGGGGGGGGCAAATGCACCCTTGTGAGCAGGGGGGGGCGAATGCACCCTTGTGAGCAGGGGGGGGAATGCACCCTTGTGAGCAGGGGGGGGAATGCACCCTTGTGAGCAGGGGGGGGGGAATGCACCCTTGTGAGCAGGGGGGGGCAAATGCACCCTTGTGAGCAGGGGGGGGCAAATGCACCCTTGTGAGCAGGGGGGGCAAATGCACCCTTGTGAGCAGGGGGGGCAAATGCACCCTTGTGAGCAGGGGGGGCAAATGCACCCTTGTGAGCAGGGGGGGGCAAATGCACCCTTGTGAGCAGGGGGGGCAAATGCACCCTTGTGAGCAGGGGGGGCAAATGCACCCTTGTGAGCAGGGGGGCAAATGCACCCTTGTGAGCAGGGGGGGGCAAATGCACCCTTGTGAGCAGGGGGGGCAAATGCACCCTTGTGAGCAGGGGGGGCAAATGCACCCTTGTGAGCAGGGGGGCAAATGCACCCTTGTGAGCAGGGGGGGCAAATGCACCCTTGTGAGCAGGGGGGGGGGCAAATGCACCCTTGTGAGCAGGGGGGGGCAAATGCACCCTTGTGAGCAGGGGGGGGCAAATGCACCCTTGTGAGCAGGGGGGGGGCAAATGCACCCTTGTGAGCAGGGGGGGGCAAATGCACCCTTGTGAGCAGGGGGGGGCAAATGCACCCTTGTGAGCAGGGGGGGGGGCAAATGCACCCTTGTGAGCAGGGGGGGCAAATGCACCCTTGTGAGCAGGGGGGGCAAATGCACCTTGTGAGCAGGGGGGCAAATGCACCCTTGTGAGCAGGGGGGCAAATGCACCCTTGTGAGCAGGGGGGGGCAAATGCACCCTTGTGAGCAGGGGGGGCAAATGCACCCTTGTGAGCAGGGGGGGCAAATGCACCCATGTGAGCAGGGGGGGCAAATGCACCCTTGTGAGCAGGGGGGGGCAAATGCACCCATGTGAGCAGGGGGGGCAAATGCACCCATGTGAGCAGGGGGGGCAAATGCACCCATGTGAGCAGGGGGGGCAAATGCACCCTTGTGAGCAGGGGGGGCAAATGCACCCATGTGAGCAGGGGGGGGCAAATGCACCCATGTGAGCAGGGGGGGGCAAATGCACCCATGTGAGCAGGGGGGGGCAAATGCACCCATGTGAGCAGGGGGGGCAAATGCACCCATGTGAGCAGGGGGGGCAAATGCACCCATGTGAGCAGGGGGGGGCAAATGCACCCATGAGCAGGGGGGTGCAAATGCACCCATGTGAGCAGGGGGGGGCAAATGCACCCATGTGAGCAGGGGGGGGCAAATGCACCCATGTGAGCAGGGGGGGCAAATGCACCCATGTGAGCAGGGGGGGCAAATGCACCCATGTGAGCAGGGGGGGGCAAATGCACCCATGTGAGCAGGGGGGGCAAATGCACCCATGTGAGCAGGGGGGGCAAATGCACCCATGTGAGCAGGGGGGGGCAAATGCACCCATGTGAGCAGGGGGGGCAAATGCACCCATGTGAGCAGGGGGGGGCAAATGCACCCATGTGAAGCATGTGAGCAGGGGGGGCAAATGCACCCATGTGAGCAGGGGGGCAAATGCACCCATGTGAGCAGGGGGGGGCAAATGCACCCATGTGAGCAGGGGGGGCAAATGCACCCATGTGAGCAGGGGGGGGCAAATGCACCCATGTGAGCAGGGGGGGGCAAATGCACCCATGTGAGCAGGGGGGGCAAATGCACCCATGTGAGCAGGGGGGGGCAAATGCACCCATGTGAGCAGGGGGGGCAAATGCACCCATGTGAGCAGGGGGGGCAAATGCACCCATGTGAGCAGGGGGGGGCAAATGCACCCATGTGAGCAGGGGGGGCAAATGCACCCATGTGAGCAGGGGGGGGAAATGCACCCATGTGAGCAGGGGGGGCAAATGCACCCATGTGAGCAGGGGGGGGAATGCACCCATGTGAGCAGGGGGGGGAAATGCACCCATGTGAGCAGGGGGGGGCAAATGCACCCATGTGAGCAGGGGGGTGCAAATGCACCCATGTGAGCAGGGGGGGTGGCAAATGCACCCATGTGAGCAGGGGGGGCAAATGCACCCATGTGAGCGGGGGGGGGCAAATGCACCCATGTGAGCAGGGGGCGGCAAATGCACCCATGTGAGCAGGGGGGGGCAAATGCACCCATGTGAGCAGGGGGGCGGCAAATGCACCCATGTGAGCAGGGGGGGGGCAAATGCACCCATGTGAGCAGGGGGGGCAAATGCACCCATGTGAGCAGGGGGGGCAAATGCACCCATGTGAGCAGGGGGGGCAAATGCACCCATGTGAGCAGGGGGGGCAAATGCACCCATGTGAGCAGGGGGGCGGCAAATGCACCCATGTGAGCAGGGGGGGGCAAATGCACCCATGTGAGCAGGGGGGGGCAAATGCACCCATGTGAGCGGGGGGGGAAATGCACCCATGTGAGCAGGGGGGGGAAATGCACCCATGTGAGCAGGGGGGGGGCAAATGCACCCATGTGAGCAGGGGGGCAAATGCACCCATGTGAGCAGGGGGGGGCAAATGCACCCATGTGAGCAGGGGGGGGCAAATGCACCCATGTGAGCAGGGGGGGCAAATGCACCCTGTGAGCAGGGGGGGGAAATGCACCCATGTGAGCAGGGGGGGCAAATGCACCCTTGTGAGCAGGGGGGGCAAATGCACCCTTGTGAGCAGGGGGGGCAAATGCACCCTTGTGAGCAGGGGGGGGCAAATGCACCCTTGTGAGCAGGGGGGGGCAAATGCACCCTTGTGAGCAGGGGGGGCAAATGCACCCTTGTGAGCAGGGGGGGGCAAATGCACCCTTGTGAGCAGGGGGGGGCAAATGCACCCTTGTGAGCAGGGGGGGGCAAATGCACCCTTGTGAGCAGGGGGGGCAAATGCACCTTGTGAGCAGGGGGGGGGCAAATGCACCCTTGTGAGCAGGGGGGGGCAAATGCACCCTTGTGAGCAGGGGGGGCAAATGCACCCTTGTGAGCAGGGGGGGCAAATGCACCCTTGTGAGCAGGGGGGGCAAATGCACCCTTGTGAGCAGGGGGGGGCAAATGCACCCTTGTGAGCAGGGGGGGGCAAATGCACCCTTGTGAGCAGGGGGGGGCAAATGCACCCTTGTGAGCAGGGGGGGCAAATGCACCCTTGTGAGCAGGGGGGGCAAATGCACCCTTGTGAGCAGGGGGGGGCAAATGCACCCATGTGAGCAGGGGGGGCAAATGCACCCATGTGAGCAGGGGGGGGCAAATGCACCCATGTGAGCAGGGGGGGGGCAAATGCACCCATGTGAGCAGGGGGGGGGCAAATGCACCCATGTGAGCAGGGGGGGGGCAAATGCACCCATGTGAGCAGGGGGGGGGCAAATGCACCCATGTGAGCAGGGGGGGGCAAATGCACCCATGTGAGCAGGGGGGGGCAAATGCACCCATGTGAGCAGGGGGCAATATATTCACCATGTGAGAGCTGGGGGCAAATATACCCATGTGAGCTTTTTTTTTGGGGGGGGTGCAAGTAGCTGGTCTTGCCTAGGGCGCAAAAGTCTAGCACCAGCCCTGAATGTATGGCCATACATTGCAATATTAACAAGCAAGACAGGCTTTCAGCACAATCCTAAATTAATTATTGGAAAACAGTCACCTGACTTTAGATAAATGTATCGGTGAGTACTTGAAAAAAGTAGTGTGCGTCTCCGGTATCGGGGCATCTGAACCCAGTATCGGTGCATTTCACACACCCCCTTTATAGATCAGGTGTGTGGAAATTAAAGAAAAAAAAAAAACTTACTTCTCCAATGGACTAAAGTGGTAGCCCGATCGAGTTGTCCCTCATGACAATCTACTTGTCTCGATAAGAAATATAATTTCAACAAGCTAGCAGTAGGTCTTTATTCTTAACCACAGAGAACAAACACAGGTACTTAGTTTAACTAGAACACTTATTGCATTGCAGTTTTCGCTCAGTCATAAAACCAACAGATCACAGTGCAGTGTGAATTAGCGTATCACACAGCAATAAATCTCCCAGTAATGTGCAGTGTGCATGAGTGTATCACAGAGCTCCACAGTAGGGATAGACCAATCGGTTTTGCCGATATTCAGAAAATTACTTATCAGTTTTGGCATTTTATTTGCCGATAATTGGACAAGTTGGCTCACTGACCGTATTGTGCATGAGCGTGATGACAACAGAAATGGGGCTTCCATCCCATCTGGCAGGAAATGCCCTATACAGGAGATGCAGGGTCTATTTCCTACAGCAGGGGTCAGCAACCTGGGCCCTCCAGAGGTTTTGGAACTGCATTTCCCATGAGGCTCCAAGAACCTAATGAGAAGCTGAGCATCATGGCAGATGTAATTCCAAAAAATGTGGGACAATATTACAAAGTCACTGCTAACTTAACCAGAGCTGTTGTAAACTTAACAACCCCATAGATTATAATGGCTCTGGTAAGTTTACAACAGCTCTGGTTAAGTTAGCACCAACTTTGTAATCTAACCCTTGGAGGGCCAAGGTTGCTGAACCCCTTACATAAAGATCCCTCATATGATCCTGTAAGAAAGCCAAAGACACGGTCATCTTGTTTGTAAAAAGAAGTTTCAATGGAGAAAAAAAATATTCTTATTAAATTGAATAAATGAAGTGGACGTGGTGCAATGTTTAAAATGTTAAACACATTGAGATCATGGCATAATGTCAGATTTGTGCTGGATTTTTTCACAACTTTAAATTTACAGAATATCGGAACCAAAGATCGGCTATCAGTCAGAAAAGCTGCCGATAATCGTATCGGCCCTGAAAAAATTATATCGGTCTATCGCTACTCCACAGCAATAAAACTCACCTCATACACACCGCACATTACTGTGAGTTTAATTGCTGTGGAGCTCTGTGATACGCTCATACACCCTGCACATTACGGTATCAGAGCTCCACGGCAATAAGACTCACTGTAATGTGCAGTGTGTATGAGGGTATCAGAGAGCTCCACTGCAATAAAAGTCAAGAACAACTATGCTGTTCATTTGAATATTAAATGAAAGCATATATCAAAATGCAGTGTATCATTCAAACTTAAAATATAAATAACAAAAATTAATGCAGTGGCATTTTTAAGAGGGGTATGCTGCATGTTTGAGCAAAAAAAAAAGGAGTAAGATAAATTTCTTATTTGTTTATATTTACAAACTATATGGTCACATTGTATATTTTTGGAAAGGCCAGACTCTGGCCTTTCCAACGATACCTCAACTGTCCTTGTAGGACATACGGAAGCAGAGACAGAGGCCCGAAAGGATCCCAGCATCTACTATGGGATTCCCCTGCCTATCAGGAGGGGAATCCCCATTTGTGACGTCATCGCGCGTGTGCCGGCCCGGAACCTACTGTCACTGGGGCATCTGGAGGGGGCCGTGGGCTAGCCTACTGCCCAGAGTCTATGGCTCATGAAAGACTATTGGGGAACTGGTGTACCTTTTAAATATATTTGTTTTTTCACGGTTTTAAACATTCCCCAGCAAACTAAAGAGTACTGATGTCTATGTTATTCCCTTGTGTAGTTATTGTATAGTCTGTTGTGTACTTTGCGTACATTCCCTCAATTATCTAACCCCTCTCTGTATAGTGTAGATCTCTGTATTAGTACCTGCTCTCTATTTTACCTGCCTTGTCCCTCCCCCCCTTCTTCTCCTAGGAAATCCCATTGTCCGATGTTTGAAGGTCCTGTGCAGTTATCTGATCTGTAATGTTATCTTTTTGATTGTATGCAAATGTGTTGGTCCTTGACTGTACCTGTCTGTCTCTGAATAAACAGTCAGTTCTATTCTGACCAAGCATGAAGTCACTGCTCATGATTTGGGGTAGCCGCTAACTTCTGCTTGCTGTGACAATGAAAGGCTCCAGGTCTACAGCTTCAGCTTATTTCTGGGGGTGCTAGTCAGGCTCTCTACATGCACCTGTCCTTAACGTGCTGCTATGGTACTGGAGAAAGGCGTGATAGTCACGAGGAGAACCCGCGTGTCCAGCAGGAAGTGGCATTTGGCAGATGTGACCCTGTCCGGGCACAGAGATCTGTTACAGCTTGCACACGATGACGCCCCTGGGAGCAGTCCCACAGAGTGGGCTGGGCTGATGTCCCGGTTCAGAACCAGATCTGCACCGAGCAGGGACACAACATGAAAGGTGTGGAGAGTCCTCTGCTGTGGGGAGCGAATCCCCTTGGATGCTCCACGCACGTCCACAAAGTGGAGGGCCCTCCAGGATACCATAAGCACTACGTGCTGGAGCAGCCAAAACTCTGGTATCCGCTCGGACCCTGCTCTGCTTGCCCGAAGCAGGGCTAAAATGGGGGAAGAAACCATCAGCCCGGCCCCCAAAAACTGCCAGTCCTTGGAGTTGGGCGGTAGGATTTGCGCACACACACCTGTCAGACCTCAGACCAGAGAGTGTGAGACAGACACGTTTCCCTCGGGTAGCAAACTCCAGAGGGGCCCCCAAAAAGGATGAAGTAGTTACTTGCCTCGGTGCTCAACTCCCTGAGAGTGAGAGATGTATATCAAAACTTGGTGAAGGGAGGCACACGAGCACTTCTCCAAAAATCAAAAAGTTTATAAAATTTGCATAAAAAAAAAAAAAAAAAAAGGGTGCTTCGGCCCTTAGTGGCCTTTATCAAGGTAGCATACAGTAGGATAAAATGAAGATTAAATAGGCAGAGGGCACATTCCTTACCCGGAGCACAATACGCTGCGCATTCAGGAGCCCCGGAAGTGACGGGTGCGCAAGCGTGGGGACGTCATGGGGGCGTGGCAAAGGGCCACATTACCATAGCAACATCGATGCCAGGAGGGGAGGGTTTAGGCCCAAAACCCAGCATGTTAAAAACAAAGTGTGTATCCCAAACAGGGAGTAATAAATGGGAACCAACAATATAGGAGGAATACTGTTAAGCACAGACTAGGATATGGAGGAAAGGGGCGAATGTCTTCACAGCCAGTGGCGTCACAAGGGTGGGGGCCCTAAATTATTTTACACAAAGATATTTTACCAGCAAGGATACATTGAGATTCCTCTCATTTTCAAGTATGTCCTGGATAGGCAAGGTCTAGGCTGGCACTTTCAAGGGGGCAGCAAAAAACAAACAAAAAAAAAACACACCACTAAAAGGGGATATTTACAGAGCACCGAAATGACGCAGACATTTCGGTGTTCTGTTGTTCCCCACACTTTGGGGAATCAAATTTCCCCGGGGAATTCTCCGCAGGGCCCCTGCAGTGCAGGGAATCAGCCACTGAAAGCCGCCGCAAACCCATCGCCAGCTGTTTTCAAAAAACACTACTGAATGAAAATGTCTGGAATTAACATAAGGTCCTATGAATAATAAAAAAGTCTGTTGCAGAAAAAAGAAAAAACGCTCTTAGAAAAATGAAAATTGGATTATTTTTTGAATTTTTTTAAAATGCCTAAAAAGATACAAAAAAAAAAAAAAGGAGACTTTTTACTACAGTTTAAAAGGAGTAAACGGTTTATTAGATACTGGATAAAAACGGGAATATTTTTGCCATTGAAAACGTATTGAGTTCACCTGAATAAACCTGCCAAATGAAAACACCGGACATCAGGACATTTCACTGCTGTTCGGTGTCTCTGAACAGATTAACCATTACTTCTCTATGGGGACTTTCAATGCCTTCGAACAGGCACTGTACTGGCTGTCAGTTCGTCAAAATTTGTGTGTGAGCATATGAGAGAGCTCTAGCAATAAACCTCACAGTAATGTGCGCCGTGTATTATGAGCATTCAGTGTTATATGGGAGTACTGATTTACGAGTAAGTAGTTTAAAAAAAAAAAAAAAAAACTGTAAAACTCGGGGGTGGGGGGTGACACCACTGTTCACAGCGATCACCATATAAGTCAAAGGGAGAGCAAATGGAAGGCACCAAGGAAGATTTGAGACTTTGAAAAGATGTGAGAAATGTGTGGAATGTGAGGAAATGGTGTTAAAACAACTGAGTGGTGAAGGTGACGCTGTAAGGCCTGTGTCAGACGAACGCAGCGATCACATCAGTGTTGCCGCACAGTTTAACGTCCGTCACAGCATAGAATCAGGAGCAAGAGAGACCCACACACTAAGTGCGTCCACACCGAACTGCGCACGCACATCGCACGTTGCAAACGGACGCAAGTTAGGCAAGAACGTAAAACCGCTAGACGGACACTAGGGCTGTGCAATATTGACAAAATAATCATATTGCGATTTCTTGAATGAATACTGCGATTGCGATTTTATTTGCGATTTAGCCAATTGTTTTTGCTTTTTCAAACATGCTACATACATTCTAAATGTATACTGCCCCAGCACATGGAAACACTGCCCCGGCACATGGATACACTGCCCCGGCACATGGATACACTGCCCCGGCACATGGATACACTGCCCCGGCTCATGGATACACTGCCCCGGCTCATGGATACACTGCCCCGGCTCATGGATACACTGCCCCGGCTCATGGATACACTGCCCCGGCTCATGGATACACTGCCCCGGCTCATGGATACACTGCCCCGGCTCATGGATACACTGCCCCGGCTCATGGATACACTGCCCCGGCTCATGGATACACTGCCCCGGCTCATGGATACACTGCCCCGGCTCATGGATACACTGCCCCGGCTCATGGATACACTGCCCCGGCTCATGGATACACTGCCCCGGCTCATGGATACACTGCCCCGGCTCATGGATACACTGACCCAGCTCATGGATACACTGCCCCAGCTCATGGATACACTGCCCCAGCTCATGGATACACTGCCCCAGCTCATGGATACACTGCCCCAGCTCATGGATACACTGCCCCAGCTCATGGATACACTGCCCCAGCTCACCTCTGTGCGCCATGTGTTCGGCTCCCTGTTAACTTCCGGCGGCATGGAGCTTGGGCACTCGCCTGGGGGAACCATGTGACGAGCCGCGAGAACGCGGCTCGTCACATGGTTCCCCCTGCGAGCACCCAAAGCACCATGCCGCCGGAAGTTAACAGGGAACCGAAAATTGCAGCCTTATGCGATTTAGAAATTGCAGGGTCGGAAATCGCGATTTGATTGCGATTGCAATTAATTGCACAGCCCTAACGGACACGTAGAGTGCACCACGTCCGCGTAGAGTTCTGTGTGAGTGATGGGGAGATCTCTGATGCAGCGCATTTGCGACGTCCAGCACCTTGACGCACACAATGGCTTTTCATATCCTTTTCAAATTTTTAGCATTTTTCATATTAAAATTTTATTTCCCATAGTTCTTTTTTTTCTACGTCCGTCAAGAAAAACGTATCGTGTGGTGTCTACAGTATCTTCCGTCAGTACGTCTGTCTGCTTTGCACGCACGCAGAGTGCGTTCATCTGACATTATTAGCCTAAAATGTGTAGAGTGTGAAAGTGAATAATAGGTGAGGTGGAAAAAAAAAAAAAAGAAACAGAATGTTGAAAAAAAAAAAAAAAAAAAAAAGGGTGGTGTGATGGTGAAAGCAGTGAAAATAAAGTGTAAGCTAAATAATGCTAAGAGCAAAATTGTGGAGACCCCAAGTGTATGTTATGGTGAAGGTGTCTTGTAAAACGAAATACCGTAGATACTCGAGTATAGCGCGACCCGAATAGAACGCGATGGATAGAGATTTATAATGGAAATGAGAGAATAGTCAAGACTCGAATAGAACGCGAGGAACAACATTTTTACTGTACCGGTAAACAATTAATATCCTTTGAGGCTCTCTTAACACAGTCAGCCTACCCCTCAGGCCAGGGCGCTCTGCTCTAGAATGATTGCAGTTGTTACCAAGTATGAAGCCACCGGACACCCGTCTTCTTTACTAGCGATTAGAGGGCCGGCGGAGGCGAGCGAGGTGAATGACTGGTCGTGATGGATCCCACCTCTTCTGAATCCGGGAGTTCCTGAAGTGTTTGCAAGCATCAAGGAGCCGGCATTCACTTCAGCGAGACTACCAGAACTTCCGGGAGACTTGGGATCCAGAGCAAGGCAAGTTTTTTTTTCCCCCTTCCATGCAATGCAGAGGTCTCGAATATAACGCTACCCCTCCAATTTAAGGTAAATTTTTGTCACCAAAATCTAGCGGTATACTCTAGTATCTACAGTAATCCAAAATGTGTATGCCTTAATGTAAAAAATGACTGTGCAAGGGGAGTGAAGAAAAAGGGGAAAAGGGAAAGTGGGAAAAAAGGAAATATGCAAAAAGGGGATGGGAATCCAGGGGGTGGGAGTTAGGGAAGAGAGGGAGAGAATAGAAGAAGAAGAATGGGACAGAAGTGAACAAGAGAAAAATTGGCATATAGAAGACAGAACTGTCAAAAATATTACCCTCTTCGCTGGCTAAACAAAACATATTCATTTAACCCCTTAACGCCGCAGGACGTTCCATGCCGTCCTGCATTTGGCGGGCTTTAACGGCGCAGGACGGTATGGAACGTCCTCGGCGTTTGAAGCCAGATCTGCGTGGGAGCGGCTGGGCTCCTATGAAGCCTGATCTACGTTTTTTACAGCCTCCCGGCACACTGGCTCCCCATCACCAGGGGATAGAAGGCTATGGCCAGCATAACTGGAACGGTCACAGCCTGACCTTTCCAGCGATGTATGGGGGTTAACCCCTTAGCTGCCAGGTCGCGACCGGGCACTAATTTGTGCCCGATCGCGGCCTATTTCCGGTGGGGGCCGCCATCTTGGATGGCAGCCCCCACCTCTGGGTCCCTCCCCGCGCCATGATGTCAGTTAACTGGGGAAGCCCCGGGCTGCAAAAGGGATTTCTTAAGGAAATCCCATGCAGGAGATAAAGCGGTTCAAAGAACCCCCTATCTCCTGATGGGTGGCAGCTAGGTCTGAGCATGGCCTTTCCAACGATATCAAACATGACCATGTTATAAGTAAAATGAAATTGTTAAAAATAAAAATTAAAAAATGCAGCATTATTGTTCACATTTCAATTATAAGTGTGAACAATGATACTTCAATGATTTTGTTTTTTTTGGGGGGGGGTTAGCTAAAATCACGTAATTTCTCCCCCCCCCCCCCCAAAAATAAAAAAAGGTTCCCAAGTCTACCCCATAGAATATAACCGCAAAGGATCGGATAATAAAATGCGAAAAAAATATACTTTACACACTGTGGATGATTGAAATTTTATTAAAAATTCGCATTTTTTTTATATTTATTGTTATAGCATTCTGGCAGAAAATGATATATATATATTTATGATATATTATTAATCTGCCAAGTCTGCCGGAAAGAACAATATATAATTTGTCTGGGTGGTATAATAATACGTGACTTAAAACCGCGTTTAAACATGATGAGCAAAAACTTCAGCAAACTTCACTTCCGAAAGAGCGCCGAAGTTGTAAAATTGCTCCCATCCTTAAGGGGTTAAACCATGTGGCACCACCGTGCTCAAAGTACAAATCCAAAATGTCTCTGTAGTAGTGCCTGTGAGCGGTCCCCCCCCCCCCGGGTGGGGGGGGGGGAATGTGGTCGATGACAATACATTTGAGCGTTGGGAGTTGATGTTGGGCCGCTAAAAAATGTTTGGCTACTGGTTTTTCTGTATGTCCATCCCTAAAAGCCGTCATTATGGCCGACCGGTGTCCTCTCATCCGGTCCCTTTGAGTGAGGTCAGTCTTTAATACATAGGCAAGTCCGCATGGACAGGTGAATAGATAAATGGCATGCGTAGTTGTACAAATGATCCGATGACAGATTTGATATCTTTTGCCAGTATGAGGGTGAGCAAAAGAGAAGCCCGCGGTCATATGATGGCATGTGACGCAGCCAAGGCATTGGAAGCAGCCAGCTTTGATGGTTAGATTTTTAGAATATGGATGCTCTCGGGTCAGTGTGAACCAACATGTCTGACAGATTGCTAGCCCGCCGATAGAAAATTCATGGTGGTTGGGATTCACATTGCATCAATCGCTCATTCATACACCTTTACAGCATCACCTTCACCACTCACAGTTGTTTCAACTCAAATTTCTCACACGTCTTTTCAAATGCTCACATCTTCCTTGGTGCCTTCCCTTTGACTTATATGGTGATCGCTGCAAAGGCATTTAGCTCATATTAAGTATCGTCATGACACACTGGCAAGTTCTATTCTTCCAGATCCAACCCTTTCCTCCAGATCCTAGTCTGTGCTTAACAGTATTCCTCCTATATTGTTGGTTCCCATTTATTACTCCCTGTTTGTGATACACACTTTGTTTTTAACATGCTGAGTTTTAGGCCTAAACCCTCCCCTCCCGGCATCTATGTTGCTATGGTAATGCGGCCCTTTGCCATGCCCCCATGACGTCCCAACGCTCCCGGGTCTCCTGAATGCGCAGTGTATTGCGTATTACGCCCCGGGTTGGGATTGGGTAAGTAATGTGCCCTCTGCCTATTTAAATCTTCGTTTTATACTACTGTATGCTGCCTTGATAAAGGCCTCTAGGGGCCAAAATGTTTATTTAATGCAAAGTTAATAAACTTTGATTTTTAGAGAACTGCTCGTGTGCCTCCCTCCACCATTTTTTGAGATATAGATATATCTATATCTCAGCTCTCTTGGTCTCTGTGACACTACACTCGCGTGGGTCAACTCTTACCTATCCATCAGGTCCTTGTCTGTGTCCTTTGCTGACAACTCCTCCTCATTGCCTTTATCTGTTAGTGTATCTCAAGGCTCTGTCCTAGGTCCTCTGCTCTTTTCCATCTACCCCCTCCTTCCTGGGCAAAATCATTAACATCTTTGGCTTCAATTACCACCTCTATGCTGAGGATACTCAGATCTACCTCTCCACCCCTGATCGCTCTCCTCCTATCCTTTCCAAAGTCAGCGACTGTTTATCTGCCATTTCCTCCTGGATGGAATCTCACCACCAGATTAACATGTCCAAGACTGAACTACAAATTTTTCCTTCTGGTGTCTCCCCACCTCCTGACTTTTCTATCATGGTTGAGGGTATCACCATCTCCCCATCTAGCCAGGTTCGTTGTCTCGGAGTTACACTTGATTCTGCTCTTTTCTTCACCCCCCACATTCGAACGCTTTCCTCCTCCTGCCGCTACCAACTACGTAATATTTCCAGAATTTGACCTTTTCTTACTGCTGACACCACAAAGCAACTCATCCACACCCTTGTTATCTCCCAATTTAGCTATTGTAATAATATTTTAGCTGGCTTCCCTCTCTCCTGCATCCCCCCCCCCCTACAAATCAATTCTGAATGCCTCTGCCAGGCTCATCCACCTCACCCGCCGCTCGGTCTCTGCTGCTCCCCTCTGCAAAGCCCTTCACTGGCTCCCCATCCACTGCAGAATTTAAAATCCTTACCCTGACCTACAAAAGCTCTCACTAACTCAGCTCCACACTTAATGACCAAATACACCCCAGCCCGCACCCTAAGGTCAAACAGTGACCTGTGCCGAGCTTCTCCCCACATCGCCTCTTCCCTTGATATAGACTACAGAATTTCTCCTGCACAGCCCCAATCCTCTGGAACGCTCTCCCTCGTACGGTCAGACTTTCTCCTAGTTTCTCTTCCTTCAACTGCTCCCTTAAGACTTTTCTATTTAAGGAAGCCTACCACCCGACTCACTGACGCAACCAGACCATCACTCCCACCTTGCAGTCCTCTCCTCCTGTTTCCACCCCAAACCCTTCTAGATTGCGAGTTCCCACCTGTACTGGTAAGAGAAAGAGAGAGAGACCCCAGACGGAATAATCGGGCAGAGTTTGAGATCTTGCAAGTTCGCGGCTGGGAGCTTCCCAACGAGCGGCTGCTTTAAGACTTTGCTGGCAGCGCTCATTGGAGATGGCCAGCTGCAGGGGCCTGTCCGAATGCAGTTAGAGCATTCGGACAGCTGCCCCAAACGCTCGGATGCCGGTAAACCAGCTCAGTGCTGGTTTCCGGTATCAGCACGAGTACTAAGTACTCGTGCAAATACCGGTATCGGCACCTATACTAGTAACGGTGCATCCTTACATTACGTCTTACAGTATTTCCCTGTTTAACCTCTTCACTGCTGAGCCATTTCACCTGTGTGCTGAGGTCATTTTACTAATCATGTTTAAACGTGATTTGAAGTCACGTTTTATTCTACGACTCAGACAAATTATATATTCTTTTTTGGCAGACTCGGCAGATTCATAGTATATCATTAACAGGGCTTGATAAATTTGCTTTGAATCTAGGAGCAAGCTACAAAAGTTAGGAGCCAACGTTTCAGCAAGGATTCGCCTTTATCAAGCTATACCTTGATAAAGGCGAATCCTCGCTGTAACGTTGGGAACCTTGCCTCTGCATCTGGGAGTTGGTTTGTACTGACCCAAATTATGATTTTAGCTGTTTATATGAATTTATCACTTTGTTACCTGGTGCTTTTTGCTGTTAGGTATTTTTTGTGCATGTGGTCTTTTGGCTACTTTTTTGAGCCTAGAAGTGTAGACCGTTGCTGGTCTAATATCAGTTTGGCCACTCAGATATAATATTTGTGTTGTTAACATCTGCACATTGTGACATTGGTCTGTTGTCATTGGACACCCTATTTAACCACTAAAGACACACACATAACAGGCCATATATAAAAATACTTACACTAGGGCTGGATATATTTACATTAAATGTTGGAGACAGGAAAAAAAACATTGAAGCCAACTAGAAGTTTTTAGATGCCAAAAAGACTGCTTTTAGATTGGTGTAAAATAAACTGGAAATTTAGGAGCCAGTAGTAAAATTTGAAGAGCCAGTGGCTACCAGGCTCCTGAGTTTGTCAAGCCCTGCATTATTATAATGTATTTGTCATGCCCTGCCTGAATATTCTAACAAAAAATGCAATGAAATTTGAATTTATAATTTGTTTTTAAAAAAAAAACACAACTACAGCATGTAAAGGGATTTTATTTTTCACATCATCCGAGACTTGGCGGTTATAGATTCTGTGGGGTATGCTCGTTAAAAACCATTAGAAATGGGAGATCGTTACGTGATTTTTAGACAAAACCCCATAGAAATAATAGTTAGTGCAGCATCATTGTTCACATGATTGAAATGAGAACAATATTGCTGCATAATATTTTTTTATTATTTTTCTTTTTAACTTTGAACATGGTCATGTTTTGTATCATTGGAAAGGCCATGCTCTGGCCTTTCCAATGAAATCAAACATGCCCCATCTAGCTGCCACCGTTCGGGAGATATGGGTTCCTTTGAACCCCCATATCTCCACCATAGGATTTCCTTAGGAGATAACCGGGCAGCTAGGAGTTTCCTGCCTAACTGATGTCATCGCACCATGCACGATGACATCAGATGACGAGGGGGACCCAGAGGTAAAGCTGCCATCCAAGGCTAATGTCTGACGAACGCAGTCTGGGCGTGCATAACGGACAGATGTACTGGCAGAAGATACTGTAGACACCACATGGTCCGTTTATCTTGACCGACATAGAAAGAAAAAAAAGGAATTATGGGAAATAAAATTGTGAAAAGGACATGAAAAGCCATTTTGTGCGTCAAGGTGCTGGACGTCGCAAATGCGCTGCGTCTGACATCTCATTACTCACACAGAACGCTACGCGGACGTGGCACACTCTGCGTGTCAGTGGTAGCGGGTTTACGTTCTTGCCAAACTTGCGTCCATTTGCCACGTGCTTTGTGCATGCGCAGCTTGGTGCGCATGTACGGTGTGTGGGTCTCTATTGCTCATGATTCTATGCTACGACGGACATCAAACTGTGCAGCAACACGGACGTGATAACTGCGTTCGTCTGACGCCGGCCTAAGATGGCAGCCCCCACCAGAACTAGGCCGCGATCCAGCGCTGGATCGCAGACCGGCACCTCAGGGATTAATATCAGGTATCGCTTGAAAGGGGAGACTCTCCCCTTTTCAGCAGTGCCTGGCTTTACCCTCTACCTCCTCCCAATCAGGAAAGAGGTATCCGAAAGGACCACCCCCCCCCCCTCCTTACAGGCGACCTTCCTGCTTTGCAGGGTGGCCGCATGAAAATCACATTGCATCCGACACGATGACGTCATTATGCCGGGAGGAGTACCGTGGAGGGGCCTGACATCAGGTAAGCCAGACCACCGTGGGACTTCACCCCAACAGGTTGGGATTTCCCGCAGGGCCGCCGAATGAACATGACGTGTGGGGGACATCCTCAGCATGCTGTGGGGACATCCCAGGACGTCCCCCACACGTCACACGCAGTGAAGGGGTTAAACTTGTCAAACTGAATCACTGACAATCAGGGCATTTCACTGATTATCTATTCAGAGGCGCTGAACTGCAGTAACGCTTCTCTATGGGGCAATTTTGATACTGCCAAAGATCACTAATCTGCACTGTATTTCGCCGTCAATTCACCCGTATTTAGCAAATTGACAGTTTAGGATGCAATTACACAAGCACATCTGTAGCGACCCCTCCAAGCGTCCGTCGCAGAATTACGATGGCTCGACTGTGAGGGCCACACAGTGTAACGTGCGTAAAAGTATCACACATTACAACGGGCATGGTGAAACCCTGTCAACACTACGACAGACGGACCTATAAAGCGCAAAGCACACTACTGTGCACTAAGCGAGGTGGCCACACTGGTGTCCAAGCAAAGAGAATGTCCATTCCCTCTAGACTGTAAGCTCCTATGAGCAGGGCCCTCTACCCCTCTTGTTTCCATCTTACGTCTGTTTATTTGTATTTCGTTCCCTTTGGTTATTGTAAAACGCTGCGGAAACTGTTAGCCCTATATAAAATGATGACAATAATAATAATTCTCACAGACGTTCCCTCTACGCTCGTGTGACCGCAGCCTTAGCAAATAGATAAACGGTCACAAAATTACACCGTGCTGTGAAATTCACCATTCGTTGGCAAGATCGCCGCTTACTGAATAATCCCGTGTGTGGCCAGGGAATTTCTTCGGAAAAAAAAAAGGAGGGGGGGGGGGGTCACCAGACAGCCACTCACCAAATCCGTGCAAAGTTTGTGTAAAACAGCTGCAGGACCTTCCACATTTTGGAAGCCCTGAGCTGATAAGACAAGTATTTCCAAAAAAATAAAAATTGGGCAAATGCTGTCAGCAGCATCTACTAAATTATTATGCAATTCTTTGAATTGCTGTGATGTGCAAGTGGCTTCTGCAATAATATATATATATATATTTATTTTATAGTTATTTAAAAAACAATAAAAAGAACTCCTTACCATAGGCAAAGTGTCAAGATTTAAAGGATTTTGTGGTGAAATGTCCCACGGTGCCAAGTGCAATACAGCAATTGAAAGTGTAGGACATGTCAAAAGTACACATAAAAACGGACAATAATAGGGGGTGACTATATACCGTTCCACACAAAGTGATGCCGGTTAGAGACGTGTGACACGTACATAAGGTGGAAAGCATCAGGGGACACAAACAAAAACATAGCAAAATGTAGGATGCAGGGCGGATTATTGCGGTGTTCGAAACAATGTGGAACATTCCAGTACAATAAGCTTTAACGAAGAAGCCTTACAGAAACGTGCTCACACACAGACATAACGGCCAAATAGCCACACACTTGAAAACGCACGAAAATCATCACACTAAGCACAAAATGAGATCGATCTATTTTAAAAATAAAAAAGACTATCTCCCACTCACTGTTCCTAATGATTTCCATTCTTCCAAATCCTGCACAGACAGAGTAAAGCTGCCAAAACCTTTAACTCCTCCCCGGGGTAACACTTCCGGGTCTTAGAACCTCAAGCCGAGTCCATACACCAAACACCGCCTTTTGAACTGGGCGTGTCTCCTAGCACGCACCCAATCGTTTTCTGGCGTTACTCAGGGAGCGTGGTAAAAGTTCCTGTCAGGAGTTGGAGCGTGTGATGATTCTTATCTGGTAATGAGGGGGTGATACTTCCAATGTTCCGTTATTTCATTCTGTGTGCATCAAAGGTAGTGAGTGTGAAGTGAAAACCAGTTCATTTCACAAAAAGCAATAAGACATGACGTTTTAAATTCATAACCCCATGTAGGGACATACTAAACAGAATATTACATGTGTGTGTTAAAGGAACTTTACCACTTGGTAAGCTGTAACTAGGTTACTTGTGCATTACAAACAAAACTACATTATAAAACACATGCTGATGTTTTTTTATCCACTGAATTTTTCCTGTAATGCAACATTTACCTAAATCTGTGCAAAAGATATTCTACCAATAAATATATATAAATATAGCAAATAAGCAACTTACCATAAATATAGCAAATATTTGCTATACTTGTGGTAATATGCCCATTGCCTTTTGGAAAAGCCGATCTGACATATAAGCAGTTGAAGAGAATAATGGTCTCCAATTGTCCGTCCTTAACCCCTAAGACCCTGTCTTAGGCACACCTTGAGTTAACTCTCCTTCTGCGCAGGGAGAGAGAAATCCGTTAAAAAAACACACGAGGCATGTAATTTTGTCTGGCAATTTCTCTCTGCCTTCCAACGGTTCTTTGACACTTATTTATACCTGTGTCAAGGCGTTGGCTCTTTATTTCATTAGTTAACATTTCAAAACATAACATAGTTCATTGGCCAGTTTCAATACAGGTCTGGTGACACATTTCTGGACCTTCCTGTGGCCTTGGCATGTGATTTCTTGAGATATCAGCATTTCTTCAGACATCAGCATTTCTTAAGACATCAGTACTTTTTTAAGACATCAGCACTTTTTTATCACTTGAGAGAAACATTTGCAAACATCAGTATCCTTGTCATTCTAAAGACATTTGCAAACATCTTGAGAAGTGAACCTTAGTCCTATAATACTGCTGATTATCAATTTATCTTAAAACTATTTCTTATATTTTAAACCTTAATTTATCTATTAATATTATAATTCCTGGGGTGTTATTTAACTACTTATAGGGTCCTTCTTATAGGTTAGCAGATGGTGGTCTGAGGATTCCTTTTCCTTCAGCAGTGTATTTATTTAATGCAACAGCAGGGTGATACATGTGCTTCTATGGGTTGCTCACTGTGCATGTGCCACGTGGTTTGGACACGTGCACGTGATATCCCCGCCGTCACAGGAGAGCGTGACGTCGTCGATGCTCGACTCCTGTTGCGGAAGCTCCGGCCTCCGATACTTTTATGTAATTCACCTGTTCATTACTGGTTCCCCGTGGAGACTTCAGGTATATATATACACACTATATTGCCAAAAGTATTCGCTCACCTGCCTTGACTCGCATATGAATTTAAGTGACACCCCATTCCTAATCCATAGGGTTCAATATGACGTCGGTCCACCCTTTGCAGCTATAACAGCTTCAACTCTTCTGGGAAGGCTGTCCACAAGGTTTAGGAGTGTGTTTATGGGAATTTTTGACCATTCTTCCAGAAGCGCATTCGTGAGGTCACACACTGATGTTGGACGAGAAGGCCTGGCTCTCAGTCTCCGCTCTAATTCATCCCAAAGATGTTCTATCGGGTTGAGATCAGGATTCTGTGCAGGCCAGTCAAGTTCATCCACACCAGACTCTGTCATCCATGTCTTTATGGACCTTGCTTTGTGCATTGGTGCACAGTCATGTTGGAAGAGGAAGGGGCCAGCGCCAAACTGTTCCCACAAAGTTGGGAGCATGGAATTGTCCAAAATGTCGTGGTATGCTGAAACATTCAGAGTTCCTTTCACTGGAACTAAAGACCCAAGCCCAGCTCCTGAAAAACAACCCCACACCATAATCCCCCCTCCACCAAACTTTACACTTGGCACATTGCAGTCATACAAGTAACATTCTCCTGGCAACCGCCAAACCCAGACTCGTCCCTCAGATTGCCAGGAGAAGCACGATTCGTCATTCCAGAGAACACGTCTCCACTGCTCTAGAGTCCAATGGCGGCGTGCTTTACACCACTGCATCCGACGCTTTGCATTGCACTTGGTGATGTATGGCTTGGATGCAGCTGCTCGGCCATGGAAACCCATTCCATGAAGCTCTCTGCGCACTGTTCTTGAGCTAATGTGAAGGCCACATGAAGTTTGGAGGTTTGTAGCGATTGACTGCAGAAAGTTGGCGACCTCTTCGCACTATGCACCTCAGCATCTGCTGACCCCGCTCCATCAGTTTATGTGGCCTACCACTTCGTGGCTGAGTTGCGGTCGTTCTCAAACACTTAGGAGCGAGGAAATTTCACAACTGGATTTGTTGCACAGGTGGCATCCTATCACAGTTCCACGCTGGAATTCACTAAGCTCCTGAGAGCGACCCATTCTTTCACAAATGTTTGTAAAAACAGTCTGCATGCCTAGGTGCTTGATTTTATACACCTGTGGCCATGGAAGTGATTGGAACACCTGTTTCTGATTATTTGGATGGGTGAGCGAATACTTTTGGCAAAATAGTGTTTATACAGTAGACGTTAGGGCTGCGCATCTTCAGTGGTCTCACGATTCGATTACAATTATCTTGCCAACGATTCGATTACACGATGCATCACGATTAATAATGCCCATTGCTAAATTTATTGTATCTGCTCTAAAAGAAAAAAGACACTTCCTGCATGTAGCAAAATCTGAACACAGCAGACATACACAGTAAGGTATAGTGTGTATATATATATATATATATACACACCCCATACAGGCATCAGGTATAGTGTATACAGTAGTGTGTATATATACACCGTATACCTGATGTCTGTATAGGGTATATATATATATATATATAATATATATATACACACACACACTACTGTATACACTATACCTGAGGTCTGCATGTAAGATATATACATGCAGACCTCAGGTATAGTATAGTAAGGTAAGGTATAGTGGTACAGTAGTGTATATATATATTATGTATATATATATATACACATACCCTACAGACATCAGGTATATGGTACATATACACACACACTACTGTATACACTATACCTGATGTCTGTATGGGGTATATATACACTGGTATATATATACAGTTGTGTTCAAAATTATTCAACCCCCAATGCTGTAAAGGCATTTAGGGAATTTAGTGTACATTTGTAATTGTATTCAGAATGAAATCCTACAAGGACTTTTTAAAGAACCATATGCAACTAAAATGACATCATTTGGTTTTGTAATACAGTAGTAAATGTTTCTTTTGTGAATTCTTCATTGACACTGTAGCGCTCACTCCCGGAGGAGCCGCTGAAAATGAACCACGGGTCAGTCTCCCCACTCTAGGGAATAAATATACTCCAACACCGCTGTGGGTTTTTATAATTTAAATAGTTTACTAAAATATTAAGCAGACGTTGAGACACGGTATTCACAGGTATTATTACAGTACTTTCGTATCGCGGTAAAAACGCGTAGCGGGAAAGAAACGAAACACGAGGCTTCGTATTTCGGAAAAAAACAATATATTCGCAACCGAACAGAAAGAATGCAATTGCACGAAATTTCGGAAAAAGGGACACGTAGCGGAACCAAGAATACAATCTCTTCGTATTCGATAAACGCGCAGCGGAAAAGAGAAAAAATATTCGGAACGTATCTTTAACCCCTGTTCCGATTCGTAACAGTATGAGTCCTGCACAGGTTAAGTCCCGGAATGTAAAAGGTGTGTATGTGTGTGTGTATGGTACCCGGGTACTGTTCAACTGGCCAGTGAATTTACTTAAGGAATGTCTTCGACTAGTCAAGTTGGGGCCCTGTGGACTTTAGAGAGAAAACAGCAGCGTGTTCCTTATTTACAAACGGCCTTGGAGACCTCTCACCCATCCACCGATTGCTTTAGGCTCCGCTGACCCAGGACGTCTCTCCGCTCGATATTGACTGGGGATACTTGCGGCCGGATCCGTTGTCTGACTCTCCGTAGCTTGTCCACGACTTGTCCAGCTCACCGCCTGCTCTCCGTATCCGATCAACTCGCGGCAACTCCTCACTCAAGGTCTTCGGTTCCTTAATCTGCAGCAAATCTCGGGAACTTGGAGGTCTCCTTCTCCTAAGGCTGGATGACCCGGTGTAAGGAACTGACAGGTCTCACTCGCGCTCTGGCCTAGGCCCTCTAGCGATATCTTGCACTGCGTCTGCTCTCCCTCGTTCCCTGGCGCGCTCTGGCGCGTTCTCCACGAGGCTCAGGATGTCAAGCGTCTGTGTCCCACCCACTTCCTGTCTGTTTGCAAAGCACGCCGGGAAATGTAGTCCCAATGTCCAGTGTCTCTGATCGCGATTGTCTCCATCTTGTGGCCAAAAATAGGTACTGCCACAGCAAGATTTTAACACAGCGCTACAACACAATTATTCAACCCCTTAAAGACTACCACTCTGAAAAACAGAGGTTCATTCAAGTGTTTTCAATCAGGTATTGAAAACACCTGTGGATGTCACGGAGCAGCAATAAAGCATAATAAGCACCAATTAGGCAACTTTAAAATGACTGTGATACTCAGCTCCTTCTAGACATTTACTGGTGTGGTTACAAACATGGTGAAGTCAAGAGAATGGTCCAGAAAGACAAGAAAGAGTGATTACTCTTCACAGGAAGGGCAATGGCTATAAGAAGATTGCAAAGATGTTAAACATACAAGAGAGACCATAGGAAGCATTATTCGCAAAATTCAAGGCAAAGGGCACTGTTGAAACGCTACCTGGTCGTGGCAGAAAGAAGATGCTGACTTCAACTGCTGTGCACTACCTGAAGCGTAGAGTGGAGAAAAGTCCCCGTGTGACTGCTGAGGAACTGAGAAAAGATTTGTCAGATGTGGGTACTGAAGTTTCAGCTCAGACAATACGGCCCACACTGCGTAATGAAGGCCTCCATGCCAGAACTCCCAGGCGCACCCCCTTGCTGTCTCCAAAGAATAAGAAGAGTCGACTGCAGTATGCCAAAAGTCATGTGGACAAACCACAGAAGTTTTGGGATAGTGTTCTGTGGACTGATGAAACAAAATTAGAACTGTTTGGGCCCATGGATCAATGCTATGTTTGGAGGAGGAAGAACAAGGCCTATGAAAAAAGAACACCTTGCCTACTGTGAAGCATGGCGGGGGGGTCAATCATGCTTTGGGGCGGTTTTGCTTCTGCAGGTACAGGGAAGTTTCAGCGTGTGCAAGGTACCATGAATTCTCTTCAGTACAGGAGATATTGGATGACAATGCGATGCAGTCCGTCACAAACCTGAGGCTGGGAGACGTTGAACCTTTCAACAGGACAATGATCCCAAGCATACCTCCAAGTCCACTAGAGCATGGTTTCAGATTAAAGGCTGGAACATTTTGGAGTGGCCATCGCAGTCACCTGACTTAAATCCGATTGAGAACCTCTGGTGGGACTTAAAGAAAGCAGTTGCAGTGCGCAAGTCTAAGAATGTGACTGAACTGGAGGCTTTTGCCCATGACGAATGGGCGAAGATACCCGTAGATCGCTGCAAGACACTTGTGTCAAGCTATGCTTCACGTTTAAAAGCTGTTATAACTGTAAAAGGATGTTGTACTAAGTACTAAGATTGAATGTCACTTGGGGGTTGAATAAAACTGATAATGATGTGAGCACAGAAAAGACATTTGTGGTTATTTCATTATAAATGTTATGTTATATTTGTCTGACCTACACGTGACTCTTTGATTTAATTGTAAGCAAGATGACTGAATGATCAAAATCAATGTCAAACTGGCCAAAACACTCAATTTCAGTGGGGGTTGAATAATTTTGAACACAACTGTATATACACCAGTTTATATATATACCCCATACAGACATCAGGTATAGTGTATACAGTAGTGTGTGTATATATACCCTATACCTGATGTCTGTATATAGGGTGTGTATATATATATACTATACCTTACCTTACTATACCTGAGGTCTGCATGGGAGATATATATACATCTCCCATGCAGGCCTCAGGGATAGTATAGTGTAGCGATGTGTTAAAGTTTACTGTGGCAGTACCCATTTTTAGCCACAAGATGGAGACAATCACGATTAAAGACTCTGGACACTCGAACTACATGTCCCGGCATGCTTTGCGAAGAAACAGGAAGTGGGTGGGTTTGTGGAGACGCTGTACATCCTGCACCTCGTGGAGAACAGGCAGAGCGCGCCAGGGAGCAAAGGAGAGCGGATGCACACACACACAGAGAAGGAGAGACCAAAAGATAGGCCGGAGCGCAGACAGAGTGGATCGGCTTTAGGATTGGGTCACCCAGCCTTGCGGAGACAGACATCACCATTCACATTATCCGAGTGCAGTGCTGAGGAGAGAAGACCCCTCGAGTAAGGAGTACCGCGGTCGATGGAAGCGGGGAGCAGGGGTAAACTGGCTGAGTCGCGGCTGACAGACAGAAGGCCAGACAACAGATCCGGTGGTTGGCGTCCCCAGTTAAAATCGAGCGGAGAGACGTCCTGGGTCAGTGGAATCTCGAGCTTGCGCTGGATGGGAGAGGCCCCCAAGCCGTATGTGAATAAGAGCGTACGCTGCTGTTTTCTTTCTAAAACCCACAGGGCCCCAACTGACTAGTCGAAGACATCGATAAAGTAAACTCACTGGCCAGTTGAAAAGTACCCGGGTCCCTACACACACAAACACATACCACTTCACGTTCTGGGACTTAACCTGTGCAGGACTCAGTTTCCTTTTTTTCCTATCCATACAAGGGGGCAAAGTTAAAGTTACATTCTGAACAATTTTCCTTTTTTTGTTCCCGCTGCGCGTTTACCGTGATACGAGAACTGTGTATTTTATTGTGTCCCGCTACGCGGTTTTTCCTCGAATTTCGTATCTTTTAATTTTCTGCTCGGTCGGGGTTTTTCCGAAAATACGAAGCCCTCGTGTTTTCGTTTCTTTTACCGCTACGCGTTTATCGTGTACGAAAAGTACTGTAAATCTTCCTGCATATAACCGTGTCTCAAGAACTGCAAACCTTTTAGTAAACCTTTTAACTTGTAAAACTACAGCGTGTTGGAGTATATTTATTCCCTAGTGCGGGAGAGACTGACCCCGTGGTTCATTTCAGCGGCTCCTCCGGGAGTGAGCGCTACAATAGTAAGGGAAGTATAGTAAGGTATAGTGTATATATACAGTGGCAAGAAAAAGTTTGTGAACGCTTTGGGATTACGTGGAGTTTTGCATGGATTGGTCATAAAATGTGCTCTGATCTTCATCTAAGTCACAACAATTTGAAAAACACAGTCTGCTTAAAATAATACAACACAAACATTATATGTTTTCATGTGTTTATTGAACATAAAATGTAAACATTCACAGTGCAGGGTGGAAAAGTATGTGAACCCCTAGCCTAATGACTTCTCCAAGAGCTAATTGGAGCCAGGAGTGAGCCAACCTTGAGTCCAATCAGTGTGATATTATTGGATGTGTTGCTGAAAGCTGTCCTGCCCTTTAAAAACACACACCAGTTTTGGGTTTACTGGTTTCAAGAAGCACTGCCTGATGTGAACCATGCCTCGCAGAAAAGAGCTCTCAGAAGGCCTACGATCAAGAATTGTTGACTTGCATGAAGCTGGAAAGGGTTACAAAAGTATCTCCAAAAGCCTTGATATTCATGTGTCCACGGTAAGACAGACTGTCTACAAATGGAGAAAGTTCAGCACTGTTGCTACTCTCCCTAGGCGTGGTCGTCCTGTAAAGATGACTGCAAGAGCACAGTGCAGAATGCTTAATGAGGTAAAGAAGAATCCTTGAGTGTCAGCTAAAGACTTACATAAATCTCTGGCACATGCTAACATTTTTGTTGACACATCTACATTAAGGAAAACATTAAACAAGAATGGAGTACATGGGAGGACACCACGGAGGAAGCCATTGCTGTCCAAAATGAATATTGCAGCGCGTTTGAAGTTTGCAAAAGAGCACCTGGATGTTCCACAGCAGTACTGGCAAAATATTCTGTGGATAGATGAAACCAAAATTGAGTTGTTTGGAAAAAACACACAACACTATGCGTGGAGAAAAAAAGGCACAGCACACCAACATAAAAACCTCATCCCCACTGTAAAACATGGCGGAGGGAGCATCATGGTTTGGGGCTGCTTTGCTGCCTCAGGGCCTGGACGGATTGTTGTCATTGATGGAAAAATGAATTCCAGAGTTTATCAAGACATTTTGCAGGAAAACGTAAGACCATCTATCTTCCAACTGAAGCTCCGCAGAGGATGGGTGATGCAACAGGACAATGACCCAAAGCATACAAGTAATTCAACAAAAGAATGGCTTCAACAAAACAAAATGCACCTTCTGGAGTGGCCCAGTCAGAGTCCTGACCTCAACCCGATTGAAATGCTGTGGCATGACCTTAAGAGAGCGATTCACACCAGACATCAAGAATATTGCTACACTGAAACAGTTTTGTGAAGAGGAGTGGTCCAAAATTACTCCAGATCGTTGTTCAGGTCTGATCTGCAACTACAGGAAATGTTTGGTTGAGGTTATTGCTGCCAAAGGATGGTCAACCAGTTATTAAGTCCAAAGGTTCACATACTTTTTCCACCCTGCACTATGAATGTTTACATGTTCTGTTCAATAAAAACATGAAAACATATTATGTTTGTGTTGTATTATTTTAAGCAGACTGTGTTTTTCAAATTGTTGTGATTTAGATGAAGATCAGAGCACATTTTGTGACTAATTCATGCAAAACTCCACGTAATCCCAAAGGGTTCACATACTTTTTCTTGCCACTGTATATTATACAAGCTCAGACCAGACTCATACAGGGAAGGAAGAGGGCACAGGCAGCAAGGGGGGATGGACTGACATGGAGAAGAGGGGAGGTACGGGAGACAGCCAGCCGCGCACAGCCGAGTCTCCCCGGGTGATGAGCCAGGAGGTGCTCTGTGGACTCGGAGCAGCGCTTGTGGGAGGGACCTACAGGACCCGGCGCAAGCGCTGTGTGCTGCAGATCCTGCCCCTCCTCAGCGCCGCTCTGCTGTGGGGTAAGTTTGATTTTTCCAACTCCTATCGCTCAGCGCCACATACTGCTGCGGCCTGAGCGAGGGAGGTGGAAGAATCTGGATACACTGAGTTAGGGTTGCACTGATACTAGTTTCGGTATCGGTGCCGATACCGGGTACTGCAGGAGTACTTGGTACTCGTGCAGTACCCCCGATATTTTTTTCCGATACCGGAAGCCGGCATTGAGCCGGCTTGCCGGCATCTGAGGGGCTGGGACGGCTGTCCGAATGCTCTATCGGCATTCGGACAGGCCCCTGCAGCTGCTCTCCTCACTGTGTTTATACTTATCTTCCTTTAGCGATGCCGGGAAAGTCTTCGCGCGCGCGTGCTCCTTGGAAGGTCCCCAGCCGCGATCACGTGGGACCATGTGATCACGGCTGGGGGCCTTCCAGCGAGCGCACGCGTGGAAACTTTCCCGGCGTCGCCCAGGAAGGTAAGTATGAAACAGTGAGGAGAGCAGCTGCAGGGCCTGTCCGAATGCCGATAGAGCATTCGGACAGGCACCTGGCACTCTCCGCTCATACTTACCTTCCTGAGCGACGCCGGGAAAGTTTCCCCGCGTGCGCTCGTTGGAAGGCCCCCAGCCGCGATCACATGGTCCCACGTGAACGCGGCTGGGGACCTTCCAAGGAGCATGCGGCGCGCAAAGACTTTCGAGGTAAGTATGAGCGGAGAGTGCCAGATGAGCTGGAGGGGCAAATCCATGAGCTGGGGGCATTATCCATGAGCAGAGGGGGGGCAAATCCATGAGCTGGGGGCAATATCCACGAGCTGGGGGGCATATCCATGAGCCGGGGGCTTTATCCATGAGCTGGGGCAGTATATCCATGAGCTGGGGCAGTATATCCATGAGCTGGGGGGCATTATCCATGAGCTGGGTGGCAAATCTATGAGCTGGGGGGCAATATCCATGAGCTGGGGGGCATATCCATGAGCTGGGGGGCATATCCATGAGCTGGGGGGCATATCCATGAGCTGGGGGCAATATCCATGAGCTGGGGGCAATATCCATGAGCTGGGGGCAATATCCATGAGCTGGGGGCAAATCCAATTGGGATCCCCCTCACAGCATGCATGCATCTTCCTCCCAGCACGTGCTGGCGCCAAGGGATGTTGCCCAGCCCCTCGTTGAGATCCACCAGCCGTGATCTTGCGAGATCACGGCTGGTGGCCTTCAACTAGGGGCCGGGCAACATCCTTTGCCGCCGACGCGCACTGGGAGGAAAAAGCATCAGTGAGGCAATCCTATGGCTCGTGTGTCGACACTGTCGGCCCCGTGTGCCATAGGTTCGCCATCACTGCTAGGGTGACACCAAAGACTTTCATTTTGGAACCGGCCGCCGCACTGCAGGTTACTAAGTAACTAGGTAACCTGCAGTGTGGCGGCCGGTTAAAAAAATCAGTCTTTATTGTCACCCTAAGGGCGGGTGTCACCTGGTGTGGGCCGTACCCCACACCCCCACCTAGCGACGCTACTGGTCAAAACTCAGAATTTTACTGATGATCGTTTGCAATCCGAAATGGAGAAATGTATTGAATATGCTTATAAAGAGGAGGCCAGCTCACCAAAAAAAATGAACAAAATTAAATGACTGTTAAAATGCTGTTAAAAAAAGGAACCTTCGGAATATTTAAGCAAAGAAAAGACACATTTTGAAAATGAAACCATAGAAATGATGATGCAAACAGATACAAGGAGTAGTGACTGTTTATCAAAATCTTGCCCTCCATATTTTACATTTACATAAACTGCAAAGAAGGAATTTTTACCGTATACTGAAACCTGGTGGACCAATGTCATTGCAAAAAAAAAAAAAAAAATAGCTGAAATTAACAATTTGTGAGTATTAAAGTTCGCATACAATAGAGTTAAAATAACTAATTTGAGAGAACATGCCTCACATTACTGGCGTGCCAAGGCACACTGTAAGTTTCCTGGGTATACTCATTACAGTATTTGACTACAGAAAAAAAAACCACAACAATTAAAGACAGAAAGGCTGTTTTCACAGTCCATGTTGCAGGGTATATTAATCATTCAAATCAACAAACTTTCAAAAGGCATACCAGGTGGGAGGAAAGGGGAAAAAAAACAAAAACCGAGAGAGGAGACCTATGCTTTTGCACACTAAACAGCTGGCAAAAGCTGATGCAGAACCAGTGGTGTATTTAGGTTTTGTGCTACCCTAGGCCTGACTAAACTCATACACCCCCGAATTTAAAATTGACACACCCTTTCCTGTCAAGGCCACACCTCTTCCTGTTATAGCATTCAGTCGGAAGTTACTGCATGCTGGGATTTTAGTAATCTCAACATGCAACGGCTGCCTCAGAGTGATAAGTGTCGAATCACTCTCAGACAGCCTTTACATGCTAAGATCACTGAATACAGTGCTGTTTGACGGCAGTGAAATTCCCCATAGAGAAGCAATGGTTAATCTATTCAGAGAACAAAGTGCTCCAAAATGTCAGTGAAATGCCCTGATTTTTGGTGGTTTCATTCGACAGGTTTAATCAGGCGAATCTCATAGGTTTCAATGTTTAAAATATTCCCATTTTTATAAAATATTTATTAAACCATTTATTCTTTTAATTTGCAGCTTTTATTTTTTAGGCATTGTTCTGTGAAATTTTTTTCAGATTTTTTTTAAGTAGTTTTTTCTTCTGTATCAGACCTTTTTATTATTATTTATAGGACCTCATATCATTTTCAGGCATTGTCAAGCAATAGTTTTGCAAACAGCTTTTAAAAGTGGCGTTTTTTTTACCCCTCCGTCGGCTTGTTGGCTTTTCTCCTTGGCGTTTGGCGGGTCGTCGGCTGCGTTCGGATGTCTGTTCGGGAGGTCGTTGGAGGCTTGTGGGCGTGGTCGGTGGCTGTTCCACGGGTGTGCCGTTCTTTCAGAGAGTTTGTGGTGCTCTTTGGTGGGTTTGTGGTGTCCCAGAGCGCACTGCCGCTGGCCATATCGCTCCGAGAGAGTCCAGGCAGGGTGTGGTGTGAGGGGGTCTCCTGTGGTGGCACGGCTCGCCTCGTTCTGCTCCTTCCCATGTGACCGACGTCAGCGCCAAATATGCAAAGCGTGGCGCCGGTACGCCGCATCAATGTGAAGGAGGAGCTTGGCGGGAGCCGGGAACGCTGCTGACTGTCATCGCCATTAGGAACATGTCGGAGCCTGCTGTGTGTACAAGCACTCGAGCAGCCCGCTCGAGTGCTTGTAAACACGCACACACAGCAGGCTGCGCGAGATGTTCCGATTAGCTCCAGCCTGCCCTCAGTCAACTTGTCCCTGCCAGCCGCATAGTCGCAGCTTTTTTAGCTGCCCCCCTGAAAGTGCCGCCCTAGGCCAAGATACAGCACTGTGCAGAACCGCTTATATTTGGGAACATGAATTCTGTGTAATCACTTTATTTACTCCAGAAAATCTCAAGCGAAAAAAAATTGGACAACAGACTAAACAAAAATGAATTTTTGGATTGCAAGCAATTGCAAAATCTCCAGTATGAAAGTGAATTCCATCCATTTACAGCAAGACATGCGTATGTCCAGCATATAAGTATTGACCCTTTTATTATTCATATGTATACGGATACCCAGCTATACATGCTAAAAGATTTTCAAAACTCAACATCTTGGCTATATCTGGATGCAACTGGTTCTGTTGTCAGAAAACCATGCAAAACACAATATTTTATAGTACACTATATGTATTTGTGTACAGCATGCAAACAATATTATTCCAGCGGCAGAAATGTTGTCGTCTGACCAGAGTATACCAACCTCTCAACACTGGTTAGGTTGTCGGTGTCGTGACTTTTTTTACTGTTTGTAAGCAAAGACTTTGATGTAGAAGACTTAAACAGTCTCTCGAATGCCTGCTTCTGTCGGTTTGGAGAAGTTAATCAATTCAACTGTGCACTGAAAGAAACGACAGACTCGCTGGATAGTTGTCTATGTAGGCTTTCTCGGACAAAGCCGAGTAACCTCTTTGTTTAATTGAAAAAACGATACATGCTTATGTACCACTTTAGTGCGTAAGCGGAAACAGGGTGTTAACTAGTATTTTAATTATCATCAGCAGTGAAATTGCAAACTCAAGGAAGGGACAGGGAAGCAAGTATACTCAGGGGGGACAGTGGTCAGTTCAGGACGAATCTTCCAAATAAGCAACAGTATTCTCCCGTTCCTGTTCTCCCTCTCTTAGGACACGGTGAAGTTCACTCAGCGCAATAACTTCTTACAGCCAATTGTGCACTCATTAGGCTCATTTCACATGCATGTGTTTCTTTTAAGGCAAAAACACCTAAAAGCCCCTCTATGAATTATTGAGCCACCAGACCCTGGATTGGTGCATAGAGGGGCTTTTTTTTGGTGTTTTTGCCTTAAAAGAAACAACAATGGGTGTGAAATGAGCTTAATGATCTGACAGGCTCCAACCTCAGTGAGTGCACAATTGGCTGTAAGAAGTTATTGCGCTATGTGAGCGCTTGTATTGTGTTTTCTTTGAGTGAACTTCACGTGTCCTAAGAGAGGTAGGAGAACAGGAACGGCAGAATACTGTTGGTTATTTGGAAGATTCGTCCTGAACTGACCACTGTCCCCCCTGAGTATACTCGGTGCCCTGTCCTTTCCTGCACACGTTGGACTTGTGTCTGGACGGTGGACATTTCTAACCTCCATTTCGACAATATTGATAAGTAATATTGAACTATAGGAGTATACTATATACACACATAGATGTATATTTGGTGACCTTTGTTCTTTTTAGATTATCTGTGGTACAAATTGCTTTGTGAGGGTTTCTGTTGTACTATATCCCAGTGAAGCAGCATACTTAAAGTGGATTCATACCCTTCCCTATTTTTTAAACTAGATAAATAAACCAACATTGTTGATAGACCAACGTTGCTTGAAGATTTTTAAGCGCCAGCACACAATTTATTTTTCTAAATTGCAAACTCATACTGATTAAATAAAAAAAAAAAACAAAGATCAGCTTATTCCAAATGTCAACTTATTTTGTGTCATTGTCAAATGTCGGCCTTTTTGACCATCAACGGTGTAGCCATGTTCGGATACAGCTTGATCGGGATGTCCCGCACCCTTCTCCTTGTACCAAAAAAGGAACCGCATAACTTGTGGTTTAGCCATCTGCAGAAACAGCGAGTTAAGCAAAATACAATTCGATTCTCCCTGGAAAAAAAAAACAGTTTATTAATTTCATTTCTTAAAGCCGTACTAACATACCTAAATGAGCATTTTTCTAAGCTTTTCGTTATTGTTAAAGCAGATACATATTTCTTGTCCATAATAACAACTTAACTCTTAAAAAGTAGAGGTTGATATGAGCTGGGCACTTATGCCGGTTTGCAAACCTTCACCCAAATGCCCATCATGACATATCTAAAAAAATGCCTTTCCGTTTGTGAAGGAAAACAAAATTGTGATTTTACTATAGTACATGTATGTGCTGCACACATGATTAAACTAGTCAGTTCAAAGGCCCTTAAAACAAATTCAAACAAGCAAGAACGTTTTTTATATTTGTTTGCATTGCTTCAAAACAGTACAAACATTGAGGACATTACAACACATGTGTCTTTAATGGCATATGTATATAATGCCAAATTGGAAACCAGGACCAGGACCTGCAAAAAATAAAAATTACTGCTAGTGAATGCTGTTAAATCACAAGAAATGGTCTATGTGGATCTTGCTTTTGATTATACAACAGGAGAAACACTCCTTTCTCACTGAAGTTGTCTAAAGTTATAAATCAAAAGTAAAAGCCCACTTGGAAAGCGACGAAGAGGCAAATGCTGAGTTGAATTTGCTTTTCTGTCCTGCTCCTCTTTCTATTTTAGAAACGTATTTGGCAACGTTACGTTTGTGGAGTGGTATCATGCTAGTACATACAAAACTGGGGCAAACAAGAGACGCAAATGCTACAGTTGAAAATTGGTTCTGTGTGACCAAGAAAATAATCCTGAATGAACAATTGCATCAACGAGAAGGAGATTTTCTTAAAATTATGTACGAATTATATGGGAAGAATTCAGGAAATAGGTTTGAACAGTTTAAAAAATATATCCAAAAAAAAGGTTTAAAAAATCATTTAGTTCAGAAACCAAAAATATCCTACAAGAAGAAAATTAAGAAAAATCTGAGCAGTTCAGGAAAGTGACATTCAAGCAGAACCACTTAGTCAAGAGGAAACATGGCAAAAAAAAAAGTCAAGCAAGGTATTGCCAACCACCTTGTCAAAAAAGCACAATAAATACAACACCAGATTGCCCTCCATGTCTGGGAAAGGAAAATTTGGTAGAAAAACTATTATTCTGATAAACACTTGGATAATGGACAAGAAATTGTCTATCATATTTTCACAGAGCTTTATAGCCTGAAGAACAGAGATCCAACCACCATGTCTCTAATTAAATGTTCAACATTTCTTGAAGAAAGATTGGATAAAAGGAAAGCTACAATGGCTAAAACAGTTTGACTGTTTTCGCAGTAAAAGTGTATGGGACACATATGACAGTGAAGAAGACTGTGTCACGCTGACCGATAACTTGGGCCATCGTGGGGACTTTGTTGAAGGAGCGTTGTAGCCCTTGAGGCAGGTTAGCTGCTGGCTTAATACAGCACATATACAAAATGCAGATTCCGGACAGTAAATAAACAAGACTAACACGAGGGACAGGAGGGCATGGAAGAAACCTAAAAGGAATCCCTAAACTGGGGTGTTGGCAGGAAAAGTCAGCCTCTGCGTGCTGTGTGTCGGTATTCTTCTATGCGATAAACTGCTAACCGGTTAGATCATCTCTCCTTGGCAATATATCATCAGGATCGATCCGAGAGAGATCAAGCATCTAGAATAACCACACGGACACGTGGAAGTTCTGTCACTTAGAAGCTCTCTCTCTTGCTCCTCTTTTAATATCTTATTTATACATTTCATGATGTTTCAGTATCCAGAGAGAAGTAACACCTACTAAAAATGCCTACAGCAGCATATTAAAAGTTAAAATACAGAGTAATACAAAGATAAACATAATTTTCAGTGTCATTAGTTTTCTTAAGGTTTCTACTTTAACAGGTATTGACATCTGTTTCTAACTGTACTTTTTCACTCCCTAATTGTTAGCCTCTCCCCTTTATCTTGGGTGTGCTTTAAAACCTTTACACAAGGCAGCAGATTCTTAGGTGAGATACATTTCTGAACTGTCAGCCTGTTAATAGAATGCTAACTAGAGCAAAGTTCATTTCAAGGCATATAAGCATTTTGTATTCCAATCAAATATTTTCCTTAATCTGGACTCTAATGAAAATCTCACAAAGAATGACAGGAGAACAGGAAAAGCTAGGGTTAAACAAGACCGACAGGAATCCTAAACTGAAAATAAAGGTCCTTAAACTGGCCTCTGTACTAAGAAGAACCAAACACATAAAACAAGAAACATACAAGAATCATCAGGACTAGAGCCAGGGATACAGAACCAGGAGGAATGTCAGACTCGCAGAGGTTGGCAACAGATCAGTAAATATAAATACAGGGAACAGACAGAATGGGTAGTCAAAGAAAGCCGAGGTCAACACCAGAGAAATATTACACAAATTCTAAGCAGCAACACAGGAACCAGGATACAGAATATGCAGGAACAGATGTCACCAGTAGAACTCATACCAGGACAATGAGCCTCTGTGCTGCTGGCATTTAAATAGGGAACAGGTCTGGTCAGTTAGGCCATGTGACCCCAGACCTGAACAGCACAGCAGAACCCAGGAGCAGCTCAAGGCAAAAATAGCCAAACACAGACAGTGACGAGCAAACCTGAATCCCTCTCACCACCAGGGGGCACGGCTGAAACCAGTGGAAACGTGACAGTATGTGGTTTGCAGATTTGATTACCTGCTTGGAACATCAGTTTCACCAAAGTGCAGTGAAGACAACGGTCCTGTACCTTTGATGGTGAGAACAAGTAACATCATTGAAACCTGGTAAGATATATATTTATAAAGTATAGTCCAAAAAATTATCCTTCTCAAGTTGGGTGCCAGCAGAATATTTGTTAAGCTATCCATCATCCTTCCTTATCAAATGGCCTATATTTTTAGAGGACAAAAAAAATTCTTCGGTATAGGCAATTTCATATTGCAAATTTGGCATAAAATTCCTGGGCACTTTAAGATTGGGCCTATTCAGATCTAGGACCCTATTCCAAAGCAGCTGTCAGGTCCCGGCAGATGCCATGCTGCTTCTGACTCATCGGACTCACCAGGGTCCCGCTTGCGTCGTCCGAGGTGGTGTGTAGGTGATGCACCGCTCTCTCGGCCGGGGTGCGCGGGCTGTCGGGTCTGGGCGCTGGCCGCGGGGTCCTCCTCCTGTCAAGATGGCGGGGACTCCATGGTTCCGGTGTTCGGACGGGTCGGCGTGCGCGCAGCAGGTTGGGTGGGGGCATGGCCTCGGTGTCCACAATAGGAGCGGCGTTTGCGGTGACGCTGGGGATCTCCCCCACTGCTCCAATCAGAGAAGAGGGGGACTGGAGAGGCGGGCTAGTAGGTAGGCGGGACTAGTTCCTGACTCCCTATAAAACCCATGAGTGCCAGAGACAAGACGCTCATTCGTTTTGTGCAATCCTTGCAGCAAGAGTTCTCTACATTAACCCCTACCTGCCTGAGTATTGGCTGATTCCTGTACCCCTCCTGGGTCATCTTAGTGACCTTCTCCTTGTATCCCCTCCCATCTGCTATTGATACCACGTTGCCGACCTCAGCTATCCTCTCTACTACGACTCTTGCCGCCAGCCCTGACCTCGGGACGCCTAGACTATTCTCCTTGCCTAATCCTTGGAAACCACGTCTTCATCGTCCCCTTCTCCGCATCCTGGGTTCCACTTCCAAGTCCCTAACAGCAGCTAGTAACATGGCCAGAAACAGGGAGCCGCTAAACATAAATATTGGCAATAATTCTCAGTGGCTCCCTGTTACCGACTCGCTTACGAGTAATCTGCTATATTAGCCGGTCAAGTCATAATAGGAGGGAGCTGCTAAACGAGCGGTGAACATGCCGCCCGACGCTTGTATCATCTCCATGGACTCCTATGGATTCAAGTGTGATCCTGTGCCAGCTCACGTAAATGTGGTCATACCTGGGCTGCTGAAGGACACTGGACACTTTGTTCCCAGTGTTCTTCTACATAAAAAGGCAGGTCACACTGCCCTTTGTACCATATGGCCAGAGGTAAGTACGAGATTGCTTAAGATACGTATTTTAAATTGTTATGTGATTGAAGTGTTAAAAACATTTAATCACTTTTGCATAACCATTTATTTCATTTTCAGCTGCGAAGACTTTTCCAATATCGAACAAGTTATAGATAACTGGATGTCTGGTCACAGCAGTGAGTGTAAAAGGAAATGGTAAGAGATACACAGAAAATGCACAAGGATATTTCTGAGCAAAGAGTTTGATAACTAATGTGTTTCTAGTATTTGTGATATTTCAGTAATATTGATGAACTATTATCAGGGATCAAAATTTCAAGACCTAGGCTAATAGCTAGGCTGAAAAGTTACTCAAAACAACTGACCACATATATCACCTGGGAATACAACAATTGTTCTACATAATTTTTGTAATTTTTAAAAAATCCACGATGTCAGCCACCTCTGGGAGAAGTCCGCGATCCTAACGCCAATTACTGCAGGAATGCGGTAAACTGATATTTGACATCACCTAAAAGCTGGTGCTAACGGATTCAGCATTTGTAGAATCTGTCAGCACCAGCTAAAAAGAAAAAAAAAAACAATAAATCAAATACTCACCTCTCATCCCACAGCGAGAATGGTGGCCTGATCCGCTGCTTCTGGCTGCTGGGAGCAGAGTGAGACTGGGGACAAATCCGGTGTTGTGCGATCTCACACAGGGCTCATAGCACGACCGTCCATAGAGTCCTATGGACTCGTAGATTGTAAGCTCTCAAGCAGGGTCCTCCGTGTGTGTGTGTGTGTGTGTGTGTGTGTTTCTGTCTCTCCCATTGTACAGCGCTAAGGAATTTGTTGGCACTTTATAAATACTCGTAACTGATACTCGCAGCAGCGTACACTGTATTGGCGCCGCCCCCAGCTTCCCCATGTGATGCTTAGCCGGCCATAGGGAATGCAGAAGAGGAAGGGCCTGCAGATGCAGACGGAGTCAGCCAGCCTGTGTGAAGGAGCAGTTAACACTGTGCACATCAGACAGAGGCCGGGCCAGCAGAAACCCAGTGATTGGTGAGTGGCCCACTGTCTGATGAACAACTACTTCCTCCTCTGTATTGTGTGTCCCTGCTCCTGCACTCAGGATGGATGAGGGGGGGGGGATAAAATAAATTGAGGGACCTGCCTGCTGTATGGGGACAATAAATTGAGGGGCCTGCCTGCTGTGGGGACAATGAATTGAGGAGCCTGCCTGCTGTATGGGGACAATGAATTGAGGGGCCTGCCTGCTGTATGGGGACAATAAATTGAGGGGCCTGCCTGCTGTGGGTACAATAAATTGAGGGGCCTGCCTGATGTATGGGGACAATAAATTGAGGGGCCGGCCTGCTGTGGGGACAATAAATTGAGGAGCCTGTGTGCTGTGGGGACAATAAATGGAGGGGCCTGCCTGCTGTATCGGGACAATAAATTGAGGGGCCAGCCTGCTGTGGAGACAATGAATTGAGGGGCCTGCCTGCTATGGGGACAATAAATTGAGGGGCCTGCCTGCTATATGGGGATAATAAATTGAGGGACCTGCCTGCTGTGGGGACAATGAGGGGTTGTAAAAAAAAAAAAAAAATTGGGATGGGCCTAATGTTATTTATTACTAAATTTGCTTCCCGTGTTTGTTTTTATTTACACAAGGGCCCGAGTTGCTGCACTATGGACCTCTGGATTGTACTTGCCCCCTGGGCCAAAAGTTGCCAGTCAGCCCCTGTAGACACATATGCACATCCCACGGTGACACCAGCTGGGCTTTTATACAGAGATACATGCACATAAGTTGGCACTGGCTGGGGTCTTAGACAGAGTGAGTAAAGTTATGTAGTGCTGTGGAAGTATCAGAGCTCTTATACCACAATAGCTGGGGGGGGGGTGTTTCACTGGCAGAGATTCTGTGATGGGAAGCACACACATTGTACAAGGACACGGACCCATTCTAATACTGGGATACATACTCCTTACATTGGCACCGGCAGGGATCTTACTGGGCAATACATTCAGCAGGGAGGCATTGATTCTATAATGGAAGGCTTTGCTTGTAGGGCTCATGGTCTTGTAAGAGCAGTGCCAGCTTATAAATGGCATGCTACCTAGTACACAGGTAATACAGTATATGCATGGTAAAGTGGCACGTGTCGCTGGCACGGCTCCAATATTAAAGGGTACACAGAGCTGGCATAGCAACTAGTCTGAAGAATGGGCACATTTTGAGCTAGCAGAGGTCTGAACATTACAAGATAGCACAGGAAAAGCTGTCATAGTATCTATACGTACAGAGAATATATTACACACACACACACACGCACATCACGGCAGGGGGGGATCATATACAGAGTAATGCGCACAGACCCCAGCGATGGGGACCATATACAATTCCGCGTCCTTTACTTCACACGGGGAGCGCTACAGATCTCTAGCGCTTTTACAACTAACAGATCACTTGGAGCCAGTGCTAATTTTTTGAGGAGTGCCAATTGCAACATTTTACCTACTGCTCAACCCTGGTGCCAACTCCAAAAAAAACAGATCCTCGCCCAAAATTAACAGGCAATTGAAAGGAATGCAGCACAAATGTTCTCTCGGCCCCATAAACCATAGTAATGGATCTGGTCAGCAATGTCGCTGCTGTTGCAGTAAGATCTATTCTGTATCCTTTATCCACAGATATCCTAATTCTAATATATTGCCTAATTTTAAACATTTTAAGCTAGGGGTTATTCATAGTATGTAAGCAGTTGACAGGGCCAGATTAAGATCTCTGTGGGCCTAGAGCTAAATATTTTAATGGGGTTGTTTTGGAATTTAGTGAAATGAAAGCATATTTTAGGTTATTTAATAGTGCAGCTATGGGTATATCTAACCAGGCAGATACTTTGTGAGTAAATATTCAGATTTCAATCATTTAAAGCGTGTAAAATAAGTTTTCCCATTTTATCATCCAAACCTTTGTGGTTATATATTCTAAAAGGGAATTCTAAATGGGAACCTGTTATTTCATATTTTTTTGTTAAAGTTGTGTAATTTCTCAGAAAAATGCATTGGTGTTTTGGAGGATGGTGTATTTTATCAATATATGATGTATAAAATACGGTCCTTGCTCCCAGTGTGGGAAATGAGGATTAACAGTATTGGTATTGCTCATTTTATATGTGACAAATGGTTAAACGCCTTCGTTTACAATCTAGAATAAAAGTGTTTTTTTTTTTTTTTTTTTTTTTTAATTTTACATGGTCACGTTTGGTATCAATGCAAAGACTAGACTCTGACCTGTCCAATGACATTTCCCTTGACCTCCTGAGGTGTAAAGATTAGTGAAGCAGGCTTCCAAAGTCCCCCCTGATAAATTAGAATTTTAAGCAAACATAAACAAATTCCCTATTATATAATTACCATTTATGAAATTTCAATAAACCTTTTCCAAGTTTCTTCTCATATATTAAAATTGAAAACAGACGCTGCGCTACGCCATGGCGAGAGACACCAAAATCAGCCACAAAGCAATGTAGCGTCAGTCATGTCTAAATATAATTTCCTAGACAGACTATTATATTAGATTTCAAAGAACTTATAGCCAATCATCATACAGATACATTTCTACGTCAGAGTTTAACCAACAGTGAGACAAAAATTACTACATACGATTCAGAGATGGCTTTTCTCTAGCTTCGACAAAAAGAAAAAAAGACGATTGAGTCAGCGCTTCCTTCAATCAGTGTTTTCTTCTTTTCTGTATACCTTTAAAATAAGCAGAAACGCTGCCATATCGTAGTAAACTTATTATGTAGCTGGAAATAGTAAAGAAAAGGAACACTCACATTTTCTTGGGTCTCAGACACTAGATGCTCCAGGCTATCGGCAAAATTTGGATGGGAATGCCGGATTTCCCCCAGGATTCGTAGTCTTGCCGTTCCAATAATTTCTGGACGCCAAATATTGGTTTTAAAGACAAAAATTTCTTAAAATAAATAAAACCGGAACATGGATGTATCACCAAAACGCGTTCAAAACCTACTGAGGAGTTTCTTCCCGACCGGTTATTTTAGCAGCTTCACAGGAGGTAAATCCCGCGGGGTGGCGAGCCTGCTAGCTAGAGAGGTACCCTTCAAGGAGGAGGGAGTTCAACGGGACCAGAATGGTCGCTTTCTATTTATCAAGGGTACGATTGGAGGCACTTTGTACACATTTGCATCCATTTACCTCCCAAATAAAGCACAACACCGTAGTCTCTCTACTATTTTACGTGAGCTTTCTGCATTCCAAGAGGGCACTCTAGTGCTAGCGGGGGATTTTAATGTGGCACTGGACCCACAATTCGATACCTCCACAGGGACTTCTTCCCTACCACATACCATAGCTAGTAGAATGAGGCGAGTTCTAGATTCTTACCGACTGATTGACGTTTGGAGAGCCCTACATGGAGGGGAAAAGGAATATTCATATTTCTCAACAGTACACTCCCGTTATTCTAGAATTGATTACATTTTCATCCCCCAATACTCCTTTGACATAGTACGTTCTTCGGATATACACACTAAAACTTGGTCGGACCACTCCCCAGTCTCGGTGGGCATCCTATCTCCACTGTGTGTACCGCGAGAGCGTACATGGAGACTCAACCTTACACTGCTGACCGATTCAGAAGTTCTAGCTAGTACCCGCCAATTACTGACTGATTATTTCCAGGACAATCTGACTGACGAGGTCTCTGTTCCAACCGTCTGGGAGGCCCATAAGGCAGTGGTCAGAGGCCTGCTCATCAGTAAAGGGACGGCGGCTAAGAAAATGCGACGATCCCAGCTGGCGGAGCTGTTCACTGAAGTGCGACGTTTAGAAGATCTACATGCAGAAACCGGAGACCCTAGTCTATATCAACAACTACTGCAGTCTAGAACCTCCCTTACGAACCACCTGTCGGCGGATCTCCAGTTCATGGCCCTCAAGACTAATTCCTTTTTTGCCCTCAATGAGAACAAGCCGGGACGCCTCTTCGCTCAAATACTTAAAACCAGACGTACGAGATCATATATCCCACGCATTCGCCTTTCTCCGACAACGGTGACCTCGAACCCCGATCTAGTAGCGGAGAGTTTTCGAACGTATTTTAGCTCCCTGTATTCCATCCAGGACACTCCATTTTCTGATCTTAATCAAGACGATATCACTACTTACTTGGCCGATAAAAATCTTCCGCGTTTGACAAACACGGAGGCGACGGATTTGGGTTCACCCATACAAATGGTGGAACTCGTCGAGGCCCTTAAACATTCGAAACCGCGCAAATGCCCGGGTCCAGATGGCCTGCCGGGAGAATATTTCAAATTATTTCAAACAGAACTATTACCACACTTGCTGGCAACCTTCAATTCCATTCTTGAAGATACAAAATTTCATACGTCTACTGTGGCGGCCGTTATCTCCCTGATCCCGAAACCGGATAAGGACCCTCTCCTCCCATCTAGCTATCGTCCCATATCGCTCTTGAACTCGGATGTTAAGTTACTGGCGAGGATCCTGGCCACACGCTTGCAACAATATCTCCAACGCCTCATTAATCCGGATCAGGTAGGGTTCATACCAGGAAGAGAAGCAAAGGACGCTACCTCAAGGGTAATTAATGCGGTGCTACTTGCTAAGCGCAATACTGCTTCCTTTCTTTTGTTATCCACAGACGCGGAGAAAGCGTTCGACCGGGTCCTGTGGCCATACTTGATGCGAGCGCTTCAAAACTTTTGTTTAGGGAAGGGGTTCTTGACCTGGATTTCAGCACTATATACCTCTCCTGCAGCTAGAGTTCGGGTCAATGGTGCACTGTCGGAGAGTTTCCCCATCCTGAATGGGATGCGACAGGGATGTCCTCTGTCCCCCCTGCTCTTCGCCCTTTCTCTGGAACCTCTACTGGCCTCTATCCGTATTAATCCTGGGATTGAAGGATTACAAGGGAAGGCCTGTTGTCATAAAGTCTCGGCGTATGCCGATGACCTTATGTTCCTCCTGACTAACCCGGTGTCCTCATTACCGGCTGTGGTCAGAGAAATACACAAATTTGGGGCATTGACGGGTTTGGTCATCAATGAAGAAAAGTCAGAGATATTGAATATCTCTGCAACACAAACGGAAAAATTCACTTTGACGTCACAATTCACTTTTCGATGGTGCACAGACAAACTGAAATATCTGGAGATTTGGTTGTGCGCAGACGTACCCAGAATAACAAAATTGAATTACGACTCTTTGCTACTGGATATTCAGAAGGACCGGTCTTCCTGGTCCACCAAATACATATCCTGGTTCGGAAGAGTGGGAGTGTTAAAAATGAATGTCCTCCCCAGGATACTATATCTTTTACAGACTATACCCCTTATTCTCCCAGCTCATTATCTCCGCGCATTCCGTAAATGTTTCATAGATTTCATCTGGGCGGGCTCGAGACCCCGACTGCAGTTCGCAGTAATGTGTCGTTCAAAATCTCAGGGGGGCCTAGCCTTGCCTGATATTCGTTTGTATTATTATGCATCGCACCTGACCAGAGTCATGGACTGGATGACACCTACCTCTGCAAAAAAATGGCTGGATTTAGAGACTAAACTTGCAAACACCCCACTGTGGGCAGTGCCGTGGCTCCTCCCGAACCAACTACCACACCCATGCAGGACCGCACTGACACTGGTCGGAACGGTACACCTCTGGCACCGTCTTCGGATACGCTACACGCTAGCCACGTTTTCTTCGCCTCTACTCCCACTCTCCCATAACCCGGGGTTGCCGGGTGGAGTTCGATCTCAATTACGGGAAAGGTTCACCACACATCCAGGGCTCCTAGCCAAGCATGTGCTGGCAGATAGACAGTTCAAACAAATACCCCTCTCAGAGGAAGGGACACCACCGATTTTTCTAGACATCCTCAATTACCAGCAGATTCAACATTTCTTGAAGTCGCTGCCTAATGGCACTTCACTAACGAGATCACTGACTCCATTTGAAAAATTCTGCGACATGGGGTTAGTCCTATCACACAGCCTCTCAACCTTATACCATCGACTCCAATCCTCGGATGCGGAGCTCCCGGCATATGTGGAAAAATGGGATGCACTGCTTAATACAGTTATCCCCGGGACGCACTGGTCCAAGGCTTTGGACCTCCTCCACCGGAGCACCCCCATCGTCAAACTGAAGGAAACGTCATATAAGATCTGGACTATGTGGTATACCACACCAGTATGGCTGGCTCGCATTGGTCATGCCCACGCGGCAGATTGCTGGCGCTGTAACCAGGAACCGGGGACATACCTACACATTTGGTGGAGTTGCCCCCTTCTTACTCCATTTTGGAGAGCCACCAAATCACTGATTTTCCACACTACTGACGTAGATCTGACCCTGGATCCCAAGATCTTCCTACTGGGCCAATTAGCAATGCCCATGAAACAAATGAAGAAATCAGTGCTTTTAAAGATTCTGTTGGTGGCCCGATTTCTCATACCTACCCATTGGAATTCTACCACTACTCCCTCAGCCAGGGCTCTAGTTGCAAGGGTTGAACTCATTCACTCCCATGAGATGTCCGCCGTGGCTCCAGAACAATGGGCTACGGTTCACCTAAACGCGTTTCGCGAGAAACCTCGCTTCCTCAGTAGGTTTTCAACGCGTTTTGGTGATACATCCATGTTCCGGTTTTATTTATTTTAATAAATTTTTGCCTTTAAAAACAATATGTGGCGTCCAGAAATTATTGGAACGGCAAGACTACGAATCCTGGGGGAAATCCGCCATTCCCATCCAAATTTTGCCGTTAGCCTGGAGCATCTAGTGTCTGAGACCCAAGAAAATGTGAGGTGTTCCTTTTCTTTACTATTTCCAGCTACATAATAAGTTTACTACGCTATGGCAGCGTTTCTGCTTATTTTAAAAGGTATACAGAAAAGAAGAAAACACTGATTGAAGGAAGCGCTGACTCGATGGTCTTTCTTTATGTCTGATTTATTATCCTCCGGTGGGTTTGGATATACCACCTATCGAAAGAGACAGCTGCTGATGCAAACCAAGAATTGTTTCCCATTTAAAAAAATCTTTTTGACTTTGTTTATACGAAAATAGTGTTTTGTGGAACATTTTACATCTATTTCCTCTAGGTGGCGCCATTGATACAGATTTCTTTTTTCCATTTTCTCTAGTTTACACTGTTCACACACCCTTTCCTGCACAGATAGGAAATCGGCTAAATTCCACAGGCTAACATCCTGTGCAAGAAAAAGACTTGCAGGGTTTGACACTGGAAATGGGAGGGGGGATTTCACACTAATGCAAGAATTAAAAACTACCTATCATATTAAAATACCTTTCACCCCCAGTGCTCTTCACTGCAGTGCGGCGGTTTAGGTTTTTGATGGCACAATATGTGGTTACATCACCTCCACACTTGTTGGTAACATGAGAAATGTGATTGTGAGTTAGTGCAGCATCATTGTCCACTATATAATTGAAAAATATTGCTGTGTTAGAAAGAAAAATTAAAATTTCATTTTTGTTACATAAAACTTGGTCATTTGAGGGATCACTTGAAAGTACCGGCTGGGTGGAGTAGAGGTAATGTCACTGCTCTGAGTGGAGAGAGCCTGTGGAGTCATGGGTTCGATCCCAGCGAGCAACCTCTCCAGTAAGTGTCCTTGGCAAGACACTTAACGGTACATACTCGCCACCCAGGACATACTTGAAAACGAGAGCAATCTCAATGTATCCTTCCTGGTAAAATCCTTTCCAAAAAAAAAGGCCCGAGCATGATACCAAACATGACCCTGCAGCAGCTATGGAGTTAGTTATCCTTTCTCTGGGCCTATTTTGGGGAATGGGCCTGGAGTTGCTGCTCCATCAGCCCCTATGTTAATCCGGCCTTGCATTCATCAAGTACCCAGTGAACCAACAGCCAGCACACCAAAACAGCTTGTTCTGAGAGGTTTCCAGTCTCCAGGAGCGCAGGTCCTCTTGTTTTCTTGACACAAGAAGCTCTGGAATACGGTTTCTCAGAGCGTGATGTTGCCAAAAGTTGAATGTCCACCCAGTGCAAACTGCTGGTTTGACATCTCCCCTGACCCTGAGACTACCCCCCCCCAATATGGGAAACAAACCCCCCTCCCTTAAAAGTGTCCTCGCAACCCCTTTAGATGAGGCCTAACAGGGCTATGGGCCAACCAGCAGGTGAACCATGTACCTATTATTTTGAGGGAACTGTAAGAGTCCAGATGTGCACAGCAGGGTTTTTTCCCATCCCCTTGTTTTGGGTCATTTCGGATGGATTTGTTTTCATGAGTGCTTTCAGATTTGGGTTTGATTTGTATTGTTTAGCAGTTATTTTCAGCATGTGAAGCGGGTTACTTAAAATTTTACTCGAAAAATGCCAATAAGTTTCCTAATTAATTTTAAAGAAATTAACCCCCTAAATAAGGTTTTAAAAAAAAAAAACACCCCACACCAACACCACAAACCAGCCATTGTTTAATGTAGAATTTTTGGGCATTTTTCAGGTGAAGTTTTAAGGTTTCATAATTTATTTCAAATGTAATGAGGTGTTTTTTTCCTTTGCTGAACGCAGACGGAGTGTAAGAAAATTATATAGCTGCGTTGAGCAAGGAATTGAATACCGGTTTCAGAAAGTCAGAACCGTGGAGAGCCCCGGATTGGAGCATGGTTCTGAAAGTGAAATATAGTATCAATGAAAACCATGTTTCAGTTCAGGACCATAGACCGTTCCGTAAGCCACCCAATCTATGGTCCTAAATGAAACATAGTTTTCATTGATCCCATGTTTCACTTTCAGGACCATGGATAGGGCTCAGAGCAATCTTTGATCCCAAAACATTCCATCAAATGAAAATGAGGTTTCAGTTACGGAGCTCTCCATGGTTCTGACTTCTGAAACAATGTAGTCAATTCTTTGCGGAACGCAGACGGACTTTAAGAAAATAATACAGCTGCGTTCAGTAAAGAACACCATGTTACATTTAAAAATAAAATTCTGAAACCTTAAAATTAACCCCAAAAAATAAAAACAAAAAAAAGTGAAAAATAAACGAAGAAATATTTAATAAAAAAATATATATTTTTTTTTACATTGCAACCTATGGGATTATTTTGGTACTGGCATGCATTTTTATTGCAGTACCGGCTGAATTTTTTTAAGCCAATGTAAGCCATGAATTGGTCCATCTAACACTAATAAAATATTGTGCCAGGTCGACTCAAAACAATTGAGTCAATGATTTAAGTAATGTCAACTAAATTTTGTCTTAAACACTACAATATGAAAAGTCTAAGTAAAGCCAACGCAATTTTTCCAGTTTATAGAACATAGGGTTTTAAGTTACGAATACATAACCTGTCTGGAACTTTAGGTTTAAAGCTAAACCTAGTAAATTTTTTCAGTTTATAGACAAAAAATTTAAAATAGGAATGCATACATTAATTTATCACTTAAAATATGGTTTCAGACAAGTTTTACTAACTTTAAAAAGTAGATAATTATTTTTCAAAATGAATTTGTTATATGAAGGTTTTTATAATGTGAAACAATACAATTGCTGCAAAAGCGGTATCAGTTATCACCTGGGCCTTGCTAAAACGGAGATGCAAAGTTAACCACAGCTAGCTGGTACTATGGCTCATGCTTGGGGTACATCAGAAATTCCAGTGAGAACCTCTACTCCCTCAATAACTATACCCAAGGTGGTACTGTTTTCATCAGTAGAGATGGCACACCTGAATTATTTAAGAATTAAAAATAATTCTTTATTAAATACAACAAATAATAGCTGTCCAATGACAACAGAGCAAAAAATAAAATAAAATAATATCAGTGCCCCCCCTTGCCCCATCCTGCGGACGCCCATGGGTCTGTGGAGACAAAGGCGTAAGAAAATTAGATCAGAACAAAATGTCAGGGCATAACATGGTCATAAAGGCTCCCGGGGTCAAGTCCTTTATTTGCTCCTCTTCCCCAAATGATATCTTAATGTCCAACAGATTGCAGGTCAATTGCCTGGGATTAAATTTTTTTACAATATTAAATAATTCATTTATTTAATAAAATCCCAGATTTAGTTAATCATTACATTCTTACTGCATATAATATAGAATTTACATTTTGCAAAATGCATTTCAAAGACATCCAATTCACAGTAATGTGCGTTATGTGAGCGTATCAGAGCTCCACAGCAATAAAACACTTTCATACAGGATTCATCCATAAATACAGCATTCTCTTTCACACTGCACACTGACACAGGACACCCTCACACTGCACCTACAAGTGTATCACATACACCTCAACACTGCACACTGACACTGCCTGGGCAGCTCTGGAGTGAAAGGCTTTGCTGTTAGCACAGACCGCATTGCTGCATGGACAGGCCAGCCCTGAAGTGTGACAGCCGGCTATATGCACCCCTCCCAAGCTGTCACCCCCTTAGTACACTACTGTTCTCATGCTACATAACTAAGCTCTGTTTCATGGGCGTCCGCAGGATGGGGCAGGGGGGGCACTTCAACCCCCCCCCCCCATCAACAGGCTTAAATTATGGTAATTTATTCACTGTACTGCTGCAGGTCCTTGGCTCTCCACTAGGCTGCATGAGCATCACCTCCCCACTCCACTCACTTTGTAGGCTGGGAGAGTCAGGGCTGAGATGCAGGTGCAGCTGCTCATATGGGCCACTGGCGGGGATGCTGGACACAAGATAAAAGGTGATGATTTTTCAAATAAATACATTTTTATTAAGCTTGATGCCAGTGTCTTTATTATGAGAAGCCCCTCATCTGAAGTTTAGTTTATCTGTCTGGGGAGGAGGGACACAAAATGATTAATAGCAATCTGGTGGGGGCCTGTGTTAAGCTCAGAGCTTGCATGAGGCACAGGCCAGGGCAATATTGGCAGTATACCGGCACCCTAGGCAGGGTCTTTCCTGGGCAGTGGGGATGAGGACCCTGCTCCAGGAGCTTACACTCTAAAGAGGGGGGACCCTGTTCCGGCCCCCACACACTTCTTCGGGCTGGCTCACACACACACACTCGCTGGCAGCACTCCCCCCCCTCCCTCCTGCTGTCTCGTGGGGGCTGGCATATTTGGCTTTTGTTTGTGCCATAGAGCTAGAGATCATCCACATAGTAAATCATTCTTTAATATGATGATTTCTTCAAAGCCAACCTCTTCTTTTCTTACTCTTGATGCTTTGTGTACATCGCTCTAGTATCTATGTCTGCTGTAATGTCCTCAATGTATGTAAAATATAAATAAAAAAATTAAGATCTTTCCCGCTTAACTTTAGGTGTAGATGATGTAATTTGATGTGGAGGCTGTCAGCTGTAGAATTCAATATCCTTGAGGGGGTGTTAAAATATATTCCTGTATATAGTTTATTTGGAGTTCTGGCGTCCTGGGACTTGTTAAATCTAATCAAATTGACTTTTGTTGCGTTTTCAGTGTTTCAGCCCATTAGCCTGGTGAGAGTCTGCGAATTGTGGACCGAAACGCACGTTAAAAGTGCGCTGGTCTGACCCCAGCCTAGAAGTCAATAGAGTCATATTGGCTGCAACAAGGTTTGTGCCTCTGTTCTGTGTTCTTTTTGAGGCATGAAGAGCACAGAGGACTTGTATTACATCAAGGAAACAAAGAATTTGCCTAATCAGAAGGAAGCGCACTGTCCACTGCTATTACTAACCAATTTGCCGATTTGATGGTTAGGGGTATGCTGCTATGCAGAATTTTGCTGCTGATTTGTACATATGGACTGCTTTTAAAATGTCACAGTCTATTGTAATATTGCATTTGTCCACTAAGTGGCGCCAGATACACATTTATCACAATCATGGGAAAGCCTGCGGACCTGACACAGGGGCAGATCCAGGGAGGGGGGCGACGGGGCAATTGCCCCCCCCCCAGCAGTGCAGTTGCCAGGCTGACCTCTAGAACTCAAATCGCGATGTGTGCAGTGAATGCAGACATCGCGATTTGCAGAGGCAAACACTGCGCAGAAGCACTGAGGACTGCCCCTCCCAGTCATGTGTCGGGGCGTGTCACATGGTGATCCTTTTCCCGGTGACCATGTGGCAGAGCCGCTCTCCTTCCATGCCTGCCTGACAGCCACAGGAAAGGGGTTGATCCGAGGCTGCACTGTGCAACAGGATCAGAGGAGAGAGGGGCTGGAGCCTCCGTGCAGGGAGGTAAGTAATGGGTCCCTGAAAGTTTGATCCTCCAGAGTGTATAAAAGAAAACTAGAGCTGCACAGTAATAAACCTCTCAGATATGAGTCTGTAAACTGCTCCTCTAGATTGTAAACTCGTGTGCCCTCTGCTCCTCTAGATTGTAAGCGCCTGTGTGCCCTCTGCTCCTCTAGATTGTAAGCTCCTGTGAACCTGACCCTCTGCTGCACTAGATTGTAAGCTCCTGTGAACCCGTCTGCTCCTCTAGATTGTAAACTCCTGTGTGCCCTCTGCTCCTCTAGATTTGTAAGCTCCTGTGAGCCAGGCCCTCTGCTCCTCTAGATTGGAAGTTCCTGTGAGCCGGACCATCTGCTCCTCTAGAGTGTAAGCTCCTGTGAGCTGGGCCCTCTGTAAATTCTAGTGAGTCGGGCTCTCTGCTAAAACACCTTATTTTCTGTCAGTGCCCCTCCCGAGACTAGTCTCTGGATCCGCCCCTGACCTGACAGTTGTGCAGAAAACCATCATTGACACCCTCCATAAAAGGTGGGAAAGTCTCAAAAATGTAATTGCAAAAGAAGTTGGATGTTCCCAAAGTGCTGTATTTGGGCACATTAATAGAAAGTTATGTGGAAGAAAAAAGTGTGGAAGAAAAAGGTGCACAAGCAGCAGGGATGACCGCAGCCTGGAGAGGATTGTCAGGAAAAGGCCATTCAAAAGTGTTGGGGTCTTTCACAAGGAGTGGACTGAGGCTGGAGTCAGTGCATCAAGAGCCACCACACACAGACGAATCCTGGACATGGGCTTCAAATGTCGTATTCCTCTCGTCAAGCCACTCCTGAACAACAAACAACGTCAGAAGCGTCTTACCTGGGCTAAAGAAAAACAGACCTGGTCTGTTGCTCAGTGGTCCAAAGTCCTCTTTTCTGAAGAGCGCAACTTTTGCATCTCATTTGGAAACCAAGGACCCAGAATATAGAGGAAGAATGGAGAGGCACACACTGCAAGATGCTTGAAGTCCAGTGTGAAGTTTCCACAGTCTGTGTTGATTTGGGTAGCCATGTCATCTGCTGGTGTTGGTCCACTGTGCTTCATTAAGTCCAGGGTCAACGCAGCAGTCTACCAGGAGATTTTGATTCAAAAAGTTTATTGAAGCATAACATCATATAATGGCAAACATTGTGCAGTGCAACACAATAACATTGACATGAGTTCGAAAGTAAGTGACAAATAACAACACTGTAGCTAGGTTGAGAGATCTTAATAGTTAGTTATTGTATTCTATATGCAAGATAATGTTAATTGTAGGTACCGAAGGGTAACCCATCAAAAATTTTCATTCTGTAGCAAATATCAGTTTATCTACAGTTGTGTTCAAAATTCTTCAACCCCCACTGAAATTGAGTGTTTTGGCCAGTTTGACATGGATTTTGATCATTCAGTCATCTTGCTTACAATTAAATCAAAGAGGCACGTGTAGGTCAGACAAATATAACATAACATTTATAATGAAATAACCACAAATGTCTTTTCTGTGCTCACATCATTATCAGTTTTATTCAACCCCCAAGTGACATTCAATCTTAGTACAACATCCTTTTACAGTTATAACAGCTTTTAAACGTGAAGCATAACTTGACACAAGTGGCTTGCAGCGATCTACGGGTATCTTCGCCCATTCGTCATGGGCAAAAGCCTCCAATTCAGTCACATTCTTAGGCTTGCGCACTGCAACTGCTTTCTTTAAGTCCCACCAGAGGTTCTCAATCGGATTTAAGTCAGGTGACTGCGATGGCCACTCCAAAAATGTTCCAGCCTTTAATCTGCAACCATGCTCTAGTGGACTTGGGATCACGGTCCTGTTGAAAGGTCCAACGTCTCCCAAGCCTCAGGTTTATGACGGACTGCATCCACATTGTCATCCAATATCTCCTGGTACTGAAGAGAATTCATGGTACCTTGCACACGCTGAAGCTTCCCTGTACCTGCAGAAGCAAAACAGCCCCAAAGCATGATTGACCCCCCGCCATGCTTCACAGTAGGCAAGGTGTTTTCTTTCTTCATAGGCCTTGTTCTTCCTCCTCCAAACATAGCGTTGATCCATGGGCCCAAACAGTTCTAATTTTGTTTCATCAGTCCACAGAACACTATCCCAAAACTTCTGTGGTTTGTCCACATGACTTTTGGCATACTGCAGTCGACTCTTCTTATTCTTTGGAGTCAGCAAGGGGGTGCGCCTGGGAGTTCTGGCATGGAGGCCTTCATTACGCAGTGTGCGCTGTATTGTCTAAGCTGAAACTTCAGTACCCACATCTGACAAATCTTTTCTCAGTTCCTCAGCAGTCACATGGGGACTTTTCTCCACTCTACGCTTCAGGTAGCGCACAGCAGTCGAAGTCAGCATCTTCTTTGTGCCACGACCAGGTAGCGTTTCAACAGTTCCCTTTGCCTTGAATTTGCGAATGATGCTTCCTATGGTCTCTCTTGGTATGTTTAACATCTTTGCAATCTTCTTATAGCCATTGCCCTTCCTGTGAAGAATATCACCTCTTCTCTTGTCTTCCTGGACCATTCTCTTGACTTCACCATGTTTGTAACCAACACAGTAAATGTCTAGAAGGAGCTGAGTATCAGTCATTTTAAAGCTGCCTAATTGGTGCTTATTATGCTTTATTGCTGCTCCGTGACATCACAGGTGTTTTCAATACCTGATTGAAAACACTTGAATGAACCTCTGTTCTTCAGGTGGTAGTCTTTAAGGGGTTGAATAATTGTGTCAATGAAGAATTCACAAAAGAAACATTTACTACTGTATTACAAAACCAATGATGTCATTTTAGTTGCATATGGTTCTTTAAAAAGTCCTTGTAGGGGGCGGAGCCGAACAGCGAGGAGAATGGCCGCGTTCTTTGTGAGCTCCGCGAGGTGGCTATAATATTTGGTGCCTCAGTGGGTTCCCACACACCCCACAGGACTCCCTCACTCACCCGGACGGCGGCGGACCAGCGAGACTGATCCGGGACGTTTTTTTTTTCCTCGCCCGGTTGCCGGTTGGAGCGGACGCCCGCCGTCTCCCTGTTGCGGCCTGGAGGCGGCGGCCATTGCGGAGGCCTCGTGGAAGACAGGCGCTGAAGAAGCAGGGGACTGGAGGTAGGGAGACGCACCCAGACGACGCTTTCCCTCCCCACCGAGACTCGGCCTGGGGGGCGGCTGCCTTCACCCCTCCGAGCCAGGCGTGAGCGCACTCCACCGGGGCGAGCGGTATATCCGGTAAAAAGTCCTTGTAGGATTTCATTCTGAATACAATTACAAATGTACACTAAATTCCCTAAAACCCTTTACAGCATTGGGGGTTGAATAATTTTGAACACAACTGTATATGAAAAATAATAGATATTCCTAGGTGAATTATTTGTAATAAGGTAGACAGAGAAGAAGACAAAGGTGAACAGATAGGAAGAGAGTAGAGAAAATAAGTGGGGAAAAGAATAGAGATGAAAGCGAGAATAAAAAGTGTGGAGGAGAAAGAGAGAAGAGAAAAAAAAAGGGGGGTAATGGGGAAGGGAAATATGAGACTAGCAAGAAAAAAAACAAAACAGTGAAGTGGCTCCGAGAAACAATCCAAAGGGCAAAGCATCCCATGGTGGTGTGAGGTCAGCGATGGAGGTGGACCCATCCTTAAGTGTTCTATGTCAGCCACGGCCGGAAAGCAGCAGATGCCACAAAGGTGTCCCAATGGAACCACGTTACATAATGGACCTCGGCCCAGCGCTCAGGTGACAGGGTGTCATGTCCTCAGCCCCTGCTGCGCTGCCTGGGGGGGTCTGGGCAAGGTCCTGTGCCAGGAGCTGGCCGGCTGCCAGCACTGGGTAATGGCTGAGCAGCGTCTGAGTGGGCAGGGCCTAGCATGGTCACGAGGAGCCGCCGTGTTTAAAACCAGGCACGAGGAGTTGCCTCATCGCCCTGTCGTGGAGTCTGATTCCTGCATCGCTATTAGTTTACATTGTCTCTCTGTTGCTAACCCGTTTTCTGGATACGATCCCTGCTCCTGTTATTTGACCGGGCTTGATTTTGAGGATTCTCCTGCTGCTTGATTACGATCGCCTGTGTGGTGCTTTAACCCCATGCTTGCCGCTGGGGTGTTTACACGCTACTGGGGAAATGTCCCTTCTCAGCGGTGGGTCTTGTCTGTGGCCTCATTAGGTTCCTATACCCAACCCAGGGCGCACGTTCTCCAGCCACACATATTGTTAAAATCTGCGATCGCAAGGTACGGCTTCTTTGCAGCTCATGGTGAGTGTGCGCTCACCAGCAACAATACTCGTTACTGTACTTACGACAGACCCCGAGGCGTATGTGTTGTCTCTGACCATCTTGAGGTACCGCTTATCTGCTCCCGATTATCCACAAACGTTAAAGCAGCTTGTTTCCTGACTGCCCTGCAATCCACACGATTCACCAACTGTCTGACTAATCTGGGTATTTCTGCCTGTGCTCCAAGTAGTCTATCGGTCTCGAAACCTTTAGTGCTTAGTAGCAGTGTTTTGTTTATCCTCTTTGCCGCAAGTGTATAATTCTGTGTCTGCCAATCGGTGTTTAAACGTAAAAAAGGTTTATCAGTCCTTAAGGATCTCAACTCCGCTACTCTCTAGTGGGCGCTACTCCCCGTTACACAGGGAAGTCATTTCCTGGGATCGGTTCAGTGCTACTTTGTCCACTAAGGATCTTGGAGATGGTACGTCAGATGAGTTCCAGCGGGTTGGTATTAAGAAGCACCGATTTTTTTCAACGTTTTCGTGGACATCGCCAGTTGTCCGAGAAGGAAAATCTTACGGTCCATATCCAGATCCACAACCGTGGTGCAAAAAAAACCAAAAAAACAGATTGGACAGTTCTCCAAAAAAAAGGAGCAAGAAGGGGGAAACTCCACCATAAGTGGAGATACGTCCCTATCTTCCGGTTGCAAAGCCAGCAATCGGTCGTGTGTGTGGGGTATATGCGAGCCAGCCATCCCAGGGTGTACCATATGGTCACGATTTTATGAGTACCATGATGTAGCAGGTCCAAAGCTTTGAAACAGCGAGATTCTGGGATGATGGTGCCCAGCTGTGCGTCCCACATATGCCGGCAGGTCCATATCAGTCAATCGAAGTTGACTGTACAGGGTGGAGAGACTGCAGGAGAGGGCAAGCCCCAAAAGTTTTCGAACGGTGTTAGTGGTCTCGTCAAGGATGTACCATTGGGAAGTGCCTTCAAAAAGTGTTTAATTTGTAGAAAGCAATCTAAAAGATGTTGGTTGCGCACCCTCTGCCGAAAGAGGGATCGGTTTGAACGGTCCATCAGATAACACATGCATTGCTAATATACATGGATATGTAGTGAACTTTTCCCTTAGCTGGGGTCATAGGCGACTCTACAGGGGGGCAATTGCGCCCCCTAGGTTATTCCTTGCCCCCCCATGTGCCCCCCCCACCAAAAATCAGCATCCAGCTTCCCACACTTTTTCGGACCGCTGTATCTCCGTCCCTGTGCATCGTATATGGACAATCTATGTGTCATTGGAAAGGGCAGATTCTGGCCTTTCCAATGATACCCAACATGCCCATATTCAGTTTGAAATAAAAGTCATAAAACATTAAATAACGGGCACTTAAGCATTTTCACAGGGTTGAAATGGCTCAGCAGTGAAGTGGTTAATGTTCAGACTATACATTACATTGTGTATTACGTTAGTTTTTGCCTTGGTTTAGTTGTATATTAAGGGTTAATGGGTAGGCTTCATCCCGCACAGTATACATTTTATTTTTTCCTTGATTAATTGCATTGTAGGGGTTAATAGGTAGCTACATGCCGCACAGTGTATTCATTTCATGTTTTCCCATGATTAATGGCATATTAGGGGTTAAGGGGTAGCTAAATGCCACATTGTTTATTATTTTTATTGTATTTCCCTGGGTTTATGGCATTTTAGGGGTTATTATGGGAGATAGAATCTAAAGGGGTCTAATGATCTTTAGATACTTTGCTTTTCGGCACATTTCGGGGAATTCATTTCGCCGAAAATATAGTGAATTCCTATTTATCGAATGGTCACTGTAATTTGCTAAAAGTGGAGTCACTGAAGCAGCTATCAGACATTCAGCGAAAACTGCCGAATAACGGCAAATAAAGTATCAGGTTAGTACAATAAAAAGGCATCATTGCGTCACATTACTCATTGCGTCACATTACTCATTGCATCACATTACTCTGGGGTTTTGGAATCTTATTTATATATACTTATTTAGGGCACTATTACCTGGTGTGGATTAACCCTTGCGTGCGCATGGTTTTGCGTTAGCGCCAGGTTAATGGAGTCTAGTGCCTGACCAACAGATAGTTTGCCTCCCGCTACAAACGGGAAAAATCACTTACTGTGTTGCTATTAGCTATTTGTACCGCGAGCTTAATGTACTTTCCGCGTCCTTTACTTAACACGGAGAGCGCTAGAAATCTCTAGCGCTTTTGCAGCTAACAGATCACTTGTTGCCAGCGCTAATTTTTTAGGGGCGCTAATTGCAATATTTTACCTACTGCTCAACCCTGGCGCCATCTCCAAAAAAACAGAAAAAACAGGTCCTCGCCCAAAATTAACAGGCAATTGAAAGAAATGCAGCACAGGTGTTCTCTTGGCCCCATTCACCATAGTAATGGATCTGGTCCGCATTGTCGTTGCTGTTGCAGTAGGCTCTATTATAAAAGTGTCCTTTATCCACATATATCCTAATATATTGCCTAATTTTTAACATTTTATGCTGGGGGTTATTCATAGTATGGAAGTGGTTGATTATTAGGGTGACCGTGTGGACCATGTTTAAAGTGACACATAGATCAGTCTTGCCCTGAAACATGTATTATTTATATGCTGCAGCAGGGAATTTTTTGTCGCTCACCTGGCCTTCCTTTTGGATCTATTAAATCCAGTGTAAGGATTCTACATGCTGCTGGGTGGCATTTATCATGCAATGTCCATCAGCCTTAATATATGTGTGCATCAAAACATGGAGGATACGGCCACCTTGGAGACTTTTAATAATGCAGGGTGTGAGGTTATTCACGGTGTTCATATTCAAGCTTGTGAGGGTGGGGGATAGGTATGGCCCGGCACTCTGCACTGGGAAAGAAAAAACAATTCTATCCTGTACACACTAAACAACTTTATTAATACAAACTTTGCAAGAAGACACCAATAAAAAACATTAAATTGAATGAATGACGTGTATCGGATGGGCACTGTGTGGCTATAGCAATGCTGATGGATGGAATCAATGCAACTCAGTATATCACACTCATAAGAAGTAGCGCGGTACAAAATAGTCACTTAATGGATGATGTGCAGCAAAAGATGCAAATTAGACCAAACACATTAGCTCAGTAATTATTAGTGTTTCTATCCTGTACACAACTGCATTAGCGCTGGGTCTCAGCTCGGGTCTTAGAGTTTTCCTAGCGTGCTCCAAACGACCTTGTTTATGGACTACCGCAGACAAGGTGATCTGTTAGTCTGCGCTAAATTTATCCTTTAGTGATGGTGTTTTAGTTCACAGCAAGGGATAGGGCTCTTAATTTTCACCACTAAATCATACCACTGAATAAAACTATTAGTGCCCCCCCAGTTTTGACTGCAGTATCTTCTGTGCCCCCCCTAAATATTGTTCCTAGAGTCGCCACTGGCTGGGGTTGAACCCCCCAGGTAAACCTGGGTTGAGAGATAGTGGGAGGAGCGGCGCAGGAAATGAGGACAGTGAATAACGTATCTGGATTTTGTGCCATAGGCTGAGTGTACAGGCCACAGTGGGCACTAGTTTGCACGACGATGGCAATTGGCCAGGAAGCAGCCACGGAACAACCCACAAGGGGCTGCCTGCGAGTATGGCCTCCATGAACTGCCATTCATTTCTTGGGGCAGTTAACCAATCGAATATCCTGGTCAGATCGGCGGCATAGTACAGGCAAATGTTAGCGAGAGCTAATCCTCCTTGCGACGGACGACACATGGTTGAAAATTGTAGCCTTGCCTTGATCCCGCCCAGACAAAAAGTAATGAAGCATTTACACAGTGCTCGCAAAATCTGTGAGGGGAGGGGGGAGTGGAATAGTCTGCAGTAAATACAATATCCTGGGAAGGACATTCATTTTCAGCACCCCCACCCTCCAACCAGGAGATGTGGTTGGTAGTCCACGACGTCAGGTCCTTTTGCATGGCCAGCAGTAGGGATTCATAGTTCAATCGTAGAATTCTAGAGACATCCGCACATAGCCAGATCCCCAAGTACTTCGGTTTCGCCTCACACCATCTGAAGGTAAACCATGTTTGTAAAAGAAGTGTCTCAGCGTGGCCCACTGAGATATTCAATCTCAGATTTATTCTCATTTATGGCCAGGTCTGACAGTTTCCAAAAGTGATTCAGTTCCTGTACTACCGTTGGTAGCCTGGACTTGGGGGCTGATAAAGTCTTGGTGAATGCTAACGATCTTATGATTGAAATCTCGCCCCTGTACCCCAACGTTCGGGTTGGCACGAATCAAGGCCAATAAAGGGCTCCAATGAGAGGGTGAAAAGTAGCGGGGACAGCGGGCATCCCTGCCTCGTCCCGTTCAAAATGGGAAAACTCGCAGTCAGTGGCCCATTGACCCTCACCCTAGCTGTCAGAGCGGTGTAAAGCGCAGTAATCCATTTCAGAAACCCCAGTCCCAATCCGAAGCTCTGAAGTAGGGTGTTGTGGCCCTATCAAGTGCTTTCTCAGCATCCATGGAAAGCAATAAAAACTGATTTATTTCATGCGGCCAGTAACACTGTGTTAAGTATCCCAGGAGGTAGCGTCTTTCACTTCCTTTCATAGTATATACCTACCTGATCCTGGTCTATGAGGCGTGGAAGATGCTGCTGCAAGTGAGTGGCCAATACTCTCGCCAATAACTTAACATCTGCATTAAGGAGAGAGATCGGCCGATAGCTGGAAGGTAGCAGAAGGTCCTTTCCCGGTTTTGGGATCAAGGATATGGTAGCCGCTAGCGATGATGGATGAAACACCTTGTTCGAAAGAATGGAATTGAACGATGAGAGCATATGGGTAAGTAACTCAGGTTGGAGCAGTTTAACCCTTTCGCTGCTGAGGCTTTTCCCACCCCTGTGCTGAGGTAATTTTTACCTGTTTTGCGCATCATGTTTAAACGTGTTTTGAAGGCTTATTTTAGTATATGACCCAGACATATTATATATCGTTCTTTCCGTCAGACTCGGTAGATTCATAATATGTCATTATTATATGTATACGTTATGTCATGTCTGTATATTATAACAAAAAATGCAATAAAATATGTATGTTCAATAATTTACAATGTGTAAAGTGTTTTTTTTCACATTTTAACATGCGAGCAATTGCGGTTATATTTTGTATGGGGTGCGCTTGTTAAAAAAATTAGAGATGGGGTCTCGTTACATTTTTTTTTTGGGGAAAATTACACTATTTTTAACAAACGCACCGCATACAAAAATCGTTAGTGCAGCATCATTGTTCACATAATTGAAATGGGAACCATATTGCTGCATTAACAAACCAAAAAAAATAAAAAAAAAAAAAGTGTATTTTTTTTTTAATTTTCTTTACAACTTTTTTCACTGTAGTGTTTGGTATCGTTGGAACGGCCATGCTCTGGCCGATCCAACCATACCAAAATTTAACCCCTAACTGCCACGGATCGGGAGATAGGGAGTTCCAATGAACTCCCTATCTCCACCGTTGGTGGCAGTTAAGGGTTAACTCTAGGACTGGCGTCATCGTGCGACGCACGATGACGCCAGTCCTCAGGGGGAGTTCCCGGAGGCTTGGCCGACATCCAAGATGTCGGCCAGCTCCGGGAAAGGATCGCGAACCGGCGCTTTTCAGCGCCGATTCGCGATCCAGCTCCCCAGGGGTTAATGCCAGGCATCATTTGGAAGGGCAGGCTGTGCCCTTCCAAATGATGCCTGGGTTAACCCCCGCAGAGTCGCCGATCGGGAGGGAGAGAGGTCCGAAGGACCTCCCCCTCCCTTTCAGGCGCCTCCTCCGCACATGCGGGGGGGGCGCCTGAATTTGGTGTCATCGCGCTGCCGCGATGACACCAAATTCCGGCGGCTGCTGTTCCGGATGCCGGGCTGACATCCAGGATGTCAGCCCGCACCGGAGGGGCCAGCGATCGGCCGGAACCCGGCCGAACGCTGACCCCAATGGGAGGACGCGCTCAGCGCGTCCTCCGCACAGCAGCGGGAATGCTGAGGACGCGCTGAGTGCGTCCTCAGCATCCAAGTGGTTAAAGTATTCCACCGGGAGGCCGTCAGGACCTGGACATTAATGCTGTTTCGAGTGTTTAAGGGCCACGACAAGCTCATCAGCCTGAATGGGGGAACCCAAATCAGCTGCTTCCGTAGCATTCAGTCGTTGAGCCTTATTGGACAGATAGGCATCAATGTGAACAGTGTGGAGGTCTGAAAAATGAGTATCTTGTATGGAGTACAGCAAACTGAAGTACTTTCGAAACCCCTCCTCCGCTACAAGGTCCGGGTTCGAAGGGATCGTTGCCAAAGATTGGCGGATGCGTGGTATGTACGATCTCTCGCGTCGGGATTTAAGTATCTGAGCCAACAAGCGACCTGGTTTATTCTCATTAAGAGTAAAAAAAAGGAGTTATCCTCTGTGTTTCGGGATGGAAGTCCGCCTGCGGTCCTGCTCTATCTGACCCCCCCCCCTTTGATGACGTCCGGCCCGACTACTGAGTGGCACGGCACTCGGCGTCTCGAGCGGCCTGGAGGATGAAATGGCGTTGGTCCGGCGTCTGGAGAGATGGTGCGGTGTTGCCTTGGGGATCCCGTTCCTGGGTTGAGTGGTGATGCAGGAGACTGCTGAGTGTCTCCTGCAATAGTGATTGTAGCTCTGAAATGAAGACACCAGACGTGGCTGTATGCTTTAAAACAGTGAACTGAATTTTATGGGTTTCAACAGGGTCATTTATACAACTTCACACAAACAGATTACCAACTCCCCCACCCACACAACCAGCACTGATTGGCTCCTTTCCCAGCCTCCTGTTCCCTATCAGGTCCCTTTCAGCCTTCCCGTTGTCCAGGGATTAGGTAGATGAGGTCTTGGAAAAGCCTCCAATCCTCTGGCCCGCTGCATCCTCCATCTTGGGGCATGAGATCCTTTGTCCGGTGAAACCATGCTGGGATGAGCCAAATGGCGACGGGGAAAAACACATACAAACGGTTTCTTTCATACTTTTACAGTCACATCATACAGGGTACATTTTTATTACATTACACCAATAAAACCACATCTAGCAATAAAATAAGAGGTCCATAGGCTCACACGCAAAACGAAAACAGGAAAAATGGTCTTTACAAAAGGGTTCAGTCTTTAGTCCTGTGGCTCGCTGAAAAGCGCTCTCATGTCCGTTCCATGACAGCCTTGAGCACCAGAAATTTAAGGTCTGCCGATAGGTGGTCTGTGAGGGTGTTTCTGGCTTGCGACAATTGTTGATATAGGAGAGAATCTCCAGATTCCGCATGTTGTGTTTGCAACCGACGTACCTCGGCAAACATCTCAGTCAATTGGGATTGACGAAGCCTTTTAGCCTCCGTTCCCTTGCTGTTGAGAAGGCCCCTGACCACCGCCTTATGGGCTTCCCAAACCGTGGGAACAGGGACTTCAGGGGTCAGGTTCTCTTGGAAAAAAAAATCTGTCAGCAATTGACGAGTCTCCGCCAAACACCTCGGGGTCAGCTAGAAGAGTGAGATTGAGTCTCCACGTACGTTCGCAGGGGACACAGAGCGGCAAAGCGATTCGCATCGAAATAGGGGAATGATCCAACCAAGTTTTGGTGTGGATATCTGCAGAGCGTACAAGATCGAAAGACGGTTGAGGTATGAAAATGTAGTGTATTCTAGAGTACACAGAGTGCACCGATGAATAATAAGAATAGGCCTGTTCCCCTCCATGAAGGGTCCTCCACACATCAATCAGCTGATAGGAATCAAGAATACGACGTATGCGGCGTGAGATATTTTGTGGTAAAGATGAGACCCCGGTAAAAGGTATCCATCTTTGGATCCAAGGCCACATTAAAATCCCCCCGCAAGGATCAATGTGCCTTCACAGAACACAGACAACTTGGTTAAAATAGCAGTTAGACAGAGGTGTTGTGCTCTGTTCGGTAGGTAGAGGGATGCAAACGTATAAAGGGCACCAGCTAGCTTACCCTTTACAAAGAGGAAGCAGCCCTCTACATCTCGCTGAACTCCCACTTCTTCAAACGGCACTTCTCTGGCCAATAAAAATCGCCACCCTGCGAGATTTACCTCCTTCAAAATTGCTAAAGTAACCCGTTGGAAAGTTTCTGTCCCGGAACACAGGTGCCGAGTCCTCTCTGAAATGGGTCTCCTGTAAAAAGGCCACCGCCAACCTCTGCGCCCGAAGCTCCCTCAGGATCCTCGTCCTCTTATGGGGGGGGTGTTTAGGCCCCGTACATTGTATGACAGCAGCTGAAGTGACCCAGGAGCATACATGGTCACAAGTGTTGACTCTAGTCTCTTGTAGTCAAAATAGGGGGGGGGGAGAAATCAGTAGGGAAGGGTGGGGAACAGAAGGAAAAGAAGTAGAAAAGAAGGATAACAGCAAAGACAGAAAAAGGGAGCGTGAAAAAAGAAAGTGCTAAAGAAAGAAAGATTTGGCCAATGAGGCAAATGGTGTAGCTAGAGAGCTTAAAGCGAAGGTGATCGGCTGATCCCCCTTCCGCTGCTCTCCTTCCAAACCTACACCTAACCTATTGGGGAGTATGGCTCTACTGTCTCGGAAGAGTGAACAAAAGAGCGTCAAAACCAATTGCAATGTACAGATGTACAATATATAAAAGAAAGAACAGATGCTGTCAAAGAAGCCAAGAGCGGACCCCACCCTAAACATCAAAAATATACCCCGACTTTGAGGATAATGTGTCATAGTTCAATCTAGCAGTAGCGCCAAGTTACATCAGATGCGTGTCAATTCACGACAGTGCTAGGCAGTAACAGCTATCTCGATAGCAACAAAAAACAAGTGTAACCCGTGAGCTAAACCATAAGATCCAGTATAATTAAATTTGAGGGTATTCTAACGTTCCCACGTTCCAACCCTGTCTCCCTGCCCTCTGTATTGCTCATGTTTGGGCTCCCAAGTGTTTCCCTGTGCTGCTTTCCCGGAGATGCAGCCCAGGGGTTAAGTTGTCTGTTTAGTTAATTGCTCGTTGAGCTTCTGCTGGTGATATGGGCTGATTACCCCCCTATATTAAGCCATGGGCCCATATCACCATGCTCTTGCATCTGGTTCACGTCAGCTACAGATTTGTTCCTGAGAGCTCCCTGTTATTCTGTCCAAGTTCAAAGTTCTATTTCATGTTTAAGGTTTACCTTATGTCTTTTGTTTATCCGTCTGTTGTTTCTTTAGTATCCCCAGGTTCCAGTTTATGTCTTGTGTTTTCACATTTATCAGGTTTCATGGTTTCTCCATTGTCTGAGTTTCATGTTCTGATTGACTTCCTGGCCTGGCTGACGGGTTTTCTCTGGTGCTGTATTCCCACTTACTGACTTAAGGTAAACGTTTTGGTTTCGATTTCTGGCTTATCCACTGACGACTCTTCTAGACATCCCTAGCTGTACTGTCTATTAATATAGTGTCTTGTGTGTCCCTGCTGACCACGGCTTTTTGTCATTGAAGTGCTTCCCTGCAGGTTGTGGAGTATATACTCCTTCAGGTATCTGTTTACCCTAGGACTCTGCACGGCCACTAGGTAACTCTTTTCTATTAGATCAGTCCTTAGAGTGGCCGAATATGCTCTATTAGTATAGGGCCCCTTTGGTATAGCCGTGCAGAGGTCCCCAGTGTCTCCTGTGGTATATTCAAGTATCCAAGGTTATTGTGCGTCCTGCATCTCTGCATATAGGGGTTTTTAGGCATACCAGGGCCCTACTTGGCGCATGCCGGGTACCGCCATTGTAGTTGAATGTGACAGGTATGAGGTGTATCATTCCTATTACCCTCCCCCCCTATTAATTCTATTAAGCGCAAGTTTTCCTCCGCCTTATCCCGACCGATATCCCCCCTGCAATATATACGATGTTAACTTGTTAAAGCGAGTCCCTCCCACCTCGCTCAGAACTTCAATAGCCCTCCCCCTTTCACATGTAATGCAGTCATGTCCATTTTCTTTATTAATATTATTATATTTTTTTTTTAGCGGCTCGTTTTGGTATTTGTTTCCCCCCCCGTCCGATTCCCTCCCCCCTAAAATGTATATCACAAAAATGACTGAGCGAGTTGTTCCCTCCTCCTCTCAGTCTATACATGATATGTGTGGAGTGTACCCTTTTTTTGGGAGGGGAATTTCTCTTTTCCCCTCTTCCTCCCCCTCCCCTCTAATCAACGCAATGCGGACCGACCCATCCCCATTCTATCTCCCTATCGTACCTACGTAAGCAACAAGAAAATGTTACCTTGGTCTTCCTCCACGAACGTCTCCACCCTCCCTCTATTAGACAGTGCTGTCTCTGGTCGTTCAGCGGGAGCGCACTTTAGGTCCAAGGACCTTGTACAAATCAAAAATAAGGCTTGTACATACGTCAACACATTGAAAACCAAAAGCCCACTACCCCAAAGCTCCCGCAGTCCGCAAACAAAAAAACAAAAGGCTGTGAACCAGAATCACGGGATCTCTCGGCTGTACGCTGGTAAGTTGTAGTCTATACTTCTCTGTGGCATCCAAAATCCCCCATGTACAAAATCCAGACATGCCCGCTCTTCTCCGGGATGGCTCGTCAGGTCTCAGGCCGGTGGGCCAAGGGGGCACAGTGACAAAGTACGACTCGATTCACATTCCAACAAATGTCAAATCATGTGTTACGCCATCTCGGGATAGATCAGGAGCATGCCATGTAACGTCTTTCTGGGTAAAGGAGGGTCACACTGTACCCCTCTAAGTGTCAGTAGCCAGGAAAGGCAGGTGAAGGAGTATATTCCTGAACCACTGGAAGTCATGTTGGTCATCAGCACCATCCTCCAGTCTAATTCTAGTTAATGTAACGGGGTCCGACCAAGGCCGTGGTGTAAACAGAGAAGTCACTCACCACAACCCTCCGCTCCATCCTGTGGCAGAGGTCTGTGTGGAGGGCGCCGTCGGCGTGGTGGCAGGGCACCCACGGCCATCTGGGGCCTGAATTCGTAAATCTCCCAGTCAGGTGTGGAGATCTCGGGTAGGCCCAAACGCTGGAGAAAAGCAGGAACCTCCTTGGAGCGTAGAGTCACCCAGGAATTCTCATGGTAAACTGATAATGAAAGCGGGAAACCCCATCTGTAGGCGATGTCAGCTCTACGGAGTCCCTGGGTAACAGGGCGCAATATGCGTCGAGCCTGAAGAGTAGACGAGGCAAGATCATTATAAGTTTGTATTTCGGCGCTGCCATGATCCCAGGAAGGTTGAGCGCGGGCCTTAATGTAAATGTGATCCTTGAGAGCATAGTCCGTGAAATAACAAATAATGTCGCGTGGAGTTGAGTTTGGCGATTCCGGTTGCACACGTAGCGCACAGGGAGCCCTCGCCATGTCTCCTGGTGCTACGTCTTGGCACCTAAAATAGCATTAAAGAGGCCTGTTAAATAGCGGCGGAGCGCTGTTTCCCATTCAGGCACTCCCCGGATTCTTAGGTTGTGTGGTCTGGAGCAGTGGCATAGCGTAGGTGGTCAGCGCCTGGGGCAAGGCGAGAATTGCAGCCCCCCACGCACTGGACCCCTCCAGGTCCACAATGTCGACTCTACAGCAAGAACACTCAAACTCACAGTAATGTGAGGTGTGTATATCACAGAGTTCCACAGCATTAAAACTCCCTGTAATGTACGGTGTGTATGAGTGTATCACAGCACACACACACACACCAAAAGATTATTTGACAGGAAAGCAGGAGGGCAAGCTAAAATGTCAGTAAGAATCTGTCAAACAGGAATGCAGTAGATCCCCTTCCCCACCCCCTGACAGAAACATACCTCTGCACAAATGTTGGGTTTGATCAGGAGGGGGAGAATCTCAGTATCTCCAGGAGGGGACAGTGATCTCAGGTTCCATGCTGTGCAGGGGAAGAGGGTAAAACTGGCAGGGAAGATTAGGAGACAAGCAGCAAAGACTCAGCTGCTTTGTGCCCAGACACAGACCTCTCATCTGACTCGGTTTCCCTCCAGTTAGTGTGGAAGGGGCAGAAGGGTGTAGCCTGCATATCTATCACCATGCTCCACACGTTGGCCGGCCGGAAATTAGGGGGCAGGCCAACCTTCACTACAGGGAGAGGCAGCTCTTGGCTAGCAGCCAAGAACAATAATCACGTTGTTAAACTGAAGGGGGGCCCGGGTGCCATCGCTCCCCCTGCACCTGTGGTAGTTAATGCCCCTGCTTTGTATGGCTCACCCACTGATTGCCGCTCTGCAGATTGCACCCTGCGCACATTGGAGTCTTCTTGTGCAGCCATGCACACCCTCCCACTCACACTAAGCGCAGGGCAAGAGTCATACTCTACACAGACCAGGTGGGACAGTGATGAGAAGTCACATGTGCCCCCCCCCCCCCAGACCAGTCAGGAGGATTTCCTGCCTCTGCCTCGTGTCATGACCAGTTCAGCCAATGGGAGGGCCGTGTGAGGAACCCGAGCCGATCCGGCTGTTATAAACTATTAGGGGCGCAAATTTCTTTTGAAGTTTTGCACCCCTATGAAAATTGTGCCCGGAGGCCACCGCCCCCTCCCCCCCACGCTACGCCATTGGTCTGGAGAGATTATCTAAATCGTCGAGGCGCCTCCAGATAGGTGATGGTGCTTAAGGGTCTCCACCTATACTCGCTCCCGCTGCGGTCGCCTGTTCAAGACCTCGCACTCGCGCCTCCACGAGTTCCACCTCCGAGCGAAGGCCAGTGATCTCACACTGCAGGGTTTCGCTTACCTCCGCCACCATCTCCCGAATGTCTGCGCGTGTGGGCATTTCTGCAAGGGAGCGCTCTATCCTCCGGGATGCTGCTCCCAAGCCTGGGGAGGGAGAAGTCTGAGTCCGCCGGGGAGGTCGCCATCTTGGGTGATTTCGCTCGTGGATTCTGGGGAGCGAAAAAGGCCTCCAAAAGTTCAGGTGCTGGTCTGTTAATCGTCCTCGGGTTCCTAACAGTGGATGTACACTTTTCACACTCACCATGTTTGGGAAAGTAGTGCATAAAGTGCGCAAAACAACAGGGTCCGCTCAGAGCTCGATCAAGCGTCCATCTTAGGCAGTCGTCTGGAGCACTTCAGGCTTCCTTCCGCAGACGAGCTTTATGGGAATGCTGACTTCATTTTCCAGCAAGACTTGGCACCTGCCCACCAGTGGCGGAACTACCGGGCGCACTGGGGTCTCAGCCTGGGGGGGGCAGCACAGTCCCTGTCGCAGTGCGGCCTACATGGGCCCAGCCGCAGGCGACCAGGGACTTAAAGATGGCCACCAGCGGGCCCCCTCTGATGAGGTCAGAGAGGGCTCGCCAGTCAGAGGGGGCCCGCCGGCGGTCAGTGCTGCTCATCGCTGGGGACATATCCATGTGAGCTGGGGGAAAATAGATCCATGTGTGAGCTGGGGCAAATATATCCATGTGTGAGCTGAGGCAAATATATCAATGTGTGAGCTGGTCTGAGGCAGTATATCCATGTGTGAGCTGGTCTGGGGCAATATATCCATGTGTGAGCTGGGGGCTCTAATAAAATATGTATTTTTTTTTCCGATCTACTTTTCAACTTTATTTTTTGTGGTTGCTTCAGGGGGTGTGAATTTTTTTTTTGGGGGGGGGGGGAATCTTGAACCAGGGCCCTTTGTTCCTTAAGTCCGCCACTGCTGCCCACACTGCCAAAAGCACCAAAACCTGGTTCAATGACCGTGGGATTAGGCTGGGGTCAGACGAACGCATTTTTAACGTGCGTTTAGGCGCACTTAATCACGGCCGCAGTAGCAGCAAATGACGGGCAATGATGGCCAATATACGAAGTACGGCCGCACGAAAGTCTGGCCGCGCAACGCAAGCGGCAAACGAACACATTTCAGAACGCAGAACAGCTAGTACTGACGTACAGAGTGCGCTGCGTCCGCATAGCGGCAGGTGTGTGGGATTAGGAGACGTCAAACGCTGCTCATGTCCGGCCAACAGAATGTCCAGACACCCAAAGTTTCCTGGTTTTGGATCCGTAATAAATCACGCACGAAAATGCGCATCGTACTCACCTGACCTGAACCCCATAAAGAATCTATGGGGCATTGCCAAGAGAAAGATGAGAGACATGAGACCGAACAATGCAGAAGAGCTGAAGGCCACTATTGAAGCATCCTGGTCTTCCATAACACTTCAGCAGTGCCACAGGCTGATAGCTTCCATGCCACACCGCATTGATGCAGTTATTGCTGCAAAAGGGGCCCAAACCAAGTACTGAGTACATATGCATGCTTATTACTTTTCAGAGGTTCAATATTGTTCTATGTACAATCCTTGTTTTATGGATTGCATGTAATATTCTAATTCTGAGATTGCAGATATGAGCTGTAAGCCATAAAGTCACAATGATGAGAAATCATGGCTTGAACCAACTTGCTTAAAAGTTTCATAAAACTTTTAAAGTTGCATTACTGAAATAAATGAACTTTTGCACGATATTCTAATTTTTTGAGTTTCACGTGTGTTATATATACAGTTGTGTTCAAAATTATTCAACCCCCAATGCTGTAAAGGGTTTTAGGGAATTTAGTGTACATTTGTAATTGTATTCAGAATGAAACCCTACAAGGACTTTTTAAAGAACCATATGCAACTAAAATTACATCAATTGGTTTTGTAATACAGTAGTAAATGTTTCTTTTGTGAATTCTTCATTGACACAATTATTCAACCCCTTAAAGACTACCACTCTGAAGAACAGAGGTTCATTCAAGTGGTTTCAATCAGGTATTGAAAACACCTGTGGATGTCACGGAGCAGCAATAAAGCATAATAAGCACCAATTAGGCAGCTTTAAAATGACTGATACTCAGCGCCTTCTAGACATTTACTGGTGTGGTTACAAACATGAAGTCAAGAGAATGGTCCAGGAAGACAAGAGAAGAGGTGATTACTCTTCACAGGAAGGGCAATGGCTAGAAGAAGATTGCAAAGATGTTAAACATACCAAGAGAGACCATAGGAAGCATCATTCGCAAATTCAAGGCAAAGGGAACTGTTGAAACGCTACCTGGTCGTGGCACAAAGAAGATGCTGACTTCGACTGCTGTGCGCTACCTGAAGCGTAGAGTGGAGAAACGTCCCCGTGTGACTGCTGAGGAACTGATAAAAGATTTGTCAGATGTGGGTACTGAAGTTTCAGCACAGACAATACGGCGCATACTGCGTAATGAAGGCCTCCATGCCAGAACTCCCAGGCGCAGCCCCTTGCTGTCTCCAAAGAATAAGAAGAGTCGACTGCAGTATGCCAAAAGTCATGTGGACAAACCACAGAAGTTTTGGGATAGTGTTCTGTGGACTGATGAAACTAAATTAGAACTGTTTGGGCCCATGGATCAACGCTATGTTTGGAGGAGGAAGAACAAGGCCTATGAAGAAAAGAACACCTTGCCTACTGTCAAGCATGGCGGGGGGTCAATCATGCTTTGGGGCTGTTTTGCTTCTGCAGGTACAGGGAAGCTTCAGCGTGTGCAAGGTACCATGAATTCTCTTCAGTAACAGGAGATATTGGATGACAATGTGATGCAGTCCGTCACAAACCTGAGGCTTGGGAGACATTGGACCTTTCAACAGGACAATGATCCCAAGCATACCTCAAAGTCCACTAGAGAATGGTTGCAGATTAAAGGCTGGAACATTTTGGAGTGGCCATCGCAGTCACCCGACATAAATCCGATTGAGAACCTCTGGTGGGACTTAAAGAAAGCAGTTGCAGTGCGCAAGCCTAAGAATGTGACTGAACTGGAGGCTTTTGCCCATGACGAATGGGCGAAGATACCTGTAGATCGCTGCAAGACACTTGTGTCAAGCTATGCTTCACGTTTAAAAGCGGTTATAACTGTAAAAGGATGTTGTACTAAGTACTAAGATTGAATGTCACTTGGGGTTGAATAAAACTGATAATGATGTGAGCACAGAAAAGACATTTGTGGTTATTTCATTATAAATGTTATGTTCTATTTGTCTGACCTACACGTGCCTCTTTGATCAAAATCAATGTCTAACTGGCCAAAACACTCAATTTCAGTGGGGGTTGAATAATTTTGAACACAACTGTATATGTCATGGCCGAAATTGTTGGCACCGCAGACATTTTTCCAGAAAATCAAGTATTTCTCACAGAAAAGTATTGCAGGAACACATATTTTGCTATACACATGTTTATTCCCTTTGTGTGTATTGGAACAAAACAAAACAAAAAAGGGGGGGGGAAGCAAATTGGACATAATGTCACACAAAACTCCAAAAATGGGCTGGACAAAATTCTTGCCACCCTTTCAAAATTGTGGATAAATAAGATTTTACAGGAGCATCACATGCTTGAAACACTCACCCGGGGCAAGTAACAGGTGTGGGCAATATAAAAATCACACCTGAAAGCAGATAAAAGGGAGAGAAGTTCGCTTAGTCTTTGCATTGTGTGTCTGTGTGTGCCACACTAAGCATGGACAACAGAAAGAGGAGAAGAGCACTGTCTGAGGACTTGAGAACCAAAATTGTGGAAAAATAAACAATCTCAAGGTTACAAGTCCATCTCCAGAGATCTAGATTTGACTTTGTTCACAGTGCGCAACATTAATCAAGAAGTTTGCAACCCATGGCACTGTAGCTAATCTCTCTGGGCGTGGACGGAAGAGAAAAAAATGATGAAAGGAAGCAGCCCCAAACAAGTTCCAAAGAAATTCAAGCTGTCCTGCAGGCTCAGGGAGCATCAGTGTCAGCGCAAACTATCCGTCGACATTTAAATGAAATGAAACGCTATGGCAGGAGACCCAGGAGGACCCCACTGCTGACAGACATAAAAAAGCAAGACTACAGTTTGCCAAAATGTACTTGAGTAAGCCAAAATCCTTCTGGGAAAACATCTTGGTGGACAGTTGAGACCAAGATGGAACTTTTTGGTAAAGCACATCAGTCTACTGTTTACCGAAAATGGAATGAGGCCTACAAAGAAAAGAACACCGTACCTATAGTGAAATATGGTGGAGGTTTAATGAGGTTTTGGGGTTGTTTTGCTGCCTCTGGCATTGGGTGCCTTGAATGTGTGCAAGGCATCATGAAATCTGAGGATTACCAAAGGATTTTGAGTCGCACTGTAGAGCCCAGTGTCAGAAAGCTGGGTTTGCGTCCAAGATCTTGGGTCTTCCAGCAGGACAATGACCCCAAACATGCGTCAAAAAGCACCCAGAAACAGATGGCAACAAAGCGCCAAAGAGTTCTGAAGTGGACAGCAATGAGTCCAGATCTAAATCCCATTCAACACCTGTGGAGAGATCTTAAAATTGCGGTTGGGAAAAAGGCGCCCTTCCAATAAGAGAGACCTGGAGCAGTTTGCAAAGGAAGAGTGGTCCAATATTCGGGGTGAGAGGTGTAAGAAGCTTCTTGATGGTTATAGGAAGCGACTGATTTCAATTATTTTTCCCAAAGGGTGTGCAACCAAATATTAAGTTAAGGGTGCCAAGAATTTTGTCCAGACCATTTTTGGAGTTGTGTGACATTATGTCCAATCTGCTTTTTTTCCTCCCTTTTTTTGTTTTGTTCCAATACACACAAAGGGAATAAACATGTGTATAGCAAAACATGTGTTACTTGATTTTCTAGAAAAATGTCTGGGGTGCCAACAATTTCGGCCAGGACTGTCTTGGAGTTACACTTGACTCTGCTCTTTCCTTCATCCCCCACATCAAGTCTCTTTCCTCCTCCTGCCGATACCAACTGCGTAATATTTACAGAATTCGGCCATTTCTTACCGCTGTCGCCACAAAACAACTCATACACGCCCTGGTAATCTCCCGACTCGACTATTGCAATAATCTCTTATCTGGCCTCCCTCTGTCCCACCTCTCCCCCTACAATCCATCCTGAACGCCTCCGCCAGGCTAATTCACCTCACCCGCCGCTCTGTCTCTGCCGCTCCCCTCTGCGAGTCCCTTCACTGGCTCCCCATCCACTGCAGAATTAAGTTCAAAATCCTTATCCTTACCTACAAAAGCCTCACTAACTCAGCTCCCCACTACCTGTCCTCACTAATCACCAAATACACCCCAGCCCGCTCCCTAAGGTCAAACAGTGACCTGCGCCTAGCTTCTCCCCGCATCACCTCTTCCCATGATAGACTGCAGGATTTCTCACGCGCAGCCCCCACTCTCTGGAACGCTCTCCCTCGTGCTGTCAGACTTTCCCCTAACTTCTCTTCCTTCAAACGCTCCCTGAAAACATTCCTATTTAGGGAGGCCTACCACCCAACTCACTGACGCAACCATCAATCACTCTCACCTTACAGTCCTCTCCTCCTGTTTCCAACCCCAACCCTCCCAGATTGTGAGTTCCTACGGGAATAGGGCCCTCATCTCCTCCTGTACTGTTTGTCAAATGTTGTTCAATGTATTGTAACCCTGTCTATACTGTGCTTATTGTACAGCGCTGCGGAATATGCTGGCGCTTTATAAATAAAGAATAATAATAATAATAATAATAATAATAATAATAATAATATATCTCCTGGTGTGTATGCCAGTACCTGTGGGGGGGGGGGGGTCATGGTTTGTGTATACAGCGCTGGCTCTGTGTATACAGAGATGGCCTTTAACCACTTCCATGCGGAGGACGCGCCCAGCGCGTCCTCCACATGGCTCCCAATGTGCGGAGGATGCGCTGAGCGCGTCCTCCCTTTGGGGTCAGCGTTCGGCCGGGTTCCGGCCGATCGCTGGCCCCCCCGATGTCAGCCCAGCATCCGGAACGCCGCCGATGAAATTAGGTGTCATCGCGGCAGCGCGATGACACCTAATTCAGGCGCCCCCCCCCCGCATGTGCGGAGGAGGCGCCTGAAAGGGAGGGGGGGGGGGGGGAGGTCCTTCGGACCTCTCTCCCTCCCGATCGGCGGCGTTGCGGGGGTTAACCCAGGCACCATTTGGAAGGGCACAGCCTGCCCTTCCAAATGGTGCCTGGCATTAACCCCTGGGGAGCTGGATCGCGAATCGGCGCTGAAAAGCGCCGGTTCGTGATCCTTTCCCGGAGCTGGCCGACATCTTGGATGTCGGCCAAGCCTCCGGGAACTCCCCCTGAGGACTGGCGTCATCGTGCATAGCATAGCACGATGACGCCAGTCCTAGAGTTAACCCCTAACTGCCACCAACGGTGGAGATAGGGAGTTCATTGGAACTCCCTATCTCCCGATCCGTGGCAGCTAGGGGTTAAAGTTTGGTATGGTTGGATCGGCCAGAGCATGGCCGTTCCAACGATATCAAACACTACTGTGAAAAAAGTTTTAAAAAATTAAAAATAAAAATATTTTAAAAAAAAAATACATTTTTTTTTCTTTTTTTTGGTTCGTTAATGCAGCAATATTGTTCCCATTTCAATTATAATGTGAACAATGATGCTGCACTAACGATTTTTGTATGCGGTGCGTTTGTTAAAAATCGTGTAATTTTCCCCAAAAAAAAAATGTAACGAGACCCCATCTAATTTTTTTAACAAGCGCACCCCATACAAAATATAACCGCAATTGCTCGCATGTTAAAATGTGAAAAAAAACACTTTAGACGTTGTAAATTATTGAAAATACATATTTTATTGCATTTTTTGTTATAATATACAGACATGACATAACGTATACATATAATAATGACATATTATGAATCTACCGAGTCTGACGGAAAGAACGATATATAATATGTCTGGGTCATATACTAAAATAAGCCTTCAAAACACGTTTAAACATGAGCAAAACCGGTAAAAATGACCTCAGCACAGAGGTGTGAAAAGCCTCAGCAGCGAAAGGGTTAAAAGAGAAAAAAAAAACTTTAGTGCCTTGATCATGTGTGTCTGCAGGGCTTAAGTCCTGCGGGAACGGCGTTCCCGCACTTCTCCCGCTGTGATCCGACAGTAGATCCCTGGGGCTGCTAGCGGAATGCATTAACAGCATTGCCCTTCGAGTGCCCAGCCTGCTCCCACGTGCGGCCGCTGAACGGAAGGATGTGACGCGGACGAGATCTCGCGAGAGTGTGTCACAACCTTCAGAAGCCGGCGGCCATGTGAAGGAGCATGCCGGGCACTCGGAGGAACCACGCGTGTCTGTGCTGGCCAGGTAAGTACAATTCTGGGGGCTCTGCTGGCTATACAATTCTTGGGGTCTGCCCGAGTATACAGGAGTGTGAGATATATATCTGGAGGTGTTTGGTCAGGGTGTAATTGTCAGTGTGACATGGCACACATGAACATGGTCTTTTTTGCGTATGAGAAAGGTGTGTGTGTGTGTTTTCAGGTATTGGGGCTAGTGGAAATCTTGGGGGAGTTCCCTCACTTTTTTTCCCCCAGGACTTGACCCCTGGGTGTATGACTAGTGTGGCGCATTGAATGGTGTTAACAGACTAGAAAAAAAACTCAGATCAGACACTTATCAAGTTTCGCAGCCTCTGTATTCATGGCATGGTCAAAAGGGCAGCGTAGGGATGCCATAAAAAATCCCCCCCGGAAAAATTTCTGCGGACGCCCATGCTCTGTTTAACCCCTTAAGGAAGAGCGTAATTTTACAACTTCGTCCTGGTTTCGAAGTAGAAGTTTGCTGAGCTCATTTTGACGGTTTTTAAATGTGGTTTTAAGTCACGTATCATCTATCAATCCACACAGTGTGTAAAGTGTGTGTTTTTTTTATTGTCCGAGCCTTTACGGTCATATGCTATGGGGTAGACGCGTTAAAAAAATTTGAACGGGGAACCCATTTTTTTTGTGGAGAAATTGTGTGATTTTAGCTAAACCCCCCCAAAAAAACAAAAACATAATGTGAACAAATGATGCTTCACTAATAATTGAAATGTGAACAATAGTGCTGCATTAAAAAAAAAAAAAATTTTTTTTTTTTTACACTTTTGCTTTACTTTTAACATGGTCATGTTTGATATCATTGGAAAGGGCATGCTCTGGCCTTTCCAGCAATATCAGACATGATCAGTGGCAGATAGGGGGTCATGAGATAAAGGGGTTCAAAGATCCCCCTAGCTCCACTAGCACTCCTTTGCAGCTAGGGGGTTCCTCGGTTAACTGACATCACGCATGGTGCGATGAGTCAGTTGACGCGGAGGGACCCAGAGGTGGGGGCTGCCCGGAACCAAACTTTTTTTTTTTAATTGTTTTTTCTGTAACGGCCATTTTTATTATCATTCATTGGACCTTATATGTAAATTTCAGACATTTTCATTCAGTAGGTTGCAAACAGCGTTTTACTTTTCAAACATTCAAGCGTACTTCTCCCCCCCCCCCCACTCCATGCGTCTGCGCTGTTGGGTTTTCCAGGCGGCTGCTCTGTGCTGTGATGTGATCGGCTCCTGCTCAGGTTTCTCCGGCAGTGTTAATCCAGATGTTGTTGCCGTTTGTGTGCATTCGCGTGGGTTTTGCAGAGTGTTCATCAGGTTTGCGGTGGCTTTTCCCTGCACTATGACAGTGCTTGCTGAATACACCGCAGGGTCGCCGAAATGAGATCGCCAAATCGTGCCGAATTAAAAGAAACCGGAAAGTCAACAAACGTGTAGTGGCTTTTCGATGCTCTTTGAATAACCCTGTGTGTTAAATTACAAGCCAATGGTCATTTTTAATTTTGAACGAAGCAACGTACAGTTGCAAGACAAAGTATGTGAAACCTTTGGGATTACTTGGAGTTTTGCATGGATTGGTCATAAAATGTGCTCGGATCTTCATCCAAGTCACAACAATTTGAAAAACAGTCTGCTTAAAATAATAACCCTGATAATGTTTGTGTTGTATTAAGAGAATCGAAAAGTCACCGCACGGTCGGTGACTTTTCGTTCTCTTCAATTCGGGCAACCCTGCGGTGTATTCAGCAAGCACCACAGGGCCGACGTAATGCAGGGAAAAGCTGCCGCAAACCCGATGAAAAGTAATCGCAAAAACCTGGTGAATGCACGCCGAAACCCGCAAAAACATCTGGATTAACCCACCGAAGACGCCGGAGAAACCCGAAGCCGATCACACACAGTGAAGCCTCCGTAAAAAGCCGAGACCGCAGATGAAGTGAATAAATTAGGAAAAACAGTTTGAAAAGTGAAACGCTGTTTGCAAACAAACTACTGAGCGAAAAATGTCTGAAATTTACATAGGGCTGTTACAGAAAAAAGTAGTAAACAAAGAAATCCAGAAAAATGCTTAAAAAAGAAAAAAAATAATCTAGATAAAGAGACTCTTTACTGCAGAATTTTAGAATGAATGGTTTATTAGATATTGAATTAAAAACTGGAATATTTTTAACATTGAAGTTTATGGGATTCTCCTGAATAAACCCGTCGAATTAAACCACCGAATGGCAGGGCATTTCGGGAACCTTTCAGTGCTGGTTTGTGTTCTCTGAATAGCCGAAGCAGTGCTTTTTCATGGGGATGTCACTGCCCTCGAACGGGCACCGTATGTGCCGGCAATTTGCCAGGATTTCAAATCCATGTGTGCGACACTGCGCTTCACTTCTTGTAGGATTCATATGCTGCAGAGGTGCTTCCCTGCAGTGTGTGGATTCACATACTGCAGGGGGGGGGGGGGAGAGAAAAGAGGAAAAAAAAAGTCAAGGCCAAATATGTGACGTATCGGCCCCACAATATTTAAATTACCGTATTTTTTGCTCCATACGACGCACTTTTCTCCCCCCAAAAAGTGGGGGGAAAAGTGGGTGCGTCTTATTGAGCGAATGCCCCATGATATGCCTCAGCTCACCTGCCGCCGCGTTTGGCTCCCTCTGAGCGTGCGTCCGGCGGCAAGGAGCTTGGGCATCTCGCGAGATCGCGGTCACGTGGCTCCCCAGGCGAGTGCCCAAGCTTCCTGCTGCCGGACGCACGCTCTGAGGGAGACGAACCCGGCGGCAGCGGCAGGTGAGCAGGGGCATATCCATGTGCGAGCTGGGGCATATCCATGAGCGAGCTGGGGCATATCCATGAGCGAGCTGGGGCATATCCATGAGCGAGCTGGGGCATTATCCATGAGCGAGCTGGGGCATTATCCATGAGCGAGCTGGGGCATTATCCATGAGCGAGCTGGGGCATTATCCATGAGCGAGCTGGGGCATTATCCATGAGCGAGCTGGGGCATTATCCATGAGCGAGCTGGGGCATTATCCATGAGCGAGCTGGGGCACAGTATCCCTGAGCTGGGGCAAAATCCATTATTACACTATGTGATTCAGAAAATATATTTTTGCCGGTTTTCCTCCTCTAAAAACTAGGTGCGTCTTATGGTCAGGTGCGTCTTATGGAGCGAAAAATACGGTATATTATATTTCCTTTACCCTATATATGAACAAATTCCCCTGTTAGAATTACTGTAAAAATGTTCCTAGTTTTCTATTTAATTGTGGTTTTCCCCTGCACCGATCCTGCCAGTAACCACAGAGTACATGCTTGCTACAATGTATCAGTTCACTGAAACAGCCTGGCTGCTGGTTTGTCTGTATATCTCCTGTGCTGTTAAGAACACATTTTGTTGGTACAAGGGACAATGGACACAAAAGGGAACAAGTTATTAGTGTCCCTGTAAAGTGTACCCCGGCTTGCCTAAAATTGTATGCAGGAGGCTCACCAGGAGATTGCCAGTACCGCTGGCAGGCTGCCAAAATCCAACTCATGTTCACCTGCCTGCCCTGGAGCCCCGTTTGCCCTCACCATGGCGCTTTTTGGTCATTAGGTCCCCAGGGGTGGTAGCCTGGTGTGGGGTTAGTTTGAAGAGGAAGCGCCACCGGGAACCCTTCCATCCAATGGTCCCAAGAGATACAGTGGCTACAGCTATGGAGCCATAAGCTAAAACACACTCCATCAGCTGCTGGGCAGTTTGTAACTGCTGCCGCTTGGTCCCCGCTTCATGGATTAGGACGTCCTTTTGGAAGGAGTAGCCAGTGGGCTAGAGCTATCCAACAGTACCCAGGAAGTGTTGCTGCTCCAGCAAAATTAACCCCTACAGACCCACAACCCTCTGCAGGGTATCTGACTACCTCCAGGGGAAGCAGCAGTCGCACCTAGCAGGCTCAAAGGACACAGAATATCCCTGCCGGACCCCTGCTGAGAGCAGGGGTGTATCCCAGAAAAAGGGCTATGGCTCGTACCAAATTCCCCATGTTAGCCTATGGTCTAGCAGTCCGTGTGGGACAGCCACACGCTGGAAAGTCCGGAGGGGCCGGGTAAAGAACAATGGCAAGTCGGGTTATCAAGATGTTGAAATTGTATATAAGCACTGCATGTTCCCATTCAAAAATTACAGATTTTCCTTCACCTTAAGCTTTTTTTCCCAAACTAGTGACTGGGGGATATAGGACTAATTCTCAGAGCCTCGGTTCCAGGCAGCGAACTGATGCACTCTTAATAGCGGCGATATTGGCTTCATCCAGCACATCAGCTTATTCTGAGCAGCCGCCTTCACTGCATCCATGGCTGACACGCTACCTCACAGTGCTCCAAGGAAAGGACAGAATTAACAGCAAATCTACTCATCCTGAGTAGCTAATTTTGTCACACTGGCTCTCTCCCAGGAGTCCATCAGTAGGAGACCATGGAAGGTTAGTCAAGGCCTGGGCACTCGAGGGCCAGAGAGCCATGGTAACTGGCACAAAAAGCATGAGACCTGCAGATTGATCAGGTCTCCGACATCAGGCTCCATTTTGTCAGGATTTTGAGCCAAGGGCACATGCAGCTCCAAAGCACAGGTTGGCATAAGGGGCCCAGACTGCACCATTGCAGTCGACACAGGAGAACACCCTGGCCGATAACAGCAAGGGGTACCTCAGCTCCAGCAACCACTGAACAGGGAGGCAGCACACAGTCAGTAGGCAGGTGGATTTCCCCCAATGGAGTGTTCAAGAAGCAAAAAGGCTGGCCGGATCACTGCAACACATCTTCTGGTTCGCCACTCTGGGACTCCGCTCCCCATCACAGCCAAACAGCCAGCTGTGCTGCATTAGTGCAGGGGATCTTCAGGCACACCCCCAGATGAAGGGTCCTTGTCCCGGCAGAGTCGCAGCACAGCAAAAGGCAACCTACATCTCCACATTTAAGTGGCTGCTCATCTTCCTCCAGCAGCTGTGCCAGATACCCATCCAGGCCTGTCATTGCAGCACTGAAGCCATCAGGAGGCAGAGACGGATCATACTATTGCCAATCTCTGTGCCCCCAGCCACCTCTCACACTGAGATCTGCAGAAACCGGGTGATGGGGGGGCCCCCTCCATCCACAGTCCTATCCAGGGTTTCCTCTCTGGAAGGGGGGTGAGAACGCGGGGAAACAGAGCATCAGAGTGCAGGCCCGTAGGACTTCAGGCTGTTGCACAGGCCCCAAATTGGCCTGCGGTCGAGCGTAACAGCCAGGAACCGCAAAGATTCCTTGCCTCAAACTAGTGCTCAAGCTCCAGAACACAGCCCGGGAGGACGTAAGCTGCTGAGCACATGCTATTGGACTGAGGTGAGACAATAAGTGTGTTTAACCATCATGTAATTCACAGAACCATGCAGTTCTATTTTTTTTGTTATTTTTTTTTTACACAACAAAGTCTTTAAATGGACTAAAGTAGGAAGTCTCCCTTTAAATGCCTTTTATTAAAATCAGAAATAAAGTAGTAAAAAGACTGTACAAAATTTAATTTGTCATTAGGCATTTACGTCTTTTTAAATGCACATCACTGAAGTCAGAATGCAGCCCAACTCTTTCCTTTAGGAGGAAAAAAAAAAAAAAAAGATAATTTTTTGAAATCAGATTTCCTAATCACCCTTTCAATGTGATATAGGTCAAACTAAAGCGAGCAAGTTGGGATGCCACTAGTTTAGTGTCAAACATTGCCACCTGGGAAGAGAAAACAAAAAACAAACCCAAGCACCACGGCTTTGTTAATCTCTAGCTCCTTAGTCCAGATTGGTAGTCCTACATCTAAAAAAAATAAAATGGAATCATTAAATTGGACTTCAAATTTTAATAAAATCTTTGTTAAAACTTATTTCAGTATCCCACTATATACACTGATCATAGCTCTTAAAGATTAGTTTTCCACCTACTGAAGTGATACATTTTCTGAGCAAAGCTGAGGGAAATTATTAATAAAATACAGGCATTCACTACTCCACCTGCAGTGTATGACCAAGCAGTTTTCCACTATAACAAACCTCCAAAGATCTTTATTCATCAAGTGCATCACCAACATCTAAGATTTTACTTTCAAATTAACATGCAATATAAGTAAGAAGTTGCACCAGGAAAAACATCCAAAAGGTCAGTGTAAAGCTCTTCATAGCACCTTTATCATACTAGACAACCTTTCCAACACCAGGTTTTGTAACGGGAGAGAATTCTATGGGAACACTAGCAGTAGCGTGACATTTTACACCCCATACTCATGTCCAGCTTCTGCTAAATGTTTGACAACCCATCTGTGGCATTCACTTATCCCCAGCCACCACAATTTAGACTAGCAAACGCTTACATTTTTCAATAACTAGGCAATGCAGTGAAAGTTGTAAAGGTCAGATTTTAGTGCAAGTTTAAAAGGTTTGTTTTTATAATCTAATGAATTTCAGGAAAGACTTAGGTTTATTCAGAAAGGTGAAAACCAGGAGAATGACTGGAGAAGTGAAAAATCTAGGTCAAAATAGCCAAACCAGAAAAATGCTCCTAATTATCTCACTTTCCAAATCGGCTATTTGTTCATTCTCCTGGCAATTCTCCTGGTTTTCACCTCTCTGAATAATCCTGTCAGTATCCCAAATGATTCTCCACAATAGAATTATTCTGTACGTAAAGTGTGGAAATCAGACTGGGAAATGTCTGCCGTTATGTCTTGTCTTTCTAGTGCCAACATAATTTGATCTTTGTTGTTGGACAAGAGATAATGCAGCAGTTTTCTCCAAATCCAGCTCTGCATAAGGTTTAGATCGGAGATCAGTAGCTACAGAAACTGAAGTGACAGGGCTCAAAGGTGTTTGTGGATTGTCAGAGTCACAGCTACTTTCAATATCGATATAGTTTAGCTTTCTTAATTCTTGGGATGGAGGCCGCACATCAAAATTTAAACAAGCCACAGTTTCCTCATGGTCTTGTCCAAAAGAAAGCCTGTCAGGATAAGAATATTGTAAACGGTAAGTTCTTGGTACAGGAGAAGACTTTTGTTCTAAACTTTGCTTTTCAAACAATGAAGGACTTGATGGATGACTTCCTGTGCCTGCTGCATACAGGGTAGTAACACAATTTGTAATTTGTGAGTCCGAGTTACTGTCTACAGAAATTATGCTTTTTGACCCCTCACTATGAAGTGCACGGATATTCTCATAACCCATTCGTCTTATACATGACAGTACTCTACAGTCAACACCAGTATAAGCAATGCTTTCAGAGTTCTCCAGTTCTTTGTTCATATGGTTTTGAAACACACATTTGGATTTTTGACAGGTTCTCAGCTCTGAATAATCAAGTGGCACCTCATCGTAACTATGTATTGAAGAGGTTTGACTGATACCACTGTCATAAATTTCTCTTTCCAGGGTTCTAGATGATCGTAGTCGCACTTGGTCCGCTTTATAAGCTGTAGACATGGAAGACTAAAAGCAATAAAACCCATTAAGATTTCACATTATATAAAAGAACCGACACACGAACAAACACATTAAAGAACGCACTTGTGGCACTTGAGCGGTAGCACTCTCAGAAGTTTGAGGGAGTTCGCTTCCAATAGGTTCTGGCCTCTTGGATGTTGGCAATAAGGACAAATGTCCTGGTAAAAATGGGCAATCCTCATACCTATACAAGGTCGGTTGACTAGCTGTAGAGGGGAAAACAAAATGTTAAAATAAATTCTAAAAAAAGAAAACAGCCAAGATAAAGAAAGCTCAGGACACATTTGTTTTTTGCTGAAGATCAATTTTTAAACTGAAACAAAAACCAAGACTTTTTATAAAAAAAAGCCATGACTAATCCATATGTACTAGTGTTGTAAATTTCTGTTCATTCTGATTTTCGTGCTCCCATGATTTACACACATACACACAATAAACTGACTACTGAGAATACAGTAGAGTCTGCACAGGCTTGTTGCCCCACAACTATTTAAGTGCAAGTCATCCATTGGACAGCAGCCACGAAAATTCTGATGAACAGTTGGACTGCAGATGAGGGGTTAAATCCATTAGGTTACAGAATCCATTTGCTAGCCATGGATGTGAAGCCTGGTATGTAGAGGCAGGTGGGCTGCCCAGCAGTTAATTCATAACTTGTGATGGTGGGGATTTAAAATAGGCAAGTTCCAACCTTGTGGCCATAGAGAACAGTTAAAAAAAAAAAGTATTAAAAGTGCACTGTCAGACAACCTTTAAAGGACTATGAACACAAAAAATTTTTTAATGTACCTGTTGCCGATATCCTACATGGGCTTTGATTTACTCTTTTAGGTTTAGGCAAGAAAATTTTTTACTGTGTTACTGGGTGCATCAATTTTGTGATCTTTGGGGTAGTAAACGAATCCACCGCCCCCCACCCAGTATCTTTACCTCACTTTGTGGTTTTGGCCATATCTATCCAGTCTATGGGTCAGGCAGCAGACTCACAGCATTGCGTGGGATGTATTCAAAGGATATCACCAGGGGGAAGTCTTAAGCTCCCTGTCAGATCTTATTCATCTGCCAGCCCTCAGGTAGCCTGGAGACCAAATCACCTGTAAACAGTCTATCCTCCACCTCATTAATCTACAATATTTAACAGTTCAAGAGCCGCAAAGCCTTTAGTAAATGTTGCAGGCTTGGCAAAATCCAGAAAATGGAACCCAGAGATAAAATTCAATTTTTCCTTTTTACATGAAATTACAAAAAACAAAAAAAACACCGCAGCATGTGTTTTATGAACTGGATTTGTTATGCACAAGTAATCTAATAAACAGCTTGCGTGGCAGGGTCTAACTTTTCGAAAAAAAACAGAATAGAATGCCCTCCAGTAGAAAAAAATACAATTTATTGGTATCCAGTAAAATAAAACATATAATGTATAACCAAATACAAGATCACAAAGAATAAGTCAATAATCCAAGCATAGAACCAACATGTAGCAAATATAGAAAAGTTACCAGGCACTTTAGGAAAAAAATAGCCAACAGAGCAGAGCCAGGGATCCCAACGTTTCGACCTCAGTCTTTGTCAAGGGATAAAGGTCAGTATAAAAGTTATATATATTATATTTCCCCATGTAAACCAATCGCCAAGGAAATGAAATGCCCACACACTTGTGTCAGATAACGGCGGCCGCCATGTCCGACACCTGGACTCACGCAGAAAGCCATCACGAGAGTCCGGCGTTGACAAGGGTGCTATGCGCATGCGCCTAAGCGGCGCATGCGCAATAGACATCCAAAGAGAAAGGGAAGGTATACAAAGCGCCTGGGTGAAAAAATAATGGCCATAAATAGGTTCAGAGAGCACCGAATCACAAAAAAAAAAAAAACAAATCAGACATACCCAGCAAAAAAAAAAAAAAAAACGAAATGCTAATTATATGTAATCATACCATAAACTCAATAATATATACCACTAATCAGACAAAAAAAAAAAAAATCGCAGACAGAGCCTAAGACATATTAAGTCATGAGAAAAGCTTATTTAAACCATAAGTCCTAACTATTTCGTAATAGGAAAAGAACATTTATACAGAGCATTTCCTTTTAATCCATCACAGTTCATACGAATAGATTTTTAGGAAAATAGCGATCTTAATCTCTATATCAATTTAGAGGACAAAATGCATCATAACTTATACAAAAAAACATTCTGTATCAACTTTCCATAGTGCTAGTAGATATTACTTGATACATAATTACAATTGTACAAATATTCTACAAAAAGTAGATTTACGCAAAAATGACTAACCCTGTTTTTATATTAATCATGACAGAACATGTACAATAACATATACAAGGCAATACTCTATCAATATTCCACACCATTAATTCAATACATAATCAGCGGCTGCCGTTATCTGACACAGGTGTGTGGGCATTTCATTTCCTTGGCGATTGGTTTACATGGGGAACTTAGAGATATAACTTTTATACTGACCTTTATCCCTTGACAAAGACTGAGGTCGAAACGTTGGGTTCCCTGGCAACTTTTCTAGATTTGCTACATGTTGGTTCTATGCTTGGATTATTGACTTATTCTTTGTGATCTTGTAGTATTTGGTTATACATTATGTCATATTTTATTTTACTGGATACCAATAAATTGTATTTTTTTCTACTGGAGTGCATTCTATTGTTTTTTTAAAAATACTTTAGAGGTTTATGGGAAGCCTCCTATAGATGGTGCACCCTTGCTCTTTAGTGTGCAGGACAACTATTTGTTTTATTCTAGGGTCTAACTTTTCCCCACTGCAGGACATATTCTGCCATCCTGCGGTTAGTCTGAAAGCCGCGGGGTGGCATTGCACACCCCACTGGCAACTGGGCTGTGACAGGCTCGCCCACTGGTGAGGATCGCATAGCACTGGTTGCCGTGGAACGCAGCAGCCAGCAAATGGGGCATACCTATTAACCCTGCCCATATTACACCCCACCGGCACAATCTGGCTGGCTGTTAGGGGGTTAAGTAGCTTTAGGCCAGGGTCAGACGAGCGCACTAGGTGAGGCTGTAATGACGTGGCTTCTGGCATTCGTTGCAGCGGGGCTGGCCAGACGCTGTTGCGTCTGCAGCAGGCCTCTCCATGAAAGCGCTAGGCCGCGCGTTGACGGAGCTGCAAAGTGCGATCCTCCATAGGAGGTTCGAGCCTTGCAGCGCTGAGCGCACTAACTGCATTCAGCGAGGTGGCCAGACGGGCGTCAAGTGGAAGGAACGTCCACTCAAGGATTTTCTTTCCGCTCTTTAAAACACTCATCTAAAAACTGGCCTTCTGAAAGATACAAGCATAACTATAATTCAAGTTGCAAGTTTCCCTACAGCTATTTATGCAGTTTAGACAGAAAAAAAAATAAAAAAAAAATAAGGGAAGTGGAAAACCATGAACGTATCGAACCAATATATATAAACAGCCTCTAGGGCAGCATTTCCCAAACCTGTCCTCAGGACCCTCCGCCTCGCCAGGTTTTCCAGATATCTGTAGCACAGCACAGGTGTTATAATTTGCTGCTCAGTGATTGCAGGATTCAGGCGGCTTTTCCCCAAGGTGATCTGCAAAATTTGGCCTGGTTGAGGGTCCGAGGAGAGGTTTGGAAACACTGCTCTAGGGGGTAACCCTTCAATACACAAGAAAACTTCAGCAAAGGCTGGTAAGGCTACAAGGTTAGCAGGTGCCTCACTAAGATAGGATGGCGTAAAACTAGCAATGGTAAACCAGAAAAATAAACTTTATATTCAAAGTATCGAAAAACTTAAATGTTATTTGAAGTGTTAAGGGTGCTTCCGTAATTGGAGTATTGAACCTTGTTCCAATGTTAACAGCTGCAATTGGCAATAAGAGTGTATTATTGGGTTCAGGTAAGTATCAATAGGGTATTCGGCATAAATTGTGGATTACATGAAATATAAATGTTCCCCATAAATTGACCACACCAAAGTTCACCCTTGAACACATATTTTGTGAGAAACCCAATTCACTTTGCGTGTCATATCACTCCTGGGAACTTCTCCCCATCAATGAATCTGTGGAAAAGAAATTGTATAAAAACAGGCTGATTTCTAGTTTCACCATAAGTATCAGCTACAACATAGTCTCGCTCCTTAAAAAGGTGGGCAATCAAATTTTGCCCAGTTAACCAAACAAGGAGCGATTGCTGCTTTGAGTATAGGACATTTACCTAGATCATTAAGCTTGCCTGAATGCCTTGTTTGCATAACCTCCAATACTATTGAGAGGGGGGTTAGAACTGCAAAATTTATGATTGCCCACCTTAAGGAGCGATACTATGTTGTAGGTCAGTGGTTCCTAACTGCAGTCCTCAAGTACCACTAACAGGCTAGATTTTAAGGATTACCTTGGACAAAAGCAGACTGAATCCTGCAATCACTGAGCAGTAAATTACATCTGAAGCGAAGCACAGCACAGGTGATATGTGGAAAACCTGACCTGTTGGGGGGTACTTGAGGACCGCGGTTGGGAACCACACTTGTAGCAGATATAGGGCCAGATTTCTAGCTTCACCACATTTATACAGGGTTTTTTTTTCCTCATTTCCACGGATTCATTGATAGGAAGAAGTTCCCAGGAGTGACCTATGATGACAGGCAATGTGAATTAGGTTTCTACCCAATTACAATAATGTGTTAAAGGGTGAACTTTGGTCTGGTCAATCTATGGGGAACAAGTAGATTTCATACGTAAGCAACGATTTTGCCTAATACCCTATTGATACTTGTCTGAACCCAGTCATACCGGTTGCAGTTAGCAATAAGCGTGTATGTAATATTGGAACAAGGTTCAATACTCCACTTACGGAAGCATCCCTAAGGCTAGGGTCAAACAAACGCATTATTCGCAGCGACCATCAAAAAGTGCGTCCGAACGCATAGACGGATTTTTTCACATAATGCGCGAAAACGGCATTTTCGGGCGTGATTTTTTACAGATAGTCAAAACACTTTTTGCATCTGGACGTTCTGTTGGCCGGACATTAGCAGAGTCTGAGGTCTCCTAGTCATGCACAAACGCCGCTAGCGGACTAAGTCAGTACTAGCGGTTCTACGTTCGAGAAAAAATGCATTAGTTTGCTGCTTGCGTTGCGCGGCTGGACTTTCGTGCGGCCGTACTTCGTATATTGGCGGTCATTGCCTGTCATTTGCTGCTACTATGGCTGTGATTAAGTGCCTAAACGCACGTTAAAAATGTGTTAGTCTGACCCCAGCCTAAGTGGGAACACAAGTCAAAATACCCACCAACACTTCAAACATTTAAGTTGATACTTCAACTAAAAAGTTTTTTCTGGTTTACCATTGCCAGTTTTACTCCATCCCATCTATTTTTCACTGCCTATATTAGTGAGGCACCGGCTAACTTTGTAGCCTTAGCATCCTTTGAGGTTTATTTTCTTATGCAGTTTGCCCATCATTTGTTACCTACCTATTTCTGTACGCAAGTTACACAATGACTGGGCAAAATGCTGGATTGGTGCTGTGCCAACATGCTGTCTCCCAGAACACTCACTGCTGTGAGTGTTCAGAGAGGATGATGTCTGCATGCTACCCAGTAGGTGGTATTGTCAAATCCCATCTGAGTGACAGCTGTGTCGGTAGAGGAAACTACCAAGATAACAACCCGGGCATGCAGCCTGACCAATTTAGATAAAATTAGAGTGCTCAGAGTGTATTTTCACTACAGTGGCAAGAAAAAGTATGTGAACCCCTTTGGGATTACGTGGAGTTCTGCATGAATTGGCCATAAAATGTGCTCTGATCTTCATCTAAGTCACAACAATTTGAAAAACAGTCTGCTTAAAATAATACAACACATACATATGTTTTCATGTGTTTATTGATCAGAACATGTAAACATTCACAGTGCAGGGTGAGAAAAGTATGTGAACCTTTGGACTTAATAGCTGGTTGACCCTCCTTTGACAGCAATAACCTCAACCAAACGTTTCCTGTAGTTGCAGATCAGACCTGCACAAAGATCTGGAGTAATTTTGGACCACTCCTCTTCACAAAACTGTTTCAGTGTAGCAATATTCTTGGGATGTCTGGTGTGAATCACTCTCTTAAGGTCATGCCACAGCATTTCAATCGGGTTGAGGTCAGGACTCTGACTGGGCCACTCCAGAAGACGTGTTTTGTTTTGTTGAAGCCATTCTTTTGTTGAATTACTTGTATGCTTTGGGTCATTGTCCTGTTGCATCACCCATCCTCTGCGGAGCTTCAGTTGGCGGACAGATTATCAAGACATTTTGCAGGAAAACGTAAGACAAACTCTGGAATTCATTTTTCCCCATCAATGACAACAATCCGTTCAGGCCCTGAGGCAGCCCCAAACCATGATGCTCCCTCCGCCATGTTTTACAGTGGGGATGAGGTTTTGATGTTGGTGTGCTGTGCCTTTTTTTCTCCATAGTGTTGTGTTTTTTTTCCCCAAACAACTCAATTTTGGTTTCATCTGTCCAGAATATTTTGCCAGTAGTGCTGTGGAACATCCAGGTGCTCTTTTGCAAACTTCAAACGTGCTGCAATATTCTTTTTGGACAGCAATGGCTTTGTCCGTGGTGTCCTCCCATGTACTCCATTCTTGTTTAATGTTTTCCTTATTGTAGATGTGTCAACAAAAATGTTAGCATGTGCCAGAGATTTCTCGAAGTCTTTAGCTGACACTCTAGGATTCTTCTTTACCTCATTAAGCATTCTGCGCTGTGCTCTTGCAGTCATCTTTACAGGACGACCACGCCTAGGGAGAGTAGCAACAGTGCTGAACTTTCTCCATTTGTAGACAGTCTGTTTTACCGTGGACAGATGAACATCAAGGCACATGGAGATACTTTTGTAACCCTTTCTAGCTTCATGCAAGTCAACAATTCTTGATCGTAGGTCTTCTGAGAGCTCTTTTCTGCGAGGCATGGTTCACATCAGGCAGTGCTTCTTGAAACCAGTAAACCCAAAACTAGTGTGTGTTTTTAAAGGGCAGGACAGCTTTCAGCAACACATCCAATAATACACTGATTGACTCAAGGTTGGCTCACTCCTGGCTCCAATTAGCTCTTGGAGAAGTCATTAGGCTAGGGGTTCACATTCTTTTTCCACCCTGCACTGTGAAGGTTTATAGTTTTTCATGTGTTTATTGAACAGAACATGTAATGTTTGTGTTGTATTATTTTAAGCAGACTGTTTTTCAATTTGTTGCGACTTAAATGAAGATCAGAGAACATTTTATGACCAATTCATGCAAAACTCCACGTAATCCCAAAGGGTTCACATAATTTTTCTTGCCACTGTATATGCCAGTCACAGGTGAGAACTCAGGATAGCTTAACGTAATTATCTTGGAGGCATGTTTAAGAGTAAGGTACCATTTTCAGCATCAAAAATATATTTACAGTAGCTAAATTAAGGCTATTTTGGCCTCTAAAACATGGACAGATATTTGGGTGCTAGACTAAGAAAAGGTTGTGAAATATTTAGGATTAAGGAATGCAAACCTGCAGTTGAAAAGGTGGTGGGGACACTTGAGATTGTTGCAAATGCAAAGTACTTACTTATGGAACCTTCACAGTCTCCATCAGAGATTATGCTTATCCGGTTGTTCTGCATGAACCTCTGTAGCATATTGAAGAATTCCTCTGCACGGTTGCATCTAAAGCCAAAAATCCCTATATAAAAAACATAAGATGGAAGGAATTTTCCTACAGTCCAGTACAATTGCTAAACATTTGCTAGAAAGTTCCTAGTATATTTTCGGTATACTTAAAAATAGCAGTTATGGAATAGACAAATGTGCAGTACAATAGCTACACATTTTTAACCCATTTAGTGAAGAGTTAAATGGTCTACCTTTTTCCATTTTGGATGGGTTTGCAGTCGGCTAGAATTTAAAAGTAGGCTTTGCCAGGTTAAAAATGCACACCTCTATGCAAAGTTTTAGATACATCAAGTATATGTGCCTGAAACCATTGGCTACATATGGATTCATTTCCTGGATTTTACCCAATTTCTGGGAATTCTATGATGTGACATACAACTTAAAGACCAATGGACACTGACCAAGGTAAAAAAACAAAAAAACACATCTGCTCTGTATGACCAGGATGCTACACACAAGTCTTATTGATAGACTGAAGTAAAGCCTTGCTAAACAAGAAATGGGGCTGGGTCAAACTATTGGTTAGACCAAGTAGACTAAATCGATTTTAAGTAAAAGCATACGGGGAAACCGGAGGAATCTGGTTCCATGATATTCAGGTTAACATTTAGGCTGTGATCAGGGCCAAGGTTGTGGCCAATTGCAAAGGCTCAATTTCTAGTTACAGCGTAGAAACTTGGCCCTTTAAAATCTATACTGTGTTATGTACTGACAAGCTTTGGCCATAGTATGGGCCATAAAAAAAATTTATTTGTATGGACGGAAATTTACATTGATAACTGATCACAAGCCCTTACTATCAATTTTCAACCCAAGCAAAGGAATTTCAGTAACTACAGCTAGCCGGTTACAGAGATATGCTTGATTTTTGAATGGCTATTGTCGTGTATATTAATGGAAAAATTAAAATGGATGCCTGTAGCCATTTTGTTTTAATGTAAAGTCTATCTTTTTCAATTTTCCCTAGGTTTTATAAGTGAACAGCGATTTTTTTTTTAATAGTTCATGGCTAGGTGAACCTTAAGAGTTATAGGTTTTTTTTTCTATAAATGCCAGACATGTTATAAACGATAATTTCTTTATGTGATATAATGCTGAGCTAAGTGCCAGACATGTCATATTTTAATTTATTGGTTTGTTTTAACAAGTTCTTAATAAAAAAAATATAAAAGATATTTTCTTTCAATGTATAGGAACAAATTTAAAATCTCTTCGGTAAATATTCACGAAATATATTTTTAGAAATCAATATAGTCACAGTAAAAATAAATGCTCCAATATATATTTTGTAGAGTGTAGAACTGGTAAACAGTATAATTACTGAAGAATAGATTGTTGATTTTAACTAGAAAGGAATTTACTTAGTAAAAACTTTGAGAGGAGTAGAGCTATTAATTTAATTTCAACAGGAGAGACCCAAAGTCTAGGATTGAATATAGGGTCTTTAAGACAGATTGATCTTTTGACCTGAGCTAAGATATATAAAAATTAAATTGTGGAATTAATTTGAAGAGCTAGAGTGACGTCAAACTGACTATAATAATTGGAGCTGTACTGTTCGTCATATTCATGGATTTCCAGGACACAATGCATTCAGACCATCCCAGGACACGATCATGCATTGATTGAGGCAGATCATACCAAGACATGATAATGCATTAAAGATGAAACATAGCACTTAATTAGGACCACACCTCTAACTCACATGTATTGAATATCTATATTGATAATTTTCACATATTCCAAAACAAAGAATATTGCTGCTGTAACACATTGAATCCAGATTGGAGAGGTAATGTATGAGAAAGCAAAATTAAGTAGAATAATAGATATCCATCTGGAGCATTTCTTGCAACAGAGAAATATTTTGAAGACTCTGCATCTGAATCTGCAGATAGAGATATGAAGAAGAATCGGATATAAGGATATATCCTAAAGAAATTGTTGCAAAGTGAATTAGAGATATATAGAATTTGGAAATTACTGATTGAAATTAATAAGCAAGGAATTATATAACTACAATATAAAAAGCAGAAGATTAGAAGCTTAATTCTCAATATTAGGGGAGGATTCACTAAATAAGTTATTACTTATATAATATATTCTAGCTTGTTAAACATTGGTTTGCTGGGAAATACATGTTAATGGTTTTCGTTAAGCAGAAATGTTTAACCATTTGTGTATAGTTACTAACAGGAGATACATATATTGAGAAGCTAGTGTCTATGTGCTGATGGATGGATACCATATGTGGTTTATAAATCTTTGTTTATGATATGAGATTTGAAACTTTTTTTGTATACGTAATATATATGCCTTTACGATGCGCTGGGTAACCGCAAACAGCGCGATATGAGGGGAGGAGTTTTCAGGCGTTCAGAATTCAGGGTTGCTAGGAAACCCGAGAAGGAACAATCAGAAGGAGCTTCTAGGTAGACATGCGCGCAGGGGAGACGCCAGCGCCGAACGCCAGGGTGTGGTGAGTTAACCAATTAGTGTTTGTATGTTCTGTGTGTATAAAATGGTTTTGGTAACATTGTTCACTTGTATGTCCTGATGAAAGCCTCGGGGAGAGGCTGAAACGTTGATTTTATGGATTGAATAAAAGAATCTTAACAGTCCTGGAGTGCCACCGTGATCTTAAGTGAGTTGCAATTTGAATATTGAGCCCAGCGGCAAGGCACCGGGCATTTTTTGGATTAATAAGCATGAGTGCATGGCAGAGAATATATAATGTAAATAGCAGCACTCTGGGTCTTTGAAATAAAATAATCTATTTGTAAAAGGTCAACGTTTCAGCTTACTCCCTGCAAGCTTTCCTCAGGACAAAAGGAAAGCTTGCGGGGAGTAAGCTGAAACGTTGACCTTTTACAAATAGAAAGATTCTCATTTCAAAGACCCAGAGTGCCGCTATTTACATCCTGGATCCATTATAGTAGGCGATGCACCAGGCGTGTGTACCTAAACCTGTGAGTGCTGGAAATTGTACATATATATATATATATATATATATATAAAATCAATCTGCCCGATTGTCCCCCAAAACTAAATCTGAGGGTGCAAGCAACATGCAGGGTAAAAAAATGACAAGCTCAGAGTCGTGTCTATAAATGCTCGCAGTTTAGTAAATAAAATCAATGAACTGGAGGCAATGATGGCAGCTGAAAAAGTAGCTTTAGTGGCGGTTACTGAGACAGGTTTCAGTAAGAAAAATAACTGGGACATAATACCGGGGTACTCTTTATATAGAAAAGACAGAAGGTAGGAAAGGAGGAGTGGCCCTGTATGTGAAAAACAACATATAAACTAACCAAATAAAAGTGAGCGAGGTGAACATAGAGTCAGTTTGGGTTACGCTAACATTTGGCAATCATACAGTAGCTCGTGTAGGTGTGATCTATAGACCCCCTGGACAAGTAGAAGAGCTAGATAATCTGCTGCTTGAGGAAATAGCCAAAATGGCAATGAAGGGGGAAGCTATTATCATGGGGGAACTTTAATCTTCCTGATGTGAACTGGAAAACCAAAACAGCTGGGTGCACCAGGAGTACAAATATTCTAAACTCCCTACTGGGATTATCTCTAACACAAGTAGTTGAGAAGCCGACCCGTAAAGAGGCCATATTGGATTTAATACTCACAAATGGAGGTTTGGTATCGGACATTGTTGTAGGTGAAAATTTGGGATCTAGTGATCACCAGTCAGTATGGTTTAATATAAGAACAGGGATGGAGCCGCACCACACAAAAACAAAAGTTTTAGACTTTAAAAAAAAAAAAAAAAGATTTTACTAAAATGAGATTGTGTGAAGGAGTCATTAGCAGACTGGAGTTTAAAGGGAGTCCAGGAGAAATGGGATTATTTAAAGAAAGCATTATTGAAGGCCACAGGCAATTGCATTTGGCTTGTTAGCAAGAACAAAAAAGGGAAGAAACCACTGTGGTACTCTGCAGAAGTGGCCAAAATAGTGGAGAAAAAAAAGATAGCATTCAATAATTATAAAAAAACTCGAGTGAAGCAGATAGAGGCAAAGCAGTTTATGAGAGCTTCCAAAGCACACGCAGAAGAGAAAATAGCTCAGTCAGTAAAAAAGGGGGACAAAACATTTTTTAGATACATAAACGAGAAAAGAAAAGTAAAACAAGGATTAGATTAAAAACAAAGGAAGGAAGCTATGTAGAAGGATAAAAGTCTCGCTGACTGCCTCAATGAATATTTTTGTTCAGTCTTTGCAGAAGAAAAGGAAGGAAAGGGACCTCAGTTAGGAGGAAACACTAACGAGACATTTACATATGAGTTTACAGAGAAGGAGGTTCTACAGCAGCTGTCTAAAGTAAAGACAAATAAGTCAATGGGGCCTGATGGGACCCAGGGGCGAGAGGCTGCGAGTGGTGAGCAGCCAGTGCTCTTCTAGATAGGTTCTTATCTGCCGACATTTTTCTTTCGGCCCATCTAGTCTGCCCAATTACATGGATACTTAACCTGGATTTATCTTTTGTTTAGGATAGCCTTATGCCTATCCCATGCCTGCTTAAATTCAATTACTGTTTTGGACTCTACCACTTCAACTGGAAGGCTGTTCCATGTATCCTCCACCCGCTCAGTAAAATAATGCTTCCTGATGTTACTTTTAAACCTTTGCCCCTCTAATCTAACACTATGTCCTCTTGTTTTGCTACTTTGTTTCCTTTTAAATATACTCCCTTCACCTTGTGGATTCCCTTTACATATTTAAATGTTTCTATCATATCTCCTCGGTCTCGTCTTTTTTCCAAGCTATACATGTTAAGATCATTAAGCCTTTCCTGGTAACTTTTCTCCTTCAAGCCATACACCATTTTAGTAGCCCTTCTCTGAACTCTCTCGAAGATGTCTATATCCTTCTGGAGATACGGTCTCCAGTACTGCACACAGTACTCCAAGTGAGGTCTCACCAGTGCTCTGTACAGTGGCATGAGCACTTCCCTTTTCCTACTGCTAATACCTCTCCCTACACAACCAAGCATTCTGCTAGCATTTCCTGCTGCTCTATTACATTGACTACTTACCCTTAGATCCTCTGCAATAATAACCCCTAAATCCCTTTCCTCAGATGTTGGTTAGGACGGTCAAATATTCTATATTCAGCCCTTGGGTTTTTACGTCCCAGGTGCATTATCTTGCACTTATCCACATTAAAACTCAATTGCCACAGCGCCGACCATTTTTTTATAGTTTACCTAAATCATTTGTCATTTGGCTGATCCCTCCAGGAACGTCAACCCTGCTGCAAATCTTTGTGTCATCAGCAAAAAGACACTTTTCCATTAATACCTTCTGCAATATCACTAAAATATTAAAGAGAATGGGTCCAAGTACTGACCCCTGAGGTACCGCACTGGTAACAAGACCTTGCGCCGAATAAACTCCATTTACCACAACCCTCTGTTGTCTGTCACTCAGCCACTGCCTAATCCATTCAACAATATTGGAATCCAAGCTCAAAGATTGCAATTTATTGATAAGCCTTCTATGCGGAACAATATCAAAAGCCTTATTGAAATCTAAATAAGCAATGTCTACTGCACCACCTGTGTCTATTGATTTTTTTGATTGGGTAACAAAAATAAGATTAGTTTGGCATGATCTCCCTGAGGTAAACCCATGTTGTTTCTGATCCTGTAATCTATGTGTTTTTAGATGTTCAACAATCCTTTCCTTTAACATGGTTTCCATTAATTTCCCCACTACTGACGTAAGACTAACTGGCCTATAGTTCCGATTCCTCCCTACTACCCTTCTTGTAAATGGGCACAACATTTGCTAATTTCCAGTCTTCTGGGACGACTCCCGTTAATGGTTTTGCTATTACACCACTGAGCTCTTTTAATTTAGGGTGGATCCCATCAGGCCCCATTGACTTGTCTTTAGACAGCTGCTGTAGAACCTCCTCTGTAAACTCCTATGTAAAGGTCTCGCTAGTGTTTCCTCCTAACTGAGGTCCCTTTCCTTCCTTTTCTTCTGCAAAGACTGAACAAAAATATTCATTGAGGCAGTCAGCGAGACTTTTATCCTTCTACATACCTTTCTTCCTTTGTTTTTAATCTAACTAATCCTTGTTTTACTTTTCTCGTTTATGTATCTAAAAAATGTTTTGTCCCCCTTTTTTACTGACTGAGCTATTTTCTCTTCTGCGTGTGCTTTGGAAGCGCTCATAAATTGCTTTGCCGCGATCCGTTTCACGCGAGTTTTTTTAGAATTATTGAAGGCTAGCTTTTTGTTCACTATTTTGGCCACTTCTGCAGAGTACCACAGTGGTTTCTTCCCTTTTTTGTTTTTGCAAACAAGCCGAATGCAATTGCCTGTGGCCTTCAATAATGCTTCCTTTAAATAATCCCATTTCTCCTGGACTCCCTTTAAACTCCCAGTCTGATAAGGTCTCCTTCACACAAAATCTCATTTTAGAAAAATCTGTTTTTGTAAAGTCTAAAACTTTTGTTTTTGTGTGGTGCGGCTCCATCCCTGTTCTTATATTAAACCATACTGACTGGTGATCACTAGATCCCAAATTTTCACCTACAACAATGTCCGATACCAAACCTCCATTTGTGAGTATTAAATCCAATATGGCCTCTTTACGGGTCGGCTCCTCAACTACTTGTGTTAGAGATGATCCCAGTAGGGAGTTTAGAATATTTGTACTCCTGGTGCACCCAGCTGTTTTGGTTTTCCAGTTCACATCAGGAAGATTAAAGTCCATGATAATAACTTCCCCCTTCATTGTCATTTTGGCTATTTCCTCAAACAGCAGATTATCTAGCTCTTCTACTTGTCCAGGGGGTCTATAGATCACACCTACACGAGCTACTGTATGATTGCCAAATTATATTCTCCAGTCAACGAGGGGCCCCCAAGGGCATCCGCTCCTGGAGAGCAGTGGCTCTTGGTGCCTGGCAGTTGGCACACCTCAGGGCAGAACCTCCTCTCATTTGCCTGCTGGTTCATATTGGTGGAGAGACCTCAGCTTCTGGGCCTGTGGCTCCTCTGCCCTGGGAGGAAAAAAAAAAGTTCGCACACCGATTTCTGCACGCAACGTTGATTTGCGCGCGTCTTTGCGCGTCCATTTTACACGCGTTATTTTTAGACGGATGAAAAAAATGCAGATTGTAATAACGTGCGTAAATCAACGCTGGTAACGTTTAACGCTTCGTGCAAAAATTCACGTGTTCTGTGTGCGTTTTTGCGTGAAGAATGTTATAGGGCCCATAGGATTTTCGGCAAGACCATCATCTTCACTGCCGCCATCCTGCCCAACCACAATACCTCCCGAAATCGCCACCGATACAACTGGATATCAGTTTGTCATAGTTACTATTAAATATCCCAAGGTTCCCGAAATTCTAAGCCCCAGATAAACAATGTAGTCTGTGCACCAGACGAAGTCGTGTTGAGTGCGTAAATTAGTCAGGATGGAATGAGGTATATTAAGTGGGAGAGCCTGGGTTCTCAGTATGTTAGTGATCGGAGACCTGGCCATACGTTTCCAATTCCTGTTCGAGAGCTAGCAGGAGAGGTCAGGGTCTGTCAAGAAAAGTAAAAAAAGGTAGTCTGCATACAGATTAAGTTTGTAAGTCGTGGGGCTGACTGGGACACCCCTAATACAGTTTTGTCGGATGGCTTGCACCAAAGCATACAAGAGCGGGGACATCCCTGCCTGGTACCATTTGTAATAACAAATTTGTCCGATAAAAACCCGAGTTTAGTACCCTGGCGGAGGGGGAAATCATGTGGAGCCTGTACAGCTAGCAAAAAAGGGGGCTGGGAATTCGAATTTCAGAAGAACGCTTGTCAAGAACGACCAGTTGACCCTGTCGAACGCCTTCTCAGCATCCAATACAGGATCAAGCTGTGAGTATTTGAGCAGTTCACCAGTTCTAGTAGATTGCGTTTGGAGACGAACCCAACCTGATCCACGAGGGTCAGTAGGTTTTGTAGTCGTTTGCTAGACATTAAATTGAATAGCAAAATTCTATGTTGGAGAGAAATGGGCCTTAGGTTGGCAGCGATCTGCGGTCTTCCCAGGTTTGGGTAATGTGGGCCCTCAGCATGTCCACTGGGAAGGAGCCGTGGTTTCTCGCCACCGCGAAGGCTGCCTGCATGTGTGGGAGTAGGAGGGATAGAAAAAGAATAGCACAGACCAGGCAATCCATCAGGACCCGGCACTTTTCTTTTAGGCAGGGCTTTTATGGTGCTTGAAAAGGTCCTCGGGAGTTATGGGTGAGGATAGGTGCGCAGCCTGCGTTTCTGGGAGGTGGACCTTATTTAGGCATTCATCTATGGTGGTAACGGACGGGTTCAGGAGGGGGTCATTGGCATCAAGATTATATAGCTGTTTGTAGTAGCAAGCAAAACCATTGGCGATGTCCTGAGGGTTGTGAAGAACCCCATCAGTGGTGTGTAGGGTTGCTACCTTTTGCAGGGCACAGGCAGGCTGGAGCCTTCATGCTTAAAAAGGTGTCCTGGCTTGTTCCTGAGGGCATAGGGAGTGGCTTTGAGTCATGGTGTGAAAGTAGCCTTCCGCCTCTAAAAAAAAAAAAAAAAAAGGGAGCCAAGCGCCGAGTGAGTCGGGTGCAGTTTATTTTAGTGGTGCACCGAAATGAAAATTTCTGTCCGAAACCGAAAATTCAGGATCAGTTCAGCCAAAAACCGATACTAAAAATGACTCCACCCAATTTATAAGAGGTTTTTTGTACAATTGTATTACTACTGGACTTTATTAAATTAATATCAGGAATTTAAAATTAACCCACATTAAAATCTTTAAGATATTTTTGTCCTATTTTGGTGGGTTAGTTTTGAATCTAGTGCATACATTCGTGTAAAATTGTGGACACTCTTTAAAGTTGCAGAAGACATTTACACATCCCAGCAAGTCAGAGAACTCTGCAACTATAAAAGGTTTATTATTTGCTGTGGGGAGGCTTGTAATCATTTTTTGCCCACCACAACAACTTTAAGATTTTTTTTTATTAATATAATATATTATATTTTTGAGAATGGCTCAGATGGAGCCTAAACACCAGTCTGTTCAGATGTTGAAAGATATGATTTAAATTTTGTCTACTCTATGGCAGGCGTTGTAGGTTTTTGGACGTTGCATCCAGACACCTATACAGCTATTGTGCCTGTGAGGTTGTGTCTTTTGTGCGAGTGCGTCTCTTTAATCTTATTTTTTAAAGTGCAGAAAAACTAAGCATTATAAAAAAAAGGGGCCTTTAAGATGCAAAGAAAAAAACAAACCAATGCAAATTGAAGGTGTACAAGTTCCATTAACCTTTTGGAGGCAGGATCCACCTCGTTTCCATGTATCTGTATCCTGTTCCCTTTAGTTATTGTAAAGTGCTGCGGAAACTGTTGGCATTCTATAAACAATGATAATAATGAAGACAGCCTAGCTGTGAGGTGATGCAGCCTCACATTAAGAGGGGGGGTATTCTCAGAGCAAACAGCACAGCTGACAGGAGGTCAGTGATAAATCTCTTCCTTGTCACTAAGAGGCCAGAGGTTACAGCTTGCTCAGAGTAGGCAGTTAACCCTTTGTGTGCAGAAATAAATGTGTAGCAGCTCCTGCCTCTCCATTTAGAATTATCTACAGCTAAGCAGCATTGAAAGAGCTTGCTCAGTGTCAGCTGGGATCAGCAATTTTTCGGCTGGTGTTTTGCTTCCGGGCCGAAACCGATAACCCAATTATCGGACAGATATGTATCGGTGGCTGAAATTCCGGTGCATCCCTAGTTTATTTTGCGTATCCAAGTCCTGCAAATTAGTGAGGATCTGTAGTCTGCGGGAGATCTAGGCCTTCCTTTGTTGCGCAGACCATTGTATGCCCACTCCCCGGATGACGGCCTTATGGGCCTGCCAGACGGTGAGGGGGCTGATGTCCGGGGGTCACATTTTCATGTGTAGTATAACTAGTGTAGCGCTGGTTTTAAATCCCCTGCCGTGTAGTACTTGTTTTTGGCCACTGGAGGGAGACAAGCACAATGTGAGACGCTGAACATTGGGACTACATTTCCCAGCATGCTTTGCGGGCGGACACAGGAAGTGGGTGGGACACAGACGCTGACATCCTGAGCCTCGTGAGGAGAGCTGGCAGAGCGCGCCAGGGAGTGAGAGGAGCAAGACGCAGGGCAGCAGAATGTGATATTGACCAGGCCGGAGCGCAGGTGCGGCCTGACAGAGCGAAAGACCGGGTTATTCCGCCTCATAAGAGGAAGACCCAGTGCTTCACCAGAATAACCCACGCTGATACCAAGTGAGCAAGAGGACCCCGAGTTAGGAGCACCGCATATCGATCGGACAGGGAGTGCAGGCGGTGAGCTGGACATCTTGCGGCAGCTACAGAAAAGCAAGACAGCGGATCTGGTAAACCATAAAATCCCAGTCAAAAGCGAGCGGAGAGACGTCCTGGGTCGAGCAGAGCACCAAGTATCGGGCGGATGGGTGAGAGGCCTTCCAGGCCGTTGTGAAAATAGAAAGCACGCTGCTGTTTGTTTCAAAACCTACAGGGCCCCAACTTGACTAGTCGAAGATACCTCATAAATAATTCACTGGCCAGTTGAATATTGTACCCGGGTACCATCACACACACCTACATTCTTGGGACATAACCTGTACGGGACTCACTCCAACCACAAAGGGGGTTAAAGATATATTTTTCCCGCTGCGTGTTTCTCGAATTACGAAGCCTTATATTTCTTTTCCGCTGCGCGTTTCCCGCATTACGAAGTACTGTAAATATATCTACGTATACCATGTTATTCATTATATGCCATTTATTCTAGTAAACTATATAATTTATAAAATCCACGACGGTGCTGGAGTATATTTATTCCCTAGTGCGGGGAGACTGACCGAGGTTCAATTTCAGCAGCTCCTCCGGGAGTGAGCGCTACACTAGTAGAACACTATAACCTAGTATAACTGTTATGTACTCTGGACCGGAAACGTATAATCCTGCTCCAAAGGATGTAGCAGACGCCAGGCGTCATACAAATTATGTTGTAACATTTGGAGTCTACAGAGCGAGGCGCTCGGCTGTTTGGGTGCCTTCAGAGAGGACTGATTCTTAGTGGGGGGGGGGTCCAGGCTTGTGTTCAAGACACCACAAATTATAAAAAGTTCCCATCTGGACATCTGTCACCCTCCGCAGGACCTAGGAAAATAATTGGGTTTGGACGAAGTTGGGGGCGTAAACCGAAACTACTGTATATAGGGCTGAATTTATCGTGCATACAAGAATGATGCATCTCCCTCTCGGATCTTTAAGGACATGATGCATCTGAAACAATATTCTGTTATGTATATTCTGTCAGACTTTCCCCTAACTTCTCTTCCTTCAAAACGCTCCCTTAAAACGTTCCTATTTAGGGAAGCCTACCACCCAACTCACTGACGCAACCATCAATCACTCTCACCTTACAGTCCTCTCCTCCTGTTTCCAACCCCAACCCTCCCAGATTGTGAGTTCCTACGGGAATAGGGCCCTCATCTCCTCCTGTACTGTTTGTCAAATGTTGTTCAATGTATTGTAACCCTGTCCTGTGCTTATTGTACAGCGCTGCGGAATATGCTGGCGCTTTATAAATAAATAATAATAATATCAGGAAACTCCTCGGGATTTTGATTTAAATGTAGAGTGAAACTGGGTCTGGTATTGAGTTACATGGAGCGTAGGATGATCCAGGCGGCAAAATTGTGTCTCCTGGAGACAAACCACGTCCACATCATGGGTTCGGAGGTCTTTATACAGTGAGTGGCACTTCACCGGCAGATTTAACCCTTTTACATTAAAAGTCAGTAATTTCATATCGGGGGTGGGGGATGCGTCGTAATGGGGCATTGTCAGATAGGAAGAAATGTGAGTGACCAGGTCGCTTCCACAAGCCCTAAATTCCAATGTAGCTTGCAAGCACAGAAGAAATCCTGACAGGGATGGTAAGAAAGAGAATGGAGGGGGACAATACAGGAAAATAACCACAATGTGACGTAATCCTAGGCTTACGAACCACTGCCACCTTGTGACCAAACTATGTACAAAAGAAATAGCAAAAAAATAAAAAATTCTGGCAGGGACTCACTTTCCCTCATGGGCAGAGAGGGGCAAGAACTTTAATCAGCCAAAGAGGGAGACGGGGGTAACGGCTTCCATTGAGCCAGCGGTCATTGTACTCAGTGTTTAAAAACTCGCAGGGCGCAGTCAATAAAATTACTATGGAAAGTGGACAGAAAAAAGACTTAGCATCCCACGTGTCAGGCACTCTGCCCACCCTATTTGGAAAAAGACATTGTTGTGCATCTTCAAAAATGTAATTAGTCCCTTATGCTCTCAGCAGGTAGGCTAGTTGGGATTTAGGTGCCTGGAAGGAGGTGGGCCTCGAGCCCCGTTCTCTGCAACTTTGAGGCCCCATTCCTCCAGGACATGGCGGCCTTCCTCTGGTGAGGCAATCACCGTGGTGGTCCTGTCCCGGGCAATTATCAGTTTGGTTGGGTAACCCCATCGGTATGTCACGTTCGCTAAATGGAGAGCCTCTGTCAGGGGACGGTATCGGCGGCGCTGCTGAAGTGTAGCCTGGGAGAGAGATCTGGATACACAGACATGGTCGTACTCCTGACCAAGGGCCTCCGGAGCGCTCAAAGTATCTCCGTGGCTTAAAATAATGTAACCGCAGGAGAACATCTCGTGGCGCCTTGACGCGTGCCGAGGGAGGTTTGGGAATCCGATGGATGCGGTCAAAAAAGGGAGTCTATTAGTTGTGTCAGAAAGTAAATGGGTAAAAAAATCTGATGTATGTCTGTAGGTCTTTGGGTTGTACCGATTCCGGGATCCCTCTAACATTTAAATTGTGACGACGAGAGCGATCTGCCAGCTTACATGAGTAGCGCTCTAGGGATTCTTCTAGTTCCTCCACTTTTGCCGCCATGGTATGGTGGGCCTCTGGTTTCAGTAATTTTATCTTCCAATCTGGAGGTCCGCTCCCCGATGCCCTGAAGATCTCTGGATCTCCGCCACCACCGTGTCCAATCGGGCGGTCAGAGTAGCCGAGCGGTCTTTCAGCATCCCCTCCATGTGTGAGGAGAACATCTCCAGTTCAGTTGGTGCAGCCGGCTAGCCTCTGAAGGTGGAGAGGCACCATTTTGGCGGGTCGCGCAGTCCCTGCATTAACCTGGCTTCGGGGGTAAACTAAAAGAAAAAAAAAAAAAAACTTGGTTTTTCCCTGCAGTGTTTTTTGATTTGGCAGCTGCCATGGCATCTCAAAGTACCAGGGCACCGTTTAAATCCACTATGTTGCGAGGGTGTTGGGCAGTTAAGCGGATAACGCCTGTCAGCAACAGAGCAGCTCTAGCACAGATCTGCCATGTGCAGCTGCTGGCCACGCCCCCCAGTTTCAGATTTTAAAACTGGATACATACTAGAATTGCTGTGTGGCAAATAGCTTTTTGGCCTGCCTAGTAATTTAAAAATTCTGAGCCCTGACTACAGCACCGGTTTACACAGATGACCAAGATCAGGAACCAGGGCTGGTTACAATATGTTAGGAGTAAAATTACGCCAGTATGTCTTATAGCATTAGGTAAGCCAACAACCTATTCCATAACAATATAACTGCACAAGCTTTCATAATTGCCTTTAAAATTATTTATTTATTTTTTAAACAAAAAAGGCAAACAGTCCATTTTGTTGAATTCTAAAAATATTTGAAGATCCAGTCATTGCTTCTCAAAATTTATAGGGTAAAATTTTCCTTACTGCTAGAGGGAGCTTGAATGATGAATGCCAGGAACAATAGTTGAGAATTAGATTTGTTTGCAACGTTATTCTAAAACCAGAATGGTATTCAAGGGGCATGCCAAAAGAGATTAGTTTAGCCTTTCCCATTATTGCTAATATTAGTTTAGCAAGTAAAATTTTAGATACCACATTACCCAAGGAGGTGTAGCTGTTTGAGACCCTCCTTTTTAGGGATACCACCAGGGCTTGAGTCCTGCGGGAACGGCGTTCCCGCACTTCTCCCGCAGCAGGAACGCACCTTGTCGCTGGTGGGCAATTCCGCTGGACGAGCATGATGGTGTCCAGTGCATGTCCAGGCACGTGACCACAGCTGCTTCTGGCCGATACACATGCCTCTGCGCATGATTGGCCAGTGTTACTCACGTGCCAGGCTGCAGGCACGTGCTCGCTGTGTGTGAGGTCACACACACACAGCGTGACCTGAGCCAGAAGAACCAGTCTGAGTGAAAATGCAAGATGGAGAACGGACTGCCTGTGCTGCTGCCCAGCTCCTGCTGTCCCATGGCAACCCTGCAGCCAGCTCAGGACAGATAGAGATATAATTCTGGGGTCTGCTGGGTATACACATAATTCTGGGGGTCTGCTGAGCAGTGGCGTCACTACGGTTGGTGTCATCCAGTGCGGTAATTCATGGTGTCACCGAGTTTTATGGTTTCCTTAACTACTCTTACTGAATGCTCCTACACACTGCACACTACTGTGAGATTTATTGCTACGGAGCTCTCCGATATTGCTCACACACAAATTTTGGCGAACTGCCAGCTAGTACGGTGCCTGTTTGAAGGCAGTGAAAGTCCCCATAGAGAAGCAATGGTTAATCTGTTCACCGAACAGCAAAGAAATGTCAGTGAAATTCCCTGATGTTCAGTGGGTTCATTTCGGCAGGTTTATTCTGGCGAATCCCATAGGTCTCAATGAAAATAAAATAAACTGTTTATTCCTTTAATCTAGTAAAAAGTCTATTTTTTAGTATCTTTTAGGCATTTTTAAAAAAAAAATTCAATTTTTCTTTTCCAATAGCTTGTTTTTTTTCCTGTAACAGACCTTTATCATTCATAGGACCTTCTTGGTTAATTCCAGACATTTTAGTTTAGTATTTTTTTATTTTTTTTTTAAAAAAGCGGGCAACGGCATTCAGTGGCTGATTCCCTGCACTTCAGGGACCCTGCAGTGAATTCACTGTGGAAGTTTTATTCCCCAAAGTCCGGGGAACAACAGAACACTGAAATGGGCGTGTCATTTCAGTGCTCTGAATATCCTTTAGTGGTGGTTTTATTACCATCCCCTGGAAAGTGCCAGCCTAGGCCTTGCCTACCCAGGGCACACTTAAAAAGGAGAAATCTCAATGTATCCTTCCTGGTAAAATATTTGTGTAAACCCCCACCCCTGCTGCTGAGTATATACTTAATTCTGGGGGTCTGCTGGAGAAATATATATATATATATATATATATTTCTAGGGTCTGCTGGGTATAAATAATCTGGAGGTCTGTGTGTGGTCAGTGTAGCAGTGGGTAGTCTGGCCATAAATTTCAATGTTAACAAACTGGACAGGCTTTCCGCAAAATCCAAAATTTTTATTGGAAAGCGGTCACATGACTTTTATATAAAAGTATCCAGCTCAGCTGCTAATAGAGTCACAAGAGAGCAATCGATGTGTGAGCCATTAACCCATCGCAACACCCTACTACCAGTGTTCCATCATTTGATCAAGTTGTAACTGAGCGAGACCTCATCACTGCCCGTGCATGTACATCCCTTCTGCTGGTGTGAAATTGGCTTTTCACTGCCAAAACAACACTATACAGATGCGTGCCACACCACGAAATGCACAAGCAGCAACATCACACTGACATGTTAGTGTGCGTTGCCAAGGTGTGGTGCACATTGAATAACCCTGAAAAAACAAAGAATCAAAAAGTCACTGCGTGCGGTGACTTTTCGTTCTTAGATTCGGCAACCCTGCGGTGTAGTCGGCAAGCACCATAAGGCCATCGTAGTGCAGGGAAAAGCTGCCGAAAACTCACAGCAAAACCCAGACGAATGCACACCGAAACCTGCAAAAACATCTGGATTAACCCCGCCTAAAAAGACGCTGGATAAACCCGAGCAGGAGCCGATCAGAGCACAGAGCAGCCGCTGGAAAAACCTGACACCGTAGACGAATGGAGTGGAAAAAACACAAAAGTACGTGTAGCGCTCACTCCCGGAGGAGCCGCTGAATTTGAACCTCGGGTCAGTCTCCCCGCACTAGGGAATAAATATACTCCAGCACCGTCGTGGATTTTATAAATTATATAGTTTACTGAATAAACTGGCATATAATGAGTAACACGGTATACGTATATATATTTACAGTACTTCGTAATGCGGGAAACACGCAGCGGAAAAGGAAAAAAAGTAATTTTAACCCCCTTAGTGGTTGGAGTGTGAGTCCCGTACAGGTTATGTCCCAAGGAATGTATGTGTGTATTGGTACAATATTCAACTGGCCAGTGAATTATTTATGAGGTATCTTTGACTAGTCACGTTGGGGACCTGTGGGTTTTGAACAAACTGCAGCGTGCTTTAGTATTTTACTGCGGCCTGGAAGGCCTCTCACCCATCCGCCAGATACTCTGTGCGCCGCTCGATTTTGACTGGGATTCTCTGGGTCACCGGATCCGCTGTATTGCTTGTCTGTATCTGCCACAAGATGTCCAGCTCACCGCCTGCACTCCCTGTTGGGGGCCTTCAGCTTACTCTGTATCAGCGTGGGTTACTAGTGGTGGATCACTGGGTGTTCGTGTAATAAGAAGGGAAAAACCCGATCTCCAGCTCTGCTAGGCCGCACCTGTGCTCTGGCCTGGTTGTGATCACTCTCTGCTACACTTGCATCTTGCTCCTCACTCCTCTGCCGGCCCTTTCCACGAGGCTGCAGATGTCAGTGTCTCTCTCCCACCCACTTCCTGTTCCCGCCCGCAAAGCATGCTGGAAAAATGTAGTCCCAATGTCGAGTGTCTTACATTGCGCTTGTCTCCCTCCGGTGGCCAAAAACAAGTACAACGACAGGGAATTAAAACCAGCGCTACATATGCTTCAATGTTTGAAAAGTGAAACGCTGTTTGCAAACAAACTACTGAGCGAAAATGTCTGAAATTTACATACGAGGTCCAATGAATAATAAAAAGGGCTTTTACAGAAAAAAGAACTTAAAAACACGGAAACATTTTATTTGAAAAAAAATCCCGTAAAATGCTTAAAAGATCCTAAAAGAATCTATAAAGACTTTTTACTGCAGAATATTATAATGAACGGTTTATTAGATATTGAATTAAAAAAAACAGGAATATTTTTAACATTGAAGCCTATGGATACGCCTATATAAACCTGTCGAATTAAGCCACCGAATGGCAGGGCATTTCAGCAACTTTTCACTGCTTGTTTCTGTTCTCTGAATAGCCCAAGCATTGCTTCTCTATTGGGATTTCACTGCCCTCGAACAGGTAACGAACAGCCACCGTATGTGCAGGCAATTTGCCAACATTTGACGAACGGCCTGCTCTCTGAATAGCAGAATGGCCAGGAAAGGTAACCGTATGCTGAATTTCAGCGTTTGGTTACCTTTCGCCAGCAATTCGGAGCCCTTTGAATAACCCTGTTTGTCTATGAGAAAGAAGCGTATATGTAACATGCATCTTTTTTTGTAATGGGTAGTGCAAGTCTTGGGTGAGTTCTCACTTTTTCCCCAGGACTTGACCCCTGGATATCACTATGCAATGTGATTCTAAGTTTTAGGGAGTTTCATACCTACCTTCACCAGTCTGGCACCTTTTACCACATACAAAAGAAAAGAGATTGGAATTAAATCCGTATTTCAGCAGACAGATATAGGGCCACTTCACAATTCCTCCTTTTTGAAGATGAAATATTAAGTATGTATCTGTGAGCTCCATAACTCCAGGACATATCCTTTTACCATCATCGTTCACATTTATTACCTAGGGAAGAAATTACAAACATATCTGAAGAGTCAAAAAAAACCACAACTGATTTTAAAATAAATTACTTAAACTTCTATGATACAACCCTGAATACAATGCATCATGCAAGAATTGATCTAAAAAGTGAAGCACAAAAGAACCCCACCACTAGAAAGGGAGGGCCTATAGGAGAGTGCAAGTACTTAATTACAGGGTCCGGGGGATTGCTACACCCATAACTTGCAGGGCTTAACCCCTGATTAAGAATACCAAGGATCCTACTGATCCAATTTAGAACGAATGTCTCAAAAAAAAAAAAAAAAGTTTATTTCAATGTACAACAAGAAAAACCACACACAATTCACTAAACAAAAATATATAAAAAGACCTGAAAAACACATCAAGTTGGGGCACCAGTATTCCATGTGCGTTTCGCTTGGATCTGCTCAGCAGGAATGCATACCTGATGATCAGATCTACGCGTCAGACGTGTTAATCTGTTTTTTTCTCCCCTCCATCTTTGGCCGCTGAGCATATGCCAATTGACCTTTTGAATGCCTGAATATGTACCTATATGGATACATTGGATCTCCGGATAGAATTTATAAATAGTCTGGTTACTGGGTTTATGCTAAATTACTAAAATCTTTATTTTTGCGGCATATATTTACTACAAGAGGGTGAAGTATGTTGGATATTTAATTATTGGCAATTACAACTGTTTGCTGTAATAAGGCACATGCAAAGTGTAACTTCACAATGCTCTGACAGATGGGGTTTTTTTAACCAGTATTGAATGAATGTTTGCAACCCTAATATTCTATGATAGAGGTACACATTACAATTCCTGAATGGATTTGGGATACAGGGGTGAGACATGATCTATTTTAATTGATGTCCATCTTTGGTTGGCGTCACTGGTCTCAAATATTTATATGTTCAAATGATTGAGTGACATTTGTCTTAGCCATCCATTTTCAATACCTATATGATGAAGGGATTGGGAGACATTTTTCTCAATACTGGTGGCCCAACTTGGTGTTTCTTTGTACTGTGCTTGTTTTCAGGTCTTTTATATATTTTTGTTTAGTTGTGTGTAGTTTTTCTTATTGTGCATTGAAATAAACTTTATTTTGAGACATTCGTTCTAAATTGGATCAGTGGGATTCTTAAAAAGTGAAGCAGCTGCAAAATTTAAAGGGTTATTCACAAAGCACCGAAAGGTCAGTGCTTTTTTAGTGACTCCATTTTGCCTAAACTAGGGTGAATACACTACTTCCCATAGTCAGGGGCTGATGGAGCAGCAGCTCCAAACTCATACCCCAGAATAGGCCCAAAGAAAGGTTAACTATGCCTGCATTGGTGGGCATTTGGACCCCTTTATCTCCAAATCCACAGCAGCTACAGACATGGGCGTCTGCAGAATTTTTCCGGGGGGGGGGATTTTAAATGGCATCCATGTTCTGCCCTTTTGACAATGTCATGAACAGTCATAAAATAAAGCGTAGTAATTCAGAGGGTGCAAAACATTATGCAAGTCTAATAGAAGACAAAGGGCAGTACAATGTTGGTGCTAACATAACCAGAGCTGTTGTAAACTTAAAACCTCCATAGCCTATAATGGCTCTTGGAAGTTTAAAACAGCTTTGGTTAAGTTAGCACCAACTATGTAATATGGCCCTAAAAATTGCAAGGGTCTGATCTGAGTGTTGCATTTTCTAGTCTGTCACCGCCGTTCAATGCACCACACTAGTCATACACCCATGATCAAGACACACACACCATTTTGCCCCCTTACCTTAAACACAGGGAGGGGGGCTACACTTGAAGTGTAGGTGCCCTTTACAAAAGGGCACCAGAGTGTCTCTGCTTCTTGCCGTGCTCTGCCTGGTCAGCACCGGAGCCCGTACAGGGGATGCATGCGTGCAGAATGAATCCTATGGGATTCACCCTTTTTAAGCCTGTTGAACTGAATTACTGAAAATCAGGGCATTTTACTGATACTGCGGTGCAGTATGGCATTCTTTGGATAGATTAACCATTACTTCTCTATGGGAATATTTCACTGCCCCAAAGTCTGCCAAACTGCACTGTATTTTTCCGTCAATTCACCTGTATGTGAAGAATTGACAGCAGGGGCGGACTGACAATAATGGGGCCCCTGGGCAATAGGAGGTCATGGGGCCCCCCCTTGTTCTGCACCCACACAAAACCCCTCCCCTACAACACAACACCCACTTCTACATTATTATGCTAAAGAATTTATTTCTGAACTCCTTAAAATAACTTGAAAATTGTGTGAAGAAAATCCACTGACACAACAAATGAGATTTTGTGTGAATGAGTCATTATCAGACTGGAGGAGTTTAAAAGGGAGTCCAGGGGAAATGGGATCTTGGAGGCATTGAAGGCCACAGGCAATTGCATTCGGCTTGTTAGCAAAAACAAAAAAAGGGAAGAAACCACTGTGGTACGCTGCAGAAGTGGCCAAAATAGTGAAGAACAAAAAGATAGCATTCAATAATTATAAAAAAACTCAGGCAAACCTAGAAGATCAGACAGAAAGAGGCAAAGCAATTTATAAGAGCTTCCTAAACACACACAGAAGAGAAAATAGCTCAGTCAGTAAAAAAGGGGGACAAAACATTTAGATACATAAACATAGAAAATGTCGGCAGATAAGAACCTTTCGGCCCATCTAGTCTGCCCAATTACATGGATACTTTACCTGGATTTATCTTTTGTTTAGGATAGCCTTATGCCTATCCCATGCTTGCTTAAATTCAATTACTGTTTTGGCCTCTACCACTTCAACTGGAAGGCTGTTCCATGCATCCACCACCCTCTCAGTAAAATGCTTCTTTTAAACCTTTGCCCCTCTAATCTATGTCCTCTTGTTTTGCTACTTTGTTTCCTTTTAAATATACTCCCTTCCTCTACCTTGTGGATTCCCTTTACGTATTTAAATGTTTCTATCATATCTCCTCTGTCCTGTCTTTTTTCCAAGCTGTACATGTTAAGATCATTAAGCCTTTCCTGGTAACCTTTCTCCTTCAAGCCGTACACCATTTTAGTAGCCCTTCTCTGAACTCTCTCTAAGATGTCTATATCCTTCTGGAGATACGGTCTCCAGTACTGCACACAGTACTCCAAGTGAGGTCTCACCAGTGCTCTGTACAGTGGCATGAGCACTTCCCTTTTCCTACTGCTAATACCTCTCCCTACACAACCAAGCATTCTGCTAGCATTTCCTGCTGCTCTATTACATTGACTACTTACCCTTAGATCCTCTGAAATGATAACCCCTAAATCCCTTTCCTCAGATGTTGGTTAGGACGGTCAAATATTCTATATTCAGCCCTTGGGTTTTTACGTCCCAGGTGCATTATCTTGCACTTATCCACATTAAAACTCAATTGCCACAGCTCCGACCATTTTTTTAGTTTACCTAAATCATTTGTCATTTGGCTGATCCCTCCAGGAACGTCAACCCTGTTGCAAATCTTTGTGTCATCAGCAAAAAGACATACTTTTCCATTAATACCTTCTGCAATATCACTAATAAAAATAAAGAGAATGGGTCCAAGCAGTGGTGTATTTAGGTTTTGTGCTGCCCTAGGCTTGACTAAACTCATGCACCCCCCCAATTTAAATTTGAGGCACCCCTTCCTGGTTAATCCCCACCCTTCCTCCTCTTTAAGCTCCACCTTTTCCTCTCTTTATATTAAAAGTGGATACCAAGTGCCTACTTGTATATTTTGTATACCATTTCAAATGTATCTATTGAGATAAATAAAATTACGAAATGTTTAAATTCAAGCGTTTTTACAAAGAACAGCCACGCATGTCAAGTAAACTGGATCACAGCTGCTCTAATTGGTTGAACAATAAAATCCAGAAACGTGCACTGCATATGAGCGTATCAGAGCTGCACAGCAATAAAACCCACAGAACTGTGCACTGTATGAGCATATCACAGAACTGCACAGCAATAAAACTCCCAGTAATATGCAGTATGTATCAGAATCCACAGCAATAAAACTCCCAGCAATGCAATGCGTGGTGTGTATGAGTGCATCAGAATCCACTGCAATAAAACTCCCAGCAAACCGAGGGTATATGAGCACACAGCAATTATTTATTCTATATTTACTGGCCTCCGTCTGCAGTAGGGCTGTGTGCAGAGTCAGCAGGGACTGTGTACAGACTCAGCAGGAGGTCCCTCCAGGCCATGTTAGGATCGCAGCTGTGCCTGCCAGAGGGTGCACCGTGGCTTTGGTTCCCTTCCCGGTGGGTGTTCAGTCCAGAATAGAGTGAGAGTGTTAACGAAAGGGCGGGCAGCTGCATGCGTGTCACATGGTTCAGCCAGTCAGGTGGTACGGAGACTCAGTACCACCTGACAGGCTGGACCGTGTGACCTGCAGCCTCACCAGGAGCCAGGCAGCTCAATGACAAATTTCTATCACGGCAGTGATAGCAGTAAGCAGACAGGGCTTCATATTCTGCTGATACCCCTTTACTGTCATCTCTCTCTGCACACAAATCTCCTAGAGCTGCTGTGGGGCAGGGGAGGAGCTATGGAGGGAGGAGATCGGGATTTTTATTCTATGCGATTTTATTCCGTATGCCAACGCCCTGCTCCGCTGCTCGTTTTTTGAGAACACAACTCAAAGCTGACAGTGACACCTCCTAGTACCCCTAATGACACCCCAATAATCACTGGTACCTAGGGAGGCCCGCCCACCACTTCTGTGATCTGCTCACACACAAATTTGGCAAACTGCCAGCAAGTACGGTGCTGTTCAAAGGCAGTGCAAATCCCCATAGAGAAGTAATGGTTAATCTATTCAGAGAACACCAAACAGAAATGGTAGTGAAATGCCCTGATGTTCGGTGGTTTCAATCAGGTTTATTCAGGCGAACCCCATAGGTTTCAATGTTAAAAATATTCCCGTTTTTATGCAATATCTAAACCATTTATTATTTTAATCTGCAGTAAAAAAAGTCTCACTTTTTTTTAGTACCTTTTAGTCATTTCAGGCAAAATTTCCCCCCCCTTTTTTTTTTTGAATAACTTTTTTTTCTGTAACAGAACTTATTATCATAGAATCTTATATGTAAATTCCAGACATTATCGTTCAGTACTTTTGAAAACAGCAGGCCACAGGTTTGCGGTGGCCGCAGTCAGTGGCCGACTCCATGCATTTTGGGGACCCTGCGGTGAATGGTGAAGTCACTGCAGGCTTGGGGAAATTTTATTCCCTGAAGTGCAGGGAACTACAGAACACCAAAATGTTGGCGTCATTTTGGTTCTCTGAGTAACTCATTTAGTGGTGTTTTTTTGCTGCCCCCTGGAAGGTGAAAGCCTAGGCCTTGCCTACCTAGGACATACTTGAAAATTAGTGAAATCTCAATGTATCCTTCCTGGTAAAATATACTTTGCAAAAGTGTTTTTTTTGGGGTGGGGCCACCTGGTGCAGGCCACCACCCCCTGGAAAGTGCCGCCCTAGGCATAGTTGGCCTAGGCCAAAATACACCACTGGGTCCAAATACTGACCCCTGAGGTACCCCACTGGTAACAAGAATAAACAGAATAAAAAAAAATAGCAGAATAAACTCCATTTACCACAACGAGAAAATTAAAACAAGGATTAGTTAGATTAAAAACAAAGGAAGGTATGTATGTAGAAGAGGATAAACGTCTCGCTGACTGCCTCAATGAATATTTTTGTTCAGTCTTTGCAGAAGAAAAGGAAGGAAAGGGACCTCCGGAGGAAACACTAGCGAGACATTTACATATGAGTTTACAGAGGAGGAGGTTCTACAGCAGCTGTCTAAAGTAAAGACAAGTAAGTCAATGGGGCCTGATGGGATCCACCCTAAATTATTAAAAGACCTCAGTGGTGTAATAGCAAAACCATTAACGGGAGTTGTGGCAGACTAGATCTATATTTCTATCTATATAAAGGTCTGCCTGTATATATGTGTTTATCTCCTCCATATAGAGTTATGTTCATATTTGTGTCTGACCATTTGGTAAGTGTATCCCTGGGTTTTCAGCTGAAATGTAATCAAAAGGTTTAGCTTTCTCCCTTGGGGGGAGGATGTAACACGTAGCTGTAAAAAAGGGAATTTCTTTTGTACACTGCCATAGCAAATCACACCTTAGCTGAACACGATCTTCAAAGAAAGGAAGCACATGCTTGATCTCGAAGGGGGGTCTAGAGGCAAGAGGGACACCTTTAGGCAATTAAAGATTAATTGACAAGCTTACTGAGCATGACCGAGAATTGCACGCTGGGAAATGAAGTCCAGGACACTGGGCCATTGGGGGATGGGGGCTGGAAAGATCAGGAAGTTTATAAATTCAGAACACTGGCCATGTGCTTGGGATCACTGGCTGATCACTTGGGATTCCTTCTAAATAGGACTGATCTGTCCAGGCTCTCTCCAGATCCCAGGAGGCACCGATGCCAGTTACTGGGTATTCCGTCGTAAGTAAGGGTCTGTGATTAACCCTTTTTTCTTTAGATTTTGCTGTGTATTGTATAAGTGATTTATTCTAGTTATGATTTTTTTATGCAACCAAGCACTGATTCTTCTATCATAAATAAACCAAAAGATATTTAAGTTTTGACTCTGGCTGATCAAATCCACGCTAACTAAGAGATTGGGAGTATTGCTATTTGCCTTAAGCTCGGTTATATATAAGAAATTGCGTGTTGCGGTCGTCAGGAAACGGCAGGGAATTGTAGTCACTGTCCGAGTCTAGGATAGTGCGGCTGCTAAGCCCTGCGTCTCCTGTTGCGACGCGCATCGTGTCCGTGAGGACTGGTGGCAGCGTTACTAATAGAATAAGAAAGTGAGTTCCAGGATTGTGGGAGACGTAGTTATTTTGCGCTTCAGGAGAAGACTTGTGCTGCGTTGTAATCCTGGGATCAGTATATATCGCGCTCTACGTGCCTGTTGTGAGGCAGTGTGGCCGGGACGGGTAGAGGTGCGCGTAATTATCTGGGTCTAGTATAGACAGATAGTGCACGGCTTAACCTGGCGTCTCTGCGCAGCAGCGCGCGTAGCCAAGTCGTGACATGAGTCGTCCCAGGAGACTGGAAATTAGCAAATGTTGTGCCCATTTACAAGAAGGGTAGTAGGGAGGAATCGGGGAACTATAGGCCAGTTAGTCTTACGTCAGTGGGGAAATTAATGGAAACCATGTTAAAGGAAAGGATTGAACATCTAGAAACACATAGATTACAGGATCAGAAACAACATGGGTTTACCTCGGAGATCATGCCAAACTAATCTTGACTTTTTTGATTGGGTAACAAAAATAAGACACAGGTGGTGCAGTAGACATTGCTTATTTAGATTTCAATAAGGCTTTTGATACTGTTCCGCATAGAAGGCTTATCAATAAATTGCAATCTTTGAGCTTGGATTCCAATATTGTTGAATGGATTAGGCAGTGGCTGAGTGACAGGCAACAGAGGGTTGTGGTAAATGGAGTTTATTCCATTGGAGTACCTCAGGGGTCAGTACTTGGACCCATTCTCTTAATATTTTAGTGATATTGTGGAAGGTATTAATGGTAACGCTTGAATTTAAACATTTCATAATTTTATTTATCTCAATAGATACATTTGAAATGGTATACAAAATATACAAGTAGGCACCTGGTATCCACTTTTAATAGAAAGAGCGGAAAAGGTGGAGCTTAAAGAGGAAGGGTGGGGATTAACCAGGAAGGGGTTCCTCAAATTTAAATTGGGAGGGTGCATGAGTTTAGTCAGGCCTAGGGCAGCACAAAACCTAAATACACCACTGCTTGGACCCATTCTCTTTATTTTTATTAGTGATATTGCAGAAGGTATTAATGGAAAAGTAGGTCTTTTTTGCCGATGACAAAGATTTGCAACAGGGTTGACGTTCCTGGAGGGATCAGCCAAATGACAAATGATTTAGGTAAACAAAAAAATGGTCGGAGCTGTGGCAATGGAGTTTTAATGTGGATAAGTGCAAGATAATGCACCTGGGACGTAAAAACCCAAGGGCTGAATATAGAATATTTGATACAGTCCTAACTTCAACATCTGAGGAAAGGGATTTAGGGGTTATCATTTCAGAGGATCTAAGGGTAGGTAGTCAATGTAATAGAGCAGCAGGAAATGCTAGCAGAATGCTTGGTTGTGTAGGGAGAGGTATTAGCAGCAGGAAAAGGGAAGTGCTCATGCCACTGTATAGAGCACTGGTGAGACCTCACTTGGAGTACTGTGTGCAATACTGGAGACCGTATCTCCAGAAGGATATAGACATCAGAGAGAGTTCAGAGAAGGGCTACTAAAATGGTGTACGGCTTGGAGAAAAGTTACCAGGAAAGGCTTAATGATCTTAACATGTACAGCGTGGAAAAAAGACGAGAGAGGAGATATGATAGAAACATTTAAATACGTAAAGTGAATCCACAAGGTAGAGGAAGGGAGTATATTTAAAAGGAAACAAAGTAGCAAAACAAGAGGACATAGTCTTAGATTAGAGGGGCAAAGGTTTAAAAGTAGCATCAAGAAGCATTTTACTGAGAGGGTGGAGGATACATGGAACAGCCTTCCAGTGGAAGTGGTAGAGCCCAAAACAGTACTTGAATTTAAGCAGGCATGGGCTAGGCATAAGGCTATCCACAAAAGATAAATCCAGGTAAAGTATCCATGTAATTAGGCAGACTAGATGGGCTGAACGGTTCTTATCTGCCAACATTTTCTATGTTTCTACGTTTCAACAGCGAAGTGGGGAATCCATTGTGCCCCCTCCTGGCAAGGGGTCAGCCCGCTGTGAAAGTAGAAAGAAATGGCACTGAGCTGCAGGACTTCAGCAACGTGATAAGCACATCCTCTACACACAAACATGAAACCAAAGGATGTGCTCAGCACGTTGCCAGTGTCACATCTCGGCGGCTGGCGCGGCTCCAGCGTCCTCCCCTGCGTCTCCCTCGCAGCCCTTCCTTGCGCCCTATGCGCGCGTGCCGCCGGCCTCTCCGGGTTTAAGCTCTGCCGGCGGCGCGACGTCATCACGCCGCCACTGTGGGTTTCCCTGCACCATGTGATCTTGTTGGCCAATCAGATTGCAGGGTGCGAGATTTAAACTTGCATTTTGCCTTTTCTCATTGCCCTTTTGTGGTTTTGCTTGCCTGACCCTTAAGTGCTTATTTCTTATACCTCTGATTTTCTGTGTATGACCTGGCTTTTGGATAATGACCTGTGTATCTATACTCCTTTGACTCGGCTTTTGGAACTTGACTTGGTATTCTGTTGTATCCCTACGACCTGGGTTTGTGTACCCCTCTGGTACCGCGTACTGTTTCTGGTTGCCGCCTCATTTTTCCATACTTACCTGTCTCCATACCAGCCACTCTAAGGACTGGTTTCTTTTTTTTTTTTTTTCTTTTTTTTATATTCTTTATTTTAGAATATTTGCATATTCAAACAGAAAGCCAGCATACTGAAATGGCCACCTAGAGCCATAATACATCAAAGGGGAACATAATGAGGGAGGGGCGGGGGGATATGAACTCATCAGGAGGGCGGTGAAATCCGGTAGGAAGAGCACAGAGGAAAACATACACACACAAAAAAAAAAAAAAAAAAAACGGGGGGAGAAATGAAGATGGTGAGGGACTGCCGCTTAAATTGTGGCGTTCCTGGCTCCCCCCGGCGACCATGAAGACACCGAGGGCCATGGAAGGGGCCACGTGGCCGGGGGACCTGGGGCCAAGAGGACGAACAGAGCCTAGGTATGTGCCCTAGCGGCTCGCCCAGGTTACCTCCCGATGCCCAACACCAAAAAAAAAAAAAAAAAAAAAAAAAAAAAAAAGGGGAGGGGGAAGGGTCTCCGTGCTCCGGCAGATAAATATCAAGAAGCCCTAAAAGTCAGCAAGTATAAACATAGAGTCAATCAAGTGATTACATAAGAAAAAAGGGAAGGGGGGAACTTGCAGGGAATAAGCAGAGGGTATGAAGAACATGAGGGGGGACCACATTTCAGCCAGGTTCCGTCATCGGGGCCAGTGGACCTGGCGGCTCCATTCCAATTCCCGCAGAAAGCAGAACCGCTCGCGCCTCTGCTACGGAAGTCACTGCATGTGTCTTGCCATCATGATGAATAATGAGCGATCCCGAAGATCCCCATCTGTAGCGTATCCCACGAGTGCGCAGCAGAGAAGTGACCTCCTTGAAACTTCGCCGGGCCACCAGCGCCAGAAAGGGTAAATCCCGGAAAAAAGTAAGGCAGCTGGAGGCATGGGTGACCCTGAACGAGGGACCAGCCGCGGATAGGACTCGGGAGTGAACATCCGTGTCCCGGACGACCAGTAGAACGTCGCGCGGTGCTTCCGCCGGGGCTGCTGCAGATTTCCTCAATCGAATCGTCGACAAGACCAGCGAAGGCGAGACATCCCCATCCAGCTGCAAGAGAGAGGACACCAATTCCACCACATATCTGAGGAGCTCATCCCCTCGTATCTCCTCGGGGACTCCCCGTAGCCTGAGGTTCCTGCGCCGGTGTCGAGTCTCCAGAGCCAGCACAGCAGAACTAAGGTGAGTGACCCGTGCTTGGAGATCTTTCACAGTGGCAGCAGTAGCCACCTGCGCTGCCGCTGTTTCCTGTGTCCGAGTCTGAACGTCGGCCAGCTGCGTCTGCAAGGGCTCCAAGACAGCTCTCACCTCCCTCAGGTCCTGCCGCCAGAGTGCACGAAAGTCCTCCATTACTCGCTGCAGTTCTGCGGAGGTGAGTACCGGTGCCGCGGGCAAAGCGTCAGGGACACTCACAGGTGGGGGCCGGTCAGCTGTGATCTTTCCATCTGATGGCGGCGAGACCGAGGCAACCTTAGGGCCTCCAGCCCCTCCCGTCCGTCCAGCTCCCAGAGAGGTCCGGATGTCTGGTAGGGCAGAGCCCCCAACCGCTCCGGAATCCTTCAGCTTCTTGCCCATGAACGTCGAGTGCAGAGTTCGTATAGGTACAAACACAGGCCGCAAGATGGCCGCCACGTGCTGTGTGCTGCAGATGGGGGAGACTGCAAGTGGGTCTCACGGAGCCGGGGTCCTCTCCACTCCTATATGTGGAAAGGATCCCTGGACAATCAGTGACCCCTCAGAGGAGAGCGTGCCAAAAACGGGGTACAAAAACGGCCGCTGGGTATCAAAATCCAACGTCTCAGCACGGAGCTCAGCTAAAAGGCAACCACTCTCCTCGAGGTCAGGACACGCCCCCTAAGGACTGGTTTCTGTCCTCCTTGACAGATAGGTTCACCTCTCGCTATTGCGTAACCCAGCCACCAAGGACTGGTATCGCACCTAGGCTTAGGGTTACCTATTGTTACGTATAGTACCGACCATAGCACATCCTTGGACTTACGTGTGCTCGCCTGACAGCCAGCAGCAAAGAGGTAAAGGGGGAAAAAAAAAAAAAAAAGGGTAATATTTGAGTGCCCATTTAACCTCTTGCTGCCCTGCAATGTTTAGTCTCCAGTCCTACCTGTATCTCACAATGCTGTCAAGAAGTGGTGTCATTCTTACTTTGTGAAGTGCAGGCAGATAATGGGGCGATTCTACGAGCAATACCAGCCTTTTGGGTACAGCAGGAGTGGACCAACGACGGACTGCGACAAGGACACAGGTGCAGAATTTTACGCACAGCAGCCGGTTTAAAGACAAATACATGCATTTACACAGCCATACATCACCCTACACCCCGGGGGTATGTAGCAACAAAACTCACAGTAATGTGTGCAGTGTATGAGCGTATCCCACAGTGCCACAGGCACACCATGTTATTAGAAAAGAAAAAGAGGGGGGGTGTGTACGGATAGCACCTACTGCCAGGCCAACCATCAGAAATTTTGGGCCCCTTACTGACCCTCAGAATAGGCCCCCCCCCCAATGATCTCCTCTTCCCATAGGAATTCAATTTTTAATGTGAATCATGGTCACATTACAGAGTGTAAGGCTAGGGTCAAACGAACGCTTTATTCGCAGCCAGCGACAGTCAAAAAGTGCGTCTGAGGGGGGCTGAGCTAGTGCCCAACCATGATGGCCGCGTGATCCCGAGGCTCCTGCACACCTAGCACCAAGACCTTTGTTTCTGAGCACCCCTGAGCTGTTTTTTTCTTCACCTCGAGTCTCCTATAGCTCCAGCAACATGCCAGCCTCAAAACCGCAAAAAAAAAATGCGGCCGCAGGACCCATCCGTAGCCCATCATTTTGTCCCGACCAAAAGACAGGCCGAAGCCTCCCAAGATGGCGGCCACTGTGAAACGCTGTACCTGGAGGAAGAGTTACCCACTTCAGCTGACTTAGCGGTTCCGGCCTCCAGGGGAGATGTGGAGCGCCTCTTTACCAAGATGTCCCAGATGCAGACCTTTCTGGTAGGTGAGGTGGCGAAATTGGGGACAGAACTGCGGGGGGAGATGGATTCGCTGGGAGCACGCACGGCTGAACTAGAGGACCAGGCCGCAGAGATAACGCAGGCCCATAACGAATTGGCGGAGGGTGCCGGGGACCTAGCCAAAAGAGTCTCCTTTTTGGAGTCCAAGATGGAGGAGTTGTCCAACCGTTCCAGAAGGAATAATATAAGGTTGAGAGGTCTCCCGGAATCTGTGTCACCTAAAAAGATCTCACTGGGACGGTGCAGGGTATACTGCGTCACCTTGCAGACATAACGGAGGCCCATCTGTTAATGGATCGGATTCACAAGGCCCAAAGACCCCCGAATCTTTCGTCTCTTATCCCGCGGGATGTGATATTCCGCATGCATTATTTCACGGCAAAACATCAGATCCTTCAAGCCGCATGCACCTTCCACTTGGATTTTGAGGATAAACCCCTACAGCTATTCCAGGATTTGGATCCTGCGACCCTCCGCCGACGCAGGGCTTGGCGCCCCATTACAGAACACCTGTCTGCTCACGACATCCCCTACACGTGGGGATTTCCCTTTCGCCTGCAAGTGTCGGTGGCAGGCCGACAGGTGCCCCTCACCCCCTCCTCAGATCTTCCGCTTTCTGGGCTGCAGTGAAGTGCCCACCTCTGGAGGATTTCGTCGCCCCCGTGCTCCCGCCTTCCCTCGTCTACAGCAGTGCTGGATTCGAGTTACCACGAGCGGGGAGGGCTGATGATTTTGGGGCCTGGAGGCCCATTTCTTCTCTCTCAAATTTTTCCCTCATTGGAGGGTTATCTCAGGAGTCTGGATGGTGGACCACCATGTGAACCATACGGGAGGTCTGAGTGCTGCTGCTCTCGGGTTTTCTCTTTTTCTTTTGCTTTAACTGCCCTTGGCTCAGGGCCATTTAATGATGTCAATGAGGTTTATATGTTATTTGATCTAAAGCTTCTGGTATGCCTGAGTTTTTACTGTCTTGCAGGGGCTCCCTGGGGGAGGTTCGCCCCGACGGTTCTATTCAGGACGGGTCAGGGGACCCTCCCTCCCGGAATTCCCCCATTGGTTATAATGTCATATCCAGGTATTGCTAGTGTTTCGCAACTTGGGTCGGGTGTGGGTGACTGGGGTTCGGGGAGTTTTTGGTCTCCTTGTCCTCCCCTCCAAGGTCGGCCTGGCACTCCATAAGCCCAGGCGCTTTTTGTGTTATGTCGTGTTTTTGTCTTATGTTGTCGATAGATCTTTGTTTCTCGGGCGTGCCACCCGCTCCTATGCTTTTCTGACTTCCCTCATCGCTCTTTCTCCACCTCCTCTTTTGCCCCCGACTCCAGTTTCCCTCTTCTGCCCTCTGACAGGGACAGGGGGGGGGGCATCTTTGGTGCCCTACTCCCTTTTCACCCCCCTTGTTGACTCTCTATGGGGGATAGGGGCCTAAAGATCTTGTCCCTTAATGTTAAGGGATTAAACACACCCCAAAAAAGGCGTCTGTTAAGGGAGCTTCAGAGATCCACGTGTCATATAGCAATGATTCAGGAGACCCATTTTGCTTCATCCCGCCAATTTTCACTGAGACAAAACCTTCCCTGTTGCTTACATGGCGTTATCTCCACAAAAGAAAGGAGTGGCTACCCTGATCCACTCCTCCTGTCCCTTTAAAATTCACCTTCAAGTTTCGGATCCGGCTGGACGTTATTTGATGCTAGTGGGTCAGATAGCTTCCACTACCCTAACCCTAATTCAACATATATGCCCCTAATGGTTATGACCCTGACTTCTGGACAGAAATATCATCTTTACTGACAATTAGAGCCGACGGTCGAGTTATTCTTGGCGGGGATTTTAATGCTGCCCCCCAGCCCTCTGGACAGAAAGTAGGCTTGTGCACCGATTTTTTTTTCGGTTCGATTCTTCGGATTTTTAAACTTGTCGATTCAGCTCGTTTCGACCGATTTCTGTTTCGATTCGGCCCGACTTGTTTTTCGTGTACATTTTTTTCGGAATTGCGACCATTTTTCGTATTTTCGTGTCACTTAGCTCGTTTTTTGTATCGACTTTTCGTATTTTCGTTTTTTCGGAACATCTGTTCCTCGTTTCAAAGCAATAAATTTCGATTTGACACATTTCAAGTACATTCGAAAATATTTCGTTTCGGATCTGCCATTTTCGAAAAAAAAGCCGCATCCGAAAACACGAATCGGGAAATTTCGTGAAAATTCCGAAACGCACATCCCTAACAGAAAGGCGTCGGGACGCCTTTGGGATACCCCCAGGATGCTTCCCTTGAGTCCTTCATGCTTGACCATTCCCTGGTGGAAGCATGGCGCCTCCACCACCCAGGTGATAGGGACTTTACCTTTTTTTCCAACCCCCACCGCTCTTCCTCCCGAAGCGATCTTTTCCTGGTGTCCCTGTCGACGATGCCTTTAATTCCGACCTCAAGCATAGGTGACATCACGTGGTCGGACCATGCTCCGATCTCCATGACATTGTCCATGCCGTCCTACAAACCGGCGTGGTCATGGCGACTGAATTCCTCTTTGCTACACAAACCCGAACATATCATGGAATTGCGGCAACAGCTTAGAGAGTATTTTCTGGAAATGACACACCCACCCTTTCCCCCACCACCCTGTGGCTGGCCCATAAAACGGTGATATGGGGCCATCTTATACAATTAGGTAGTAGACTCAAAAAACAAAAGCTAGCCTCCCTGGTTTCTTTGACCAAGGACCTGTCTAAATGGGAAGCTCTGAACAAACTTACGCCCTCAGAAGTCTTGACCGCCCAGATTAAAACAATCAGAACCGCAATTCGTCAACTGCTCTGGTCCAAGCGGACCTACTTTGAATTTGCCAACAAATCTCACACCCTTTTAGCGTCTAAACTTCGCAATAAAAACTAGGTCCAAACATAACGGGAGCCAGAGATGAGGGAGTCCTGCACACGTCCCCAGCTACAGTTAATAAATTGTTTACCTCATACTGCCGGACATTATACAACCATTCCGACCCACGTTTCTGACTCTGTACCATTGGGCCAATCTATTGACAGTTTCCTGTTGAATGCTCCTCTCCCCGGCTATCCCCGCACAGAGACAGACGCTTAGACACCCTCCATCTGAGGAGGAGATTGCTGAGGTCCTTAAATCATTCAAACCTCACAAGGCCCGTGGCCCGGATGGGTTCTCTGCCTTTTATTATAAAACATTTGCACAAACTTTGTCTCTGCATTTACACAAATTTTATCTGTCTCTGGGAGGGTGCCCCAGCCCCAGCAGATTTTCTCCGCTCTGACATTATTTTAATTCCAAAGGAAGGAAAGGACCCGTCCTATCCACAAAACAGGCCTATTTCCCTTTTGAATGTTGATTATAAAATATTTATGAAAATACTTGCAAATAGACTGAACTCCTTAGCCTCTATAATCCACCCGGATCAAGTAGGGTTTATCCCGGGCAGACAAGCATTTGCTAATACCAGACGTGCGGTGGTGCTGATGGAGCGTATGACATACACCCGACTGGCTTCTCTGCTCATCTCCTTGGATGCGGAGAAGGCATTTGATTGACTAGAATGGCCTTTTCTGTTTCGACTTCTGACCATGTGGGGCTTCCCAATGTCTTCTCTTTCGGTCCTCCGATCCCTATATAAATTCCCCTACCTCGGTCATTACCCCAGGTACTGTTCCCACGGGTTTCTCTATCGGAAATAGGGGAGACAAAGGGCATCCCTGTCGAGTCCCATCTCTCGAACCCCTTTTAAATCGGCCATTCGTCACTCCCCCCATATTACAGGAGTGACGGTAGGAAAAGAGGAATATAAGGTATTGGCGTACGCCGATGATGTCTTGCTTACTCTCAGCCATCCCTCCGCCTCCATTCCTCACCTGCTCTCCCTCCTGCGCAACTTTTCAGCAGTCTTGGGGTATAAGGTTAACCTAGAAAAGTCAGTAGCGATGCAATTTTCGCTCTCGGACTTGATCTGTCAGGAGATTGAGCTGTCTTCGGGGTTCCGTCTTACTCGCTCCTCTTTGAAATACCTGGGAGTGTGGCTTACACCTGATGTGAATGGATTGCACTCCTTAAACTATGAGGCAATGTTTAAGCTTCTGGGGGAGGACCTGGAGAGGTGGGGGAGAGAGGGGGTCTCCTGGATTGGCAGGATCAATTGTATGAAGATGAACCTGCTCCCTAGATTACTATATCTATTTCAAGCCCGGCCAATCTGGGTGTGCCCCCAATGTCTTCGACAGCTGCAGTCCCAAATTGAAGGTTTTGTGTGGGCGGGGGCAGGAAACGGGTTTCTAAAGATGTCCTCTACCGTCCTAAAGAACGAGGGGGTTTGGGCCTTCCACACTTGTATAAATATTTAAGCGGCTCAGGTTGCTCAGTTTGTGAGGTTTCATCTGCCCCAACACTCCCAACGTTGGGCCGATTTGGAATCCGACCTAGTTGCACCAGACCTCCCGCAATTTTATTCTTGGCTACGCAAGGAGTTCCGCCTGTTATTGCGGTCCACTTGTATAGCGACTCTGACCTCATTGAGGATATGGGACTCCGTCCGGGACAAATTCCACCTCTGCTCTTGTTACTCACCGCTAATGCCATATCTACAAAAGAGCTTTTACTCCGGGATTGTCCCCCTCCGCTTTTGCAGCTTTTGAAAATATCGACCTGCAGAGGATTAAGCATTTCAGATCTTCAGGAGATGTCTGGCTCTCTTTCTCGAACCTACAATCGAAGGGTGACCTTCGGACCTTTGACCATTTCAGATTTTTACAGATCTGGGACTTTCTATCTCAACATAACATTTCACAGGCAGCGAGATGGAAACTAACGTTTTTTGAATCCATGTGTGATTCCGGAAGGGCTCTGAAAGCTGATTTCCACTTTATATAACCATTTTTCATGCGAGGCTGTCTCCTGGTTGACCCCAGGATTCATTGCCCGCTGGGAGGCGGATATCGGGGAGGAGTTGGAGGGGGAGGAATGGCAAGATATGTGGGAAAACGTTGCAAAAGGGTCTATATGTGTTACGCTGAAAGAACAAGCATATAAAACGATGTACCGATGGTATACTACCCCGGTCTTGCTGTTGCATCTGCAGCCGGGTACCCCTGATGTTTGTTGGAGGGGCTGTGGTGCTCGGGGGACCTTGTTTCACATGTGGTGGCTTTGCCCGAAGGTGTGTTCTTTCTGGGACCAGATTGGTGACTTAGAGGTGTTTCAACAGCCCTTCCCACTTGATCCTTGGGCCTTCCTGCTCCATAGGTCTCCGGCATCCCTTCAGGGGTCGGATTGCAAACTCTTTCATATAGCCGAGGCACACCACATGGATAAACGGTCGGCGGTAATCCACAACTCGCTTCCCTCGTTTTACAAAACCTGGAGTCGATGGGAAGAAACCAATTAAAAAACGATTAATACCTGTGGTGGGTTAGATGCAGGAGGTTCCCCCTTTCTATTTTTCCCTGTCCTTTTCTTTACCCTCTTTTGTCTTACGTGGTTTAATGTTTGTCCTGTCTTGGCCGGCTGCGTGGCATGCCAAGCACTGGGCATAAGGGCTTATCTGCTACATGTTATCCGAACTTGACTGTTATGTTTAGTTTCTTATACCTGGATTCTGAAAGTTGAGCTAGGTCACGCTTTATTCGGTCTGCCCTCCCTGCCCTGCGAGGCGATGTCACGGGTGGCTGTTTACCCGTTTATTTTGGAAAAGTTTTGAACACAAAGAAAAAAAAAAAGTGCATCCGAACGAATGGATGTATTTTTTCACGGATTGCGCAAAAACCGTCAGACGACGTGCATTTTCGTCCGTGATTTTTACGTCTGGATGTTATGTAGGCTGGACATTAGCAGCGTCTGACATCTCCTAACCACGCACACATGCTGCCGCAGCGCACTCTGTACGTCAGTACTAGCGGTTCTGCGTTCAAAAAAAATGCGTTAATTTTCCACGTTGTGCGGCCGGACTTCGTATATTGGCCGTCATTTGCTGCTACTGCGGCCGTGATTTAGTGCGCCTAAACGCACGTTAAAAATGCGTTATTGGGACTAAGACTGGGGGTCAGACTATCTTAAAATCACACATATTGCTCGCACAACAGCACATTTAACATAAAGTATCTGGTTCAAAGGATTTAAGACCGTATGAAATTCAAATGGTGATTAAAAAATAATATGAATCTAGATCGTATTACAGAGTGTTGCTCCCAATACCTTAAAATCACATGTATAATAGTGGAAACAATGTAGCATAAAAGTAGAATTAGATTACGCCAATGATTAAGTATATCAGAGCACCACAGCAATAGAACTCACGGTAAACGCAGTGAGTATGAACGTACACAGAAGCCACAGCAATGGACCTCCAATGGTGAGTCTCTGTACAGAGGGATGGATGGATAGACCGTGGGATGGACGAACTGGTATGGATGGATGACTGACAGTGTGTCCTCGGTCACCCTCCCCAGCCCCGTGTTCTTTGTACACTGTGGATTGGGGGGGGGGGGGGGGGAGTCTTTCACCTCTCTAGCCCCTTCTACCCTTCCCAGTGCAGCCCGTTACCTGCCTCTGTCCAGATCCAGCATGTGCAGGGCAGTTCCTCGGCCTGGCTTCTCTCCTCCCATCCACAGGCATGTGCTTGTGGTGGTGCTATGTGAGGAAGGGGCAGGGCAGGCAGTGTGCTGGAAGCTCCCCAGACTAGGTCTGGCTGGAGAGTGGAGCTCCACAGGAAACATGACCCACTATAATATAAACGAACAATAAACACTGGTTCTTGCTTGATTTTCATCTACCGCTGTCTTAATGCAGCCATTATAATAGTAGCATTATCATAATTGTTAATGCTACTAACAACAATACAATTCTATAGTAATAATATCTGCATTATCATTGAATAATTTTAAAGCAGAGATAGCTGAAAATCAAGCAGAAACCAGTGTCCAGAATCAGCATTATTGGGTTTATTGCTCGTTACATTAAAGTCAATTTCAAAAGAAAAAATCCTTTGAGTGGAGGTTCCATGGGTGAGGGGAGGTCACAGGTTTCCTGTGGAGCTCCACCCTGCACTTCCTGTGGAGCTCCAGTCTGCAGCCAGACAACCATGATGGTGGGAGGGCTGCTCCCCTCCTCTCCCCACGGCCGTCACATGGAGGGGCAGGTCTTGTGCCGGCTGGGGCGGAGTTTCTCTACACAGGGCAGATCTCTGCCCAGAGACAGCGCTGCTGCTGAGAGGAGCAGGCACAAAGTGTGGCCCTGAGTGGTGGCACCCTCCAAGAGGGTGTCAACCGGCTGGTGCGCACCACACCCACGTGACACCACTGCTCAGAGGGGGCACCGGCAGCCATCTTTCATTCCCTGCTTGCACAGCAGCCAAGCCCAAGTAGGCTGCAGTACCTCCTGAGGCCTAAAAGTAAACAAAGCTGCCGACAGTAGGCCCCCCCGAGTCGGCCCCTTACTGCAACATGGGCCGTAATGCCCTGATGGTGGCCCTGCCTACTGCCAATACGGGTTCAAAAGGAGAACCTACTTGTGCAATTAATGAAAATGCCTCACATATCCAAGAAAAGGGCTGTGCAGAAAGGGTGTATACAATACTTCTATATGATAACACCCAGGAGATAAAAATATTTTATCACCCTGCGATACGTTTCTTATTGTTCAGGTTTGTAGGTGTACTCCAATAATTCACTGGTACTCCAGATACAAAACCATGTTATTGTAAGTTTAAGGCTGGGGCCAGACCAGCGCACTTTTAACGTGCGTTCTAGCGCACTTAATTACGGCCGCACTAGCAGCAAATGACGGGCAATGACGGCCAATATACGAAGTACGGTCGCACGAAAGTCCGGCCGCGCAATGCAAGTGGAAAATGAACGCATTTTTCCGAGAAAGCAGAACCTCTAGTACGGACGTACAGAGTGCGCTGCGCCCGCTAGCGGTGTGTGATTTGGAGACGTCAGACCCTGCTCGTGTCCGGCCAACATAACGTCCAGACGCAAAAAGTTTCCGGGTTTGGATTCGTAAAACATCACGCACGAAAATGCGCATCGTATGACCGTTTTCGCATATTCCGTGAAAAAAATACATCAATGCGTTCGGACGCACTTTTTTACGTTCGTGTGTAAAAATGCTTTCGTTTGACCCTAGCCTTATTGCTGTGGACCTCTGATACAGACATTCATGCGAGTTGTATTGCTGTGGACGGTGATACACACCGCATGTTACTGAGAGTTATATTACCGTGGAGCTCTGATACAGTAATGTGCAGTGTATATGAACTTATCTGTCATGCCCAGGTACCGGGGTAGGCACTGTGATATGGGGTGATATGAACCCAGTATGCAGGTTTGCACAAATAAAACAGGTTGGTAGGGGTGGAGGAGGATGAGAGTATAAAGGAAACAGACCAGGTTGGATTCTGTATAATGGGAAGCGTGGAATAATGCAGGAGCCAGGAAACAAAATAAACCGGATCAAAATAGGCTTTTGCAGAGCAACAAATACACAATACTTGACCTGAAGCACACAGGAGCTGAAATGAACCAGCAATGGTCTGGCTGGGGCGTGGTGCCTTTATTCTGTGTGTGTCAGGTGTTGATTAACTGTTGCATTGCTGGAAGTGCTGGTTGCAGGTTACAGGGCAGGAACAGTACAGGGAATGTACCACCAGGGGAGTGTCAGGATGGTTGCAGCCATGGGGCATGACAGTATCAGAGCTCCACAGCAATAAAACTCACAGTAATGTACTGAACATTTTATTCACCCTTCCCCGGGGGTTAATGAATTGATATTCCAGCAGGGAGGGGGTGAATTGATATTCCAGACCCCCCCATTTGATGGGTCGCTCACCCAAATGCAGTTAAAAAGTCAGGCAGGCTGTACATTCTTCCTCTTCTGCCAATGTACCTGCATGCCCCATGCGCATAATGTGAGGGGGTCAATGCAGCATGCCGTGCTCCTGGAGGAGACACTGAAGTACGCTGCAGCGCCGCTGGCTGATGGTGACACGTGGTCTGTCCGAGCTGTGGTCATAGCTCTGGAGCTGGGGCAGCCACAGAGCAAGGGAGTGCAGGCCAAAACCGGGTCCCTACCAACCCATGGGCCCTCAGGCAGTGCCCGATGCGTCAGTCGCCCCTGATTGACAGCTTTGTGAATAGACAAATTGTGCGGAAATTGCACCACATGGTAAAAGTCATGTTTCGGTGGTATGTTTGGTGCTTTGAATAACCCCTTACCAGATCCTCTGAATTCTGTGGTGACTGGACTTTACCCATTATCAAGTCTTCCCCACAGGTGTCGGTACAGGGGGACAATTGCCCCACTAATCAGGGATCAGCATCCAGCTGCCCTGCTTCCTTCAGACCACTGTATCAGTCCCTTCATCTCATACATGAAGATGAGGTGTCTCGGGGAAGGGAAGAGTCTGTCCATGCCAATGATACCAAATATGACAGAAAAAAAAAAAAAAAAACCACTTTGTGTACGTTTTTTCTTTTGGTTGTACATCAACACTTTAACGCCACAGGACGTCCTGGTGGAGGATGGGCTTTGAAGACGCGGGGCGTACATGTAGGCCCTGCCTCGTCCCCTCCCCGCAGCCTGCGCGCGCTGACTCTTGGTGCGTGTCATTGGCTGCACAGGTACAGCCTGAAATCAAGCCGTCCCCTGCAGCCAATGATGCGCACTGCACGCCGGCTGCGGGGAGGGCTCGGAATCAGTGCCGCGTGACGGCACCTGTTGGCGAGGCATACCTGTACGCCTCGCCAGCAAAAGCGACCCCTTAAGGGCGCCACCCCTGCGTCCTTAAGGGGTTAAGGGTTGCATGGGCAGGCTTCAAAATTGCTCACAATATACATTTTATTTTCCCCCTGATAAATGGTATTTTAGGGGTAGACTGTATGCCACACAAATTTTTATGGTTTTTCCCTGGATTTATGGAAGATGGACACTTTGCGATTCACCAAAAATATGGTGAATTTTCTATAGTGAAGGCTCACCTGTATTTGCGAAAATGAGTCGCTGAATCAGTTATTGGACGGCGACTAAAACCGCCAAATAAAATGATTGAATTTAAGTATCAGGTTAGAGACAGATTTTCCTAGAGTCGCCACTGATCTTACCCATTACAGGTTACTAAGCACAGGTTGCCCCTTACACTGCTGAGGCATTTCACCCATTATGCGAAGAGATCATTTCACCATCTTGGGATCACAAGTAAACACCATTTGCAGTCCTGTTTTATTATAGGACCCAGGAGATTCAAAATATATTGTGCCTTCTCAGAATGCCATCATAAAAATGTCAAATACAAGGTTAAGGCTAGGGTCAGACAAGGCGCAGTTATCACGTCCGTGTTGCCGCACATTTGTACGTCCATGGCAGCATAGCATTCTGACCAATGGAGCCCTACACACGTAGTACGTCCGCACAGAAGTGCAGATGCATGGCGGACGCGGCAAATGGACGCAGGTTAGGAAAGAACGTAATAATGCTAGAACGGACGTGCGGAGTGCGCCACGTCCGTGTAGCTTTGTGTGTGAGTGATGAAACGAGGTCAGATGGACTGCATTTATACGTCCAGCATTTTAATTTATTTTCCATGCTACAGTCAAAAAGTACATCAGTGAAAAAAACCAGACTGTGTGGCCACTACCTTGTCAGTAAGTACGTCCGTACTGCACGGACGCACAGTCCGTACAAAATGCGCTTATCTGACCCTGGCCTAAGATCAGTTTGCAATTTACAGCATGTAAAGTTATTGTTCCACTTGTATTCTGTGTTATTGCTTTTTAAAGCATAACCCATAACAGTTAAAGGATTTAAGAAAATACTGAAAATTAAGTTATGTATAACATGACAACGTATAAAAACACTGTATTCCAAGCATGAGAATCTAATTTTTGTGGCATTGTTCATTTTAAAATCGGAAAAGTGAACAACGCCCCGGAGGAAAAAAAATACGTGTTTTTTTTAATCCAAAAGGTTAATGTTTGTGATCATTGGAATGGCCTGGCCAGACTGTCTTTCACAATTATACCCCACATGGTTAATGGGATGTCAAGAATTGAGATACAGGGTGCTAGACTTGTGCACACTGCAAAAATTTAGTTTGACGAATGGATTCGTCCCAAAAATAAAAAAAATGAATGATTTCCATGAAATTAGTTTACAGTTCTTAAGTCTGAAAGTGAATGTTATTTGTACAAAAACTGGATATAGTGTGCAAAGCCGCCTGCAAATTGCAACATTTAACCCCTTAGTGACCGGGCGGTTTTACACAAATCCGTCCGTTCGTGACCGCAGCTGTTTTTACGTTTCTGCGCTCTTAGTGTTTACGTCAAATTTTCCTCTTACTCGTTTATGTAACCCACACATATTTTACACTGTTTTTCTCGTCACTAAATGGACTTTATAAAGATACCATTTTTTTCATCATTTCATATAATTTACTATAAAAAATATTGTGAAATATGACACAAAAATTGAAAAAACACCACTTTTTCGAACTTTGACCCCAAAATTTCTTATGTATCAACAACCGTCAAAAATTTTTTATTCCTTAGTAGTTTCTAAATTTAGTACTGAGTTTAGCAATACCCAATGTTTACATATTCCTCGCTTTTTTCCTTATTTTATGCAACAATAAGTGCAAGTAGCACTTTGCCATTTCCAAAGAGTTTATTTTCAAAACTAGTGATAGTGACATTGTAACACTGATATCTGTCACTAATTCCTGAATAACCCTCCACATATACATATTTTTTTAAAGTACACAAATCAAGGTATTAAACTTGGGGTATTTTGACTCTTTCCATGCAAACCATTTTACCACAAATCTATGCCAAAGTTTGAAAAAAAAATTTTGGTGATTTTTTTTTTTTGAACGCAATTTAAGAATACATGTACTGTGAACTTTAAGGTTTACTGCCAAAAAGCACCCCAAAATATGTTCAGCAACATCTTCTGAGTAAATTGATACCACCACATGTATAGGTATGTCGGGTCATTTGGGGGCTAAAAGGCCTTATTTGGGGGGTGCGCATTTCAGTTTTCCAACTTGGAATTTTCACATTTCGTCATCATGCACCCATGTCCTATTTGGGACATTTTTGAAGCCGGCCAAAGTAATTTACCCCCATCAAACCATATATTTTTAGAAAGGGCACACCCTAGGGTGCTTCAAAGAGTTGTATTTTAACACTTTCCATGCACTAGCTCTTTGTCAATCTTTCAGGTAGTCACTTTTTGTGTTATTTTTTCACACACATTGTACTTTAGGCATGAATTGTCAAATCCAGTTATGGTTACTGCCAAAAAACACCCCAAAATATGTTCAGCAAATCTTCTGAGTAAATTGATACCACCCATGTATAGGTATAGTCGGGTCATTTGGGGGCTAAAAGGCCTTATTTGGGGGGTGCATTTCAGTTTTCCAACTTGGAATTTTCACATTTCGTCATCATGCACCCATGTCCTATTTGGGACATTTTTGAAGCCGGCCAAAGTAATTTACCCCCATCAAACCATATATTTTTAGAAAGGGCACACCCTAGGGTGCTTCAAAGAGTTGTATTTTAACACTTTCCATGCACTAGCTCTTTGTCAATCTTTCAGGTAGTCACTTTTTGTGTTATTTTTTCACACACATTGTACTTTAGGCATGAATTGTCAAATCCAGTTATGGGTTACTGCCAAAAAACACCCCAAAATATGTTCAGCAACATCTTCTGAGTAAATTGATACCACCCATGTATAGGTATGTCGGGTCATTTGGGGGCTAAAAGGCCTTATTTGGGGGTGCGCATTTCAGTTTTCCAACTTGGAATTTTCACATTTCGTCATCATGCACCCATGTCCTATTTGGGACATTTTTGAAGCCGGCCAAAGTAATTTACCCCCATCAAACCATATATTTTTAGAAAGGGCACACCCTAGGGTGCTTCAAAGAGTTGTATTTTAACACTTTCCATGCACTAGCTCTTTGTCAATCTTTCAGGTAGTCACTTTTTGTGTTATTTTTTCACACACATTGTACTTTAGGCATGAATTGTCAAATCCAGTTATGGGTTACTGCCAAAAAACACCCCAAAATATGTTCAGCAACATCTTCTGAGTAAATTGATACCACCCATGTATAGGTATGTCGGTCATTTGGGGGCTAAAAGGCCTTATTTGGGGGGTGCGCATTTCAGTTTTCCAACTTGGAATTTTCACATTTCGTCATCATGCACCCATGTCCTATTTGGGACATTTTTGAAGCCGGCCAAAGTAATTTACCCCCATCAAACCATATATTTTTAGAAAGGGCACACCCTAGGGTGCTTCAAAGAGTTGTATTTTAACACTTTCCATGCACTAGCTCTTTGTCAAACTTTCAGGTAGTCACTTTTTGTGTTATTTTTTCACACACATTGTACTTTAGGCATGAATTGTCAAATCCAGTTATGGGTTACTGCCAAAAAACACCCCAAAATATGTTCAGCAACATCTTCTGAGTAAATTGATACCACCCATATATAGATTTTTTCTGTTGTTTTTGGGGGGCTACGCCAATCTTTGACATGTGCTTGTCAATTTTCTAATTTGACATACAGTATCTTCTTTGCTTATCTTCTTTTTAGGGGCCTTTTTACATACCCCAGTTTTATGAACGTGCATATATTTGGTAAGCTAACACCCCAAAGTATTGTAAATGGAGTGTTTTTATGCTATGGATGCATCCGTTTGCTCCAAACAAATTAGATACTGTTTGGTGGTCATTTTTCATTTTCACACCCACATCAGTTTTGGACTGTGATTTAGGAGACACTGTTTTTTTACTGCATGAAAACTCTCCAGGTTGTTTTCTGCAAGGTCTCCTGAGTACACCCATGCCCCCCATGCATAGGTTTGCCAGGATTTTGGGAAGGTTCAAATACAATTTTTATGACTTTGTCATTGGAGTTGAAATTGAGATTATTTCTTCAGCTAGGCCTAGCTTTGGTTTGGGGTCTACCGCATACCCCAGTTTGAATTATTGCCAGAAAATTGTTTATATTTGTTATGTTGACACCCCAAGGTATTGCATATGGAGTGCTTTGATGCCATGGATGCAACGGTTTTAGCCCAAAACATTTGAGAAGGTGTGTGGCGGTAATTTTTCAATTTTCAGATTTTTACGCCCACAGTAGTTTTGGACTGTGATTTAGCAGACACTGTTGTTTGTTACTGCATGAAAACTCTCCAGGTTGTTTTCTGCAAGATCTCCTGAGTACACCCATGCCCCCCATGCCTAGGTTTGCCAGATTTTGGGAAGGTTCAAATACAATTTTTATGACTTTGTCATTAGAGTTGAAATGAGATTATTTCTTCAGCTAGACCTATCTTTGGTTTTGGGTCTACCGCATACCCCAGTTTGAATTATTGCCAGAAAATTGTTTATATTTGTTATGTTGACACCCCAAGGTATTGCATATGGAGTGCTTTGATGCCATGGATGCAACGGTTTTAGCCCAAAACATTTGGCAACAAGGTGTGTGGCGGTAATTTTTCAAATTTCAGATTTTTACGCCCACAGTAGTTTTGGACTGTGATTTAGGCTAGGGTCAGACGAGCGTAGTGTTCACGTCCGTGATCGCGCCTAAAAGTACGTCCGTGATAGCATGACAGAAAGCCCATTGGAGCCTGACACACGAAGTACGTCCGCACTGAACTGCGGACGCACAACGGCCGCGCCCACGGACGCAAGGCAGGCAAGAACGTAGAACCGCTAGAACGGCCGCACAAAGTGCGCTGCGTCCGCAACGTCTGCATAGCTTTGTGTGTGAGTGATGGAACGTGGTCAGACGGACTGCATTTATACGTCCTGCATTTTTCACGGACAAAATGGTTTTGCAATTGAATTTATTGTCCCTCCTACATCTGTCAAAAAATAAATGTCAGTGAAAAAACGGACTGTGTGACCACTACTGCGTCTTCCGTACTGACGATGTCCGTACTGCACGGACGTACAGTCCGTAGAAATCACGCTCGTCTGACCCTAGCCTTAGCAGACACTGTTGTTTGTTACTGCATGAAAACTCTCCAGGTTGTTTTCTGCAAGATCTCCTGAGTACACCCATGCCCCCATGCATAGGTGTGCAAAGATTTTGGCAAAATACAGCACCAATTGTAGAACATAAAAATGTACGAATAAAATGTAAAAGTCTGGTGCCTGTCAAACTGGGATGCTCTCTAGGGGAGCACAGGCTGTTGTCACTGAAGTGCATGAAACGCAAAATGTTTTCATACCTTCTACGTGACATTGATTGGAGGTAAATGGGGGTAGAGCAGATGGGGCTACTGCTCCAGCAGGAGCGAATTGAGGGCTTCTTTATGATGCCCTCAGCATAGTAAGTGCCCAGAATTTCAGAAATTCTGGCACATCTAGCGGGGTCCATTGCTGCCTTGCCAAGTAGGAGTCTGGCTTCGCAGCACAATGCTGATGGGCATACAGATTTGATTGGGCCACGATGTGGCCCAACAAATCATCCCCATAAACACCTGCAAAAACTGTGTGGCGGTAAATCCTGCAACATCAATATTGATGCCAGGATTTGCCGTGAAAGGAGGGATATCTGGCCTCTGGCGATGAGGCACTACCACTCCTCAGCTGGAGCTGTGCGTCTCCTGCTGGCAGGTGGTGACCCAGGATCTGCATCAGAAACATCACTAGATACATCAGCCAGCATAGATAATGTATCTAGCGACGCCTCTGAGCAGTTAGCGGGGTCGAAATGAGGGTCTGAGTCTGACGAAGATGCCTCAGATTCTGACGCCAGGATGGCATATGCCTCCTCGGCGCTGTACACCCTCTCAGACATTATATATAATAGATTATAAAATTTTATAATTATTATATATATAAGCGGATTGTTGGTTCTTAGAAGAACCGTTGGGTTTCACAAGAAAAATAAAATAAACACCTAAATCTCTCTAAATCCCCTAAACCTGCCTCAATTCTTCTAAATCTCCCTAAAATCTCTCTAAATCTGCCTCAATTTTTCTAATCTCACTAAAATCTCTAACCTGTCAAATCTGATCTCTCTCTCTCGCTCACCAAAACACAAGTGAGGAAGAGGGAGGGAGAATCACAGAGGTCAGAGCCAATATTTACAAAATATTGGCCTGACCTGACAAATTAGAAATTTTATTTTGATTTTTTCTAACTTCTGATTGGATGTTGCTAGCCTGCCTCTCTGATGAGGCAGGCTAGGAACATCCCACTCAGCCCCAAGATGACCCTGCCCTTAGAACCCTAACCCTACCCCTGACCCTGCCCTTAGAACCCTAACCCTCCCCTACCCCTAACCCTACCCCTACCCCTAACCCTACCCCTAACCCTAACCCTACCCCTACCCCTAACCCTACCCCTAACCCTAACCCTACCCCTACCCCTAACCCTAACCCTACCCCTACCCCTAACCCTACCCCTAACCCTAACCTACCCCTAACCCTAACCCTACCCCTAACTGTCAGTTTATTTTATTTATTTTTCTTTTTTTTACACTTTTTTACACCCTTTTTTTTACACTTTTTTTAACTTTTTTTTCACTTTTTTTTACTCTGCTGGGTGCCTTGATCCCTCGAGGCACCCAGCAGAGCACCTGATCACTGAAGTGATCGATTTTGTACTGAGTGCCACGATACCTCGTGGCACTCAGTACTTCCTGCCGCTACCGGAAGTGATCGCTCGGGGGAGCGATCACGGACGGACCAGCGGCAGGTAAGTATATTACAAGGATGCCTCGATGTCGAGGCATCCTTGTAATATACTCAGAGCAGCTGGAAGCGATCCGATCGTTCCAGCGCTCTGTAGAAGTGCCGGGCACCTCTCCGGTGCAACCGGATGTAGATCGCTCCCGGGGAGCGATCACATGGTGCCCCGGCACTTCTAACGGCCATTGCACGGATGCCTGGACTCCCAGGCATCCTGCAATGGCGTTTGAGCTGCTGGAAGCGATCCGATCGCTTCCAGCAGCTCAAAAACGGCAGGACGTACCATGTACGTCAGCGGGTCTAAGAGAGACCCGCTGCAATGACGTACATGGTACGTCCGCGGTCGGGAAGGGTTAATAAAAAAAAAATCCCACACAGTTGTGTTCAAAATTATTCAACCCCCACTGAAATTGAGTGTTTTGGCCAGTTTGACATGGATTTTGATCAGTCATCTTGCTTACAATTAAATCAAAGAGGCACGTGTAGGTCAGACAAATATAAACATAACATTTATAATGAAATAACCACAAATGTCTTTTATTCAACCCCCAAGTGACATTCAATCTTAGTACAACATCCTTTTACAGTTATAACAGCTTTTAAACGTGAAGCATAGCTTGACACAAGTGTCTTGCAGCGATCTATGGGTATCTTCGCCCATTCGTCATGGGCAAAAGCCTCCAGTTCAGTCACATTCTTAGGCTTGCGCACTGCAACTGCTTTCTTTAAGTCCCACCAGGGGTTCTCAAATCGGATTTAAGTCAGGTGACTGCGATGGCCACTCCAAAATGTTCCAGCCTTTAATCTGCAACCATGCTCTAGTGGACTTGGAGGTATGCTTGGGATCATTGTCCTGTTGAAAGTTCCAACGTCTCCCAAGCCTCAGGTTTGTGGCGGACTGCATCACATTGTCATCCAATATCTCCTGGTACTGAAGAGAATTCATGGTACCTTGCACACGCTGAAGCTTCCCTGTACCTGCAGAAGCAAAAACAGCCCCAAAGCAGGATTGACCCCCTGCCATGCTTCACAGTAGGCAAGGTGTTCTTTTCTTCATAGGCCTTGTTCTTCCTCCTCCAAACATAGCGTTGATCCATGGGCCCAAACCGTTCTAATTTTGTTTCATCAGTCCACAAAACACTATCCCAAAACTTCTGTGGGTTGTCCACATGACTTTTGGCATACTGCAGTCGACTCTTATTCTTTGGAGACAGCAAGGGGGTGCGCCTGGGAGTTCTGGCATGGAGGCCTTCATTACGCAGTGTGCGCCGTATTGTCTGAGCTGAAACTTCAGTACCCACATCTGACAAATCTTTTCTCAGTTCCTCAGCAGTCACATGGGGACTTCTCGACTCTACGCTTCAGGTAGCGCACAGTCGAAGTCAGCATCTTCTTTCTGCCACGACCAGGTAGCGTTTCAACAGTGCCCTTTGCCTTGAATTTGCGAATGATGCTTCCTGTGGTCTCTTGGTATGTTTAACATCTTTGCAATCTTATAGCCATTGCCCTTCCTGTGAAGAGTAATCACCTCTTGTCTTCCTGGACCATTCTCTTGACTTCACCATGTTTGTAACCACACCAGTAAATGTCTAGAAGGAGCTGAGTATCAGTCATTTTAAAGCTGCCGAATTGGTGCTTATTATGCTTTATTGCTGCTCCGTGACATCCACAGGTGTTTTCAATACCTGATTGAAAACACTTGAATGAACCTCTGTTCTTCAGAGTGGTAGTCTTTAAGGGGTTGAATAATGGTGTCAATGAAGAATTCACAAAAGAAACATTTACCACTGTATTACAAAACCAATTGATGTCATTTTAGTTGCATATGGTTCTTTAAAAAGTCCTTGTAGGATTTCATTCTGAATACAATTACAAATGTACACTAAATTCCCTAAAACCCTTTACAGCATTGGGGGTTGAATAATTTTGAACACAACTGTAGCTGCAAGCTGAGCGCGAGGGCAGTAGTAGTACACATAGCTGATCAGATCACAGCACTCAGACCCACATGGGTTTGATTTAATCAGGTAAATAAAATGATTGCAGTGGCTCGGAGATTGAAAAACACAGTAACAGGCAGCCAGAGTGAGGTCAGTTCTTACAATTGCACTGGTGCTGAATGATTAATTACAGTGCTCACGAGTTTAAGTATAGAAGTCTATGTGACAAAGTGCATGGGTTGGGTAACAGAATGTCTGAGTAATTTAGGGACGGTATTTAGGACCCAGAATCCTGCATGGCCTCTATACTCTTGCACAACATTACCAATTAAGCAACAGGTAAATCTCATGGCTGCGGATTCCTGGACAGAAGGGTTTTTAAATCCTACTGCCAGAGCAGCAACACCTAAGAAAAATCAGTTTGTCTGGGTGAAGTAGAAAATAGGATGGGCAAAAATACACTCCCCCCCCCCCACCTTGAAAAGCACTAAAGCCTCAGTTTTTTGTTTTTTTTAAAAAGGGAAAAAGAAAGTGTAACCTTTAAATAGTAAACGAGTTACAGTTTTAAGGATTTTCCCCAGCAGGCTATGAATTCTACAGATTAACACGTAGATGGTCAGGATTATTCAGAGAGCGGTGAAAAGCAGGAGAATGACTGGAGAATGGAAAATTCTAGGTCAAAATAGCAGATTTGGAAAGTGAGATGAAAGGGAGAATTTTTCTGGTTTGTCCATTCTGACCTAGAATTTTCCATTCTCCTGCTTTTCATCGCTCTCTAAATAACCCTGTGTGTCTTAGATCTAGCAGATTTTGCAGTGAACCTGCGCATGTGGATTTTTTTTTTGGGAATACAAATTACCAACACCAAAACTAGGACTACTTCAAGCAACACCGGTTGCAGGTTTGTATAATCCCGATCCAGTTCTCCTGCACTGGACAGTGAGGAGTTTCAATGTTTACTTGTATTGCAAGATAAAAGCAGTACCAGAACCATCCTTTAATACAATTTGCGGTCATGCAGAAACCTCTCCTGCCATTGTTGAATTTTCCTTCGCAGAAAAAAAGTAGTTCACCTTTGGTACATCCACAATGATTTTTATAGGATCACCGTAGGTGCAAACAGTGCTTAGTGAATAACGCCAAGTTGTTAAAGTCCAGAATACAGATGGGGTTGCCAGATCAGCCATGTAGATCATGCAGTGGAGAGCCCAGGGAAGGGGTTTCCCTGCAACATATATAATCCATGTACTTCATGAGGGAAATCAGGCTCCTGAGCAAAAGTAGGCCACCTGAGATTCCGACGGGTTCTCACCTGCAGAACAGGAGATACATACTACAGGGTTGCATTTCTATCAGCATGAATAAATTCGGTGGCATCAAGGAAAACATGGCAATCTGGCAACCTTCTATGTTAACCAGAATCAGAATAGAAAACAATGCTAGAAGTGTGTGTTTTAACAGGACACCACATTCGAAAAGGTGAAGAAAAAAAAATTGTGCCCTTTGTTGAAGTATACCTTAAACCTTCGCTCATTTTCAGTAGCAGCAAGCTTGCTTTTGCTAGAGAGACAAAGTCCCATGGCTTCTAGAAGGAAAAGAAAAATTGCTCACATGAGAGTTTAATAAATTACCAACAGAAAGTCAAAGTTTTACAAACAGAAGCCTGAACAGCATAAAAAGGTGTCTTCTATTAATGTCCCTCAATCTCATAGCTACAAATCTATGGCTTACTAAAAGTCTTAAATCAATTTATGGTGGATGGTAATATACTTTTTTTTTTTGCACTAAATACTCTCATTTCTGCAGATATGTAGTCATATTACCTGTTATTTCTTTGTCGTATTTGACGTTAACTTCTGAGTTAGTACAAAATCTCCACAAATCAACCAACAATCCCCTTCTTATAGGCAGTTGCACAGGTTTAGATAATATTGAGAACAAGCCCAAACACACCCTTTGTTAGCTGCACAGTCACAATTCCAAATTATAGAAATTTAGCTGTTTGATGCCAAACTTGCAGGGGCAGCTCGAAAACTGAAGGAAAAAACAACAACTAGGGATTAGCCATTTAGCTGTGAACTGGAGGATGACCTAAATTTACAAAAGTTCAGAAATTCTCCTCTTATTTCAATAACTGCTGTTAGTTTTATGCTGCTTTAACATTTATTCATCAAACCTTTATTATATGTGAAAGGTTACCAATTACTGATTGTGACTAGGGGATTTATTCACTAACCACATTTCATTGATTGAAAAAATTGATACAATTAACTTTGACGAACTTCAGGGGGCAACTACAAAGAAAACCTGGTGAGTTCACTGGTTAAGGGGTTATTCAGAGAGTGCTGAAATTTCAGTGCTCTTTCGTTTGATGCACTTCGGCGATTTCAGTTCGCCAACCCTGCGGTGAGTTCAGCAGTCACTGCAGGTCCCCGAAGTACACCGAACAGGATCCACCGGACACAACCAAACACAGATGACAAACGCCGAACAGGCCACCAAATGCTGCCGAACACCGCCAAACTGGGGGGTAAAAAAGAAACGGCATTTTTTTAAAAGATGTTGAAAATGCATGGAAATAATAAAAAAGGTTCTATAAAAAATAATGAAAAGATATGTTACAGAATAAAAAAAAAGCCATTTAAAAAAATGGGACTCATAAATTTCACCTAAAAGTATCCTGAAAAATGCCTAAACAATTCTAAAACATAGATAAAAAGACTTTTGCTGCAAATTAACCCTTTCCATGCAGAGGACGCGCTCAGCGTGTCCTGCCGCATGGCCACTTCGCTGCGGAAGGCTGAGCGCGTCCTCCCTTTGGAGCGGCGAACAGCCGGGATTCCGGCCGATCGCGGCGGCTCCCCGGTGCGGGCTGACATCCTCAATGTCAGCCCAGCCTCCGGGACCCCAGTGGGCAAGATAGACATCATCGCGCCTGCGCGATGACGTCTATTTCAGGCACCCCCCCGCCATAGCGGGCCATCGGGTAAAGACAGGTACTGCTTGGAAGGGCAAGCGGTGGCTGTCTTTAACCCCTAGGGGACTGGATCGCGATATGGCGCTAACATGCGCCGTATCGTGGTCCCCTCCCGGAGCTGGCCAACATCTTGGATGTCGGCCAAGCGTCCGGGATATCCTGCCAACGACTGACGTCATCGCGCATAGCGCAATGGCGCCAGTTTCGCAATTAACCCCTTGCTGCCACCTATGGTGGAGATAGGAGGTTCATTGGAACCCCCTATCTCCCGATCCGTGAACACTAGGGGTTAATGTTTGATATCATTAGAACGGCCAGAGCGTGGCCTTTCCAATGACCATGACCATGTACAATGTAAAAAAAATGTACAAACATGACCATGTACAATGTGAAAAAAAAATTAAAAATAAAATAATAAAAAAAAAAATTTAAAACAACTTTTTTGTTTTATTAGTGCAGCAATATGGTTCCCATTTCAATTATAATGTGAACAATGATGCTGCACTAACGATTTTTTCTATGGGGGGCGTTTGCTAAAAAACACGTAATTTTCCCCCAAAAAAAGTAACGATTCCCCGTTTCTAATTTTTTTAACAAGCGCAACCCATAGAAAATATAACCGCAAACGCTCGCATGTTAAAATGTGAAAAAAAAACACTTTACACGTTGTAAATTATTGAAAATTCACATTTTATTGCATTTTTTGTTATAATATACAGACAGGACATAACGTATACATATCATAATGATATATTATGAATCTGCCGAGTCTCCAGAAAGAACGCTATATAATATGTCTGGGTTGTATAATAAAATGTGACTTCAAATCGCATTTAAACATGATGAGCGAAAGTGGTAAAAATGAGCTCAGCACAGAGGCGTGAAAAGGCTCAGCAGCGAAAGGGTTAAAAGAATTAAATGGTTGAATAAAAAAAAATAAAAACGGTATTTTTTTTACAATGAAACCTATGGGATTCGCCTGTTTAAACCTGTCAAACTGAAGCACTGAAAATCTGGGCATTTTGTTACAGTATGGCATTCTCTGAATAGATTAACCATTACTTCTCTATGGGACAATTTCACTGCTGCCGAAGGTCGCCGAATTGTGGTGATTGCAGGCGAACTGCACCGGCTTTCTGAATGGCCGGACTGTCACAAACTTGCACCATATCGTGAAATTCATCATTCGTTGCAATTCGGTGGCACATTCGGCTCTTATTGAATAAACCCTTAAATTGTCAATTCGTCAAATACAGGTGAACTGATAGCAATCTACGGTGAAATTCATCACAATTCAGCGGTGTTCGGTGGCACCAAACTTGCCCCACGGAAGACTATCATATCTTCTATTCACAGAATGCAGAACTGCAACGAAATTCCAAAGAAATGCTCTAATTTTCGGTGTTTCAGTTCGACAGGTTTAAACAGGCAATCCCCTAGGACGGGCGTCGGAGTGGAAGGAACGTCTACTCTCACGGACATTCCTTTCTGCTCTGCAAAACGCTCTTTTGACCCCGGCCATAACACCTTTACTACCTAGTACATTTTGTTGAAATTTTTTTTATAATAACATTTATTTCAAGCATGGTATACTAAGTTAACAAATATAGGGTGAAATAGAAATTTTGCTCAAATTAATGTTCTGAGATAAGAAATATCAAAATAATGTAAATCTGCCCATTTTTGAATTCTTCATGTATTTCATTTATCCTTCACAGAAATATTGCTTGATTGAAAGACTCTGAACTCTAAATGATGTCCCTTATACAATATCACAAAGGGTCTGCATTATCAGCACACAGGCAAAAATAGCCTTTGTGTCAAATACAGTAAATGTGGCAAAGATAGATAATAAAAATAGTTGGATATCCTTCTTATGAAGATTTGTGGTGATCATAATAAGATTATTAGCAATGCAGCTTGCAGAAAATACCAATAAAAGATGAAAATAATATCAGCATGGCAAAAAATGCCTATATATGGAAATTACAGTAACACATTGTATCTGTACTGTACAAGAATTTACAGCGTTTGAAGTCCCATTATAAGCCCCTGAATCTTATCCCTTTACAGTACTGAGTGATCCGGGAACTCCCCCTGTGCTGACTAGAGCAGCCTGAGAATAGTCAGTAATTGTAACTGTCTCCTTAAGAGATAGCATTATAGGAATTGGGAACTGTCCCCTTAAGGGAAATGTCTTCTGGGATTTGTAGTTTTATGACATGTGATCAGATCTATGTGTCTGATTGGTGCTGAGACGCTTTGCATGCTTGTAAGAAGAAAGCCTTGAACATCAGGAAGCCATCACTTCAGGAGAGCTACAGTGTGCTCTCTCTCTCTCTCTCTCTCTCTCTCATGCAGGGTTGGACTGGGGCAAAAAATCGGCCCTGGACTTTATCCTGACCGGCCCACTTTCATTATGCAAAAACGCACAAAAATAGTATATAAACCATAAGTATTACACAAAAAAACACAAACCTTTCCACTGTAACTATAAATGGCTTTAAAAAAAACTTAAGAGAAAAAGATACATTCCAACATTACAGACACCTTTAGAATGGCCCCATAAATAGAAATATAATGCCCCCAGCAAGTCTATATAAATAGAAATATAATGCCCCCGGCAGGTCTATATAAATAGAAATATAATGCCCCCAGCAGGTCTATATAAATAGAAATATATAAAAAGCGAGCATGAGACAGGAAGTGTGAGAGCTGAGCTCCTGGAGTGAAGGTGCTTAACCTGCAGACATAGCTTGCACAGACCCAAACCAGAGCTGATAGCCTGCTGATTGAGGACCCCTGGACCCCGAAATGCCGCAACAAAAACAAAAAAAACAAGCGATGGCCAGGTGGCACCGATTTTTACACCCCGCCGCACCATGGACACGAGGCAAGATGGCAGCCGGACTTCGGGGGCGGATGGCGGGGAGGAACCAGACAGCCTTGTTTCGTAAAATATCAGAGGTACAGGAGGTTTTGGTGGGGGAAATATTGAAAGGCTCGCAGGCAGTAAGGGCACAAATTCAGGCCCTGGGGGACCGTACGGACACACTGGAGGCCCGAGTGGAGGAGGTGGTTGCTCAGGCCAATGTGTCTGCGGACTGTGTGAATGGGCTACAGGACAGAGTGGAATGCCTGGAGGCGGCACTGGAGGACATCTCCAGACGCAATAATTTACACATCCGGGGGCTCTCGGAAGAGGTGGCACAGGCGTCCTTGGAGGCCACCGTGGTGGGCATTTTTCAGAGATTATTGCCGGATATGCCGGTGGAGAGTTTTCTGATGGATAGAGTGCACCGCGCGCTGAGATCTAGAGGCCCTCCAAACTCGCAACCCCGGGATGTTATTTTGAGATTACACTACTACAAAACTAAGGAAAAGATCCTCAGAGCCAATAGAGAGAAATGTTTACAGTACGAGGATGCTGAGCTTCAGATTTACCAAGATTTGGCTCCGGCGACGCTAATTAGGTGTCGCGATTGGAAGCCAGTGACTGAGCTACTTCATGAAAATGGTCTCAAATATGTCTGGGGCTTCCCCTTTCGCTTAATGGTAACAAAAGATTCCCGCTTATTTTCTTGTGCTACAGAGAGTGCTCTGCCTGCTTTCATGGAGCGACTGGGCCTTCAGATGCCTGAAGGAATGCGTTCGGCTGCACGACTCACCTTCAACAGCTCCCTGTGGAATGGCGGGAGGTTCACACCTGAATGCCGGGCCACATTTTTCATTTACGCGACTTGGTCAGGTCACTCTCAATGCCAAACGACTCTGGTCAGCCCAGCTGCTTTCCCCATTGTTATAGGAAATATGCCTCGTTGATTTAATGATTCACGTTCTGTTCGGTTATTCAATCCTCTCTTCCCCCAAGTATAGAGATGCCTAGAGGAAATTCTTATTGGGCTGTATGAATGGGGATGGGGGCTGCCCTGAGGCTGGGAAAAGCTAGCTTGTACAAGGGGAATGTTTAGGAAAAATGTTACGTGTTTTTAATCGGTTCGGGCTGATGGTGGTTGTGATATGGCTATAACTGTTCTGTGGGTTCATCATCCAGGTGGTTGGTTCCCTTTACTGGGCTCCACGTGCGGCTTTATGGTCGCCTGCAGATTCCCCCCGAGGCCTGGTTTTCAGGGTTTCCCCACCGGACCGGGGTATGGAATTGTTTGTTCCCTGGTGTTTCTGTGTGGTTTATGTTTTTCAGTTCTCCTTTCACTGCCTTCTTTTCTCCTTCTTCCTTCTTCTTTGTTCTCTGGTCCCCTTTTATCCTTGGAGGGAGGGTCTGTCATGGAGCCGCAGTTTCGCTTCTGATTATTTTTAATGGCTAAGCCCTTGAAGGTCTGGTCCTTGAACGTCAAGGGTCTCAATTCCCCAGGGAAGAGACGCCTTCTTTTTCGAGAGTTGCGCCGCCATAAGGTCGACATAACTTGTTTACAGGAAACCAGGATACCCAAATCCGCGACCTTTCGGCTCTGTGACAGGCGCTACTCCCAGGTCTTCTCCTCATGTGCTCTCAATAAGAAGTGTGGGGTCTCTATTCTTGTACGGGGTTCCTGCCCTTTCACCTTGAGCTCAGTGGAGTCAGGAGGGGAGGGCAGATATGTTCTGGTTAATGGGTGGTTAGCACACCATCAATATTCGATTGTTTCAGTGTATGCTCCTAATGTCCCGGATGTCTCCTTTTGGGAAGGTCTACAGATGTTTATTACCACTCATGCTACTGGCTCCTTGATAGTGGCCGGGGATTTTAATGCTGTGCTCTTCCCCACCTTGGATCGATCCAACGCCTCCCAGTCGGCAGTACCACAGGCTGCACTGTCACAGGATAAAATGTTTTATAGCTTTGTCAGAAATATGGGACTGGTGGATGTATGGCGGACCTCTTTCCCCACCACTAGGGATTATACCTTTTATTCGCACCCCCATGCATCATATACGTGGATTGACTACTTGCTAGTGGCGTCAGCCTCTCTTCTGGGGGTCGGGTCCCCCGCAATTGGCTCCATTACGTGGTCTGACCACGCAGAAGTCAGTATGACTCTGGCTGTGCCTGGGAAAAGGTGTCAGGGTCAATGGCGGATGGACCCGACCTTGCAGGACGCGCAGGAGATTTTGCTGGTGTTTGAACAGGAACTAGAATCATATTTTGATATTAATGCAACTGCCGATGTCTCCCTGCAAGTGGTGTGGGCCGCGCATAAAGCAGTAGTGCGAGGTGTGGTTATGGCTAGGGTCAGACTAGCGCAGTTTTAACGTGCGTTTAGCCGCACGAAATCACGGCCGTACTAGCAGCAAATGACGTCCAATGCCGGGGAACATACGAAGTACGGCCGCATGAAAGTTCGTCCGCGCAACGCAAGTTGCAAACGAATGCATTTTTTCGAGAACGTCAAACCGCTACTACTGACGTACAGAGTGCGCTGCGGCTGCATAGCGGCGTGTTTGCGTGATTGGGAGACGTCAGACGCTGCACACGTCCGGCCAACATAACGTGGACAGACCAAACACTTCCTGTCTTGTCTGGGGGTAGCTGCAAGTTGCGTTAGACAATGGCTGGGACTGAGATCGACGTGGAGAGGCTGATCAATGCAGTGGCAGAGCATCCCGAGCTGTGGGACACGGCCTGCGACAGCTACAAAGACCGGCAGAAGAAGGCCAGTGCATGGGTCACAGTGTCCAGGGTGGTGTACCCAGAGTACGAGACGTGGTCTGATAAAGAGCAGAAGCTTCAGAGTGAGTAAATGATCATTTTATTGCATAGAATTCAATTGCATTGAACTTGAATGTAATATCAAACAAAATGGCATAACGAATTATCGTTGTCACTAAGGATGTGCGTTTCGGCTTTCAGAATTTCGGAATTTAAACGACATTTTCCCGATTCGTGTTTTCTGATGCGGGCGATTCTCAGATAATTTTTCGATCCGAAAATGTCAGATCCGAAATGTTTCCGAGCCGAAACTAAATATTGTACGAATATTCGATTGGACTTGAATTGTGTCAAATCGAAATTTATTGCTTTGAAACGAGAACAGACGTTGCAAAAAACGAAAAATGTCCGAAATCACGAAAAGTAGATCCAAAAAACGAGCAAAGTGACACAAAAAAACGAAAAATGGTCCATATTCCGATGACATATCCCCGAAAAACGAGTCGAACCGAATCGAATCAAAACAGGGATCGTTCGAAACGAGCCGAATCGAAAACTTTAAACATCCGAAAAATCGAACAGAAAAAATAATCGATGCACAAGCCTAGGTGTCACATGTCAAATGATGTCCATCTGCCATGGCACCTGCCCTGCATTGCTAGTGAAATAATTAGACAGAGCATCGCGAAACCTGTTGGTGTGTCTATTCACAGGTATTATGTCATCGTTAGCATACTCATCCAGACCCGTTACTGTGAGGGTATCCTCGAAATTAACCCCATCCCTTGCACGAACATAGTTATGTAGGATGCAACAGCATTTCACTATATCCACACAGAAATCCACATTTACATCAAGTGGCCGATGAAAAATCCTCCACTTGTTGCTCAGTATGCCAAAGCTACACTCGACATACCGTCTCGCCCGCGACAGCCTGTAATTAAACACCCGCTTCTTCACAGTCAGGTGTGTCCCCGAGTATGGCCGCAGGAGATGTGTGGATAGGCCGAATGCCTCGTCACCCACGAAGGCATAGGGGACTGACACGTCGCTGCCAGGCAAAGGTGCGGGTCTGGGGATGTTCAGGTTCCCACCCTCAATCTCATTCCACAGTGTTGAGTTCCGAAACAGTGTTGAGTCCGAGTCCTTGCCGTATGATCCGACATCCACATACACAAAATTATAGTTGGCATCTGCCACCGCCAGTAGGCCAATTGAAAAATAATGTTTATAATTTTGATACAGTGAGCCACTGTGCAGTGGCTTCACAATGCGGACATGTTTGCCGTCCACCGCTCCCAGGCAGTTGGGATAGTTCGCTCTCTCCCAGAATCCTGCTGCAATTGCCAGCCATGTCTCGCCTGTGGGTGTTTGCAAACATTGGTCCTTCATGGTTTCCCATATTGTTTGGCAGACCTTGCGGACGATCTCACCAGCTGTCGATCTGCCAATGCGGAAGTTGTAATGCAGATCCTTCAAACTGCATCCACTAGCGAGATACCTAGAACATGAAAGAAGCTGTGTTATGATCACATCATATAAACCTAACCTTATGTCGCTCTCATCATGTTTTGCAGCACATGAAGCAATCAATAAATGGCGCACGGTGAGGGACAATCATACCCGGGTCCTGAAAAAGGAGGCTGAAGCTGCTCGCTCTGGAGCTGGTGCAAAGAAGAGGCGCAGCTATTTGTATGCTGACCAACTGTCCTTCCTGAGGAAGAGCCAGGAGCCGCGCAAGACCGTGAGCAGTATTGACCGGCCATCCACCACTAGCTCACAAGGGCAAGACCTGCAGCCCGCAGGATCTGGCAGCTGCCAGGTGGAAGTCGAGCAGGGTGGTGCGGAGTCCCAGGTGGAGGATGTGGAGTCCCAACAGGTGCCGGGTACAGCACCCACAGACAGCACCAGTACGGCTCCCAGGAGGAAGAAGCCACCATCAGCTGATGTCGAGCAGGCCATGGTCGCATTCATGGAGGCGCACCATACACATCCACGCTGCATGGTCGCTGATTCCGAGGACATGTCCTTTTTTAATTCATGTCTCTCCCTGCTCAACATGATGACCCCAGCGCAGAAGGTGGATTATCGCCGCCGAAGCCTGGACCTGATACATGAGATACTGTCCCATCCACAACAGGCACCTGTATATCACGGTGTCGTGCCACAATACCCCCATGGTTATTCCCACCACTGCCAGGCGTTGCCTACCCGCCCACCCATGTCCCCTGTTGCTGGGCCACCCCCGGAGCCAGAGTACCACCGCATCTATATGCACGGTCCTCATGACCCAGATGCTCCTCGGTATCATACCATGTGAGGTGTATCGTCTGTTCGTTTATGTTTGTCACAGTTTATTCATGTTGTTCTACTATTTTTATTTTATTACCTTCATTGGACATGCAATAATATATGTGTTTAATATGTTATTGTTATCTTCTGTCATATTATTTCGGGACTAAATATTTTATTTGTTTCACATCGTTGTCAGTGTCATTACTCTTTCGTTACGTGTTCTGGAAGGTGATGCATGCGTTTGTGTGTGTGGCCATATAACTACTGACCTACAATAGAGCCTCTGCACACCGAGCACATGTCTGATGACTGGCAGCGATGTCATGAATGCAGGTGTTTGATAGTACTTACCGCAAAGTGAGGACCAGCATCTCCTCCGGTGGTATGGCAGCCCTCATGTTGGTGTCCCTCTTGGTCAGCGGCTCACGCACCTTCATCAACAGTTCATCAAAGGTGTGGATGGACATCCGCAGGTAGTTGAAGAACTTCACGGGGTCCCTCTCTCGCAGTGGCCTGTACAGTGTCACAAAGTGGCCATGCGTGTGTCTGGCAGTGTTGATTGGATGGACCCATGTTCGCCGTTGTCTTTTCTTCTTCAGGTACAGGTATCCCAGTGCAGCAAAAAGAAACACTTGGACTGCATCCATCTTGGAAAAATGCCACCATTCCCAAAATGCCTTTTTATACCCTTTCCCTTTTATTTGATTCATTCTGCAATTGATTTGGTTGATCATATCTCTCTTCTTCCAGCTCCGTGAAACAAAACGTACGAAAATGCGCATCGTATGACCGCTTTTGCGCATTCCGTGAAAAAATACGTTCGTTCGTTCGTTCGACCGCACTTTTTCACGTTCGCGGGGAAAAATGCGTTCGTCTGACCCTAGCCTATAAGTCAGCTGGCATACCGGAAGAAACGTAAAGCGGAAAGATTTTTGCAGTTACAAACTGAGTTGAGAAAGAGGGAATTTCAACATAAATCTGCCCCCGGACCCGAATCCTTCACTGTGCTGCAGGAAGCGAGAAGGGCGCTGACCCAATTGTCACTGGATGAAGTTAGTAGAGCTCTGTTGTGGTCTTGGCGTTTTTATAATGAGAAATCAAATAAGATGGACACCCCATTGGCACGCCGGATAGTGGGTCTCCAACATAACCGGGGGGTGGGAGCTGTAAGGGATGCATCTGGGGTGGTTCATAGATCCCCGTCTAAGATAAGGGATGTTTTTACAGAGTTCTATGAAGAGATTTATAACCACTCCCCTAAGTTGTGTTTGGGTAACCCGGTGCATGTCACAAATGTGCAATCCTTCCTCTCTGGTTTGGGCTTGCCAGTCTTGTCCGAGGCTCAGAAGGACCTTTTACGGGCTCCCATAACCCAGGAAGAGGTGAAAAAGGCCATTGGTCTCATGCACCCAAATAAAGCACAGGCCCTGATGGACTTCCTGGGCGGTATTATAAATTCTTTCTGCCGTTGCTGCTCCTTCACCTCACTGCAATGTGTAACTTGACGAGAGAGGGGGCTCCTTTCTCGTGAGACTCTTTGACTGCCTCAGTGGTTACTATCCTTAAGCCGGGCAAGGACCACCTTGGACCGGAAGATTATAGACCCATTTCCCTCCTAAATTTTGATATAAAAGTCCTAGCTAAGGTGTTAGCGCTTCGCTTGAATGTTATTATCCCGGGATTGGTCCATGCCGATCAGGTGGGGTTTGTCCCAGGCCGGCAGGCTTACGACAACACTCGGCGAGCATGTGATTTGGTATGGCTGGCACAACATACGGGAGAACCTTCGGTTCTTTTATCGCTGGATGCTGAGAAGGTATTTGACCGAGTGGGCTGGCCTTTTTTATTTCAACTGTTGACTCATTTGGGATTTCCTGAGGAAATTAGGGCAGCGCTCGGGGCCATGTATGATCAACCTATGGCGCAGATCGCGATTCCAGGTGCGACCCCCTCTGCCTTTTGGTCTGGCGAATGGTACACGACAGGGATGTCCACTATCACCGCTGCTGTTTGCTTTGTCTCTGGTGCCTCTGTTAGCTACCATTCGCGTGGACCCCCAGATTACAGGCATTGTGTGTGGGGGGGGTGAGTATAAGGTTTCGGCATATGCAGATGATGTGCTCCTGTCCCTGACCAGTCCTGTGTCCTCAGTGGCTAGGCTGATGGAGGTGTTCTATCGGTTCTCAGGGGCGGCGGGCTATAAAGTGAATATGTCAAAGTCCTCGGCCCTCCTCTTGGGTACTACTTTCGGGGCTGAGACTGAGGCTATGAAACGACGTTTTGGCATTCATACCACTACGATCTCTATTCCTTACCTTGGTGTTCAGATCCCGGGGTCTCATTTGGACATTAATCTACTTAACTACGCTCCGTTGTTTCGACAAATAAAATGTGATCTTGAACGCTGGGGTAAATTGCATATATCATGGTTGGGGAGGGTGCATTGTGTGAAAATGAATGTGCTGCTTCACCTCCTGTACCTCTTTCAGGCCCTTCTGACGACGCTGTGCCAGTCGGATCTTGCAAGTTTACAAACGGCTATTGACACTTTTGTTTGGGATAATAAGAGGCATAGGGTGGCGATACAGACATTGTATAGGCCTCGGGCAACGGATGGGATGTGACTGCCTTCTCTTTTATCATACTACAGGGCGGCGAGGTTAGCTCAGATTGTAGCATGGCATTCCCCGGTTGGGGTCCGTAGATGGGTAAACTTGGAATCCACCATGATGTCCCCGAATCTCCCACAGTTTTGGCTGTGGATTCCCACCACACATCGCCTTAAATTGCGGACTGAGTGCCCAGCTATCGTTGCTGCCATCAAACTTTGGAACTCGGTTGCTCTTATATGTGACTTGATGTGCTTTCACCGCTTACGCCTATTCTGTGCAATGAGGAGTTCCCACCTGGTATGGTTCCACAACCTTTTGGGCAGTTGGAAGCGGCAGGGCTTCACCGCTTGATACACCTCTATCCAAAGGGCGCTCTGGTACAATACCCGGATTTACAACAACATTGCACCCTCCCGCCTTCCACATTTTTTCGGTTTCTACAAGTGAGAGACTTTGCCTCTGTGCCACATATTAAAGCTGCGGCAATACCAAGACCCTCATGGTTTGAACGCCTATGTCTTCAAGGTGGACACCCTAAAGGATTGATCTCCCAAATTTACTCATCTATTACGTCCACCCTTGATTGGAGGGAACTGACCTATATTAAAGCATGGCACGCAGACCTGGGAGAAACCCTGGAGGGGGACGAGTGGCTGGATATATTTGAAGCGGCCCGGAGGACGTCCATCTGTGCCGCCCATCAGGAACAGGCATTAAAGATGATCTTCCACTGGTGCACCACTCCGGAGAAGCTTGCCAAGATGAAGGTGACAACCACGGATGTATGTTGGAGGTTGTGTGGCCACAAAGGCACTTTTTTGCATATGTGGTGGGACTGCCCTCGCCTGGTGGGACTATGGAAGAAATTACATACTCTGGCGCAAGCTGTGCTGGAACGGGACATCCCCTTTACACCGGCAGTATTTCTTTTGACTAGTCCGGTGGAGGAGCTGACGTTGAGACAAAATAAATTTCTGTTTAAGCTGGCCTTGGCCGGACGCCGTGCCATTGCGGCTGAGTGGAGGGCCCCGGAGCCCCCCCCTTTGGCAGGGTGTTGTCAAACATTAGGGATGCAATGTTAATGGATGAGCTGACTGCTAAGGTGCGCCACACGGTAGAGGCGTTTTATAAAGTGTGGGACCTGTGGATAGCGTATGACGAGTAGACTGGAAGTTGGGGTTGAAGTGAATATGTACCGGGCGTTGGAGTTTGTCCCTGGAGGGGACATGGTTGTAGGATAGATTTCCTCTCTCCTTTCCTTTCCCTCTATACTGTCTTTCTTTTTAACTTTTTTTCTTCTCTCTCTTTCCTTTTCCCTTCTTTCTCTCTCCTCTACTCTTTGTCTTATGTGTGTTTTCCCCTGTTTGTCTTGTTGGCAGATCAGACACTGAGTTTTGTCGCTATTGCATAAAGTATAAGTAAACTGGCTTTTGTATGCTGGTCTTCTCTGATGTTAATATTCAACCATAATAAAATATGTTTTTTAAAAAAAAATAGAAATATAACGCCCCCAGCAGGTCTGTATAAATAGAAATATAATGCCCCCAGCAGGTCCGTATAAATAGAAATATAACACCCCAGCAGGTCCATATAAATAGAATATAATGCCCCCAGCAGGTCCATATAAATAGAAAAATAATGCCCCCAGCAAGTCCATATAAATAGAAAAATAATGCCCCCCAGCAGGTCCATATAAATAGAAATATAATGCCCCCAGCAGGTCTGTATAAATTAGAAATATAATGCCCCCAGCAGGTCTGTATAAATAGAAATATAATGCCCCCAGCAGGTCTGTATAAATATAATATAATGCCCCCAGCAGGTCCATTACCAAGTCTTAACTTTTGAGATTAACATTCATGATTAACTCTTGGAGCAGCCAATGGAAATTCAGAAAATTTCCAAATGGGACCTACAGCTAATCAGACTGATAAACTTCTGCAGTTCCAATTTCCACAGTTCATAAACCCTGGGAAAAGAGAGATACAGACAAGCCATCCCAAGGCTTCTTAGTCTGTGAGGTGGGCAGGCATGGGGTGAAAGAAGGAGGGGAGGGTCTGTCTGTTCCTGTGCTGCTTGCAGTGATATTTGTAAGGAGGATGGAGGGGGTTTAATTTAGTGCAGATGGTGGGCATCCCCTTGGTCTCTCTCCCAGCAGGGCACACACCTTGGCTTTCCTGCCTGGATTGCTAGAGAGCTCCTCTGCTTCTCCTCCTGCTCTGCTCTTTCTGAAGGAGTTGCAATGTTCTGTGCCTGGCTGAAGGGAGGGAGCAGGGGAGCCATGCCTGTCGCATGGAGCAGGACTGTCACAGCTCTGAGTGGGTGTCATGTGAAGATGCATGGACAGGAGGGGAATTGCATGTGACTGCTACAGAGATGGAGAGAGTGTATAGGGTGAAAGATATGCGTTCAGGGCTCCCATTCTCAGACCCCCCTCCTAACAGAACTCACTCATACACTATATTGCCAAAAGTATTCGCTCACCTGCCTTGACTCGCATATGAATTTAAGTGACATCCCATTCCTAATCCATAGGGTTCAATATGACATCGGTCCACCCTTTGCAGCTATAACAGCTTCAACTCTTCTGGGAAGGCTGTCCACAAGGTTTAGGAGTGTGTTTATGGGAATTTTTGACCATTCTTCCAGAAGCGTATTTGTGAGGTCACACACTGATGTTGGACAAGAAGGCCTGGCTCTCAGTCTCCGCTCTAATTCATCCCAAAGGTGTTCTATCGGGTTGAGGTCAGGACTCTGTGCAGGCCAGTCAAGTTCATCCACACCAGACTCTGTCATCCATGTCTTTATGGACCTTGCTTTGTGCACTGGTGCACAGTCATGTTGGAAGAGGAAGGGGCCAGCTCCAAACTGTCCCCACAAAGTTAGGAGCATGGAATTATCCAAAATGTCTTGATATGCTGAAGCATTCAGAGTTCCTTTCACTGGAACTAAGGGGCCAAACCCAGCTCCTGAAAAACAACCCCACACCATAATCCCCCCTCCACCAAACTTTACACTTGGCACAATGCAGTCAGACAAGTACCGTTCTCCTCGCAACCGCCAAACCCAGACTCGTCCATCAGATTGCCAGATGGAGAAGCGCGATTCGTCACTCCAGAGAATGTGTCTCCACTGTTCTAGAGTCCAGTGGCGGCGTGCTTTACACCACTGCAGCCGACGCTTTGCATTGCACTTGGTGATGTATGGCTTGGATGTAGCTGCTCGGCCATGGAAACCCATTCCATGAAGCTCTCTGCGCACTGTTCTTGAACTAATCTGAAGGCCACATGAAGTTTGGAGGTCTGTACCGATTGACTCTGCAGAAAGTTGGCTACCTCGTCGCACTATGCGCCTCAGCATCCGCTGACCCCGCTCCGTTAGTTTACGTGTTACCACTTCGTGGCTGAGTTGCTATCGTTCCCAAACACTTCCACGTTCTTATAATACAGCTGACAGTTGACTGTGGAATATTTAGGAGCGAGGAAATTTCACGACTGGATTTGTTGCACAGATGGCATCCTATCACAGTTCCACGCTGGAATTCACTGAGCTCCTGAGAACGACCCATTCTTTCACAAATGTTTGTAAAAACAGTCTGCATGCCTAGGTGCTTGATTTTATACACCTGTGGCCTTGTAAGTGATTGGAACACCTGATTCTGATTATTTGGATGGGTGAGCGAATACTTTTGGCAATATAGTGTACCTCTCCATCTCCCAAGGACTGCAGCCATGACGATGATCATCCTCTTGATCAGAGTTGTTGCACAAAGGAGGCAGAGCTCAGGCTGGCAGGAGGAAAGGCAGAGAGGCAGATACAGGCAGCTCCTCTCTCCCGATGGAGTCCCACCTGATCACACAGCTGCACACGTGTCTGGCCTCCTCTTCTGAGCGCTTGTCTCGCGAGACGAGCTGGAGGGGGCGGCGCCCAGTAGCATACAGTTCACAGCCGCGTGCAATGTGTGTGGGAGACACGCTGCTACGCTGGGGCCATGAAGCGCACTCAGAGAGTCCGAATCTGGAGCTGCTGTTGAAGGCAGCAGTGACCCGCTGAGCCATTGGCCCACCGGGAACCTCCATGGGGGAATAGTTTTGTTCCTGAGAGCTCCCAGTCATTCTGTCTGATTGAGTTTATGTTTAAGGTTTAAAGGGACACTCTAGGCAGAAAATGACCCACCTTTTTTTTTCAGTATACAAATGCTACAGCACTACCTAGTCGTTATACATTTTTTTTTTTTTTTTATGTTATAGTTACCTTAAAACTGAGGCATTTTCTCACCGCGGTTTTTTTCTATTCCTGCGCTTCCCTCCTCTTTCACTTCAAGCCGGAAGTTGGCACAAGGTCTACGTCCAAACAGCGCATGCACCACTTTATTGCTTATCAGCCAATGAGGTGATTCCTAGCAGAATCATGCTAATTAACTCAGCGCATGCGCGGAAGAGTGCGCGTTCACGAGCAGCGGGGTGAGCTGAAGTTCACCCCGCCTGCTCGTCGAAATATCCACTCCCACCACTGTCTACACATTCCCCTCGGTAACGCCCTACACACAACCCTCTCACCATCCTGTCACCCTGTCCACGACAACAAAAAAACAGCCAGGCACATTATATATATACATAGGTAAGTATATTCCAGGGGCGGACTGACCCGTCGGGCCCTCGGACACTTGCCCTTGGGCCCGCAGGTTGGTAGGGGCCCGTTATTGTCATGATGCACAGTGGGTTTAGTTTCCCTCAGCTCCGGTAACCAGACCACGGTCACCGGAGCTATGATCATCCTATAGCGAGCCCAGCGGTACACACTCCTCTCCCTCCTCCCAAACAGCCGTGATGTCGGTGCTTTGCAGCGTGCCTGCCAATATTGTAAACACTAGCACGGCACGCTGCATTGGCGCCGCCCCCTAACGTGATGCTGCAGGTCGTGCAGCATCAGAAGAAGAGGGAGGACAGAGAAACAAGCATATGGTGTAGCCTGCCTGCTTCCACGAAACATTATCTTCAATAGGGTATGGTGAACGACCGGGGGGGGGGGGGTTGGGATGACAGCGATATAAGGGGGGTATTGACAGCGATATAAAGGGGGGAGATGACAGCGATATGAAGGGGGGTATAACATGAGAAAAATATGCTGGGGAGGGGGAAAACAAAGTAAATTATATGCTGGGGAGAGGACAATAAAATAAAAATAAACATGGATTTTTAATTAACCCACTAAATAGATGTGTAAATGTGTGTAAATATACATTTATAAATAAAAAATATGCGGTGTAAAGTGTCTGCAGAAAACAGCATTCGCTTCCTCGCATGACCGCACACTGAAAGTGCAGTCTTTGCAAAATGGAATGGCAATAAGTGTAGGAGAGTGATATTGAGAGGTTGTTGTACATAATGCTATATGAAACAATATATTTTTGAAAGTACATTGTCATTAACAGAAACGTTACAATGGAGAGAAACAACGAGTCTATTGTTCCCGAAGAAGAACTTGAGAGACGGGTATTTTTTTTATTTTTTAATGGAATATTTAACCACTTGAATGCTAAGGACGCGCTCAGCGCGTCCTCAGCATTCCCGCTGGTGTGCTGAGGATGCGCTGAGCGCGTCCTCACTTTGGGGTCAGCGTTCGGCCGGGTTCCGGCCGATCGCTGGCCCCTCCGGTGCGGGCTGACATCCTGGATGTCAGCCCGGCATCCGGACCAGCAGCCGCCATTATTAGGTGTCATCGCGGGGGCGCGATGACACCTAATTCAGGCGCCCCCCCCGCATGTGCGGAGGAGGCGCCTGAAAGGGAGGGGGGGGAGGTCCTTCGGACCTCTCTCCCTCCCGATCGGTGGCTCTGCAGGGCTTAACCCAGGCATCATTTGGAAGGGCACAGCCTGCCCTTCCAAATGATGCCTGGCATTAACCCCTGGGGAGCTGGATCGCGAATCGGCGCTGAAAAGCGCCGGTTCGCGATCCTTTCCCGGAGCTGGCCGACATCTTGGATGTCGGCCAAGCTTCCGGGAACTCCCCCAGAGGACTGGCGTCATCGTGCGTAGCACGATGACGCCAGTCCTACAGTTAACCCCTAACTGCCACCAAGTGTGGAGATAGGGAGTTCCAATGAACTCCCGATCCGTGGCAGTTAGGGGTTAAATTTTGATATGGTTGGATCGGCCAGAGCATGGCCGTTCCAACGATACCAAACATGAAAGTTAAAAATTTTGTAAAAAAAAAAAAAAAAAAAAAAAAAAAAATTTTTTTTTTTGGTTTGTTAGTGTAGCAATATTGTTCCCATTTCAATTATAATGTGAACAATGATGCTGCACTAACGATTTTTGTATGCGGTGCGTTTGTTAAAAATAGTGTCATTTTCCCCCCAAAAAAATGTAATGAGACCCCATCTCTAATTTTTTTAACAAGCGCACCCCATACAAAATATAACCGCAATTGCTCGCATGTTAAAATGTGGAAAAAAACACTTTAGACATTGTAAATTATTGAAAATACATATTTTATTGCATTTTTTGTTATAATATACAGACATGACATAACGTATACATATAATAATGACATATTATGAATCTACCGAGTCTGACGGAAAGAACGATATATAATATGTCGGTGTCATATACTAAAATAAGCCTTAAAAACACGTTTAAACATGATGCGCAAAACAGGTAAAAAATGACCTCAGCACAGGGGCGGGAAAAGCCTCAGCAGCGAAAGGGTTAAAAGTTGAACTATTCACATTGAAATTTTACTTTTTTTCTTGATAGCGTTTGGCGCTGATAGAGTCAATGGTTAATCAACCAACAGTTTATCTGGATCCTAATCGCACTGATCCAAGATATAATGATGTCCTTGATGTGCCACAATCAAGTGTTGAAGAAAGACTGTCTAACACAGATTGGTGTTTGTGTGGAAAATGCCATCAAATGCCAACAATGGAAGAAAGCATATGCTGCCAAGAAATTGAAAAAATAAAAGAACAATTTCTCGAAAACTCACAGTGTATTTGTGAAGACGTTTACGTCAATCAACGCTTAGTTGACCGTGAAAATGTGATCGACTTGTATCGTTATGGCATGAGCTTTCAGCAGAAACGATTACGTTCAGTCTCACAGATGGAGGAAAGGTGAGTATTTATTACGTACAGCTTTTTTATTAGGGCATTACAAAATAATGTAAAATGGTGTATTACAGAGCAACACATTCAATGTAATGCACCTGGCCAGTATATATATCAACGTACAGCTGCGTAAGTCGTTTTGTTTTTAAAAAAAATATTTACATTAGTCTTTGAATATTTTTGGACCTTACTAGAAATCATCTTCCTTTTTTATTTTCTTATAACCCAAAAATAATATATTTTGTTCATTTTAGTGATTTCCGGAAAACCACATACAGGGTAAACCATGTGGGTTTATGGATATCTAGGACCCAGAAGAAGGCGGCCCATTCCGTCATGTGTTGTGCAACATATACGTGAAGCTTTTCCTTCACCTGACAACATTTATCTTGGATTTATTGATGCCAATGCTGATGGCAATGCTGTTGACTTTTTTTAGTTGTTTGTTATAAAAATGGAAAAAGTTTTGGAATAAATCGTGTGATAATCAGAATTATATATACTTTATTATAAATGCTATTGTTTTAAAATATTTAAAAATACTATGTTAAATTTTTTTTAAAATAATATATTAAAATATTGAAAAAAATAAAAAAAATTTAGCTCTTTTTCCGTTATAAATTTTTTGAACACATTGCTATGTATTCACTAACCACCGTTTGATGCAAACAAAGGTGCTTACAATTTCCATAAAAAACATAGATTAAAACAGTACAGTGCATTCACTATGCACTGTACTGTTTACGAGTGGTTGTTGCAACAGGCCGCCACTCGTAGGGCTGTATTACACATAAAAAAACCGACAACCAGCAGAGCAAGGGGAAGTGTCATAACGCGCATGACAATTAGAACACTCAATCTACATATACTGTTTTGAGTGCTCTGTCCATTTTAGCTATAAATAAATAAATACATTGTAATCAATTAAAAAAATACAATTATAATACGCAATTTTAAAAACACTTTATTTTTAAAAATTAAATAAAAAGTAACAAATATAATATAAATAACTTATATCACACATTGATATTTTTAAAAAAATTTCAATTTCTAGATAAATAAAACTTTAGATAAAACCGATCAAAAAAATTGAACAATGTAACAATTTTTTTTAATAATTTATTGCCCAAAGCGTGACATATGCTTCTCAACTAAGGTACTTGTTGTTGGTCTCGGAGTGGAGGCAATGTTTGGAGGCATTTTTGTTTTTATTGGCGTCCACTGCAAGTCAATTTCTCTCGAGGCATATTTCAGTACATCAGACATCATTGTAAATAAGTGTATAGTCATCGTGGGTTCATAAATTTTTTTAACGTGCCACTGCTTAGTTCTTTTTGAAAAAAAAGGTCGGAAACGTAGAGAGCCAACTTCACTCGTCCCCCTTTGAGCTCTCAATACAGTGGCTTGTTGACGTCCAACATTGAAATTATGCGCCAATGCTGCCAACTTGGTTCTAAATCATTCCATTTAGAGTGAAGTGCACTCGCTTTGGACGGTACTTCAGAACCATGCTGTGGTAGACTTCCAAATCGCCTGTGTGACAGAAGTATGACAAGTGTTGTAAGTCTTTGTCCATTCGTTGATCTGTCACAAATGAAACGACTTTATTATTGTCACGGTTGGGGTACTGTTGGAGACTGGACCTCGGGATGCGGAGATTGGAGGTGTAGGGTAGGAGGTATGAGGATCGCTTAGTTGGTTGAATATGCCAATGGTCAGGATTCCAGAGAGCAGGATGATCGAGTATGGAAGCCAAGGTCGGGGAGCCAGAAGGTAGAGGAGTCAGGTACGAAAGCCAATGTCGGGGTGCCAGAAGGTAGAGGAGTCAGGTACGAAAGCCAATGTCGGGGTGCCAGAAGGTAGAGGAGTCAGGTACGAAAGCCAATGGTCAGAAACTAGTAATTCTGTAAGAAGGGAACCAAAGCACTCAGCTAGAAGACACTCAACTATCCAGCAAAGGGTATGTGTGCAGACTGAACCTTTATAGGGATTGCCAGGGTTCTGGGATTGCTCTCTGTAACAGGTGTATCACTTGTGTCTGGGAAGGGTTCAGTGGTGGAAACTATAAGACCCAGTCCTGGGCGCGCGCGCGCGCCTATCCCTAAGCCCCGCCCCCGACAGGCTGCGGAAGACGCCAGAGCATGGCGGGACCGCCGGGCCCACGCAGCGGACCAAGCCCCCGGCCACTCGCCTCCATCGGGGAACGCCGAGGGAGACTACCGGCCCCAAGAGGGTCTCCGAGGGGGACTTGGTCCGACGCCAGGACCGCCGGAACGCGCCACGCAACCGCAGCTGCCCGCACTGTGCCTCGGTGAGTGTGACGCCGTGACAGAACCCCCCCCCCAAGGCGCAAACTCCGGGGGCGCCGAGGACCCGGCTTGGCAGGGAAGGAAATATGAAACGATCGAACAAGGCGAGGGGCGTGAACGTCCGAGGAGGAGACCCAGGAGTCCTCATCAGGACCATAGCCCCTCCAATGGACGAGGTATTCGAGCACCCCACGACGCCGACGAGAATCGAGGATGGCCCCAACCACGTACTCTTTGGCACCATCAACAAGGACAGGAGGAGGGGGTGCGCGGGACCTGCCCGGGAAGGGGTTGGCATGGCACGGTTTGAGGAGGGAACTATGGACCACAGGATGAAACGAGTAGCGTGGCGGGAGACGAAGGCGAACAGCAACTGCATTGACATGTTCTACAACTATGAACGGGCCGATGTATCGTGGACCTAACTTACGTGAGGGACAGGAGAGCTGGAGAAAGCGAGTGGACAGCCAGACTTTTTGGCCCGGGAGATATGTAGGGGAGGTAGCACGGGATTGATCGGCATGTCGTTTGTATCTGGCTTGGGAATAATGAAGGGCATCTTTGGCCTTGGCCAGACCATCTGCTAGGAGACGGAGGCGCGTGGTGGCATCGGGAACAGAGGTGTAAGAGGGTAGTCCCGGAAACATGGCTGGGTGGTAACCATAGGTGAGAAAAAATGGAGAAAAAGTGGTGGATTCGTGTGTATGTGAGTTGTAAGAAAACTCTGCCATCGGCAGTAGTTCCAACCAGTTATTTTGCTGATAAGAGGAATAACAGCGCAAATAGGACTCAAGTGTTTGATTGGTTCGTTCTGTTTGCCCGTTAGACTGGGGATGGTATGAGGTGGATAGATCAACTGATATTTGAAGCGAGGAGCAAAAAGCCTTCCAGAAATGTGACGTGAATTGGGTACCTCTGTCGGTGACTATGGAGGTTGGTATACCGTGGAGACGGAACACTTGGGCTATGAACAATGATGCGGTTTCCTTGGCCGTAGGTATTTTCATGGAAGGAATAAAATGGGCTAGCTTGGTTAAACGATCCACTATGACCATGATACAGGTATGTCCTGCAGAGGGGGGAGATCCACAATAAAATCCATGGTGACATGTGACCAAGGTGTCTCGGGCACAGGGAGTGGTTGCAATAACCCTAAGGGTTTTTGTGGAAGGGTTTTGGCCCTGGCACAAACGTCACACGATTTGACATAGTCCCGAACATCACGAGATAGGGAGGACCACCAGAAGTGACGGGATATTAATTTTTGTGTTTTTGTTCTTCCTGCGTGACCGGCCAGGGGGGAATCATGACATTGTTGTAAGATGTGGAGTTGTTTCTCTTTGGGTACTAGAATACGATCTTTAGGTGGTACGGTCGACGTAGGAGATGGAACATTGGTTTGTGCTATCTCGTTTAGTAAACGTGAGGTAACTGAGAGAAACTGATGTGGTTGAAGAATGGTTTCTTCTGTCTTAACTCTTCCAGAATGATACTCATGTAGTCGGGATAAGGCGTCAGCTTTACCGTTGCGTGATCCAGGACGAAATGTGAGATGAAACTGAAAGCGAGAGAAGAAGAGGGCCCACCTGGCCTGTCTGGGACGTAGCCGTTTTGCTGACTTCAAGTACTCGAGATTCTTGTGATCCGTATATATTGTTATGGGGTGCAGACACCCTTCCAAGATGTGTCTCCATTCCTCTAAGGCTTGTTTAATGGCCAGTAATTCTTTATCCCCGATATCATAGTTACACTCCGCGGGGCTCATTTTCTTGGAAAAAAAGGCTATCGGGTGCAAATTATTGGTGGTTGGGCAACGCTGGGAGAGGACGGCACCAGTAGCATTATTGGAGGCGTCCACCTCCAGGTAATAGGCCAAAGACGGATTAGGGTGAAAGAGGATAGGTGCTGAACAGAACCGTTCTCGGAGATCGTTTAAGGCTTGGGTAGCGTTCGTGGACCATTGGAAGGGAACAGTAGACTTGGTAAGAGCTGTTAAAGGTTGGGCAAGTCGACTGAAGTTGCGAATAAATTTGCGATAGAAATTGGCAAAACCCAGGAAACGTTGTACCTGTTTTCTGTTGAGTGGTATAGGCCACTGTTTGATGGCTTGTATCTTTTTGTCATCCATGGCAATGGTACCGGGTCGAATGACGAACCCCAGGAACTCCACGGTATGGACCTCAAATAGGCATTTGTCGAGTTTAGCAATAGGTGATGTTGTCGGAGGCGCTGTAGTACCTGTTGCATGTGTTTTCGGTGTTCTTCTAGGGTAGAGGAATACACAAGGATGTCATCCAAATATATAACAACACATTGATCCAGCATATCGCGAAAAAACGACATTGATAAAACATTGAAATGTGGCAGGGGCATTGCACAGCCCATAGGGCATTACGGTGTATTCAAAGTGCCCGTATCTGGAGCGGAAGGCTGTTTTCCATTCGTCCCCTTCCTTTACTCGTATCAGATTGTAAGCTCCCTTCAGGTCCAGTTTGGAGAAGATGGTAGCTGTTTTCAAACGATCCATCAATTCTGAAATTAACGGTAAAGATAACGATTTTTAATGGTTATGTTATTTAGGGCACGATAATCGACGCAGGGGCGCAACCCCCCATCCTTTTTTGCCACAAAAATAAATACCGGCCCCAGCAGGTGAGGTGGAGGGACGTATAAACCCCTTTGCTAGATTTTCATCTATGTATTCCTTAAGGATGACCAGTTCGGGTTCTGACAACGGGTATAGTCGTCCGTAGGGGATTGGAGCCCCCGGTAAAAGGTCAATTGGACAGTCATAAGGCCGATGTGGGGTAGAGCATCCACTCCTCGTTCGTCAAATACATCTTTGAACGACTGATAGACCTGTGGGAGTGTAACATTAGAGGGAGTCTTATGAAGATCCAGGATGGAGCATAACGTGGTTGTGATCTCACGCAGGCATACCTTACGACAATGGAGAGAGGGAAACAAAAGCTGACCCGAGGACCACCGTATGATTGGGTCGTGGCGGCGGAGCCAGGGAAGGCCCAATATGATCGGGAACACAGGTGACGTAATAACGTCATAGGATAATAGTTCCCTATGGGAAGGTCCTAACGTTGAGGAGAGAGGGATGGTCTCTTTAGTGACAGGACCTGCGCCAAGGGAAGAACCGTCGACAACTTGTATATGTACGGGTACATCTTTATTTAATACTGGAATGGAAAATTTAGAAACCAAGGCAGTATCAATGAAGCAATTGCTGGCTCCGCTGTCAATCATGGCCTCCACCGTGATAGATTTTTCTTCCCACTGTAAGACAAGTTGTACCAATAAGTGAGGGGATTGGACACTAGACATGGAGGTCGACAGAATAGTGGATGGACAACATGTAGTCATACCCCCTGGGTCGGTGTGTCAGGACAGTCCCGGACAAGGTGGGTGTTTTTTCCACAGTAGAGGCACAGGCCATTATCACGTCTATGTTGATTCTCCTGAGGAGTTAGCCGTCGACGAACAACATTGAGTTGCATGGGTTCTTCAGTGGATGGTATGGTAGACGTAGTCGGGAGCGGAGATGGTGCCAACATACGCGGAGCTGGAGGTCGGGGGGGTGGAGAAAACAGGGTTCTCTCTCGTACGCGTTCACGAATGCGTCTGTCGATTTGGAGAACAAGACGAATTAGGGGCTCCAAGGCGGTGGGTGTTTCGCCACGAGCCAATTCGTCTTTGACGGACTCGGACAGGCCCCATCGGAATTGGCTAACCAACGCGGTTTCATTCCATCCGGTCTCAGAGGCCAATCGGCGGAATTCGATTGTGTAGTCCTCGATGGGTCTTCTGCCCTGTCTTAGTTGTCGGATTTGAGCCTGAGCAAAGTCGGATCTCTGAGGGTCCTCATATAATTGATTCATGGCCGACAAAAAGGAGTTCCATGATTGTAACACCGGGTCTGCGGTCCGCAGGAGGTTATGTGCCCAGACTTGGGCCTCATCCGAGAAGAGGGAGATAACCGTGCGGATCCGCACAAAATCCGATTGGTAGGTGCGGGGGTTAAGTGCGAACAGGATTTCACAGGACATGAGGAATCCTCTATAGGACTCGCGACGTCCAGAGAATCGTTCAGGCATCGGAATTCTGGGTTCTGGACTGATCATGTCCTCATTTTGGATGACGACGAGATGGGAAGTAGGTTTTGGACTTGTCCTTGCATTTGAGCTTGGGTTAACTGCAAGTCCTGCACTGAATGGGATAGTACTGTCACCTGACGAGTCAAGGAAGCGATGGCATCCAATACGTCCGCGGGGTCCATGATTATGGCTGGATAGTTCTGTCACGGTTGGGGTACTGTTGGAGACTGGACCTCGGGATGCGGAGATTGGAGGTGTAGGGTAGGAGGTATGAGGATCGCTTAGGTTGAATATGCCAATGGTCAGGATTCCAGAGAGCAGGATGATCGAGTATGGAAGCCAAGGTCGGGGAGCCAGAAGGTAGAGGAGTCAGGTACGAAAGCCAATGTCGGGGTGCCAGAAGGTAGAGGAGTCAGGTACGAAAGCCAATGTCGGGGTGCCAGAAGGTAGAGGAGTCAGGTACGAAAGCCAATGGTCAGAAACTAGTAATTCTGTAAGAAGGGAACCAAAGCACTCAGCTAGAAGACACTCAACTATCCAGCAAAGGGTATGTGTGCAGACTGAACCTTTATAGGGATTGCCAGGGTTCTGGGATTGCTCTCTGTAACAGGTGTATCACTTGTGTCTGGGAAGGGTTCAGTGGTGGAAACTATAAGACCCAGTCCTGGGCGCGCGCGCGCGCCTATCCCTAAGCCCCGCCCCCGACAGGCTGCGGAAGACGCCAGAGCATGGCGGGACCGCCGGGCCCACGCAGCGGACCAAGCCCCCCGGCCACTCGCCTCCATCGGGGAACGCCGAGGGAGACTACCGGCCCCAAGAGGGTCTCCGAGGGGGACTTGGTCCGACGCCAGGACCGCCGGAACGCGCCACGCAACCGCAGCTGCCCGCACTGTGCCTCGGTGAGTGTGACGCCGTGACAATTATAATTTGCACTTCTTTTTGTATCCACTTACGCATTCTGACTTCATTTTCTAATATCGGTGCATGGTCACAGTGTTTTTCCTCTCCATCTGATTCCCAGGAGTGCTCATTTACAATATGATACAGTAATGATCTCCAGCGTTCTCTCAGTAGTTCTGTATCCCCTTTGCAAATAGAGCAGCATGTCCACAAGTGATTTACTACGGAAGTTGTCCATGGGGCGAGCTCTCTAGAAGCGTTTGGCTTTGAATTTTTTTTCCATTTCTTTGTCATTGATTTTGCATAGTGCCAGATGTCGAATTGATGATTTATATGTCCATACTTTTCGCGCATTAATTTACGGATGCCAACGTGTCTGTCCGTAGCAATAATTATAATTTGAAATCCTTCGGATAATATTTTGCCCAGTGAACGCATAAACGCTTTTTTCTCCATGGCAACTGATGATGTGGCTTCACTCACTTGGATTACTGAAAAATCAACAATTTTTTTGGAGTCATATTCGATGAATGTGTAGGTACAATACTTTGCAGAGAAACCTGGGCTGTCACATTGAGCATCACCAGTGATACAAATTGCTTTGCCCTTTAAATTGTCGGTGATCTTGATTCGTTCGTTTTCATAATGATTATCAATAATTGGGAATAAAATTTTTTTTGATAGACGTAATGTACAGATCGCGAGATGAAAGGCACTCCAAGTAATTTAAAATATTCATTCATTTTCGCAAAATGCGATCCACTAAAAAGTATTGCAGAACTGGCCAATATAATACCAATGGATCTCCTTCCAATCATTGGTTGGCTTTTCCATACAAAGCATTTGTGATTTTCCTCACATATCGAATAAACCCTCACTAAACACCCGGTTGTTTCTTTCTCAAATGACATAATCGGAGCGTCACAATGAACTATGTTTGTGCATTTGTTGATTTTTTTCAAAAGTTCATCTAAATTTGATTCAAAAACAATAAACTTTTTCTCTAAAACATAATCTTCAATAGTTGGTTCAGATTGCAAGGACTTTTCACCGACATCTATGCTTTCTCCAGTGGTGTCCGGGACATAGAGAGGATCGAACTGTGATGTGTCCAGAGTTGTTGAGATGTCACTAATCGGCATGTTTGAAATCGGTGACAATTCCATTACATTTGAAACTGGTGAATAATTATCCTCCAGCGTTTGAATTTCAAAATCCACAGTAACTGTTGCAGGTAATGAATCTTCCTCAACACACATAGCAAGTTGTCCAGTATTTATAGTTTTCACGACAGGCATTTCTGTTCCAATTTCTTCCAATGAGTCAACCCAGCACCATGCATCACTAGTTGACAAAATATCACGTGTCGAGGTGAACGCGTCTTTAAAAATGTTATTTTCTGTCTGCGTTGAAACAGTCCTCTGCGCAAAGCCTTTTTTTGTCGAAACAGATTTGTTTAGCGTCAAAACCGATGTTTGCGAACCAGAAGACAAAATCTGTTTGGTATTTTATATTGTGAGCCCGTAGTGTAGTCATGATCTTCTATCAAAATCGCAGCGACGTCATGATGAAGTGTTGATCTGTCTGCCTCTTCTGAAAAAAAAATAGATGGCCCAGAAGCACTAATTCCTGAATAAGGATTTGTAATTTGAGGAATGTCCAAAACACAAATTGATGTTGTGTTTTTTTTAAAAATGGTTGGGATTGCATTTTTAGATAACAACTTCCTTTTTTCTAACAGGTTGAAGCAATCTTGAGTGAAATGATCCGAGCAAATTTTCAGTCTCTGGCCTTCTTTTGTTTGTGTTAAAAATTTTACTGTCTCATCAATATCCTCAAAGTGGTCATTGGTGGATTGTAGCCAGGTTTTTGCTCTTCGAACATCTTTTGGAAAGCTGTGCAAAGTGACACCCTTTTCTCTTGTTCTTCTCCCATCATAATTCTGGCATCCGACAACAATGCACATGGTTTAGTTCTGGTTTTCAAATACACCGAAAAATGTTATAGATTTAGTTGGAATATAATTTAACGTATACAAAAAAAAGGGAAGATCCATTGCAGGATAGATGCAAACTTCCACGGAGGAATAGATGCAACATTCCAATAAAGGATTGATGTAAGATGAACATGAATGATACATTCAAAGTTTCAAAAAACGATACATGAAAAGTTACAAAGAAGGATAGATGCAAACTTTGCAGTGCTCTCTGTTTCCAAAACCGACTTTGAATAGTGATGTGCAAGGCAAAATATGCACTGTGCACTAATCATAACTGGCGGGTGCTGCCACTGTCTCGCACCTGCCACTGTCTCGCACCTGCAAAATATTGAGGAGAGGTGGAGACGTCATCTATTCTATGCACTCTGCACACTCATTGTGAAACGAGTGAGGAAGAGCGGCGCACGTCACCTACGCCTAGTACTTTGAAAGCCTGGTGCGTCAATAAAGATATTTTTTCAAAGTAGTTGGGTGAGCGGATGGGGACAGCAGTTTAGTGGTTAATTATTAACCGTACGTTTTAATACATTCATGGTTTATAATACAGAGGATATAATTCAAAAAACACTGTAGTTGCACACAATGGTTTAATTCACCGTTGTGTGCAACAACGGTGTTGTTTGGCTAATTTGTGGTCATATTTTGCAGCTAATTTGCCAGGCATATTGGCATGCGAATTGCAAGGCGATATTGCCATCCTATTTCACAGCGCTGTCGCCACGTTTTTAAAATCGGATCACCATATGTACAGCATTAAATGACGCCAATCTGGATGGCGTATATACAGTGATCCGCTGTTAACAACGTGGCAATTTATCTGTCAAATACAAAGCAAATATCGACGTGCAATTTATGTGCCGACACGCCTAGGAAATTTACCACCAAATATGCTCATGACATAGCCAAATAACACCGAAGGTTATTCAATAACCACCGTTGTTTTCATGCAAACTTGCTTGACGTAATCTCATGCGAAATTGCCAGGAGTATTCTCACGAGAATGCACCAGTGCCATTTCTCATGATTTATCGTATGACAACTTCTCAGGAGTATAAGCAGGTTTATTCTCATGAGAAGGTGTCAGACGTAAACCCACAAGAAATGGCACAGGTGTATTCTCATGAGAATATTCCTGGCAATTTCGCATGAGATTACATCTGGCAAGTTTGCATGAAAACAACGGTGGTTAGTGAATTACCCCCCAAAAAAATCTGTAAAATTGCCTTTAGGCCATAGCAGGTACCGCGTGACTGTTTTGTAATTAGAGTGCAGGTAGCATTTTTCAACGCACCGTTTTGCTGCAAATGTTTACATAACTATTCAGTTAGAAGATGCAGGGATGTGTAAATTGTATCACAAGGCGGTTTCATGGTGAATATTTTAATTGTTGGAAAAAGTAGTCTGTCTAACAATTTAGTCCTTATGAATAGTAGATTAGTTTAAAGCACAAAAAAAACACATGAACTGTATTGTTTTTTTTTTCTTTGGTTTGTCTCCCCACCCCTTCCCAAACCATAAAAGATTTATCTGTGTATTAATCTTGTCAAATCAGTCCATTGTACCAATGTGTGCTTACCCTGCTGGTTGCCATCTATATAGAGACTGATGAATGACTCATGTATTGTGTTAGTTTAAAACATGTTCTTTTGGACACTGAGGCTTAGTGGAGTGGGGGGGGACTCAAATGCTTTGGCTTTAATAAAGAGTTCATTTTGCTGCTTGCACCTCAAAATAGATTGTGGAGATGCCACTTCTACACAGCGTAAATTTTGCTTGCAAAGAAGGGCCTAGGCAGGCTGCGAGAACGTTAAAAATGTGTGGATGTGTTATTATTGGAGAGTGGCACGTGTGTCACAAAAAAACATAAAAAATATTTTATTTAATATTACAAACGTAATAAGTAATTAATAAATAACAAAATTTAAACACGTTTATTACCAGAAATTTAATAGAATAAATAAAATTTTATACATATAAACATAGGAGTATTTAAACAAAAAAGTGTGAAATAAAAAAAAATTATACCACTAAATCAATAATAATTTTGAAAAAACCCCACAAAAAACAAATAACTCACCGAGAAGAAAGTGTAAATGAGACTTCTTTACTCTGCTGCTCTTCAAGTTCGGGCTTGGCGCTGTTCTCTCTCGTCTGTCGCGTTCTCTCTCGTCCTAGCAGAGAACTCGGCTTGTTTGCTCCACCTTCGCTCCACCTTCTTTGACCGCTCCACCTTCCTCGTCTAGTGTTACGCGCAAGAGGATGCGCGTAACACTAATCACAGCAGCTGACGGCTCGCTGCCGCCAGCTACTGCGGCGAGTTGGAGACGTCAGCGCGCTTTCAGTGCGATGACGTCTCCTACTCGGCAATAGTCGGCAGAAGCGGGAAATATGAATCCCGCTCTGCTGACTGACAGCTGGGAGGGCGGAGTAAAGTCCTCCGCGTCTCTCAGCTGTTTTAGCCGATCAGCTGAGCGGAGGGAGGGGGGAAAGACAAGGGCATACTCAGGGCATCATGACCACCTAAAAAAGCTTAGGTGGTCATGTTGCCTAGAGTATCCCTCTAACTTATTTATTTTGTTTATCCGTCTGTTGTTTCTTTAGTATCCCCAGGTTCCAGTTTATGTCTTGTGTTTTCATGTTATCAGTTCTAAGTGTTTCTCCTTTGTCTAAGTTTCATGTTCTAACTGATTTCATGGTATTGACCCTCTGGCCTGGCTGACGGATTTCCTGGTGGTGTATCCCTGCTTCGGTATAAGGTAACTGTTTTAGTTTTGACCCCTGGCTTACTTACTGACGACTCTTTTTGGATATCCTTGACTGTACCGTGTATGTTTATGTTTCTGTCTTGAGGTCTGCCCTCCTGTCTAGTATATTCACCTACCGTCCTAGGTCTCTTGTATTCAATCTGGTTTGTGTCCTAGTCGCAGGGCATCTAGTTGTTTTGTTGTGTCCCTGCTGACCACGGGTTTTGTGATTGAAGTCCTTCCCTGCAAGTTGTGGAGTATAACTCCTTCTGGTATTCTGTGTTCTCCCTAGGACTCTGCACGGCTACTAGGTAACCTTTTTCCATTAGAGCAGGTCCGGCCACTCTAAGGTCCGGGCTATCAGCATAGGGCTTCTTTCGGTATAGCCGTGCAGAGGTCCCCAGAGTCTCCTGTGGTTATTTCACGTATCTATGGTTATTGTGTCCTGCATCTCTGCATATAGGGGCTTTTACTCGTACCAGGGCCTTATTCGGCGCATGCCGGGTACCGCCATTGTGACTGAATGTGACACATGGGAGTGAAACTACCCTTTTTTCACACTGTATAAAAGGACAGAGTATTAATGATCCAGGTGAATCTTCTCAATTACTGTAAGTATGATTATGAATGCTTGGAAATAAATATCTATATATGCCTTTCATCGGAGTTGAAGCTGACTGTTTCTACAAAGCTTCAGTGGGAACAGAACACCCCCTCTATTCTGCCCTCTCCCTGGCTGTTGTAATGCAGCAGTAAAGTGTTTGAACTTTTTGATAGAGTGAGGTTTGGGGCAATGGCATAGTAAAAGGGGCAGAGGGGGCACTTGCCCAAGGGCATCTGTCTGGGGCGCGCCACAAGCAGAGGCGGACTGACAATCTAGAGGGAATCCCAGCGGTCAGACCTGAAGAAGTAGCAGGTTGGTTCTGATTTAAGGGTCAATTCCTAGAAAAAGAAGTACAGGAACTCACAAAAGTTTCCCACATGGGCGAATTCCAGCTTTGGTGGTAATAGGAAGCAGTTAACCATTAGTGGCTCTCTATTATCAGCTTTATTATCTGTGAGTCATGCATATAGACAGAGAAGGCAGTGACAATGCCGCCCTCTATGTCCACCAGTTCAGATTATTTCTCCCCCTGTCCATTTCATTTCAGCCGTTCAGATCATTTAATTTCTACCCAGTTCTTTTTATTCCTCCTCCACTTCATTTCATTTCAATCTCCTATTAATTTCTCCCCAGTCCATCTCACTTCAGCCCCCTCAGTTATTTTCTCCCCCAGTCCATCTCATTTCAGCCCCCCAGTTAATTTCTCCCCCTTTATTTCAGCCCCTCATTAATTCCCCCCCCACTTCATCACACACACAAACACACACCACTTCTGCTTGTTATATACTTACCACATGTGTGTCACGTCCCTGCATGGTCCTGGGTCTCAACAGCCAGCAGCGACTTGCTTGCTGCTCGCTGGCCGACCGCCGAGTGACGTAGCAGATGGTTGAGGTTGTCGGCGCAGCGTGATGATACAGCGTCCGCCAAGCTTAAATTCATACGCCTGAGCCCTGGTTCCTTGCCCTGACGTGTTTTCTTTCCTCTCAGTACGTACTTTGCTTATACAGTATATCCTTCGGATCACCTGTGCGATCTGGCTTTTCTGACGATTCTCATGGCTGTTAACCCTTTGGTACTTTGACTGACAACCCACTCTGGCATAATGACCCCTGGCACTTGGCTGATGACTCGCTCTGGCATAATGACCCCTGGCACATGGCTGATGAACCCATTTTTGCACAGCTAGCCAGGGTAGCATCCAGACAGGACCAACAGGACCATTGTATGGACCAGTTTGCCCAGGCACTACAGACTATTATAGCACAGACCTCTCGTTTGCAACCCTCGCCTTCTTTGTCTTTACCCGTTATGAGTGCTCCTGTGGTTTCCAAGACACATACTCCTCATGTGAATGAGACCGTGCCACTGAGATTTGATGGGACACCCAGTGCTTGTAGGGGTTTACTTACACAGGTTGATATTCACATTGAATTAAACCCTGATATGTGTCACTCTGATAAGTCCAAAATAGGGTTTGTAATACACCATCTGTCAGAGAAAGCACTGTTGTGGGCTACTCCCTTGTGGGAGAACAAAAACCCATTGTCTATGATTATGAGGGCGTTGTGCATGAATTTATTGCGCCATACCTTGATTTCAGCCAGGAGAGCCAAGGCAGCACGGAAAGCCTTATTCCGTATTAGACAAGATAACAGAAGGGTATCTGATTATGCCATTGAGTTTAAAATGGTGGCTTTTGATGTTCATTGGACTAACAAATCACTGGTCTTAGCTTTTACAGAGGTTATCTAACTCACTAATGCATGAGCTTCCACCCATGAAAATGCCAGAGGAACTGGAAGACCTTATAGAATTCTGTACAGCCTTAGATGATCAGATCAGAGCCCGAAGAGCTCCCAAGGAAAAACCCAAGAAAGTGTTACCCAGTGTTCCCCCAACATGTATGCCTCACAGAGTTGATTCCTTACACTCAGAACCCATGCAGATTGGTAACACGGATTGACAGAGGAAGAAAGGCAATACAGAATGCAGGATGGTTTGTGCCTTTATTGTGGGGGTAGAGGGCATTTCAGATTACAGTGTCCCAAACGACCCAGAAAGTCCATGTGCAGGAAAACCCTCGCACCTAGGGTCACTAAAGAGAAGTACCCTAGGTGCATATATCTCCAGAAAACAAACTAAAGAGTCGTGTATTGATCCCAATGTCATTGGTTTAGGATTCCACCAAGATTGACACAAAAGCATTTATTAATTCTGGTGCAGCTGGTACCTTCCTGGATCGGATCAGGGGTTTGCGTCCAGTCACTTGCTCCCTGTAGTAGAGCGAGAAACACCCCTATTAGTGGAAGTTATTGATGGTAGGCCATTGTCCAGACCCTGGGTGACCCACGATTCTGTACCAATCCTTATGTCTACAGGGGTGCTGCATAAGGAAACGCTTACGTTTCAGATTATTGACTCACCCTCTTGCCCTGTGGTTTTGGGTTTCCCATGGCTTGTGAGACACAACCAAGTCCTAGATTGGATCCAGGCTGATATTCGCTCTTGGAGTCCATACTGTTGTCTCAGTGTCTCATGACTGTAAGCACCATTAGCAGTCTGAATGTTCCCACTGCTCCTCCTCTGTCCACTGAAGTACCTGAATGGTATGCTGACCTCAAGGAGGTCTTTGATAAACAAAATATAAGATACTGCCACCCCACAGGCTCAGTGTTCCCTCTAACGTGCGCGCTTGCGCGCGCGCGCACGGAATGCAATGACAGCGCGCACAACGTGTATTTATGCGCGCACAAATTAGTGCAGGGGTGGCCAACCCGCGAGGCTCTATACCAGGGGTGGCCGACCCGCGTAGAAAGGGGGCGCCGGAACGTCCTGCTCAGGCTGTAAGTTACAGAGCGCTCTGTCCGGCGCCTGTAACTTACAGGCTGTAGGCGCTGCGCGACGGGGAAGTTCCGGGGGAGCTCTTCGTCGCGCAGCTGAACACGTACCTGCGTTCCGGCGCGATGATGACGTCACGCCGGAACGCACGTACAGGGGGCAGAGCATAAATACTCTGCGCGCGCCCGTTCTCCCGCGCTGTCAGCATCTCACCGCGGCTGTGCTTCTCTAACGCTGCAGGGAAATCTCTGGCTTAGCTGTCTAAAAAAGCAGGGAAATCTGGCTTAGCTGTCTAAAAAAGCAGGGAAAAATCTCAGTGGTTTAGCTGTCTAAAAAAGCAGGGGAAAATCTCAGTGGTTTAACTGTCTAAAAAAGCAGGGAAATCTCTGGTTTAGCTGTCTAAAAAAGCAGGGAAATCTGGTTTAGCTGTCTAAAAAAGCAGGGAAAATCCCAGTGGTTTAACTGTCTAAAAAAGCAGGGAAATCTCTGGTTTAGCTGTCTAAAAAAGCAGGGAAATCTGGTTTAGCTGTCTAAAAAAGCAGGGGAAAATCCCAGTGGTTTAACTGTCTAAAAAAGCAGGGGAAAATCTCAGTGGTTTAACTGTCTAAAAAAGCAGGGGAAAATCTCATTGGTTTAACTGTCTAAAAAAGCAGGGAAATCTCTGGTTTAGCTGTCTAAAAAAGCAGGGAAATCTGGTTTAGCTGTCTAAAAAAGCAGGGAAAAATCCCAGTGGTTTAACTGTCTAAAAAAGCAGGGAAAAATCCCAGTGGTTTAACTGTCTAAAAAAGCAGGGAAAAATCCCAGTGGTTTAACTGTCTAAAAAAGCAGGGAAATCTCTGGTTTAGCTGTCTAAAAAAGCAGGGAAATCTGGTTTAGCTGTCTAAAAAAGCAGGGAAAAATCCCAGTGGTTTAACTGTCTAAAAAAGCAGGGGAAAATCTCAGTGGTTTAGCTGTCTAAAAAAGCAGGGGAAAATCTCAGTGGTTTAACTGTCTAAAAAAGCAGGGAAATCTCTGGTTTAGCTGTCTAAAAAAGCAGGGAAATCTGGTTTAACTTCTAAAAAAGCAGGGAAATCTGGTTTAGCTGTCTAAAAAAGCAGGGAAAAATCCCAGTGGTTTAACTGTCTAAAAAAGCAGGGAAATCTCTGGTTTAGCTGTCTAAAAAGCAGGGAAATCTGGTTTAGCTGTCTAAAAAAGCAGGGAAAAATCCAGTGGTTTAACTGTCTAAAAAAGCAGGAGAAAATCTCAGTGGTTTAGCTGTCTAAAAAAGCAGGGGAAAATCTCAGTGGTTTAACTGTCTAAAAAAAGCAGGAAATCTCTGGTTTAGCTGTCTAAAAAAGCAGGGAAATCTCAGTGGTTTAGCTGTCTAAAAAAGCAGGGAAAAATCCCAGTGGTTTAACTGTCTAAAAAAGCAGGGGAAAATCTCAGTGGTTTAGCTGTCTAAAAAAGCAGGGAAATCTGGTTTAGCTGTCTAAAAAAGCAGGGAAATCTCAGTGGTTTAGCTGTCTAAAAAAGCAGGGAAAAATCCCAGTGGTTTAACTGTCTAAAAAAGCAGGGAAAAATCCCAGTGGTTTAACTGTCTAAAAAAGCAGGGAAATCTCTGGTTTAGCTGTCTAAAAAAGCAGGGAAATCTGGTTTAGCTGTCTAAAAAAGCAGGGAAAAATCCCAGTGGTGACAGACGTGAACAAATCTAGGTAAATATAGGTTATCAGACTCTTATAAATGATAGGACTGATATTTGTAGAAGTCTCATGTACCTTAATTGATGGAAGTTTTTCCTTTTCTTTTCTCGCATGAGTTAGAAAATATAAATATACATTCATTCAGATATAAGTTTTATCAAATCATCTGGTTGCTTCGTTTTAGCTTTGAACAGTTTTCACTTACACGTACGATCAATTGCGCTACTTTTAAAAAACCAACTATTGGTTACCATAGTCAATAAGCGCTCATGACGAAAATATTGTTGCTCATGAAAAATCTGGTGCGCTCACGGCCCCCAAAAATTAGAGGGAACATTGGCCATATGATTGCGCCTTTGATCTGCTTCCTGATATTAAGCCTCCTAAAAGTACAGTGTATCCCGTTATCCCAGAAGGAGAATCAAATAATGGAGGAGTACATAAAAGAAAATCTTGCCAGAGGATTTCATCTCCAGCTCGGGATGGAGTTCATCTCCAGCTCGGGACGATTTCTTCTTTGTATCAAAAAATTAGGGGGATTTACGTCCTTGCATTGATTATCGGGGCCTTAATCGGATCACAGTCAGAAATGTACAGTATATCCTATACCTCTAATCACAGAACTGTTTGATACATTGAGAGGCGCTAAGGTATACACCAAACTTGATTTAACCTCCCTGGCGGTCTAATTTTTTCAAAATTTTGTGTCTAAAAGCGTCTCAATTTTTTTTTAAAGGAAACTTGTTTTTGTACATAGTTAGCCTGTAATAATTAGGAATCACACACTGAAATCCGTGAAATCAAGAGTCCTTACTGGTAAAATCCTTTATAAATAAATTGATTAATTAATTTAAAAAAAATAGTAAATACACTGAGTCCGATAAAGTTTGAAACACGACATAATAATTTATTATCCCAAAAATAATTATCCAAAATAATGCAAATAAATTATGTACAATAAAATACAACAAAAACACTGAAATCTGTCTGAGAACAAGGGTGAGACGATGTATGATCTATTTCTTATCCTGTACTGCCACCTAGTGGCCGTTCATAAACTTTTCCATTTGTATTCAGTGAGTATTATGAATGAAATTTGCTGCGGTCCAGCCCCCCTGCATCATGTGACTCGCAGGGAGCCATCCAGGAAGCAGCTCGTCGCGATCACACTGCAGGGACAGCGAGGGAGCCAGGAGGAGGTGAGTATGCATCCAGCCCGAGTGTGGCTCGGGGTTACCGTTCGTGGTCGTGAAATTTAACCCCGGGTCACACTCGGGAATACCGCCAGGGAGGTTAAGAGGAGCATACACTTCAGTCTGTGTTAAGAAAGGCCATGAATGGAAGACAGACTTTAATACCTGGAAAGGGACTATGAGTATCTGGTGATGCCCTTTGGGCTTTGTAATGCCCCGGCTGTCTTCCAGGACTTCATAGATGACATCCTCAGAGATTTCACACAGTCATTTGTTATTTATTGTGTATCTTGATGAAATATTGATTTACTCCTCAGACCTTGACACACACCATAAGCACATTCGTACAGTGTTTACATGGCTGTTAGAGAATGGTCTCTACTGCAACTTGGAGAAATGTCTGTTTGATATAACCACTGTAGACTTTCTTGGTTATGCCATCACTCCTGAGGGCTTTCAGATGGATCCATCTAAATTGTCTGCAATCCTTGAATGGCCTCTACCTCAAGGGTTATAGGCTATCCAGAGGTTTATGGGTTTCACATACTACTACAGAAGGTTCATTAAGAATTTCTACTCTCTGGTTGCACCCATAACAGCATGACAAAGAAGGGTGCCCACAACAAGTGGACCCGCTTGGCCTTGCAGGTTTTTGAAACTCTCAAGCAGGCCTTCACCACTGCACCTGTACTGAGACACCCTGATCCTAGACTGCCTTTTCAGTTGGAGGTTGACACTTCTGAAATTGGCATAGGGGCAACTCTGTCCCAAAGGGAGTCACCTGGCCTACAATTGTGTTTTCTTTTCGTGTAAGCTGTCTCCTTCAGAAATGAATTACGGCATAAGGAATCGTGAATTATTAGAAGTGGTTTCGGCAATCTCTGAATAGAGGCATCTCTTGGAGAGTTCCAGTGATCCACTCATGATCATGACTGATTATATGAACTTGACGTATATAGGAGACGCTAAAGGATTGAAAGCTAGACAGCCAAGATGGTCACTGTTACTCTCTAGCTTCAATTACATCCTCACGTATAGACCTGGTTCTCGCAACAAAAGGCTGATGCTTTGTCCCGGCAATACGAAACATACGAACACCATGTTCAAGACCAGAATCCCATTGTCCAGGAGCGTATTATCACATCTGCCACTGTCTTTATCTCTTCTCCCCTGTTGGAGCAACTCCAAGCAGCTCAGGGTACTGTTCCTAGGGAGAGACCACCAGGTAAACTGTTCATACCTGAAAGTGAAAGAGAACAGTTAATAATGTTGCTGTCACGAACCTACCACACTGCCTCCATTATCAACACTATTCAGAAATATCTCCTTACCTTAAACTGGCCACCAGAATGTCTCGTATGTGTGTGTAGCGCTGTGTTTAAATCCTTCTCGTGGCAGTAGCTATTTTTGGCCACCGGAGGGAGACAAGTGTGATGAGAGACACTGAACTTTGCATTGAGACTACATTTCCCGGCATGCTTTGCGGGCGGACACAGGAAGTGGGTGGGACAGACAGCGTTACATCCTGAGCCTCGTGGAGATAGCTGGCAGAGCGCGCCAGGGAGTGAGTGAGACAAGAGGCAGTGCTGCAGAACGCAAGAGTGACTAGGCCGGAGCGCAGGTGCGGCCTATCAGAGTCCCAGATCGGGTTGTTCAGCCTTACAAGAGGGAGACCCAGCGATCCACCATCTTACCCAAGCTGCTATTGAGGAAGCCGGAGGACCCCGAGTTAGGCGTACCGCAGGTCGATCGGATTGGGAGAGCAGGCGGTAAGCTGGACAAGTCACGGCCGGAGCAGAGAGAGCCAGACAACGGATCCAGTAGCCGGCACCCCAGTCAAATTCAAACGGAGAGATGTCCTGGGTCAGCGGAGCCTTAAGAATCTGGCGGATGGGTGAGAGGCCTCCAAGGCCGTTTGTGATTAACGAAAGCACGCTGCTGTTGTTTCTAAAACCCACAGGGCCCCAACTTGACTAGTCGAAGACACCTTTTAAGCAATTCACTGGCCAGTTGAATAGTACCCGGGTACCACAATACACACACACATTTACATTCCGGGACTTAACCTGTGCGGGACTCACTTCCTAATCTCCGAAAGGGATTAAAGATTTGTTTCTTATTTCTTTTTCCGATACGCGTTTCTCGAATTACGAAGCATTGTATTTTTCTGTTTCCGCTGCGCGTCTCTCGAATTTCGAAGCATTATATTTTCTGTTCCGATGCGCGTTTTCCCGAAATACGAAGCCTCGTATTTCTTTCTCCGCTGCGCGTTTCCCGAAATACGAAATACTGTAAATATATCTACAAACACCGTGTTATCTATTATATGCCATTCATTCTAGTAAACTATATAATTTATAAAATCCACAACGGTGCCGGAGTATATTTATTCCCTAGTGCGGGGAGACTGACCCGTGGTTCAATTTCAGCGGCTCCTCCGGGAGTGAGCGCTACATGTGTAAAGATCAGCATCTCGATGATGTCATCAGAGGAGTGCCGGGGTTACAGAAATATACTCAGAGAGCACCTCAGATCAATCCCACACCAATCAGAGGCCCATAAAAGAGAGGCTTGCTGGGTAAATCATTGCTCAATTATTGTCCTCCCTACCTTGATTCTATCCTAGCCTCTTGATCCTGATGCCCAAGTTGCTGAACCTGTGCCTGTAACCTCAACAACGCTATCTTCTGCTGCCCAAGTTGCTGAACTTTTGCCTGTGACCTCAACAACGCTATCTTCTGCTGCCCAAGTTGCTGAACTTTTGCCTGTGACCTCAACAACGCTATCTTCTGCTGCCCAAGTTGCTGAACCTTTGCCTGTGACCTCAACAACGCTATCTTCTGCTGCCCAAGTTGCTGAACTTTTGCCTGTGACCTCGACCACGCTATCTCTTATCACCCAAGTTGCTGAAACCCTGCCTGTGACCTCGACCATAGTAAACTTCTATTGCCCAAATTGCTGAACTCTGCTTGTGACCTCGACCACGCTAATATTCCTAAATAAAATTTTCCAAGACCAGTTTGGCGACGTCTAACCTTATCTTCTACAGTCATATTGTACAGACCAAGTCTCCATTACACCTGGTTCCTTATCAGTATATATATAACACCGTGACAGTTGCATCATAATATGAAACCTTACGGTCATATGGGCAAAACTAAAACTGTATGCAGTCTGACACGACAATTCTGGTGGCCTACTTGACGTAAAGACGTGATAGAATAAGTGTGAGCTTGTGAAGTATGTGCTAGAAGTAAGAGCTCAAAAGCCTTACCAGTTGGTTTGCTTCAGCCTCTGTCCATCCCTGATAGACCATGGTCACATCTGGCTATGAACTTTAAAGGTAATACCATGATCCTTACAGTTGTGGATTGCTTCTCCAAATTGGGTCATTTCATTCCTCTCTCCAAACAGCTGCAGAACTGGTTCCAATCTTAGTATGGAATGTAGTCAGGCGACATGTTGTCTCTCTTGAAATTGTCTCCGATAGAGGTACACAGTTGGTGTCACAGTTATGGAAAGGATTCTGTGCAAATATGGGAGAAGAGTTAGCATTTTCCCCAGATTATCATCCTCAGACTAATGGGGCAGCGGAGAGAGCTAACCAAGGTCTAGAACAGTACCTGCAATGCCTTTTTTTTGTATGAAGTAGGACTAAATACTAGGTTACCCTGCTTGCCAAAATTTGTATGATTTTCTCTTTTTTCTTTCTTTATTTTTCAATTTTGCAAAGACACAAAACGTGATGGAAAAGTGGCAGCGCAGGGCCAGCACATCAAGTCTCACAAATGAGATAACATACAGTATATCATGTCAGACCTTTTCAGATATGAAATTTTTATATTTCGCAGGACTGTTTAAATTTGGGGCCAGCAATTGCTTCACACAGACAACTCGTCTGCGTGGTTAATATATATAACAAGAATATGCATTCTAAAGACAATGGATCGTTATTGTTACGCATACAAGGGAAGAATTTTCCATTGATCAAAGAAGGTCTAATGTACTCTGGTTGTAAAAAATAAACAAGCAGATGTTAGATCAAATTGTTTAAAAGTAAGGGAACACAATGACAACTGATCTTACCCTAGGATAGGTATCTCAGTATTGTGTTTATTTTGTCAGATCGAAACTCTGAAAGCCACGTAAACATTGAACAATGGGTTGCCCAATAAAGAAAAAAATCCCAGAGAAGGTTAAATGGCTTGGATAAACCAGCTTGTAATGCTATGCTATTCGGCGATATGATCTAACACTATACGGTATTTGAATATTTAATTTATGTGGTCAGTTAGAATAGATAACCTTGGCGTCTTATAAAAAACAGAGGCCCTACCACATTCAGTTGATTATTACAAATGTCTGGTGTACTAACCTGCATAAAACAGATTAAGTCTGGTAATTGTGAATGTTAAAGACGATATCACGAATGAATGAATTGATGAATGTCTGCAGAATCCTCTCATATACACATACCTGTGGATTTAAGTAAAGGGGGTATGAAATACACACACGCCGTGGCGAAGTATGCCGACGATTCAACAATAGAAATAAATTTTGATATTGTTAATAAAATCTATGGAGTCCCGGGATATAGGAATAAAACGACCCCAAACCAGTAAAAGATTGGCCAAATACATAAATAAATTCCTGCAGAAGGTTGATGGTTGATCTGAGACCGCCATCTGCTGGCCAGGTAATATAACACCTGGACAGACCCCTGGAGTTGATGAATATATATATCCTCCAATCAAATGAGGCCACATAGTGATGGGCTAGATCTAAAACTGGGCGGAAGACAACTATATAGAGGGGACAATCCAGAGCAGATGAACACACTGAGAAAAGCTTGGGGAGAGACCTGAGGGACGCTTGGAGGGGAGAAAGGGCAAATATCATCAGCCCCCCTTAAGACGTGACCACACCCTAATCTTCCACCACTCTATCTTCACTAACCGGATGGTAAAGTATGCCTGAATAACTTGATATCTATTTTCTAATTGCATAGTCCTTACTTTAGATATCCATCACAAACTAAAGGAATATAAATGAATTATTTTGCTGTTTAAGCCTACTCAGTAGACTAGTAATCAACATTTCCACTCCCCTGCAGAGGATTGCTAAGGAAGAAAAAGAGAGAGGATCCTAGTGGCGCAGTCTCTTTTGAGAGTGGTCTATATAAAATCTAGTACAAATAATAAATGGGTATGGTATTCTCACTATTCCAAACAGTGCGCGGTCAAAAATACCACTAAAGTGCTGCTATGAATAGAGCTAAGTGCAGTAGTTTTACTGTAGGCTGATCACTTGGGGTACCTTCTAAAGAGGACTGATCTGTCCATGCTACATCTCCAGACTCCAGGAGGCCATGGCTGCTAGCAAGACCATCTGCAGATGAAAGAGGTGAAGGTACCCACCGAATAAGCAGTACCACACGCCTACAAGTTGAGCCTGGAACCTAAGGCTCCAACATCGGTGAGTTTGTTTTGACCTCTACTTACCTTATTTTAACCATTGGCTACAAATCGCGCTATGAAGATCTCTCTTTTTCTATATCTGAGACGTTCGAGCAAACATTAAGGAAAGGCAGAGGCCACCCCAAGAAAACTCTAAAGAAGGGCAGAGGCTACCCTCAATTAGGCCCAAGGCGTTCCACACCCATGGCCGGATTAACATAGGGGCGGATGGAGCGGTCGCTCCAGGCCCCCTTCTAAAAATAGGCCCACAGCCGGCCAGCTGATAGTGAGTGACGAGTGCAGCCAGCCCAGGCCTTTGATCAGCCCTGCAGCAGAACCCGGCGCTTAGATAATAGAAACGCAGCATTTCCTTTGGGCAGAGGCTGAGGGGCGGAGCTGTTCTTTGAAGCCACGTGCTGCCCCTTTCCCTGCACAGCGTGAAGGTGATGAAGATCCGGCTCGGGAGATAAGATAAGGACACACTGCTTTGTAAATATTTCCTCCCTCTTATTTAAACACTGGCCCACTAGTTCCAGGATGACATGGGAGGGGGGGGGCCCTACCTAACAGGCATCCAGGTTGCTTAGAGATAGCAGCTTCAACTTAAGCTGCAAAGCAGCCTGATTAGGTGTAAACACTGCTTTACTTGAATTTTACCACTTCTGCTGCTGCTCTGATATAGTAATAATTTTGTGTGTGTGTGGGGTGTATACATGTGTCACTCTGGTGTATATGTGTGGTGTGTATTAATATTATACATATGTCACTCTGGTGTATATATGTGCAAGTGTGTGCCATGTATGTAGCTGAGTGTGTGTGTATATAGCTGAGTGTGTGTGTGTATATAGCTGAATGTGTGTGTGTATATAGCTGAATGTGTGTGTGTGTATATAGCTGAATGTGTGTGTGTGTATATAGCTGAGTGTGTGTGTGTGTATATAGCTGAGTGTGTGTGTGTATATAGCTGAGTGTGTGTATATAGCTGAGAGTGAGTGTGTGTGTGTAGCTGAGAGTGTGTGTGTATATAGCTGTGTGTGTAGCGGAGTGTGTGTTTGTGTATATTGCCGTGTGTGTGTATAGCTGTGTGTGTGTGTATATAGGTGAGAGTGTGTGTATATAGCTGTGTGTGTGTATATAGCTGAGTGAGTGTGTGTGTGTAGCTGAGTGTGTGTGTATATAGCTGTGTGTCTGTGTATATAGCTGAATGTGTGTGTATGTGTGCTCTGTATATAATGGAGTGTGTGTGTGTATGTGTGCTCTGTATATAATGGAGTGTGTGTGTGCTCTGTATATAATGGAGTGTGTGTGTGTGTATGTGTGCTCTGTATATAATGGAGTGTGTGTGTGTATGTGTGCTCTGTATATAATGGAGTGTGTGTGTGTATGTGTGCTCTGTATATAATGGAGTGTGTGTGTGTGTGTGTGCTCTGTATATAATGGAGTGTGTGTGTGTATGTGTGCTCTGTATATAATGGAGTGTGTGTGTGTATGTGTGCTCTGTATATAATGGAGTGTGTGTGTATGTGTGCTCTGTATATAATGGAGTGTGTGTGTGTATGTGTGCTCTGTATATAATGGAGTGTGTGTGTGTATGTGTGCTCTGTATATAATGGAGTGTGTGTGTGTATGTGTGCTCTGTATATATTGGAGTGTGTGTGTGTGTATGTGTGCTCTGTATATAATGGAGTGTGTGTGTGTGTGTGTGTGTGTATGTGTGCTCTGTATATAATGGAGTGTGTGTGTGTGTGTGTGTATGTGTGCTCTGTATTATAGCGGAGTGTGTGCGTGCCTCAGTATTTATAAAAAGGCCCACTGAAATCTTCAGCACCAGGCCCATGATGCTCTTAATCCGGCCCTGTCCACACCAGAGCCGGTACATGAGGCTCTATAAAGTGTAAGTGTTCCCTTGTCTATGGGCACTTAACTCTGTATCAGTCAATATTGCACTATTTTTTCTTTTTCTGTTTCCCTTCTACCCCTCTCCTCTTTTCCTCCCATTTTTTGGGAATTGGGAGTCTATATAGGACTTAGGTGAAGACAGTGCACCAGGACCTCACGTAAGCCTCTGGACTGCCCCTGTGGAGACTCAACCAGACTACCTTTGTCTTCAATACAGAATATATGGTCGGTTGGACTGTTTTTTTGCCTTCACAAGTGATTTGGAAAACGAGACTCTATAAGGATAACTTTTTGAAAGACCTTCAATTGCACTATATGCACTTATATATGCACTTTCTACTTGCATTTTCACTTTATATGCGATTTTTTTTAATATATCAGGACATCAACTGTCACCTTGCACTTTATATGTGATTGGAATATATCAGGACATCAACTGTCACCTTTTTTGCACAGTAAAACTACTGCACTTAGCTCTATTCATAGCAGCACTTTAGTGGTCTTTTCGACCGTGCACTGTTTGGAATAGTGGGAATACCATACCCATTTATTATTTGTACTAGATTTTATATAGACCACTCTCAAAAGAGACTGTGCCACTAGGATCCCCTCTCTTTTTCCTACTGTACATTTGCACATTTCTGTCGAGGTTTTGTGTTTTAATCCCTGTCGGCTGCACAACATAAACATATCCACCAACATTAGCGCCTCCACTGTACTCCCCTTCCCCGATTGCTAAGGAAGAAACTATTCCCGGCTAAATACTTGAGCCATAATTTAGTGAAATTATTTATATTCCAAGAATACTGGTTGTGGACATCTAAAGATCAATTGTATACCCATAGTGAGATACGCTGGGACCGTGAAATAGCTTTTATATGTCAAGTGCCGTCAGCCCCATTCGTAAAACTAGCATAACTCCTTCCATATCCATCTTGCAGCCCTTTCGATTGAATGCATGTAAGTCAATAAGAAGCTTTGGGTTAACGTATATTGAATGAAGTGCTGTGATTGATCTGTGGAAGAGATAGTCTACCTATCGAGTGTGTTATGTATCTCCCTGAAGGAAGTTGCATTTAGTGAATAGGCCCCCACAATAATAAATTGTGCTGCAGGTGATGCCCAGTAACTGAGTGTTTATGTTAGCCAGGTGGAGGATTGGTTTATAATGGGAAAGGTTTAACCCCTTAAGCTCGGGAGTAATTTTACAAGTTCGGCGCTGTTTCGAAGTAGAAGTTTGCTGAGCTCATTTTGACGGTTTTAAACGCGGTTTTAAGTCACGTATTATTGTACCACCCAGACAAATTATATATCGTTCTTTCTGGCAGACTTGGCAAATTAATAATATATCATTATTATATGTATACGTCATGCCCTGCGAAAATGCTATAACAAAATTGTAAAAAAAATGTTAATTTTCAATAAAAGTTCAATCATCCACAGTGTGTAAAGTGGTTTTTTTTGCATTTTATTACCCGAGACCCAGGGCCCAGACCCTAAGGCCCAGAACCAAGGCCCAGATCCTGGGCCCAGACCCCTAGGCGAAACCCACGGCCCAGACCCCAAGGCCCAGACCCAGGGCCCAAGGCCCAGACCCAAGGCCCAGACCCCAAGACCCAAACCCCAGACCCAGGGCCCAGACCCCAAGGCCCAGGACCCAGACCCTAAGGCCCAGACCCAAGGTCCAGACCCCAAACCCAGGGCCCAGACCCAGGGCCCAGACCCTAGGGCCCAGACCCTAAGGCCCAGACCCAGGGCCCAGACCCCAAGGCCCAGACCCAGGGCCCAAAGCCCAGACCCAGGGCCCAGACCCCAAGACCCAGGGCCCAGACCCCTAGGCCCAAACCCAGGACCCAGACCCCAAGGCCCAGACCCAGGGCCCAGACCCCAAGGCCCAGACCCCTAGGCCCAAACCCAGGGCCAAGGCCCAGACCAGGGCCCAGACCCTAAGGCCCAGAACCAAGGCCCAGACCCCTAGGCCAAACCCAGGGCCCAAGACCCAGACCCTAAGGCCCAGACCCAAGGCCCAGACCCATACCCAAACCCAAGGCCCAGACCCCAAGACCCAAACCCCAGACCCAAGGCCCAGACCCAGGGCCCAGACCCCAAGGCCCAGGACCCAGACCCTAAGGCCCAGACCCAAGGCCCAGACCCCAAAGCCCAAACCCAGGGCCCAGACCCCAAGACCCAGACCCTAGGGCCCAGACCCAGGGCCCAGACCCTAAGGCCCAGGGCCCAGACCCTAGGGCCCAGACCCCAGACCCCAAGGCCCAGACCAAGGGCCCAGACCCCTAGGCCCAAACCCAGACCCCAAGGCCCAGACCCAGGGCCCAGACCCCAAGGCCCAGACCCCTAGGCCCAAACCCAGGACCCAGACCCCAAGGCCCAGACCCAGGGCCCAGACCCTAGACCCCAAGGCCCAGACCCAGGGCCCAGACCCTAGGGCCCAGACCCTAAGGCCCAGGGCCCAGACCCTAAGGCCCAGACCCTAAGGCCCAGGGCCCAGACCCTAAGGCCCAGACCCCTAGGCCAAAACCCAGGGCCCAGACCCCAAGGCCCAGGACCCAGACCCTAAGGCCCAGACCCAGGGCCCAGACCCCAAGGCCCAGACCCCAAAGCCCAAACCCTAGGCCCAGACCGCAGGGACCAGACCCCAAGGCCCAGGGCCCAGACCCTAGAGCCCAGACCCCAAGGCCCAGACACCAAAACCCAGGGCCCAGACCCCTAGGCCCAAACCCAGGGCCCAGAACCCAGGGCCCAGACCAAGGCCCAGACCCTAGGACCCAGACCCCAAGGGCCAAGGCCCAGGGACCAGACCCAGAGACCAGGGCCCAGGCTAGACCCCAGGGACCAGACCCCAGACCCAGGGACCAGACCCCAGGCCAGACTCAGGGCTCAGACCCCAGGACCAGGCCCAGCCTAGACCCAGGGCCCAGACCTCAGGGCCCAGACCCCAAGGCCCAGTCCCAGGGACCAGACCCAGACCCAAAGGCCATCATACACAGCCCGTTTCTGTGAGATTTATTGCTGTGGATTCTGTGATACGTTCAGACACACCGCTCATTACTGTGAGTTTTATTGCTGTGGATACTGTGATACGCTAATACACACTGCACATTACTGGGAGTTTTATTGCCGTGGTGCTATGTTATGTCCTTTTTTTTTTTTGAAGGGGGAGAAAAGCTGTTAGAGGTTGAGGGAGTGCCAGGGGGGGCCCCATCGTGAGGTTTAGTAAGGGGCCCCATCATTTCTGATGGCTGCCCTGCTGCTCTGCCCCAACGTAGATTTCCCCGACTGCAGCAGACTATCGGTTGAGTGTTCAATGTCCCTTTTATAACCCTGTGTTAAGACTATATTAGTGTTTGCTGCTGAACATGATGCACCAATACTTACCATGTATAATGCCTGCTGAATATGCTAACTGTATTTTGATATCCTACACTCCGGCTGTTATACAATCTACTTTCTGTTTTGTACTATGAAAACCTTAATAAAAACTTATCACCTTTTTTTTTATTTTATTTTTTTATTGTAATGATTTTTCAAATTTATGATAGGCTCCTGAGGTTTCATATTCCACAAGAAATGTGTTCACAATGCTCTCAGAGTTGTTTATATCACATTAGAGGAAAGGCTTAAGTTCCAAATTGGACATATTTAAAATTGCAGTAAGCTTAAAGTGCCTATATGTGCTGACATAAGGGAAACTAAAAGGATATACAAAATTCTTGGCTATTTGAGAAATTATGTAGAAAATTTGACTGACATCACATAAGGGCAAGAGACATAAACTGTAAATCAAAAAGTGCTATCAATTTCAAGCCCAAGAAAAAAAAGAAGAAGAAGAAAGGAGGGAGGGGGGGGGGGATTTAACAACGTAAACATTAAGTAGGAAAAAATGATGGTTGTGAATATGGGGAAATTAATATGGGTATAAACTACCAAGATAATACAAAAGGATAGACCTCCCATGGGTCCCAAAGGATTCTAGTGAGAAATAAAATAGAATAGATTGAGTAATTATATGATACTATATTTGTGAATCACTGTATGTAAAATGTTATCCATACTGATATGGTAATATCTAAAGTTTAAGGTGACATGCATATCAATAACCATATAGGTGATAAAAAAATTGTGTTTAACTATACGTTAGAAAATTGGTAAAAACCACCAATTTTTAGGGGATTGTTTAATAAGTGACAAGAGGGAATATAAATTTATAGAAAATTTTATAAAAAATGACATAGTTCAAACTCTTGATTTAGTCCATGAGGGACAAGTGTATTTAAATTGTATATCCCAGGGACGTGCAGTCAGGGGTGGCAGGGGAGGCTCCGCCTCCCCTGCCATTCCAGTAAATTAATGTGCTCATTGTGTTATAATGACATGTGTGTATATTTAAACTATAAATAAATGGTTATTTATTGAAAAAAGTTCTCATACTCACCTCTCCACGCTCCCTCGCTGTGCTTGCTTCCTCTCTCTCTCTTCCGCTTTTTTTTCATTTCAGTTTGCCGGCTGCTGTGTGTGTGTGATTCACTACACAGACAGCAGGGGCAGCACTGAGCCAGCCTAGACTACGCAATTTGCGCAGCTCTACGCTACGCAATTGTGAAGCCCAAGCTGGTGGCAGGCAGTCACTCTCTCCTGGGCCTCCAGGTGTCACGGTTCCCAGATCCCACCACGCAGTACTTAACACCCCACACTCCACAGAGCCCAGAAGCTCCCAACAGAGTAGCCGTGAAAGATCTCTAACTGTCTGGTCCTTAGAATTGGCCAGGTAAACTAAGCTAGACAGAAAGGGTTAACAACACGGGAAGTAGTCAGCCGAGCCAGAATCAGGAATACAGAGTTCAGAATGGTCAAATGGAATAGCCGGGTCGATATCAGAGCAGTGCGTAGTACAAGAAAAATGGTCTAGGGCAACAGAAGGCAGAATAGTCAGAAACAAGCAGAGGTCAATAACGGGTTAATTCAATATAGCAGTCAGGTACAAGGAGCTCAGATATGGATAACCACGATCTGGCAACTGCTTGAGAATACACTGAGGGTTTTTAAAGACCTTCACCATGCCACGCCCCCCACTCAAGCCACGCCTCATGCAGCCACCTCCCTGCCTGTCTCCATTTAAACCGGGCATTGGTCAGTGAGCAGCATCAGATATGCTGCCCTCAAGCACACAGGTAGGGCTGGAAGCTTCCAACGTTACACCAGGCACTGGCACTGATAGCAAATGAAAGCTTCAGCCAGTGGGAAAGCTCCCATTGGTCTCAAGCATTTCTTTTAATTTTTTTTTAAAAAAACGCTCACCATGGGAGGCAGAGCTCCTCATGGTTTGATTGACGGAGGACAGTCATGTGACTGTCCTCGTCAGTCGTGGGGGGCAGGCAGGCAGAGCACACACACAGCAGCATTTGACAAACCCCCGCCCCAGAGTGCAGTGTGCCAGGACCAGCACCGGGAGATTTAGGCAAGTATGTGACAGGTGCTCGTCTTTTAAAGAATGCATTGCCCAAAATATAACACAGTTAACCCTCAGAATGTCTGACATTGTAACCCCCCCCACTAAATTTATTACCCATCTGTGTCGCTAAATGACTTTATTTTTTTTCTGCTTTTTTTTAAAAAATAAAATCAAAAAGAACCTGCCATTTTTAATGATCCAAAACAAGTAGGTAGTGTGCAGGGGTGGACTGACCCGTCGGGCACTGCCCAAGTGCCCACGGGTCAGTAGGGGCCCGGTTCTGGCAGGCACAGTGTAAGCATGGCTATTTTCCATGATCATCCCGGGAAAGGTAGCTGCCGGCCGGGTCCCCTGCCCAGCCACCAGCGATGCACTACTAAACCTCCGCCGCGCTGCAGCTCAGGACCGGCGCTTGCTATAAGGATTTAACCCCCCTGCAAAGATTGGAGAATTTAACCCACTTTTCTCCCTGCAGAGCTAGGGGGATTTACCCCCCTCAGAAATGGAAGGAGTTAATTTTGAAATGTGGTGGGATTGGGGGATTAATGAAATGCGGGGGGTGATTATTGAAATGGGACAGATGAAATGCGGGGGTGTTGGGGGATTATTGAAATGGGGGGACAGATGAAATGCGGGGGGGATTGGGGATTATTGAAATGGGGGACAGTTGAAATGCGGGGGATTGGGGGATTAATGAAATGGGGGGTGATTATTGAAATGGGGGGACAGATGAAATGCAGGGGGATTGGGGGATTATTGAAATGCAGGGGTGATTATTGAAATGGGACAGATGAAATGCAAGGGGGATTGGGGGATTATTGAAATGGGGGGACAGATGAAATGCGGGGGATTGGGGGATTAATGAAATGCGGGGGTGATTATTAAAATGGGGGAACAGATGAAATGCAGGGGGATTGGGGGATTATTGAAAAGCGGAGGTGATTATTGAAATGGGGGGACAGATGAAATGCAGGGGGATTGGGGATTAATAAAATGCGGGGGGATTATTGAAAGGGGACAGATGAAATGCGGGGGGGGGGGATTGGGGGATTATTGAAATGCAGGGGTGATTATTGAAATGGGACAGATGAAATGCGGGGGGGATTGGGGGATTATTGAAATGGGGACAGATGAAATGCGGGGATTGGGGGATTAATGAAATGTGGGGGTGATTATTGAAATGGGGGACAGATGAAATGCAGGGGGATTGGGGGATTAATGAAATGCGGGGGGTGATTATTGAAATGCAGGGGGTACACATGAAATGCGGGGGGACGGCAAATGAAATGCGAGGAGGATTAATGAAATGCGGGGGGTGATTGCAATGTTACGATATCTCACCCTTCGTGACATACAGCATACCACAGCTTGTCCAGTTCCACCGTCGTGTGCCGCCATATTTTCGCTCTGTTTGTGTTGCACAGTGAGTGAAATCACACGGCTCTGGAGCCGTCAAAGACCGATCACACAAGTCTTGGCTTTAGCGGGAGCTTTATTGAAGGAGCGTGAAGGTTTCGGTACAACATTTAGGACCTTGAGTGGCTTGAGACAGGTCCTGAGTGTAGGACCGAAACATTCAGTAAAGCTCCTGCTCAACCCAAACCTTGTGGGACTGATCTTTCTTCTTTTGTTGTCTATGTCAGGGGTGGAGACCCTGGGCTTTAAGGAGGAACCCTGGCTGGTGCAGTATTTTAAGTTCTCACACATGTGCGTCTTTGGTGGCGCGCCAGGTCTTCATTTGGCGCATCAGTAGTCAATCACTTGCCATGCAATATATATTTTAATTGGTAAACATGAGTATAAATAGTGAAACTCTATTCTCCTATATAACTATAATCAAATGCGTAAATTGGGACTGTGTAACCCTGAGTATATCTGGCTCTGATACTAGCCAGTGCCTCACCAGCCACTGACCTCACCGCACGTCACTGGTATATCCATTTCATCTCTATTTGATTTATTTTTTTCCACAAAGTCCCCACCTTTATTGACCTGTTGAATTGCCAGAAATTGTGTCCCTCTTGGATCTTTATTATGTACCTCGTTAAAATGTTGAGGATCTGTATGTTTTTCCAAACCCTTCTTAATATTATTAAGGTGTTCTCTGATATTTAGACTCCTGGTGGTGCGTCCTACATAAAATTTGCCACATGGACAAATCAATGGGTTTTGCTGTACCCGAATAAACCATTTTTTTGCACTCCATCCCACTTGAGGTCCTATCCTTCCTTTGTGCAGTCGATTTTGGGGGCTGGCGGCATCCCTACAAGGGACCTCGTGGAGACGGTTGGTGACTGGGTTTCCCACCTGGTTGTGCTCGTGGCTCTTGTGGATTGCATAATGTATGCTCCTGTCATGGTAGCATACTGTCTTGGAGCGGTACAAAATTGGAAATGACTTTGGTCTTTTCTCATCAAATTTGTTTTTTAACATTCTGTAATTTTATTTGTGCCATTTAATATGATCAGTGTGAATTTATGCACGTTCCTGCTGGTGGTAACATGCTGTTTGGAGCGGCGCCACATCTAAATGACCTGGTTTTACTTATTACAATGGACATGTGCCGGCGACATACGGCAAGCAGGAAATGTGAAACTATTCCATTGGTACGCACATCCAACTTGTTTCTATCAAAATTGGAACACGGAAGTAAGAACGACGCCACGCATGCGCAATACAGGCGGAAATTTGGCGCACTTTCAGTTTTATTTCGGCAGAACATATGGACTATTTAAAGACATTGTATTACGGAACAATTACAATACTACAGCTGAGGAAGCGAACGGATCGTGAAACGCATTCTGGATGTATTTATTCGTTTATATTTTATTTATGTATTAATAAACTTTTTAATATTTACTCTACATCGACCTCGTTGGTGCTGTTTAGCAGATAGAGGAACATGGGGAGTATCCAGATAATAGTGAGGGGTTCCAGCGCTCCTAATTAAAATGCTGGCTGCGGATACATCAAGTGCCAGGATTTTGGCACTCGAAAACGTGAGTGTGTTACCTTTTGTTATTAATTTGTGAACATGATTATGGGTCACACCATGTCAACCTAATTCTTTTTGAGGTACACACCGTTGGAATAACGGAGGGAATATCCCTGTAAGAAGAATTGCTGGGAAGAAGCGCAGACCTCACCCACATTAACTGTGAATATTGTTGTTTTTGTCATTTGGGATATACTTCCAGCGTGGGAGAGGACGGCTGCTGATCCTTTATACGAACGGTTTTCTTTCGGGACTTTAATACAAATCTTATTCACTTATTAATTAAAACACCACTAGGTGGTGCCAGGAACACAGTTTTCTATACCTTAAAAGGGCAGAATATAGATGCCTTTTAAGTTTTGCCCCCCTGGAAAAAATTCTGCGGACGCCCATGGCTGTAACCACATTCAAGCTACCAATTGTGTTACTCATCCCCAGACACTGGGACCAGCAGTGTGGGCTCCATGAACCTATTTCCCCTTGAACCCAATCTATAACAGGATTATGTTAAGCGAGCCAAGGAAAACTGAGGACTACTGGACATGATGGGGATCCAATGACTTGGAACTGAATGAGCTAACTGTGTAAGACTGCAGTATATATATGAACTGGTATTGAATCATGGGTAACATGACGCCGAGCCAAGAGTCTACCATCCATAGACTCCACAATCAAAGGAGTCTCCCTTTCAACCAGTGGCAATAGATGTGTTGATGCTGGTCGGGCGCCGAGTGAAGAGCCACAGCATTGCGGTCACGTGAGACGCCAAGGGGCGGGGTGCGGCATGATGATGCGGCACCCACCGGGTTTAAAGCCCAGCATCTCACTTACTCCTGTGCCCTGACGTGGTTATCACTTCCCTCAACGCTTTCTGTGTATTCTTGGCTATTCTGTGTACCGACCTGACATTTACTAACAACCCTGCGCTGTGTACCGACTTGGCGATCCCTGACGAACCCACTCCGTGTAACAACTTGGCAAATACTAGTGTAGCGCTGTGTTTAAATCCTTGTTGTGGCACTACCTATTTTTGGCCACCGGAGGGAGACAAGCGAAATGTGAGACACTGAATGTTACATTGGGACTACATTTCCCGGCATGCTTTGGGAACGGACACAGGAAGTGGGTGGGGCAGAGAGACTTACACCCTGAGCCTCGTGGAGAGAGCTGGCAGAGCGCGCCAGGGAGTGAGAGAGACAAGACACAGTGCTGCAGAGAGTAACAGTGACCAGGCCGGAGCGCAAGTGCGGCCCAACAGAGACACAGATCGGGTTATCAGTTATTCCCGAAGAAGACCCAGTGATCCACCAGATAACCCAAGCGGTTAGAGAGGAAGCGGAGGACCCGAGTAAGGAGTACCGCAGATCGATCGGACCGGGAGAGCAGGCGGTAAGCTGGACAAGTCGAGGCCGGTGCAGAAAGCCAGACAGCGGATCCAGAAGCAAGCAACCCCCAGTCAATATCGAGCGGAGAGACGTCCTGGGTCAGCGGAGCCTCAAGTATCTGGCGGATGGGTGAGAGGCCTTCCAGGCCGTTGTAAGACTCAAGTAAAACACGCTGCTGTTTGTTTCCAAAACCCACAGGGCCCCAACTTGACTAGTCGAAGACATCTCTTAAGCAGTTCACTGGCCAGTTGAATAGTACCCGGGTACCATACACACACACACTTACATTCCGGGACTTAACCTGTGCAGGACTCACTCCCCAAATCACAAGAAGGGGTTAAAGATACGTTTTTCATTATTCTTTTCCGCTGCGCGTTTCCCCGAAATACGAAGAATCGTACTTATTTTCCGCTGCGCGTTTCTCGAATTACGAAACCTCGTATTTCTTTTCCGCTGCGCATTTACCGCATTACGAAGTACTTTAGATATATATACGAAAACCGTGTCATTCATTATATGCCATTTATTCCAGTAAACTATATAATTTATAAAATCCACAACGGTGCTGGAGTATATTTATTCCCTAGTGCGGGGAGACTGACCCGAGGTTCAATTTCAGCGGCTCCTCCGGGAGTGAGCGCTACACGTGGGGGCTCGTTTCCGGGATCCAGTCTCTGGAAAAACCGCATCTAAAGGGTTAAATATGGATCCAGACACTGTTGCCGAATGGTGTGAGGAGCACAGTAGTCAGTTAGAATGTTGTATAGTCATGGATATTCCCGCAGACACTTGGGCCGAAGATCAGATTCGCCAGGCCGTGGCCGCGCTGACACCAGATCATCGGGGGTTAATCCTGGACATTAAAGAGAACCCAGATACCTCTCACACGTATGTTCTTTTTGAGTGGAGAAAGGGTGTTCCAGTGTGTTTTCAGGGCGCGAGCGTGAAGCTGACCGATGAGGAGGAAGTGTGCCACGTGGTGAATCCGCAAGTGTTCCCGCGCCCAGTCCGTTGGCCATGATCTGGCCTGAATTTATAGTGGCTATTGGAGATTTGCTGGCTAAGTGTCAGAGAACAAGCCCTCCGCACACTAACTTCGGTTATCGACGGTTGAGAAATTTTACAGGAAACGTACCAACTCCGGCGGGAGAAGAAACCTTTGAAGAATGGGTGGAACAGGTGATGCAGGCTCTGGATGAGTGGGACGTCCCTGAAGTCCAGAAAAAGCAAAGGATCACCGAGAGCTTAAAGGGACCTGCGTCAGAAGCGGTGAGAAACCTAGAACTGAGTAAGAAAGACTGCACTGCTTTAGATTATTTAAACGTTCTGGACATAGGCGACTCTACAGGGGGGCAAGGGGGGGGCAATTGCCCCCCCTAGGTTATTCCTTGCCCCCCCATGTGCCCCCCCACCAAAAATCAGCTTCCAGTTTACCACACTTTTTCGGACCAGTGTATCTCCGTCCCTGTGCATCGTATATGGACGATCTAGGTGTCATTGGAAAGAGCAGATTCTGGCCTTTCCAATGATACTCAACATGACCATATTCCGTTTGAAATAAAAGTCAAAAACATTAAATAATAACAGGCACTTAATCTTAAGCATTTTCACAGGGTTGAAATGTCTCAGCAGTGAAGTGGTTAATGTTCAGACTATACATTACATTGTGTATTACGTTAGTTTTTGCCTTGGTTTAGTTGTATATTAAGGGTTAATGGGTAAGCTTCATCCCTCACATTATACATTTTATTTTTTCCTTGATTAATGGCATTTTAGGGGTTAATGTGTTAGCTATATGCCTCACAGTGTATTCATTTCATGTTTTACCTTGATCAATGGCATTTTAGGGGTTAATGAGTAGGCTAAATGCCACATTGTTTATTATTTTTATTGTATTTCCCTGGGTTTATGGCATTTTCGGGGTTATTATGGAAGTTAGAATCTAAAGGGTCTAATAATCTTTAGATCCTCTGCTTTTTGTCACATTTCGGGGAATTTATTTAGCCAAAAATAAGGTGAATTCCCTATTTAGTGAATGGTCACTGTAATTTGCTAAAAGTGGAGTCGCTGAAGGAGCAATCAGACATTCAGCGAAAACTGCCGAACTGCGGCAAATAAAGTATCATGTTAGTACAATAAAAAGGCATCATTGCATCACATTACTCTGGGGTTTTGGAAACTTATTTATATATACTTATTTAGGGCACTATTACCTGGTGTGGGTTAACCCTTGCGTCGGCATGGTTTTGCGTTAGCGCCAGGTTAATTGAGTCTAGCGCCTGACCAGCAGATCTTTTGCCTCTCGCTACAAACGGGAAAAATCACTTAGCGCGTTGCTATTAGCGATTTGTAGCTCGAGCTTACTGTACTTTCCGCGTCCTTTACTTAACATGGGGAGTGCTAGAGATCTCTAGCACTTTTGCAGCTAGCAGATCAGTTGGTGCCAGCGCAAATTTTTTGAGGGGCGCTAGTTGCAACATTTTACCTACTGCTTAACCCTGGTGCTAACTCCAAAAAAACCAGATCTTCGCCCAAAATTAACAGGCAATTGAAAGGAATGCAGCACATTTGTTCTCTTGGCCCCATACACTATAGCAATGGATCTGGTCCGCATTGTCGTTGCTGTTGCAGTCGGCTCTATTATAAAAGTATCCTTTATCCACATATATCCTAATTCTAATATATTGCCTAATTTTAAACATTTTATGCTGGGGGTTATTCATAGTATGGAAGCGGTTGATTATTAGGGTGACTGTGTGGACCATGTTTAAAGGGACATGTGAATAAGTCTTGCCCTGAAACATGTATTATTTATATGCTGCAGCAGGGAAATTTTTTCGCTCACCTGGCCTTCCTTTTGGATCTATTAAATGCAGTGTAATGATTCTACCTGCTGTTGGGTGGCATTTATCATGCAATGCCCATCAGCCTTAATATATGTGTGCATCAAAACATGGATGATACGGCCGCCTTGGAGGATTTTAATAATGTGTGAGGTTATTCACTGGATGTGTTCATATTCAAGCTTGTAAGGGGTGGGATAGGTATGGCCCGGCACTGGAAAAAAATGTTCTATCCTGTACACAACCGCATTAGCGCTGGGTCTCAGCCCGGGTCTTAGAGTTTTCCTAGCGTGCGCCAAACGACCTTGTTCATGGACTACTGCAGACAAGGTGATCTGTTCGTGGGTCGTCAGGCACTATGTTTTAGCAACTCGCGCTAAATGTTTCCTTTAGCGATGGTGTTTTAGCTCACACCAGGTGATTGGGCCCTTAGTTTTATTCAGTGGTATGATTTAGTGGTGAAAATTATTAGTGCCCCCCCAGTTTTGATTGCGGTATCTTATGTGCCCCCCTAAATATTGTTCCTAGAGTCGCCACTGGTTCTGGAGGAAGTTTTTGGGCGAACAGAAAAGGCCGCAGAGCTTGTATATCAGTATGAACACACCTACCAGCGGAAAGGTGAAAGAATGACCGAATACATGAGGCGCCTAGATAAGATTCTGCACCAGATACTCCTCAAGAAAGGGGCCGAACCGGCCGAAGTGGATAAGATCCGAATAAAACAAATCCTGAGGGGCTCTCAACCTCTAGATCCAGTGATGCTGCAGCTGAGAAGCAGAGCAGGTAATCAAGAACTGAAGTACCTGGAACTGATCCGAGCTGTCAGAGAGGAAGAGGCTTTACTGGAAGAAAAATCCTTCAGGCGAGGGGAAAGATAGCCCATGGCCATGATTAATGGGTTAAATGGGCCATGACTGACAGAAATGCCCGCCAAAATTAAGGGATGGTTAGGCGTGGTTTGATTAGGATTGGCTGTTGGGAATTTTTAAATGTTGCAGGTTACAATGTATATAAGGAGAGGGAGGGGTGGTCATTTCACTGTAGGAGAAATCTGTCAAGACAACGTTCTTTATGGCTGACCCCTGTGAGGAGAGACGTGAGGCCTTGCTAGCACAGCTGAGGGAGTTTACTAACCTTTTTGGTGTGGATTCCCTTCAGCCTGTGCTGGCCCAGATGTCTGCAGCCCCCCCATCTGTTGCTGTTCCTGATGGAGATGGTGTGTCCGAAGATGCTGTCAGCGGGAGGAGGGCTAGACGTGCACGGCCTCCTACCCGGCCAAGTAGCAGTTCGGTGAGGCGTTCCAGGGTGCCGGCGGAGAGGACAGAAGCCAGTCTGCATGCTGCCGCGGCTGTGGGGGATGCCACAGCTGGCGTTCGTCAGGTGAGAGATCGACGTCGGCCTGAGAGCAGAAGCAGGGACCGTGCAGGGATTCCCCCTGCTCCTTCCCCCGTCATCACCAGGGGCCGTTCTCGGAGGCCTGCTGCTGGAGAATCAGCTGATCGCCCAGGTCCCAGCCAGCCAGACGCCGAGGTCGCGCCCCCACCCAGGCGTGTGAGCATCAGGGATCGGAGACGTGAGAACGCTGCACGTGGTGAGAACGCTGCACGTGCTGTCAACGCTGGACGTGCTGTCAACGCTGGACTGAGAGAGGAGCCCCTGCAGAGAGGAGGTCGTTCCAGGACACCGCACCAAGCTCAGTCAGAGCCTCCATCCACACGCCGGGCCGATGCTTCTTCTGTCTCTGAATCGGAGGATGAAGCAGACGCACTGGGCAGAATGCGATCAACCGTGACGCTGGGTAAGCGATCTGCACGTGCTGCTCCTGTTGCTGGGATTGTGGGGGGTGATGGATTGTTTAGTGTGTCTGGTGCTGGGCTGAATGTGGCTGGGACTGGGAGCCTGCAGGGCTCTGCCTCTTCTATTGAAGGTAATGTGGATGCTTTTCTCAGGGCACTGGTTAACTCTTGGTCTTCCAGAGGGGCTGGTGTTGTACCGTCAGATTCTGTCCCGCTTTCTGTGCCTTCTTCTGTCGCTCCGGTGTCTCAGTTACCTTTACCACGGTCTGTTTCCGCCGCTGTTTCTGCCTCTCCGCTGCTCTCTTACCATTCTGCTCCTGTCGGTACAGGTTCTGTGCTGTCTGCTCCGGTGTCGCAGCTTCTCTCTTCTGGCTCCCTGGCGGGTTCGGCGGTACAAGGCGCGCACCCTGTTCCACCTGTCACTTCTCTGCCTTTGTATGCTCCTCTTTCAGCTCCTCCGCTGGCTCACACATCTGTGGTTCAATCTCTTCCTTTGCTGTCCACTTATTCTGCCCCGTCTGCACCTTTGGTTGCTCCAGCTTCTGTGTCTTTACCGTTGCAATCTATGGTTCCCCCACAAGTGCAGATTTCTGCTCCAGTAGCCGTTGCCCCGGTATCTGTCGCGCAGCCGCTTGCATTTAATCCTGCTCCGCTTTGCGAGTTGTCGCCCCTTTCCTGCACCGTTGCGGCTGAGATTAAGGAGCGTATTTGGAAGAGGGAATATATTGATGTGTTAACCCTGGTGTCGCCGGATAGAGACTCGGTGGATAAACAGCGTAAACTTGATAATGTTTTTATTAAGGACAATGAGAAGAAGCAGTTGCCGCGCACTTATGGCAATTGGTTGCAGGGTTTTCTGGTTTATGTCAGTGTGCTATGTGAGCGTCACCCTGTATATGCCACTCAGATATTTGCCTATTTCGATTTAATTTGGGGGGCTTACAAGTTATTCGGCGGCCAGTGCTGGTTCAATTATGATCAGCGTTTCAGGCAAAAGATGGCTTCCCGGGCTGATTTACGTTTTGACGTGCAAGATGGTAGCTTATGGTTGTTGCTTATGACACCGAGTCGACCTGCTGTCCCGGCTAAGGAGTCCCAGTTTGCAGGTCCTGTTTCAGTGTCTGCTAAAAAGGGGGTTTGCTGGCTTTTTAATGAAGGCCATTGCCGCTGGGCTGCAGTGTGCCGTTTCCGTCATGAATGTTCGCATTGTGGCGGGGCACATCCAGCGCCGCGCTGTTTTCGTAAGCAAGGATTTGCTTCACCAAGATTTCAGCCAGGTGCCGGTCGCAGGTCGGACTCCGGTGAGGGCGGCAAGGATGCTGGAGTGGCTCGTTCGGTATCCGAAGCTGCAAGACGCTGAGATTTTGTGGGATGGTTTCACTGTTGGTTTTAAGATCCCGTTTATTCCTTCCTCGTCCCCTTGTTTTGCTGATAATCTGAGATCTGTTGTTTCCAGGGAACAGCTTGTTTGGGATAAACTGTTGAAGGAAGTTGAAACCGGGCGTATGGCTGGGCCGTTTGTTGAACCCCCTTTTCCAAATTTGAGGGTTTCGCCTTTAGGGTTGGTGCCCAAAAAGGTGGATGGTGCTTTTCGGCTTATTCATCACTTGTCGTACCCTCAGGGTACGTCGGTGAATGATGGGATCCCTGATGCGGATTGCAGGGTGCAGTACACTTCATTTGACAAGGCGTTGGTCTTGGTTCGGGCAGCAGGAAGAGGGGCTTTGATGGCAAAATCTGACATTGAAGCAGCTTTTCGCTTATTGCCGATCCATTCTGACTGTTTTCATTTGTTAGGATGTTCCTTGCGGGGGGTTTTCTTTTACGACCAATGTTTGCCCATGGGATGTGCCATCTCATGTAAGTTTTTTGAGCAGTTTGCCTCGTTCTTGGAATGGGTTGTTTCTTCTCAGTCTGGCTCGTTGTCACTACTTCATTATTTAGACGATTTCTTGTTTGTTGGTCCGGCTGGATCTCACGTTTGTGCGGATGTTTTGCGTACCTTTCAGGCGGTGATGCTGGAATTTGGGGTTCCTGTGGCAGATGACAAGACGGAGGGTCCTACATCGGTGCTCTCCTTTCTGGGTATTGAGATAGACGCAGATAATATGCTCTTTCGTTTGCCTGCGCAAAAACTTGACTCTTTGCGTTTTCTCCTGCAGAGGTTGCTGTGTGCTGCGAAGGTGCAATTGAAGGTTATGCAGTCTTTATTGGGTCATCTTAATTTTGCGTGTAGAGTCATGCCAATGGGTCGTGCATTTTGTCGGCGTCTTTCCTTGTCTACCCGTGGTGTACGGGCTCCCACACATTATATTCGAGTCACAAAACAATTGAAGGCTGACTTGCGGGTGTGGTTGTCCTTTTTGGACTCCTATAATGGTGCTTCGTGTTGGCAGGCTGCGGAATCTTCCAACTCGGATTTGGATTTGTATACTGATGCCTCCGGATCTATTGGATTTGGTGCCTTTTTCCAGGGGAATTGGTGTGCTGGAACATGGCCTTCACACTGGTGTGACTTGGGTTTTACTCGCAATCTTTGTTTGTTGGAGCTTTTTCCAATCATTGTGGCTGTGGAGTTGTGGGGGCCTGCTTTGGCACACAGACGGGTTGTTTTTCATACAGATAACATGAGCGTTGTACATGCTGTTACGCGCCAGTCCTCTAGTTCCGTTCAGGTTTTGGCTTTACTGAGGCATCTCGTGCTTCGCTGTTTGGAATCTAATATTTTGTTTTCAGCCGTGCACATTCCCGGTGCAGTTAATGACATTGCCGATGCCTTGTCTCGTCAACAGCTGGACCGCTTTCGGCGCCTAGCGCCACATGCGAAGGAGTACGGGGAATCGTGTCCAGCGTTCTTGTGGAGCCTCGTTTCAGACACCTCTTGACTCTAGTTAAAGATTCTGTAGCGGCGGCTACGTGGAAGGCATACACACAGGTTTGGCGAGTTTGGTTAGAAACAGCGTGCCGTGAGTATGGTTATCATTCACCGGAGGGTCGGTTGCGCACTTCTCTTGCTTACTTGGATCACCTGCATTCAGCAGGGGCTTCGGGTTCTACCGTCGAGCGGAATTTGGCGGCCCTGTCTTTTCTGTTTCGTTGTTTTGGTTGGGAAGATGTAGGTAAGGAATTTTTAGTGCGCAGGATTGTTAGGGGCTGGAAAAAGCGTACTCTTCCTGATACACGTCGACCGGTCTCTCTGTCCCTACTTCAGGATTTGGTGGACGTTTTGCAGGCAGTGTGTTACTCGGATTATGAATGTCTGTTATTTCGTGTTGCCTTTCTTTTTGCATTTTATGGGGCCTTTCGGGTTGGTGAGTTGGTGGCTGCTAGCGCTAAGGTTTCGGCTTCTCTATTGTGCGCTGATGTTAGTGTTACTCCTGAGTTGTTGCGGATCTGGGTCCGAAAATCGAAGACGGACACCTTGGGTAGGGGTAAAGAGATTGTGTTGAAGCGGATTGCGGGACTGCATTGTCCGGTTGCGCATGCCATTGCATATTTGAGTGTTCACCCTTTGCGTTCGGGTTCCTTTTTAGTGCATGCTGCTGGCGTGCCCTTAACTAGATTTCAGTTTACCCATGTCTTCAGGACTTGTTTGGAGCGGTTAGGTTTGCCTGCTGCGTGTTTTTCGGCTCACTCTTTTCGAATTGGCGCTGCTACTGTCGCTCATGGGTTGGGTCTGGATGATGAGCAGTTGCGGCGGGTGGGTCGATGGGACTCCTCAAGATTTCGTTTATATGTTCGTCCTCATATGTTGTGAATTGTCTCATCCCTATTGATTGTTTTTTCAGGTTCTCCTCCGCGCTTGGTGTGGCTGCTTGGTCATTCCTTCATTTACTGGGCGTGCAGGAGGGCTGAAGCCAGGACCTACGGTCGGAATTTGAGTTTTCCTTATGATCAGGCAAGGTTGAGGTGGCGCGGCGTCCGCGGGCTTCGCTGGGTTCATCTTTATTCAGAGTGCACAGCCCTGCGCCGGATGGTCACTGGTCCGATTGTGCTGGTTCTCCACGCGGGTGGGAACGACATCGGTGTGGTGCGCACGATTGACCTTATTTCCAGGATCAGGCTGGATCTTGCGCGTTGTCTTTCACTGTTCCCAGACATCACGTTGATCTGGTCGGAGATTATCCCACGCCCTGTTTGGCGTTTGGGTGGGAATGGTGGGGCTTTGGAACGGATTCGGCGGCGTGTGAATCACACCATTTCACAATATGTTCGGCGCTTGGGTGGGGTAGTTGTCCGTCATCGTGAGTTGGAAGGGGACACTAGGGTTCTCATGAGGAATGATGGGGTTCACCTCAACGAGGTGGGCCTTGATATATTTAACGTAGGCCTGCAGTCCGCGGTGGAGGAAGCGCTGTCTGCGGGGGGGTCGCAGCCTCGATGCTAACTAAAGCTTCAGGCTGCGGTGGCGGTTTGGAAGCCCCTGGCCAGCGAGGAAGGATGGTGGAACTCCGTGAAGGGAGCTTTGGAGAGGGGGTTTCTGCTCAGAATATCTTTGCAGGAGCCGAACTCTGGGACTTTATTTAACTGCCTGCTGGGATTGGTCCCATGCAGCTGGCAGCTGGTATTTATGATCATCTAATAAAAAATGCTTAACGCTGGTCAGGTGGTTATATGTGATTTAAAATGTTCTTTTTTTCAATAAAGCTGTGGCCAAGCCTTTTCCACATTATAGAGTGTCATGTCGTATTTCCTGGGGATATGGTGTGGGGGGCTTGGCAGTTAAAATGGAGTTATGTTATGGTTTGTTATGGCGGGTTTTTAGGCAGTCAAGATAGCCCATGGCCATGATTAATGGGTTAAATGGGCCATGACTGACAGAAATGCCCGCCAAAATTAAGGGATGGTTAGGCGTGGTTTGATTAGGATTGGCTGTTGGGAATTTTTAAATGTTGCAGGTTACAATGTATATAAGGAGAGGGAGGGGTGGTCATTTCACTGTAGGAGAAATCTGTCAAGACAACGTTCTTTCCCGCCCTCCCGCCCCTTTTGTTTTGTTTTGTTGCTGGTTTTTGTTTTCTTCTTTTCAGGATTGTCACAGCTCATATGGCGGTTTGGAAGCCCCTGGCCAGCGAGGAAGGATGGTGGAACTCCGTGAAGGGAGCTTTGGAGAGGGGGTTTCTGCTCAGAATATCTTTGCAGGAGCCGAACTCTGGGACTTTATTTAACTGCCTGCTGGGATTGGTCCCATGCAGCTGGCAGCTGGTATTTATGATCATCTAATAAAAAATGCTTAACGCTGGTCAGGTGGTTATATGTGATTTAAAATGTTCTTTTTTTCAATAAAGCTGTGGCCAAGCCTTTTCCACATTATAGAGTGTCATGTCGTATTTCCTGGGGATATGGTGTGGGGGGCTTGGCAGTTAAAATGGAGTTATGTTATGGTTTGTTATGGCGGGTTTTTAGGCAGTCAAGAGCTTACGCGCAACCTGTGAGGCATAACGACTGTTTGCGGCCTGAAAGCGACTCTTTGGATACCTACGGATCCGACGAGGACGAACAAGAGCATCTGATCGCTTTTAAACCCACAGAGAAGGCCGTCAAAGAATTAAACCTCTCTGCACAAGGCGAGTTGCGAAAAACTGTTAAGGAGATTGTGACAGAATGGGGTGTTATCCGTCTGCGGGTGTGCTCCAATCTGACCCCCTCTTGATGGCGTCAGGCCCGACTACCGAGTGTCACGGCACTCGGCGTCTCGTGCGGCCTGAGATGACCCTGGCGTTACTTGGCGAGATGGTGCTGCCGAATTAAGTTGACCCGTCCCGGCGTAGGCTGATACCAAGCGTCCCAGGTCGTTTCCCAGGAGGATTTCTGCCGGTAGTTGGTCGAGTAACCCCACCCACACGGATCCCTCCCCCGACCCCCAATCCAAATGGACTCGGGCAGTAGCGAGTCGGAGCACCTTGCCTCCGGCTACGCGAACAGCGACGGTGCGGTCCAGCCGGTCCTTTCGGGGAATCAGGTGAGGCCGGACAAGCGTGATGGTAGCGCCGGAGTCGCGGAGACCTTTGGCGGCCCGCCTGTTAATCCATACCGCCTGTCTGTGGTGTTGGCAGTTGTGGGCGGATGCAGCCTGCACGGGATGGGCCTCATGCAGCATCCCCCATTCCTCCTGTGGGTCCCAGTATGGGGATTCCTCCTGGTAACAATGAGCCGCGGGTGGGGCTCGGATGGGGCCCCGCGGAAGGGGAGGCTGGTTGGGGCAGTTCTGGCGGTAGTGGCCCATCTGGCCACACCCATAACAACGGATGGTAGCCGTGGAAGGGACCCGGTTTGGGACCCGGGGTGCGGGCCAGCGTGCTGTTGGCTCTGGCCGGGGGGGTGTGGCACGGGGAGGTGGTAGGGTGGATCGGGAGGGTGGAGGTCGTTCCTCCGTGGGACGTGCGCGTGTCTGTATACTCATCGGCCCAGGTGGCCGCTTGCTGCACAGTCTGGGGCTTCTTGTCCCTCACCCACTCCCGCACGGCCGGGGCGGTGTGGTCGAAAAACTGCTCGAGAAGGAACAGCTGAGTGACTTCTTCGAGGGTTCGAGCCTTGCTTCCGGCGAACCAGGTCTTCATGTCCCGTTGCAGCCGGTGCGCCCACTCCACATGGGTAGTACCGTGGGGCCGCCGGGAATTTCGGAATTTCATCCGGCTGGCTTCGGGGGTGATGGCAAAACGGGCCAGCAGGGTTTGTTTCACCTGTTCGTAGTCCCGGGCTTCTTCGTCTGGGACAGTCCTGTAGGCCTCCGCAGCCCGCCCTGTTAGTTTACACGCCAGGATCCCAACCCAAGCGGCCCGTTGAACCTCGTGTAGTTGGCATGAGCGTTCAAAGTCCTGGAGGAAACTTTCTATTTCCTCCTCTGCCTCGTTGAAGCTCTTGAAGGCCTGGAAGGGCACCTTCCGTGCCGTTGGTCTTTCCCAGTTGGGGTTTCCTCCCTGTTGGTACTGGATTTCCGCCAGCCGTATCTCATGTTGGCGCACCCGCTCCTGCTCTTCTTCATGGGTGATGTCCCGGACGAAGTTCTGGAAGGTGGCTTCTGTCGGCGCGGCTCCGCAAGCCGCTGCCCGCTGCTGTACCTTCCTCTGTAAGGAGTTTTCAGGGCTGGACGCCTGAGCTACGATCGGTGGTGAGGTTGCGGGCAGGTCCCTGGTCTGCTGATCCAGGGCCGCCAATTCTTCGACCAGGGCATCCTTGCTCTTTGAGCCCACGGTTCCTCCACGGTCCTCCAGCATGCCCCGCAGTGTGTCCCGTTTATAATTGGCATATGCTGCCATGATGAGGGTCTTCTGGGGGTGCAGAGAGCTATCCTCACCGCTTGCCACCAGTGTGACGGAATGGGGTGTTATCCGTCTGCGGGTGTGCGCCAATCTGACCCCCTCTTGATGGCGTCAGGCCCGACTACCGAGTGTCACGGCACTCGGCGTCTCGAGCGGCCTGAGATGACCCTGGCGTTACTTGGCGAGATGGTGCTGCCGAATTAAGTTGACCCGTCCTGCGTAGTGGGGAGCTAGGAGACCGCAGAGTGTCTCCTGCACTGTGATTTTAGCTATGAAATGACGACACCAAACGGGGCTGTATGCTTCAAGTCAAACGCAGTTGAACTGACTTTTTACTCAAAATGGGACACGCATTTAAACATCTCACACACAAAGGAGACATGCCCAGGCTTGAATGGGAACTCAATTTGCGTACAATGGCATGCTTGCATCATCAGATTACACACACACACAGAGCTAATGTACACAGAAATTAGCATACAATTGAATTTCAACACAGCCTTTCACTCCTAGCAACCAGGGGAAATATAATACCTTTAAATGCATCACACAATTACACATCTGAATCCACACTCATACAATACAGGATACATGGTAATACATCACACCAATAAAACCACATCTAGAAAAGGTATAACTGTTCATTTCAACACGCAAAACCGAAAGAGTCTCAAATAAAGAAAAAGGTCTTTGAAATGTCCCAGGCTGTTAGTTCTGGGGCTCGCTGGTCAGAGCCCCTATGTCCGTTCCATGACAGAGGTACAAGAAGCTCGAGCTGAACTGCAAAAGACGTACGCGGAACTGTGCCGAGTGTTGCTGAAGGTGACAGAGACACAGACAGAGATGCAGAAGTTCCTTACAGACATGCAGACAACCGGAGTTGCTGTGGCGTCTAGCCAAGGTCCTTCAACCGAATCACGGCGGGTGAATGCGCCTCCGTCTTCAAAGAAGAGATGTTTCAGTTGTGGAGAAATGGGCCATTTCCGCGCACAATGCAAAAGCCAGAAGCCTGAGGGAAATAGAGTAGGGGAGTTGTTGAAAGCCTTGGAAGAACTGTTATCTACCTCACCGGCGGGAAACGCCAGAGGGCACAAGTGAAGGAGCAACCTAGGTGCCCAAAAGTCGAAACCCGCTCCAAAAATCAAGCCAGGACTGAGAGGGCCCAAAGTCCGGCCAACTGCCGAGCCTGCCAGGACTGAAAGAGTCACTCCCTTAGCATGCGGACCTACGTCATGGGGAAGCAATGCACACCCAAAACCTACACGGGCCAAGAAGAAGGCCAGGGTACAACAAACTGGGTCTAAGTGTCCTGGTGCCACCACCAAGTTTCCTGACCAGCTGATAGGTCCTTCTCCTATTGTGCCAATCCAAGTGGAGGGAGTCTACACTAAAGCCCTGTTGGATTCAGGGGCTCAAGTGACACTGATCTACCGAGACTTCTACGAGAAACACTTGAAGCACATTCCTCTACAGAAATTGAAGGACCTGGAAATCTGGGGTATCGGAACAGAGAAGCTCCCCTATGACGGGTATCTACAGGTGAAGTTGGAGATCGGATCCGAAGTCATCGGACAGTCCAGAGGTTGTGATGCATTGGCCATTGTGTGTCCTCGGCCCTCAGGTGCAAACAGAAGTTCCATGATAGTGGGGACGAATACTGATTTGGTGCGACGTCTCCTGACACCTATCGTATTGGAAGAAGGTTCTACTCAAGGAGTGCACCCAATGTTACGTCCAGTCTATCAGAGGATGGTTGAAGAACAGAAGGCACCTGCCGAAGTAGGGCGCCTATGGAGATTAGAAGGAACAGAGAAGGTTCTGCAAGCAGGAGAAGTAGCAAGCTTCCGGGCTTCAGTCAAGTTGAACGGATCGCCACCAGGTCCCTATGTGGTACTGGAAACCGATTTTAATCATGGGACTGAAGCCGGAGTCGAAGTGATTCCTGAAATAATCTCCACTAAAGCTTTGAAAAGAACACGAGGAAGAGTCTCAGTCAGCGTGTGCAATGTGTCTGATTCTCCAGTAGTCCTTAAAGCACGAATGCCTATCGGGCAAGTAGCGTCTGCTACGCCTCTCTCTCCTACCGATTTAGGAGGGGGAGTGGATAAAGAGATTCCAGATGAAAGATTCTACCCCAAGGACGCTCCCATTTCACCTGAATGGAAGAAACGTCTTCAGTCTCAAGTTCTAAAGTGGAGAGAATTGTTCTCGAAAGATGAGTTCGACGTAGGCCTAGCTAAGAGTACTGAGCATCGCATTCGGTTACAAGAAGACAAGCCATTTCGTGAAAGGTCAAGACGAGTTCCGCTGGGAGACTTGGATGATCTGCGAGAACAGCTGAATGAACTGCAGAGAACCAAGGTGATCCAAGAGTCCAGGAGTCCATATGCATCTCCAATAGTGATGGTCCGGAAGAAGAATGGTTCTGTCCGCCTATGCATAGACTATCGCACGCTGAATCGGAGAACCATCCCAGACCAATATGCTACTCCTCGGATAGAAGATACCTTACAGTGTTTGTCTGGAGCAAAATGGTTTAGTGTACTAGACCTGCGAAGTGGGTATCACCAGATACCAATGCATCCTGAAGACAAAGAGAAGACTGCGTTCATCTGTCCACTGGGGTTCTTTGAATTCAACAGAATGCCTCAAGGCCTTACGGGGAATCCAGCCACGTTCCAACGGTTAATGGAGAAGACAGTCGGGGACATGAATCTGATCGAAGTATTAGTATACCTGGATGACATAATTGTGTTCGGGAAGACTCTGGAAGAACATGAGCAACGTTTGGAGAAGGTCTTGAAGAGGCTCCATGAAGAGGGATTGAAACTGTCTCTGGAGAAATGTCAATTCTGCCTACCGTCCGTTACGTATTTGGGACATGTGGTCTCAGCAGAAGGTGTTTCAACAGATCCTCGGAAGTTGGAGGCCGTAGCTTCTTGGCCTAGACCCCGAAACGTCACTGAACTTAGATCTTTCTTGGGGTTCTGTTCCTATTATCGAAGATTTGTAGGAGGATTCGCAAAAATAGCTCAACCACTGAACAAACTCCTACAGAAGGAAAGCACAGAAGAAGGCTGCAAGGTCTCTGACCGAAACCCGTCAGCTCCAGGGCCAAGGAAAGCTCGAGAGTCCATACAGGGAGAGTGGACTAGTCAATGTGAAGGTGCTTTCTTGAAGCTGAAGGAGAGTCTAACTCAAGCTCCTGTCTTGGCCTACGCGGACCCTCACAAGCCGTATGTGTAACGTTGGGGGCTTCCAGCCCTACCTGTGTGCTTGAGGACAGCAAGTCTGATGCTGCTCGCTGACCACTGCCCGGTTTAAATGGAGACAGGCAGGGAGGTGATTGCATGAGGTGTGGCTTGAGTGGGGGGCGTGGTCTGGTGAAGGTCTTTAAAAACCCTCAGTATAGTTTCAGAAGTTGCCAGATCGTGGTTATCCATACCTGAGCTCCTTGTACCTGACTGCTATATTGATTTAACCTGTTATTGACCTCTGCTTGTGTTCTGACCATTCTGCCTTCTGTTGCCCTAGACTATTTTCTTGTACTACGCTACTGCTCTGATACCGACCCGGCTATTCCATTTGACCATTCTGAACTCTGTATTCCTGATTCTGGCTCGGCTGACTCCTCTCCGTATTGTTAACCCTTTTCTGTCTAGCTAGTTTACCTGGCCAATTCTAAGGACCAGACAGATAGGGATCATTCACAGCTACACTGTTGGTAGCTTCTGGGTTTTGTGGAGTGTTGGGGGTTAAGTACTGCGTGGTGGGATCCGGGAACCGTGACATTACGATCTGGCCAATATGGATCCCGCAGATTTAACACAGCACTTGGCTACCTTTGTATCCAGACAGGATGAGCAGGATCATAGGATGGATCAGTTTGCCACTGCCTTACAAACTATCCTGAATCGTACTGCACACCTGGAACCAGTTGGGGTTGCACCCCCGCCTGCTATACTTGTGCCCCCTGTCGTTCAGACATCCCAGGTACACATGACCGCTCCTATGAGGTTTGACGGTACTCCCTCTGAGTGCCGGGGATTTTTGGTCCATGTGGATATTCATTTTAAATTAAATCCACAAATGTTTTTCTCTGACATTGCCAAAGTGGGGTTTATTATTAACCATCTGTCTGGCAGAGCGTTGACATGGGCGACTCCTTTATGGGAGGCAGAAAGACCTATTGTACGGGATTATAAAGAATTCATAGCCGAGTTACAACGTACATTTAATCCTACCAGAAAGGCCACGATAGCCGGCAAATCCTTGTTCCGCATACGTCAAGGGAACAGGACTGTGTCTGATTATGCCATAGATTTTAAAACCTTAATTTCTGATGTGAACTGGACAAATGAGACACTGGTTCTGGCTTTTATGGAGGGGTTATCAGAGTCGTTGATGCATGAATTAGCTCCACGTAAACTACCTGAGGTATTGTGTGAACTCATTGATTACTGTATAGATCTGGATAATCAGATAAGGGATAGAAGGACTCCAAGAGAGAGACCAAGAGACCGTTACCTAGGTTGGCCCCTGTCTTTCAAGCACCACCCAGAGAGTTATCTCCTCCCTCAGAGCCTATGCAACTAGGCCGTACTAGGCTTACAGAGGAGGAGAGAACAAGGCGTTTTCGTGAGGGATTGTGCCTGTATGTGGTTTGGAGGGACATGTACGATTTCAATGTCCTACTCGCCCTAAGCTGCATGATAAGCCGGAAAAACTACCGCACCTAAGGCAGCTGAGGAGACAGGCCTTGGGTGTGACATGCATGTCTCCTATCAAAGACACTAAACTTATGTTACCAGTATCCTTGGCTTGGGAGACCAAGACCACACATAACACCGCTTTTGTGGATTCTGGGGCTGCTGGTAACTTTATTGATGTTAACTACGCTTCTTCCATTTCTCTACCTCTGGTTGTAAGAGAGACACCCTTAGCCGTTGAAGCCATAGATGGCAGGCCGTTATCCTGCCCTAGGATTACTCACGATACGATTACAGTAGTTCTTACTACTGGTCTCTTGCATAAAGAAAAGATCATATTCCAAGTTATCCACTCACCTTCCAATCCTGTTGTACTTGGTTTCCCCTGGTTGGTGGAACACAATCCCGTTATTGATTGGGTTAAAGGAGAGATACTGTCTTGGAGTTCTGCATGTTTTGGGACTTGTTTAATACCCATTCAGCATGTCGGTGCCCTGAACACACCCACAGCCCCTCCATTGTCTACTGAAGTTCCTGAACAATATGCAGACCTCAGGGCTGTATTTGATAAAAGAGAGGCAGACAAACTACCTCCACATAGACCATATGATTGTGCTATTGATATTCATCCGGGTACCATGCCTCCTCGAGGCAAAGTATATCCTCTTTCCATAAAGGAGAACCAAATTATGGAGGAGTATATCAAGGAGAATTTGGAGAGAGGTTTTATCCGACGTTCCTCTTCTCCAGCAGGGGCTGGATTCTTTTTTGTGTCGAAAAAAGAGGGAGATTTACGCCCGTGTATTGATTATAGGGGGCTTAACAAGATCACCATTAAGAACGTGTACCCTATCCCTCTCATATCGGAACTGTTCGACAGGTTAAGAGGTTCAGCAGTATACACTAAACTTGATTTAAGAGGAGCTTACAATTTGATACGCATAAAAGAGGGGCATGAGTGGAAAACAGCATTTAACACCAGGAGTGCATTATGAATACTTGGTCATGCCTTTCGGTCTTTGTAATGCTCCAGCGGTATTCCAGGATTTTATTAATGATGTGCTCAGAGATTTCTTGCAAACCTTTGTTATAGTATACCTAGACGATATATTGATTTACTCTCCCGATCTGAAACCCACCATGCACATGTCAGACAGGTATTAGCTAAATTACTGGACAATGGTCTTTATTGCAAACTAGAGAAGTGTTTATTCGACATTACTACTGTGAAATTCCTTGGGTACATTATCACTCCAGAGGGTTTTGAGATGGATCCTTCTAAACTCACGGCCATCTCAGAATGGCCTCTTCCTCAAGGTCTCAAAGCCATACAGAGGTTTCTGGGTTTTCTAACTATTATAGGAGATTTATCAAGAATTATTCCGCTATAGCCTCTCCTATCATTAATATGACACGTAAAGGTCTGAAGTACCAGATCTGGTCTTCTCAATCTAAACAAGCATTCGAAGCCCTCAAACAGGCTTTCACTTCCGCTCCCGTGTTACGGCATCCTGATCCCAGGATTCCGTTTATTCTTGAGGTTGATGCTTCTGAGATAGGCATTGGGGCTGTCCTGTCTCAAAGAGAATCTCCAGGGAAACCACTACATCCTTGTGGGTTCTTTTCAAGAAAATTATCACCAGCAGAACGCAATTATGATATTGGCAACAGAGAATTGCTTGCTATTGTGTCTGCCCTGTCAGAGTGGAGACATTTGTTGGAAGGTACTCTTGATCCTTTGTTGATAATCACTGATCATAAGAACCTTACGTACATCGGGGATGCTAAACGTTTGAACTCGAGACAGGCCAGGTGGTCATTGCTACTGTCTCGGTTTAATTTTGTATTGACTTACAGACCAGGTGACCGCAATGTAAAGGCTGATGCCTTATCTCGTCAATATGACCCATATGAATCTAATACACAAGACCACAATCCTATAGTTCTCCTGAACGTATTGTGGCTTCCACAGTCTTGTCTGTCTCCTCGCCTTTCCTGGAACGCCTCCAGGCAGCTCAAGTGGGGGCTCCACCTGACAAGCCTCCAGATATGTTGTTTGTACCTGAAAAGGAAAGACAAGAATTACTCATAATGTTTCATGATTCTAAACCAGCAGGTCATCCTGGTATTACTAAGACTCTTACCAGTATTTCCAGACAGTTCTGGTGGCCCACCATGCGACAGGACGTACGCCTGTTTGTTTTGGCTTGTCAAGTCTGTGCCAGAAGCAAAACCAGTAAAACCTTGCCTGTCGGTCTATTGCAGCCTTTACCCACGCCTAAGAGGCCTTGGTCTCATCTATCTATGGATTTTATTGTGGACTTGCCGAAGTCCAAAGGTCATACTGTGGTTCTGACAGTTGTAGACCGCTTCTCCAAAATGGCTAATTTTGTCCCTTTACCTAAGCTTCCTACAGCCAAAGAACTGGCGGTTGTCTTTGCTAGAGAGATTGTACGAATACATGGGGTTCCGTCTGAAATAGTCTCTGACAGAGGAGCTCAGTTCGTCTCTCGTTTCTGGAGGGTTTTCTGTGCGGAGATGGGGTGCGATTGGCCTTCTCTTCAGCATACCATCCACAAACCAATGGGGCAGCAGAGAGGGCAAATCAGGGTCTCGAGCAGTACATACGTTGCTTTACCACACAACAACAAGACAATTGGTCGGAGTTGTTGCCCTGGGCTGAGTATGCACGTAATAACGCCGTTAATGAGACCACTGGCCACTCTCCTTTTTCTGCTATCTATGGTTTTTTCCCTCCGGCTCTACCGCTTCAGTTTAATGAACAGGCCATCCCGGCCCTCGATGACCATCTCACTCAACTACAAGAGATTTGGAGACAGATTCGCGTAAATATGGAGCGCAATGTTGCTGTCCAGAAACGCAAGGCTGACAGGCATAGGTTACAAGCTCCCTCCTATAACGTGGGGATAGAGTTTGGTTGTCTACTAGGAACGTGAAGTTACGGGTGCCTTCTATGAAAATGGCACCTCGGTTTATTGGTCCATATAAGATCATTCGCCGCGTTAACCCTGTGGCTTATGCTCTTGCCCTTCCTAAACATCTTCGCTTGCACAACGTCTTTCACCTCCCTACTGAAACCTTTGTTGTGTAACAGGTACACGCGGGTCGTTCCTCCTCCTCCACCTGTTCAGGTTGATGGTGAATCAGAGTATGAGGTTAGGAGGGTTTTGGATTCTAGGCTGTGCAGGGGTGTTCTGCAGTACTTGGTCGATTGGGTGGGCTATGGCCCGGAAGACCGGTCCTGGATTCCAGCTTCCGACATGTCTGCCTCTAGGTTGGTCAGGGCGTTCCATCTGCGCACCCCGATCGCCCTGGTGGTCGTATTGCCGCTCGTCCTGTTGGTCGTCCGGTGGCCTCCCGTGGAGAGGGGGTACTGTAACGTTGGGGGCTTCCAGCCCTACCTGTGTGCTTGAGGACAGCAAGTCTGATGCTGCTCGCTGACCACTGCCTGGTTTAAATGGAGACAGGCAGGGAGGTGATTGCATGAGGTGTGGCTTGAGTGGGGGGCGTGGTCTGGTGAAGGTCTTTAAAAACCCTCAGTATAGTTTCAGAAGTTGCCAGATCGTGGTTATCCATACCTGAGCTCCTTGTACCTGACTGCTATATTGATTTAACCTGTTATTGACCTCTGCTTGTGTTCTGACCATTCTGCCTTCTGTTGCCCTAGACTATTTTCTTGTACTACGCTACTGCTCTGATACCGACCCGGCTATTCCATTTGACCATTCTGAACTCTGTATTCCTGATTCTGGCTCGGCTGACTCCTCTCCGTATTGTTAACCCTTTTCTGTCTAGCTAGTTTACCTGGCCAATTCTAAGGACCAGACAGATAGGGATCATTCACAGCTACACTGTTGGTAGCTTCTGGGTTTTGTGGAGTGTTGGGGGTTAAGTACTGCGTGGTGGGATCCGGGAACCGTGACAGTATGAGTTACATGTGGATGCCAGCAGAGAAGGTCTAGGAGGAGTCCTGTATCAAGAGTATGGTGGATTGCTGAGGCCTGTAGCGTACGTGAGCCGGAGCCTTACGCCTTCAGAGAAGAACTACCCTACCCACAAGTTGGAGTTCCTAGCCTTGAAGTGGGCAGTGGTAGACAAGTTAAAAGACTATCTGTATGGAGCTGAGTTTGTGATAAAGACGGATAACAATCCTCTTACCTTACTACTGCGAAACTGGACGCAACGGGACATCGGTGGCTGGCCGCTCTGTCAGGGTTTCGGTTCAGCCTGAAGTATCGCCCTGGGGTGAATAATCGAGATGCTGATGCTTTGTCGAGAAGACCCTGCGCTGCAGAATGGACTCAGTTAACTCCAGACGGGGTCCAAGCTTTGTGTCAAGGAGCAGAGCGCCGGGTCAAGGGAGGGATTGAAGCAGAGGCCATAGGAGTCATGGCTGCGGCTGTTCCGGAGTTCTACTGCAACCCTACGCAATTGAGGGATGAAAGTCTACCTACCTTTTCAAAACAGGACCTGAAAGCTGATCAGGCCAGAGACCCTTTAATTGCGTTAACCATAAAGGCCCTAACTGCGAACCAGCGTGAAATTCTGCTGACCAATTCCCCAGATGGAGCCAGATTGGTCTACAAAGAGTGGGAACGGTTGAAGATGTTGGATGGAGTGGTCTACCGAAGGGGCCCCTCAACCAATGCTGAAGAGACCCAACAGTTATTCCTTCCCAAACATAGAGAGAGTGTGCTGTGATTGCTACATGATGAGCATGGACATTTGGGTGCTGAAAGGACTTTTAAGCTGGTGTGAGACAGGTTCTATTGGCCTTGCATGAGAGCTGAAGTGGAAAGTTATTGCCATTCATGTCTGAGGTGTATTCAGAGGAAGACCCTACCGACCCGAACCGCTCCAATGAGCCATCTGCAGTCAGGGACCCATGGATTTGGTGTGCATTGACTTCCTGTGCTTAGAGCCGGATGCTAGTGGGCAAGGGAATATTCTAATAGTGACTGATCACTTCACCCGTTACGCCCAAGCTTTTTCCACGAAAGACCAACGCGCTCCGACAGTAGCCAAGGTTCTAATGGAAAAGTTCTTTGTCCACTACGGCTTACCAAGGAGAATACACTCTGATCAGGGTAGAGACTTTGAAAGCCGACTTGTTGGGCAATTGTTGGAACTGTTGGGAATCCAAAAGACCCGAACTACACCATACCACCCTCAAGGTGATGCTCAGCCTGAAAGGTTTAATCGCACGCTGCTAAATATGCTGGGGACATTGTCAAACACAGAGAAGCAGAGTTGGAGTCGTCACATAGCTACTCTGGTGCATGCATATAACAGTACGGAGAGTGATGCCACTGGATACTCACCGTACCGCCTTATGTTCGGAAGAGAAGCTCGACTGCCGGTTGATTTGGCGTTTGGGTTATCTCTAGACCAGACGTCGTTAGCTTCCCATAGAAATTACGTGGATAGACTTCGAAAGAATCTGGCCTCTGTGTTTGAACGGGCCCGTTTGACCTCAGGAAACAGGGAGCAAAGGAACAAAAGGAACTATGACTTAAAAGTTCAGATACAGGATCTGCAACCCGGTGATAGGGTTTTGTTGAAGAACCTGGGTGCTGCTGCGAGGCAAAAGTTGGCGGATAGATGGAGTTCTCAAGTCTACATTGTCTGCAAGCAACTGCCGGGCCTGCCGGTGTATCAAATCCGGCCGGATGGAAAGGCTGGGCCTCTTAAGAACTGGCACCGGAATCATTTGTTACCTTTGAGAGAGGCTGTGAGGATGCCAGTTGAGGACAAACTTCCTCTGCCGAATCCGCCTGCTCCACGTTTGCCTCCTGTTACTCGGTCTCAACAGACCCGGGTTGTCGAAGAAAGCGAAAGGGACAGTGAGGAAGAGAGTTTTTGTCTGGACTGGATGCGCTCACCGGAACCTGAAGAGGTTATCGCGGTTCCTGAACGGTGGGAAAGTAATTTGAGGCCTGAAGCTCCTGAATTTCAGTTGGAAGTTCCTGAGACTGTCGCAATCCCTGTAGTTCCTGAGGCTGAATCTTATGACTACAGTTCTATGCCTTCACTGGAGGGATCATACTCCGAAGAGGTGTCTGCTCCAGTGGTAGAAAGAAGGACTGAGCCAGCGCCTATAGTACTTCCGCCTGAAGAGGAACTGATTGAGCCAGAACCAAAACGCTCTGTTCGACCGCCCCAGCGACTCACCTACGACTCATCAGGACATAGCACTGAAGAGGCCATCACCACAGTGCGAAGGTTGCCCGAAGTGTCTGCTATGTTAGCTGAGGTAGCCCAAAGTATGAAGCAACTTGAAGAAATGTATATAACCCACTGTATGCTTACTGCTGAGCCTGTATATGTTGCCTAAACTGTGTTGAAATATAATGTAACTGTTGTACCTCCTTGGAGAGACCCAAGAGTTCTAGGAGGGGGAGAGTGTAGCGCTGTGTTTAAATCCTTGTTGTGGCAGTACCTATTTTTGGCCACCAGAGGGAGACAAGCGAAATGTGAGACACTGAATGTTACATTGGGACTACATTTCCCGGCATGCTTTGGGAACGGACACAGGAAGTGGGTGGGGCAGAGAGACTTACATCCTGAGCCTCGTGGAGAGAGCTGGCAGAGCGCGCCAGGGAGTGAGAGAGACAAGACACAGTGCTGCAGAGAGTAACAGTGACCAGGCTGGAGCGCAAGTGCGGCCCAACAGAGACACAGATCGGGTTATCAGTTATTCCCGAAGAAGACCCAGTGATCCACCAGATAACCCAAGCGGTTAGAGAGGAAGCGGAGGACCCCGAGTAAGGAGTACCGCAGATCGATCGGACCGGGAGAGCAGGCGGTAAGCTGGACAAGTCTGCCGGTGCAGAAAGCCAGACAGCGGATCCAGAAGCAAGCAACCCCCAGTCAATATCGAGCGGAGAGACGTCCTGGGTCAGCGGAGCCTCAAGTATCTGGCGGATGGGTGAGAGGCCTTCCAGGCCGTTGTAAGACTCAAGTAAAGCACGCTGCTGTTTGTTTCCAAAACCCACAGGGCCCCAACTTGACTAGTCGAAGACATCTCTTAAGCAGTTCACTGGCCAGTTGAATAGTACCCGGGTACCATACACACACACACTTACATTCCGGGACTTAACCTGTGCAGGACTCACTCCCCAAATCACAAGAAGGGGTTAAAGATACGTTTTTCATTATTCTTTTCCGCTGCGCGTTTCCCCGAAATACGAAGAATCGTACTTATTTTCCGCTGCTCGTTTCTCGAATTACGAAACCTCGTATTTCTTTTCCGCTGCGCGTTTACCGCGTTACGAAGTACTGTAGATATATATACGAAAACCGTGTCATTCATTATATGCCATTTATTCCAGTAAACTATATAATTTATAAAATCCACAACGGTGCTGGAGTATATTTATTCCCTAGTGCGGGGAGACTGACCCGAGGTTCAATTTCAGCGGCTCCTCCGGGAGTGAGCGCTACACTAGTGATCATGCTCTGTGTATTTATATTGGCACACATCTGACTCTCTCTGCTGGTACTAAGATCTCTGTTCTATCAACCAAGTATATTATTGTATTATGGTAGTCGGCCTTACTGAGTCAAGAGAGCATGCAGAGCCTGAGTTATCTGATTCATGCGGTGATCCTGTTCTTACTGTTCAGACACGATCTTAGCCAGTTGGGTAGATAGATCCATTGATGCGGGATCCATTGGCCCTGATGTAATGTCACAGTTCCCCCTAGGATCTATGGTACTGGTCCCTGTACGCAGAATGCTATCTACCCTTCCGATCCTTGGATGGGCGGCAAAGCTATCTACAGCTAGAGAACAGACAGGTACGTACCCTCAAAGGGTTAACAGACAACAGATAAGAACAATATACTTGGTCAGTATAAAAGCGAGGGTCTTAGCACCAAGGGAGGTAGTCAGACATATGCCACAGTCAGCACACAGAAGGGTTCTCATGCAAATCAGGATTGGTACACAGAGTGGGTTCTCAGGCTTGCCAGGTATGATACACATAAAGGATAGTCAGGAATAGCCAAAAGTTGCTGGGCACTGGGCAACACCGGTGTGGGATGTGACAGGGACCTCAGACCAATATTGCAAAGCCAACTCTCAAGGATAATGGGCACCTAAAGGTAAAGGAACAGTACCGCCAAAAAATGAAAAGTTATATGTTGCTTATTTTATGTTGCTGATCTCTTACATGTGATCCAAATAATAGAAAACTATTCAGTTTGGGGGTGAGGCAAGATGATTTTGATAGAGAAAATCAGCAGCTACTTATTCATTTTTTCCCATTGAAACGAATGGAGGGGGTTTGCTTAATCAATAATGTGTGGCTCAGGCTAGAGTATGTTTTTTCTAATAGAGAAGGGTCCATTTTATAGAAAACTATTCAGTTTGTGGTGAGCCAAGATGATTTTGATAGAGAGAATCAGCAGCTACTTATTCATTTTTTCCCATTAAAACGAATGGAGGGGGGTGAAAGTTTGCGTAATCAATAATGTTTGGTTCAGGCTAGATCAGGGGTCAACAAATCCTGGACGCGAGGCCACCATGGCGACAAAAAATGCTGTCCTGGCGGGGGGCGTGGCCGGCTGCTGAAGGGGGTGGACGTGTCTCAGTGGAGCTCCGCACGTCTTCTCCATACAGGGACAACTCAATGACTTTTTCTGCAGCATTTTGCTTCTAAAAGGTCCCTGAGCGGCTGGCCTTCGGTACTGTGCCGTCTGGAGCCCGTTTAGCACCCCCTCCGGACCAGCGACTTTGCTGGCGGCTGCTGCCTTGTGGCTGCAGCGCAGCACCAGCGGCCATCTTGCGGCCTGAAACCAGGTTCCAGCTGGCTGGCGGTCACGCTGGTCAGACCGCCCTGCCCCGGATCGAGGTACTCTTGTGGACGACAGAGATGGTGGGCCCACATCTCCCAGTAGACCTAGGTGCCTGTACCATGGGAGTGGCGGATGGACCTGCGGGGGGCTGGATGAACGGATCCTTCCCCCCCTCTGGAGGTGAGGGAGCCCTGGTCACAGGCCTTGATGTCTGCCGAAGACTGCTAGATGGGGAGGACGCTGATAGCCCTGTCACCAGGGGTGTCTGGCACTGGATGCTGGCTATTCTGAGGAGCTACAGCGGAGTGAAGACCTCGAGGTCAGAAGAGGCAGAGACCGTGGAGGGTACGGGTGGTTCTGTGGCCTGCTCGCTCGCTGAGGTGTCCCTGGGGAGCTGTGCCGGGAGCGGCGATCTGCCTGGAGAGGGAACGGGATGCAGAGCTGGAGAAGTAAGCTATGCACCGCTGGTCGACCACCTACTTGAGGGGAGAATTAGAGCGGAACTGACGCCTACAGAGATGTGCAGGGCAGAGGTGGAACCCGTGCGACCTGCCATGTCTCCCCCTACGATGACTGTGCTGAGAACGCAGCGAAGCTCCGAGAAGCTGGGGTGCGTACGTTGGCCTTGTGCGGTGGCCCGTCCTGCAGTGATGCTGGCTCAGGGGCTATCTGGTTGTCGCAACCTTTGCGTGGTGTCTCAGGGTGCTGAGGAGGCCCACGAGACCTTCCCGTGGGATACGGGCTGATGAGGACTGTAGTATCGCTCTTTTCTTTTGTCGCAGGCCCGTATCTCCTTGAGGATCCCCCTCCTTGCAGCCTTATCCCCCCCCTCGCTGAGTATTATTATTTTTCACTGTCCCCCTCCTTTTTTTTTCCCTCTTATGTTGAGATTCCCTGTTTTTTATGAGACCCCACCTCCTTTCCCCCTTTTGTCTGGGACATCATGAGTATTATCTGAGGACACTTTTCATATCTTGACGAGACCCCCCCCTTTGGGGATGTTTTTCTGGGACACTTTTGTGGAGTTTTCACACTGTTTTTGGCTTTTTTTCCCCTGATTCCTTCTGATTTTTCGCTGAAGTTTATTTTTTGTTTTCGCTTACTGTGATATCTGATGTCATATGAAGGCCCTGCGAGGCCCTCGCCTTTTGTTTGATTTTGATGTGCTTGTGCAAAATTCATAGAGAATTATAAAAATAAAAAAAAGGAAATCACCACACAGTACATGAGATCTCACACCGTAACAAAACTGTGCACTTGCAAAACTCTTTCAGCAATGAATAAAATATCACAAAGTTAAAAAAAAAAAAAAATGCTGTCCTGGCACCTGGGTTTGGCTACCTAGCCCTCCATTCTGCCAGGCCCCACGTTCCAGTGAGCGGCCGCTCGCTGGGTCCTCCACCCGCCGGACAAGAAGCCTTTTATAAGGCTTCGTCCGTGTGGGTAAGCTGTGTGCTCACTGAGATTTTGTCACGTTTTTCCTGGTTTTGGCCGCGCCCCTGGTGGTGAGAGGCATTCATGAATGTTTTCCCCTGTTTTGTGTTTGGCTGTGCTGTCTGGGGCTGCTCCAGCGTTCTGCTGTGATCTTCTGGTCTGAGGTCACATGGCTCAATCACACAGACCCACTGCCTATATAACTCCTAGCAGCCAGTGGCGACTCTAGGAACAATATTTAGGGGGGGCACAGAAGATACCGCAGTCAAAACTGGGGGGGCACTAATAATTTTTACCACTAAATCATACCACTGAAAAAAACTAAGGGCCCTATCACCTGGTGTGAACTAAAACACCATCACTAAAGGAAAAATTTAGTGCGAGTCGCTAAAACTTACAGGGTTATTCAGAGAGAGGTGAAAAGCAGGAGAATGACTGGAGAATGGAAAATTCTTGGTCAAAGAATCGGCTATTTTGACCTAGAATTTTCCATTCTCCAGTCATTCTCCTGCTTTTCACCGCTTTCTGAATAACCCTGTTAGTGCCTGACGACCTACTAACAGATCACCTTGACTGCAGTAGTCCATGAACAAGGTCGTTTGGCGCACGCTAGGGAAACTCTAAGACCCAAGTTGAGACCCAGCGCTAATGCGGTTGTGTACAGGATAGAACTGTTTTTTTTCCAGTGCAGAGTGCCGGGTCATACCTATCCCCCACCCTCACAAGCTTGAGTATGAACACATCCAGTGAATAACCTCTCACCCCTGCATTATTAAAATCCTCCACGGTGGCCGTATCATCCATGTTTTGATGCACACATATATTAAGGCTGATGGGCATTGCATGATAAATGCCTCCCAGCAGCATGTTGAATCATTACACTGCATTTAATAGATCCAAAAGGAAGGCCAGGTGAGCGACAAAAATTTCCCTGCTACAGCATATAAACAATACATGTTTCAGGGCAAGACTTATCCATGTGTTCCTTTAAACATGGTCCACACAGTCACCCTAATAATCAACTGCTTACATACTATGAATAGCCCCCAGCATAAAATGTTTAAAATTAGGCAATATATTAGAATTAGGATATATGTGGATAAAGGATACATTTATAATAGAGCCGACTGCAACAGCAGCGACATTGCTGACCATATCCATTACTATGGTGTATGGGGCCAAGAGAACACCTGTGTTGCATTCCTTTCAATTGCCTGTTAGTTTTGGACGAGGACCTGTTTTTTCTGTTTTTTTGGAGTTAGCACCAGGGCTGAGCAGTAGGTAAAATGTTGCAATTAGTGCACCTCAAAAAATTTAGTGCTGGCACCAAGTGATCTGTAAAGATATCTAGCACTCCCCGTGTTAAGTATAGGACGCGGAAAGTACAGTAAGCTCGCGGTACAAATCGCTAATAGCGACGCGCTAAATGATTTTTCCCATTTGTAGCGGGAGCAAACGATCTGTTGGTCAGGCGCTAGACTGAACTAACCTGGCGCTAACGCAAAATCACGCCGACGCAAGGGTTAGCTCACACCAGGTAATAGTGCCCTAAATAAGTATATATATAAATAAGATTACAAAACCCCAGAGTAATGTGATGCAATGATGCCTTTTTGTTGTACTAACCTAATACTTAAATTCAATATTTTATTTGACGCAATTTGGCAGTTTCCGCTGAATGTCTGATTGCTGCTTCAGCGACTCCACTTTTAGCAAATTACAGTGACCATTCGCTAAATAGAGAATTTACCTTATTTTCTGCAAAATAAATTCCCCGAAATGTGACGAAAGCAGAGGATCTACAAATCATTAGACCGTTTAGATTCTAACTTCCATAATAACCCCTAAAATGCCTTAAACCCAGAGAAATGCAATAAAAATAATAAACAATGTGGCATTTAGCTACCCCTCAACCCCTAAAATGCCATTAATCAAGGGAAAACATGAAATGAATACACTGAGGCATGTAGCCAACCCATTAACCCCTAAAATGCCATTAATCAAGGAAAAAACAAATGTATACGGTGAGGGATGAAGCCTGCCCATTAACCCTTAATATACAACTAAACCAAGGCATAAACTAACGTAATACACAATGTAATGTATAGTCTGAACATTAACCATTTCACTGCTGAGCCATTTCAACCCTGTGAAAATGTTTACGTTTAAGTGCATGTTTTTATTTGATGTTTTATGACTTTTACATCACACTGAATATGGTCATGTGGGGTATCATTGAAAAGGCCAGAATCTGCCCTTTCAAATGACACCTAGTTCATCCATATACGATGCATAGCTACGGAGATACGTTGGTCCGAAGAAGTGTGGGAAGCTGGATGATGATTTTTGGTGGGGGGCACATGGGGGGGCAAGGAACAACCTAGGGGGGGCAATTGCCCCCCTGTAGAGTCGCCTATGCTAGCAGCACAGTGCTTCTTTGACCTGTTGTGAGTTTACATGGTGGTTGTGTTTCCTATGTCCTGGTTCCCGATTCCCGCGTTGCTGCATAGCTTCATGTCTAGTATTTCTGGTTATGACTTTTCGCTTATGTTCCTGGATATTCTCTTGCTTGCTCCCTGTACTCTGTATTCTGCATATCCCGTTGCTGACCTGGCCTGACTGGGAACGGCTCCTGTGTATGACTTCTGGCTATAATTCTGGTTTATTCTCTGGTCTGCTCCTTGTACCCTGTACCATGCATTTTGGTTTCTGTGTATGACCCTAAGCGTGTTCTCTGGATCTCTCTCTGGCCTGCTCCCCTTAACCTGTATGCCTGTTCAGTTGCCAAGTTCTGCTACTCCTGACCACTCTTATGTTTCATGTTTTATGTGTCTTGTTTAGGATTCTGTTTGTCTTGTTATCCCTCGCTCTTCCTGTTCCCCCTGGCTCTGTCATCCTTTGTGAGGTATCTTTATTAGTTAGAGGCCACACAAGGACCTACCCCAGCATAGGGATCCCTTTAGCTTTCTTCTATGCCCCCCTGTCTCTCGTGCTTTCAGTCTGGTTCACCTCTTGTCTGGAATCTGTTCTGTATATTGTATGTCTTGTACCAAGCCAGCAGCTCACCTGCCTAAAGGGCTACACTCCTTGTTCCAAGCCATCACGATGGCCCAAGTGGGCGCCCAGCATGACAGATCTGTAGCGGCAACGTGCATACTTTACTGCCGGGCTGCTCAGCGTGTCTGTCTGGGGTTATAAATCAGACCCCTGTGACAGGCGCATACACAGCTGCTGCTGGCCTGCCCCCTCCCTCTCTCAGCTACTGATTGGAGGATGCCATCAAACAGGGAGGGGGAGTGGGGAGCTCAAATCTGTGCACGCTGAGTTTCAGCTTGCCTGCCTGACCTTCAAGTCACCATCACACAGCCCAGGAGCATCACACAATAAAAAGTGGGTGCAATAGTGCCGGCGGGGTATGGTAAATTCCTATAAAATTAAGTGGTATAATCAAACAGCAATGCAAACATGCAGAAAATAAATAAATGAGATGTGATGCTACCTAAAATGGATATAACAACAAAGGAAAAAGCACAAATAAAACAACCAAAATATGTGCCATACAGGGATTAGGCAGAAGAAGAATCCATAAAGCACATCCAACAGTGCAGTAATCAGTGAAATTAGCAAATGAGGGCTGTAAATTTGCTGTGTGCCAATCATAAAGTAGTGACAGAATCAATGTATCTGATAATAATATACGGTGGTGAGAATAAAACAATGGTCCTCCTAGAGGCAATTCAAGAACATCAAACACATAAAAAGTGGCAGTGTCAAACAATGGCTATAAGATAGCCTGTGCCAGAAATAGTCAATAAAGGTGACCGCGTGGAAACAAAAAAAAACACAGTTTATTGAAAGTGCATAATGCAAATGGAGGAAAAAAAAATGGTAGTAGAGTTGTCTGGGAATACTCATAAATTGGGGGATCCTCCTAAAGGGTGGAAAGTGCTTGCGGTTGCGTCACTCGACGTATTTAATAGAGCCACACTTAGTCCTGGCTCTAGGATTATGGGCCTCTTGCCAAATAAGAGGGTGACGCGTAAGTGACCTACACCGAAAAAGAAGGGCAGCGCCACCCTCTATTTGGCCAGAGGCCCATAATCCTAGAGCCAGGACCAAGTGCCCCTGACGGCACCTCCCTGGTATACATGTATATTTTCTTTTTTTTAAAGGATTTTACCAGAAAGGATACATTGAGATTTCAACTATGTCCTGGGTGGCGAGTATGTACCGTTAGGCGTCTTGCCCAAGGACACTTACTGGAGACGTGCTCTTGCTGGGATCGAACCTGTGTCTCCACAGTCTCTCTCCATGGTTATAGAGCAGTGATGTTACCTCTAATCCACCCAGCCGGTCTGGTGTGTACGTACGTAAATGGAATGTCTGGGCATACATTTCAAAATTATGATAAATTGTACAGGCCTTCAGCAAAATCCTAAATTATTTATTGGAAAGTGGTCACATGACTTTAGAGTATCTGTACTCGGTCTTAAATAAAATGGTATCATTTATCTTTAGTTAAATTTTGTTAGTCTGAAGAAAAACTTGGCTCCTAACTTTTGTGGCTGGCTCCCAGATTCAAAGCAAATTTGCCAAGCCCTGGGCTAGATTATGTTTATTTCTAATAGAGAACAGTCTAATTAATAGAAAACTATTCAGTTTGGGGTGAGCCAAGATGATTTTGATAGAGGGAATAGATAGGGGATAGAGGGTGCCTGTTATCAAAATAAATTTATTTTTTCATACGAGTGTCAGAATTGTCCAATTGTTTAAACTACTTTTTCTTGCCATTATTCTTTTCTGAATAAAAACCTGGGCGAATAAGAAGTTAATTTCAGTGCCTAAATAAGAAGCGGCCTGAATAAGAAGCTAACTTCAGTGTCTAAATAAGAAGCAGCCTGAATAAGAAGCTAACTTCAGTCAGCGAAGAAGGGGAATGATGGGATGATTCCTGGCATGTGTTATCCCAATATTCCACCCATAATCCCCATCTAAAATAATAAAAAGACCAATATGCCTTTTAGAAACGGGTTAAATATGTTTCCTGCCTTGTGTAACCATGATATTCCACCCATAATCCCTATGTAGACTCATTTTCTCTATTCTTTCTCAATAATTTGCTATTATTCCATTTTACAGCTGTTTGTATATAACCTGAATAGATAAAGATTTTCAATAAACCTTTGCAACTTATTATCAAGAACTGCAGAAAAGAATACCATATATTGATTGGGTCATTAGCAGCTGTGTGTGTTCTGTATACTGACACCTATTGATGGAGCTGAGTATTGCAATCAAGCATCCCAATATTCGGTTTAGTAAATTCCCCCGAATAAAGCGCGAACTTCCGTTCACTCTGCTCCAAACCATTCCCCGATACAGTGATCTAGGAGGTGGAGGTGGTGGTGGAGGGTTACACAAATGTATACGTTCTTTAACGCCGCTGTGGTCTAAAGAAGGCTCCTCAATAAATCACATATCACGGTTAATAGCGCGCACCACAGCATTGTGTTCACGTGAGTTCTGCGACATTTATGCACTTTGCACAACACGCAGCGTTGGTTCGAGCCTGTTGGGTTGAGGGTTTCCGTGACGTCAGTTCATCCGGGCAACGTATCGAACTGCCAATAGCTGGGCGGGGACGCTGGGTTTGGGGCGGGTTGATAAAGACACGCACGTTGACGTTGGAACATGGCGTCACCCTCATCGCGCGCACAAGGAAGAAAAGGTATATCCATAAAGGAATACACTAAAAATAAAAATCTGCTTATTTTCTCCAATAATTGTGATTCAGCAGCACCAGAGCCAATGAGACTCTGATTAAACAAATAAAGTTTTGTGACTTGTTACTACAGGCAGACTGGTTTTGATAGGCTCTGCATGCGGAAGGACGTGTAACGTGGTGCATTGTGGGTCAGATGAGACCTAATTGGTTTGTGCTGTGAAACGATTTGATGGTAAAGCTTCACTGTGAGTTTGGTCTACGGTTATCACGTTGTAGAAAATGACCTGATCTTCAATGTCTGGATAGAGCTGGGCTTTCCTAGGTGGTGTATTGGAAACTTTATTTAGCCTGTGTCTTTAGTTTATCCTTTAAAATGACTAAGTCTAAGTGTACTTAATTACTGCTCATTTAGCTTTTGTGTTAGTATGGCAAAGCAAGCAAGAAAATGCATTGTTTTTGCACAGGAAGAAACTTGCACGTTTTCTCTTATTTCCAGCCCTCTGGTGTTTGGTTAGGGGTAGCTTTAATACGAATGTAAGAGATCACCAGTTCTGGGTCTGCTTTTGTACAATAAATCCTAAAATACTTGTCATTTAAGAATGGTGGGTCTCCTTCCCCTATTCTTACTTTTGTGAGGCAACTATGATCTCAATTTCCTGGTATCCGCTGTATAAAGGTCCCAGTGAACCGTTTCTACCACAGGGAGGACATTAAATACCTTGGAGGATTGCTATAGCTAACGCGGGCGTAGGAAAGGGATTTACTTCTAGGACCTATGACTGAATCCATTTAGAGCGCTATACTATGATCCACTCGAGCACCGTAACCCCATTCAAAGCGTGTGAGTATAGCCTTCCAAACTGACTTTTATAAAGGGTTATTCAAAGCGTGTCGAACTTTGCACCGAACAGTGAATTTCACCGCGCAATGTAATCGCTTCTAAATTTGTCTAATTCAGAAAGCTGTAGATTTGCCAAATACTGGCGATCTGACCCTGAAATATGGTGGTTTGCCACAGATTGGCCATCTTCAACCGCAGTGAAGTTGTCCCATAATCTATTCAGAGAACGCTGAAGTGTCAGTGAAATGCCCTGATTTTCGGTGATTCAGTTTGACAAGTTTAAACCGGTGAATCCCATAGTATTCAATGTTTTATTTTTATTTTTTTATTCAACTGTTTATTTTCATTTTCAGCAAAATACCATTTTTATGATTTTTTGTTTTTTTATGTTATTTATTTAACCATTTCACCTGTGCAACTTAAAAAGGTGAAACTAATATATGAGCGACTCCTTTCATGCAAATCAAGATGGTTCAAGCCGTGATTTAATTCTGATTGGCTGAATCGTGTTAAACAGTTCGCACACCGATTTCTGCGTCTTTTTTACGTGTTATTTTTTTGACGGATGAAAAAATGCGCACGGATTGTAATGCCGCCGTTATTTTTCGCTTGTTAACGCTCCGTGCAAAAAAAATAGCGCTGCGTGTCGCTTTTGCGTGATGAATTTTAATAGTCGTGTGTGTGTGTGTGTGTGTGTGTATATATATATATATATGTATATATATGTCGTTTTCGGCCAAGCTCATTGTGCATTTTCAGTATCGGTCCCAAATTTTCATTTCGGTGCTTCCCTAATTTATATCTTTTTTATTGCTTTGTTGGAGGAACCTGAGGAATGGGATGGCGGAGTTATTTTCCAGAATGATACTGGGTGGGCTGGTTGGCAGACACACAGCAGCGGGCAGCTGCTGCTGAGCTCACAGCAACTCGTCTCTGATAAATTTGGATTTAAAGCAAACAAAAACAAACTCCCTATAATAATTACCATTTATGAAATTTCAATAAACTTTTTTTTTTTCAAGTTTCTTCTCATATCAAAGTTGAAAACGGGCACGGCGCTGCACCATGGCAAGAGACAACAAAATCAGCCACAAAGCAATGTAGTGTCAGTCCTGTCTGAAATATCCTTCCTTAGACAGACTTTTTATTAGATTTCAAAGAACTTATAGCCAGATACATTTCTACGTTAGAGTTTAACCAACAGTGAGACAAAAATTACATTTGATTCAGAGATGTCTTTTTTCTAGCTTACACTGTTCACACACCCTTTCCTGCACACAAAGGAAATGGCTAAATTCCCCAGGCTAACATCCTATGCAAGTAAAAGACTTGCAGGGTTTGACACTTTTATAATGGGGGGGGGGTTGGATTTCACACTAATGCAAGAATTAAAAACTACCTTTCAGTCTCGAGAGTTGGGAGCCACAGTACCTGGCGCCCCACAAACGAGCACGTGACTTCAACACGTCACATGTGCCACTGCGCCATGTGTGAGCAAGTGCTGATGGGAGGAAGCATGGTAGCACACCACTCCCACATGTCAGTGACTGGCGGAAGATGGACTCTTGGACAAGGCTGACTTCACTCACAGTTGGTGGGCCGGCCACTTAACTAGGCCCACAGCGGTTGGCTACGTCGACCGGCTGACCTAGGCGAGCCCCAGGTGGCCGGCCTACTGAGCCATTGGCCCACCACGACTCTCCTGGTAGTCCCAATGACCAGGACATGTCTGTCAGCCACCTACGGGAGAAGTCCTTAATTTGGTGCCGGATCATGGACAGGCATTTAAAGGGGTCAGACTGTGACCTCTCTAGTGATGCCTCGTCTTTTTTTATTCAGATTTTGGAAAGAGAGGGTCCAATGGACCCTTCCTTTCAGCCACTCTTCCGGCTCTACTTGAAACTGGCATCAGTGCACCGGGAGGGGTCTAAAGGGACAGTCTGACTTTGGGGGTCTCCCCTTTCGCTGCAGAGACCCCATGACGTGTGGGGGGGGGGATGTCCTCCGCACACAGTGTAGACACCGGAGGATGTCCCACACACATCAACAGGGTTAAATTTTTATTTTTTATTTTTTTGCACCTTTTTTCATTTTACGATTTTCACACATTTCATTTTTATTTTTTTTCCTTTTCATTCTGAAGTACTTTTTTTTTTTTTTTTTTTTTTTTTTTTTTTTACCTCCCCTGGCGGTCTGAATTCTGACATAGTGTAGGTCAGAATTGGTCCAATTTTCTTCAGCCCCCTGGTGGTATTCCAAGTGTGGTTCGGGGTTAAATTTCAATCTGAATGTGGTAATCGTGAGTGGCTCGGGCTGGATACATATCTGTCCCTGTGCTCTCTCGCTTTTCCCCGCAGTCACCTCCGCATGATCGCGGCAACCTGGTTCCCTTATTGTGAGAAGGGAAGCAGGATGCTGCGATCGGCCGAAGGAGAATGTGATTGCGGGAGGTCAGCAAGGGAGAGCAGGTACAGGTATGTATCCAGCCAGAGTGTGACTAGAGGTTACCGCTTTCAGTAGTGAAATTTAACCCCCGAGCCACACTCTGGGGAGGGGGGGGGGCACCAGGGAGGTTAAAGAATAGCAGAGTTCAGTTTTGTACTTGTGTTCTTTTTTTCTTTTCCTCCAGCAATTCAGTGGTCTTTGGTAGCTCAATTTGTGGGGCACTTTGGGGAATAGTGAAATCACTGCAGGGTCGTCGAACTGGAATAGTCAGTAAGCCAAACAAAGCACTGAAATTTCAGTGCTTTCTGAATAATACTTTTAAACAAGATGAGACCTTTTAGGAAAGGTCCCTACTGGTCAACGTCTTACTCTGTAAAGCTTGTGCACATTTCAATTACAATTGCGCATTTTGGAGTATGTTACTGCAGATAAGAACATATTCTGTCTTTTGTAGCAAAATCTTGCCATTAGGTTAAAGGAACACTCTAAAAAAATGGGGGGGGGGGGTGATTTTTTTTTTTTTTTTTTTATTAATCTTAATCTATCCCTACTCCCTTAATCGTTCTGTTTTTTTTTTGTAACTGTAATACTTACCCTAAAATGCTCTTGTTTCCAGCGGTGTCATTTTTTTATTTTTCATACTCTCCTCCCTCTTCCGCTCCCGTCCTTCTTGAGTCTTCTTGCCTTCTGGTTTACGTGAGAAGCGCGCATGCGCACCGCTCACGTAAGCCAGCCAATCGTCAGGCTTCCTCCCGGCTCCCTCTGAGGATTAGTGTTGCGCGCAAGCGTATGTGCGCAACATTAACCCTCAGAGGGAGCCGCCAGCTACTGCAGTGAATTGGAGACGTCATCGCGCTTTCAGTGTGATGACCTCTCCTACTCGGCAAAAGTTGGCAATATGATTCCCGCTCTGCTGACTGACAGCTGGGAGGGCGGAGTAAAGTTCTCCACCGCTCTCAGCTGTTTTCAGCATTTACAGCTGAACCACTGAGCGGAGGGAGGGGGGACAGAGGGCAGCATACTCTGGGCATCATGACCACCTAAAAAAGCTTAGGTGGTCATGTTGCCTAGACCTAGAGTATCCCTTTAACTCATTGGGGGGGGGGCAGAGTTCCCTGCTCTGAAGTGAGTGCTGCATTTCTTTTAAGAGTGTTTTCCAACATTCTAGGTGAGGTGGTAAATGTGTAATATCTGTAGGCATAGCCGGTGTACTGAATGGCATTGTAAAAGCAATAAAATTATATGGTAATCATATTAAGTGCAGGTTAAACAAAAAATGAAGGTGTAAAAGATACTGTAAGGTTATGGGAGCGGTTATCATGGTTACATAGACTGAAAAATGACATGCGTCCATCGGGTTCAGCCTCTCTCACATCACCTACTGCTGTTGATCCAAAAGAAGGCAAAAAACCCAGTCTGAAGCGCTCACCGAGATGCAACATACTGGGAAAAATTCCTTCTTGACCCCAGAATGGCAGTCAGATTTCTCCTTGTATCAAGAAGCTTTTACCCACATAATAAATATTATGACCCTTTATTGACTTATGACTCGCACATTTTTAGTATTGCTCTTTGAAGGAAAGGGGGTATCCCTTCTAATGCATTATTATATGGGGGGATCCCTTCCTTTCTTGAAAAACAAGAGAAATCTCAATGTATCCTTCCTGGTAAAATGCATTTTTTTTTTTTTTTTTTTTTTTTTTTTTTTAAGTATGTCCTGGGTGGCGCGTATGTACTGTTGGGTGTCTTGCCCAAGGATACTTGCTGGAGAGGTTGCTCACTGGGATCGAACTCATGTCTCCACAGGCTCTCCCCACGAAGAGCAGTGATGTTACCTCTACTCCACCCAGAAAATGTGCCTCCTTTCAGTACTAAGGATGTGTGGGAGATGTGCTGTACATTCTTTGTGATCACTATCTTTCTTGTAGCTTTTTGAGGGGAAGAAAAGTAATTGTTTTATTTGCTTTGCCCAGATATCAATCTGAAAGATCAGGTTGCAAAGTATACATGGGATGAGTCAGCCAGCAAACCTCAAGCTGCCAAAAATAAAAACAAAAAAAAGCACAACATGCGATTTAACCCCTTGGCTGCGGATGATGTGCTGGAGATATCCTTTACTTTCTCCTTGGTAAGACGTCTCTAGCACTTCGTTGAAGTTCCAAGGCTCTGTACAGTTTGCAGATGTCAGACCCCCCCCCCCCCCCCGCCGGCAGTGGTGTATTTAGGTTTTGTGCTACCCTAGGCCTGACTAAGCTTGTACACCCTAATTTAAATTTGACACACCCCATATGGTCAAGGCCACACCTCTTCCTGTTATACCATTCAGTCGGAAGTCACTGCATGCAACGGCTGCCTCAGTGATAAGAATTGAATCGCTCTGACAGCCTTTACATGCTGATATCAGTGAGATTTCAGCATGTACAGTGTGCCTTAATGGTAGGAGTCCTCTATCACTCTCAGACAGCCTTTACATGCTAATATCACTGAATACGGTGCTGTTTAACGGCAGTGAAATTCCCCATAGAGAAGCAATGGTTAAAGTGCTCCAAAATGTCAGTGAAATGCCCTGATTTTCGGTGGTTTCATTCGACAGGTTTAATCAGGCGAAGCCCATAGGTTTCAATGTTTAAAATATTCCCGTTTTTATTAAATATTTATTCAACCATTTATTCTTTTAATTTGCAGCTTTTATTTTTTAGGCATTTCTCGGTGAAATTGTTTTTTCCAGATTTTTAAATATCGTTTTTTCCTGTAACAGACCTTTTTATTATTTATAGGACCTCATATATCATTTTCAGGCATTGTCGTGCAATAGTTTTGCAAACAGCTTTTAAACTTTTTTTTTTTTTCTTTTTTTACCCCTTTCGGCTTGACGGCTTTTCTCCACGGCATTTGGCGGGTTATCAGCTGCGTTCGGTGATCTGTTCGACAGGTCGTCGGAGGCTTGTGGGTGCGTTGGGTGGCTGTTCCACGGGTGTGGCGTTCTTTCGGTGAGTTTTTGGTGCTCATTTGGTGGGTTTGCAGCGTCCCAGAGCGCACTGCTGCTGGCTGCCTGGTCGTCTCGCTCAGAGTCAAGGGGAGGGGGGTTACCTGCGGTGGCACGGCTCGCCTCGTTCTGCTCCTTCCCATGTGACCAACATCAGCGCCAAATACGCAAAGCTTGGCGCCGGTGTGAAGGAGGTGCTTGGCGGGAGCCGGGAACACTGCTGACTGGCGGAGCCGATAGGAACATCTCGCGCAGCCTGCTGTGTGTGTACAAGCACTTGAGCAGTCTGCAGCTGCTGCTCATGCAGCCCGCTCGAGTGCCGAGATGTTCCGATCGGCTCCTGCCTGCCCTCCGTCACCTTGCCTCTGCCAGACGCTTAGTGGCAGCTTTTTTTTTTGCTGTCCCCCTGGAAAGTGTAGGCCTAGGCCTTGTTGACCTAGGCCAAGCTACAGCACTGCCTGCCAGGCAAGGAATCACCTGTGGAGGAGCTACAGTAGTTGGGCCTCCATATTTCTGGAACCATAGAAGCTAGGGAAGTCATGTGAGCAAAACCTTTCGGTCACATTTTTTTTTTTTTTTTTTCCGGTAATACATTTTTATTTTTAATGTCGGCAATACAGCAAACATTTAAGTCATCAAACAGAGCACATGGGAAAGGAGAAAAGTGAATAAAAAAATTTAACGTGTCCATCTGAGGAAGTAATACACGGCAGAGTAACAAGTGTCCTCTGGAAATGTCATAAGTATCGCAAAGCAAGGGGAAACAAAAACGTTCACATGTAAGAAAAATAGAAGTGGGGAAATCATCATAAAATCTCATCTTGGGGGAACAGGGGAGGGGGGAGTAAAGATCTCTCGGGGTGAGCAACGCAATCCAAAATTGGGTCTGGGGACAAAAGGTGCAGGAGGGCATAGCTACTCAGTCCGTGTCCAGCCACAAGGTTGAGTGGGTCTCTCTGCCGAACTCAACCCCCCCCTCCCCCAAAGGGCCTGCCGGAAGTGCGGCTCCCAAACTAACATCCCCATCTCCTCTAAAGGGGAATTCAGCATGGTCATCCCGAGGACCTCCTTGGCAGGCCAGTCGTCAGCTGTTGTCACTCCAGTGTCCGACTCTAGAGGTGCCGCCAAGCTCTGCTGCAATGCCCCATCTGGGTTGTCGTTTGCACCAGATCGTTCCCCCGCTGCCTTGGTAGACGTCAGGCCGACTGTGGGCACCAAGGACGGGGCAACCACAGTCTCACACTTCTGCAGTACTCCCATGTCCCGGTACCCCCGACATGCTGGCATCAGCTGATGCCATACACCTCTTGTGAGCGGCCCATCGTTGCCTTACGGCAGCAGTGCCAAGCAGGTGTTGAGGCCTGCAAGCACCGTATCCAAAGCTCCAGGGGGAAGAGGGGAGACGCCGACTCCCATCCACTCTAATCCCAGCAGCTGCATCGATATCCCAAACGGCTGGAAGTCGGGGGCCCTCCGTCTCCACAGTCCGCTCTGGGGCATCCTCCAAGGTATGGGGACACAGCTGGGCAGGGCTCCAGGTCATGAGGTAGGCCACCAGGGAGACCACTAACCAGGAAACAGCCGGTAAATTCCGAGTCTCAGGTCCGGAGGGGGGCAGAACGGGCTCCAGACTTCTCCTCCCAATGGTCAGCCGCAGAGGGACCCCAACAGGAGGGAGAACGACTGAGAATTCCGCCAAAAAAAAAACCTCACAAGACTCCAGACAGTGGAGCTCTGTCAGTACACATCTGCTCCCTCTCACTGCCGGCCACGCACCCCCCAACATGTTCTTTTTATTCTAATGCATCACTATTGTTCACTTTTCAATTAAAAAGTGAACAATGATTTGCATTAACTCACCATCTCGTTTCCATTAAGGTTTCTGCAATCCGGACCTTTCACTCATTCTGGGAGCATAGTTTGTCTAACTTCTTACATTGCTGCTACTAACATCAGGCACTGTTCGAGGGCATTCAGAGCACACTTTCTCAATTACCTGCTGCCCTGCTCTTATTTTACCTGTATCGAGTACTATTAAGGATGTTTGCTGTTGTGTGATGCTACGTTGTCTGTTTCTCCACACTACTGTCTCTTGGGACTCCCAAGGTTACCTCCCTACGGGGTGTTTGAGTTGTTTCAGCCTCGATTTGATAAACTTTTTAGAAGAGACACACTCCAGAGCGCAAACCTGTACCTAATGAAAGAGTGGGAGGAGAGGTCTTTTCTCTCTAGGTGGCGTAATGCTCAAAGGTTGAGTCTGTGTACATATATTCACACAAAATTACATATTCACACAAAATTGAATAAGCAAAGATAAAGCATACATATATCATATAAAACCAGCATTGCATATATGGACTGATTTGATATAAAAGATTCTTTTGTAATGCAGTATTGGTGGTATATCGCCACCTAGTGTCCGTATTTCAAAAAGTCTTTCAATTGAAGAAATGTGTCGTAAATAGTTCTTTCTGAGCTGCGGCACTTCTGTCTCTCTTGTACCTCCAGAACAGGAGAGTGTGATTTAGAGTTGTGCCAAGCACTGTATATTTAATGGTCTGAATGATGGATGCACTCTCACGCAGGTTTATTCCTTGTGCTGCAAGCGGCTGGTCTGTGAAACCACTCTTCTTTTGGTGCTTACTCCTCTGTTCCTGTGGTGATCGGTCCCAGGGCCCAGCAGATCCAGGACTTCCCTTCTGGGGGTGCTAGGATTCTTTTGTATGGTGCCTTGGTCGAACGTAATGCCGGAAGCAGGGATGGCCAATGAAGAAGTGGATTTTATTCACATAAGTATAAAAAAAACAATAAAATGGTCTTGGTGGAGATATAAGACAAATAAAATAAATGGTGTCCTTTAAAACGTGTTTCACCGCTCAGGGTGCAGCTTCATCAGTCATGGATGAGTTGGTGTATATGGACAGGTCTTATAAAGGGTTTTACTTTCTGTTTTGGCACTGAAAACTGCCAAGAAACTGTGGGCGCCGCCATCTTGTGGGAATGGTGATGTTTTTCAGCAGCCTGATTGGTCACGCCATGTCACTTCCTGTTTGGAGGCCATCTTAGGTGGGGTACTTCCTGTTTCAGTGATTCCAGTTTAAATTTCGGCGGCCATGTTTGTGGAGCAGTCCTAATATGGCAATTCCGGCAGCCATGTTGGTGGGGCACACTAAAAGTGGCTGACTAATGTCCTGAGGACTTTATCCTCCTTGTAATAGCGATTTTACATTGGTGCAATAACGCATTTACATTGGTGCAGTAATCATATTTTAGAATACACAGAGGGTTTCAGTGTAGAAACATAGAAAAATGTCGGCAGATAAGAACCTTTCGACCCATCTAGTCTGCCCAATTACATGGATACTTGACCTGTATTTATCTTTTGTTTAGGATAGCCTTATGCCTATCCCATGCCTGCTTAAATTCAATCACTGTTTTGGCCTCTACCACTTCTACTGGAAGACTGTTCCATGTATCCACCACCCGCTCAGTAAAATAATGCTTCCTGATGTTACTTTTAAACCTTTGCCCCTCTAAGACTATGTCCTCTTGTTTTGCTACTTTGTTTCCTTTTAAATATACTCCCTTCCTCTACCTTGTGGATTCCCTTTACGTATTTAAATGTTTCTATCATATCTCCTCTGTCTCGTCTTTTTTCCAAGCTGTACATGTTAAGATCATTAAGCCTTTCCTGGTAACTTTTCTCCTTCAAGCCGTACACCATTTTAGTAGCCCTTCTCTGAACTCTCTCTAAGATGTCTATATCCTTCTGGAGATACGGTCTCCAGTACTGCACACAGTACTCCAATGTAATATCCCTTATTCAATTCTATTATACTCGCGGGATTCCACTACAATATACATTGATCAATTCTGTTATGATTACTCAGAGGATTTCAGTGCATTATACATTGATCAATTCTGCTAAATACACACAGGTGATTTCAGTGTTCTATTTGTGTTAACTGAGTAATGCATTTGCATATATCTAATAGACTCTTATGGGTACAATGATTTTTCTTTTAAACAAATACAGTGCTCAGTTTATAAGCACTTAAGGGTACAATTTATATATATATATATATATATATATATATATATATATATATATATATACATACCTTTATGGCTCGCAGTCTATAGATGCTTTTATCTAAAAAATAATAATAAAAAAAAAAATAATAAACTCTAATGGCTCATGGTGTATAGATGCTTTATATAGACATTATAGTCATTAGTAGTAGGCTACTTGTTGACATACATTTGTGGAGTATACATGCATAGTTTTATTATTGTCTTAATTGGAAAGATTTTGTGGTATTAGTCGAAACCGGTGTATTGGGTTATCAATGTTTAATGACCAGACCATAGCGCATAGGAATAATATATCTATGATTCTAATTAGCCCATGTGGACAGAGTTGGAAAAGGGGAAAGAGAGTATTTCTGGTGAGGAAGAGGGTATTTTAATTAAAGAAATGGGAAAGTTCCAAGTCGCTGTTTAGGCCATGTGGATGTAATGTATGTAGGTAATAGATGTAGCGCATCTCTTCTTTACCTATTTCTTTTTCTAAATTTCCTCCTCCATTGGTTGCGTACAATTTTTAGACCTGTGAATACCAGGCCTGCTGGATCTTTGTTTCAGTTTATAATGGGCCGATACACTGTGTGATTCATGGCCATTCTTTATATTTCTGACATGTTCCTGTATCTTCTTGCTGAGGGGTCTTGTGGTTCTTCCCACATATTGGAGGCCACAGGGGCATGTGAGGAGGTAAATTACGTTCCTAGTGAAACAGTTCATCAAATCTGTTACTGTTATTTAGGGTTGCACTGATACCGATACTAGTATCGGTATCGGGGCCGATACTGGGTACTGCAGGAGTACTTGGTACTCGTGCAGTACCCCCCCGATATTTTTTCCGATGCCGGCATCCGAGGGGCTGCGGCGGCTGTCCGAATGCTCTATCGGCATTCGGACAGCCGCCCCTGGAGCTCTGCGATACTTACCTTCCTGGGCGCCGCCGGGAATGTCTCCGCGCGCTCGTTGGAAGGACCCCAGCCGCGACCACGTGATTGCGGCTGGGGTCCTTCCAAGGAGCTCGCGCACGGAAACTTTCCCGGCGGCGCCCAGGAAGGTAAGTATCATCGTGGAGAGCAGCTGCAGGGCCTGTCTGAATGCAGATAGAGCATTCAGACAGGCCCTGCAGCTGCTCTCCGCGATGATACTTACCTTCCTGGGCGCCGCCGGAAAGTTTCCGTGCGCGCGCTCCTTGGAAGGACCCCAGCCGCGACCACGTGGGACCATGTGATCACGGCTGGGGTCCTTCCAACGCGCGCGCGGGACATTCCCGGCGGCGCCCTGGGAGGTAAGTATGGGGGGGATCCATGAGCTGGGGGGGCATATCCATGAGTGAGCTGGGGGGCATATCCATGTGTGAGCTGGGGGGGGCATATCCATGTGTGAGCTGGGGGGGCATATCCATGTGTGAGCTGGGGGGGCATATCCATGTGTGAGCTGGGGGGGGCATATCCATGTGTGAGCTGGGGGGGCATATCCATGTGTGAGCTGGGGGGGGCATATCCATGTGTGAGCTGGGGGGGGCATATCCATGTGTGAGCTGGGGGGGCATATCCATGTGTGAGCTGGGGGGGGCATATCCATGTGTGAGCTGGGGGGGCATATCCATGTGTGAGCTGGGGGGGGCATATCCATGTGTGAGCTGGGGGGGGCATATCCATGTGTGAGCTGGGGGGGCATATCCATGTGTGAGCTGGGGGGGGCATATCCATGTGTGAGCTGGGGGGGGCATATCCATGTGTGAGCTGGGGGGGCATATCCATGTGTGAGCTGGGGGGGCATATCCATGTGTGAGCTGGGGGGGGCATATCCATGTGTGAGCTGGGGGGGCATATCCATGTGTGAGCTGGGGGGGCATATCCATGTGTGAGCTGGGGGGGCATATCCATGTGTGAGCTGGGGGGGGCATTTCCATGAGCTGGGGGGGCAAATCCATGTGTGAGCTGGGGCAGTATGAAATTATATATATATATATATGAGCTGGGGGCATTTTTATATAGTCTGTTCTTATTGGAAAGCGTCACATGACATTAAAGAAAAGTATCGGTGAGTACTTTTTAAAAAGTATCGGTACTCGTACTCGGTCTTAACAGTAGGGATGCACCGATACCACTTTTTTATTTTTATTTTTCCTTTCTGTGGGTATCTCTGTAACAATTCTTTTCTTGCTCTTAGTGTTCCTGCAATTTAGACAGGTCCCACATCCATAAAATCCTGGTTTGACACCAAACATGGATTTTTGTTTCTTTGGGGGGGGGGGGGGGATGTTGACGGTGTAACTCTAAGTTAGGTTCTTTCGGCAGGATGTCTTTAAGAAGTGTATCCCTATGGAGGATTGGCCAGTATTTTCGTATAATCTTCCTTATTTGTTGGTTATAGTTGTATACGAGCAGTATGTCTGGTTTTATATCTTTCTTCTTTATTTTTATAGATTAATAATGGTTCCCGTTCCAGATCATTAATTAGTTTTTTTGTGTGTTGGAGGGTTTTCAATTTTCTTCAAATTTTTCGAGTATGTTTGCTTGTCGTAATCTTGGGTTTCTGTACAGTTTCTACGAATCCTGAGGAGTTGTCCTTTTGGGTATATTGTCAAGCCATTGTGGCATATGGCAGCTGTCTTTTTCTATATAACTGTTTTCAATTTTCCTCCTTCATTGAAGATTTTCAGGTCCAAAAAATTAATTTTGTCTGTGGTATCTAGTATGAATTTTCCATATGCAAATCAGCCTGCTCTCACCCAGAAAGGGTGGCCAGTGCTGATTGCCAAGGACGTCATCCCTGCACGAACCTTGTTTGTGAGACCTGAGCGGGCACCCACCGTAGAGCAGGCCATTGTGCTGTTGCTCGTTTTCAGGACCCTCACAAACACCCCCCCCCCTTGTTTCTCACTGTAATTGTAAAGGGTCATCCAGACGTGGACCCCTTGCTTGATGTGCCTAGAGGGGTGTCAGCTATTCCCTCCTGACGAGGCCCAAGAAGGCCGAAACGATCGTCGGGGGTTGCTGCACCTCTCGTGCAGGGATGACGTCCTTGGCAATCAGCACTGGCCACCCTTTCTGGGTGAGAGCAGGCTGATTTGCATATGGAAAATTCATCCCTGTAATGGCACAATCAAGCTAAAACCTTGTTTGAGACCTGAGCGGGTACCCACCGTAGAGCAGGCCATTGTGCTGTTGCTCGTTCTCAGGACCCTCACAAACACCCCCCTTGTTTCTCACTGTAATTATAATAACAGTTGCCCAAAAGAGCATACAAAGGTAGGGAGTGGACGCTACCTATACCTCGGTGGTTCAAGCCACCTACATAACCGGTGCTAATAAAGCTAGAGGGGAACCCAACATTCAAAGCCACTAGAAGGCCACTTTACCAGAAAGGAAAAATAACTGTTAAAAACAATAAGGAGGCATCACTCAACGCGTTTCGCCCGTACCAGGCTTAGTCTATAGAGATCTTTTTGTATGCTCTTTTGGGCAACTGTTATTTGAGAGGGGTACCCTTGCCTCCCTTTATTATAACTATTTTGACCTGTTTTCTACCAGAATTGCTTCTCCTTTTGTGTTAGTGGTTTGACTTGTTATTAATAAAGTTAACCCTTTCCGGGCCATTGTCGTTGCACTTTGTGCAAACTTGTGTTTTTTATGCTAAACTGCTGGGTTATGCCCTTGTAGTGGCCCATTGAGCCCCGCCCTTTTTTGGTGTTCATTTCAGTTCTTTAGTATGAATTTCATTCATGCGAAAACCGGCGGATACAATTACTATTGCAGTGGCTCCGCCAGAGGGCTGAGATCGGCTGCTTGTTACAGTATCTCTCACTCTCAGCACAATGTGTCAGGCAAAGCTGTTACAGTAACTGCTGCTCATCACAGTGCTCAGTGTTTCAGTAAAACTAGTAAATAATATTTTTTTTATATTAAAGAGGTTTACTATTTCCTTGTTTTACGGAAACTCTGCTATGATGAGCAGTAGTCAGTTACTGTAACAGCTGAGCCTGATACATTGTAATGAGAGATAATGTAACAAGCAGCCGATCTCAGCACTCACAGCCACTGGATTTAGAGGGCTAAAAAAATGCTCCTCTCTGTATAATGTATAGAACATCCTCCTACATTAATACCCATCTCTGTATAGAACATCCTACTGCATTGGCATGTGGAGGGTGCAGAACTTCAGAATGCAATACTTATCCAGCACAGGAGAGGGAACTTTTATTTAAACTTTGTATCTCTGTGGGGGAGACAGACAGGACTATAAAAGCAGGGGAGAGGGAAAATATTAACGTAAATCGGTCTGAAAGCTCACAGAAGAGATGTCTGGCACATTTTAATTTTTTTTTATAAAATAAAGCACTTTAAATCCAGGGAAAACATTCAAATAAATCACCCTGAAGGCTCATAATGGCAGATTCACTGAGAGCTGGATACTAAATGTATCAGACGTAAAAACCCCTTTATAAAAAGCAGCACTGGGAGAGGGACTTTATATAAAATGTGTATAATAGATGAGGAAAGGGGGATAGTGCTCCTGGATAATATAAAATGTATCAGACCTAGGCCCCTATTATACAGAGCGGGAGGGGAGATAACACACTTTTTATAAAGTCCCTCTCTTCTCCCAGCGCTGCTTGTTATAAAGGGGTTTTTACTATCCAGCCCTCCTGTCATTGGCTTTCAGTGTGATTTTATTTGCATGTTTTCCCTCTCCAGCTGCTTTTTATCATCTCGTCTGTCTCATATAGACATACAAGGGTTAAGTAAAGGTTTCCTCTCCTGTGCTGGCTGTCTGCGCTGCGAGTGAGTATTCTGGAGCTCTATCACTGTCAGATTTTCGGGAAGGATTACACATACAAACTTTTTCTGTAGCTTTGCGATGTTGTGCTCTTCATTGCTGGTCTCCTTAACTCCTCAATGTATTATTACAAAAAGGACTGCAACTAAAATGTATTGCATTTTCCTTTCATTTTTTGGACTGAGCAGTTTCATATCTCGAGTCATACGAAAACTAAATTATCCCAAAATTCAGACTAACTTGTTTTAGTACTAAAACGAATGCACATGTCTAATACCATCTAAATATAGTCTTAATGAGTTGTTCCTGGTGAGTCGTACATACGGAGCTACTTCTCATAGCTTCCCAAATCTCAGACCACTCCTCCCTCTATCTCCTTTTCCCAACCTATAACATAAGGTAACTCCTTCAAATCTAATAGAAATAAGGCCCATATGGTACCGGCTCCTGAGACAAAGTTGTTCAAAAAAATTAGGCTTGCTCAAGGCCGCTAAACTAACATGCTGTTTAGATGCGTATGCCCGAAGTTGAAGATATCTAAGCAGTCCCAAAGAACCATCCCCAGTTTGCCCTGTAAGCTCGGAGTTGGAGTAAGTTACCCGCCGGATATAAGTTCCCAATTCTATAAATATCAGGGCTCAACCATCCCTCCCCATACCTTCCATTGAAACCTGGTATGAACGCCCTGTTACGGTGGAGGGACGGTTAATGGAGATGGGAAAGAGGCACCTCATGGCCAGCTTGTCCCATATTCTAAAGGAGTTAAGGAGAGCTGGACACGATGTCCGTATAAGAGGGCTGTGACGGAAACCTGCTCTCTTGCACCTGTACTGCTCTCCAGACACCCCCTTTCCAAGATCAGCCCGGCAGCTGAGTTGCTCGGAACTCAGTGCCTCGAGCAGCCTGATCTGTAGCTCCAGACCTGCTTGGTCTGATCATCTGCCTCTTTGAATTTCCAGAATGCCGCTCTGTGCCTTCTGGTGATTGCGGGTACCAGACAAGCTGTATGTTCACAGGATTCTGAGACTTTTATTGAAAAACGCCACTATTTCTGCCCAGGTCCAACAGTTCTAATTTGTATGCCAACCGTCAAACCTTGACCCACTGAAACTCTACTGTAAATATCTGACATAATGTAATTAAACATTCCTTAGCCTTCATATCACACATCATTTACATAATCTATTGTTCCAATAGATCAGATTACCTTTGCAGTCAAACACTGTCCCAGACTCATGGCTCCTTAACCAGATAACAGACACAGAGAAAAGCAATTTTGCATAATCACACATTACTCAAACATTCCACACAAAAGAGGGCATTGAACATTGCTTCAGGTTGCATCTTTAAAACACCTCTGCAAGTGCCCATTCACATACAGTAATAGAAGTACATTTAAACTAAAGCTATGCAATTTACAATACATTTAAAATCACACCACGCAATATAACTGAACATAAAGTCTTTCCAAAGCAAATGTCTGTGTCTTTTGGTGTTTTTTTGCCAGGAAAATAAAAGTCTTGGTTTGACGCGGGGAGCGCTATGACAAGGGTGATATTTCTTTTGAAAGCCACATCCATTTATGTGGTACATCGGGGTACATAAACACACACTCCAACTCTACCCATCGTCTACTAGATGGGGTGGTATGCAACGCCATCATCTGGGCCAACTGGGCGGCATAATAGTAGGTAAATAAGCATGGGAGTCAAAAAACCTCCAGCCGCTTTGGGTCTATAGAGTGTAGATCTAGTCATCCTGTGCCTCTTACCTCTCCAGATAAAGGAGTCAATAGCTTTCTGCAAATTATGAAGGTCAGTGGGATCAAGCACTACTGGTATGGCTTGAAAAAAAATACAATAATCTAGGCAAAATATTTTTTTTACGCTATAAACTCGGCCCACTCAAAATATCATATATTTAGTCCAACACTCCATCTTCCTTTTCAACTTTGCAAATAAAGCAATATAATTGGTTGAATACAAGCTATAGGGGTCTCTTGTCAAGGAAATCCCCAGGTATGTAATATGAGTGGGGGATACCCGAATCGGAAAAATTAAGATCAAAGAGTCTATGTCCCGGTTGCAAAGGTTCAAGGCAAATGCCTCCGATTTACTCACATTGATTTTGTACCCTGAGATAAGTGAAAATGTATCGAGCGAATGGTAAAGTAGAACGTCATCCGAATAGGCCAAAATCTTGTTCTCCCCAGAGTGTACCATAATTCCATGCACTTCCGAGATGGTCCGTATCATCTGAAGTAAAGGTTCAAGAAATATTGCAAAAAGTGCCAGGGACAAAAGACAACCCTGACGTGTACCATTACAGGGGTGTGGAAATTTTAAAAAAATCTACTTGTCCAATGGACTAAGTGGTAGTCCAATCTACTTGTCCCTCAGGACGATCTACTTCTCCTGATAAGAAAAATAATTTCAACAAAATAGTGTTTTTAAATAGAGGTCTTTATTCATAACAGCCTAGAGAGGCAGCATCACATACATCTCTAGGCTGTTATGAATAAAGACGTCTTTAAACACTATTTTGTAATGTATATACATACACACAAGAACACACAAAATAGTGTTTAAAAAGATCTTTATTCATATTTTGTGTGTATACTCTCCATCATTCCAACAGAAGGGCTATAAGGAAAGGACAATCTCTCTAAAAAAAATAAAATCGGCCCTGAAAACACCGCGCGAATAGCTGTTGCGCTACAAAGAAAAGAGAAACCCCACACAGATACCTCCTAGTTGTTTCCTACAACCCAACTCTAGAGGGAATTCGCAAAATCCTCAAAGATCTGCAGCCACTGGTCACAGAGGACCCTGCGCTCAAAGAAATATTCCCACAGCCCTTACTGGCATTCAAGCAACCCCCAAACCTGAGGCAAAAACTGGTCCACAGCAAACTCCCTCCGGAACAGGGTGACGCACAGAATGGGACCAAACGCTGCAACAAACCCTGCTGCAAACTGCCAACATATGTGACCGCAGCACTGCACAGCACAACAACGCCACGCACCACATCAATGGCTTGTACCTTTGTACATCCCCCAATGTGGTGTACATGATCCAGTGCACAGCGTGTGATAAGGGCTGCTATATATTGGCGAAACCAGCCTTAAACTGAACCTCAGGATGAACCAGCACAGACACTCCATCAGGAACCACCAGGAAAATACATATTGTACCCTGGTGGGACATCACTTCAATCTAACAGGCCACTCCATCCAAAACCTCAGAATTAAAATTCTCAAAGGACACTTTAAAGACAATCGTGAACGCAAAAAATGATCACATATTTCAACACCATAAATGCCGGACTCCATGTCGATTTGGGGTTCTTAACCCATTATCATAACAACGTCACATAATATTCATAATTCTGGGTGGGGTTTGGTTTTCTCTTTCCTGTTTTTTTTTTTTCTTTTTTTTTTTTCGTGTGCGCTTTCACTTTCCCTTTTGAAGTGATCTTACCACTGTTGTCTCATGTGCCTTTTAATCGTTTTTTTTTTTTTTCTTTTCCCACTCTAACCCTGCCATTTGGCGATTTTACAACATCTACACCCCCCAACCGTGTGCCTGATCAATGTCCCAATGTTAATTCTATCATTCTGCTCAGCATAGCTTCAATATACCTGACGAAGAGAGGATCACTCTCGCAAGCTTGTACTTTAAATGTAACGGCCAATAAAAAAAGGTATCACTAAAGACTGCTATACTCCTGATTTTGGCATCTGGACTAACCCGGCCTACCTAATAGATAAATATCAGAGGGCTGGTGTGTGTGTGTGTGTGTGTGTGTGTGTGTGTGTGTATATATATATATTTATATTCTATTATCACACACGGCTGCAATGTGTGCGCGTGTGTGTGTGTATATATGCATGCATGCATGCATGCATGGTATATATAGTTGTCTGTTGGGAATGAAACCAACCTGATCTGGGTGTATAAGCGATGGGATCTAATCGTAGCGACAGGACTTTGGCAAATAATTTAAGATCAGTGTTGCTAAGGGATATTGGGCGAAGGTTCTTTACATGACAATGATCTTTACCAGGTTTGGGAATTTAATACTATAGAAGCCAGAAGAGACTCAGTCGGGGGGACCTGGCCCTCGAGAAGATCATTAAAAAACGGCACATAGTCTAGGAACCAGTATGCCCGCAAAGCATTTATAGTAATTTATTTTTTATTTATAAAGGATTTTACCAGGAAGGATACATTGAGATTTCTCTCGTTTTCAAGTATGACCTGGGTTCAAGAACATGGTTACAGAAATACAAAAGTAGTAAAATGCAATAAATTAACACAAAACAAATATACAGATTAACAGAAAATAAATATGTAGGAAATATAGTCACTATGTTACATGTTTACAGGTGCATTCCTTAAGGGACTTTAGACTGGGGGAAGATTTAATGGCGTCTGGGAGGTTATTCCAGAATTGTGGTGCTCTGTAGGAAAATGAGGATCGAGCCACTTGCTTTTTGTATTGTGGTATTGCAAGTAAGGTGCTGGTCCTGGATCGGAGGTTATAGGATGAGGGAAGCTCCCTTTTCAGGTAGGGTGGTAGCTTCCCAGAAAAGCTCTTAAACACCAGGTTGGAAAGGTGAAGGGTGCGTCTAGATTCCAGTGACGGCCAGTTTAGTTCTTTTAACATGTCACAATGGTGGGTCATGTAGTTACATTGTAGCACAAAGCGACAGAATGAGTTATACAATGTAGTAAGTATCTGGAGGTGCGTTTGCGGGGCGGCTGCATACACTACATCTCCGTATTCAATAGCCGGCATAAGCATTTGTCGTACAATCTTTCTTACCGCGGGGCTCAGGCAGGATTTGTTTCTGTACAGGGCACCTAGTTTGGGGTAAATTTTAGATGAAAGTTTTTCAATATGGGGGCCAAAGGATAGATTTGGGTCTAACCACATACCTAGATATTTGAGAGCAGTGACTGTGGTCAGCGTGCCATTTGATTTTGTCCTGACACATAGATGGGGTGTTTGCAATTTGTGTAGTTTAGGTGCTGTTCCAAAGAGCATTGTAACAGTTTTGTCAGCATTTAGAAAGAGTTTGTTATCTTTGATCCACTTTTCTACCTCTGTGAATTGGTCTTGCAGCACGGCCTCCAGCTGTGGGAGATCTGGTTTGCTGGTCTAGATTAGTGTCGTCTGCGTACATGTGTACAGTTAAGGCTTTGCAAACATTGGGCAGATCATTTATGAATATTGTGAATAGCAGGGGGCCGAGTATCGAGCCTTGGGGTACACCGCACGTGACTCGGAGGGGGAGGGAAGTGCTGTCAGAAATGGACACATATTGCAACCGATCAGACACATATGATTGAAACCAGGTTAGCGTGCAATCACCAATACCAGAGTTTTTTTTAAGTTTTGTAATAAGATGCCATGGTCTACTGTGTCAAAGGCCTTGGCAAAATCAAGGAAGATGGCTCCAGTTAGGGTTCCATGCCAGCCTGGATATCATTGGAAACGTTTTTAAAAGGGCAGTTGTGGTTGAATGATTTGGACGGAAGCCGGATTGATCTGTGGTTAAATAGTTCCAATACTGATAGTAATCGCGTAATTGAGTGTAAACACATTTTTCCAGGATTTTTGACATTACAGGAAGCAATGATATTGGACGGTAGTTGGATACCAAAGTATTGTCTCCACTTTATATGGATGGGTACCACTCTTGCAGTCTTCCAGAGTTTGGGTATATATCCAGTCGCCAGCGATTCATTGATTAGGGTTGTGACAGGTTTTGCAATTGCCGGGGCGCTGATTTTTCAGCAGCATTGCTGGGATTTGGTCAGGTCCTGACTGGTGTTTCATTTTTTGGTTACAGAAAAGTTTAGTAATGGCACTGACAGGCACCGGTCTAAAACTGAATTTCTCTTTGATACAGGGTTTTTGCACAGTTGGAAGGATCTGACTTGTGTGCTGCCTTTCTGAAGGTGTTTCAATTGCTAGCTTAGCAATCAGGGTGCTGGAGCATCCAACAAAATAGTTATTAAAGGCATTTGCTACATCTAGGGGGTGTTGCAGGGTTTGGTTGTTTACTTTGACAGCAACTGGTTGGGAGTGGACAGGGGGCGATTGTATGTTAGTTATGATTTTCCAAAAATTTCTCGGGTTTGATATGTTATTGTTTAGATTTTCATTGAAGTATTGGGCTTTGGCCATTTTTGTTTGCTTTGTGCATGCATTCCGCCATTTTCGGTATTCACAGTGATCGTTCATGGATCCAGTACTCTTGAAATTTGCTATAACAAATAATTGTCTCGCATTTAAAACTGTATGATACGTAAAATATACAAAATCGCAAAAAAAAATATGTATGTATCTTTTTTTTCAGTGCATCTTCAGGTGGGTCCTCCTTTCCACCCAAACAACTGAATTTCACAAAATAATGGAAGTGCACTGAAAATATAAGGCAAAAGACACCAACATAGCGTTATACTGACACAGATTAGGTGTAATTACCCCTGCTACAAATTGGCGCTTACAAGATAAAAATGAATATCATGCATATCATGAAATACTCAGCCACACTGGTCATCAGCAGTGGAATCAATGAATATTCTGCGTGTAGATTCCCAATATCTACTGATCTCGTAGTTCCTGAGGAAGTCTACGACGAAACATGTTGGATACTGAAGGACTTCAACATTTTAACTGAATTGTTTAATTTGTTTTAATTTCATTAAATTTATTATTTTATTTATCTTCTTCTTTTTACAAGACCCACTACGAGATCGTAGATCTTGGGAACCTACATGCAGAATATTCATTGATTCCACGACTGATGACCAGTGTGGCTGAGTATTTCATGATATGCATGATATTCATTTTTATCTTGTAAGCGCCAATTTGTAGCTGGGGTAATTACACCTAATCTGTGTCAGTATAACGCTATGTTGGTGTCTTTTGCCTTATATTTTCAGTGCACTTCCATTATTTTGTGAAATTCTCTTGAAATTTGACCAGAGTGAATCTCTAAGCTGGTACATGTGTGTGAGGTCAGCTGTAACCCAGGGGAGATGTGCCCCTTTTGACTCGCACTTTACGCAGCGGAGCATGGGCATTCCAGACTTGCAGGAGCTCTGACTGAAAGTATTCAATTGCAAAGTCCAGGTCTGGGATTCGGTTTAGCCTGTACCACGTGAGCCGTTTGAGATCATTTAGGGAGGATTCAAGATTAAATTTCTTGAAGGACCTGGTGATTGTTACTTTTTAGGGGAGATTTTGTGGCCTTTATTTTGCGCACACTGTACACTAGACAGTGATCACTGAAGCTATTAGCAAGAACGCCTGCCTCCTGTATTCTATCAGGACATGAGAGAATCCAGTCCAGCAAGGTATGGTTAAGGCTTTTCATATTAATGCGAGTGGGGGAGGAGATTAATTGTGTTAACTGGAAAGCCTTAAACTAGGAGCAGTGTTTTTTGTTTTTAGGATTCAGCCAGTCAACATTAAAATCGCAGAGGACAAGCAGTTCACTTTTTTGGTTTTGAGCTACCAAATTACTAAGGATTTGGGTTATGTCAGAAAGGGAGTGCACTGGGGAGCTCGGTGGGCGATAGAATCCAGCCACATTAATTGGTTTACTGAATGGGATCTCAATAATACCAGAAAGGAAATCAAAAGTGGCTTTGTGGATTCGTCAACATAAATAACAATTCCTCCTCCTCTCTTTGCTCTGTACTTTCTATAACATGAATACCCTTGTATTGATATGGCAGAGTCTGGTACTTTAGGGGTAAGCCATGATTCTGTCAGCACAATGACTTTAGGTTTGTAATGGAGGCACCAAGCTTTAAGCTCGTCCAGTTTAGGGAGTAAGCTGCGGATATTACAGTGCACAAAGAGTCCTTTTTTTAGTGGGGAGACTAAACGTGGCGTCATCTGTTGGACCAGGGTTGGATTCAACATCATTTGCCAGGGCAAGCAGCAGAATAAATAGCAATTTGGACACCGTTTTCTTTTTGGAGAATTGTGATTGGAGAGTCTTAAAACTCTGTGTGGGGGTGGGAGGGCTGCATTTTAACGCTCTCCATCAGCACTCAGCTGATAAATTAAAAGAGCTGAGTAGGCTATGGTGTATTTGTTTTTTTTCTGCTTGGTGTAATTTGTAGGGTGTATAGGGAGGGAGGGTATATTTAGAGAGTAGGGTGGTAGAAGACAGAAGCAGCAAGAGGGAGAAACATTTCTAGAAAACGGTGAAGAGGGAAAACCCCCCCCCCCCCAAAAAATAGGTAATGATAGGTTAAGCCATCCGGTCCAGGGGCTTTATGCGATTTCATCAATCCCACGGCAGTACTAAACTATCAACCAGTTTTTCTGATAGAGATGGTATTACAACTTCCCCTGTGAAACTTATCAATTTGCGCCTGGTTCCCCAAGGTGTACTCGGAGTGATGATACAAAGACCTGAAAAAAGTAAAGGTATCTCCCCTGGTGAAGTAAGGACCTGTCCACTTTTATCCTTCAAAGAAAGGATGAAGCCAGAGGCTCCCCTTGGTCTCAGCAAGCGTGCCATCGGAGTGTCCATTTTGCTGGATTGCTCATAATATCACTGGTTTGACCATAGTAAGGAGCGTCCCATATCATCCAGAAGGAGGTTGTTCAGCTCTCCTCTGGTCTGTGAGAGGATTATGTAGGAGTCCGTAGTGGGAGAAATCTTATGGGCCATTTCCAAATCCCTAAGTCTATGTTGCACTGTTTACAGTTCCCCCAATTTAAGCTTCTTATGGTGAGACGCAAGACTAAGAATCCCTCTAATCACTGGTTTGAGTCGCCCATAGTTTGTTTCGAGACCTCATTTGTGTCATTAAGAAGAAAATAATCTCTTAGGGAAGATGCTACTTCGTCCTGTACCCCAGGTTTATAAAGTAAAAATGGATCTAACCGCCAGCACCAACCCTAAGGGATACATCAGCATGGTCAGACCATGTAATAGAGCCGATAGCGGAGGACAGAATCATTGAAAAACAATCCTGGGAAACGAATACATAATCAATAGGAGAGATGGACTGGAGAGTAAAACGTATAATCCTTACAATGATTATAAAATCTCCATACATCAATAAGGCCCAAGGTCTGCACATAATTATAAAATTGCTTGTCCTGAGATGATGGGGTAGATGGAGCTGGGTTGCCATGGGAGCCTGACTTGTCAAACAGGGGGCACAAGGTAGCATTGAAATCCCCTCCCATAATCAACCTACCCTACAAAATTCTCGGGTTGAGGACCAAAAAGAGGCATCAGGGCCATATATTGATACAAAAGTGTAAAATTGAGAGTCGACAGAACCCTGGACCACAATACATCTCCCCTTATCGTCAGAGAAGGACCCCATTACCTGTACAGCGCAGGAGTTGCTCATTATAACGGCAACTCCATTACGTTTAGGGACTTTGTATCTTGTGCCATCCCTAGAGTAGGCTGGATCAGATAAGCGGAATACCGCATTTTTTTGAAATTCGGGTCTCCTGTATCATAGCTATATCACTTTTGCGTTGTTTTAACTCCCTAAATAGTAGGTGAGTTTTCTGGGGGAATTAAGACCCTTCACATTCAAGGACATTACCACAACTTTATCCATATGGGATTTTTGTCAAGAACAAAGCCAATGGTCCAACCATAGTCCCTCCCCTTGCTGTCCCTCCACCAGAAAAAATAGACGGTAGTAGACGGCGACGGTGGTGTTGCGGGCCGAGCACCATCTTGGCCTGCCCCATCTTAGCGTGGTCTCGTGACAAATATCGGAGCTACCACCGCTCCGGCGTCCAGTTTTTTTTTTTTTTTTTTTTTTCTTCCCTGGGGGCGTCATGTTTTTCAGGAGGGAGTACCCACCCTCCCCTGAGCTAGCTAGCAAGCGAGACAACGGTCATGTAACGGGGGGAGTAGCGCCCACTAGATAGTCGTGGAGTTGATATCCTTAAGGGCTGAGAAATCTTTTTGACGTTTAGGCTAGGGTCAGACGAACGCAGTTTTAACGTACGTTTACCCGCACGAAATCACGGCCGTGCTAGCAGCAAATGACGTCCAATGCCGGGGAACACACGACGAACGGCCGCACGAATGTTCGTCCGTGCAACGCAAGTGGCAAACGAACGCATTTTTTCGAGAACGTCAAACCGCTACTACTGACGTACAGAGTGCGCTGCGGCCGCATAGCGGCGTGTTTGCGTGATTGGGAGACGTCAGACGCTGCTAATGACCGGATAACATAACGTCCAGACACAAAGTGTTTTATTGATGATCCGTACAAAATCACGGACGAAACTGCACATCGTATGACCGCCAACGCGTATTTCGTGAAAAAAATACGTCCGTCCGTTCAACCGCACTTTTCCACGGACGACGCGAAAAATGCGTTCGTCTGACCCTAGCCTTAAACACCGATTTGTTATTCACAGAATCAGACACTTGCGGCAACAAGGTTAAACAATATACTGCGTCGCTACTAAGCACTAAAGGTTTCGAGACCGATAGACTACTTAGAGCACATGCAGAGAAACACCGATAAATCAGACAGTTGGTGAATTGCGCAGACTGCAGGGCAGTCAGAAAATAAGTTTCTTCAACGTTTGCTGATAATCGGGAGCAGGTCAGCAGTACCTTCAGATGGTAAGAGACAACACCTACACCTCGGGGTCTGTCGTACATACAGTAACGAGTATTGTTGCTGGTGAGCGCACACTGATCATGAGCATTAAATAAGCAGTACCTTGTGATTGCAGATTTTAACAACCTATGTGGCTGGAGAACATGAGCCCTTGGTTGGGTATAGGCACTATAAGAGGCCACAGACAAGACCCATCGATGAGCAGGGACACTTCCCCAGTAGCGTGTAAACACCCAGCGGCAAGCATGGGGATAAAGCACCACACAGGCGATAGTAATCAAGCAGCAGGAGAATAGTCAAAAATCAAGCCAGGTCAAATAACAGGAGCAGGGATCGTATCCAAAGAACGGGTCGGCAACAGAGCGACAATATCAACGAATAGGTAGCGATGCGGGAATCAGACTCCACGACAGGGCGACGAGGCAACTCCTCGCGTCCTGTTTTTTTAAACCCGGCGGCTCCTCGTGACCACGCCAGGCCCTGCCCCCTCAGACACCGCTCGGCCATTCCCCAGTGCTGGCAGTCGGTCAGCTCCTGGCACAGGACCTTGACCAGACCCCCCCCCCCCAGGCAGGGGCTGAGGACATGACAGGTGAGGGCTGTGAAATTGGCGGGGGATCCGAGGAGCTCTGCCACCGGTCTCCTGGACGGCTCGACTCCACCCCCACCCCCAATATTTGCTTCTAACTATTATGGTCTTGTTGGCTAGGGGGGTGTGTGAACCGCTGAAGTACTAGCTAGTAATTATATATGGCTTTCTTCTCTCCCCTACGCAGCAGATGGTCTGCAAATGGTATTTGGGTTTAGGATGGGAGGTCTGACCTATATGGCTTATTTTACACATAATTTATGGACATGCTATATTTGACTGGTAGCATTCATTTTCATGGTGTGTGTATTTCAGTAATTTAATAAAGTTTGACTAGTCAATGTCTGAGAGTTCTCTCAGTGCACTGTATGCATGTTTCTACTTTGTGAAAATGCCAGCGGCTATGCCCCCTGGGAACTCTAGATTGCCCTATATTTCTTTTTGTGTTGTACACCAATGGGTCTCAATATTTTATCATTTAAGAATGAAGCATAAAATCTTAGGTAATACTCAATGTAAAGTTCTGTTCAATAATACATCTACCCTTTGCCATTAGATTTCATATTCTAAAGTTTCACAGTTCTGGTATTAAGCAGTAGTGCTGTTTTTAATTTCCATTTTGCCACTGTCTACTCACTACTGCTGCATGCCATAGGGATGTGAGGGGCAGTGAATATTAAATCTTTATCTAATTGTGCCATCAAAAATGTTGTATTTAAAGCATGATCTTGATTTGGAAATTTCTTCCTGTGTGCCTCCTCAATCTGCAGCAGGATCTGGCCTTCATTATTTGAGAGTATGCTGTTGTAGTCCTGCATCAGCACCACTCCTCACTCAGCTGTGTCGTTTACTACCTTCATGGCTTTTCCTTTTTTTTTTTTTTTTTTTTTTTGTAATGCTTTAAACACATCATCATATCATAAGTTTAAGACCGCAAGCAGAGAAAAAAATGCTGGGACCATAAAACCATGTTCTCAGGGAGAATACTAGCAAGGAGTAGGAACTCCAAATGAGGGGGGGGGCAGAGGGAGGGAAGAAAAAACCACTTCAGAAATGGGGGAGGGGGATTGGCCTCCAAAATGGAAATAGTGGTAGTCAACGGCTCACCCCCACAGTTGAGTGGGGGGGCCGCAGAGGGAACCATGGGCACAGGCTGCCACAGGGCCAAGGGGCAGTGAGAGCCTAGGTGACTGCTCCACGGCTCATCTGTCGCTGGACCCTACCTTCATGCCCACCTGGGGGAGAAAAAAAAGGGGGGTGTTGGGGTTGAGGTAAATCAAGTAAGTCTGGGGTATCACAAAACAGGAAAAACCTTGCTGAAAAGTCTACCAATTCAGTCGGGATCTCGGTCGCAAAGCGACGCGGTCGGGGAACCGTCGCCAACCTCAGACAGGTCAGTCTGCAGAGCCTGTAGGTGCAGCCGAGCGTCATCCACAGTAGAAGCAGCAAGAGGTCTGCTTGCCATCTTGGATCAGCAGGGACCTGGAGATCCCCAACTGATACCGAACTCCATGTGGCGAAGTACAGCGGTGCAGATTTTAAATCGGCGTCGGGCCGCCAGGCCATAAACGGGAGATCCTGAAATACAATGATCGCCGCCGTCTCGAAGCGGATCAGAGGCGTTAGACGACGTCATCCGGAGCCGATCACAAAGAAAAACATCCCTCGCATCCACGATCACGTCCCTGGAGGTCACTGCCGAGGCCAATGCTGCTTTCCGGATCTGAACCTCGGACAGGAGGAGGTCCGATGTAGCCAAGCCAGAGTCGGAACTGCAAAACAGTTACTGAAGGCCAGTAGGTCTGAGTCGAGGATGTTCTTGGGTATCCCGCTGAACTTAATGTTTCTGCGCCGGTGCCTAGTCTCTAAGACCATCACGGCCATCTGCAGTTGATCCACCGGCCTCTGGAGCACCAGCACGTGGGCAGAGGTGGCGGCCTGCGTCTTCCCCAACCACAAGCCAGCCATACTCAAAGCAACCTCTCCCTCTGCAAGAAAGCCAGAAAGGTATACTGTCAGATTCCCTATGGATATATGTATATGATCCCTGTACTCAGGGTTACCCTAATATTCCGATCCTTGTAGTAGTCTGTTCTCTACTTAGTCACTATAACAGACCAGAGACGTGTGTGTGTGTGTCTATATATATCTCAGATGCCAGATATCTGTATACAATACTATGGAGCCAGATGACAAAACACTGGAGCGGTAGATCACTAGAATCATAGGTCTAAACACAAGAGTAATCGCGTGTCAAAAACACAAGAATGGTAGTTTTTTTTATCCCCCCCCCCCCCCCAGGCCAGAGGTCTATACACAATCGGTTGCATAGAAACCCTTGGGAGCACTGTGGGAGTGTGCGAACACAACAGTGCGCTGATCTGGGCTAACTGAAGGCCGTGTATATACCAGAGCGCGCTTTGCTAATGTGCCCTGCCCCTCCGGACGTAACGTGATCAGCGCTGGCGTGCATTTTAACCGGCGCTCGGCAAGCGAGCAGCGTGGAGGAGGCTGCTGGGCGCTGGAGGTACGTGACATATTCTTCAATCCACACCATTTTTTTTGTTACTGTTAGTATATATTTTTTTCTTCTTCCCTCTTTTTGATCGTTTAATTCTGTGCTGATTCTCTGTCTGCTCTGCTCCTCCCCAGTTGTACATACTTTGCATGACCAAATGGCTACCCCCCCCCCTCTAAACTCTGTATTTGTTTCATCCACAGTCACTCTGCACCACCATTTTGCCCTCTGCTGTCCCTCCTACCCGTCCCACCCAGCCCCTATCCTAATTATATAGCCTCCTTTTCTCAGCTGCTTCAATCCTCGCTCTGTTTATCATTATGCAGTATCTACTATATTCTCTGGTAATTATCTCCACACTCCCTCGGCTCCCTTTTGTTTCACTTGCCTTAGTCCCTTAGATTTTAGGCTCACAAGATGTCTGGCTGAGCATTCGTATAAAGTGCTGCATTAGCAAAACAATTTTCCTACGGGCAGGGCTGTTTTGCATCTTATGTTTTATTTATTATGTCAGCTCTCTGTTTCCCCATTGTAAAGCGCTACGGAATCTGTTGGCGCTGTATAATTACTTGTAACTCTAAGGCCGTCCACTCGAGTGCAGAGCTGCTAGATCGGTACGGACTTCTTGCAGCTCCCACTGCCATGAGGTGTGGGCATCCTCCAGGAGGGTACGGATATTTCGCTTGATAGCTGGGAAATCCTCCAGGTCTGGTGCCGATGCAGTCCATAGGGACACAAGCAGCACAGCGGTGCAGGGGGTCTCCAAGGCCTTAGCCGTGCTCTGTGAGCGGGGTAAGGAGCCAGCGTCCATTGAGCCCCCCCCCCCCAGAGAGGTGAATATCCGGGAGGCGAGGGCCCTCCGGCACCCCAGTTCGCTTGTCTCATTTGTCCGTCAGGGCAGGAGAGGATACGTATGGCACTAGACAGGGAAGGCCCAAAAGAACATGGCGGTTGTTCTCTCACTTCAGCTGTAAGCTCAGGGATCCGGTGCCACAGCAGGTATGGTAGGGGGGTCTCAGGTTTCGGCCGAGATGGACACCATTAGAGCAGTGAGTGGAAATAAATCCAACTAAAAAGGGGAAAATCGCAGAAGCTGTTTTAAGACACTTGTCTCCTCTGTATCTGGCCATGCCTCCTCCCCTTCAGGGCTTTAATTCATTGCCGATTTAATAATCTGATGATCTGTCCCTCTCGCTGGGGTTGACAGACACTCGGTCTATGTCCAACATTTGGAAAAATCATCGAGACAACCTGGTCACAAAGTCGGCCGCTGTGTTTTCAAGAATACTTTGGGTCACCATCAGATTGATTCTCTTTGCAGTGTTATCCGTATCATCCTTATTTAACACATTGATCATGTCCCTCTTCACTGTCAAGGATATGTCAAAGAAAGACAGCGACACCACAATTAAGATACCACAGATGTCTGGAAAAGGCTTTAATAGCTGCACTTGACATGACTTTGTCATTGTAAGTCACCAGTTGTTTCAAGAAAGCAAGGTCATTGGCTGGGCAGTAGCTGCGGGTGGGGCCACATCATGATCTGATGTACAGGGCTATGGCAAAAGCTGCTAATCTCATTTATGGAGGGGTTTTGGTTTGATATGGCTTCAGGTGATAATCCTGTGTGAGACATATGCCTTTTAAAATAATTTGCGTCGCTTTGAATGAATTATTTGCGCAAAAGGTTGTACAATTACTGTCATCACAATGTGGCTATAACGAGCACCAAGATGGCCGAGGCCATGTGGGTTTTTGCCATGCGGCCCCGAGGTGGCCAACAGCCATGTGGTCAAGTGAGGTTTAATGAGTAAGTACAAAGCCCCAAATGCACTTAATAGCATCCAACCCCCCCCCCCCAAAGCAATATCTGGTATTCAGGCAGGGTTATATCTAATCGCAGGACCTATATAACACTGTTTAGTTTCTAAGGCTAGGGTCAGACGAGCGTGATTTCTACGGACTGTACGTCCGTGCACACGGACGTACGTCAGTACGGAAGACACAGTAGTGGCCACACAGTCCGTTTTTTTCACTGACGTATATTTTGACGGATGTAGGAGGGGAAATAAATTAAAAAGCAAAACCATTTTGTCCGTGAAAAATGCTGGACATATAAATGCAGTCCGTCTGACCACGTTCCATCACTCACACACAAAGCTATGCGGACATTGCAGACGCAGCGCACTTTGTGCGGCCGTTCTAGTGGTTGTACGTTCTTGCGTCCGTTTGCCGTGGTGCGTCCGCAGTTCAGTGCGGACGTACTTTGTGTAACAGGCTCCAATGGACTTTCTTTCATGCTATCACGGACGTACTTTTAGGCGCAATCACGGACGTGAACACTACGCTCGTCTCACCCCAACCTAAGCCTCTGCAGCAATAATACAGTATTTAACTGTTGAATATAAAACAACTCCGTCTAAACCATTTTTATATTGAAGTATATCCGCTGATAACGTGGACCGTAATCTATCGAAAGTAAAAAAAAAAATGGCACACAGACGGATGGGTAAATTAATTTGGTAGAAGTAAAAGGTAATTAAAAGCCATATACAGTAATCCTCTTGTCCAGAAACAACTCATTATAAAATTAATATGTTTATTAAAAGACTCTCCCCAGAGATTTCCAGAGCTGGTACTAGACTATTTTGCACCCTAGGCAAGACCAGCTACTTGGGGAGGGGGGGGCCCCCCCAAAAATTAAGGCAACGTTTCCTGATTGGTACCCAGGGGGACGGCCGCTGGGTTCTGAAGTCTGAGTTGTATGGCCGTATCAGCTCCTTCTCTCCCTTCAGACTGCAAGACCCAGCGGCTGGCACCCTGGCAATGCACCCCCAGTTCACACTGTGCAGCGTGACCAGATTCTGGTCACCAGAAAGTGGTACGAGCAGTCTGTGGAGCAAGTTGTGTCCTAGGGTCTGGACTGCATCGTGGCTCATCGCCTCTTTCCCGCACAACAGCAGTGACTGCCATCACTGGCGTGGTCGGCCTGCCCCAACCACACGAAGAAAGAAATGGCACTGAGCTGCAGGACTTCAACGAGGTGCTGAATACATCCTCTCAATGTCAGGATCCATACCTGCATCCAGGGTGGATAAAAATCAATGATTTTTTTAAAAAAATCAAAAAAATCGGATTTTTTTTATTTAAATCGGATTTTTTTGATTTTAAATCAGATTTTTTTAAATAAATGCTTTTTGAGGAAAATATATTACCATCCAAAGGTTATTCCATCATGAAATAAAGATTCGTTTTTTAATTATGTAGAATAAGGCTGTATGTTTAATTTTTTTGGTAAATAAATTCCATTAATCCATTCACAATGTCATGCTCTTCCAGAGGTTTTTGTAAGAGTATTGGGCAGTTTCTCTGCCTACAAGATATTATCACAGATGCTTGGTTTACTTTTGCAGTTCTCAAAACTGAATTTGACTCAGCAGAGATCACATGCCTCTTCTTCACAGCAAAAATGTGATAACCTGAACAAAGTTGAGAAAAACACCTAATCCTAACTTCTACAAACCTATGAATACAGAATCAAGAAGTTCAGTGAAATAGAATAGAAACAATATTTTTCTGATTGTTTGGAGTGGAATAGATCTGCACAAGAAGAAAGTGAAACTAAGTGTGAGGAAGAAGTGGCAAGCAGACAAGCAGTACTACAAAATGAAAGTGAAACTTTCTGAGCACAATACTGCACAGCCACAGACAGACAAGTCTTTGGATCTTTTTGTGTGTATGACCTGAGGTTTATCACATTCTTTCCTTGAAGGAAAAAAACCTATAATGGCAGCAGGCCGTAAAAGAGATCCAATTTGGCAATTTTTTAATGAAGTTCCTCTACCTACAGTAGCCGCTGCGGGATAGAGATGACAGCTGCTCTTTAAAAATTATGATTTAAATCATGATTTAAATCGACTTGATTTAAATCAAATCCACCCTGCCTGCATCATTGCCACAAAGGCTGGTACCCAGCGGTGCTGACCGTGACACTGAACACAAACCTGAAACTAGAGGATGCGCCCAGCACTTTGTCAGCAGCAAAGCAAAGAAGTTAAAGGGGGTAAAATTTGAGGAGAGTGCCCATTTAACCTCTGCCCCGCACCAATATTTAGTCTCTGTACCTCACGATGCTCTCAACAGATATTGTGCTTGGCGATTTCTAGGAGCAATACCATCCTTTTGGATGCAGGGCTATGGGGCAACGCCGGACTGCGACAAAATCACAGGCGCAGAAAATAACATCTCCCCTGACCCACTCCCTCACCTGAAACAGAAGTCTGTTCACACCTTCTATCGAGGATTACAATCCTATCGAAAATTTTCACAAATATGGTGTGAGGTCATTGAAAAATTGCAACTTGATAAAATGCATTGTGTAAATAAGAACAATTTCACTTACAAAGAAAGATTAGCTTTAAATGATCTAGCAAAGAACTAGGGATTCACCGATACCACTTTAAGTACGAGTACCGATACTTTTTAATAAAGTACTCACCGATATCGAGTACCGATACTTTTATTTTATGTCATGTGAACATTTCCAATAAGAACAGACCTCCTATAAAAATGCCCCCAGCTCACATGTGTATATATCCCCCCGGAGATAGATAGATATAATATCTATATTTTTACAGAATGCTCTCATGGATATCCCTCCCCCAGCTCTCACAGACCTATATTGAACGCTGGGGAAGCTGGCCGCGTGCATGAAAAGCACTCGCCAGCATTCCCCTCTGGTGGGCTGCAATACTCACCCCTTCCGAAGGTCCAGGCGCACGGCTGTGGTGCGATCACGTGGTGAACGCGTCACAGCCGTGCGACCGGACCTTCGGAAGGGATGAGTATTTCAGCCCGCTGGAGGGGAACCCTGGCCGAGTGCTTTTCATGCACGCGGCCAGCTTCCCCAGCCCCGCGGACACCGGCAAGCCGGCCCAGCACTGGTATCGGGGGTGTATCGGGCCATTCGCACGAGTACTAAGTACTCGTACAAACGGCAGTATCATCACCGATACTAGTATCGGTGCCTCCCTACAAAGAACTGACAGTCATCAAGGCGTCTGATAAAGGTGGAAATATTGTGGTCCTGAATAGATGTGATTACATTCTCATGGCCAGAAAAATCCTTGATGACCTTGTAATTTATCGTATCCTCTTGGGTAATCCCACTGGTGTATTTTGGCTAGGCCCAGGCCTAGGGCGGCACTTTCCAGGGGGCGGCAAAGTATTTTACCAGGAAGGATACATTGAGATTTCACTAATTTACACTCTCAATTTCACTTTCCAGGGGGCAGCAAAAAACCTCACCACTAAATGGGTTACTCACAGAGCACCGAAATGATGCCAACTTTTTGGTGTTCTGTAGTTCCCTGCACTTCGGGGAATAAAATTTCCCCACCCTGCAGTGAATTCACCATTCACCGCAGGGTCCCCAAAGTGCATGGAGTCAGCCGCTGAATGCTGCCACCGCAAACCCGTGGCCTGCTGTTTTCAAAAGAACTCTGCCTGTCTCTGCCGCTCCCCTCTGCGAGTCCCTTCACTGGCTCCCCATTCACTGCAGAATTAAGTTCAAAATCCTTATCCTTACCTACAAAACCCTCACTAACTCAGTGCCCCACTACCTGTCCTCACTAATCACCAAATACACCCCAGCCCGCTCCCTAAGGTCAAACCGTGACCTGCGCCTAGCTTCTCCCTGCATCACCTCTTCCCATGATAGACTGCAGGACTTCACACGCGCAGCCCCCACTCTCTGGAACGCTCTCCCTCGTACTGTCAGACTTTCCCCTAACTTCTCTTCCTTCAAACGCTCCCTGAAAACATTCCTATTTAGGGAAGCCTACCACCCAACTCACTGACACAACCATCAATCACTCTCACCTTACAGTCCTCTCCTCCTGTTTCCAACCCCAACCCTCCTAGATTGTGAGTTCCTACGGGAATAGGGCCCTCATCTCCTCCTGTACTGTTTGTCAAATTTTGTTCAATGTATTGTAACCCTGTCTATACTGTGCTTATTGTACAGCGCTGCGTAATATGCTGGCGCTTTATAAATAAAGAATAATAATAATAACTACTGATCGAAAATGTCTGGAATTTACATATAAGATCCTATGATCGATAATAAAAAGTTCTGTTACAGAAAAAAGAAACTGCTATTAAAAAAAAGGGGGGGATTTTGCCCAAAAAAATCTGAAATGACTAAAAGGTACTAAAAAAAAAAATCAATAAGTAAAGACTTTTTACTGCAGATTAAAATAATAGATTTATTAGATATGGCATAAAACCGGGAATTTTTTTTTTTTTTAAACATTGAAACCTATGGGGTTCGCCTGAATAAACCTGCTGATTGAAACTACTGAACATCAGGGCATTTCACTGCCATTTCTCTGAGTCTCGGTACCACATGACTGGCTGAAAGACGTGAAATGCATGCGCACAGCTGCCCGCCCTTTCGTTAACACAGACTCTATTCTGGACTGAACACCCACCAGGAAGGGAATCAAAGCTACAGTGCACCCTCTGGCAGTGGCACCCCACTGCTGACAAGATGGCTCCACAGCATAATTGCTGTGTGCTCATATACACTCGGTTTGCTGGGCGTTTTACTGCAGTGGATTCTGATGCACTCATACACACCGCACATTGCATTGCTGGGAGTTTTATTGCTGTGGATTCTGTGATACACACTGCATATTACTGTGAGTTTTATTGCCCTGGAGCTCTGGGATACGCTCATACACACTGCAGATTACTGAGTTTTATTGCTGTGCAGTTCTTTGATATGCTCATACACAGTGCCCATTTCTGTGGGTTTTATTGCTGTGCAGCTCTGTGATACGTTCATATGCAGTGCACGTTTCTGTGGGTTTTATTGCTCAACCAATTAGAGCGGCTGTGATCACGTTTACTTGACATGCGTGGCTGTTCTTTGTAAAAATGCTTGAATTTAAACCTTTCATAATTTTTCTTTATCTCAATAGATACATTTGAAATGGTATACAAAATATACAAGTAGGCACTTGGTATCCACTTTTAATATAAAGAGAGGAAAAGGTGGAGCTTAAAGAGGAAGGGTGGGGATTAACCAGGAAGAGGTGTGCCCTTGACAGGAAGGGGTGCATCAAATTTAAATAAGGGGTGCACGAGTTTAGTCAGGCCTAGGGCAGCACAAAACCTAAATACACCACTGGGTAATCCTACTCTGAAATTTAAGCAACAGCTCTCAGACCTCTTACAAGCAGCCCAAGAACAGAACATTCCGAATAGTAAGGAATGTCAAGCTCTGTTACAGTCATCGCCAACTACAGCTGCGTTCTGTTGTTTACCGAAACTGCATAAAAATCCAACTAATCCTCCAGGGAGACCGATCATATATGGAAACAATTGTCTGAGAAAATCAGTCCGTATCTTGTGCACGGACGCACAGTGTGCTCAGAATGCGTTCGACTGACAGACTTAATCCTAAGGGTTTAAATGAAGGATTTACTTTTACTCCATTCTTGTAACAATCTCCTAAAGTTATATCAGTACGCTAGTTAATATCGTATACGTTTTATAAGCTTAGAGTTTGCAACCACTGTAGTAAGGTCCTATAGGACCTGTTTTAACTCTAATATGAATGATCTTACAAATAGACGCCCTCTACACCGGCTTTGAAGAAGCCAACATAGTGTCACTTGATTTGTGCTGGATCTAGTGATGTGTGGACTGTAAGCATTCACCTCTTTATAGACTAGAACTATTGGTGATACCTATTTAGAACTATATTTGAATGTATTGTTGCCTTTTACTTATTAGCTGCCCCGAGGTCTATGATTACATCTCCTGTAGATTTAGGTACTTTGTCTCAATCGATAGATGGGTCATTGATATATCCATTGATGGCCTCTTCTATAGTCTTCTAGGTACTTATATCCAGCTTTATTACCTTGCGTGCTGTCCGCACAATAAAGAGTCTATAAAGAGGTGCATTCTTACAGTCCACACATCACTAGATCCAGCACAAATCATGTGCATTTACTGATGTCTGCAGTACATTGGGTACCAACATAACATACTGGTTAGTTCCAGCAGGTGATACGGCAAAAAAAGAGAAAGGATTTTTTTATTTTATTTTTCAGTTTGTTTTGGCACACATGCCTGGCAGGACTTATGCATCTGCATGCATTGTCTTTGAGGCTCCTATGTCCAAACTCTTATTGATTTTTCTTATGTTCAAGCACTTACCACATCGAGTCTGTCAATCAAACACACTGAGGGTTTTATCTTCTTCAAGTAAAAGTTTTAAGTTTTATTTTCCACTGGTATTTTGTCAATTATTCAATATAACTCCCACTACACCCCGAGTGTACGTATCAATAAACTCACAGTAAGGCTAGGGTCAGACGAACGCATTTTTCAAGTCTCCCGTCAAAAAGTGCATTGATGCGTCCGAACGCATTTTGACGTTGATAGCGGTCATACAATGCACAATTTCAGCCGTATTTTTTGACAGAACTATAAAAAACAAATGGACGTGATGTAGGCCAGACATGTCCAAGCACTCCAGAGGGTACAGGTTTTCAACAGTCCACCATCAAAAATTACAGTGGCTCAAGGGTAAATAAAATTGAATTTATTCTAAAACAATGTAAAACAAAATATACAGTTGTGTTCAAAATTATTCAACCCCCAATGCTGTAAAGGGTTTTAGGGAATTTAGTGTACATTTGTAATTGTATTCAAAGAACCATATGCAACTAGAATGACATCAATTGGTTTTGTAATACAGTAGTAAATGTTTCTTTCGTGAATTCTTCATTGACACAATTATTCAACCCCTTAAAGACTACCACTCTGAAGAACAGAGGTTCATTCAAGTGTTTTCAATCAGGTATTGAAAACACCTGTGGATGTCACGGAGCAGCAATAAAGCATAATAAGCACCAATTAGGGAGCTTTAAAACGACTGATACTCAGCTCCTTCTAGACATTTACTGGTGTGGTTACAAACATGGTGAAGTCAAGAGAATGGTCCAGGAAGACAAGAGAAGAGGTGATTACTCTTCACAGGAAGGGCAAAGGCTATAAGAAGATTGCAAAGATGTTAAACATACCAAGAGAGACCATACGAAGCATCATTCGCAAATTCAAGGCAAAGGGCACTGTTGAAACGCTACCTTGTCGTGGCAGAAAGAAGATGCTGACTTCGACTGCTGTGCGCTACCTGAAGCGTAGAGTGGAGAAAAGTCCCCGTGTGACTGCTGAGGAACTGAGAAAAGATTTGTCAGATGTGAGTACTGAAGTTTCAGCTCAGATAATACGGCGCCCACTGCGTAATGAAGGCCTCCATGCCCGAACTCCCAGGCGCAGCCCCTTGCTGTCTCCAAAGAATAAGAAGTCATGTGGACAAACCACAGAAGTTTTGGGATAGTGTTCTGTGGACTGATGAAACAAAATTAGAACTGTTTGGAGGAGGAAGAACAAGGTCTATGAAGAAAAGAACACCTTGCCTACTGTGAAGCATGGCGGGGGGTCAATCATGCTTTGGGGCTGTTTTGCTTCTGCAGGTACAGGGAAGCTTCAGCGTGTGCAAGGTACCATGAATTCTCTTCAGTACCAGGCGATATTGGATGACAATGTGATGCAGTCCGTCACAAACCTGAGGCTTGGGAGACGTTGGACCTTTCAACAGGACAATGATCCCAAGCATACCTCCAAGTCCACTAGAGCATGGTTGCAGATTAAAGGCTGGAACATTTTGGAGTGGCCATCGCAGTCACCTGACTTAAATCCGATTGAGAACCTCTGGTGGGACTTAAAGAAAGCAGTTGCAGTGCGCAAGCCTAAGCATGTGACTGAACTGGAGGCTTTTGCCCATGACGAATGGGCGAAGATACCCGTAGATCGCTGCAAGACTCGTGTCAAGCTATGCTTCACGTTTAAAAGCTGTTAGTACTTAGTACAACATCCTTTTACAGTTATAAGATTGAATGTCACTTGGGGGTTGAATAAAACTGATAATGATGTGAGCACAGAAAAGATATTTGTGGTTATTTCATTATAAATGTTATGTTATATTTGTCTGACCTACACGTGCCTCTTTGATTTAATTGTAAGCAAGATGACTGAATGATCAAAATCAATGTCAAACTGGCCAAAACACTCAATTTCAGTGGGGGTTGAATAATTTTGAACACAACTGTAAAAACAAAATAGCAACTCAAACGCGTTTCGCCTGCAGGAGGCAGGAGAAACGCATTTCGGAGTTGCTATTTTGTTTATATTTTGTTTTACATTGTTTTAGAATAAATTCAATTTTATTTACCCTCGAGCCACTGTAATTTTTGATGGACTGTTGAGAACCTGTACCCTCTGGAGTGCTTGGACACACCATTCAACATTGGATTTGATTTAAGGGTAGGAATTGATAAGAGGTCCAAAGCGATCATACTGAGCCACTCACACTGGGAGGCTCAGAATCATGTAAGTAGGATACCTACTTCTATTCCCTCCTTACTGAGAGTTCCCTACAGTTTTGCACTCTATACAGGTATGTGTCTTTCTGCATTATGCAGAATCCTGGACACAGGATACAACAGAACTAGACAAGACAGTATGCACACACGAGGAAAGCCCTGCACTGGGGTAAGGTCCTTGAATGGCCTTCTGACTATACAGAGTACAGGTAAGCAAGATGACTGAATGATCAAAATCAATGTCAAACTGGCCAAAACAATCAATTTCAGTGGGGTTGAATAATTTTCAACACAACTGTATGCTTCTTTCTCTAAGGTATACTGTTGGGAAGCAGGAACACTATCCTCCCAGGGAACTATGTTATCGTGACGGTGAGAGGGGTCCCCCATAGAGGCTCGAATTCAAAAAAATGAGTCTAGACTCTTGTGAGTGACACCTCTGCCGTTGTATACAATATTTCACCTGACCTTGTGATATTGCGCAATTGGTTTTCTGTATTGTTCATTTTAGGATTAAACAATGTTACTTTAACTTCCTCCACATCTAAGATGAAGGGAAATATCAACCACTATTGATTACTCAATTTGCGCTCCCTAATACAGTACTGTATACATACACATTAGACACACAAAACAGCAGGAGAGAAGACCCTTCTCGAGAGCTTACAAACTAAGAGGAAAGGGGGTGACCCGCTAGGTGCGGGTGAACTCTTGTATAAAAATTGTAAACATAGCTGAGAAAAATAAAGTGTTTGAAGAAAGTGTGATGGGTTAACTCTTTTGCTGCTGAGCCATTTCACACCTGTGTGCTGAGCTAATTTTTACCGGTTTCAGTCATCCTGTTTAAACACAATTTGAAGCCACATTTTTTTTTTTTTATACAACCCAGACAAATTGTATATCCCAGGACATACTTGAAAATGAGAGAAATCTCAATGTATCCTTCCTGGTAAAATCCTTTATAACTAACTAAATAAATAAATAAATATATCATTCTTTCTAGCAGACTCGGCAGATTCATAATTTATCATTATTATATGTAAACGTTGTCATAAAACTGACATAGCGCTCCCCGCTTCAAACCCCAAGACTTTTATTTTCCTGGCAAAAACCCCAAAAGACACCGACATTTGCTTTGGGAAAGACTTTGTCATTTATATTGCGTGGTGTGATTTTAAATGTATTGTAAATTGCTTGGTTTTAGTTTAAATGTAAATGTGAACTTAGAGATGTGTTTTGAAGGTGCAGACCTTTTGTGTAAAATGTAAATAGGTATGAGTAATGTGTGATTATGCAAAACGTCTTTTCTTTGTCTAAACTGTTCTGTTTGAGGAATCATGAGTCTGGGGCAGTGTTTGACTTTGATCTATTGGAACAATAGATTTTGTAAATGATGTGTGATAACTGAATGCTAAGGAATGTTACTGTAAATATCTAACTGACCTAATGTAATTAGAGTAATATTTAGTAAGTCAATGTTTTGGTATGTAAATGATCCCTGGAGGACCTGAAGGAAGCCTGCAGTGGTCTTGGAACCAACCAATCAGAACTGTTGGGGTGGGTGGGAAATTTGAATGGCATTGCTGTATTTTGTATAAATAACCCTGTGAAACCTTCCATAAAGTAGACCTTCCCTGTTTGTACATTCAGCTTGTCTGGCGTTTCGTTCAGCTACGCTACCTACACTACACTCATCATCAGAAGGCACCGAGCGGCCATCTGAAAGACTGACCTAACATCGCGGCTACAGGTCAGGAGATTGAAAGCCTGCAGATCCCCAGAAGCTGCTGCAAACTTCAGCCCAGCACTGGCACAGATCCCTGCCAGTCAGTCCAGGTCTCCCAGCAGGCAGAAGTAAGCTGCTCGAGGTGCTGTGGACCGCGTTCCCTGTAGCCGGGCTGACCACAGCGAGGGTGTGTCGAGAGCGGGTTTCTGTCACATACGTCATGTCCTGCTTGAATATTATAACAAAAAATGCAAGAAACTTTGAATTTCCAATCATCGACCGTGCAAGCCTTTGCGGTTATTTTTTCTATGGGGTGCGCTTGTTAAAAAAAATTAGAAATGGGGACAAATTACATTTTTTGGGGGGGAGGGGATTACATGATTTTTAGCAAACGCCACCCATAGAAAAGAATCGTTAGTGCAGCATCATTGTTCAAATTCTAATTGAAATGGGAACAATATTGCTGCATTAATAGAACAAAATTATTTTTTTTACATGGTCATGTTTGGTATCATTGGAAAGCCCATGCTCTGGCATTAACATTAACCCCTAGCTACCACAGATCGGGAGATGGGGGGGGGGCTCATTGGAACCCTCCGTCTCCACCATAGGTGGTAGCTAGGGGTTAACTCCCGAACTGTCGCTATGCGCGATGACGCCAGTAGGCAGGGGGAGATCCCGTAAACTTGGCCGACATCAAAGATGTTGGCCAGCTCCAGGAGGGGACTGCGATCCGGCACCTGTGGGGGCTGTATTGCGATCCAGCGCCAAAGGGCTGTAAAGACAGCCCCCAAGGGGTTAAAGACAGCTTGGAAGGGCCGGATGTGCCCTTCAAAGTGGTGCCTGCCTGGCGCGATGACTCTTCCTGACCGCTGGGGTCCCGGAGGCCGGGCTGACATAAAGGATGTCAGCCCGTACTGTGGGGCTGCAGCGCTCGGCCAATCACTGCCTCCTGTGCTAGGACACTCTCAGCATTTCCATAGCATAGGAGAACCACTTGGCTCGATGCGCTGAGCACGTCCTTAGCAGCCAAGTGGTTAAGGAATGGTAAGCACCCCATTTTTTTGGTATTACAAAGTAAGCTGCAAGTGCAAATTGCATGGAGCATAGAAAGCTTTGCATTGCAGTTTGCAGGCAGATAAACGGTGCCGTGAACTATTTGAGTTATCTATTTAATCGGCAGTAGAAATGAGCAAGATTTATGCTCCTATGCAGCCAGTCTGAAGTAGGAAGGGGAGTTTTGCAGACTGGCTGGTTCTACAGCATGAAGGACGAGCAGACAGGGAGAGTGAGATCAGGGGAGGAGCACAACGGAACGGACCCTCATAAATCACTCGAACATCCTGTTTTTTTTTTTTTTTGTTTGTTTTGTTTTTTGAGTTTTTTTACAATTAAGTGAGCTTCCTCCCCCTCTGTTTCTTACTGTGACAAGCAGGTTGAAGGGGGAGACCTTGGGGTGACTTAATCATTGCCGGCCAGAGTCGCTCACATAAGGAGACACTTAATCCCTGCAGGGATCTGACGCACGCTCAGAAGGATTGCAGCCTCTCGGAGTTATCGGTACATTGGCAATGAAACTGCCCGATACTGATAACATGAAAATTACTGTATATCGGCCCCGATTATTGGTGGTACCGATAATCGGTCGACCCCCCCCCCCCCCACGGCATTGTGTTCCCCTTTAAGCAGCCAGCTGCAATCTGGACTTCCTGTGTGTCACGTATCCCTCCTATATAGATCACGATGCAGGTCCCTTTACACAGTCCCTATCTATCCCTCCGATCCTTAGCGGTTGGTAGTCTGGCTTCCTCTAGGGACACAAACCTATATATTAGGGACGCACCGATACCACTTTTTTAAGACCGAGTACGAGTACCGATACTTTTTAAAAGTACTCACCGATACCGAGTACCGATACTTTTATTTAATGTCATGTGACGCTTTCCAATAGGAACAGACCTCATAAAAATTTATATGAGATTGACCGCAGCTCACATGGATTTGCCGCCAGGTCTCATGGATTTGCCCCCAGCTCACATGGGTTTGCCCCCAGCTCACATGGGTTTGCCCCAGCTCACATGGATTTGCCCCCAGCTCTGATGGATATGTCCCCAGCTCTCATGGATTTGCCCCCAGGTCTCATGGATTTGCCCCCAGGTCTCATGGATTTGCCCCCAGGTCTCATGGATTTGCCCCCAGTCTCATGGATTTGCCCCCAGGTCTTATGGATTTGCCCCAGGTCTTATGGATTGGCCCCCAGGTCTTATGGATTGGCCCCCAGGTCTCATGGATTTGCCCCCAGGTCTCATGGATTGCCCCCAGGTCTCATGGATTGGCCCCCAGGTCTCATGGATTGGCCCCCAGGTCTCATGGTCTGCCCCCAGGTCTCATGGATTGCCCCCAGGTCTCATGGATTGGCCCCCAGTCTCACGGATTGGCCCCCAGGTCTCACGGATTGGCCCCCAGGTCTCACGGATTTGCCCCCAGGTCTCACGGATTGGCCCCCAGGTCACGGATTTGCCCCCAGGTCTCACGGATTGGCCCCCAGGTCTCACGGATTGGCCCCCAGTCTCACGGATTTGCCCCCAGGTCTCACGGATTGGCCCAGGCTCACGGATTGGCCCCCAGGTCTCACGGATTTGCCCCCAGGTCTCACGGATTTGCCCCCAGGTCTCACGGATTGGCCCCCAGGTCTCATGGATTGGCCCCCAGCTCGAACGCTGGCCGTGTGCATGTAAAGCACGCGGCCAGCGTTCCCCTCCGGCGCGCCAAATACTCACCCTTCCTGAAGTTCCGGTCGCTGGGCAGTGATGCGGTCACGTGGCCGCCGGCGCATCTGTGACGCTGCCTCCAGCCGAGAGGCAGCGTCACAGGAGCGCCCAGTGGCCGCAGGAACGCATCACTGGCCAGCGACCGGAACTTCAGGAAGGGTGAGTATTTGGCGCGCCGGAGGGAACGCTGGCCGCGTGCTTTTACATGCACGCGGCCAGCTTCCCCAGCCCCGCGGATACCGGCAAGCCGGCCCAGCGCCGGCTTCCGGTATCGGCGGGATGTATCGGGCCGTTTGCACGAGTAACAAGTACTCGTGCAAACGGCAATATCTGCCCCGATACCGATACTAGTATCGGTATCGGTGCATCCCTACTATATATATCTGGTATGTAGATATACCCAGGACAGGGTTAAACGGAGGTAGCCTAATAGCAATGTATTATAAGCCAAATCACGTAGAGGCAGAATGGTCAGGAATATGGTTGCACCGATACCGATACTAGTATCGGTATCGGGGCCGATACTGGGTACTGCAGGAGTACTTGGTACTCGTGCAGTACCCCCCGATATTTTTTCCGATACCGGAAGCCGGCATTGAGCCGGCTTGCCGGCATCCGAGGTTCTGCGGCGGCTGTCCGAATGCTCTATCGGCATTCGGACAGCCGCCCATGGAGCTCTCTGCGATACTTACCTTCCTGGGCGCCGCCGGGAATGTCTCCACGCGTGCGCTCGTTGGAAGGACCCCAGCTACGACCACGTGGGACCATGTGATCACGGCTGGGGTCCTTCAAACGAGCGCACGCGCGGAAGCTTTCCCGGCGTCGCCCAGGAAGGTAAGTATAAACACACTAAACAGCTGCAGGGCCTGTCTGAATGCAGATAGAGCATTCAGACAGGCCCTGCAGCTGCTCTCCGCGATGATACTTACCTTCCTGGGCGATGCCGGGAAAGTTTCCCCGCGTGCGCTCGTTGGAAGGACCCCAGCTGTGATCACATGGTCCCACGTGGTCGCGGCTGGGGTCCTTCCAACGAGCGCGCGCGGAGACATTCCCGGCGGTGCCCAGGAAGGTAAGTATCGTTGGGGGGGGGGGGTCCATGAGCTGGGGGGCATATCCATGTGTGAGCTGTGGGGGCATATCCATGAGCTGTGGGGGCATATCCATGAGCTGGGGGGCATATCCATGTGTGAGCTGGGGGGCATATCCATGTGTGAGCTGGGGTGCATACTAGGGATGCACCGATACCACTTTTTAAGACCGAGTACTGATACTTTTTAAAAGTACTCACCGATACCGAGTACCGATACTTTTATTTAATGTCATGTGACGCTTTCCAATAGGAACAGACCTCATATAAAAATTTATGAGATTGACCGCAGCTCACATGGATTTGCCCCAAGCTCACATGGGTTTGCCCCCAGGTCTCATGGATTTGCCCCCAGGTCTCATGGATTTGCCCCCAGGTCTCATGGATTTGCCCCCAGGTCTCATGGATTTGCCCCCAGCTCACATGGGTTTGCCCCCAGCTCTCATGGATTTGCCCCCAGGTCTCATGGATTTGCCCCCAGGTCTCATGGATTTGCCCCCAGGTCTCATGGATTGGCCCCCAGGTCTCATGGATTGGCCCCCAGGTCTCATGGATTGGCCCCCAGGTCTCATGGATTGGCCCCCAGGTCTCATGGATTTGCCCGCAGCTCTCATCGATACTAGTATCGGTATCGGTGCATCCCTAGTGCATACCCATGAGCTGGGGGGGCATACCCATGTGTGAGCTGGGGGGGCATACCCATGTGTGAGCTGGGGCAGTATAAATATATATATATCGGGGGGGATATACATGTGAGCTAGGGGCATTTTTATATGGTCTGTTCTTATTGGAAAGCGTCACATGACATTAAAGAAAAGTGTCGGTGAGTACTTTTTAAAAAGTATCGGTACTCGTACTCTGTCTTAAAAAAGTGGTATCGGTGCATCCCTAGTCAGGAATAGCCAAAACTGGTACACAAAAGGTGGTTCTCATACAAGCCGGGTCTCTCGCAGTACAACTGAATACAAGCAAAAGGAGTCCGTGAATCGTCTAAACGAATCACTCAGCACTGAGGGAAGCAAACTCCACGACAGTGCAATCCGGCTCATCGCCCTGCCTTTTAAGCACAGCGGGGCCATGTCATCATGCCACGCCCCGCCTCCTGATCTCCCACGCGTCCTCCCGAAGCCGGTGCAACTCCTGGCACCCGGCTGGTCGATAGCGCTGCCGGGTGCCAGGGTCCCCTCTGAGCCCCAGACATGACCCTGTTTCTCTGGAATGAATCCAGAGGAGGTTGGGCTACAGTCTTGTCTCCACCCACATGAGTGGACCCTAGTGGCTAGTTGAATGTGTGAACCTTCCTGGAAAATGGGGGGGGGGGTAGTTGGTTTAGGTCACTTTCTGTCAGGAGCACATACTTTTTAGACTAAGAATATTTTGCTCTTTAGTGCCATCTAGTGGCAGTTACCAATTGTTACATGGCTGTTTTGAGCGTTTTATTAGAATATGTATTATTCCTTGGAGTAGATCACCCTATATTAGTGTCCGATACAGGCAGCTTGCTCACGTTTTGTCATTTTTAAATTGAGAATGGAAAAGGCTTTTTTAAATTATTGCGTAACTGACGTGTGCCATTCATCAAGCCCAATGCAGGGCTCCAGGCTGCATGAACCGGATTCCTTGGGAAGGACTGGCACCTAGGTAGATTGTAGTCATCGCGTGGTTGGCTATTTCCCTGCTCCATGACCTTTTCTGCGATAACTTTATAATTCTTCTGCTTGATAAATTGCCAATGCTGTTGGAAGCGCTTGAAAAGCAGGATGTCGGGACCAGTAGAGTGGATGTCACATGCGTCAAAGACCTTTTGGGCCACAATCTCCATAATGTGGTGGTGACATGCGAGATTCAACAGGTCTCTTCCCCAATTGAGTTCAATAAGTTTGCGAGCCCCTGCCCTATGAATAAAAAATAAGGACCTCCCTAATCTACAGTCTCGGTGTTCTTGCCCTTTATAGGCACCCCTACCCTAGAAGCATCTCTGCTGCTCCAGAGATTCTCACGTTGATGTCCGACGCATTGTCTGGCAGCACTAATTCTGCAGATTTGATACTTGACAGGACATACTTGAAAACGAGAGAAGTATCAATGTATCCTTCCTGGTATAATACTTTGCAAATAAATTTGTTCATAGACCACTTTCTCTTCATGCATTTCTGCATATGCAGAGATGCTCATGTCACTAGTGTTATAATGTCCATGGCAATTCAGTGTATATCTGAAGTATTCTTACTGTAAGATGTACACGTTTTAGCCATTTTAATTTTAACCTATGCGATGAACTGTTGTGATGGAAAGCTTCATAATTGTGCTTGGAAGTTATATATAAACTGCTCAAAAAAATAAAGGGAACACAAAAATAAGACGGAATAACTACCATAAAGGAAAACGTAACCATGTAGTACCATGAACAATGTATTGAATAAAGTTGGAGTTTGGCTGCAGCAGCAGGCAGGGACTCTCCGTTAAAATACTGTCCATTCGCATTTTTGCCAACCCCATGAGGTCTCTGATCTAATTGGCCATCTATTGCGGTACAGTTTGGGCTAATTTAGCCGAATAACATTGTTTAAAAAGTGTATCCCCTGCTTTTGTTGCTGCTTTGTGGGTTTTTGTTGTGTTGTTTATATACAATGCTCCTAATATCATCTATTTTCCTTATGGCAGTCACCATCAATTGAGGTGACCCTTGAAGGTCACTTATTGAATGGGTTTTCAATTTCCACCATTTGCCGCAAAAACACCACTTTTGTTGTTTTTAATATGTTTTTGTTATTGAGCACTATTTTTGGCTATTTATGTTTAGAAGATTGTCAATCAATTTTTAATTTTTCCTCAAAGTTAAATTTTATGTTGGTCTCCAGGAGACACCAGTATTCTGATGTTTTCATCAGAATAATTGTATTCTACAAAAATAAGACATCCTAGATCTGAATGAAATATTCTTATTAAATACTGTGGTCATTGCATAGTTGAATGTGCTGACAACAAAATCACACAATCATTATCAATGGAAAACAAATTGAGCAGCCCATGGAGGTCTGGATTTGGAGTTGCACTCAAAATGAAAGTGGAAAACAACACTACAGACTGATCCAGCTATGATGTAATGTCCTTCAAACAAGTCAAAATGAGGCTCAGTAGTGTGTGTGGCCTCCACGTGCCTGTATGACCGCCCTACAACGCCCGGGCATGCTCCTGATGAGGTGGCAGATGGTCTCCTGCGGGATCTCCTCCCACACCTGGACTGAGGCATACCCCAACTCCTGGACAGTCTGTGGTGCAACGTGGCTTTGGTGGATGGAGTGAGACATGATGTCCCAGATGTGCTCAATTGGATTCAGGTCTGGGGAACGGGCGGGCCAGTCCATAGCATCAATGCCTTCGTCTTGCAGGAACTGCTGACACACTCCAACCACATGAGGTCTAGTATTGTCTTGCATTAGGAGGAACCCAGGGCCAACCGCACCAGCATATGGTCTCACAAGGGGTCTGAGGATCTCCTCTCGGTACCTAATGGCAGTCAGGCTACCTCTGGCGAGCACATGGAGGGCTGTGCGGTCCCCTAAGGAAATGCCACCCCACACCATTACTGACCCGCTGCCAAACCGGTCATACTGGAGGATGTTGCAGGCAGAACGTTCTCCACAGCTTCTCCACACCCTGTCACGTCTGTCACATGTGCTCAGTGTGAACCTGCTTTCATCTGTGACGAGCATAGGGCGCCAGTGGCGAAGCTGCCAATCTTGGTGTTCTCTGGCCAATGCCAAATGTCCTGCACGGTGTTGGGCTGTAAGCACAACCCCCTACCTGTGGACGTCGGGCCCTCATACCACCCTCATGGAGTCTGTTTCTGACCGTTTTGAGCAGCCACATGCACATTTGTGGCCCGCTGGAGGTTATTTTGCAGGGCTCTGGCAGTGCTCCTCCTGTTCCTCCTTGCACAAAGACGGAGGTAGAGGTCCTGCTGCTGGGTTGTTGCCCTCCTACGGCCTCCTCCATGTCTCCTGATGTACTGGCCTGTCTCCTGGTAGTGCCTCCATGCTCTGGACACTACGCTGACAGACACCGCAAACCTTCTTGCCACAGCTCGCATTGATGTGCCATCCTGGATGAGCTGCACTACCTGAGCCTCTTGTGTGGGTTGTAGACTCCGTCTCATGCTACCACTAGAGTGACAGCACCGCCAGCATTCAAAAGTGACCAAACCATCAGCCAGAAAGCCTAGGAACCGAGAAGTTTCTGTGGTCACTCACCACCTGCAGAACCACTCCTTTTATTGGGGATGTCTTGCTACCTGCCTATGCTTCCCACCTCTTGTCTATTCCATTTGCACAACAGCATGTGGACTTGATTGTCAATCAGTGTTGCTACCTAAGTGGACAGTTTGATTTCACAGACGTGTGATTGACTTGGAGTTACATTGTGTTGTTTAAGTGTTCCCTTTTATTTTTTTGAGCAGTGTATATTACATAATCTCAGTGTGTCTATGTACAGGTCCTGTCCTGTTTAATTCCCCCTGCCCCCATATCTTTCCAATTGAACCTCTTAGACCTAACCAGAGCAAATGGTGTGAGTTAATTTGCATGGCACATCCTGTAGCTCCCCTGGGCAGTCACCATGGGGGCCTAAAATAGCCAAATGGTTTGCGAGTGGACCTTTTCAGGGCTGGACGTGTCGGAGGGGGGGGGTGAGGTGTTAAAAAAGGCTTTTCTTTGCGGAGTGAGTTCAGTGTGTGGTTCTGCTCCTCCTATTCCAAGTCAACTGGAACCAGCACTTTAAATGCAGGGACTGAGAGTTTAGCTATTGTGTTTATTTTCCTTTTTCTTATCCCTTTTCGTGCACTGTCTTTTTATGTATTAAACCCCCTATTTTAATAGCTTTCTGGTGCTTGCTGTTTGGGATTACCAGTTCTAGCTGGTATGTTTGGGAACCATTTGTGTCTGGGAATGGGGGACAAGCCCAGCATTACAGTACAGGAGGGGTGGGGTCGCGCCTATTCCCCGATGGGGCGGCTGCAACCACCAAATGCATCCAGCCCAACAACATGTGTAAAACCTAACAAAGAAAAAAATGTCATCTGCGCTAATTCCCATTATACCGTGTGAAACTAAACACCAATTAGAGGTTTGGTTTCTTATCAATGGCCATTATAAGATTAAGCTCGACCGCCAAACGTCAAGGCACCTCTGAGGGCGAGTCCTATCCAAAATTGAAACCACAGGCTGCTGCATAGCAAACCATACCTGCTCATGCTGCTTGTCAAACATGAGGTAAAGCCCAGCATTACGTCACCCTTCCCCAGTATATTTTTCTACAAAAGAAATGTTACCGGAATTGTTAGTGCATTACAGAAAGGTCGGCGTTGTGCGGACAATGACACTCTGGGCAAGAGTCAAGTTTCAGGAAAGGCGTCCTTTAATGAGTACTCAGATTTGAGCGGGATGGTTCCTCTGGCTCAAGGGATTCTCTAAGTCAAAAACACATTTCTTATACATTGGTGTGCAATAAGGCACATGCCAGGTACATCCCTTGACCACTCGTCCCCTCCCTCCAGATCGAACCCCCAAAGAACATTCCACAATTTTGCTTTCAATAACAATTTGGACACTGGGATAATTTTAGTTAGGTAGATGTATCCTCTTGTTCTGACTTTCCCAGGACTCATAGTACTCCTTATACGATAAGGTCCCATCTGTGAAGACAGTTCGCGTTGTCTCTGCCTGGCTCTACTTCAAGGCCTTCTATCCCTTGCGCATTAAATCAGGCCTTGTGGCAACTGTGTTTGCTTTTTGCTAAAGTCTCCAGTTTTAATGGTTATGCCAGCTGCATTCTGGAATGTTAGTTTCTATACAAAGGATCATTTCTTGTTAGTTAATATTCCTCTATATAAAATTAGTGAAGATGGCGGCCATCTCCAGCTATCCATATTCCATTCCCCCCTTTGGCTGGGAGGCCAGCCAGTCAATGTGCACACCATCACTAGGAGGTACTTGTATCCTTTACACGGTGGGAGTACAGTAAAATCAATCTGGAGTGAGGCCATAGGTGATAGTCCGATGGGCTGTACTCCTGGCGGGTTTGTTGATCCTGCTCTGGGATTGTTCTTGGCGCACGTGACACACTGTCGGACTACTGTTCGGCAGATTGCTGAGAGACCAGGAACATAGAAATGCGGCTCTAGTTGTTGCTCCATTGCGTCTCTTCCTCCATGTGAACTGGATGAAAGGCTCTCACAACTTCAGGCGGCGAGCAGCGCTATTCGCTTGCTGTCCAACTGGAACCATCAGTCTTCTCGTTATCCTCCTGGTTCTTCGGAAAGCCATTTCTTCCCCTTTTTATGAGTGTGCTGGTGTCCATTCCTGGAGTGGAGACAGTAGCAGGGGAGCTATTGTTAGGTATTCCTTCATGTAATTCTTGAGTTTTTCTCTGGGTCCCCAGATGAACTCCCTTTTCGGTTCATACTTCTCACATGCGAAGTAAAAGAGGCGTCTTCTCTCTTGCTTGTTCTTCACAGTAAACATGAAGTAAGTCAGGACGCTGTCTTTCAAATTCGGTACATTTCCTTCACCTAGAGTTTCCTTCAGGAAGAACTTTACCAGTAGGGCCTGGTACTGTTCAGCTCCCAATTCTCCCAAACATTTCAGGATTCGGGTAATCCGCAGATTATTGTGACTGTTGGAGTTCAGGTTCTCAAACCTTGTGGAGAAATTTTTGGCCCGTTCAACTTCAACGTCTCCATACTCCCCCATTAATCTTACGCCGAAGAAGTTCAGCATCATCTTGTGAGCTTCTAAGAGCCTTTACTGGACTTCGGAGGTGTTTCTCAGGAGCTCAATTTCCTTCAAGGTAAGTGGCTTATCCCACTTATTTCTGCCTTGTTCTCGGATCGGGAACAGCCACTGTATGTAGTGATGATCTTGTTCTAGGAGTTCAAATTTTGTCTCCATCGGGTCAGGATGATTTCAATAAATTCACCGTTTGGTTGGGAATGGCTTCTATTCATGTAGAAATCAAAGTTGGGTGTCTGCACAAGCCACCCATGATAATAGTGAACTATCGGTGGAGCTTGGGTATCCAAGACAATACTCCTTCAATTCCGCTGCAACTTGTCTCTGTCTTTTCTTCTGGTAATTGACGGCTTTTTCACATTCTTTATCTTCATCATCCCATGAATCCTATTCTTTTAATGCTACTACGTAGATTTGTGCTACGCCTTCCTTTTGGCAAGATAGCTCAGGACTTAGAGGAATTTGATCTTTCTTTTTGTCTTTAACGTACTTCTTGACTTCTTTAGCAGCTTTATCAGCCAGTCTGTTTCCTCTGGGCACTTCATCGTTGCCCTTCTGGTGCCCTCTGCAATGGACAATGCTCACTGCACTTGGCTTCCATACTGCATCCAGCAATTCCATAATTTGCATGGAGTATTTCACTTGCTTTTCAGCAGACGTTAGAAGTCCTCTTTCTTTGTATAGAGCTCCGTGGGCATGGACTGTCATGAAGGCATACTTGGAATCCTTGAAGATATTCACTCTTTCCAGTTGACAGCTCCAGGCCTCTGGTCAAGGCAATAATTTCTGCCAGTTGAGCTGACGTCCCTATTGGCAAGGGCTCCACCTCCAAGATACTTTCCAAGGTCACCAGTGCTTTACACCACTGCACCGACAATTTGCATCGCGCTTTGTGATGTATGGCTTGGATGCAGCTGCTCGGCCATGGAAACCCATTCCATGAAGCTCTCTGCGCACTGTTCTTGAGCTAATCTGAAGGCCACATGAAGTTTTAGAGGTCTGTAGCAATTGACTCTGCAGAAAGTTGGCGACCTCTTCGCACTATACGCCTCAGCATTCACTGACCCTGCTCCGTCAGTTTACGTGGCCTACCACTTCGTGGCTGAGTTGCTGTCGTTCCCAAACACTTCCACGTTCTTATAAAACAGCTGACAGTTGACTGGAAACTTCACGACAAGATGCCACCTGTGCAACAAATCCAATCACAGTTCCATGCTGGAATTCACTGAGCTCCTGAGAGCGACCCATTCTTTCACAGATGTTTGTAAAAACCATCTGCATGCCTAGCTGCTTGATTTTATATACCTGTGGCAATGGAAGTGACTGGAACACCTGATTCTGATTATTTGGATGGGTGAGCGAACACTTTTGGCAATCTAGTGTAGATCACTTGACCCAAGGTGAGCTTGTCAGCTTCAGCAACCAGCATGGCAGTGGCTGCCACTGCCCTGACGCATGGAGGTAGGCCGCAGGCCACAGTATCCAGCTCTTTGGACAGGTAGCCCACAGGCCTTTGCCAGGAGCCCAGGTATTGGATCAGGACTCCAGCAGCAGTCTGGTTATGTTCATGCATGTACAGATACAGATGTACATGCATGTGATCTGGTAAGCCCAAGGCAGGGGCCTCCATTAATAGGGTCTTTAGTTGAAGAAAGGCACTTGTCTGTTCTTCTCCCCAGACAAACTCGTGTCTCTCTCGTCCCCTTGGTAGCATTATAGAGAGGCTTGGCTATCATAGCTGTTAGGATAAAAATTCCTGTTTCCCGATTTTGTCCTAGTCGTTGCTCACATATTCTTATTCTTATTTCCATCTCCTGGCCAGGCATTTTCTTATTTATATCTATACTCTATAATCAAGAGTTTTAGGAATCCTGTTCAAAGAATGCATTCTTGATTAGAGAGAAAGAACACAAGCATGTTGATGAATCGCATCCTTTTACTTCCGTCTTTCTGACTCCGGTTCAGAACTGCATAACATTTTATTACAGACATGCACGTCACAGATTTAAGACACAGCCTCTTAATACATACGATTGGTCATCTTTCAATAATCTCTCAAAGAACTTGGCTCAAACTACATCAATCAGTTTAAATGACCAGTGATACGTTTAAACAGATGTGGAGGGAGATCAATACTTCATCTATAGAACAAAGGAGACCTTTTAAACCAGTAACTCTAGAATCTCTAGGTCAGTAAGGTCACATGTGGTAGTCATTTAGAATTTTTTTCAAATATCCTGCCTTCATGAATGAAGCTTTCAAGATTAATGGGCCTTCACAAGAATGAAGCAAGCTATTATACATGTCCTACATGTGATTTATATATGACTCCGGGATTACAAAGTAAAGAGTTGAATAAAATTGGTTTGATTTAAGAATATGAATTTACACATTAACATCTTTTAGTCATAACAATAGCGAAGTTGGGGATCCACAGAATCCTGCAGTTCCCAGGAATTCACGTACTTGTCTGTGTGTCTTTGGTACAGGGATACGGCAGACTGCTTCTTTTCGCTCTGGGCCCATAGCACGTTTGGTCCCTGTGAGAAGAAAGCCTAGGGGCCATACAAAGCTGGTGCTAACTTAAAGGGATACTCTAGGCAACCTGACCATCTAAGCTTTTTTATGTGGTCATGATGCCCTGAGTATGCCCTTACCTTTCCCCCTCCCTCCGCTCAGCCGATCGGCTGAAACAGCTGAGCGACGCAGAGAACTTTACTCCGCCCTCCCAGCTGTCAGTCAGCAGAGCGGGATTCATATTTCCCGCTTCTGCCGACTATTGCCGAGTTGGAGACGTCATTGTGCTTTCAGCTTGATGACGTCTCCAACTCGCCGCAGCGGCTGAGTATTAGTGTTGCGCGCATCCTCTTGTGCACAACACTAATCACAGAAGATGGAGCCGGGAGGAAGCCTGCTGATTGGCCGGCTTACGTGAGAGGCACGCATGCGCGCTTCTCACGTAATCCATTAGCCAAGTTCAAGACTTTCAGGACGGGAGCGGAAAAGGAGGGAGGGGAGTATATTTAAAAAAAAAAAAAAAAAAAAACCCCGTTGGAAACAAGTCGATTTTTAGGGTAGGTATTACAGTAAAAAAATAATACTCACTCAATAACTAGGTAGGGAATAGGTATATTTTAATGTAAAAAAAAAAGGGGTGGATTTTTGCCTAGAGTGTTCCTTTAACCAGAGCTGTTGTAAACTTACCAGAGCCATTATAGCCTATTGAGGTTTTAACCACTTCGATGCTGAGGACGCGCTCAGCGCGTCCTCAGCATTCCCGCTGGTATGCGGAGGACGCGCTGAGCGCGTCCTCCCATTGGGGTCAGCGTTCGGCCGAGTTCCGGCCGATCGCTGGCCCCCCCGGTGCGGGCTGACATCCTGGATGTCAGCCGCGCATCCGGGACCACAGCCGCCCGAATTAGGTGTCATCGCGGCAGCGCGATGACACCTAATTCAGGCCCCCCCCCCTGCATGTGCGGAGGAGGCGCCTGAAAGGGAGGGGGGGAGGTCCTTCGGACCTCTCTCCCTCCCGATCGGCGGCTCTGCGGGGGTTAACCCAGGCATCATTTGGAAGGGCACAGCCTGCCCTTCCAAATGATGCCTGGCATTAACCCCTGGGGAGCTGGATCGCGAATCGGCGCTGAAAAGCGCCGATTCGCGATCCTTTCCCGGAGCTGGCCGACATCTTGGATGTCGGCCAAGCCTCCGGGAACTCCCCCTGAGGACTGGCGTCATCGTGCGTAGCACGATGACGCCAGTCCTGGACTTAACCCTTAACTGCCACCAACGGTGGAGATAGGGAGTTCATTGGAACTCCCTATCTCCCGATCCGTGGCAGTTAGGGGTTAAATTTTGGTATGGTTGGATCGGCCAGAGCATGGCGTTCCAACGATACCAAACATGAAAGTGAAAAATTTTGTAAAAAAAAAAAAAAAAAATGAAGAAAAAAAAAAAAAAAAATTTTAAAAAAAATAAACTTTTTTTTTTTTTTTTTTGGTTCGTTAATGCAGCAATATTGTTCCCATTTCAATTATTATGTGAACAATGATGCTGCACTAACGATTTTTGTATGCGGTGCGTTTGTTATTGCGTAATTTTCCCCCAAAAAAAATGTAACGAGACCCCATCTCTAATTTTTTTAACAAGCGCACCCCATACAAAATATAACCGCAATTGCTCGCATGTTAAAATGTGAAAAAAAACACTTTACACATTGTAAATTATTGAAAATACATATTTTATTGCATTTTTTTGTTATAATATACAGACATGACATAACGTATACATATAATAATGACATATTATGAATCTACCGAGTCTGACGGAGAGAACGATATATAATATGTCTGGGTCATATACTAAAATAAGCCTTCAAAACACGTTTAAACATGATGAGCAAAACCGGTAAAAATGACCTCAGGACAGGGGCGGGAAAAGCCTCAGCAGCGAAAGGGTTAAGTTTACAACAGCTCTGGTTAAGTTAGCAACAACTATGTAATATGGCCCAAGATATTTCACACTGTCTCTGCATATTTGTGCTTTCTTTTTTGATACCTTGTAACCTGCTTGCCAGAGGAGGTGTAACGGTTCATTAGTTGCACTCATACAGTCTTTTTCTGTTGGCGAAGCAAGCAGTAAATCATCAACATAGTGTAACAGGACAACTTTGTCTCTCTAACGAACTGCCGAAGATAGTGGGCGAGTTCTTGAAGCCTTGGGGCAGGCGTGTCCACATAATTTGATGCATCGCTCCCGTCTGTGACTCTTCCCACTGAAGCGCAAAAAGGGGCTGACTTGTTGGGGCCAGACGAATGCAAAAGAAGGCGTCTTAAAAATCTAGCACTGTTCAGTATTGTGTACTTCCGGGTATGAGAGGCAGTAAGTTGTAGGGGTTCGGAACCACCGGATGCAAAGTAACTGCTGCATTATTTACTGCTCTCAAATCCTGCACAGGACGATACTCTTGTGTACCCTCTTTCTGTACAGGCAGGAGCGGAGTATTTCACAAAGAAACACAAAATTTTAATATACCGTATTTCAACAGTCTTTGCAAATGTGTCTGTATGTTCTGTTTTTGCTTTCTGCGGAATGTGGTACTGTCGGAGCACTACGGGCATAGCTCCAGGAGTTAATTCAACATGTACTGGGGAATATTCAACGGCAAGCCTGGCGGATAATCTTCTGCCCACACCCCAGGTATATCAACAATCTTTAATAGCGGATCTGGGATGGGGGGTTCGGTTCCGGCACAGTATGTCACTCTTCACGTGGCATGACAAGGGCAATTACACTGTGATTTGGATCTGAAGAGTTGGGGCTGTGCTGCCGATAGGAGCTGCCGTCATCTGGCAGGTCCAGAATAGAATGACCCCCCCCCCCCCCGGGAGAGAAGTAATTTGGGCTTGCATCTTACTGAGGAGATCCCTCCCCAACAACTGGATGGGACATCTGGGCATGTGCAAAAATTGATGTTCAACCTGGTGCCCTTCCAAACTACAAACATGTGAGTCTAGGAATGGGCACTTAACGCGAATGCCCATTGCACCCACAATGCTGGCTTCCCCACCCGACGGCGGCGCGATGGGTTGGGTAACAGAAAATTTGGCACCGGTGTCAACCATAAATACAGAATCTTCGCCCCCACATTCATCAAGACCGTGGGCTTGCGGGTACCGAGAGCAATCGTGCCCGGTCTGTTTCAAGAAGCAGGTTGTCCGGTGAAGGACGATCCCGCTAATCCCACTAGGTCCCCAGGGAGCCCTTCAGCCCTTTCATATCGACCGTTAACTACTTGTCCCATGGGTACAACATTTCCTCCATTTTTACACTCTAACACAGTGTTTCCCAAACCTGTCCTCGGGACCCTCAACCAGGCCAGATTTTGCAGATCACCTTGGGGAAAAGCAGACTGAATCCTGCAATCGCTGAGAAGCAAATTATAACACCTGTGTTGTGCTACAGATATCTGTCAAACCTGGCGAGGCGGAGGGTCCTGAGGACATGTTTGGAAAACACTGCTCTAACAGGTCCTTATTTGGACAATTGTTTTTACAATGCCCAAATTCTCGGCACACTGATTTCTATCTAGGGGCACAGATCTGCCTCTCGTCCCTCGGCCTCTACCTCTCCCTGCAGCTGGGGCCGTCCCCATGGCACCCTGAGCCCCTCCTTCTGCTAGTGCCACTGCTAGCATGCCTGCACTTGCTTTCATTTTTCTAGTCTCTTCTCTCTTAATCTCTAAATCTCGGTTATTAAACACTTTAGCCAATTGCTTGAAATCGCTAATAATGTTCATACCAACAAACCCTTGTCTCTGCAATTTATTATGGATATCAAGGCTGGGCTTGGCTGACAAATGAGGTATTAACCAGGCAGTGATTCTCTGCAGCCTCCGGGTCTAACGGAGAATACAATCTGTACGCCTCCATTAATCTTTCTAGATAAACTCTCGGATTCATTTGCGCCCTGTATTACCTCGGATATTTTACCAATATTCACTGGCTTCTTGGCACCGTCCTATCACAGCTGCGCGGTAATATTTGAGACTAGCCATTCCCATGTCTGTATACGGCTACTGGATCAAGATTAGGATAGTGCTCAGCTGCCCACACATCTGGATTCACATGGTTCTGTTCAGCGGCAACCTTTACCAAATATTTACGGGCCAATTCTATTCCGCTCTTCTGTAGTGAAGAGGGTCAACAAAAGTTGCTGACAATCAGCCCATGTAGGATTGTGCGTAGCCATGATAGACTCAACAAGGCTAACCATGTGGGCAGGTTTCTCAGAATAGGAAGGGGTCTGGGTTTTCCAATTAAACAAATCTGTGGAGGTGAATGGAATATACATTAATACATCAGGTCCTGGGTGTCCATTCCCCAAAGGTCCCGGGGTGGCTCTCAGGGGCATCTGGAACCCACCCTGGTGTTGAGGTCGAGCGCGGTCTTACTATATTATTTTCAGGTCGAGTCACCGCTTTGTGTGCGGGGGGGGGGGGACGGGGACGGACACAACTTTAATGGGGATAGAGAACCGGGTGGCCAGCTGCGCAGTCTCAATCCCCTCTAGCATCATACTGTTCTGCTCTGTTTTAGCAGGGGTGATCTGCTCATGTCCTCCGAGGGCTCCGTGACCGTCTAGAATAATCAGCGGAGACGTCTTCTGAGACACAGCGGGGGCAGACGGATCCGTGTTAGGGAAATTAGCTGCTACCACAGATCCCGATCTGAGCGGGGACGCGAGCGCAGCTAGGGCTTGCTGTGCAGCTGCATAATAGGAAGGATAGGGAGGAGGTAATCTTCTGGATGCTCTGCTAACACGGGAGGGGGCTGTGGCTTGCGCGGGCTGCTGCTCCCTCTTTCTCCCATCGCTACCATTACATAATGGCTTTTATCTTTTACACTGTACCTCCAAATGTCTATATAGGGGTACTGATCTGAATGTACAGGGTTCCCAATTACTTTGTCATAAACCCTTTGGATTAGCACTGGGTCCAGGGACCCCTCCCCCGGCCAGGAGGGATCCAAGGCCGGCCAGTCAATTGTACACATTCTACGTAATTCCTCTTTACTCAATTTAACCCCGTACTGATGGACTGAGAACAGTGCATCGAAATTACGTAACATATATTCCAGTGGTGTTTGGGAAGCTCTATTTCCCATTCTTAATTTCTATCAACTGTTATCCGTACACAAAACAGTAATAATTTACAGTCTGGTATGTCAATCAACAGTGCTTTTGTGTCTTGAATCGCTTCCCTATCTCTTGGTCGCCCAAGGACAGAACTGCATCATCAAGGTCCACTCTCAGATTTGCTTCCCTGTTACCAGGTAGGCACACGTTCACTCCCACTCTCAGCACTCTCTGGCATACAATACCAGATACATTCAGCACAATACAATTCACAACAATGTATTCCTGCCTCTGAACCAGCAACGTCTCCTATTCGGTCACTAGCAACACCATAAACTGCAAGTCCCTTTGTCCAGGGCTAGAGCCTCTCTCAAACACCGTCCACGGCTGAAAGCCACTCTCAAACGGTATCCAGGGCTAAGAGCCACTCTCAGACACCCTTAATTCTGCAGCTCCCGCTGGTCCTCTCGGACACCCATTAAACACACAGAAATCAGAGATACCACTAATCTTTAACCACTTCAGCTCCCGAAGTCACCACCTGCGAAGTCGGAGCTACCAACTTCTCAGAACATAACCCAGCCTGGCCTGAAGCTTCCCCCCCAGGTAAGGCTATTTCCTTAGCCAATTTTCTGCCTGCAGTCTGGGGCCTCTATGCCCAAGCGCAAGACTACCTTCAGCCTCCCCGAGAACACCTCTACTGCTCGAGTGCATAGTAGCTTGCAACACCTACGTGCCTGGCGCTTTCAATGGGACGGGACCTCTACGTCCAACTCTTCCCCTCCATTAGCCGCGCTACCAGGTACTCGCCGTCTTCTCGGGTTTCAGTGGCTAGCTCCGGACTATTTTGTATAGAGCGTGATTAAGACTCTTTCCCCAACTTCGGTCGGAGGGCAATACACTCAGGTTACCTGTTCCAGTCGCTGCGCCGACGCTGTTTCCTGCGAGTCAGTGATGTCTCTCGTTCCCCCGGCCAGGTGTCTGCTGGAGACGAGTCGAGCTCCACTTTAGCAGGAACTCTTGCTTGGCGTCTTGTAGATGTCAGCTCACTTTCAACGGACGTCCCGCTCCAGGCCTCGTGGACCTGCAGACAACCGCTACTGTCCAGTAGTCCTCTCCATTCCCCGTCGACCAATCCCGGACACGATCCCCCTGAAATGTTACCGGAATTCTGTTCCTTCAGGAAAGGCGTCCTTTAATGAGTACTCAGACTTGAGCGGGATAGTTCCTCTGGCTCAAGTGATTCTCGAAGTCAAAAACACATTTCTTATACATTGGTGTATAATAAGACACATGCCAGGTACATCCCTTGACCACTCGACTCCCTCCCTCCAGATCGAACACCCAAAGAACATTCCACAATTTTGCTTTCAATAACAATTTGGACACTTGGATAATTTAGTTAGGTAGCTAAATCATCATCTTGTTCTGACTTTCCCAGGACTCCCAGTACTCCCTATAAGATAAGGTCCCATCTGTGAAGACAGTTCTTTGTCTCTGCCTGGATCTACTTCAAGGCCTTCTACTCCTCGCTCATTAAATCAGGCCTTGTGGTGACTATGTTTGCTTTACGCTAAAGTCTGCAGTTTTAATGGTTATGCCAGCTGTGTTCTGGAATGTTCGTTTCTATGCAAAGGATCATTTCTTGTTCGTTAATATCTCTCTATATAAAATCAGTGAAGATGGCGGCCATCTCCAGCTATCCCTAGTACATAAAAACTTTGAAGCAAAAAATCTTACCAAAAAAGACACCCCTCCCCAATCATTCTCTCTGCACGTTAATGGGACGCTCCTCAGCCATACTACCCAAACTCCTCTACCTTGGTGGGAAAACTTTGACTCGGACCTAATGTTCACTCCCCACATCCAGACAGTAACCAAATGCTGTTATTTTTACCTTAAGAAAATAGCTTGTCCTCTTATCTTGTGTCAGAATGGAACAGATGAGTTATTCATTCGTTATATCACAACTTGTTCTTTATTTGCCTCCCCAACACCTGCATTGCCCACTTGTAATCAATAAGGACTATTGCTGCTAGGCTTCTATTTCTCACCTGAAGATCCTCACGCACGTCCCTCTGTAGCATGGCTGTCAAACTCTGGCCCCACATGTTTCTGAACTATCTATTGCATTAAAGGAATTCTGGTAATTGTAGGCATTAACCTCAAATACCAGCAATATGCTATTAAGAACTGAATATCACATTATTGAACATGAGCGACAGCAAAACTTTGATAGGGAATAACTAAATTTTTTTTTCTCCTAATGTTTGCAAAAGTTTGTTTTGGGCTTGATATCTGCACTTTAAGTAGTTTGTGCAATTTGATGCATCAACATGCAACCCCGACATGCAACTCCATTTTTCTTCTCTTAGGTAAAACTTTTAATAAACCATCTTCTTTGTTACAGACTTTGTGTTCGAAAGCGTTCAAGCCTCTCCTTGAAGATTGTTCTGTGATTAGAAGACCTTTCAGACATGGAGGAGGATGTGAAAGTAGAAGACAGTGTTGATCCTGTCAAAGACTCTAAAATAGACCAGCAGATAACACTTGGTGAATTCTCTTGTCACTGCTGTTATGATATTTTGGTTAACCCTACAACCCTGAATTGTGGCCATAGCTGCTGCAGACACTGTCTGGCTCTTTGGTGGTCCTCTTCAAAGAAAACAGAGTGTCCTGAATGCCGAGGGAAATGGGAGGGATTTCCGAAGGTCAACATACTACTTCGGTGAGTTATGTTCCAGATATTCAAAGTGGCAGATCTTGCAACTGAGCATAGCTATGCTGTCAGCTGGGGTAGCGCACACGCATTGCCTGGGTGCTGAGCTGAAATTTATTGATCACCCGGTTTAAATGAAGTCATACCTTAAGAACATACAGATTTATTTTACACCTATGCACACTTTGCATATTGAAAATGGATTATTACTGTAGGAGGTTATTCATAAAACGCGGTTGCAAATACCGGCGGAAATCACTATTAAGCTTTTCTTTGGATTTTAGTTTAGTCAAATGTTGGTATTGCAACCAGCTTCTACCGGTATTTGCAACATTGGCACTTTTTAAATGACCCCTTATGTGTATATGTCATGTCACTACAGGAAGCTACATCTATAATGTCAAAGCGCAAATTTGTATTTAGATTTACATATTTTACAACATATATATTTTTTTTTTCTTCCATTTTCTGATTCCAGCCTTTTGTGGTTTCATATTTTACTGGGCTTTTTTTTTCTTCAATTTAAAGTTTATTCAGGTTTCCCGTACAAACAGAAAAGATAGGGAAGAGAAAGGAAAAAAAGGGGGAGTGACCTTAAAGGTCAGCGGTGACCTCAAAAGCACAGACCATCTGCATGTAATATAGTTCAACATCCCATCACACAGTAACACTCGCAGGTATCTCATATGAACCAATGAGCCTGTTTAGAGGAACCAACACCATGTGTACGTCTCCTCATAAACTCCATCTGCCTAATCTTCACCACTCGCTTCCATACCCCTGAGATATCCGGAATCTGGGAGCGGTCGGGAAAATTTGCAGAAGGAGAATACTTGGGTCCACCTATGAGCCAGGACTTTGGAGCTAAAACTCGCCACCTCCCACCAATATGGGATTACCCGTGGACCACCAAACGTGTATGTATGAGTCAGGGACCACATCACACTGCTAGCAGGCACGGGAGACCCCAGGATTGATAACCTCTATAGAGCAATTTCTTCCTAGCCTCCAATAAGGAGATCAGCATAAAGTGAATGCCCTTTTATAAGGGACATTCAAACCCTTTACTTTATGGGAAATGATTTTCATATTGCAGAAGTGGGATAGGGTGAGCTGGGGACAGCGATGAGTGTGATTTAGGCGCTAGAATGAACAGTACCCCCAGGGAAAGGACAGGGCGAGAAGGAAGGGAAGAGAACCCGGCGCCAACTGAGCACCAATGGTTCCAGATTACATACATAAGAGAAGGAAAAAGAACTACATGTCAACACACATAAGTATACATACACTATATTGCCAAAAGTATTCTCTCACCCATCCAAATAATCAGAATCAGGTGTTCCAATCAAGTCCATGGCCACAGGTGTATAAAATCAAGCACCTAGGCATGCAGACTGTTCTTACAAGCATTTGTGAAAGAATGGGTCGCTCTCAGGAGCTCAGTGAATTCCAGCATGGAACTGTGATAGGATGCCACCTGTGCAACAAATCCAGTCGTGAAATTTCCTCGCATGTAAATATTCCACAGTCAACTGTCAGCTGTATTCTAAGAACTTGGACGTGTTTGGGAATGACCGCAACTCAGCCACTAAGTGGTAGGCCACGTAAACTGATGGAGCGGGGTCAGCGGATGCTGAGGCGCATAGTGCGAAGAGGTCGCCAACTTTCTGCAGAGTCCATCGCTGCAGACCTCCGAACTACATGTGGCCTTCAGATTAGCTCAAGAACAGTGCGCAGAGAGCTTCATGGAATGGGTTTCCATGGCCGAGCAGCTGCATCCAAGCCATACATCACCAAGTGCAATGCAAAGCGTCGGATGCAGTGGTGTAAAGCACACCGCCACTGAACTCAAGCAGTGGAGACACGTTCTCTGGAGTGACGAATCGTGCTTCTCCATCTGGCAATCTGATGGACGAGTCTGGGTTTGGCGGTTGCCAGAACTATACTTGTCTGGCTGCATTGTGCCAAGTGTAAAGTTTGGGGGGGGGATTATGGTGTGGGGTTGTTATTCAGGAGCTGGGCTAGGCCCCTTAGTTCCAGTGCAAGGAACTCTGAATGCTTCAGCATACCAAGACATTTTGGACAATTCCATGCTCCCAACTTTGCGGGAACAGTTTGGAGCTGGCCCCTTCCTCTTCCAACATGACTGTGCACCAGTGCACAAAGCAAGGTCCATAAAGACATGGGTGACTGAGTCGGGTGTGGATGAACTTGACTGGCCTGCACAGAGTCCTGACCTCAGCCCGATAGAACACCTTTGGGATGAACTAGAGCGGAGACTGAGAGCCAGGCCTTCTCGTCCAACATCAGTGTGTGTGACCTCACGAATGCGCTTCTGGAAGAATGGTCAAAAATTCCCATAAACACACTCCTAAACCTTGTGGACAGCCTTCCCAGAAGAGTTGAAGCTGTTATAGCTGCAAAGGGTGGACCGACGTCATATTGAACCCTATGGATTAGGAATGGGATGTCACTTCAGTTCATATGCGAGTCAAGGCAGGTGAGCGAATACTTTTGGCAATATAGTGTAGTTCTTGAATAAATTGTATTTTTTGATAGGGTTTTTTTGTAGATAATTTACGAAAGGAATGCTATAGACTTACACATTTCGTAATGATTTGGTACAGAATGACCTTAGGCTAGGCTTCTAATTTGTTTATGGGTTGCTATGATAATATGTGTGAGCTATGTAATGTGGTCACATGGTTGGGTGCTGATTAATTCATTGTTATGAGGTGTGTGTATATATGCCTTGTGTGATCTTGTAAGCTTCATCCCGTTGAAAGTTCCTGTGAGGAGTAAAACGTCCACAATAATGAGCAAATCTTTTTATTTATTTATAAAGGATTTTACCAGGAAGGACACATTGAGATGTCTCTCGTTTTCAAGTATGTCCTGGGTTCAAAAACATGTTTTTTCCCCAGTCTAAAGTCACTCGAGCTCCTTACTAACATACCTCAATACAGAATGCACCTGTAAACCTGTAACATAATGACTATTTCCTACATATTTATTTTCTGTTAATCTGTATATTTGTGTTTTTTTTTTGTTTTTTTTTAACCCCTTAAGGGTCGCTGACGTACCCTGTACGTCTTGTCCTTGGGTCTCCCTTAGACCCGCGGACGTACAGGGTACGTCAGCGGCGCCTAATCCCCCTCCTGCCCGATACTCACCTCCCTCGCCGGATCCCACGGCGATCTGGCAGGGAGGAAGCCTGCCCATGTGATTTACATGGGCAGGCGAGGCTGATGACGTCGCCACGCTGCGTGGTGACGTCATCAGCAGGCGTCCCCATGCATTTCAATGGAGGGATGGGGGGGCTCGTTCGGAGCCCTCTATCTCCCCAACCATTGAAGCTAGGGAGATGCCGTTTGCACCGCTGGAGAGGGGAGAGCCTCCCCTTTCCAGCGGTGTATGGCATTAACCGTTTCGCCGCCGGATCACGTTGCGGCGCCAATTGGCGCCAAAACGCGATTCAAACCTGGAGGGGGGCTGACATCTTGGATGTCAGCCAAGCCTCCAGGTCCCCCCCACCCACTGACAACCTCACCATATGTGGGAGGATGTCAGTGGGCCAGTTAACCATCTAGCTGCCATGTAGAGATAAGGGGATCCTAAGGATCCCTTTATCTCCCGATCCATGGCAGCTAGATGGTCAGATTTGCCATCATTTGAAAGGCCTGATTATGGCCTTTCAAATGATACCAAACATGACCAGGTTTGGTTTTAAACAAAAAATTTTAAAAAAAATTAAATAAAAAAAATTAAATAAAAAATGTGTTTTTTTTTAAAAAAGTTTTTTTGTCTGGGGGCTTTAATTAAATAGGACCTAGGCTGTCATCTAAAAATAATTAGCACAAAATGGTCAGAATGAGCGCAGCGCACATAGGTGAACTGTCTCAGCAGTGAAGGGGTTAAAAAGCAAACACATGTAAAAATTGGGTATTTCTAGTCTCGGGACAAAATTTTGAACCTATTTAGCCAGGGTCGTTTTGGGTGGTTGTAGATTTTGGGGATTAAATTACAAAAAAGTGTGTTTTTACCATTTTTTTTCCTCATATTTCATATTTTTTTTTTATAGTAAATTATTCGATATGATGGAAATAATGGTATTTCTAGAAAGTCCATTTAATGGCGGGAAAAAGGGTGTATAATATGTGTGGGTTGAATAAACGAGTAAGAGGAAAATTTGACCTAAACACTAACAGCGCAGAAACGTAAAAACAGCAGCGGTCACTAAAAGACGGATTTGTGTAAAACCGCCCGGTCACTAAGGGGTTAATATCTTGCATTGTATTTGTATTTCTGTAACTGTAACACTTCAGTGTTCTTGAACCCAGGACATACTTGAAAACGAGGGAAATCTCAATGTATCCTTCCTGGTAAAATCCTTTTATAAATAAAATAAAATAAATAAAATGGTTACAGAAATACAAAGTAGTAAAATGCAAGAAATTAACACAAAACAAATATACAGATTAACAGAAAATAAGTAAAAAGTAGGAAATCTAGTCACTATGTTACATGTTTACAGGTGCATTCCTTATTGAGGTATGTTAATAGGGAGCTCTTAAGGGACTTTAGACTGGGGGAAGATTTGATGGCGTCTGGGAGGTTATTCCATAATTGTGGTGCTCTGTAGGAAAATGAGGATCGAGCCACTTGCTTTTTGTATTGTGGTATTGCAAGTAAGGTGCCGGTCCTGGATCGGAGGTTATAGGATGAGGGAACTGCTGAGGGAAGCCGCCTATTCAGGTTATACGAAGAGTATATATTTACACACACAATTAAGCTATTCGGCAAGTACATAAGAAAACCTCAAGGACATTCTTGAAACTGGTAGACAATATACCGTTGCAAGAAAAAGTATGTGAACCCTTTGGGATTACGTGGAGTTTTGCATGAATTGGTCTTAAACTGTGCTCTGATCTTCATCTAAGTCACAACAATTTGAAAAAAACAGTCTGCTTAAAATAATACAACACAAACCTATGTTTTCATGTTTTTATTGAACAGAACATGTAAACATTCATAGTGCAGGGTGGAAAAAGTATGTGAACCTTTGGACTTAATAGCTGGTTGACCCTCCTTTGGCAGCAATAACCTCAACCTAACGTTTCCTGTAGTTGCAGATCAGACCTGCACAACGATCTGGAGTAATTTTGGACCATCTCTTCACAAAACTGTTTCAGTGTAGCAATATTCTTGGGATGTCTGGTGTGAATCACTCTCTTAAGGTCATGCCAGAGCATTTCGATCGGGTTGAGGTCAGGACTCTGACTGGGCCACTCTAGAAGGCGTATTTTGTTTTGTTGAAGCCATTCTTTTGTTGTATTACTTGTATGCTTTGGGTCATTGTCCTGTTGTATCACCCATCCTCTGCGGAGCTTCAGTTGGTGGACAGATGGTCTTACGTTTTCCTGCAAAATGTCTTGATAAACTCTGGGATTAATTTTTCCATCAATGACAACAATCCGTCCAGGCCCTGAGGCAGCAAAGCAGCCCCAAACCATGATGCTCCCTCCGCCATGTTTTACAGTGGGGATGAGGTTTTGATGTTGGTGTGCTGTGCCTTTTTTTCTCCACACATAGTGTTGTGTGTTTTTTCCAAACAACTCCAATTTTGGTTTCATCTGTCCACAGAATATTTTGCCAGTAGTGCTGTGGAACATCCAGGTGCTCTTTTGCAAACTTCAAACGTGCTGCAATATTCTTTTTGGACAGGAATGGCTTCCTCAATGGTGTCCTCCCATGTACTCCCATTCTTGTTTAATGTTTTCCTTATTGTAGATGTGTCAACAAAAATGTTAGCATGTGCCAGAGATTTCTCGAAGTCTTTAGCTGACACTCTAGGATTCTTCTTTACCTCATTAAGCATTCTGCACTGTGCTCTTGCAGTCATCTTTACAGGACGACCACGCCTAGGGCGAGTAGTAACAGTGCTGAACTTTCTCCATTTGTAGACAGTCTGTCTTACCATGGACACATGAACATCAAGGCTTTTGGAGATACTTTTGTAACCTTTTCCAGCTTCATGCAAGTCAACAATTCTTGATCGTAGGTCTTCTGAGAGCTCTTTTCTGCGAGGCATGGTTCACATCAGGCAGTGCTTCTTGAAACCAGTAAACCCAAAACTGGTGTGTGTTTTTAAAGGGCAGGACAGCTTTCAGCAACACATCCAATAATATCACACTGATTGGACTCAAGGTTGGCTCACTCCTGGCTCCAATTAGCTCTTGGAGAAGTCATTAGGCTAGGGGTTCATATACGTTTTCCACCCTGCACTGTGAATGTTTACATGTTCTGTTCAATAAACACATGAAAACATATAATTTTGTGTTGTATTATTTTAAGCAGACAGTGTTTTTTAAATTGTTGTGATGGTATGCTAGATTCCTTGGATATCTACAGCCTTGGTAAGCACAGTCTGGCCCAAGATGCATAAAATATAAAATTTATTGTATTTAAAAACAAACACATATAAACTATAATGCGGGCCTTCTGGGTCAAATCCTCCCATTAAACATTTAAGGGATACGCGTTTCGCCAAACGCTATGTTGGCTTCCTCAGTCCCAAAATCTAAATGTGCTCTCCTTTTTCCAAGGCTGGTTTTATAGTCACTTTAAACATAATCTCCTCCCCCTCGTTTTTTTGTATTATGCCCAGTGTTAAATTCCCCCCCCCCCCCCCCGCCAGGCCTCTGGTGCTGAGAGCTCTTTTCAGCCCTTCTGGTTTTTAGCGTTAATCTGTTTGGCTCTCCGCCCTTTGAGTCTCAGCGTCTGATCAGACCTGTGGTCATGTGACCTGCACTACCCTATTTAATGGCTATCAGTGGATGTGTTCCCTGATCCAGTATAGATATTCCTTGCTGAATTCTGTATATTGCTTACGGACTTCCTGGTTTTTGACTTCTAGCTTTGTATTCTGACTAATCTCCTGCTTATGTCCATTGTGTGTGGTCTGAGCGTTTTTTTTCTTTTTGAGAAAGGATTTTACCAGGAAGGATACGTTTTTGGTTTTCATGTTTTCTTATTCTGGTGTGAGACCTATTTGCTAGGTATCCAGTTGTTTGTGCTGGTCGCAGCATAACCTCAAGTTCTAGGAGTCCTGCCCTGCATGTTGCTGACTATATTTCTGTCAAGTCTGTGTTTCTGGTTTATGTTGTGTGTATCTAGTGCAGCAGCTCATTGTTCTAGTATATAGAGACCACCTCAAGGATCTCTTTCTTGTGCAGTTGTTGCTAGATATTCCTTCCTGGCAAGTCTAGTTGTACCCTGTTGTTTCATTGTGTATGTTTTCCCACCCTGTACTCTGTATAGTCAGAAGGCCATTCAAGGACCTTACCCCAGTGCAGGGCTTTCCTCGTGTGTGTATACTGTCTTGTCTTGTCTAGTTCTGTTGTATCCTGTGTCCAGGATTCTGCATAATGCAGAAAGACACATACAGTTGTGTTCAAAATTATTCAACCCCCACTGAAATTGAGTGTTTTGGCCAGTTTGACATTGATTTTGACCATTCAGTCATCTTGCTTACAATTAAATCAAAGCGGCACGTGTAGGTCAGACAAATATAACATAACATAACATTTATAATGAAATAACCACAAATGTCTTTTCTGTGCTCACATCATTATCAGTTTTATTCAACCCCCAAGTGACATTCAATCTTAGTACTTAGTACAACATCCTTTTACAGTTATAACAGCTTTTAAACGTGAAGCATAGCTTGACACAAGTGGCTTGCAGCGATCTACGGGTATCTTCGCCCATTCGTCATGGGCAAAAGCCTCCAGTTCAGTCACATTCTTAGGCTTGCGTGCTGCAACTGCTTTCTTTAAGTCCCACCAGAGGTTCTCAATCGGATTTAAGTCAGGTGACTACGATGGCCACTCCAAAATGTTCCAGCCTTTAATCTGCAACCATGCTCTAGTGGACTTGGAGGTATGCTTGGGATCATTGTCCTGTTGGACCTTTCAACGTCTCCCAAGCCTCAGGTTTGTGACGGACTGCATCACATTGTCATCCAATATCTCCTGGTACTGAAGAGAATTCATGGTACCTTGTACACGCTGAAGCTTCCCTGTACCTGCAGATTGACCCCCCCCCCCGCCAAAGCATGATTGACCCCCCCCCCCGCCATGCTTCACAGTAGGCAAGGTGTTCTTTTCTTCATAGGCCTTGTTCTTCCTCCTCCAACATAGCGTTGATCCATGGGCCCAAACAGTTCTAATTTTGTTTCATCAGTCCACAGAACACTATCCCAAAACTTCTGTGGTTTGTCCACATGACTTTTGGCATACTGCAGTCGACTCTTCTTATTCTTTGGAGACAGCAAGGGACAGCAAGGTGCGCCTGGGAGTTCTGGCATGGAGGCCTTCATTACGCAGTGTGCGCCGTATTGTCTGAGCTGAAACTTCAGTACCCACATCTGACAAATCTTTTCTCAGTTCCTCAGCAGTCACACGGGGACTTTTCTCCACTCTACGCTTCAGGTAGCGCACAGCAGTCGAAGTCAGCATCTTCTTTCTGCCACGACCAGGTAGCGTTTCAACAGTGCCCTTTGCCTTGAATTTGCGAATGATGCTTCCTATGGTCTCTCTTGGTATGTTTTAACATCTTTGCAATCTTCTTCTAGCCATTGCCCTTCCTGTGAAGAGTAATCACCTCTTCTCTTGTCTTCCTGGACCATTCTCTTGACTTCACCATGTTTCTAACCACACCAGTAAATGTCTAGAAGGAGCTGAGTATCAGTCATTTTAAAGCTGCCTAATTGGTGCTTATTATGCTTTATTGCTGCTCCGTGACATCCACAGGTGTTTTCAATACCTGATTGAAAACACTTGAATGAACCTCTGTTCTTCAGAGTGGTAGTCTTTAAGGGGTTGAATAATTGTGTCAATGAAGAATTCACAAAATAAACATTTACTACTGTATTACAAAACCAATTGATGTCATTTTAGTTGCATATGGTTCTTTAAAAAGTCCTTGTAGGATTTCATTCTGAATACAATTTCAAATGTACACTAAATTCCCTAAAACCCTTTACAGCATTGGGGGTTGAATAATTTTGAACGCAACTGTACCTGCCTAAATGGCTTCATAAACACAGCAGCAAGGACCCACCTTTTGGCTCCTGAGGGGGCCACCGTAACACTACTTCTGTTGTCCGAAAATGGCATACTCTTAACTTCTGGTTGAATAGGTCCCAGGAGCTCTCTCCTGGGGAGTGTTACCTCAGTATGTCCCATATTTCATCGTTTCCTCCTTTTAATATCCTATTTCGACGTCTTGTGGCTTCTAAACATTTCTTCCAGTGTCCTAAGATGGCGTCCTGCTCCCTTCCTGTTGGTCATCCTCCAGGGTTATTCCTTCTCCCTCGCGGTGTTCCAATATGGCACCCAATGGCTTCACTGTCCCTATCGAGTGTTCCAAGATGGCGTCTATTTTCTAGATAACTTCTTTTTTTTCTTCTTTTATATTCCAAGCGATGTTCTCTCTCCTTCTCTATAAGAGGGTTATATATGGCACATTATTCCCTCTATAGATGGTTTCATTTTATACATAGTAAAAGGTTAGGGATGCACCGATACCACCTTTTTAAGACCGAGTACCGATACTTTTTAAAAGTACTCACCGATCCGAGTACCGATACTTTTATGTCATGTGACCGCTTTTCAATAAGAACAGACCTCATATAAAAATGCCCCCCAGCTCACATGTATATATCCCCCCACATATATATATATATATATTATACAGAATACCCCCAGCTCACATGCACCTTGCCCCCAGCTCACATGCAGCTTGCCCCCAGCTCACATGCAGCTTGCCCCCAGCTCACATGTAGCTTGCCCCCAGCTCACATGTAGCTTGCCCCCAGCTCACATGTAGCTTGCCCCCAGCTCACATGTAGCTTGCCCCCAGCTCTCATGTAGCTTGCCCCCAGCACTCATGTAGCTTGCCCCCAGCACTCATGTAGCTTGCCCCCAGCACTCATGGATTTGCCCTCAGCACTCATGGATTTGCCCCCAGCACTCATGGATTTGCCCCCAGCACTCATGGATTTGCCCCCAGCACTCATGGATTTGCCCCCAGCACTCATGGATTTGCCCCCAGCACTCATGGATTTGCCCCCAGCTCTCATGGATTTGCCCCCAGCACTCATGGATTTGCCCCCAGCTCTCATGGATTTGCCCCCAGCTCTCATGGATTTGCCCCCAGCTCTCATGGATTTGCCCCCAGCTCTCATGGATATTGCCCCAGCTCGAACACTGGGGAAGCTGGCCGCGTGCATGAAAAACACGCGGCCAGCGTTCCCCTCCAGCGCGCCGCATACTCACCCATCCTGTAGGTTCGGTCGCATGGCAGTGATGCGATCACGTGGCCGCCGGGCGCATCTGTGACGCTGCCTCCAGCCGAGAGCCTGGGCATAATACAACAAACGAGGGGGAGGAGATTATGTTTAAAGTGACTATAAAAGCAGCCTTGGAAAAAGGAGAGCACATTTATATTTTAGGACTGAGGGAAGCCAACATGGCGTTTGGCGAAACACGTATCTCTTAAATGTTTAATTGGAGGATTTGACCCAGAAGACCCGCATTATATTTTATGTTAGTTTTGTTTTTAAATGCATGAAATATAAAATTTATTGTATCTTGGGCCAGACTCTGCTTTACCAAGGCTGTAGATATCCAAGGAATCTAGCGTACCCACTGTCCTGAGCAGAGGAAGTCGGCGTGGAAGTCCAGGATTTTGCACCAACCTAGTGAACCACCAAAAAAATATAAGTATATCCATATCCTTCTCAATTGCCATGCACGCTTGTGGATGTATTACCCATATAAGCGAGAGAGATTTGGGCAAAAGTTAAATGGTTACAGTATACTAATATATTTCTGCGCTCCCGGAATGCCAATAGACATAAAGTATTTCTTGTGGCAACCCTATATAGAGGGTGGGTTGTCTTAATCCGATGGTAGCAGCAGAGAAAAAAACTCAAAAAACCCCCCATTCATTTTACATCTATTATATTATTGCAATGGAATACGTATCTGGTCAGCGCGAAATGGTAGGACGCTAGGGATATATGGGTAAATCTTGTGGTTTCATCCGTAGAGGTTCAACATATGAAAGAATAGGAAGAGAGAAATACTACATTGGTGCAGTATGTTTTAACCAAATTGCGACAAGATGTACATGGAGAAAATTCCCACTCACAAGTCTGGAGCCCCAACACTGGCTCTGAGTGGGGAGGTGCCTTTGGGTTATTTTTCTGAAGATATTCTCAGGAAACCCACTCCTTTTATTCGCTGTTACTCATAGTTCTCTCGATAGGGCAGATATAGAATAAAGACACAAAAGAGATCTCTGTGTATATCTGGATTGTGATAGTATGGAATAAAAACTCCTATCGGAGTGTTAACTCACATTTGATGGAGCTTGTTCAAGCTCAAGATATGCGCCTATGGGTTTTGTGTGGTCAAACCCAAAAAAGACCAAACAGATGCTGGAACATGTTCTTTAAAATTTAATAAAAAGTTTAACAAAAGTTAAAATAAAACAAATAAGAGTCCAGGACGCGTTTCGCCGCTATCACGGCTTCTTCAGCTGGTATCATCATGATGATACCAGCTGAAGAAGCCGTGATAGCGGCGAAACGCGTCCTGGACTCTTATTTGTTTTATTTTAACTTTTGTTAAACTTTTTATTAAATTTTAAAGAACATGTTCCAGCATCTGTTTGGTCTTTTTTGGTTTGACCACACAAAACCCATAGGCGCATATCTTGAGCTTGAACAAGCTCCATCAAATGTGAGTTAACACTCCGATAGGAGTTTTTATTCCATACTATCACAATCCAGATATACACAGAGATCTCTTTTGTGTCTTTATTCTATATCTGCCCTATCGAGAGAACTATGAGTAACAGCGAATAAAAGGAGTGGGTTTCCTGAGAATATCTTCAGAAAAATAACCCAAAGGCACCTCCCCACTCAGAGCCAGTGTTGGGGCTCCAGACTTGTGAGTGGGAATTTTCTCCATGTACATCTTGTCGCAATTTGGTTAAAACATACTGCACCAATGTAGTATTTCTCTCTTCCTATTCTTTCATATGTTGAACCTCCTACGGATGAAACCACAACAAGATTTACCCATATATCCCTAGCGTCCTACCATTTCGCGCTGACCAGATACGTATTCCATTATAGTATTTGTTCTTGGTTTGGGGGAAACCACTACTTTCTGGTCGAGCTGGGTATTGGGTACATCACCCTGTTCTGGGCGCTTACCATTTCTTTTTTCAACTATTATATTATTGCGCCTGTGAAATCACACCAAAATCCAATGTTTTACATCTGTCCTGCAAGAGCCAAAGGAGAAAAAAAAGCAACCTCAAACCTCCAAGAGTGGGATTAAGGATTAAGATACCCGCACACACAGGAGGCAAGTTGAAGAAAAAGGTCAAACTCTCAGCCCGTTCCTCATTTCGGCGTGTTGACTCTGACTTTCTGGGAACACCTTGGCTGGCAAAGAAGACGTGGTCTCGGTGGTGTTTATTCATCCAAAAAGGGCCATTCTTTTAGTAGTCGCAGACCCTTTGACAGTGACGGGATCACATGTTGGACATTGTGGCGCCAGAGTAGCCTTGTGGGATACCCCCACCTGTTACGGCAGCTTGTGATTCTAAAAATTTTCGTGACCAGGAGAAATTCCTTACTCTTCGTCATCGTATGCGCTGACAGGTCCAGAAAGAATTGCACTGCAGTGTAGGGGTCAGGAAACGTTGGTGTCGAACGAGACAACTGCATCAGGTCCTCTTTGCTGCGATAGCCGTGCACATGTATCAGGACATCTCTCGGAACATTAGTCGGGAAGTTGCACGTTTTAGGGATCCTGTGGGCCCTGTCCAGTTTGCAGCGCTTCTGCGGGTACATCTGGCAATAGTGCCTGGAACATGTCAGTGATGTATCCCATCAAGGCCTCCGCCTTCACTGATTCCGGTATACCACTCGCCGAGATCGATCCTCCAGGTCTGGCAATTTAGTGTGGAGCCGTTCATTAGAGTCTTTCAAATCACGTACTGCGTCCACCAGCTCGTGGTGAGCCAGACATAACTCGTCTGACTTTGCCTCCAATTTGTCCGTCCTGTCCCCCAGCTTGCGTATCTCCTGGTGGAGGCTGTTCGTGATGGACCGGAAGTCAACCTGTAACGTGGCTCGGTGGTTCCCCATCATCACCTGGATCTACCCCTCAGTGGCTGGTGCGGAGTCCTCCAGACCGCTCAGGTGGGAGACATTGTCCCGTCGTAGAAAAGAGATGAGTGGGGACCCACGGGAGCCGCTATCTTGGCCATCTCGAGGCCTATCTTTTTTTGGCTAAACAAGCCGAATCAAGGAGCCGCTGGGCCTTCGGGGATGCCATCTGGGTCACCCACCTGTTCCACCACCATTCAGGAGCCGCTGTGGCAAGGTATGCCACCTAAAAGTGCCGCTAGTGTGCCGAGATGCCGACGGTTCTCCGGAGCTCTCCTCACATGTGACTTGTTAGGGTCGTGTCCAGACGCCATCTTATTAGGCTTTTTTTTTTTTTTTCTTCTTTTTTCAAATATTAAAAATAGACAACCTGTAGCTGCACTATTTTGCGGACATAAGCTATTTTAACCAGACCTGGGGGGGGAAAAAATTCTGTAGTATTTTATTCATTGTGTTTTAATAGTGTATTCAGTAAATTTTGTATGCAATTGCCATTTATTTTTAAAAGTACACAAGATTCCCAAACGAAGGCAGGATAAATTTATCTACTAATGTGTCAAGGCATAAACTCCACAAGACCTGTGAACGTGTTGTGTGGTATATGGCGCCAATACATTAGCAGAAAACCACAATCGTGATGTCACACTGGGGATTATATAAATTAGAAAACACTGGGAAAAGAAATAGAATAAAATGCGAAGCAGAAAAAGGGGGTAACCCTTAGCATCATAGAGAAAAAAAGAAGAGCTTGTATGCTGAACATTAGCATTCAGTTTATAATAAATTTTATTGTCTATTGGCAACTAAAAACACATAACTAAACGATTAAAACCACATAAAGAGAATGAAAATATGACAATTGCTGGAGTAATTAGTCAGCCCTCAGTAAATACACGGAGTAGCACGATAATATACAAACTCACAGGGCGAGGTGTTTGTTGTAAACTGAATGCTAATGTTCAGCATACAATCTCTTCTTTTTTTTCTGATTATATAAATTCGGAATATATTAACAGGATTTTTTTGTAGCTCCCCGCCGACGGCATCACAACAATATATAAATAGATAGAAAAAAGGCTGAGAGTACAATCTATAATAAAGCACAAGAAAACTTCATGGTGCAGTAAATAAAAACAATCATCGCACTCACAGGATTCAATGATTTTTCCGGCACATCAATTTAATCATAGCTTTCAGTGTAACCAAACAAACATAAAATGGGCAAGGCTTCCAGTGTTACTGCTCCAAAAGATTCCTCAGGCCTCGAAACTGGTTCACCCTGCCTGCACAGGACACCTCAAAAGGAAGCCAAAGATTTATTGGCAATGGCAGCAAAAATAAAATACTCAAATGTGTTTCGGCTATATTCAAATAGACTTCATCAGAGAGAAGAATGTATAATGGACTGTCTCCCTCCTTGCTTTTAAATAGTGACCATACACTTTAGCGTAAAACAATAGCTCGTAATTGATAATTATCAATCAGCCTCGCGAGTCCGTCTACACTTCCGGTTCTGTGCGTTTCATCCAATGCGCATGTCCGGATACAGTGGTTGTCTTTAGCGGAAGTGACATGGACAGCATTGAGTTTTCCAGCAATTTTAGCTACACTAGCTCTTATGGGAGATCAAACCAGACTGGCTAGCATTTGCTCCCTACATGCATGAGCCTTGAGCGCCCATGATGTGGGGGCTTACAGCCCTTCCTCCACATCTCATTATGACCACAGGGCTACCTGGAAGGAAGTGGGGCAGGGTAGGAGTGGTCAATAATCCTATAGAAGGTAGAAACAGACTGCAGCTCCAGGGACCATTGAGAGAGACCTGTGGATTTTGGCCTAGAGGACAGATGTGTTGGTGAGATCTGGGATATTTGGTTGAGTTTAGTTTAGGATATTGGGTTTAACACAGTGGTAAAATAAATCACCTGGGGAACTATTGTCAGGGTCATATGTGGTAATTCCACTAAAGTGATAAAATAAAGCACTAAGGTTCGTCTACAATGAGCGTATTTATTCAGAGGTGACCACACAGAGGTAAATCATATATATCACACAGACCCAGAATTATCTAAACCTAAATCCACTCTAAAATAACAATTATATAAAACCATAAATTTAAATAAAACCATTACCAACCCCAAAATAATGAACAGCGTCTCCCTTTCTTTGCGGACATCTTATTTTCCTGAGGACTTTTATTTCCAGCTGACTTATTGCTGACTCCCCTCTTTTTTTTTTTTTTGCTGCCACTTGCCCTGCTTTTAATGGTGTACCCCTCCCTACCCACCTCCTTTTTTTAAAAAAAATGTGCGAGTATTGTAATTCCAGCGACGATTTACGCGCATTAACGTTTAATGCTGGGTGCACAAATTAACGTGTTGCGTGTGCATTTTTGCGTGAGGAATGTAATCGGGCCCTAGATATCCACATTTTTGAAGTGGCCTTTCTGTAAATTTGGCCCTGCGTGGCTATACTTTCTTCGTATTTGTTATGCTGATTGATTTGCAAAATAAAACAATTTTGAATTAAAAAAAAAATATATATATATATATATATATTTTATTGCTGCACTCCCCTGCCTGCTAGGTGTGTGCCCCCCCTCCTTTGCTGCTGGGTCAGTCCTCCCCCCTCCCTTGTAGCCATGTATGGTTCTTACACTCGGTCGTCTTAAAATTGTATTGCCTGCGATGATGTTAATAAGACTAAGCAAATCGTGTGGTTCAAGAAGGAAGTATGAAGAGGATATTGCTCTTCGTGAGTTTAAGTTTGAGCGGGAAGAACAGTATTTTTTTACAAAAGGGAATTTTGTCAAAGTGTGTGCCTGATTTGTGGAAAATGTGTTGCAGTTCCCAAAAATGATTGATTTATGTAGAGCAGCACGTCAGATGCATGTATATATAACCTCAGAGTATCCAACTTGTTCAGTAATGAGAACAGAATTTTTAAATAGAATAATAGACTCTGATGGGCCAACATATTTTTTATTTAAATGATCAATTACCAACTATAGTGAAAGCATCATATGACATTACATTCATTATTGCTGGGGGGGGGGCGCAGAGTTGTTGTCTGGAGAATAAATAACCTTCCCATGGTCATGAGACTTGGCATTATCGAAATCAAAAATGGCACGTGGCGTGCTGTGAGTTGTTCCCCCCCCCCCCCCGCCTTCGATAATTTATATCTAGCAGAGTCTAAAACTAGATTCTTGGTGTCCCTAAACTTTGGTGCCACGCCACCCACCCTCCTCCCAGTTTTGGGGTCGCATGGCAGGTGCTTTAAAGGCCTAGGGGATTTGGTGTTTTGGGTCGACCAGGTCTTAAACCTTTACCTTGCCCTGACAATTATGGTTTGGCACTCTCCAGTGAAAACTCTGCACGGTGTTGTCCTGGAATCTGACCTTTTTAAGGGGTCCAACCTTCCTCAAATTTGGGTCTGGCATTTTGAATACACAAGTTTACTGCCTGCCCACTTTGTACTCTGTAAGATTTTGGGTCAAATTAGCTTTGCATTTTAGTTGGCTCGCTTGCCATCTGTCCCTCAACTCTCCTGAATTAAGAAACAGACTTTATTCCAGGCCTGGAACAGAATTGATTCGAAACTAGTGATGCACCGAAAAAATAAATTTCTGGACCGATACCGAAAATTCTGAATGCTTATTTTAAAATATTTTTTATAGATTTTGTTAATATTGGGCATAATTAATTTCATGTATTCATAAATTAATCGACATTTAAAAACAAGCCAATAAAAATAACACTTATTTTCTGTCCTGTTTTCGCATGTTACATTCAATATCTTAAACTATATATACAGTCAGGTCCAGAAATATTGGGACATCGACACAATTCTAACATCTTTGGCTCTATACACCACCACAATGGAGTTGGAATGAAACAAACACAATGTGCTTTAACTGCAGACTGTCAGCTTTATTTTGAGGGTATGTACATCCAACTCGGGTGAACGGTGTAGGACTTGCAGATGTGCTTCCCACTTGTTAAGGGACCAAAGGTAATAGGACAATTGGCTTCTCATGGCCAGGTGTGTGATATTCCCTCATTACCCCAATTACAATGTGCAGATAAAAGGCCCAGAGTTCATTTCAAGTGTGCTATTTGCATTTGGAATCTGTTGCTGTCAACTCTCCAGATGAGATCCAAAGAGCTGTCACTATCAGTGAAGCAAGCCATCATTAGGCTGAAGAAACAAAACAAACCCATCAGAGTGATAGCAAGAACATTAGGCGTAGCCAAAACAACTGTTTGGAACATTCTCAAAAAGAAGGAACGCACCGGTGAGCTCAGCAACACCAAAAGATCCGGGAGACCACGGAAAACTGTGGTGGGTGACCGAAGAATTCTTTCCCTGGTGAAGAAAACGCCCTTCACAACAGTTGACCAGATCAAGAACACTCTTCAGGAGGTAGGTGTATGTGTGTCAAAGTCAAGAATCAAGAGAAGACTTTACCAGAGTGAATACAGAGGGTTCACCACAAGATGTAAACCATTGGTGTGCCTCAAAAACAGGAAGGCCAGATTAGAGTTTGCCAAACAACACCTAACGAAGCCTTCACAGTTCTGGAACAAGATCCTATGGACAGATGAGACCAAGATCAACTTGTACCAGAGTATGGAGAAGGAAAGGAACTGCTCATGATCCTAAGCATACCACCTCATCAGTGAAGCATGGTGGTGGTAGTGTCATGGCGTGGGCATGTATGGCTGCCAATGGAACTGGTTCTCTTGTATTGATGATGTGACTGCTGACAAAAGCAGCAGGATGAATTCTGAAGTGTTTCGGGCAATATTCTCTGCTCCCATTCAGCCAAATGCTGCAGAACTCATTGGACGGCGCTTCGCAGTGCAGATGGCCAATGACCCAAAGCATACTGCAAAAGCAACCAAAGTGTTTTTGAAGGGACAGAAGTGGAATGTTATGCAATGGCCAAGTCAATCACCTGACCTGAATCCTATTGAGCATGCATTTCACTTGCTGAAGACAAAACTGAAGGGAAAATGACCCAAGAACAAGCAGGAACTGAGGACCATTACAGTAGAGGCCTGGCAGAGCATCACCAGGGATGAAACACAGCGTCTGGTGATGTCTATGCGTTCTAGACTTCAGGCTGTGATTTGACTGCAAAGAATTTGCAACCAAGTATTAAGAAGGGAAAGTTTGATTTATGAATGGTGGGGAGGTCCAAGTGGCGCAATTAATAATTAAATCGTATGGATATAATTTCTATTTATAAAGAAACCAGACAATTGTCTTACGCCCGTAATGTGCTTATACAAGGCCTAAATCTGCATTTGACACAGTGATCACTTAGCATAAAAAATGCTCTTCAATTGATCGATAAATTCCGAGCTAGTGTAAACTCACAAAGTCATAAAAAATGACAGTGTTGCCATACTTTTAAAACCTACATAAAATAATTAGTTCTCCTATTATGGAAATATATCATAAAATCACTCATGCGAATGCTTAAAGGGATACTCTAAGCAACATGACCACCTAAGCTATTTTAGGTGGTCATGATGCCCGGAGTATGCCGCCCTTTGTCCCCCCTCCCTCCGCTCAGCCGATCAGCTGAAAATGCTGAAAACAGCTGAGAGAGGCGGAGAACTTTACTCCGCCCTCCCAGCTGTCAGTCAGCAGAGCGGGAATCATATTTCCCGCTTCTGCCGACTTTTGCCGAGTAGGAGACGTCATCGCGCTTTCAGCGCGATGACGTCTCCTACTCCCCGCAGAAGCTGGCGGCTCCCTCTTCGGGTTAGTGTTGCGCGCATCCTCTTGCGCGCAACACTAATCCTCAGAGGGAGCCGGGAGGAAGCCTGCCGATTGGCTGGCTTACGTGAGAGGCGCGCATGCGCGCTTCTCACGTAAACCAGAAGCCAAGACGCAGCAAGAAGAAGGACGGGAGCGGAAGAGGAGGGAGGTGAGTATAAAAAAAAAAAAAACGCCGCTGGAAACCAGAGGATTTTAAGGTAAGTATTGCAGTTACAAGAAAAGAAAAAAAAAAGAAGGTTTTATTAAGGGAATAGGGATAGGTTAGGAAAAAAAAACGGGGGGGTGATTTTTTTGTTGGAGTGTTCCTTTAAATAAAGTGCATGTGCTCAAGTATATCCCCTATAATAAAGTGCAAAACACAGAAAAGTGTCAAAGTGATATGCACCAAGATCGAGGAATGTCCTTCTATAAATAGGAATGGTTCATGAATTATTCCTAAAACCACATAAAGTGCACGTGCAAATAGATGGAAATATAGACCATATAAATGTCCGCAAGTCTCGTTATGGCATAAAGGTTGTACTGTGGAATTTGATGTCCTACCGTCACAATTCTTCTCTTCAATGGGCAGATCTCGATTGTAAATACAAGGGGGGAGAGAGAGAAAAGAACAATAGTGCAGACTGATTAAAAAGATTTTTTGAGGAGTGTATTCTAAAAAACTCACTGATTACTGAGCCCAACGTTCCCGGCTCTAGGTTGAAGGGCTTTACACCATATAAGGGTGGCGCTCCCCTTCTTTATATCCTCCAGTCGGCCTCAAAAAAAGTAAACCCAGAGACAGCGCTCCCATTGCGTAACACAATCGGTAGACACAGTAAACTCGTATTCTCAATTTACTCACCGATGTTGGAGCCTCGGATATATCAGGCTCTGCCTGTGGGCGAATGGTACTGCTTAATTAGGTGAGTACCTGACCCCTCTTCCTTAGGACGTCTTTCAGCTCCGGTCTTTAGATCAGCGTTGATGTCAGGATGAGGGCCGGGGGGACCCCTTTTTTTGATGTGCTAGTTTCAGACTCCCTGCATCAGTCCTCAGACAGGGCCGACTGCTACATCTCCTGCCAAACCCTGTGGAGTGGAAGACTCCAAGACGGCCCTCTCTCTGGGTCTTTTTTTTTTTTTTCTTTACCCTGTCTGTCGAAGCTAGATGTGACATTGTTAAATGGCTCTGGTTTGGTGGTTTGGGCACTCTGCCCCTTCCTTATCTGTGGACTGATGGGGAGCACAGAGCAGACACTCACTTTTACCTGCTGTGGGGAGAATAAACACTGACTGTGAGGATTCAGTCTTTGGCTCCCCTGACAGAAGAAAAACTCTGAGCACACTCCTTTGCTTCCAACCATGCAGACGCAGCACTGGGCTCTTGTACGGTCACAGCGCCACCTGGAGGCACCAGCAATCCTTGCATCCTGCATTTTCGGTTTTCATTTTCAGCCAGTTTTGTTCTTTTGGCCGAAAGGCAAAAATACAATTTTCGGACGATTTTAGGTTTCGGTGGCCGAAATTTCAGTGCATCCCCTAATCGAAACAAAAAAAAAAACGACTGACTGCAGGAGCGATTGCTGCATATCCCTTCAAGTATCCAAATTTCATGGTAAAATCCTACAATCCCCTTTTTTGGATATTTTGGGAAAAAGTATACCCCCCCCCCCCCAGACCCCCTGAACCTTCCTGTTGCAAAACCAGAAGGAGACATCCCTGCTATCGAAATTCATACTTTCTAGCATTTGTGACGGAGGGATGGCTGACAATTGAGGTGCTGCCTGTGGAGAGAATTCTTGAAAAATCTGGGATAACGCCCTTTCTAGATGAACATATGGTAGCCCTTCAAAGCATTTCTAATTCTCACAGGAAACAATAGGCTCCTTGGTTAGCTTACAATTTATAATTGGTTGAGGGTTTGATGAGAGCTTTTGTATTTGGGTTGCTCTCCTACAATTTGTACATGACATTAGGTTTGTTATTGATTTTTATTTTTTATTTTTCTTAGCCATATAACGATTACACTGTCATATAATATTGTGTTATTATTTATTGCTCATGTGATAAATAAAATATACTTACTCCAAACAAAAATGCAATTACAATAAAAAATGGTTTGTTTTATTTTTATCTAACAATACAATTGTATTGTATTAAAGATTTTCCCGTAATACAGCCATAAAGCTCAGAAACATACAGTAATGTACAGGCTTTAGACCCTTGCATTGGTAGGCATGAAAGCAGGTAAACCATAAAAGCACATGATAAGAAAAATGTTAATTGGGAAGTCCAGGGTATGTTTCAAAACTGCTTTGGAAAACTCATAAGCCGTATGCGGATTTGAAAACAGAAAAAAAACAAGGTCTCTCAATCAGTGATATAGATCAGAAAAGATACGGTCAAAATAAAGGATTACGTAATGGGAGTGTCTAAGGAATCAGAGGGTTACAGTCGTGGAACCGTCTGTGAGGCAAGCAACGGGTTCCAAACCTTATGGCAATGGTGCACTGTGTCGTGTAATTGGGCGGTCAGACATTCCATTATATAAACGTACCAATCTTTAGCCAAAATCTCTAAGGGCAGGGAGGGACATCTTCCAAGATCGACCAATACAAATACGGGAGGCAGTACAAACCAGATGAAGTAGTTTGAGGGACGGGTGAGTCAAACCATATCGGTGGGAGGGGTTGTTGGGTAGGGTCAACAGATGGTCAGGTGCCCAACACTTGTGAGAGTAGGTCAAAAATAGACCAAAGTGTAGTCCCCCTCCACATTCCCACCACATATAGAAACTACCTCTCAGGCCTCATTCCCAGGAGGGAAGAGCCCTGATGCAGTAGGATAAATCCACTGAAGCCTAGCAGGGTCAAGGTACCACCTTACAAGGAGCTTAAAGCAATTTTTCTTCACAAAGGTGCAGGTAGTAACTCCCATTGAGGACTCAATCATTGCATCCCACTCATCAGGTGGAGTGAGATGACCCACCTCTCTCTCCTTTTAGCTTCTGGAAGGGGCAAGGAATGGTTAAAGATGGGGGGGGGGAGAAGGCCGTAACTATGGGAAATGGCTCCAGAAGTACTGGTGCTTCTCCTTACCAATCTTTCGGAGTGCCCGAGGAGCGAGGTGTAGACAAGAAGCGAGAGTTGTCAAAGTGACGTAATTGGTTATATCTATGAAATTCCTGCAGCGGAATATTGTGGGATTCTCTAAAGTATTCCCAGGAGGGGAATTTGCCCTGGAGGAGTACTGCACCCACAGTCGTAAAACCTACCCTGCCCCACTAATTACAATTTTTTAAAAGTATGCTGTATAATAATGCAAACAATACAGAGGAAATAAGTTAAAAATATCTTGATTGTACCCCATGCTGGTCCTTAACCCCGTAATGACCCACGACGTAACGTTTACATCATAAATGTAATGTCTTAACTGAGCCCTGGTCCTTAAGGAGTGTTAATTTGCATTTTGATTGACACGGGTTGTATTTGTTGTATGGAGAGGAATGAGTGACCAAATTGTTTAGAAGCACTTTTGAGTAGGTTTGCAGAACGTAGAAGAGATTCCATGATATGGGGAATCTGAACAGGATACGGTCTTGAAGGTTGATTTTATTTAATTTTTACATTCTTTTCACAGGGATGTCATAGAAAAACTATTTCCTGAACAAATACAACAGAAATATCAAGACCTTGAGCAAAATAGCCACATTAAACAGATTCTGCAAGCATTTGATAAATTCGGTAATGATCAGAGTAAGACCTCTTCCAATGGTTTACATCAGAACCCCCAAAGAGGAGGGGGATTCTTTTCCGGTGTTTTGACAGCATTAACTAGTGTTGCGGTAAGGAAACCTTCTTTATACATTTCTATTCCTATGACAACATTTCTGGCACTTCTTATAAATTTTCTTTAAAGCCATTTTTTTTTTTCTTTTTTTTTTATCCTAATCCTCTTGTTCATAGTCTTGAGTTTCATTTTGTTCTTTAGTGCCACTGAGCCTTCTGTAATAGGGATCAAATTGTGTGTACACGATGACATAGAATGAAATCTTATTTCAACCTGGCTTTAAAAAGTGTCTGCCAACTCCTTTTGAATGTTCCCCTCCCCTGTATAAATTTAGTGTCTGGCCATTATCCTTTTTTATTTTTCACTTCTTTTACAGGTTGTCCTGCTTGTGTATCACTGGAGCAGTAGAGAATCTGAACACGATCTTTTGGTCCACAAGCCAGTTACAAAGTGGTCTCCTGAAGAGGTTGTCCTTTGGCTAGAGCAGCTGGGTCCATGGGCTTCCCATTATAAAGAGCGATTTTTATCAGAGCGAGTTAATGGAAGGCACGCTATAATTTATTATTATTCTATTTGGTACCTTCTTGTTGTTTTTCACTTATAACTCCATGCACTGAACTCTATTCCTCTACATAACAAACATTGAAGTGACTGGATTCTTTACGGTTACAACTTTATCGTTCTATTGAAGCAATCCCTTTTTGATGTTCCTTTCTTAATTAAATTTTCTCCAAATTTGGATTCCACACTTTTCTATAATGACAGTTTTCAGTGAAGATTCAATATCAGGGTTATACAAAGAGATCCGAATGGCTGGAGAGAGGTAACCGAACGCTGAAAATCAGCGTTCGGTTACCTTTCTTAGCCATTCGGCTATCCAGAGAGCAGGCAATTCGCCAAATCTTGCGAATTCCCTGCACATACGGTGCCTGTTCGAGGGCAGTGAAATCCCCATAAAAAAGCACTGCTTCGGCTATTCAGAGAACACAAACCAGCAGTGACAGGTTCCCGAAATGCCCTGCCATTCGTTGGTTTCATTCGACAGGTTTATTCGGGAGAATCCCATAGGCTTCAATGTTAAAAATATTCCCGTTCTTTTTTAATTCAAGATCTAATAAACCGTTCATTATAAAATTCTGCAGTAAAGAGTCGATCTACCTTATTTTTTTTTTTTTTTTTTTATATTTTAAGCGTTTTTCTGGATTTTGTTTTTTCTTAAGTCCGATTTTTTTTTTTTTTTTTTTTTTTTAAGTTTACTTATTTTTTCTCTAACAGCCCTTTTTTATTATCATTCCCTGGACCTCCATATGTAAATTTCAGACATTTTAGATCAGCAGTTTCTTTGCAAACAGCGTTTCACTTTTCAAACATTCATGCAAACTGTTTTCCTAATTTATTCACTTCACTCGTCTGCGGTGTCGGCTTTTTCCGGAGGCTGCACTGTGTGTGATCGGCTCCTGCTCAGGTTTTTCCGGTGTCTTCGGCTGGTTAATCCAGATGTTTTTGCGGCTTTCGGCGTGCATTCGCCGGGTTTTTGCGGTGACTTTTCGTCAAGTTTGCGGCAGCTTTTCCTTGCGCTTCGACGGCCCTGTGGTGCTTGCTGAATACACCGCAGGGTCGCCGAAATGGGATTGTCGAATCGGCCCGAATTGAAGAGAACGAAAAGTCACCGAACGTGCGGTGACTTTTCGATTCTCTGTGAATAACCCTGTATGTTTCTGTCATAGACTTGGTTGAACAAAATAATGTATTTTTCATAGGAACCTCTGCAATAATGCTACGTTTTCGTCATAGTCTTTTAAAATGCTGATATTAGTAATGATTGAAAAAGATAGTGGAGATGGCCAAAGAAAAAATAAAACTTGGCTTTTAATCAGAAATGCAGTAAAGGAATGCTTTGAAAGCTGTATTGCGGTAGGCAGACAGACACAGTCACAGAGCGTATACATGTGTCAGCGGAGGCGAGAACATAAGTAAAGACCATTACAAAAAAAGAGGCCATAAAGCAAGCTTGGGAGTATACTAGATTGGAGATACTAGCACAATACCGGACCCTCCCTGGAGACTGATACAGGGAATAAAAGGCAGTGTGGAAACATTGCAAGTATAAAAAATAAGGAATGGAAACAGGCCTTCGAGGGTCTGTGGGTATAGCAAAGTATGAGAAAACAGTCTTTATGAAGAGCCCTATCAAGAACAAACCGTGAAGGCTTGAAAATAAACCAGAAAAAAAACCTTGTCTCAGTGCATAGAAACTGAGCTAGTTGCCTAAATTGGCAGCGCTCCCAGTAGGTAAGGAATATTTCTATCAAGCGAGGAAAAAAAACAGTTTCCGGATTCTGCTCCTGATGACGCTGGTTTACATCAGGGAATCACGTTGAGCCAATAGAGATGTTCATTTAGATCTTTGTTTTAGGAACCCTTTAGGCCCGCGTCAGACGAACGCAGTGATCACGTCAGTGTTGCCGCACATTTTAACGTCCGTCGTAGCATAAAATTATGGTCAAGAGACCCACACACGAAGTACGTCCGCACAGAAATGCGTACGCACAAAGCACGTGGCAAACGGCGCAATTTAGGCAAAAACGTCAAACCGCTAGGATGAACGCCCAGAGTGCGCCACGTCTGCGTAGCTTTGTGTGTGAGTGATGGAACGTAGTCGGACGGACTGTATTTTTGACGTCCAGCATTTTGACGGACAAAATGGTTTTTCATATCCTGTATTCATTTTTTTCATTTTACATATTAATTTTATTTCCCATCTACATCCGTCAAAACAAAGTCTGTCAAAAAAAACAGACCGTGTGGTGTCTACAGTATCAGTCAGAAAGTACGTCAGTTGTGCACGGACACAGTGTGTTCAGAATGCGTTTGTCTGACATTAGCCTTAATCCTTGCTCTGGAAACTGTATTTTTTCCTGGCTTGATAGAAATATTCCTTACCTACTGGGAGTGCTCCGAATTTAGGCAACTAGCTCAGTTTCTATGCACTGAGATCAGGTTTTTTGAGGGGTTTTTTGGGGGTTTTTTTTGTACAGGTTTATTTTCAAGCCTGCACGGTTTGATCTTGATAGGGCTCGTCATAAAGACTGTGTGTTTTCTCATGCTTTCCTTTACCCACAGACCCTCGAAGGCATGTTTCCATTCATTATATTTGATACTTGCAATGTTTCCGCACTGCCTTTTATTCCCTAGATCAGTCTCCAGGGAGAGTCCAGTATTGTGCTAGTATCTCCAATCTAGCATAATCCCAAACTTCCTTCATGACTTTTTTTTTTTTTTTTTCTGTAGTGGCCTTTACCTATGTTCTCGCCTCTGCGGAGACATGTATACGTTCTGTCTGTCCTAGGTAAACTCTGTCTGCTTACCGCAATACAGCTTTGAAAGCATTCCTTTAAAGACAGCATTCAATAATTCTAAAACCACTCAGTGAAGAAGATAGGCAAACCTATAAAATTAGGCAGAAAGAGGCAAAGCAATTTATAAGAGCTTCCAAAGCACACGCAGAAGAGAAAATAGCTCAGTCAGTAAAAAAGGGGGACAAAACATTTTTTAGATACATAAACGAGAAAAGAAAAGTAAAACAAGGATTAGTTAGATTAAAAACAAAGGAAGGAAGGAAGGTATGTAGAAGAGGATAAAAGTCTCGCTGACTGCCTCAATGAATATTTTTGTTCAGTCTTTGCAGAAGAAAAGGAAGGAAAGGGACCTCAGGAGGAAACACTAACAAGACATTTACATATGAGTTTACAGAGGAGGAGGTTCTACAGCAGCTGTCTAAAGTAAAGACAAAGAAGTCAATGGGGCCTGATGGGATCCGCCCTAAATTATTAAGAGCTCAGTGATGTAATAGCAAAACCGTTAGCAAGGATTGGTTAAATAAATCTGTTAACGGGAGTCGTCCCAGAAGACTGGAAATTAGCAAATGTTGTGCCCATTCACAAGAAGGGTAGTAGGGAGGAATCTGGGAACTATATAGGCCAGTTAGTCTTACGTCAGTAGTGGGGAAATTAATGGAAACCATGTTAAAGGAAAGGATTGTTGACCATCTAAAAACACATAGATTACAGGATCAGAAACAACATGGGTTTACCTCAGGGAGATCATGCCAAACTAATCTTATTGATTTTTTTGATTGGGTAACAAAAATAATAGACACAGGTGGTGCAGTAGACATTGCTTATTTAGATTTCAGTAAGGCTTTTGATACTGTTCCGCATAGAAGGCTTATCAATAAATTGCAATCTTTGAGCTTGGATTCCAATATTGTTGAATGGATTAGGCAGTGGCTGAGTGACAGGCAACAGAGGGTTGTGGTAAATGGAGTTTATTCGGCGCAAGGTCTTGTTACCAGTGGGGTACCTCAAGGGTCAGTACTTGGACCCATTCTATTTAATATTTTTATTAGTGATATTGCAGAAGGTATTAATGGAAAAGTATGTCTTTTTGCTGATAACACAAAGATTTGCAACAGGGTTGACGTTCCTGGAGGGATCAGCCAAATGACAAATGATTTAGGTAAACTAAAAAAATGGTCGGAGCTGTGGCAATTGAGTTTTAACGTGGATAAGTGCAAGATAATGCATCTGGGACGTAAAAACCCAAGGGCTGAATATAGAATATTTGATACAGTCCTAACCTCAACATCTGAGGAAAGGGATTTAGGGGTTATTATTTCAGAGGATCTAAGGGTAAGTAGTCAATGTAATAGAGCAGCAGGAAATGCTAGCAGAATGCTTGGTTGTGTAGGGAGAGGTATTAGCAGTAGGAAAAGGGAAGTGCTCATGCCACTGTACAGAGCACTGGTGAGACCTCACTTGGAGTACTGTGTGTGCAGTACTGGAGACCGTATCTCCAGAAGGATATAGACATCTTCGAGAGAGTTCAGAGAAGGGCTACTAAAATGGTGTACGGCTTGAAGGAGAAAAGTTACCAGGAAAGGCTTAATGATCTTAACATGTACAGCTTGGAAAAAAGACGAGACAGAGGAGATATGATAGAAACATTTAAATACGTAAAGGGAATCCACATGGTAGAGGAAGGGAGTATATTTAAAAGGAAACAAAGTAGCAAAACAAGAGGACATAGTCTTAGATTAGAGGGGCAAAGGTTTAAAAGTAACATCAGGAAGCATTATTTTACTGAGAGAGTGGTGGATACATGGAACAGTCTTCCAGTAGAAGTGGTAGAGGCCAAAACAGTAATTGAATTTAAGCAAGCATGGGATAGGCATAAGGCTATCCTAAACAAAAGATAAATCCAGGTAAAGAATCCATGTAATTGGGCAGACTAGATGGGCCGAAAGGTTCTTATCTGCAGACATTTTTCTATGTTTCTATGTTTCTACTGCATTTCTGATTAAAAGCTAAGTTTTATTTTTTTCTTTGGCTAGCTCTGCTATCTTTTTCAATTGTTAAATTGGCAAAGGCAAGAGCCTTTTTTCTTTGTTTTATAGATTGTGTTCTACAATAATCTCGGTACACCCCGCAAGTGTTGTTTTAGTGATGTCCTGGTCTCATCATAAGGATCAAGACCCTAGAGTGACTTTTTTATTTAAAAAAATTCCAATTGCCCTTTTCAAGCCACCCTGAGCAGATATTCTCTCTTCCCCCCCCCCCCCATGTCCGTGGCATGCCGGGCTGTGAAACTGCATCTTCCATGCATGTTCGTAGGGAAGACTTTGTAGGTGCACGTAGAGTGGTCAACTGTTAATAAAAGCTGTGAAATCTGCTCGCAGCTTTGGCAATCTCTGTAACGCTACCGATACTCTCGACAAAGGGGTTGCACTTCCACCTGCGTGGTGGGTATGTACGGTGTTGGGGAGATTGATGAAAGCTGCATTCAGATTTCACACTACACAGCTTTAATTAACAACTGGTGGTGCTGCACACGCACACAGTGCCTTTTCTGCAAGCAGGCAGGGACCTGGCTGAATTTGGGAATTTGTCTTTTTCCTCCTATCAGTTCTAATATTATGTTGTATTTCAGACTCCTCTTGACCCTGGCTGAGGATGAATTTTCCAATAAACCGTACAGCATAGAGAATAGCAGTCACCGGAAGGCCATTCTAATGGAGCTAGACAGAGTGAAAATGCTTGGGGTCAAGCCACCTCAAAATATATGGGAGTATAAGGTTCATGTTTTTAATGTTATCATTACAGTGCCAACAATTTCCAAATTTCAGTGCTTCACAACAAAAACTGATGAAACTTAATTACAAACGCGGTGCAAATGAGCTTACAATATAAAGTAGAACCATATCACCATCTAATGCTTTTTCCAAAAATATGTGAAGGGAGAAAATGGGAAGGTGCATGGTGTAAAGGGAAGGTGGCGAAGCGGACTATGAAACCTTTTAGTGATATGGGTAGTGGAAGTGAAAATAACGCATATGCAGTAATTTGATATACTAATATGAAAAGAGGGGGTTTGTAGTCTTGTAAGAGAGGGCCGAAACGTCGGTCAGTGCTATTGGGCACTTTGTCATGATTTTTCAATAAAGCATCTGTTTTACTTTATTGTTTAAGTCCTGGAGTGCGTCCTTTCTGTTGTTCTTTATATATATATGTATATAATATATATATGACGTTCGGCCCTCTCTGGGGCCTTTTTCAAGGTAGTGAACATTAGGTACAAACAATATATTTATACATAAAATTAAAAAGACATCCGCAAATGACTGAGTCACATTCCCCAAGCATCCACTGCAACTGGTCATCATGCATAACTCCTAGCAGATGAGGGTCCAACAAACCCGAAACAGCGCTATCCTAGGAGTGGCTTTGGCCAGTTGCATAACCTTATCTCTGCTAGAAAGCCACAGTGTGGCATAGCATTGATTTTAGGGTTCTGTGTAATAACAGATCCAGGATGCATAAAAGTGAGACAGATGTCATTTGCATATCCTACCCAGAATTCCTTGCTGCATATGGGGAATGTGGCACAGGAGCTCTGGGATGCAATTCATCAAATTGCTGTGATGTGCAAGTGGCTTCTGCAATATTAAACACGCTTTTTATCTCACTTTTTGTCCTCCACCACAGATAGATAGATAGATAGATATCTATATATATATATATATCTATATCAAAAGGTATTCGCTCAGGTTCAGACACAGGAGTTAACCCTTAAGTGGAAAGCAGGTATGGAGAGCTAGTGACCCAGGCTGGCCACAGCAGGCGCTCAGGCCTGGGACATGACAGCGATCTACCACTCTACAGTGTTTTCTCATCTGGCATCTGTTTGCTAACATATACACTATATTGCCAAAAGTATTCGTTCACCTGCCTTGACTCGCATATGAACTGAAGTGACATCCAATTCCTAATCCATAGGGTTCAATATGACGTCGGTCCACCCTTTGCAGCTATAACAGCTTCAACTCTTCTGGGAAGGCTGTCCACAAGGTTTAGGAGTGTGTTTATGGGAATTTTTGACACGTCTTCCAGAAGTGTATTTGTGAGGTCACACACTGATGTTGGACGTGAAGGCCTGGTTCTCAGTCTCCGCTCTAGTTCATCCCAAAGGTGTTCTATCGGGCTGAGGTCAGGACTCTGTGCAGGCCAGTCAAGTTCATCCAAACCAGACTCTGTCATCCATGACTTTATGGACCTTGCTTTGTGCACTGGTGCACAGTCATGTTGGAAGAGGAAGGGGCCAGCTCCAAACTGTTCCCACAAAGTTGGGAGCATGGAATTGTCCAAAATGTCTTGGTATGCTGAAGCATTCAGAGTTCCCTTTCACTGAAACTAAGGGGCAAAGCCCAGCTCCTGAAAAACATCCCCACATCATAATCCTCCCTCCACCAAACTTTACACTTGGCACAATGCAGTCAGACAAGTACCGTTCTCCTGACAACCGCCAAATCCAGACTCGTCCCTCAGATTGCCAGATGGAGAAGCGCGATTCGTCATTCCAGAGAACGCGTCTCCACTGCTTTAGAGTCCAGTGGCGGCGTGCTTTACACCACTGCATCCGACGCTTTGCATTGCACTTGGTGACGTATGGCTTGGATGCAGCTGCTCAGCCATGGAATCCCATTCCATGAAGCTCTCTGCGCATTGTTCTTGAGCTAATCTGAAGGCCACATGAAGTTTGGAGGTCTGTAGCGATTGACTCTGCAGAAAGTTGGCGACCTCTTCGCGCTATGCGCCAGAGCATCCGTTGACCCTGCTCCATCAGTTTACGTGGCCTACCACTTCATGGCTGAGTTGCTGTCGTTCCCAAACACTTCCACGTTCTTATACTACAGCTGACCGTTGACTGTGGAATATTTAGGAGCGAGGAAATTTCACGACTTGATTTGTTGCACAGGTGGCATCCTATCACCGTTCCACGCTGGAATTCACGGAGCTCCTGATAGCGACCCATTCTTTCACAAATGTTTGTAGAAACAGTCTGCATGCCTAAGTGCTTGATTTTATACACCTGTGGCCATGGAAGTGATTGGAACACCAGATTCTGATTATTTGGATGGGTGAGCGAATACTTTTGGCAATATAGTGTATATTATTTACATTCATGCTATAGAAGAAAGGTGTATTCTATATGCTTTTTTAATTCTGTTTGTCCTCTTGTCATTGCCTTTGACAATAAGTGGCTTTATTGTTTCACAAATATCATTTGTTTACTTTTCCTTTTTATAAACTCTGAACATACCTGTTTAAGATGCATCTCCTATTAAAAGCTCAGTTAAATTTTTCTTTTTATAGGCTGTGAATGCTGGAAAGTCCCTATTCTTGTTGTATGCATTGAAGAGCTCTCCACGTCTTAGTATGTTGTACATATATTTCTTTGACTATGCGGAGACATTTTTACCTTTCATCCATACAACCTGTCCCTTAGAAGAAGAGCAAGAAGACAGTATAATTTCCAAATTAATTGTGAGTTCCTTGACCAGTTGTTATACACACAGCTTTTTGAATGTATACCGTTGAAGCACTCTACCTTTTCAGCTGCTTGTACAATATATAACTGGTAAAAAAAAAACACAAGTGTACACTGCTAAAAACAAAATGATTGCTGTTGCACTTGGTGTATCATTCAAGCAAAATAAGTTTGTACATAAAAGGGGTTATGCAATAAGTGACGAACATGCCAATGTACGATGCAATTTCGTGGCAGTTCGTCAATTCACAAAGCCGTCAATTCATCAAATATGAAATACATTGCAGTTCACGGCAGATTGGCGATTTTGGCGGTAGTGAAATTGTCCCTTAGAAGTAATGGTTAATCTATTCAGAGAACACCAAAATACTAGTGAAATGCCCTTTTTTTCTTTTCTGCAGTTCGGTGGTCTTTGGCGACCCTGCGGTGAACAGTGAATTTATCGTAGGCTCGGCGAAACAACAAAATCGCCAAAGTGCACAGAGCGAGAATTTCACTGAAATTGCGGTACATTCTGAATAACCCCTATAGTGTAGTTTGTTACACAGCACAGTTAGGGGACACCTGACTTTAATATGTAGTTGGTCCCTTCTTTGCAGCTATAAAAGAGTCTTCTCTAATGTGAAGGCTTTCCACAAGATTTTGGAATGTGTTATTTCCCCCGCCCCATTCGTTCAGTAGAGCAATAAGGTCAGTCACTGATGTTGTACAAGACTAGGCTTGTAATATGTTTCAGTTCATCACAAAGGTTTCTGATGTGGTTGTGTCCAGGGCTCTAGGCAGGCCGGTCACATTCTTCCACACCAAACTCTTCCAACCATGTTTTTATGGACCTTTTTAAGCATGCTGGAATAGAGAAAGTCCTTCCTCAAACTGTTCCCACAAAGTTGGCTGCATTACAATATCTAAAATGTCCTGAACAAAAAAAGTTTTGTGAGAGGGCTGAGTACAAGCAACTCCTTGTGAGAGCTGACCTTTTCCTTCACTGGAAGGAAGGGGCCTAGCCCAACCCCTGAAAAACAGGCCCAGATCATTATCCCTCCTCCATCAAACTTACAGTTGGTGCAGTGTAGTCAGACAGGTAATGTTCTTCTGGCATCCATCAAACCTAGACTTGTCCATCAGTCTTCCAAACAGAGAAATGTAATTCCTCACTCCACTGCTACAGACTCCAGTAGTGGGTGAGTGGAGGGGTGTGTATATATCTAATTTAAAAGCTGTGGTTTGTATTCTGGACGAACACAAATGTTTTTTAACTGTATAAAGCAAATGTTGATGAAGATGTTTTCCTACTAACTGCGCTGGACATACAGAGCTACACAGCCCATGTAAAGCATGAATAGGACCAATGTTTCATTGTATAATTGTATTATCCAACAAGAATGTGGAGTAGAGGTAACATCACTGCTCTAACCATGGAGAGAGACTGTGGAGACACAGGTTTGATCCCGGCAAGAGCACCTCTCCAGTAAGTGTAGGCAAGACCCCTAACTGTACATACTGGCCACCCAGGACATACTTGAAAATGAGAGAAATCTCAATGTATCCTTCCTGGTAAAATCCTTTCTCAAAAAAAAAAAAAGAATTGAGCAACAAGAATGTGCAACACCTTTTGTAAATGTAATACTATGTGCAACGCTAACTTTTTTTTCTTGCGTATATTTATATTCTCTCAACAGGATCTGCATGATCCAACATGGAAGCAATGGAGAGAATTTCTCGTGAAATATGCGTTTCTTCCATATCAGCTTATTGCTGAGTTTGCTTGGGACTGGTTAGAAGTTCATTACTGGACATCTCGTTTTATTATTGTTAATGCCATGTTGCTTTCAGTCTTGGAGGTATTATCTTTCTGGAGATTGTGGTCAAGGAGGGAGCTAAAGTACGTATCTAACAATTTCTCAGACACAACACTGCATGTCATTTTGTAGGCTTCTGCGGTGATACACTGGAATGCAAACCTAAACCAGCTTATAATCGTAGTACAAATTTAATGAGATGTTTTTGTGGATTTTAAAATCTTAGTTGAAAAAAACTTGCTTTTAATCACTTCGAACCATTTACTTGTTTTCCTACATGGAGTTGCTCTTATTTCTGGCACATTGGCCTCAACGCTACCTTACTTCTCTGACTAGGTTATATGGAATAGTGGGAGAAACTGTTGGACTGAAAAAAGCAGCAGTAAGGATAGATCGCTATCACTTTTTCAGAGCTGGTAACAATTGCCAGCAGCCATTCTGGTCGATGGTCGGTATCTGTTGCCGATTATTCTATGCATTTAAAGTTGTGAACAAAGTAAAACAAATCTGACATTATACCTGTAACTGAACACATTTAATAAAAGTGTAAACATTGCAACCCACCTAATTTATTAAATTTAACAAAATAGATTATGTAAACATTTTTATTTTTTACAAACCACACGGCCATGCCTAGACTCTTGACTTTGCTACGATACCTCATATGACCCTGTAGGTAAGGGGTCAGCAACCCTGGACCTCCGGATGTTTTGGAACTACATCTCCTTTTGAGTTACAGCAGATCCACTGAAGCAATCATTTGGATCACAAATTCAAAATGTGACAAATAAATGAACAAAAAAAACTTTTATTGAAACTCCGTACCATCAGGTTGATCATCATTTGATCATGATCCACACAAAACATGTGAATTAAAATAAAGAGCACCTACTCATTATTTATCCAATATGTAGATATGGTACAATGAATCATTCATAGTAGATACCAAGGTGATAAATATATGCACCAAATACTGAAAAATCTGTCAATGAGAAGTGGTAGGAAAAAGAGTGTGTATGTATATGTGTAAAATTTTATATATATATATATATATATATATATATATATATATATATAATTATTCCTGATGAAAGTCCACGGTTAGGGGACTGAAACGTTGATATTTACATTAAACTTTTCTAAAAAGAGGAGACCGGGAGTGCTGCTATTACTACCCTTCGACTTTGAATTGTGTATATGCTGAGCGAGCACCAGGCATGGGACCTCATTTACTCGAGTGCAGGAGTGAACTATGTATGTGTGTGTATGTATGTATGTATGTGGCGGAGGACAAAAAGTGAGATAAAAAGCCTCCACGCTATAATTAGTTGTGTTTTATTATTGCAGAGGCCACTTGCACATCACAGCAATTCAATGAATTGCATCCCAGAGCTCCTATGCCACATTCCCCATATGCAGCAAGGAATTCTGGGTAGGATATGCAAATGACATCTGTCTCACTTTCATGCATCCTGGGTCTGTTATTACACAGAACCCTAAAATCAATGCTATGCCACACTGTGGCTTTCTAGTAGAGATCAGGTTTATGCAACTTGTCAAAGCCACTCCTAGGACCGCAAACCGAACCTGAAAAAGCGCTGTCCTAGGAGTGGCTTTGACCAGTTTCATAAACCTTATCACTACTAGAAAGTCACTGTGCACCTCATAGCTTTGCTATATTAATACATTAATGACAGTTGTGTACCATTTGGCATTTTCTCTTGAATGCTAGTTTTAGTTTTTCGTTGTATTTCAATCCAAACTTGTGAATATACATTTTTGTTTGTAGTGATTTAACACATCTATGTTCATTGGCACATTTTTTTTTTATCCCTGAAATTGCATTTTTCCTTTTAAATGGTTAATTATTTTGGGACTAATTTATGCATATGCAGAATCATTGTGTCTGGCAAGCTTTTATCAATTTGAGGAAACTTTTTTTTTTTTTTTTAATCTTTCAAACTTGAACTGTGCCCTTTTCTTAAAAAATAAACAAATCTCTGCACATAAATGTTATTGCTCGTTTGTAACTTTTCCACCCCTCCTGTCTTTCAGGTCCCTTCCTCGTCTAATGTGGGGGCACTTCTGGAAGATGTCTACACAGGGGCTTTTTGTCGCTATCTTTTGGCCTGTAATCCCTCGGTTTATTTGTAACTGCTTGTTTTACTGGGCATTGTATTTTAATCCAATCATAAACATTGATCTGGTGGTAAAAGAAATAAGAAGACTGGACACACAAGTGGTCTAAATTTCATATCTGAGAAAATCATATGTTGTAGTGATTTTAATAGAGTTAACTGATTTGCCCCATTGCCAACTATAGGTTTATAAACAAGGGATTATGACGGTCAAGATGTTTTTTTGTGTGTCCAAGCAAACATTATTTTAATTTTCTATGAACACTCGACTGTCGAGCTCAGACTTAAGTCAAGCGGATGTAAATTTTTAATTTCTCAAACTATTGAACAAAAAAGTTACTTTTTTATTTTTATAATCTAGAGGATTAACGAGACTATGGGGAATTCCCAAGTACCAGGATTTTTTTTTTAACTGGCGCTAGACGAGCGCGCTATGTGCGCCCGTACTGACGTGCTTATTGGCGTCTATCATAGCGTTGTGATGCTGCAACGGGGCTGGTCACAACCTCCTGCATGCAAAAATGCGCGCGCGAGACAAGCTTCCGTTATCCAAGACTCTCCGGCAAAGCGCTAGGATGCGCGTTGAAGGAGCTGCAAAGCGCGATTCTCCATAGGAGGAGGTGACCAGACGGTCGTCGAGTGGAAGGAACGTCCACTCTCACAGACGTTCCTTCCTCTCTCCAAAGATGCTTGTCTGACACTAGCCTAAGATTTTAAGAAGTTGCATGGCCAAATTGCTTGGTATTGGAGGTCTGATTTCACCATGGAATACAACCCAATTTTGTAGTTCCTTTTAATTCAGTGATAAATAAGTGCTTACCATTTGCTGCAGATTTTTGTTTATGAAACCTGCATTTGGGATGTTTCCAAGGTCACCGCCAACATATCTTGCTGGTATAGTCTGTCTATTCTCTTCATTTATGCAGTAATTCGGGCGGGGGGGGGGGGATGTGAGTCAACTATTCTTGTTTTAAGCCTCAAATCTTAATAGCAATTATTTTGCCTATTTGATAAGCACTGCTTATTTCATAAGATGTTTTGGGCTATATACTTTTTCTTTGGTCTGTTTTGTAAAAGTTAGTTGGAGAGTGCTTTTGTGATGTGATTTACTAGTCAACATCAACTGAAACCAGGATTTTCTAAGTGTTCTATTTTGAGTGTCAATGTACAAAATGTATTTTAAATTTGCACTGGAGTCTTGGAATAGTGTAAATATTTGATTTATTGAACCCCCCCCCCCCCCATCATTTTGAGATGCATGTAATGGCAAAAAAAAATCTTCACTAATCCAACAACATTTTTAATATTAGTTGTCATTTTAATGATTCAAAGCACATGTTATATTCCATAGGACCGATTTGTTTTCCCCCTTGATATTATACTTCAAATCAATGTTACTGATAAGTCCTTCATCTTGTTGATGCAGAGTACAGTTGTGTTCAAAACTATTCAACCCCCACTGAAATTGAGCATTTTGGCCAGTTTGACATTGATTTTGATCATTCAGTCATCTTGCTTACAATTAAATCAAAGAGGCACGTGTAGGTCAGACAAATATAACATAACATTTATAATGAAATAACCACAAATGTCTTTTCTGTGCTCACATCATTATCAGTTTTATTCAACCCCCAAGTGACATTCAATCTTAGTACTTAGTACAACATCCTTTTACAGTTATAACAGCTTTTAAACGTGAAGCATAGCTTGACACAAGTGTCTTGCAGCGATCTACGGGTATCTTCGCCCATTCGTCATGGGCAAAAGCCTCCAGTTCAGTCACATTCTTAGGCTTGCGCACTGCATCTGCTTTCTTGAAGTCCCACCAGAGGTTCTCAATCGGATTTAAGTCAGGTGACTGCGATGGCCACTCCAAAATGTTCCAGCCTTTAATCTGCAACTATGCTCTAGTGGACTTGGAGGTATGCTTGGGATCATTGTCCTGTTGAAAGGTCCAACGTCTCCCAAGCCTCAGGTTTGTGACGGACTGCATCACATTGTCATCCAATATCTCCTGGTACTGAAGAGAATTCATGGTACCTTGCACACGCTGAAGCTTCCCTGTACCTGCAGAAGCAAAACAGCCCCCAAGCATGATTGACCCCCGTCATGCTTCACAGTAGGCAAGGTGTTCTTTTCTTCATAGGCCTTGTTCTTCCTCCTCCTAACATAGCGTTGATCCATGGGCCCAAACAGTTCTAATTTTGTTTCATCAGTCCACAGAACACTATCCCAAAACTTCTGTGGTTTGTCCACATGACTTTTGGCATACTGCAGTCGACTCTTCTTATTCTTTGGAGACAGCAAGGGGGTGCGCCTGGGAGTTCTGGCATGGAGGCCTTCATTACGCAGTGTGCGCCCTATTGTCTGAGCTGAAACTTCAGTACCCACATCTGACAAATCTTTTCTCAGTTCCTCAGCAGTCACACGGGGACTTTTCTCCACTCTACTACGCTTCAGGTAGCGCACAGCAGTCGAAGTCAGCATCTTCTTTCTGCCCCGACCAGGTAGCGTTTCAACAGTGCCCTTTGCCTTGAATTTGCGAATGATGCTTCCTATGGTCTCTCTTGGTATGTTTAACATCTTTGCAATCTTCTTATAGCCATTGCCCTTCCTGTGAAGAGTAATCACCTCTTCTCTTGTCTTCCTGGACCATTCTCTTGACTTCACCATGTTTGTAACCACACCAGTAAATGTCTAGAAGGAGCTGAGTATCACAGTCGTTTTAAAGCTGCCTAATTGGTGCTTATTATGCTTTATTGCTGCTCTGTGACATCCACAGGTGTTTTCAATACCTGATTGAAAACACTTGAATGAACCTCTGTTCTTCAGAGTGGTAGTCTTTAAGGGGTTGAATAATTGTGTCAATGAAGAATTCACAAAAGAAACATTTACTACTGTATTACAAAACCAATTGATGTCATTTTAGTTGCATATGGTTATTTAAAAGGTCCTTGTAGGATTTCATTCTGAATACAATTACAAATGTACACTAAATTCCCTAAAACCCTTTACAGCATTGGGGGTTGAATAATTTTGAACACAACTGTATAATCTTCCTTCCTAACCTGGATGTGTGTGTGTACAGATGCATACATATGTTTTTGTATTTGTGATTGCATATGTTTTTATGTATTTGCCTTTTTGTTTTTTTTAACTTATTTTGTGCCCTAGAGCTGTGAATTTTTTCATAAGTTGAAGTTAATTAAACAATTTATTTTAATTTCAATGCACATTGTATTTTTTTTTTAATTCAAATGGTGAATACTCGAGTTAATACATGAAGGGGTGTTTTAGCCACTTGAACGTGACGGACGTGCGTGGTGCGTTGCCACTTTTCACTCCCGTGCGAGAAGGTCTCTCCACATGTCTTCATGTTACCGCAGATCTGTGTCTTGGCAAAGTAATCCCAATACAAGAGATGCCAATTCTTGCCTATCCAATGATATCAAACGTGTCTAGGAAATCGGAGAAAAAAAAAAAATCAATAAAGTGAATAATATTGCTGTAATAACTCATCAAATTTCCCACTGAGCGACGGGTTCACACTTCATTTGCTCTGAGTGTCTGTTCCCCACGTCTTTAATTGTATTTTGTGTTTTCCCACTGAGGTGCAAGTGTGGAGGTGATGGTGCAATGAGTTATTATGCATTGTTTCATTGAAACTTAAGCCACTGCGAAGAGAGCAAGGGGGTACTTTGCTTATATTGCAAACAATGCGACTGCATTAATTCACTTTTTAATTTCCAAACTATGAGCAAGTTTGAATTGATGGTCTAATGCTTTATTATGCAAGGTTTATTTCACATCCACTGGTTCACATATGAAAGAAAAACATGTATGCAGGATACCCTAGCGTGATTTAATAAAGACACATATAGATCGAGCATATAGGCAATGGAGATAAACTCCCGTGATCCAGAGCCTGTGAATATACACTGGCTCGGTAAGAGTGCTTCTGGTGCAATTATGGGTACACCAATCCCCCTTCCACCGAATAAACAGCTTTCTCCACGAATGGTAAAAAAGGTACTTTAATCAGCAACCATATGAAAACATAAACAGACTAAAAACCAATACGCGTTTTGCTGAATTAACAGCTTCATCGGTTGGTTTCCAGTCGGAATTCTTTTTATATTGAAACCTATGGGATTCGCCTGCTTAAACCTGTCAAATGAAATGACTGAAAATCAGGACGTTGCACTTGCATATTTGTGCTGATCAGTGTTCTCTGACTAAATTAACCATTACTTCTCTATGAGGATTTCACCATATTTCACTGGCAATTTGCCAATATTTAGCGAATTGCAGCTTTTTGAATAGGTGAATGGCCACGAAATTGCAACATATGGGCAAATTCACCATTCGGTGCAATTCCGTGGCCAATTCGGTGATATTTGAATAACCCCTACAATGTTAACAAAAACTGGGGATTTTTTTTTCACTTTTTTTTTTTAAATTTAAAGTTTTTTTATTTAGGACGAAAGGTCACAAACCGACCAGTATAAATGGCCTCGCAGGACCAAATAACAAGCTCACATCACGACATAAGAAATAAAAGGGGGAGGGGTGTCTCCAGGGAAAATTTATAAGATACACAGAATCGAGGGGGGGGGGTCTGGCCGCCAAAAAGAAAGATTCAAGGTCTCAACACGGGGGGGGGGGTTGAGGGAATAAAATAAAATGTTTCGCATATTACGGCTCAGCGAAGTCAAAGTCAGCAAATCAAGAAAGAGTCCTCAAAAGTGTCTCGAAATTCGGAACGAAAAGAGAGGGGGGTAAAAATAAATTTAAATTTCCTAAGAAAAACCGAGCTAATTAAAGGAAATGAAGGCAAAAGGGGAGGTTTTCGATGGGCGATCAGAGATATCGGTATAAAATAAAAATTTGGAGGACACTTCACCGCAAGAGGTCTTTCAGCCCGCATCCCAAAATGGTACCTCTCGTAATGCAGGGGCACCGGCATTCGCGTGGATGGCACATCGGGAAGGGTACGGGTCACGTATGATCTGCCTCCATGGCTCTCCCGGGACCGCACAACCCAATAACTGGAAACAAGGCCAGTACATCCATTCTTTGGCAGCTAGGCCTCCGCTTCCCTTTGCCTTCACCATAGACCTCACAGACGCGGTCACCTCTGTTCTCTCAGCGACCGTCAGGTCATCAGGGTCCACACAGGCAGCACTGTCTCCTCGTGACTCAGGGATCCCCCCGGTCATCCGGCAGCTCGAACCCAACTCAGAAGCCGGTCGTTTCGAAATCAGCGCTGCGCGGAACCTCCTCCTCAATAGGATGTTTATACGCTGATCGTCCGACAAGCACCCCGGTCCTCTCCTCTTCAAACTCTGAATCTGCAGGCATCAGGCCAACCGTCAATACGGTCAGTAGTCTACGCCAAGAACCGCATAGAAGCGGTTTTCCGGCCTCCGCTTCAAGCACTGTTCCATGTCTGCAAACATCGCCTCCATTCTGCTCACCGGGGGGAAAGGGCGCTCCCAGTCCTGCCACGCCGTACTCTTCCGTTCCCATCTCATCAAGGGACCTCCGTCACAGTCGGAAGATGGGGGCCCTCCATCTTCACTGCTCGCGACCAACAAGCACCCGACACAGGGGGAAGCTGGAGACCCGGCAGGCAATTCAGGGTAGGCTGCAAAATGGCTGTCAGCCAACCAGGCCCGAAAAAAAACACAGAAAATCTCAGCTGTGCCCCCGGGGGGGGGGGGACAGAAACGGGCCCCGGAGCAATTCACGTAGTAGCCAGCCCCGCAGGAAAGGGTTTTCTAGGTAGAAACTCCAGTAAAAGTTGCTGAAATCATGAAAGTCTTGTGGAGCTCCACCAGAGCACGTCTGCTTCCATGTGGTGCCGGCCACGCCCCCTTTTTTCACTTTTAACCCTTTTGCTGCTGAGCCATTTCACCTCTGTGTGCTGAGCTCATTTTTACCATTTTTTGCTCATGTTTAAACACTATTTGAAGTCCTGTTTTATTATACGACCCAGAGAAATTTATATATCATTTTTTTGGGCAGAATATGCCCTGCTAGAAAGCTATAACAAAAAAAAATTTGAATTTCCAAACGTCTACACTACAGCGTGTAATTTTTTTTCCCCCCCACATTTTATCATCCGAGCCTTTTGTGGTTATTTATTCTATGGGGTACACTTGTTAAAAAAAATTAGAACTGGGAACCTGTTACTTTTATTTTTCTGAGAAATTCCATGATTTTAGCGAACCCCCCCCCCCCAAAAAAAAAAAATCATTGCATTAATAAAAAAAATTATCATTATTATTTTTCTTATAACATAGTCATGTTTGGTATCATTGGAAAGGCCATGCTCTTAACCCTTAGCTGCCACGGATCGGGAGATATGGGGGTCATTGCAACTGACGTCATCGCGTCTGTGCGTGATGTCAGTAGGCGGGGGGAGATCTTGGAGGCTTGGCCAACATCCTAGACGTCGGCCACCTCAGAGAGAGGACCGCGATCCAGCCCCTAAGGGGTTAAAGACAGGCACCACTGCGAAGGGCAGACTGTGCCCTTCCTAGCGTTGCCTGCCTTTTGTCTCTACCTCTCACCCAGGGCCAGATTAAGATCTGTGGGCCTGGAGCTGAATATTTTGGTGGTCTTTTTGAATTTAGTGAAATGAAAACATATTTTAGGTTATTTAACAGTGCAGCTATGGGTAGATCTAACCAGGCAGAAAATGTGAGTAAATATTCAGATTTCAATCATTTAACACGTGTAAAGTTATTTTCCCATTTTATCATCCAAACCTTTTGTGGTTCTATATTCTATAGGGAATTTAAAAAAAAAAAAAACGTGAAATGAGAACCTGTTATTTCATTATTTTTTTGGGGTTAAAATTGTATAATTTCTCAGAAAAATGCAGTATTTCCCTTGTTTTATGAAAAATATGATTATGTATAAAATACTGTCCTTGCTCCTGTGGTAAATCGTCGCAGCTCTCAGTGTGGGAAATGAGAAGATGAGTAACAGCATTGGTATTGCTCATTTTATACGTGACAAATGGATATCGCCATCGCTTACAAACTAAAATAATTTTCTTTTTGTTTTTTTAGATTTTACATGGTCATGTTTGGTATCAATGCAAAGACTAGACTCTGACCTCTCCAATGACCTCTCACTTGACTGAGGTGTAAAGATTAGTGACGCAGGCTTCCAAAGTACCCTCCAGTGCTCTTCGCTGCAGTGCAGCGGTTTAGGTTTTTGATGGTCTATCCGTTGTTACATCACCTCCACACTTGTTGGTAACATGAGAAGATTGTGAGTTAGTGCAGCATCATTGTCCACTATATAATTGAAAAACATTGCTGTGTTAGAATTTTTTTTTGTTACCTCACATGACCAGGTTTTATGTATCACTGGAAAGGCCTGAGCATGGCCTTTCCAATGATACCAAACATGACCCTGCAGCAGCTATGGAGTTGGAGATAGTTATCCTTTCTCTGGGCCTGTTCTGGGGAATGGGCCTGGAGCTGCTGCTCCATCAGCCCCTATGCTAATCCAGCCCTGCCCTCACCAATTGGGAGGGAGAGCGGTCCAAAGGACCACCTCTCACTCCCCTTCAGGCACTTTCCAGGCGGTCGCTGAATGTGCGACTACCGCAACTCCCATGATCCCACAGTGAGGTCCGACATCCTGGATGTTGCCCATTACAGTTTGCCGTTGGGGATCGAGCCACAATGCCACTTCATTGCCGAGATGATTGGACGTGCTGAGCGCATCTTCTGCACAGTAGCTGGAATATCATGGACGTGCTCAGCGCATCCATAGCCGCTAAGTGGTAAATCTGCCGCATTGCTTGTTAGGAATAATTCGACAATGTATAAAACACTGAACTTGCACCCGTCATGGAAAATGAGAAGGTGAGTAATGGGAGTGGTATTGCGTGACAAATTGACAATTATGTTGCTTTAGAACAAACCTTAAAAAAAAAATTGCCACTTTTATTTTTACATTGTATATGGAGATGTTTGTTATCATTAGAAAGGCCAGACTCAGACATTACAATGACACCTAACTTGACCTTGTGTGGTGTAAAGAATGGAGATACAGTGTTCCAAAATATCTCCGGTGCCCCTCGCAGCAAGTTTTCGATGAAACGATATGCAATAATGCATTATGCCATTGCCTCGACACTTGGTTGCATGGGAGACAGAAAGGTGAACTAGTGCAGCATCATTACTTCCTTTTATAATTGAAAAGTGATCAATAGTGCTACGTTAATTTTTAGTATTTTTCTATTTTTACATAGAACCTGGTCATGTTTATCACTGGAAAGGTTACATCTTACATGACCCTCTATATTCTATAGTTCTGGAGATACAGGTGTCCAAAGGAGTTTGGGCACTTCTTTCAAAGGGGGGGGGGGAACTCCAGATTTCCATGAGGCCTATAGGCTCCTGAGATTTAAATCTGGCCCTGGAAGGAGGGAGGTTCTGGAGGGATGGGTGACAGGATGTCCGCCCGCTGTGGGAGAAGTCTGATCGGAGCCAGATCGATGCTGGGCATGTCCTCTACAGCCTAGCAGGAAAGCGGGGGACACACTCAGCACGTCGTTAGCAGCCAAGTGGTTAATGGCTACAAGCACATTGAGAGCAAGTGCAGGGACTAATTACTGTAGAGTCCTGCTTTTAGGAACTCCTCCTGAAGCGGAGTTTATCTTTTGCTAATCTTCGCTTCTGCGCAGAGATAAACCCCAATAAAAAGTTAGTGACAACATCTCCAGCCCTGCTTAGTTGGTGCATTAGTGCAACCACATTTACTTTCAGTGAAGAACAGACTGTCAGATGTTTCGGAGGTGCAGCCCTCTTCATGAATAAACAGACAACCCCTTATATACAAAATGTATAACAGGTAAGGAAGAAAAAGACAACCCCAATCACACTTGAGCCAAATAAATTAACAAGTGTATACTGATATGATCCATTGTAAGGGTCCCCCTGGACCAATCAGGAAGGGGAGACCTGACTGCTGGGACTGGCTGGACAGGTAAGTGGAGAGTGAACTGATTGGCTGCTTCTATGTGGATAGCAGGTATATAAGGTGAGGTAAAGGAGTGGCTTACCTCTTTGGATCCTGATAGTGTGGAGCAGAACTCTGTTATAGATTTTGTTGTGGAGAAATTTTATGTGGGGAATTTTGTTCTTCCTGGACTTACAAAAGAGAAGGCGGTTAGTGTGACTGGAATAACGTCCTACGAAGCATGACCAGTTATCAATCATTCGTATTTCTTGTATATAAACTGAAAATACAACACTTCTGCCTAGGCAAGCCTATTTTTCTGATGTGTTTCAGGAACCAATTAGAATGTGAATAGCCTTTTTGTCTTGTCTCCAGCAAGCTCCTTTAAAGACCTGGAAGGTGTGACTGGTGAATGTAACTGCAGGATGGAGGAAATTGCCCTTTTGTTCTGCTCAGCAGGGGGGGCACTAGCTCATATGGAGGGGAAAAGCCAGTCGGAGCAGCACCACCGTGGCCAAAAGTGCATTTCAAAAGAAGCGAATATGCCATTTGATAGCTAGAGACAATTTTTTGATAATTGGTATGATACCTTTGAATTAAATTAAATAAGAAGTGGGGGGGCGGAGCTGACTACAGCCAGGACAGGTCGCACTTTCTGTAGCTCCTCGACAGCGGTTTACTTTTGCGTGTTATTTGAGACCTCCCGGCATATAACGGAGCTTTTTAGGGCTGGATGGTGTCCTTGCTGCGGGTTTCCAGGTGTCGGGTGTGAGATCTCATAGTTTGGACCACCTAGAAGGGGATTACCTTCTTTGGGCCTACACACGCGGCCTCGCACCGGCGGCAATCTTACACGGCAGCGTCCTCAGTGGTCTCGTCGCCAACTGCTTCTGCTGCTGCTGCGGACATCATTCTAGATGGGGAAGAAGCCTGCAAAGAAGCCCAACCCGGCGGAGGGCCCCCGCCAGCAGGACATCCGCGAATCCTTGGGGGCGAGACCGCGCAGGTCGGAGTGCGGACTTGTCACCTCGTACGCAGCACACTTACGGCTCCTCGGATGAGGACCGAGGCCTGCAGCAGGAAGCCGGAGACGGCTCACTCGGGGCTCAGATGACTGGGGCTCCCCCAGTGCAGGGACATTGCTCATCTACTGGGCACAGACGCAGAGCGTCTGAGGAACAAGACCCACCCGAAGTGGCCGCCACAAATGAAACGGACGACTACCTACCGTCCACAAAGGGAGACATCAGGCGCATGGTGGCAGAGATGTGTATTCTGTGGAGAACAGATGTCAAAGATCTACGAGCTGAGGTCACCGCGATGCAGGGGACGGTGGTTAAGATCTCGGGATCGGGCAGCGGAAGCAGAGACTGCGCACTGCCATCTGGTCACGACGGTGGAGGCACTCCAGTCCCAGGTGACACACCCATCTAGGTCTATGGAAGGTATGGAGGCGCGACACAGACGGCGCAACATTAAGTTCAGAGGGATCCCCGAGACTGTGCCACAGGTTGCCCTTTTGGGGTACATAAATCGGCTTGCTGACCAACTACTACAGCCGCCTCCAGGATCACCAGCGGTCTTTGGCATGGCGATGCGCATCAGGAGGCAGTAGTGGCCCCCTTGGATGCCCCAAGGGACGTGATAGCGACCGCAAGAGATATTACATCCAAACAGAAATTGATGGTCCCTGCAGCTCGGGCGGCGGTCTCTTTTGACTCAGCAGTCTTGTATCTGTACAATGACTTGCCATTCGCGACACTGGTGGCCAGGAGGCAATTTAAAGACGTGGCGGCCCATTTACGAAATATTGATGTGCGTTATCGCTGGGGAGTAGCAGGTTCCTTATTGATCACCCATGGCAATGTGTGTCATACAGCTACTACTACAGAGGACGCCTGGACCCTCCTTGCTTCCCTGGGTCTCTTGCCGGATCCGAAGAGAGCTCCCCTGCCAGATGCTGCTAGAGGAGACCCAGGCTGAGTGGTGTCCCGATCAGAGTTTTTTCCCGGTTTTTGTGACTAGACTGCAAGGATCACCTCTCTTCCCTTTTATTTTGCACCGTTTTCCTGAGGACACTCGCTCCTTTTGTATTTTGCGACATCTCTGAGGACTCCTTTTCCGTCTTACCGAGTTGGGACAAATGTTGTTTTTCTTCCTAGTGCCTGTTTTGTTACAGAACTGTAATTTCTGAGCAGACTCCCCACTCCCCCCGTCGAGTATTTTGCTTGGGGTCCCCCACACGCAAAGTTTATTATTACCCACTCGTGACTCCATTCGACACGTGCCGCACCAGTGATGATGCTTCCTCCTTCACCCCCCCTCTCTCCCCCCTTCTTATATAATTTTGTTTTGTTTTGGCAATTTTCAGGTTGTTCTGGGGTGCGCCACTATGGCACCTACCAGGGCTCTGGCTGCCATATTTGGCCCTCGGGCACCTGGGCCTTGTGGCATTACCCTTCCACGGCCTCCTCCGGGAGTGAGCCGGGAAAGTCACATTAATGGCCTCTGCCGTTTCCCTGCCCCCTACCCACCCTCCCCCTTTTTTTTTTTTTCTTCCTCTCTTTTTTTTTTTTTCTCTCCCTCTTCTCTTTTTCCTCTCGCATCATCGCTGAAGTGTGGCTAATGTAGATCCCTACCGTCCCACCCCCCCCCCCCGTTTTGGTATTATTTGATGATGCACACCGTAATCTCTTTGGAGTAGTTTTTTATTGATGTTCTTATGCAGAATGTTATAGATGGGTCCCTTTGACTTTTCTTGTCTTGTCTTGTATTTGATTGTAAGATGACTTTTTCATAAAAGAAACAAATTTAAATTAAAAAAAAAAATTAAATAAGAAGTGAACTGCGCATGCCCACAAATTACCAGAAGTGGGAGGACCACCCAACTTCTGCCATGAGGTCTGTCCAAAGCATGAGTGTATATATTCTGGTACAAGAGCCATGCGGCTTTGCTTATTCTTTGGGGGGGGGGTCAATCAAAAAATTTAGGAATATGGCCATCTTCTATTAGAGCCTTTCCTAGCGGCTGATCGTCTAGCTTGCATTGTAAGTAACTAGAATCTGCTGTTTCTCCTTTTTATCTTTTTTCTGTAAAAAAAAGCACTGTGATACATTTTTCTCATCCTAATAAATATGAAACTTACTAAGATCTGCTTCTGCCTGATATTCGAGCCTCGCTAACCGAAGGACTGGATTATCATAGAGGTTTTTCTTTGTTTTAGATCGGGTCGAAGTCAGTAGTTTTGACTGTTTTCTATTTTGGGGTGCATAGTCAAATAGAGTCTCAGTCCAGCTCTGCTTCAGGTATTAGACATCTTGTGTATAAAGTCATTGGTCTGTGGTGGTAGTGTTGATAAATTACAAGGGAAGTGGGTGCGGGGGATTGTGTGTAACGTAGTCATTATTCTGGGTCTCGTGCAGACGGATAGGGAGTTGCACACCTGCATCCACTTCATCGCGTTGTGTGCCCTTCTGGAGTGAAGGCGTTGACCTGACAGGCAAGTGCATGCGGGAGATTGTGGCCCGCATAGTCATTATTCTGGGTCTAGTGATTTTTAACCCTGCGTCTCCTCACCGCGTGGTGCGTACGTGACAGTGATCAGAAAATTGATTGTGAGGCAGAAGAGTGCAGTTGCCATGTCAGTGGAAGGGTCTTCTGAGGTAAAGGCCTTGCCGGCGTGGTTAGGGGTTCACACTGAGGCCCAAGTTTCATCAATGCTGGATCTCATTATTGGCGTTACTGATTCAGGCCGGGAGTTATCTCCTGGGCCTAGTGGTGAGTGGAGGCAGTGGTTGAGGGAACCGCAGTCTCTGCCTCCTCAGCGGTTGAGCCCTAGCCCACTGAGGGCCCAGGGCCCCTTAGGTGGATGTGACAGGGGATACCTTTTGGCCTGCCACAAGGTCCCCATCTTTGGTTCCCGGCACGCTGCCGCAGCCATCTTGCTCCATGGGGCTTCAAGTGCAGGCTGCTGTGGAGAGGCCTTCTGCGGCAGATCAAAATGGCTGCAAAATGGATGGCAGGGATGCTGCCTGGTGGGAGGAAGATGTATCGGATGGATAGCGGGAGGTTGCTCTTATATCTGGGCCTTGTTACTGGCTCCTGGGGGTGCTGGAAGGTCTGCGGCCACCCAGGTACTGGCATAGGACTCTGATGGAAGGCGCTCTGGGGTGAGTGGCTCATTTGAAAGACTGTGCATGACTCAGCTGGATGGCGATCCGAGGTGAGCAGCTTGGGTGTGAGGGTGGTGGATCAACGTCGCCCTGATGGTGTGTCTTTCCTGGTGACTGGAGTGTCTGTGAATCCCGTTGGCCCTTCCCAGCTCAAGGCAGCACATGAGTGTGATTTGGGGGCAACGTTTTGCTTGCGAGGTCTGGGTGGCGCAGGTGACTCTGTTGATGGCGACTGTTATAGGCAAGTGGACGTTCGTGCGCAGGCTCCAGACTTGCTGCCCACGGGTGTTTCAGCAGAGGCGCAAACTGGATGGCGTTGCAGTGGTCGGCGGAGGTGCTGTTGGGGCTAGTGGGGCTCCGTGTGGGTCGGGGAGGTCACTGCATGTATCTCATTTTTTCATCCCCTTGTGATTTGTCACCATTGGGCTTACAGGTGATAAAGGAGGTAAAAAAAAAAATAACAGATGGTGGTGCGGCCGGGGCTATGTACAAGACGCAAATTTGTGGCTTCTTTTAATGACGTCAGCCAGGCCTGTCTTGTCCCCCTTTTCTACAACTGCTGCAGCTCGGACCCTAGGAGTTGCATCGGTCACGCAGGAAGGGTGTTGCTGGCTCTTTTAATAAGTCCCACTGTCAATGGACATCTTCTTGCCGATTTAGGCTTGTGTCAGACGGGTGCACTCATCACGTCCGTGTTGCCGCACATTTGTACGTCCGTTATAGCATATAATTATGACCAATGGAGCCCGCACACGAAGTACGTCCGCACTGAATTGCGGACGCATAACGGACGCAGCAAACGGACGCAGATTAGACAAGAACATAAATCCGCTATAACGAACACACAAAGTGCGCTGCGTCCGCAACGTCTGCATAGATTTGTGTGTGAGTGATGGAACGAAGTCAGACGGACTGCATTTTTGACATCCAGCATTTTGACGGATAAAATGTTTTTCATATTAATTTATTTTACCTTCTACATCAGTCAAAAAAGTCAGTCACAAAAATAGACTGTGTGGCCACTACCTTGTCGTCAGTCAGAAAGTACATACTTTGTGCACGGACGCACAGTCCGCACCGAATGCACTTGTCTGACACGAGCCTTAGGCATGAATGTTCGTCATGTGCATGGAATCACCCCACCTTCAGGTGTTTCAAGAAAGGAAGGGTTACAGCGCTCAAGCCTGCTGGGAGGGACGAGCTTGGTGGTAGGAATTACGCTGGTGGATTTGGTTGTGATACTTCCTTGGCTAGACCGTTACTCCAATAGGCAGGCGGCACTTTTCTTATGGGATGGTTTAATTTTTGGTTCTGCTATTCTGTATTTTCTTTCGGACTCTCAGCAACATGAATCAGTGGTGGCAGAGAAGTTGGAACAGGAAGTCAGGTTGGGAAGAATGGCTTAGGATTTCACCGCTTGGTGTGGTTCCGAGGAAGGAGGAGGGGAAGTTCTGTCTGATACATCATCTTTCCTATCCGGAAGGTTCATCGTCAATGATGGGATTGATAGAGAGTATTGTAAGGTGCGTTATGCTCCATTTTATGAAACATTGCACTTGATTCGGACAGCTGGCCCAGGCTGCTTATTAGCAAAAACTGACGTGAAGGCTGTTTTTCGTTTACTCTCTATTCATCCCGAGTGTTACCATCTGCTTGGCTGTTCTTTTCAGGTGCAGTTTTATGCGATAGTTGGCTTCCAATGGGGTGTTCTTTGTCATGTCGCTACTTTGAACTTTTCGCATCCTTTTCTTGAGCGGGTCGTATGTAAGCATGCGGGCGTGAATTCTGTGGTGCATTACTTGGATGATTTCTTGTTTGTGAGCCATGTGGATTTGTCATCCTGCGCTGAATTGCTTAAGGTTTTTCGAGGGGTTGATGAGTTTTGGGTTCCGGCAGCGGAAGGGAAGTCGGAGGGCCCCTGTAGGGGGTTATCTTTCTTGAGATCGATAGATGTGTTTTTTGTTTACTGTCCGATTAAGCTTTTGGTTTTGAGGCGTTTGGTGGACAGGGCTCAGTCTGTCTCGAAGTTGCATTTGTCTGATCTCCAGTCTCTATTGGTGCATTTGGCTTTCAGGTCATGCCCACGGGGAGAGCATTTTGTCAGCGATTGTCATTATCAACTGCTGGGCTAAAGGCACCACATAATTTTGTTTGTCGAGGTCACTGAAAGCTGATTTGTTGGTGTGGAGGAATTTTCTGGAGCAATTTAATGGATGCACTTATTGGCAGGAGCCGGAGTTGGACAACAGGTCGCATGAATTGTTTACCGGTGCGTACTTCCAGTGTCGGTGGTGTGCTCAGGCCTAGCCAGACAAGTGGAGGGACTCGAGTTTGATCAATAATTTATTTGGAGCTGTTCCCCATTGTAGTTGCCGTGGAATTGTGGGGGGAGAGTTTGGCACATAGACGGTTGGTGCTGTGGACGGACAACTTGAGCATGGTCCATGTGGTGAACCGCTCATCGTCCAGTTTGCCACATGTTTTATTTAGCATTGTTGCATCATGTTTGGGTGCGGGTGCAACATGTACCAGGTGTGAAGAATGTGATTGCCGACTCTTTCCTATTTTCATTGGGACCGTTTCTGGCAGGTGGCTCCGGAGGCGGATCGCATGGCAGCACCTTTTCGTCGATGGCTATGGACCCTTGTTTCGCTGGACTGATCAGTTTGGCGGAAGGATCTCTGGCGGAGGCAACATGGAGATCTTATATGATGGTTTGGGGGGCAGTGGCTATTGAGGAAAGCGGCTGAGGGGTCGGTGGAAGATAGAAAAGTGGCAACATTGGTGTACTATTCGGGATTGCAGAGCCAAGGGAGGGCTGGGGCGGGGCAGTAAAAGCTTTGTCCGCTTTGTCTTGTTCGTGTAAATTTTTGGGTTGGGAAGATTTGGGAAAATAATTTCTTTTTCATCGAGTGGTCACTGGCTGGTCGCATTTTCTCCGGATTCTCGGAGGCCGGTGTCAGGGCAGATGTTGGATTTGTTGGCTGTTTTGCTGCAGTTTTGTTTCACTCCTTATGAGGTATTGTTATTCAGTGTTGCTTTTTTGTTTTATGGGGCTTTACTGCTTGCAGTTGGTGGCGCGGAATAGGCAGGTTTACTTATGGAGCACGTTGTTGTTGTTTCTACAGTGTTCGTATTTTGATTGGTCAGTCAAAAACAGATCAGGGTGGTGTTGGCGGGTACGTGAATATTCAGGCAATCGGGGGTGAGGGTTGTCCTGTGGGTTTGGCTGGGGGTCTTTTGACGCAGCATCCGGTTGGGAATGGGTCTTTTGTGATCCACCAGGATGTATCTCTGGTGACTCGGTAGCAGTTTTCAGCATTTTTTTTTTTTTTTTTTTTGTGTAAAATATTTTTATTGGCAAAGTGCCTCTTGGTCATAGACAGTGCCGGAATTTTATAATATAACAAATAACAAATTCTAAATTAACTCTAACGAACTAAAAAGGTGATCATCGTATCCTTAAATAAACAGCAGTAAAGCTAGTACCAGAATGGTATGTCAAGACAACACAGCCCAGGCTCGGATCTGAATTCACCTCTGACCCACCATAACCGGTCGATTATCTTACGAGACCTCTTGTTCCTCCACCGGTGACCTGTCTGATACCGTTATTGAGCGAAGGTTCGAGGACCATGGACGTCAGATCGCATAGAATTCCTCCTATTTACCCAAACTATTGTAGTGCGCTTCTTCTAGAGCTCTGACCCCCTCCACCCTCAGAACCCAATCCCTGACGGTGGGTGCACATTCCCTCCTCCAATATAACGGAATCAGTGCCCTCGCTGCGGTTAACAGAATTGCCAGAAGCGAGTTTTTAAAGGAGGGCATCGAAAAGGGCAGTACATTAAGCAAATAGGCAGAGGGAGTAAATTCCACTTCCAGGCCCCCTAAACGCGATATCTCACGTGCAACGTCTGACCAGAAGTTTTGAATTTTCGGGCAAGTCCACCATATGTGGACATAGTTACCTCTGGCCACTTTACACCTCCAACAGATATCCGGCAACAATGGATCCATAGCATGTAAAACAGACGGGGTAAGATACCATCTCATAAACAATTTACAATTCGATTCACGAAGCGCCTGACTCCTGGACGCAAAGTATGTAAGTTCGAAAGCCCTGGACCATTCCTCAGCCGAAATATCTACTCCTAAATCTGTTTCCCACTTAAGTAGCAACGGAGAATCAATTTTATAGGCCCCTCTCATTATGTATGAATAAAGATTCGAGACCATATGTCCATATCTATTCTTATCGGTACAGAAGGTCTCAAAGGGGGCCAATGGAGGCAACCCCTCTGTCAACCACGTAGTAGAGCGAATAAAGTGACTTAGTTGGGCATATTGGAACTTCACCATAGACTTGTTCGCTATTTCTGGGGCCACCAATCGGTCCAGGGGGAGCAATCTGTCGTCTTCCACTACTGCTTCTAGCGGTATATACGGTTTTGGTAGTAACCCATCCAAAAATGTCGGTCAGTCCCGGTGGGAACAGGGGATTGTGAGTCAGGCGGGAAGTCAGTGTAGTCAGTCCTAATGCCACTCCATGTTTCCTCCACAGCCTTAGCAGTGTGCCCAGCAGCGGGTGTGACCGAAGCCCCAGGTTTGCCAGCGGTGCCGACTGCCAGGGCAAGGAGGACAATGGCCAAGTAATTCCTGCCTGTAACACATTTTCCCAAAGCTTACCCATCGTTCCTTTTGCCAAGCTGTATAGTATAGAAAAAACCGCTGCTAGATAGTAAAAATAAGCATGGGGCAAGCCCAGACCACCCCTTCCCACCGGTCTTGTCAATTCACTGTAAGATATCCTCGCCCTCTTCCCCCTCCAAACATAGCCTGTAAATGTCTGTCGCAAATCAGAGAAAAATGTCTGAGGTACAGTAATAGGGAGCGTTTGGAACAAATACAACAGTCGGTAATACATTCATCCGTAAGACATTGATCCTTCCCAACCATGAAATATGGGGTAAGTTCCAGTTACGCAAGTCCCCCTTGATCTGTTGCAACAGAGAAACGTAATTCAACTGAAATAATTTGTCTAGTTCCGACGATAAGCGTATTCCTAAATATTTAAGTCCCTCCGGAACCCACCGCATTCCATAGGTATGACGAATACTCTCAGTCACGACTCGTGAAATGTTTACCCCTAAAAACTCACTCTTCAGCACGGTAATTTTATATCCCGAGAAAGCTGCGAACGCATCTAATTCCGTCATCAAAGCCGACACCGATGAAAGGGGATCCGTCAAGGTGAACAACAGGTCATCCGCAAATGTGGCCACCTTGAGCTCCTGTCCCGGAACAGTTACTCCTCGAATCGCCGGATTATCTCTAATCGCTTGCAATAGGGGTTCCAGATACAGCAGGAACAGGAGAGGGGACAGAGGGCACCCCTGTCGAGTCCCATTATGTATCGTCAACGGAGTCGATTGTCTGCCATTAACCCGCACTCGTGCCTGAGGGCAGTCATACAGCGCCCGCAACCACGAACACCATCGATCACCAAAACCATCCTCTCCAACATCCGAAAAAGATAAGACCAGTCCACTCGGTCAAACGCTTTTTCAGCGTCAACCGAGAGGACTAACAAAAGCTGATCCATCCTGGAAGCATGATGGATGAGGGAGACGGTACGAATAGTATTATCACGGGCTTCCCTGCCCGGTACAAAGCCCGTCTGGTCTCGGTGAATCACTGAAGTCAGGAGAGGCTTAAGTCGTAAAGCCAGTATTTTCGTAAACCATTTTAAGTCAACGTTTATTAAAGATATGGGTCTATAATTAGCGCAATCTAACAGGTCTCTATCCGGTTTCGGTATCACAGAGATAGAGGCGAGGAGCGTCGCAGGTGGAATAGGAAAGGTATCCGAAATAGAGTTAAAAGCTTTAACAAATCTAGGGCCCAGAATAGACCTGAAAGTCCTATAATATAGCACCGTAAACCCAAGGGCGTTAATTTTAAAGCCTCCGTAAATTCCTCTAATGTATGCGGGTTATCTAATTGTCGGCTAACATTACGCGGTAAAGTAGTTTTAATCGTCTTAGCCAAAAACGAGTCCACTATATGTTCAGGGACCCTACTCTTTTCCATATTATATAAAGTTTGGTAATAAGCATGGAAGGCTTCCGCAATGTCTCGGGTCGTATTGACCTTGGATCCCGTGCTAGTACACAGTTTCGGGATAAAAGTAGCTTGATATCGTTTCTTCAAAGCACGTGCAAGTAGCCTTCCACATTTATTCCCTTGGGTGTAGTAAGCATATTTCGTCAGTGTAAGGGCCCGCGCCACCTGTGCATTCGTTAATTTAGCTAAGTCAGCTCTTAAGAGAACTAATCGTCGGAATGATTCAGGATCGAGGTCAGATTTATGCGTCAGTTCTAAGGCCGTGATCTCCCTCAGTAATTCCTCCGTTCTGGCAGTCCTTTCCTTCTTGCGCCTGGAGCCCAACTGGATAAAAGCACCTCTTAACACACACTTGTGAGCCTCCCAAACCGTTGCGGGTGTTACATCATCCGTGTCATTTTCAAGGAAGTAATTCTCTAAGGAGGCGGTCACCTCCGCTCGCGTCATGGGATCAGATAGCAATGACTCCTTCAAACGCCAGGCATTCTCTGTTCTCACTAAATTAGGTAGGGCTAAAGATAACAGAAGGGGTGCATGGTCCGACCATGTGATGGGTCCTATTTTGCAACTGCGTACCATTTCCAAAGCCCTATGTTCCACAAAAAAAGTATATTCTAGAATACTTCTTAAAGGCATGTGAATAAAACGTGTAGTCCTTTACTGCTGGATTACTGAGACGCCAACAATCCATCAGATGGTCCACTGACAAGAGTTTACGAAATTGGACCCGTAGAGAGGGAACAGACGATCCCCCACCCTGGACACAATCTGCCGGCATATCTAATGAAACATTGCAATCACCCCCTAAGACCACAAAACCTTCCTGAAACTCGGACAAACGTCGTAACACTTTTCGGAGACATTTGGTTTGCAAGCGGTTCGGCAGGTAAACATTTACAAAAGTTAACTTAGTATTGCCCAACATCCCTTTAACCATCAAAAATCGACCTTGCGGGTCAGTTACCACATCTTGCAGAGTAAAAGGCACATGTCGCGCAAAAAGAATGGCAACCCCCCCTAGATTTTGTCTCCCCAAAATTGCTAAAATAGCCCGTCGGATAGCGAGCATTGCGAAACCCTGGTGCGGAACTCTCTCTAAAATGTGTTTCCTGAACAAAAATAACATCACCTTTCAACCTCTGGACTTCTGCAAGAGCCTTCGAGCGTTTGGCAGGCATATTAAGACCTCGGACATTCATAGAAATCAAATTTAAATTAGCCATTTTAAACTAGTGAGAGAGGAGGGCGTCAGAGCCCGGGACCTGCCCATACCCCCTAGTAGCATAGCAAATAGTACGAGTGATCACCAAAAAGAAAAATCTAAAAACAAACAACAATAACACAAAATTTAAAAAAAATTGAGGTAGTGTAGACCTCTGATAGTGGGAAAACCCATCAGAGGACATAAAAAAAAAAACACCACTCAGGAGGCGGCCGAGAAAGTCTCAGAATTTTCCAAAAATTCTGGGTGCCAAGCAAGAGTCTCATCCGACTGTCTCGTTTGCCGGACCTGAGTGCATTCAATCAAAAAAATTTGCAAGGGGGCAGAAAATATCAAAAAAGCGTATAAACTTTCAAATGACAATGGCAGCAAAAGCAAGGGCTTCCCTCATGGTTCTGGGTCTGGCTCAGAAGGGGTCGCTGCAGAGGGCTTGCCTTTACGTTTTTTTTTCGCCTGTTGAGTCCAGCGGGGTCGCTGTGGGAAGGGTAGAGTGTCAGATGGCGACGGCGAACCATACCAGTCTGGGATGTCGACTTCTGGGAGTCCAAAAACACGCACAAAGTCCGGAATGTCCTCAGGACACGCAACAGAATGAACTTGGTTGTTATGCGTCACCTGTAAAGATAGTGGGAATCCCCATCGGTAACGAATATCACGTTCCTGGAGCGCTTCAGTTAACGGTTTCAGAGCCCTCTGTGCCTGTAAAGTGGTCCAGGAAACATCTTGGAAGAAAAGTATCACTTGACCGTCCACTTTAATTTCCGAAGTTTTGCGTGTTGCTCGGAGAATTTCCTCTTTCAGTGTAAAATCTTGCAAGCGACAGATAATATCACGAGCTGCGTCATTTTGTGATCCCCTCGGCCGCAGTGCAAGGTGAGCTCTATCCAGAACTAATATTTCCTCTCCAGATAGACCCAGGATATCATTAAACAGACCACAGACCACGGAGTAGCTCTTTAACATCTTCTGTCAGGGACTCCGGATGGTACCAGGGTGGCACCGGGGGAGAGGGGAGTATGAGCCCTGCGTGCAGTGGTCTGCACAGATAAGCAGAGTATCAGGGTAGTGGATGGACACGCAGACTGACCAGGTAGATAGCTGAAGATGATGTGGATGATGATTGCAGAGCAGGAACCAGAGATGGGGGGTCAGGATCAGGAATCAGAGTAGCAGAGATAGCAGAGGTCTTCACTCTTGGTGAGCCTGAGCTGTATGAACCAGCAATGGGTCAGAGAGGGGCAGAGCCCTTTATTATGTCAGTCATGTGTGTTTGGTGCATTAACACATACAATGCTGGTTGCTGGTTTCAGGGCAGGAACAAGCTGGAAAGAACCACCAGGGGGAGTTGCAGGATGGCTACAGCCAGGGATCCTTACAGTACCCTCCCCCTCACGGGCACCCTCTGGGTGACCGCTGGAGATCCTGCAGGATGCAGGGCAGCAGTTTCTGGAGATCCTGCAGGATGCAGGGCAGCGAACAAGAACTTGCTGTGGACCTCAGTGGGCAGAATACCGGCATCAGTGGATAGGCTGCACCGTCCATGTTCCTGATATAGGGTCCCGGACAGGTAAAACAAAAGTTCCCTGCACAGTGTAGCCGCCCGGGTCTTCAGGTGGGGCTTCCGGATGGATACAAGTGTCCTGGCCTTGTGGGCTCCTAGGAACAGAGGGACACTGGTAGGAAGCAGGGTCACCAGGGAACTCCGTGCCAACATAGAGAGATGGCATCAGGACAGCTGTAGCCTGTGGGAGGTCCCGGGTCATATCAACGGGGAGGTCTGTAACACCAGTCTGGGGACGGTTCTTCCTTTGTTGTCTTCGTGCTCTGGATCTAGAGTTCTTACTGCCAGCAGATGTATCAGAGGTGAGGGTGCCCACATACCCGGATGGCACCAAGGTAGGTACTTCGTAGGTGCCCTGCACCGTATCCTCAGGTAAGGACTCTGGAGCAGCAGGAATGCCCCTTGCCCGTCTGGCGTTGGCGACAGAGGGCGAGAAATAGGAGGCAGAGTCACCGTTGAATCTGGTGCCCACATAAGAAGATGGCATCGTGGTAGGTGTCTCCTCTTCTTCCTCTTTGGTAGAATAAGTATCCCAGGTGGTACCCCTTGGTACCTGGTCTGGATCCCAATACTCTGAGGGGAGGCGGCCAAATGGCAAGAAATCATCCAGAGAGTGATAGCCAGCACCGTCCACTTCACCGATCGCCAGGTCTCGCTGGCTGAGAGTGGTGGGAGTGGTTGTTACACCCGGAGCCTGGATGTAGTTAATCTCCATAGGGATTGGAGGTTCTGGTTCCATCGCCGTACTTTCAAAGTCCACAGGAATTACAGACTCTGATTCCACGGGCATGATGGTCTCCATAGGGTTTTCCAAATCGTCTTCAGAGGTAAACTCCGGAGACACCCTTCTTCTGGGCACAACGGGCATAGACTTTCTGGGGACAGGTCTGGGTACAGGAAGTTTGGGTTCCAGAGTTCTCCTGGGGGCCGGTTTGGGTAGGGGTACCGGCTTAGGGACAGCAAGTCTCTTAGACACAGTACCTGTAGCAGGAGTGGGAGCCTGAGGTCGCTGTAGAGTTCTACACACAGGAGCATGCTTGGAGCGAACAGCAGATTTTGACACAGGTGCTGGCTTGACAACCGTAGATCTGGGGGGTTTTTCTGGGCAATCAGATATCCAATGCGATCCTTTCCCGCAATACAGGCAGAGATTGTCCGCCAGTCTCCTGGCACGTTCTTCAGGGGACAGGGAATCATGATGTTTGTTGGGAGGAGCGCACACCTTAGTCGAGGTGCCCAGAATCTTTTGCAGCATTTGCACCAGGGAATCAGCTAGGGTTTTGAATAGCTCCTGGAATGCGGTCTTAAGCAACTCCACCAGTAAGTGCAGCACTGCGGGCTCATTAGTATTGGGCTGGTTCATTCTGTCAGGGACTCCGGATGGTACCAGGGTGGCACCGGGGGAGAGGGGAGTATGAGCCCTGCGTGCAGTGGTCTGCACAGATAAGCAGAGTATCAGGGTAGTGGATGGACACGCAGACTGACCAGGTAGATAGCTGAAGATGATGTGGATGATGATTGCAGAGCAGGAACCAGAGATGGGGGGTCAGGATCAGGAATCAGAGTAGCAGAGATAGCAGAGGTCTTCACTCTTGGTGAGCCTGAGCTGTATGAACCAGCAATGGGTCAGAGAGGGGCAGAGCCCTTTATTATGTCAGTCATGTGTGTTTGGTGCATTAACACATACAATGCTGGTTGCTGGTTTCAGGGCAGGAACAAGCTGGAAAGAACCACCAGGGGGAGTTGCAGGATGGCTACAGCCAGGGATCCTTACATCTTCCTTGCCAGAGTCTGCTTCCGGGTAACCCTTTATGCGAAGATTGTTTCGTCTGCCTCTATTATCAACATCATCCAGGTGACTATGCAGCGTGGCCAGCTGTTTAGCTTGCGTTAGCATTTGACCATTTAATCGTTCCACATGAGAAAATAACGCATCTCTGTCCTCTTCCAAGTCCACTACGCGGCCTCCCAACTGCTTCAAATCAGACCCCAGTTCAACAAATTTAGTATTAACCCCTTAAGGACCTCTGACGTACCCTGTACGTCCTGTACTCGGGTCTCCCTTAGACCCACGGACGTACAGGGTACGTCAGCGGCGCCTAATCCCCCTCCCGCCCGATACTCACCTCCCTCGCCGGATCCCACGGCGATCTGGCAGGGAGGAAGCCTGCCCATGTGATTTACATGGGCAGGCGAGGCTGATGACGTCGCCACGCTGCGTGGTGACGTCATCAGCAGGCGTCCCCATGCTTTTCAATGGAGGGGAGGGGGGGCTCCTTCGGAGCCCTCTATCTCCCCAACCATTGAAGCTAGGGAGATGCTGTTTGCACCGCTGGAGAGGGGAGAGCCTCCCCTTCCAGCGGTGTATGGCATTAACCATTTCGCCGCCGGATCACGTTGCGGCGCCAATTGGCGCCAAAACGCGATTCAAACCTGGAGGGGGGCTGACATCTTGGATGTCAGCCAAGCCTCCAGGTTCCCCCCCACCCACTGACAACCTCACCATATGTGTGAGGATGTCAGTGGGCCAGTTAACCCTCTAGCTGCCATGTAGAGATAAGGGGATCCTAAGGATCCCTTTATCTCCCGATCCATGGCAGCTAGATGGTCATATTTGCCATCATTTGAAAGGCCTGATTATGGCCTTTCAAATGATACCAAACATGACCAGGTGTGGTTTTAAAAAAAAAAAAAAAAAAAAAATATTAAAAAAATTTAAATAAAATAAAAAAAAAGGTTTTTTTTTTTAAAGTTTTTTTTGTCTGGGGGAGTTTAATTAAATACGACCTAGGCTGTCATCTAAAAATAATTAGCACAAAATGGTCAGAATGAGCGCAGCGCACATAGGTGAACTGTCTCAGCAGTGAAGGGGTTAAAAAGCAAACGCATGTTAAAATTGGGTATTTCTAGTCTCGGGACAAAATTTTAAACCTATTTAGCCAGGGTCGTTTTGGGTGGTTGTAGATTTTAGGGATTAAATTACAAAAAAGTGTGTTTTTACCATTTTTTTCCTCATTTCATATTTTTTTTTATAGTAAATTATTGGATATGATGGAAATAATGGTATTTCTAGAAAGTCCATTTAATGGCGGGAAAAAGGGTGTATAATATGTGTGGGTCGAATAAACGAGTAAGAGGAAAATTTGACCTAAACACTAACAGCGCAGAAACGTAAAAACAGCAGCGGTCACTAAAAGACGGATGTGTGTAAAACCGCCCGGTCACTAAGGGGTTAAAATTGCGCTCCATTTGAGTAAACTGAGCAGCCAAATCCGTTTTGGTCGGCAAACTCTGTAATAAGGCCTGCAGTTCGTGGTCCATATCGCTCCCTTTTGTTGCTGAATCTAATCGTGGCGGGGAGGCCTCCTGATCTGAGTCGCCGGGCGCCATTTTGGATCCCTTACTGGAGGTCCGCGGCCGAGATGTATCTCCCAAGAACGGTAAAATGGAGGATCGGCGTTGGGTCCCCGCAGTCCCCGAGAGTCCTGCGGTAGTAAGTGTCTTTTTCCGCTGTGCCATTGCTGTTATTTCTGCCCCGAAATGACAATCTGTGCACTCGGACCTGGGAGCTCAGCACTCACACATCCAGCTCTGTGTTCCGGCCACGCCTCGTTTTTTATTTTTTATCCTCTTCACTGCTGTGGCATTTCACCGCTGTGTGCTGAGTTCATTTTTACCGCTTTCGCTCATGTTTAAACGCGATTTGAAGCCACATTTTATTAAATGACCCAGACATATTATATATCGTTCTTTCCGGCAGACTCGGCAGATTCATCATTATTATATGTATACGTCATGTCCTGCCTGTATATTATAACAAAAAATGCAATACAATTAGAATTTTTAATCATTTACAGCGTGTAAAGTTTTTTTCTTCACATTTTATCACATGAGCGTTTGCGATTATATTTTCTTTGGGTTGCGCTTGTACAAAAATTAGAAATGGGGACTTGGGGAATTTCGTGATTTTTAGCAAACGCACCCCATAGAGAAAAATCATTACTGCAGCATCATTATAAATTGCTCATTTATAATTGAAAGGTGAGCAATATTGCTGCATTAATAAAAACAACACCCAAAAACCTGTTTTTTTTGTTTTTTTTTTACCTTGAACATGGTCCTGTTGGGTATCATTCGAAAGGCCATGCTCAGGCCTTTCGAATGACACCCTCCATGACCCCCAGTTCTGGAGATAGGGGGTTCCTTTGAACCCTGATATCTCCACCACTGGGATTTCCTTGGGAAATCCCCGGGCAGCTAGGGGTTCCCCGGCTGATGTCAGGCAGCGAGGGGGGGACCCGGGGGTGGAGCCGCCATCCAAGATGGCTGCCCCCAACGGAGCTAGGCTGCAATTCGGCGCCCAGTGCTTGAGTTGTTAAAGCCAGGCACCGGTTAAAAGGGGAGACTCTCCCCTTTTAAGCGGTGCCTGGCTTGAGGCGCTGCTCCTTTCCAATCTGGAAGGGGAAGGATCCGAACGGATCCCCCCTCCTTTTCAGGCGATCTACCGGCATTGCCGGGGGGGGGGGGTCGCCTGGAAATGACGTCATGGCGCGATGACGTTATTGATGTCGGGAGGGGCTGGACTTCAGTGTCTGAGGACGCTGAAGCCAGAACGCCGTGGGACTCTGGACAGAGAGGTGAGTATCTCCGCCGGGGCTCCCGCAAGCGGATTACGTGTGGGGAACGTCCTCCGCATATAGCGGGAGTCAATGAGGACATTCCCCACACGTCATCCGCAGCAAAGGGGTTAAAAAGAGTGGTGTCATTGGGTCTGAATCCTACTTTATATGCGTCACATTCCTTCCATATTGGGGTGGCTATGGTGGCTGCTGGAGGGGGTGCATCAAGTGCTGTGCTGCAGAAGTTGGGACAATGGCTATCTGGGTGTTTTAATACTCACGTACGCCCACATCTTTTGAAATTGCAGGTACCCAGCCGCAAAGCGTTTGGATTATTGGACATTCCTACGTACTTTGGGCAGCGTCGAGGGCCGAAGGTGGGGTTCACAGGAAAAATGTGGGATTCCCTCCGGACCTGGTAACTGTACGTTGGCTAGGTATCCAGGGTTTGAGATGGACTAGTGTTTTCCGAGAGTGTCGTTTACTACCCAGGCAGGTTTCCAGAGAGGCCATTTTGGTGATTCATGTGGGTGGGAATAATTTGGGTGGGGTCAGATTTGTGAATTAAATGCATGCGATTAAGCAGGATTTGGCCCGGTGCATTACACTTTTTGATGAGGGGGTTGTGGTGTGGTCTGACGTTAATTCCCAGCCCTTTTGGGATTCCGTTGCGGTAAAGAAGGCGCTGAGAGTGCTAGGCGTAATGTGAATAGAGAGGTGTCATTCTTTGTGGAGCGTCTTGTGGGGATTGCAGTGCGGCATAGGGAGTTAGAGGGTGCAAATGGTAATTTGATGAGAGCGGATGGTGTTCACTTAAGACATTGGTTTGGACATATTCTTGTTGAGATTGGATGGCATTGAGGGCGCGTGGCTGCAGTTGGGCAGCCTTAATGGGTATTAGGCAGCCCTTGGCGTGGTGGTTTTTTGCCTTGCAACAGTTTGAGAATAAAATAAGCTGCCAAAAGGTGGGCTTTGGGAGAGACGAACTCTGCCTGCATGGGGTCAGGTAGGGCGACGAGCTCTTGGTAATATATGATTGAATCTGCCCTCCGCAGGTTTGGGACGGAGGGGTCAGGAGTGGTAGTGTTATTAAATCTGTGTATTTATTTTAAATAAAGCTGTGGCCTATGCAGGGACGGTGCTAGACTATTTTGCGCCCTAGGCAAGACCAGCTACTTGCACCCCCCCCAAAAAAGAAAGCTCACATGGGTATATTTGCCCCCAGCTCTCACATGGATATATTGCCCCAGCTCTCACATGGGTATATTTGCCTCCAGCTCACACATGGATATCTGCCCCAGGCTCCCCAGCTCACAGTGGGTACTTGCCCCAGGCTCCCCAGCTCACACGTGGGTATTTGCCCCAGCTCACACATGGGTACTTGCCCCAGGCTCCCCAGCTCACAGTGGGTACTTGCCCCAGGCTCCCCAGCTCACAGTGGGTACTTGCCCCAGGCTCCCCAGCTCACAGTGGGTACTTGCCCCAGGCTCCCCAGCTCACACATGGGTACTTGCCCCAGGCTCCCCAGCTCATACGTGGGTATTTGCCCCAGCTCACACATGGGTATTTGCCCCAGGCTCCCCAGCTCACACTTTTTGTATCTGCTCCAGCTCACACGTGGGTATCTGCCCCAGGCTCCCCAGCTCACACGTGGGTAATTGCCCCAGGCTCCCCAGCTCACACGTGGGTAATTGCCCCAGACTCCCCAGCTCACACGTGGGTACTTGCCCCAGGCTTCCCAGCTCATACGTGGGTATTTGCCCCAGCTCACACGTGGGTACTTGCCCCAGCTCACACATGGGTATTTGCCCCAGGCTCCCCAGCTCACACAACTCACACGTGGGTACTTGCCCCAGCTCACACATGGGTATTTGCCCCAGGCTCCCCAGCTCACACGTGGGTACTTGCCCCAGCTCACACATGGGTACTTGCCCCAGCTCACACATGGGTATTTGCCCCAGGCTCCCCAGCTTACACGTGGGTATCTGCCCCAGGTTCCCGAGCTCACACGTGGGTACTTGCCCCAGACTCCCCAGCTCACACGTGGGTACTTGCCACTCCGCCTCCTCTCAATGCGTGATGGCGTCGCCGCCGGCGTCAAGGAGGCGTGGAAGCACCAAGTCCACGCCTCCGTCTCCTTGACGCTGGCGGCAACGCCGGCATGTATTGGGGCTGGCTGCAGCACGTGGCCGCCCCGCGGCCATTTTTTTTTAAAAATGGTTGGGCCGGCTGCGCCCTAGGCGGGCACTGCGCTCTAGGTGCCTGCCTAGCTGGCCTAGCGGCAGCGCCGGCCTTGGGCCTATGCCCTTCCCAATATTAAGGTCTCAGTGTATAGGGCATAGGTGGGGAGGCCTGGGCCTAAGCAGTCAGAGATTTCCAAACATGCCGCCTGCAGACCAAGATGGTAGGAGCAAGGTCCAATGCGCATCCTCAAGGGACATCTCTCAAGATCACCGGCGGCCTCTCATGTGCCTGAGCAAGGCCACACACACATCTAACAATCGTAATAGCAAACCTTATGACAGATTGGCAATACTATTAACTGGGACTATTTTTGCCAGTCTTTGTGTGACGCGTGTATCCAAGGTGATTGGGAAAGCTTGACACATGTCAGCAGCATCAAAAAGAATACCCACACCTAATAATCATACTATCCTTAAATCAGATTACCCAGTGAATGGCAGGTGCAATAAGAAACATGGACAGTACATACACAAAATAAAACAACCTAAATGGAGCAGAAAAAGATAAACCGCTCCAGATTAGGGGGGACTCTATGGGAAAAAACCCCCACATGGAGCCCCTCACTCAGCACGGAGCATAGCAGCATGTGTAATGCGACAATCAATCTACACTCAGAATCCGGGCTGGTGCTAGACTATTTTGCGCCCTGGGTAATACCAGCTACTTGCACCCTCCCTCTCAAATAAAAAAAATAGTTTCATGTTTTGTTAATTTATTATAATTTAATACCGTTGCTTTCATTTTTTTAAACAAATATAGCATAACAAGAAAAAAGGTTGTAATTGGCGCTTACCCCTGTGGCTCCATGCAAAACAAAACACATCAGTGGTTTTGGTTTACTTGAACCGCCAATAAAGTCCTAAGCACGCCTGCCACATCATGGCACCTCTGGTTAGGTGGGTCCCAACTTAATGAAACGAAATGCTACTTTCTAAGAAAACTACATGTCCTTATGCCGCATAGAAGGCTTATCAATAAATTGCAATCTTTGAGCTTGGATTCCAATATTGTTGAATGGATTAGGCAGTGGCTGAGTGACAGGCAACAGAGGGTTGTGGTAAATGGAGTTTATTCCATTGGAGTTTGTTACCAGTGGGGTACCTCAGAGGTCAGTACTTGGACCCATTCTCTTTAATATTTTTATTAGTAATATTGCAGAAGGTATTAATGGAAAAGTATGTCTTTTTGCTGATGACACAAAGATTTGTAACAGGGTTGACGTTCCTGGAGGGATCAGCCAAATGACAAATGATTTAGGTAAACTAAAAAAATGGTCGGAGATGTGGCAATTGAGTTTTAATGTGGATAAGTGCAAAATAATGCACCTGGGACGTAAAAACCCAAGGGCTGAATATTTGATACAGTCCTAACCTCAACATCTGAGGAAAGGGACTTAGGGGTTATTGCAGAGGATCTAAGGGTAAGTAGTCAATGTAATAGAGCAGCAGGAAATGCTAGCAGAATGCTTGGTTGTGTAGGGAGAGGTATTAGCAGTAGGAAAAGGGAAGTGCTCATGCCACTGTACAGAGCACTGGTGAGACCTCACTTGAAGTACTGTGTGCAGTACTGGAGACCGTATCTCCAGAAGGATATAGACATCTTAGAGAGAGTTCAGAGAAGGGCTACTAAAATGGTGTACGGCTTGAAGGAGAAAAGTTACCAGGAAAGGCTTAATGATCTTAACATGTACAGCTTGGAAAAAAGACAAGACAGAGGAGATATGATAGAAACATTTAAATACGTAAAGGGAATCCACAAGGTAGAGGAAGGGAGTATATTTAAAAGGTAGCAAAACAAGAGGACATAGTCTTAGATTAGAGGGGCAAAGGTTTAACCGTAACATCAGGAAGCATTATTTTACTGAGAGGGTGGTGGATACATGGAACAGCCTTCCAGTAGAAGTGGTAGAGGCCAAAACAGTAATTGAATTTAAGCAAGCATGGGATAGGCATAAGGCTATCCTAAACAAAAGATAAATCCAGGTAAAGTATCCATGTAATTGGGCAGACTAGATGGGCCGAAAGGTTCTTATCTGCCGACATGTTTCTATGTTTCTGAGCCAAGAGGTGGGTTTATAATTATACCCTCAACCAAAACATTTCCACTTTGGGATTGAAAAAGAAAACATGGAAAGGGACAGCAGCAAAAAATGACCTGACTAGGGCTACAACAAAATATACATATATACAGAAAAAATGGTTTCGCACCTATTCCCTACCAGGGCGGCTGCGCAAACCAGAAGCATCCAGTGCACTTAAAGTATAAAACATAACAAAACCTCTGATGTTTTTTGTTTGGCATGGAGCCACAGCTGTAAGCAGAAATATAGCTATGGCCCCATGGGGACCATCTACTATGTAAGTCCCTGAAAAAAAAAAACGCCCTTAACAACCTCAGACGTATACAGCGCCAGTCGCAAATTAAAAGGTCTGCCGGCAGAATAAATTACGGGACCTGGTGCATATTTAAAATACAAGTATACCTAGGGATGTGCGTTTCGGAATTTTCACGAAATTTCCCGATTCATGGATTCGGCCGATTTTATGAAAATTTTAAGATCCGAAAACGGCAGATCCGAACGGATTTTCGTGCCAAAACGAAAACTTTTCGGAATTTTCGAATGGACTAGAAATGTGTAAAATCGAAATTCATTTTCATTCCATTCGTGATTTCGGCTCCATTCCTGATTTCGGTTCCATTTCAGTCATCGTATTTATATCGCTGATTCTGTAATTAAGTTTTGTATCATTCACATCTCAATGTATCCTTCCTGGAAAATCAGAGAAATCTCAATGTATCCTTCCGGGGAAACCAGAGAAATCTCAATGTATCCTTCTTGTAAAACCAGAGAAATTTCAATGTATCCTTCCTGTGAAACCAAAGAAATCTCAATGTATCCTTCTTGTAAAACCAGAGAAATTTCAATGTATCCTTCCTGTGAAACCAAAGAAATCTCAATGTATCCTTCTTGTAAAACCAGAGAAATTTCAATGTATCCTTCCTGTGAAACCAAAGAAATCTCAATGTATCCTTCTTGTAAAACATGAGAAATCTCAATGGCAGAATTATCGTATCGTATCGTATAATTATCGTATCCGAAAAACCATTAGTTTGTCAAAACGAATAGACACTTTGAAACGAGGAGAACAGACGTTCTGAAAAAAACATAAATTTCCGAAATCATGAAAAAAAGTAGATACGACAAACGAAACGAACCGAAAAATCGGCCGAAACGAAAATTTTCAAAATCCGAACGAACCGAAAAATAAAAAAAAAATATCGGTGCACAAGCCTAAGTATACCCAGACACACCAGACCCCAGTGTGAGACAAGCAGAGCAGGCATCCTCATGGTGCTTTGTGGTAACAGGCACCAGGGTGCGGCCGGATGAGAACAGGGCAGGCATGGGTGGCAGATGTCCAGCGAGCCCTCTCCGATGTCATCAAAAGGGGCTGCTGGCTGCCATTTTGGATTCTCTGCCTGGCAGCTGGTTACCAGGCCAAAAGAAGAAGCGACGGCCAAAGAGCCACTACTGCATGGTAGGGGCTGGCTGAGCCCCTAGGCAGCAGTGCGTTCTGAGAAGAATGGAAGAATGATAAAATCATGTACAAAAGGTACATTGATATTTTGATTAAAAGGTTTTTCTAGAAGAAATGAATAATAAGGACGAGAACATCAAGCTAGATTGGAAATGGAGCAAAGAGTCAATCGAATTTCTAGACCTAAACATCTTTATAGAAGAAAATTTACGAAGAGCAAAGACCCATTTAAAAAAAGTGGATTGCAATAGTTACATACAAAAAAGCAGCTGTCACTTAGAAAGCTGGCTTGAAGGAGTCCCGAGGGGTCGGTTTTTACGTATTAAAAGGAATTGTACAAAAACTCCAGTGGCAACCTGTGAAGCTCTGGTGAACTCCATGCCCAAGAGGGTTTCGGCAGTGCTGGAAAATAATGGTGGCCACAAAAAATAGTGACACTTTGGGCCCAATTTGGACATTTTCACTTAGGGGTGTACTCCCTTTTATTGCCAGCGATTTAGACATTAATGGCTGTGTGTTGAGTTATTTTGAGGAGACAGCAAATTTACACTGTTATACAAGCTGTACACTCACTACTTTATATTGTAACAAAGTGTCATTTCTTCAGTGTTGTCACATGAAAAGATATAATAAAGTATTTACAAAAAATGTGAGGGTTGTACTCACTTCTGTGAGATACTGTATACCCAGACACATGTATACCCCACACAGACCTCAGATACATGTACACCCAGACCTCGTGTATAGTCAGACACAAACCTCACTGCTAGCACAATGCATAAGAGCATTCCGCTAGCATTCCCCTCCGGCTGGCCCGCGTGTTCTTCTAAGCGCCGGCTGATAGCGTCAAGTGGTCCTTGAAGCGTTCTCATCCTTGTGACTCGATCTCGCAATCCCTGCAAGATCGCAACTGGAGTCTGCATCACAGCCTGGTGACTGCACAAAGGACCACGTGACGCGGACATCAGTTAATACATTAACAATCTGAGCTCTAATGAAAATACAGTGTCATTTCAACTACAGAATTAACATGCGAATTATCAGGTCAGGATGACATCACTAGGGTTTTACTCGAAAATATTGGGCCCTATTCCAAGGTTGGTGTTAACTTGTGGCTCGGCGCTTACTTACACCTTAAGCTATATCAAGTGTATACCCCTAATGCTGCTTACACTTATAGACGGTGGTATACAGCACCCTCCTTGTAAAATATCGAAAGAAAAAAGATTAGTGCAGCACATAAATTTTTAACCCGTAAAGTGGTTTTCGTACAGGGTTTTTTTTTTGCCAGACGTGCAGTGTTTCACCACAATATCCCGTGAGGAAACATTTACCAGAGTCATTATATTCTATGGAGTTGTTACGTTTACAACAGCACTGGTTAAGTTTACACAAAGCTTGGAATACAGCCCGTTGTGGGGGAATAAACCCCTAGGGCAACATTACAAAGTTGGTGCTAACTTAACTCCATAGACTATAATGGCTCTGGTAAATTTACAACAGCTCCTTTTAAATTAGCACCAACTATGGAATAGAGCTCCTAGAGAATCAGAGGCAATATGAACCTCCCAAATGTAGAACTTTTCCTAGTGTTCATCGAGAAGGAATCCCCTCCTTTTTGCACACAAAATTGGAAAATGCACCAGGATCAATTTTTATATTTTTTTTACCTTTTTTGGATTAACAGCAACAGGGATTGATGGAAAGTTGAGCTTGAAAATGTTTTTCCAACCTATTACTTTTTTACAACTATATTACTATGCAACGATGTTATAAATCCCCAAACATTAGCGTCAGTTTAAGAGCTAAATGAGCTAGAAAGCGAATTCTCAAAATAAGGATTATAGAAATGCAATTACACAGCCTCAAATTTATTAGCAATTACTTATACATTTTGTAAACCGATGCGTTAAAAAAATCTTGTACTTTACTTTTTTTTACTGTCAAGTATCATCAAAACAAGCTGCAAGAGATAACTGCAATGGTACGCGCAAATCATTGTTCTGTGGGCGACTATAACTGTTCCATACATTATTATAACCGCTCTGCTTTCTGTACCGTGCAGTGATGGCATTCATTGTATAATTACATGTTACAAGTGTATTATTTAAAAGGCATTATAAATAAAATGCATATAGAAAAATGCCTTATGTAATATGTTCTTCACAACTCTAGCACAGAAATTTACCACCTGCAGTAAGCAAAAAACCTGAGATTGGGGCACTCCAAGAATGCAGTTTAATTTGAACCTTTGATTGTTGTATTACCCAAAATATGAGCCATGACGTTTCATATGATTAACTACAGATGCTGGCTGTATGAATAGCATAACCACGCCAGATGGGTTGATTTTCAGGTTGAATGTAGTCTCTGAATTGAAGAGCCCCAAATAATTTCTGTCAAAAACATCATATAGTTTATAACCAACAGGGCACTGTGTGACGTTGAGAAGACCAAGACTTGTGGTGAAGGGCCTGGGAAGCCCATCATCCCCCATGTTGATCACTGCAATTGCGTATTGACCATTCACCAATTCTCTCTTCCACACCCCAAGACAGTCCACCTGAAACAATGGATAAAATTACAAAACATTGAAACATGGAGCACATAGAAACAAACCTCAACCTTAGAGGGGATCTGATAACCTTATATAAATATATACGGGGCCATTATCAACCATTGTCTGATAACCTATTCATTAACAGGACTATACATAGGACAAGGGGTCATCCATTTAGACTGGAAGAAAGAAAATTTAGCTTAAAGCATAGGAAGGGTTATTTTACGGTGAGAACAATAAAGCTGTGGAATTCTCTGCCTGTTGAGGTGGTTGGGTCAGAGTCTGTACAGACTTTTAAAAAACGACTGGATGACTTCCTGCAGACACAGAATATTAAGGGTTATAATATTTAATATGTGGGCAAAAGCTTCTTGATCCAAGGAGAAATCTGACTGCCATTCTGGGTCAAGAAGGAATTTTTTCCCAGTGTGTTGCATATTGGTGAGCATTTCAGACTGGGTTTTTTGCCTTCTTTTGGATCAACAGCAGTAGGTTATGTGGGAGAGGCTGAACCCGATGGACGCATGTCTTTTTTCAGCCTATATAACTATGTAACTATGTAACCTTTTATGAAGACTCTGTAGCAGATTTTACAGTTGCCAGACCTAAAATGGGCACCAATATTACCCCCCCCCCCCCTCAGAATTGAGTTAACGCGATTATTGTAATACTCAATGCATTGTAATACATTGAAAACCAATCATTAGAAATCAAGACCCTATATACGTATCCTTTTAAAGCGAGATTAGTGTGCCACTGTGGGTTAGAAATACTGAAAATCCCTGTAAAAGTACAGATTGTGTTTTATTGTAGTTTCCATAAACAACCATTATTCCACATACAGATATGATTTTTATATTCTAGTGGTAATTTTTGGAAGCTGCATTGTTAAGAATCGTATTATGATCACTACAAATCCACATAAGCAGGAGATCTGACCATTTTATGATCTTTATCATATTTACTGTAGTTCACACCAAGGCAATTTCTGCCTGATGCCAAAAACACAGATTCAGTATGAAATTGTGTAAGAGAAGGGACACCATCTAATGTTCAGAATCTTTCATTCCAACAAAGTTTCTGTGAAGGATAAATGAATACATGAAAAATGTAATGATCCTAGAAAAACATTTTGTGTAAGTTTTACATTTTACTTTAATTGTTAACTTTGCATCCCAGGTTTCAGGATGTGCTTGGTACTGAAGGGGTTAATCTCAACATGATGAATTTATTAGACTCTGGTTGAAGAAAGTATTGACCTTGAAGCAACAGGCATACAGAAAAACAATCAATGGTGTAGTGCAGTCCTGTATCTGTTGCATCCCACTGAGAATAATTAAACCTGAAGGTTAGAGGTTAAGCTGACAGAGAGAAGGGAGAATATGGTGCCATCAAATTTTTTTTGTCAATATTAAGACCGCATTGAAGGTTTCAGTCTTCAAAAACCACTGACCTCAAGAGCACAGATTACAAAAATATTATGCATACTGATAAGCAATTGCATAGATCACTTTAAAAAAAGCATACCTTCATGATCTGCCTCCCTTGAATTCCAAGAGAGTCCTGATTGATGTAAATCAGGAGACGATTTTGCAAGAGGTCTTTGGCTTCTTGTGAAATTGTTCTTAGATCATTAGACATAATAAGTGGAGCTGCCAGAATTGCCCAGATGGCCAGTTGCGCTTTAGACTGCTCATAACTTAGTCCAAAGTCACCAGTAATGAGCTAGGAGACAGAAAATTACAGTAATAGACAGATCATATAAAACGAAATACCTCAGCTCTTACAGTTCCATGTGGTATAACTTCCTTAGACATCCTCTCCCATAAAAGAAAAAAAGAAAAACAGTACAATATAGTCATAGCTACATAAACCTTCTACGGTTTTAGAGGAACATTACCTCTAAAATAAGTTGTAACTAGATTACGTGTCAATTACAAAAAATACATATAAAACATATGCTACTGTTTTTTGCCTTTATTTTTCCTTTTTTACAAGTAATTATTTCAAACAACGTTCATGTTTATCTCCTGTTTCCGTTGTGTAGATTTTCCCCCATGATTGAACATTTTACCAAATTCTTAGTACAAGTTTCCCTTTACAGCTGTGGTATAAAATAAACCGTAGTGAAGAGGCAATGGGGTGGTGGAGAGAATGTTTGCACAAGGATGCAGGAGGTCTATTATCTGTGCTGCACAAGAGAAGGCTGGCCATCCACTGGGTCTTCTGACTACGGACAGTGCCGTTGCATGACCTGGGCCGTCCACTGGAAGCGTCTGGACAACCCAGGTCGAATGACTGACCGGACGCAGAATAAAAAAAGAAACCAGTTGCGGGGGGGACGGGGGACACAAAAATTCCCTGTTCCTGGTGCTGAAAGGGGCTTCAGCACCATGGAGAGCACCAGCCAGCGTAGCCAAGCACAGAAAAAAAAAACACTGCAGAAGGCTGCAGGGGGTGGATGGTGGATGAAAAGAATAAATGGATGAATTAAAAAAGGCTAGTCATATTTTTGTTTCTTACATGACATTCATTTTCTGTAGTTTCTAAAATTCAGGGCACTTGGGGAAGTGCCTCCCAATGTCTCCGATAGGTTGTAGGAGGTGAGAAGCACCCAAGTCTCCAAATGATAACTGAGTGGAGTATATTCTTACATGTAAACAGAAGAAAGCCAGCTATACTACATCAGTGGCAAAAACCCGATCAGGTGACAGGGACACCAAGCGCAATTTATCCGAAACAATCGCAATGACGTCCCTCAACAATCAATTGGGGTAGTCACGGCTTTGCAAATTTGTACCGCAGAACAAAAACTGCAGGGACAAAGGAGAAGAAGCAGGTAGGACAGTCGACTCTGATATTCCAAGAGGGCATCCAAAGATATGGATTCAGGGATCCACCTAACACAAATATTAGACCGTCTATGATGAGCCTTCATAGTTTCCAGAGCCCTGGAAAGGTGTTCCACTTGCGTCTGCATTGAGTCCACACAGGCAGACAGTTGAGCTTGTTCCTCCTCTGTACCCTCAACTTGTGTCTGAACAATCTCCACCGGACTCCACATCAGTGACTTAAATGATGAGGAGCTATGATATCTGTTTAATTCTACTATGAAGTCTATTTCTATCCCCTGTAAAGCATGATTGGCTTCGAGCAACCAATATGGAGTGAATAAGGTTATTTATGGGGCTGGAAGCATTTATGGTTATCTTGTGAAGATTGTGTCAGGCAGTATGAATACAAACATTGGCAAAGCAGAGACCTACAGGGTTATTCAGAGAAAGGTGAAAATCAGGAGAATTAGCTGGAGAAGAGAACAATCTACACCAAATGGCTGATTTGTGAGATAAAGGGGTGAATTTTTCTGGTTTGACTATTTTGACCTTGAGTTTTCACTACAGTCATTCTCCCGAGTTTCACCTTTGAATAGACCCTATAGTGAACTAGTTTTCATCTTACCATGTCTGGGTCATTCCAATGGCCAGGGCCTGCAGTTGGTTGTAACACATCTTGATTGACTGCATACCATTTAATAATATCCAAAACACTGGCCCAAGAATCCTGAATATCACCATAATTTCTCCACATATTGCAAATATTTCCAAGCTGAGTGTAGTTTACCTGTTTAATAATAAAGACAATGTAAACCGAAGTTTGATCTTCACACTTATATTTAAAAAGGGACACTGCAGTCTGGCAATTTAAGTTAATTGATATGGTCATGGTGTCACCTACCATCTCCCTGGTTAGCTTGGTAGCTGGGACAAACCCTAAGGCTGGGGTCAGACCAGCACACTTTTAACGTGCGTTCTGGCGCACTTAATTACGGCCGCAGTAGCAGCAAATGACAGGCAATGACGGCCAATATACGAAGTACGGCCGCACAAAAGTCCGGCCGTGCAACGCAAGTGGAATTTGAACGCATTATTTCGGGAACGCAGAACCGCTAGTACTGACGTACAGAGTGCGCTGCGTCCGCTAGCGGCGTGTGTGTGTGATTAGGAGACGTCAGACGCTGCTCATGTCCGGCCAACATAACATCCAGACACCCAAAGTTTCCTGATTTGGGTCCGTACAAAATCACGCATCGTATGACCGTTTTCGCTCATTCCGTGAAAAAATACGTCAATGCATTCGGACGCACTTTTTGACGTTCGCGTGTAAAAATGCTTTCGTTTGACCCTAGCCTAAATGCCACACTGGCTGGACAGCTTTCCAGGGATTGTGTGCAAGCAGGTTAAAAAGTAAGCAATTGAAAGCAGACCACGATTTCCCAATTTATCTTACATTGTTTATCGCTTATTATAGTAGTGTGCAATAAGGGTTCCTCTTTGTGCCTTTACATTTACCTTGTTGTTATAGGTCTGGGTTCATAGGATTCTATTTTTGTACTGAAAATTATATTGTACCAACCTTTATCATTTTGAATTTCGTGGGTGCTGTATACACTGATGTTCATACTATTAACCTTGTTCGGTATTTCACATTCTCCCCCCGTTTCCCAAGAGCCTGATTATGTGTTCTTAATGCTTTTGGACTTTATATTTTTCTCTTTCACTCTTCCTTATGCATGCACAATCCCAGCGCACGAATGCACGCACGTACAATCCCAGCGCACACACACACACCCAATCCCAGCGCACGCACACACACCCAATCCCAGGCACACAATCCCACACACACACACACACACAATCCCAGCGCACGCGTACAGAATCCCAGCGCACGTAATCCCAGCGCACGCACACACACAATCCCAGCACACGCACACACACAATCCCAGCACACGCACACACACAATCCCAGCATACGCACACACACCCAATCCCACACACAGAATCCCAGCGCACGCAATCCCAGCGCACGCGCACAGAATCCCAGCGCACGCAATCCCAGCGCACGCACACACAGTCCCAGCACACGCACACACACACACAATCCCAATGCGCACACACACACACACAATCCCAGCGCACACACACACACACACAATCCCAGCGCACGCACACACACACACACAATCCAGCGCACACACACACAATCCCAGCGCACACACACACAACCCCAGCGCACACACACACAATCCCAGTGCACACACACAATCCCAGCGCACACACACACAATCCCAGTGCACACACACACAATCCCAGTGCACACACACAATCCCAGCGCACACGCACACACAATCCCAGCGCACACACACACAATCCCAGTGCACACACACAATCCCAGCGCACACACACACAATCCCAGCGCAGGCAATCCCAGCGCACACACACACAATCCCAGCGCAGGCAATCCCAGCGCACGCACACACAATCCCAGAGTACACACGCACACAATCCCAGCGCACGCGCACACAATCCCAGCGCACACACACACAAACCCAGTGACACACACACACAAACCCAGTGACACACACACATACAATCCCAGCGCACGCACGCACACAATCCCAGCGCACGCACGCACACAATCCCAGCGCACACAATCCCAGCGCACACGCACACAAACCCAGTGACACACACATACAATCCCAGCGCACGCACGCACACACAATCCCAGCGCACACACATACAATCCCAGCGCACGCACGCACACACAATCCCAGCGCACGCGCACACAATCCCAGCGCGCGCATGCACGCACACACACACACACAATCCCAGCGCGCACACACACACACACACCACACAATCCCAGCGCACACACACACACACAATCCCAGCGCACACACACACACAAACACCATCTCAAGCCTGTCCTCTGTGGAAGATTCTGCCTATAATACTCAGAAATCTTAAGAAGATACATATCTATCTGAAACTGACTGTGACGATCTTGCATTACGTAATCATCAGAGTTGGAATTTTAGGAGACTAAAAACTTTTATACCTTCACAGACTTGCTGTTGATGTATACGGAGAGTCATTCCGATATTTGATCATCCTATTGCTATTGAAGTATATATAAATGCGGTAACATCGATAGGTACCACTGATGTACCATATAGAAACTTATGCTCCACGCGCCTAAAGGGTTAATCCCTATATGAGGCAGGAATATCACTTCAGGCCACTTAGAATGTGCATCCACCACCACTAAGAACATCTGTCCATTCACTGGTCCTGCAAAGTCGATATGAATTCCCTCCCATGGTTTAAGAGACCAAAGCCAGGGCTGAACTGCACCTCTAGGATAGCATCTCTGAGCCTGGGCACATCCTGAACAGGCTGCAACGTAGTTGCCAATATCCTCATCCAAAATTGGCCACATACATAACCCCTGGATTTTTGTTTCATCCGGACTATTCCTGGATGCCCTTCATGCAAAATTTGTAATGTGGGTTTCTGCAAGGCTGGAGGAACAATTACCTGCTCTCCCCATAGCAAGCATCCCTCTCGGACTGACAGTTCAAGATTCCTGGAGTGAAAAGCTCGGAGACGTGGCGAGGTTAGAAATGGCCAACCATGTTGAATATAAGAAAAGACTTCTTGAAGATCAGCATCCTTAATGGTCTCTTGAGCTATTTCAACAGCAGTGTTTTGCTATAGTAAATGGAACGTGGTGAATCACGAACATAATGGGTGGAGAGTGGAAGAGGAAGGCGTGAAAACGCATCTGCATTGGTATGTTTATCATGAGGACTGTATCGAATTTCATACCGATAAGCCCCCTTTGGAGACGAGCGGTGGTGGTCCGAGAAATACTCTTTGTAGGATTGAATATTGCCAATAGCGGCTTATGGTAAGTCAACAGTGTAAAAGAACGGCCATAAATATAAAAGTTAAACTTCTTCAGTGCCCAGATTATCGCTAAAGCCGGTGTAAAATTCCAGGACCAGAACCAGCCCATTATTCGTCAGTCCCTTCTCTGTCCCAGAACCACGCCAGGAGTCCCAGTCACCATCTGGACTACCAGACTCGTAGCCCTGTCACTGCAGAGAGATTCCAAAGTAAAGCCAAGATTCAACACACATGACCAGTGAGACGTGATCCTTTGGCTTTATTTTAGAGTTTGACATAATGTTAATACAGTTTGCACAATGTATGTTTGTTATCTGGGAGGGATATAGAACAATACCACTCTGCTGTCTGAGTATCACCCTCCTCCCCAGTGATAACAATATCTGTCCATCACAATCAGAGGGGGAGGTTAAACTAATACAAACGTACAACTCTAAGGCTGGGTTCACACCTACGCGTTGCGCAGCGTCGCGCAATGCGTGCGTTTTTTTACGTGCGTTCGCGCATACAAACAAACGTGCGCACGCGCGTTCGTGGCTATGATATGGCCGCGAACGCGCGGCTATCTGCAGAAAAGAAGCTCCCGATTTCTTTGTGCGTCGGCCGTTTATCAGCGCGTTCATGCGCGCTGAGAAACGGCCAGGTGTGAAATGCACACATAGGGAATCATGGGATTCCACTGTTTGAGCGTTTTACAGTGCGTAGGAACGCGCTGTAAAACGCTTAGGTGTGAACCCAGCCTAAGAACTGCTAAACAGAAACATGCTTTTAAACAAGTCACATACAGCATGGCAATGCCCAAATGCTCCAGGAATAGTCCTTGCCATAAATCACCCATAGTCTGTGTGCATGAGGCTGGCATCCACTCTTCTCCAAAGGACACAAAGTCTACATATAGTGCGGGCAATGCTGTGAATGCGCCGCCAGTCTCTGACACCTGGAATCAAAGTCCCTCAAAAAGGTGGCAGAGGCTTCCGTCACAAGGGCAGAGGGAGTTTTGATTTTCAATACGCAAATGTGACACTTCACTAGAGATGGGCATAACCTAGAATTTGTTGGAGCTTTATAAATGCTTGTAACTGTAAAATAATCAATGAAACTACATGCCTGATTATACCAAATGACAGATTCATGCACTGTTGGCAGAAACATTACCTACAGATCTGAAAAGAATGGTTTCTAAAATATAGATAGGATTATTATTTTGACGCTTACCTTAGGTGGAAGACCTCCTTCGTAAGCTGGCCAACTACATGAATACAAGATTTGTCTTCCCGTTGCATTCAAAGCTGAACTCATTTTGGGATATCCTAGAGTAAAACATGTGAAACCCTTTTAGATTTGAGCTTATAAAAGGTGATCTAATCACAGGTCTGAAACCATCATTTACCCACTAATGAACACCACCTCATTGGAATAGGAGGAGTCCAAAACCCCAATGCGTGTGTGAGACAAGTTAAGGAAAACTGTGGCAGAGCCTCCATAGTTTAATTACTAGTTGTTGAGGTGCCATTAGTTATAGTGAGACATTTAAACTAACAGAAGATTAGACTAGACAAATGTTTGAATATTTTTCCCCATCAATTGAGGCACTGAAATGTTATCTAGAAACTGATATTTTGCATTATTAGAAGACTTGTACCGTCTTTTCTTTGGCTCAATTTTTAATTAAGATCAAAATCTAAAATTATTTACGGACAGCCGTTTACGATCGTTGCAAACAATTGCCAATATCACTGTTCTAAAAAGCCAATACGCTTCAATGTTTCTGAAAAGGGAAATTCAAACATTGACAGAAGTTTCAATTAATTTTCTCATGACGATGTTTAAATTACCGTCTTGAGGCCACCCAAGTTTATCGTCATTGCAATGACAGTACACTATGGTGGTTCGTAAAATTACCCTCAAAGTAGCACTTTTCATATTCTATTTTATTGGTAAACAGTTTCAGGAAGCAAGAAAGCAAATGTGTGTTTTTTTAAAGGTGCAATTAGGTTAATGCTGCTACATTCAGAGATGAATGCCATTGATGGTTCTTTGCTGGCTTTGGGAGAATGTTAACCGTATTAAGTTTAAGGGGTTACTCAGTAACCTACAAATGGGACCCGAATTGCCCAAAACGGAATTTCACCATTTGGTGCAATTTGGCGGTACCAAAATTGTTCCATAGAAGGCTATCGTGTCTTCTATTCACAGAATGCTAAAATGCACAGAAATTCCATCGAAATACCCCGATTTTTGGTGTTTCAATTCTTCAATTCGACAGACGAATCCCATAGGTTAAAATGTATAAACAACATATATATATATATATATATATATATAATTTTTATTTTTTTTATAAAGACAGTTTGTGCTTTTTAATTTTTTAAAAAACATTTTTTTTAAAATACCTTTTTGTTGGTTTAGAGGACTATTTTTATAAAACACATTTTTTATTTTGTAACAGATCTTTCTATTATTTTTAAAGGACCTTTAGTATTATTTAGACACATTTTTAGTGATTGAAACTCCTATTAGATGAAGAGGAGACTTTTTTTTCTAGTTTGGTGGAATTCGCCGATGCCAATTTGAAGGTTACCGTAACAATTTGGCAGTTTTCGCTGACATCTGTTAACTGCTTCGGCAACTCCAATTTTAGCAAATGCGGTGATCATTTGCCAAATAGTGAATTCACTATATTTTCAGCGAAATGGAATCACTGAAGTGTGCCAAAATGTGACAAATCACCAAATTTGCAAGCAAATAGACCCTTTAGGAAACTATCTGCTGTGAGGAGTTAGTGTTTTTCTCCATTAAAAAGACTAAAAAAGGACTAATTTACCTGCAACATGTTATCTCAATTGCACAATGCAGGCTGGGAAAAAAAAATCAAATAACAGACCTATAGCTTTCTCTGTGTCATTCGAGTAACAACCGTCAAATTTCAACATGTCAACTTCCCATGATGAAAAGGTTTCAGCATCAGTCTTAATAGTATCCAAAGTGGTCCCAGGGTAGCCGCCACAAGTGTAGTTTCCCATATCACTGTATATGCCCAGCTTCAGCCCTCGAGAATGCACCTGCAAAAAGAGAAAATTATAGTTCTACTAGACACCAGCAAAGACGCAAACCTTTCCTTTACAACAGAGCATTAACGAGGATGTGTTCATTGACCATAAACATACCAGAACGACATTTTAAAGACCACTGAATATGGGAAGATCGGGCTCGATTACATTACAAATGCATTAACGCGAGGGGCAAAACCCTTTGCGCTGAACGTCATATTACAAAGTCAGCGCAACAAACGCGTGCATTCGTCTAACCCTTTGCGAACGTACTGTACTGCGCATGTCCTATACTTAACATTGTGAGCGCAAATGCGTTTGTGCGCTGGTACGCAAATGGTATTACAATCTATGCGCAGTTTTTAACGCACAGTGTTTGCGTGCATAATTTTAACGACTCCTAAAAGCTGGTGTTAATGGCAAATCTGAACGTCCTGGCCGACACCAAATACACCAGCCCAAAAATAAAAATACAGCAAAGTATAGTTACACATTCTACACATACCCAAACAATAAATTTGAGAAGTTGTGCATGTTTTTATTATTGCTGCAGCATATATACTCAGATTGATTTTGGCAGGCGCAAAAACTTAACGGGAGACAATTGTGGTTCTGAATTCTGACTGGCTGAATCGCGTGAAAAAAACAGTCCGCACACCCGATTTCTGCGTAATGTGCGCGCGTTTTTGCGCGTCCGTTTTACGCGTCCAATTTTTCGACGGATGAAAAAAATGCACACGTATTGTAATACCAGCGTTAATTTACGCGCATTAACGTTTAACGCTTCATGCACAAATTAACGCGCTGCGCGAGCATTTTTGCACAAAGATTGTAATAGACTTTAGAGGCCCATAGACTTTAGAGAGCTCCCTGCTTGTTTTATGAATTTTCCACTCAAAACATGCTTAGCTTTACATGTGACATCACCAGGGGCTTTCATTCGAAGTTTTGGATCCTGCTCCTCAACAGAGGGAACTCCGTGTTATTTTGTCAGTTTCTGTGATAGAGTTTGCAGTGGTGTCTATGAGTAGGTCTATGACAAGCTCTCTTTAAGGGTGTATTTACAACTCTCAAAATATTAATTTCACTTTTCATAGTAACTGACAGCATGCATGCCTATCTTAAACTTTCACTATAAGAACTCACATTGACGACTGATGTGTGTTATTGTGTCCCTAAGCTACAAAACGTTAAACCTTTTCTTGACCGTTAAACTGTCACGTTGCTAGACTCAGCATTTAAGAATCCTCTGTTATACAAAGCACGCAGGTGTCATTCTCTCAGTATTCCATATAATGCATCACTCAAGCCTTCTCCAATGATACCCAACAGTGAAAGGAACCTATAAAAGTTCTGTAACGAATACTCAAATAAAGGGGACACGAATGCCTACTATATATAAAAATAATATATACACAAATACTTGGGCAATTGGGACTTGTATCACAAAAGAACTACAAAAATGCAACTCTGGTTGCAAATTGAGAAGCCTAAAAACATGGTTAATGGTGAAGAGGTTTTGTGCCAGTTGGAATCAAGCTCCTGAGGAAGTGAGAAGTATACACTCACGAAACACGTTGAGCTTATCCTACTGGCAGATATATTGTTGAACAGTGAGCGGAGGACCAGGACCTGGACGGTAAAAGAGTCTATTTGTGGACTTCATCCGGCAGATATCGGTAGGTCTGAGCCACTGTGGCACTTGAGTATATGCACATTTTGTTATGTGCTTTTTATATTGCGAGTGGTTTCATGTCTTTTAAATAAATGTATAGATTTTTTACAATATCACACTATGGTGGGAATCCATTTGTGTTTTGTTTCAGAACAACTAACGTGAAAAGAGGATACTCTTGTGATCCCAACGGTATCTGGAGTTCACAACTGGTAAAAATATTTGTGATGCACTGTCATGCGCCATTGTAATGTTTTTTGCTGATATTAGGATGTGCTGTAGATTTTTTTCATAAAGCAATGTCCGTTTCATGTTTAATGCATTGCAAAAATGTTCTAATGGATGCATTAGTTGGTGGAGGGTCAAAAGTACTTTTAAGATGAAATTCACTATTAGGACCACTAGATGGAGAAGAGGAGAAGAAAAAAAAATAATCAGTGAGGCGAAGTGTTCTACCAAATTGATACGGTTCAACCTCCCATTGAAAACAGTTCAGTCTATCAGTGGGGATAAAGCTCAAACCTTTGGACAAAATTCCCATCTCAGTCTCAGTAAGTTCTCTATGCAATAGAGATAATTCCAGTCTACAACCTGTCTGCATGGGGGTCGTCCCCTGGTTCCTATTCCCTTGTTTATACTGGCTTCTCCGAGTCTGTCTCTGTTTCTGTCCCCAAGTTGCTCTTGGGACTCCCGTCTCAGACCCAGACCAATATCTAAAAAAGACGGCTGCTTCACAGTAGTCACTCCCATTCCCCTTTGTGTCTCAACACCGGGACATGACGGGGCACTCTCAGCACCCGTAGCCGTCTCGCCCTCAGAGGTGGATTCAACTGATGTACAGTCAATGGTGGAGTGGAGGGGTTTTCTTACCCGTGTTCGAAAGAAGGTTTGCCTTGGTTGTTGAGACCCCGTAAGCCATCGGTAAACTCGAAGCTCAGCATAGTCCATATTCACCTTCGAGTTTTTCCCTCTTAAAACGTAGAAGATCTTGTTGATATTTCTCCAAATCACTGGCTAATGTAGCAATTAGTGGCTCACATGTTGGCACTTTAACTCTTCAGGTTTTGTTTCCACCTCAGCAATTTTAATTTTAACAATCTTAAGCTCCCGACCAACTTCTTCCACAACCAACAAGATCAAATCAAGGGAACATTTATTAAGGATTGCAATCCATTTACGGCAAACTTCAGGATTATGTCTACCAATCGTGGGGATGTTCCTTATACGAAATCCTCTCGGTATTTTCTTTTGACGATAGTATTCAGAGAGATAGGTAGCATGTAGCTCCAAGTCAATCTTTTTTCGTTTAAGTCTCTCAATATACTTCAAAACCTCCACAATGGATGTGGTGCTGGGTAGATCGGCGTCAGTAAAAGGCCATAGAATATCAGCCGCCTGTTCCTTGGTAAACTGCCAGGTCTCTGATTAAGAGAGGAAATCCTCCGTGGCCATAATAAAACCAAAGTCGGCTGTGTTCACTTAATCGTGCTGGAGTAGGCGTAAGACCAATCGCCTTAAAACATATATACTTATCCACGTTCTCCGCTCTCAATTTACAAGAGAATTCATGCTAATTAGCGCATGTGGACAATCTAATTAGCATCATAGAGATATTATTCCTATGCGTTATGGTCTGGTCATTAAACATTGATAACCCAATACATTCAGCTCCCTTTGAGGCCATGAAAGGTGTGAATGGTGGATGTAATTTGGAGACCTGGTCCAAGCGTAATCTGCATGATAGGGGAAATTGACATTTGGTCTGGTCAGCAGGGGGCGCCAAGCTAGCTCATATCGAGGGGTAAAAGCCAGTCGGAGCGGCACCACCGTGACCAAAAGTGCATTTCAAAAGAACCAATTATGTCCTTTGTAACAAGAAACCTACACTTTTGATAATATAACTCAATAGGTATCATAACTCCATAAGAAGTGAACTGAGCATGCCCAAGTATTAACAGGAATGGGCGGGCTGTACCATCTATGGGCATGACACTGGAGGAGCATAAGAAATGTATAAATTCTGTAGCCAAAGCCCTGCTCATAACTTATTCTTTCTGGGGTCCACTTGAAGTGGGTATTTGCCGTGTTTCCAATCCCAGCCTCAGGGGGTCACAAATTTCCTTTTAGCTTGCTGACTCGTAAGAAGGTTCTGTGTGTTTAATCCCTTTTTATTTTCTCTGCTTGTGGATGTAATTATTAATTGTAATATCCTGTTCCATATGCCTGTGAAATTTTTGCATCATAAATATATCCTCATTAAGATCTGCCTCTGTCATAAGAACCTCGTTAATCGAAGAGACAGGATTATCATAGGGTTTTTTTTAAGCTCGGGGTGACCTACTAAGGCTGGGGGCAGACGAGCGTCATTAGAGAGAGGAAGGAACATCCGTGAGAGTGGATGTTCCTTCCATGCGACGCCTGTCCGGCCACCTCGCTGAGCGCACTTAGTGCACTCAGCGCTGCAAGGCTCGATCCTCCTATGGAGAATCGCACTTTGCAGCTCCGTCAACGCGAGTCCTAGCGCTTTGATGGAGAGGGCTGTTGCATGGACACAGCACGGCCGCTGTTGCGTGCGCAATTCGTGTGCGCGCAACAGCGTGTGGCTGGCCCCATTGCAGCGTCTCAATGCTGTGATGGATGCCAGAAAGCACGTCAGTAGGGGTGCACATAGGCTGGCGTCAAACAACTGACTTCACCCCAATTCACTCTTAGTGCTCTCGTCCAATTATGCACCCCAAAACAGAAAACCATTCAGAGTCTCCGGTCCGTTCTGCTTTAGAGTTTAGGCATCCGGGATACACCCATAAACAGGGACCTGTGGTGGCAGTGTTGATAAATTACAAGGGAAGTGGGTGTGTGGGATTGGGTGCAACGTAGTCATTATTCAGGGTTTAGTGCAGATGGATAGTGATTTTTAACCCAGCGTCCACTTCGACGAGTCACGTGCCCTTCTGGAGTGAAGGCGTTTACGTGACATATGCTATCCAAGTAATTAGCCCGGCTACAAAGACAAAAAAAAACAGGGTTGCTGGTGGGATTAAATGGATTTAAGCCCATCTATTTTATTGGTGGATTTGATTCTGGGAGGGTATAAATAAAAGCCCACCAGTCTTCCACATGACTGAAAACCAGCATGAGAGTTTATGGTTCGCTACACAGCAGCCTGTGGTTCATTGGTTAGGATTCACCTTCACTAGGAGGTGCCTTGACGTTCGGCCAGTGAGGTTACACTCAAACGGCCATTTGAGTAAACCAAAGCCTCTAATTGTGTTTTGTTTCACATGTTATAGGAATGAGTGCAGATGACACCCTTTTATTTCTTGTTATGTTTTATACATGTTGCTGGACTGGATACATTTGGTTGTTGCAGCCGCCCCATTGGGGAATAGGCGCAACCCCGCTCCTCCTGTACCATCTATTTTATTGTTTATTATTATTATCATCATCATCCCTTACGTGTTTCAATCACCAACCACCACTAAGCCAACGAATTGTAAACCTAATAATATTGGCCGCATAGCCCAACGTTTCGTCGCGAAGCACGGTTATCCAGCTAGTTATTGAATAATCTTCTATGGACGCTGGCGCTGCTGGCCGGACCACTGTTGTATGTACCCTGGCCTGGCGGTGTCAATGCAGCGTGCCCTCCTCCTGTTTAGAACGTGTGGCCGAGGTAGGCAAGCTGCTGCAGTTTGGTAGTGTGCCGCTGGGAAGGCTGCCAGGGCCACCCACTGTGCCTTCCAAAACCAGGCCCCTACCGACCCGCGGGCCCTCGGGTAGTGACTGAGGGCCCAACAGATCAGTCCACCCCTGTACTGCACAGTACATACTACACATTCTGCAATAAGGTATTCACCACACACACGGAGCTGGGGCCCATTAAACTGACTGGAGAATTGGCAGGAGAAGAGAAAAATCTAGACCAAATAGTCAATATGGAAAGGGAGATAAATGGGAGAATTTTTCTGGTTTGGCCATTTTGACCTAGAATTTTCACTTCTCCTGAGTCCTGACTTCACCCTTAAGTGAATAGACCGGATAGTCTTCAGGAAAAAGTAAAATCCTTTTTATTTTCTGGTCTGGAAAGTAAATACAAAGAACAAAAAACAAACAAACTAGCTGTTGCCGAGCTCTAACAGATATTGCCATCTATCTAAACCTTGGCCTGCACACAGCCATTTAACAGAAACAAAAACATACACCTTTTCAGTTTTGCTTCAGTTCACAAAAACAAGTTTCAGCTTTCTCTCTGGAGAAAGCTGCAGCTTCCCATCCTGCTCAGGGTTCTCGCTTTCCTGAATCCCTCACTGGGTATGCGTTTACCCTGCAGGTGTCTAGGTAGGGATCTCCCTCTGCAATCCAGGACTCCTGGACCTTCTCACCTGCATCCAAAGTGCAGTGTGGAGCACTGGCCCACCCTACACTCCAAGTGCTCCACTCCAGGGAACCAAACCATACCACTTATTTTTGTGGATCAGTAAGAACAGGAGGCATTCTCCCTAAGGCAATCAGAGTCTAGTCTGCACTGCATCATTGTTTGGGGAAAACAAACATCCCCCAGGGGTGCACCTACTCCACAGTACATGCCACATACTGAATGTGACGGATCGGCCGCCACAAGATTTAGTTTAATTTCATTCTTATTTTGTTATATTTCGTTTACCCTTTATTTATAGGAACTAATTCCCTTGTTAGATTTGGTGTAAGACTGTTGCTAGACTTCTAGTTAATCATGTTTTTCCCCTGCACCGATCCTGCTAGTAACCATGGAGTACATGCTTGCTACAATGTATCAGTCACTGACGTAGCGCTCCACACTTCAAACTCCAGGATACTTTATGTTCAGTTATATTGTGTGGTTTAAATGTATTGTAAGTTGCTCATTTTTGGTTTTGGATAGACTTATGTTTCTTTGGGTAAATGTGGTTTTTTTTAAAGATACTACCTGCCGCTAGCATCAAATGCTTTCCTTCTTATAGAATGTACAATAGGTTTGAGTAACTTGTGGATTATGCAAAAGTGCTTTCTCTTTGAGTATCTGTTATCTGTTTACATGTCTGAAAGGTTGAGAGTCACCATTGTCTCAGCCACCCACTATCGGATTCCCTTTACAATGGGTTATGTAAATCACTGTGTGTGGTAACTGTGGGGGTCAAGACTTCATCTGCATACAACCAGTGGACCAAAGTGAAGCCTGAAGAGGACCTGAAAGAAGCCTGCAGTGGTCTTGGAACCAACCAATCAGAACTGTTGGGGTGGGTGGGAAGTCTGAATGTGCATGGCTGTATAATGTATATAAGCACTGTCTGTTCCCATTCTATATACACTCTGATTTACCTTCAACCTACACTTTTGTCTCGACTAAGTGATTGGGGAGGGATACAGGGCTATTCTCACAGAGCCTCGATATTCTCGGTTCTAGGCAGAGACAAGCAGCGGATTGATGCCCTCTTAGTGGCATTACAGGCTCCATCCAGCAGATTGGCTGATTCTGAGCAGCCGCCTTCACTGCATCCAGGGCAGACACCTCGGTTGGCATGCTACCTCCCAGTGCTCCAAGGCAAGGAGCTAATGGCGAATCTACTCCTGCTGAGTAGCGGATTTCGTTACACTGAACATAAAATATATACACACAGCAGAGAATACACACACACACACAATAAAAGTATGCACACAGTTTAAACACAGTACACTCAGTACATACAGACTGAACACAGTCTGTCACCGTATACATTAAGCAGTGGCAGTCTAGTCAAATGCTTATTCCTGTTTTTATTATATCCCCCAACCCCACTGGATGTAGTATTTTGGAAGGTGCAGGGAATTCGTCAGAACACAAGCGATGCAGAGTGAACACAAATAAAGGCCAGAGCCAGCATGGACTGAGAGTGCGGTCAGCAGGAGGACAGTCATTGAGTCATTGTGGTTGGATGAGGAGGAGCCAAGACACATGAGCTTTCCCTCCACATACCTTGGCAGCTTTTCCTGCCCTCCTGTGGTGCATGTAGAAGAGTGGGGTCAGGTAATGTGCCCCTTCTGCACCTGCCACGGGCTGAACATGGCAATACATATTCTCTTATCTACCACGTACAATATTTTCAAAATATTCCTTTATACTCACATAGTCTGCAAGAGCTTTTATACCACTTGGAAACCTGTCAGGATCAGGTTCGAGTCTTCCGTTAGGATCCCTTTGCTTCTTGGTCCAGCAGTCATCAATTGACAGATAAACATAACCAAGCTCTCGCCAGCCTTCATTAGCCATTTGGTCAGCCATAGCCTTTATTAAATGCTCACTAAAAACAAATAAGAATTTTAGTTTTAAGTATTCCATAAAATTTGAGGAATGTCAGTTTGTTTCTTTTTTTAGGCGAAATAAGAAAACACAATTTTGTAATATGACTGAGCAACATAGGACTCCTAATCCCCCCCAAACAAATAAATATGGGGCAAAATTTTAAAGTATGCAAAGAGGTCAGCTAAGGTGTTCGCTATGCCAAGCAGGAGTCTCTTTCAAGGAGTTTACCATGGTGGATCCACTTGTTCCCGACTAGACAGCTGGTAGTGCCAAACTATCCTCCAGAAGACACTTTAAACCAGAGCCATCAAAATATATGCCCAGTGTCAAAATAGCAGCTGATGTGCAGGAGTGGACTGGCCTACGGCCAGCTATATTTTCATTAGCCACAGAGGCACCATAATGACTGACCAATTTCAAGCTCTTTGAGCACATATCTCCACAGAAATAAAGCTCACAGTATTGTGTTGTGTGCAGAGTTGCCATCAGAAATCTTGAGACCTCTTCTTGAACGCACTGTCACTGTGCTACTTGGAGGGGGCTTTAGGCTTGCTGCATGCCTACAGACTACAGCCTAGCAGTTAAATTGGAGATTTTGGGGATGTTTGACTTCGCCCGCAACTATCAGACGCACGGCACACAGAGCTAAGTATATCCGCGGTCGCCGGTTCCTCTGAACCGGACAAACGCGGCTTTTGTAGCCACACGTCTGGAACTATTAATTAATAAAATCGGCTAGAAATACAATTTGGCACCCACAAAGGGATGTCAAACAGAATCCAAAGATCTGTGACTAGAAATCTCAATAGACGCTTGCAACTTCGTGGATAACCCGTTTAAGACAGACAGAAAGAATCCTTCCAATAGGAAGGAATATTGAGACCGTCAATATAATGTAAAACTTAACTGGACCAGTGCACTAATCATTACAAACAACAAATATTCTTAAACAGTAGCAGAAAGGATAAATTACAGATTTCCTTAACCTTAGGCTGGTCTGATGCTAATAGGAGCCTCCACTGGCTTCTTGTTGCAGAGTAAGTAGAATCTCAACTGGCTGTTTATTATTATAATATTAGCATCAGACTACCTGAATTTCTTCTAAAATATATTAAAGAGGAATGGGTTTATTCAATTGTAACTAGAAAATCAAACCCAGTGATAAATGACTGGATAATTTCTGCATGAAACACCACCGTAACCATCACGTATGCATTCGTGTTTCACCTCGATTGACATAGAGCAACAGTCTAGAACGATCTCCAATATATATATAGTTACACTTTGCCTGCGTCTCTCCTCAATGGGCAAAGAGACACACAGATAGTAAAGAATATAATTCACTTGGTCTATGTCTCTCCTCAATAGACAGAGACACACAGGCAGTAACCAGTTGAATATACGATTAATTACAGCTTGATCACTCTTCAATATATACCGTAGATACCGCGAGTTTTTTGAGCAATAAATCAAGCTTAAAACTGTAGGGGTCGCGTTATACACGGGACAGCTGCGAGGGAGTGAAGATCCGATTGGGATTCCAGAGCGTGCATGTGTCAGACAGCTCCTGGAAGCAATTTAACCCTGCAGCCCTGACTTTAACCATTAACCCTTAATGACTGCAGCCCTCAAGTACCCCTGTACAAAACATCTCCAATACTATTCAGCCCTCTATTAACCCTTCAATCCAAAAACCTACATTAAAAAACAGTAACATTAACCCCTTTAATAAACAATTTCTGTCTGTCACAATTTATCATATACTCTGCTTCATATAAACAAAATACATTTTTCAAGGTAAAGCAAGTTTTTATCAATTTCAAAATGTGTCTTTTTGTAGTGCATGAGTATATGCATAGGTTCCTAACACATATATATATATATATATTAAATGCAATTGCAATAATTAAATCTAAAAAATGTGCCCTTATGTCATACCTGCGCTTACGGATTTTATTTAGTTAGTTTCATGTGCATAACTTTATCATAAGAGAATTATATTTCAAGCAATCAAAACGCTCACTTACATCTATCACCGTTCTATAATAGCCACGATAATGCATTACCTCTCACTCTGCACCCCTGCTCTCTAACAACCATTGGAGGAACGAGGGTGAGAGTGGGGTGGAATGAACATGAAATGAAAATATGGAACAACAGTAACTTAACAGACTTTTGTCGTGTTTTGGAAAATTTATACTTTCATAATATTGCTCCTAGCGTTATATTCGAGTCTTGAGTAATATTCTTCTTTCCATAATGAATCTCTACCCCTCGCGTTATACTCGGGTCGCGTTATACTCGAGTATCTACGGTAGTTACACTTTGCCTGCGTCTCTCTTCAATGGGCATCGAGACCCACAGGCATTAACAAACTTAATTGATTTTGAATATATAGTTACGCTTTGCCGGTGTCTCTCCTCAATAGGTATAAAGAGACACAGGCAGTAACAATTAGAATATACAATTGCAACCACACAGTAGTGATCAATAAGGTGCCTTAGGTATGTGTTACCTCATCCCCCTTTCCTGAATCTCCCAATGCAATTTTGCTACAATAATTAAAAACCATAGAAAATAATAGCCTTGACATTATAGTGGAGTACAATTATGCTGCCTCTAACGCAGGTAAGGGAGTACATGGACATCCGCAACTAACCCCATATAAAAAGGGAAGAGCCCAGTCCGTCAACAATTCAATAATTGTACACCCTGCGCTTATTTATGTCTCGCTGTTAGCAACATTATGGCTAACCTTTATGCGTGACAATTATTAGACTGTTCTTTTTTGCCAGTTCTCCTGAGTTTCATCTTTTAGTGAATAGACCTGCAAGTCTCACACGCAGTAACATGTATCATGTTAAATACCTGAACCGTTCATTGTAACAGCTTACTCACTAGGAATTTATATGAGTATATAAACAGTTCAATACAAAATCAGGTAAAAAAAAAAAAAAAAAAGGTGCTCAACAATTATGATCGAACGTCTGCAAATAGTACTGCAACATAATTAGGTCAAAAAGATGGGCATTATGCCGCTAACCAGCTCGCCATGGATGCATAAGCTGCTGCAGCGGATATTTGTTTTCTCAACCTTATTCCTTAATATAGGGAGGATACTTTGTAACACTATGGGCAAATTTGCATGAAAATACAAAAGTGGTGATTTATACTGATAACATAGTAAAATAATAATAATAAAAAAAATTGGACCATGTGTAAAGGTTTGATTTTTTGTGAGGATTATGCTCTAGGAATTTTGTGGTCATTTTCAATAAAATAAAACCCAACGTGGGCCGTGGCCAGCTGTGAAGGGAGGAGGACACGTTTTATAGGAGCTGTGATCTTGTGGAAGGGTGACGTTTGGGCGCTCTTATAGGTCGTTTGCCCTTTGCAGTGTTCCCCGAGTGGCTGACCACCGGGTGTGCACCCTCCGGAGCCTGTTTAACCCTCCCTCCGGAGCTGAGACGCGAGATCAAGCCGATAGATCTTCGGTTGTAGCTCTCTGCCGGTGGCCATTTTGAAGCCTGTTCCCCTGGCCCTGATGAGTCTTAGCCTTGCCTCGCTGCTCCATCTCCCTGAGGAGAATACTGCTGGGCGGATGCCTGCTGCAAGCCGGTTGCAGCGGATGAGGGCACTACAGGGGTGAGAAGTGTGAGCAAGGCCTGGCGGCATTACGATCTCCCTCTCCCTAATGATGTGCCAATGGATGTGCTGTCGGGCCTGGATGCCTGTATTGACTTACTGGGGGAGGTGGATTCAAGCCTGCTTACGCAGGGCTTATGGCGGCAGATGATGGCCATGCTGCGCAGATGGAGATGCAGGAATGAGGAAGCTGTCCAAGTGAGCGAGCCTGAGGAGGCCTTACCTGCCAAAGTGGATGGTCATCTGGAGACTGTGGTAGAGGCGGTGGTGAGCATTGCTATGCCGGGAGATCAAGATGTTGTCCAGTTGCCGGTCCATCTGCTACCAGGAGCTGCTCCTGATCTGAGCGACGGGGCAGTACTGGTTGCCAAGGAGTCTACGGATGTGCTGGTGGTCGTGGTGAAGACTAGCATCTGCCCCTCCCCCGATGTCCTTGGCGGTGGAGCTTCCCAGCGGTGGCGAGCTGCAGTGTCACTCCCAGTCCCGCAACGTAGTTTGCACTACAGCCGGAGTTGGATGGAGGCAGCTTGTTCGATGGGCCCTCTGTGTGATGGCTCAACACGATGGGGATACCCGCCCAGCTCCGTGGCTGGATACTGGATGAAGTGGACCACCATCCTTTTTCCTCTCGATTCCTGACCCACTCCCGGTGACCCCCCCACGATGTTGATATTTACTGCCCCCCCTTTTCTTCCCCTTTCCTCATCAGCTGTGACTTTTTTATTTCTAAAAGACCTCCCCCTTTTTTCAGACATACATATACATACTAGCTGGATACCCGTGCTTCACAAAGAAACGTCGGGCTATGCAGGAGATATTAGGTTCACAATCTGTTGAAACGACCTTGGTGCTCTCCAGAAGGCTTCCTATCGGCGTTATTCATCACTTCCAAGTGTGGCCCTTAGGAATAGAATCAACAACAGCCACAAGTCCCAGAATATACTTCTTGTGTTCACGCAGCAACTTCTGCAGTTGGCTAACTAGTTCTGGATTAACGCCTGGGTAGATTCTATATCGGATGTCCCTCTCATTGCCATCAATGATTTCGAGTTAGTTCACTTCCTTTAAGATACTGATAAGGGTAGATCAGAAATAAAAACGCTTAATGACAGATTGGGGACCACATTAATATGTTAAGATATTGGGGTTAAAATTATTATCGGGTTGGGCCCTTTCTGTGCAATTTAGACGATTAGCACCATAACGATAATATTCATGCACTTTAAAATTATTTGTATAATTAAATATTATTTATTAAGAAGGATTGTATGCACTTTAAAAAAGCACTTATTGACAATGGTTGCACGTCAACATAAATCATACACTTTGTAACTATATTATAAGATTTTTCATCAATTAGGTGATAGCCCTTCTAAAATTGATGTATTTTGAAAAAACTTGCATATTAATAATTAAATTATTATTCACTAAGAGTGATTGAATGCACTTTAAAAAACACATAATAATGGATGCACTTTAGAATTATATTAGATTAGAGGGGCAAAGGTTTAAAAGTAACATCAGGAAGCATTATTTTACTGAGGGGGTGGTGGATACATGGAACAGCCTTCCAGTAAAAGTGGTAGAGGCCAAAACAGTGATTGAATTTAAGCAAGCATGGGATAGGCATAAGGCTATCCTAAACAAAAGATAAATCCAGGTAAAGTATCCATGTAATTGGGCAGACTAGGGCCCAAAGGTTCTTATCATTTTCTATGTTTCTATGTTTCTATTAATTATGAGATTATTCACTATGATAGAATAATTTTAGAACACTTAAGAATATTCATTAAATAATTAATAAACAAATAGAATAATGTATAATGTTAGCACTATATTATATAAAGGATTAGATTACAGTTAAATATATGTAGTTCATAGTCAATAGATAAGAATAGATTAGGTGGAAAATAGATCTAATATTTGGTAATTGGAGGATTAAATATAATCTATAGGGTTGAGGTACAGTAAATATTAGTATAGAAGATATTATTTAGAATTAATTTTATAGTAAGAAACTGTACGATTTCTCAATGGAGTTATAAATCACTTAACATGCACCTATAATATTGGATTTTTCCGTTATAATTTATGTATCGTTTAATAGATCACTGGATTGTGTTTTACATTCTTGTTAATCTATATAAACTAGTATGGGAGTAGTTCCCTCGCAAGATATAAGTAGGGGCAAAATAAAGGGCAAGATTGTATGCTCTGATATAACCCCCATTTGTCCAAATAGGTTCATGTAGGTGGGATGGATGTTATTAGCCCCCTCCGAGTTTGGAGATGACATGCAGGGAAGCCGCCCGCGTTATGCAATATACTTCCGCGTTTCGAAATGAAAAGCAAAGTTACTGCGCATGTGCCAAGATGGCGGACGAGAACTATACACTTCCGCGTTCCAGTGTGAATATCAGAGTTACTGAGCATGCGCAAGATGACGGACAGGCGATTTGTATCAGATGCAATGAATTGTCTTAATTTGTTTTAAATTGAATGGTTTGTGGCTTTAATTGCTTTTTATGGACAGTGTATATAAGGCAGCAGCAGAGACAGTATGAGACAGGATTGCCAGCTGAAGAAGCCTAATCGGCGAAACGCGTTCTGGTAGCCATGTCTGATTTATTGTTATAAATAAATGTTTTTAAATGATTGCTGACTGCCTGAATCCTGTCCAAGAAGGTTTTTGGGGATTCCTTATAAATTCCCTATGCGCATTTGATGGAGCCATTTGAGGCTCAGGGACATGGGAGTTTTAAATTGACCTACTGCTCTAACAAATACTGTTTGTCTGCAATATCACACTAGGGGTATCCCTGGTATATTTACTCTAACTGCAGGGGAACTCTATTGAAATCTACAGGATCCCCAAAGGGGTCAATGGGCGCCTGAAGAAGTTAAAAGACCCATAAAGTTATCTACCCTAGAGCCAGGTGTGGGCTCATGCAAATGTGAGTTGGATACTTGGGCTTTATTTTTAAAATTTGAAGCTATATACTGCGCAATCCTGGTCTCTTCATTCCCTGCAGTTCTTCAAATACTTCTTCAAAGGAGATGAATCCTTGAAAAAAAAATAAAAAAATATTTCATCCATGGACATGCGTGCTTACCGGTGGACTTTGTTTGCTGGCGCTACGTTGTTTTCTTTGGTGATTGTTGTTCAGGGTTGTTTAGAGGAACCCCCATACGTAACGTTTAGCGAGCGGATTGTGTGCACAATTTCTGGTGGGAGCTTCAGTCCCTTACACAAAATTCTCTTACAAGGTAATCGAGGTCTGAGCTCAACACCCTTTTCCCTGGAGTAATTAGAGGTTCATATTTAAAACCAGACAAATACGTCTTACTCCAAGGCATTGGATCTCATTTGTGACTCATTAACTTAGGGGTTATTAGATGCATACTTTAATTACACCATCTCTACTGACTTGGGAATGAGTTTGACAATACTTTTTTCCAGCTTCGCTTGTGTTTTTGTTATGTCCTCAGCCCCATAATATAAAATGTATCAGACCTAAGCCCCTATTATGCAGAGCGGGAGGGGAGAGCATACACGTTTTATAAAATCCCTCTCTTCTCCCAGCACTGCTTGTTATAAAGGGGTTTTTACTATCCAGCCCTCCTCTGTCATTAGCTTTCAGTGTGATTCATTTGAATGTTTTCCCTCTCCAGCTGCTTTTATCATCTCGTCTGTCTCAGACATGCAAATGTTAAGTAAAAGTTTTCTCTCCTGTGCTGGCTGTCTGCGCTGCGAGTGAGTATTCTGGAGCTCTGTCACTGTCAGATTTTCGGGTAGGGGTCGGGAAGGATTACACATACAAACTTTTCTGTAGCTTTGCGATGTTGCGCTCTTCATTGCTGGTCTCCTTCACTCAATGTAATATTACAAAAAGTACTGAAACTAAAATGTAATGCATTTTCCTTTTGTTTCTTTCAGTTTTTGGACTGAGCAGTTTCGTATCTCGAGTCATACGAAAACTAAAATATCCCAAAATTCAGACTAAATCGTTTTAGTACTAAAACGAATGCACATGTCTACTATAATCCAAACAATGCTACTTCAGTGCGAGCGCTATACAGTTCATTACAGTTTTCCTAATCCCATCTGTAAACCTTTCAACTTTTTTTCCTCTTTTCCCTTTAACTGTTACAGTAAAAGGGACAGATCCATCTGAACTGAGGAGATCAGTGTAAGAAGTGATTTGGAGCTGGGGCATTACGCAGGAGAAATTTGGTTCACAATCCGTTGGCTCAGTCCTGGTGGGTGAAAAACTCATAAGGGAATATATCCCCCGCCACCTTGATTTCGGAAGCTGTTCCATAGGTGGAAGGTGTGGACATTTTGGTGAGGTAGCGACATTTAGTGATGTAAGGATCCCCCGACCTCTGAGTGAAGGAGTGCAACGTCTGCCAGTTTTGAACGGAGATAATGGCATGTAAGGCAAGTGGCAGTTGGAACAGATTTATTTTCAGGTGGGGTGGGGAGCATAACGCCTTAGCATCAGAGCGTGTTAATAACTAATGCTCTGATGGTCATTTCGGAAAATCCTCAGTGAGAACCTAGAAGCCGAGAGGAACATACCTGCCGAATTTCAAGTTTGTAGGTTTTACGGTTCTGGAAATATCGTTAGGAGATATATATACACACACAGTGGCAAGTAAAAGTATGTGAACCCTTTGGGATTACGTGGAGTTTTGCATGAATTGGTCATAAAATGTGCTCTGATCCTCATCTAAGTCACAACAATTTGAAAAACACAGTCTGCTTAAAATAATACAACACAAACATATGTTTTCATGTTTTTATTGAACAGAACATGTAAACATTCACAGTGCAGGGCGGAAAACGTATGTGAACCTTTGGCAGCAATACCCTCAACCAAACGTTTCCTGTAGTTGCAGATCAGACCTGCACAACGATCTGGAGTAATTTTGGACCACTTCACAAAACTGTTTCAGTGTAGCAATATTTTTGGGATGTCTGGTGTGAATCGCTCGCTTAAGGTCATGCCACAGCATTTCAATCGGGTTGAGGTCAGGACTCTGACTGGGCCACTCCAGAAGGCGTATTTTGTTTTGTTGAAGCCATTCTTTTGTTGAATTACTTGTATGCTTTGAGTCATTGTCCTGTTGCATCACCCATCCTCTGCGGAGCTTCAGTTGGTGGACAGATAGTCTACGTTTTCCTGCAAAACCTCTTGATAAAACTCTGGAATTCATTTTTCCATCAATGACAACAATCCGTCCAGGCCCTGAGGCAGCAAAGCAGCCCCAAACCATGATGCTCCCTCTGCCATGTTTTACAGTAGGGATGAGGTTTTAATGTTGGTGTGGTGTGCCTTTTTTTCTCCACACACAGTGTTGTGTGTTTTTTCCAAACAACTCAATTTTGGTTTCATCTGTCCACAGAATATTTTGCCAGTAGTGCTGTGGAACATCCAGGTGCTCTTTTGCAAACTTCAAACGTGCTGCAATATTCGTTTTGGACAGCAATGGCTTCCTCCGTGGTGTCCTCCCATGTACTCCATTCTTGTTAAAGGTTTTCCTTATTGTAGATGTGTCAACAAAAATGTTAGCATGTGCCAGAGATTTCTGTAAGTCTTTAGCTGACACTCTAGGATTCTTCTTTACCTCATTAAGCATTCTGCGCTGTGCCCTTGCAGTCATCTTTACAGGACAACAACGCCTAGGGAGAGTAGCAACAGTGCTGAACTTTCTCCATTTGTAGACAGTCTGTCTTACCGTGGACACATGAATATCAAGGCTTTTGGAGATACTTTTGTAACCCTTTCCAGCTTCATGCAAGTCAACAATTCTTGATCGTAGGTCTTCTGAGAGCTCTTTTCTGCGAGGCATGGTTCACATCAGGCAGTGCTTCTTGAAACCAGTAAACCCAAAACTGGTGTGTGTTTTTAAAGGGCAGGACAGCTTTCAGCAACACATCCAATAATATCACACTGATTGGACTCAAGGTTGGCTCACTCCTGGCTCCAATTAGCTCTTGGAGAAGTCATTAGGCTAGGGGTTCACATACTTTTTCCACCCTGCACTGTGAAGGTTTACATGTTATGTTCAATAAACACATGAAAACATAATGTTTGTGTTGTATTATTTTAAGCAGACTGTTTTTCAAATTGTTGTGACTTAGATGAAGATCAAAATTCCACGTAATCCCAAAGGGTTCACATACTTTTTCTTATATATATATCTCCAGATTATTATCACCACCCCATCAGTACTTCGTTGGCCACCTTTTGCCTTCAATACGGAGGCGATTCTTCTTGGCATGGAGTCCACGAGATGTTGAAAGGTGATGCAAAGAATCTGACACCATGCCTGATGAATAGCACTGTCCAGTTCTGTGAGATTTGATGGTTGTGGAACCAGCTGCCTGATGGCTCTTTCAACTTTGTCCCACAAATGCTCAATTGGATTGAGATCTGGTGATTGTGGGGGCCACCCTCCCTTCCCAATTTATGCATTGCAGGGACCTACATTAAAACTGTAGGATAAAAGGTACTCAACCTAGGAGCCTCTGGAGTTAGCCTGTATAAGATTCTAAACAACAGGAATTAACTGGTAAGCAGAGGATTAGCTTATTCACTGATCTTCAGTCAAATGTTGGCCAAGTAATAATCACGGGTATAACATGTTTGCCCTTCCCCATACCAGGGGTTAGAGCATGAGGTCATCTTTCACATAATTATTATGTCCTAGCCTTAAGCAAATAAAGCTTTTGTATAGATGCTACATACAATGACAAATGTCAGCTCTCAACATAAGAAAAAAAAGAAAAGACCCTCCAAAATATCACACACACATGAATTTTGCATAAAAGGTGCTTGTGAGATCAAATGAATACAACAAATTCAGAGCACTCTATTTTACCCACGGAAAGCGGGTTTATCTGAAAAGAGCAATCTTTAGGTTAGGATCTATAGGGCCTGATGTGGTGGAGTACATCGACATTGTGGAAGGTAGACATGTGCATTCGTTTTAGTACCAAAACGATTTAGTCCGAATTTTGGGATAATTTAGTTTTCGTATGACTCAAGAGATATGAAACTGTTCAGTACAAAAAACGAAAGAAACTAAAAATGCACTACATTTTAGTTTTAGTCCTTTTTGTGATATTACATTGATGAGTGAAGGAGACCAGCAATGAAGAGCGCAACATCCAAAGTTCTGCACCCACCACATGCCTATGCAGTAGGATGTTCTATATAGAGAGGGGCATTAATTAGTGCAGGAGGATGTTCTATACATTATACAGAGAAAGGTATAAATTAAAGGAGGATGTTCTATACAGAGAGGGACATTAATTAATTCAGGAGGATGTTCTATACATTATACAGAGAAGGGTATTAATTAATGCAGGAGGATGTTCTAAACATTATACAGAGGAGAGGAGCCTTTTTTTTTTAGTCCTTTAAATCCAGTGGCTGTGAGATCGGCTGCTTGTTAGATTATCTCTCAGTACAATGTAGCAGGCCAGTGGCGTAACTAGAAACCTGAGGGCCCCAGGGCAAGAATCCACGAAGGGCCCCCCCAAAAAAATCTATGTATTTTTACTTATTTTTCACTGCAAAATAAAACAAAGATAGTATTGCCTAGGGATGCACCGATACCACTTTTTTAAGACCGAGTACGAGTACCGATACTTTTTAAAAGTACTCACCGATACCGAGTACCGATACTTTTCTTTAATGTCATGTGACGCTTTCCAATAAGAACAGACCATATAAAAAGGCCCCCAGCTCACATGTATATCCCCCCCGATATATATATTTATACTGTCCCAGCTCATGGATATGCCCCAGCTCACACATGGATTTGCCCCAGCTCATGGATATGCCCCAGCTCACACATGGATATTGCCCCCCAGATTATGGATTTGCCCCCCAGCTCACACATGGTTATGCCCCCCCAGCTCACACATGGTTATGCCCCCCAGCTCATGGATATGCCCCCCAGCTCATAGATATGCCCCCCAGCTCATGGATATGCCCCCCAGCTCATGGATATGCCCCCCCAGCTCTCTCATGGATATGCCCCCCCAGCTCTCTCATGGATATGCCCCCCCAGCTCTCTCATGGATATGCCCCCCCAGCTCATGGATATGCCCCCCAGCTCATGAATATGCCCCCCAGCTCTCTCATGGATATGCCCCCCCAGCTCATGGATATGCCCCCCAGCTCTCATGGATATGCCCCCCCCAGCTCTCTCATGGATATGCCCCCCAGCTCATGGATATGCCCCCCAGCTCTCTCATGGATATGCCCCCCCAGCTCATGGATATGCCCCCCAGCTCATGGATATGCCCCCCAGCTCTCTCATGGGTATGCCCCCCAGCTCATGGATATAAGGGCCCCCCAGGCCCCAGCTCATGGGTATAAGGGCCCCCCAGGCCCCAGCTCATGGGTATAAGGGCCCCCCAGCTCTTACTTACCTCTGCTGGCCCCGGACAGGCTCCGCCGGCGTTCTTTTCTTCTCCTTGGCGAGCGGCCGCTGGAAACCTGCGTCTTGGCCGCTCGCCGGAAACCACCTGATCAGCGCGAGGTCTCGTGCGCTGGTCAGGTGGTTTCTCTCCCACGTGAGCGGCCAAGATGCATGTCAGTGGCCGCTCGCAGGGAGAGGGACGGCCAGCGCGCGGCTCCCAGATTCCGGCGCTGATTGCCGGAATCTGGCGGGCGGCGCTGGGCCCCCCTCCAGTGGCGGAATGCCAGGGCCCGGTCGCAACTGCGACCCTGGTACTTCCGCCACTGTATCAGGCTCAGCTGTTACAGTAACTGACTAACAGCGCTCAGTTTCAGTAAAACAAGGAAATAATATTGTTCTAACCTCTTAATAATATTTTTATATATAACTAGTTTTACTGAGACTCTGAGCGCTGCGATGAGCAGCAGTCAGTTACTGTAACCGCTTTGCCTGACACGGGGCAGTATTACAATGTTGGTGCTAACTTAACCAGAGCTGTTGTAAACTGAAAACCTCCATAGGCTATAATGGCTCTGGGAAGTTTACAACAGTTCTGGTTAAGTTAGCACCAACTATGTAATATGGCCCACATTGTGCTGAGAGTGAGAGATACTGTGACAAGCAGCGATCTCCGCCCTCTGAGGAGCCACCACTACAATAGTAATTGTATCCACTGGTCGTCGGATGAATGAAATTAGTTTTCATACTAAAAGAACTGAAAACGAATTTCTTTAGCAACTAAATAAATTGCATTTTAGGACTAATCCATTAGTTTAAAACGAAATTTTGTGCTGTGCACAGGTCTAGAAGGCTTATGCAATATATCATTTTATTTTGTAATCAAATCTCCACCCCCCCAAGTGTTACAGGTTTTTAAAATATAATTATATATATTTATTACACACTAAGGGCCACATCACAATCTTAACGCTAAAATCCTAGCGCAAAGTGAAAATCTTTGCCCCAAGCGTTAAAGTTTAGCACACGCAAATCACCGTTGGAATTACAATTTTCACACGTGCACACATCCACCGTGCATGTGCGTGTAACGCTAACAGGACACGCCCGAATGCAATCATAGAACCGCCTTGCACAAACATCTTTGCGCGCGCTGTTTTTTGGCAGGATTCACCCAAAATGAAAAGGTTTTCTTTTGATATAAAATGCAGGTTCCACCCAAGGTGCACGGATCGCTACGTGGGTGCAATCAACAGCCCCAGGACATTGGTGAAGCCTCCAAGTGCATAAAAGCCCTGTTTCACTCTTTGGAATCCCTCATGGGTGGTAGGGAATCCTATATAGTGGTGCCAGTTGCGCTTCATTGCTAGGTGGAAGCGATGGAGCACGATGGAGAACTGGCTGACACCGCCTAATTCAGCTAGAGGCTGCTGGAAGGTGCCAGTGGCAAGGAACCTCAGGTAGCACAGCAACTTCGTCGGACAGATATCCGTGTCCCTGACCTGGACTCCAGCTGGGACCGCAGCTGTAGGTAGAGCCTGTTTATCTGTGCCCGGGTCAACCAGTAGCGGAGTCGACACTCTGCATCAGTCAGATGTTCCAATGTCAATCGTATCCTTTGGACACGAGGTGCCGTGGAACAGCACGCTTCCTCTCCAACTCCTGCTGTGCTGACATCGGCGACGAGTTCTGCGTCTGTGACGCAAAATGAGCGCATATGCTGCAGCAATAATACATGCACACACAACATCATCCATTGTATTGGTTTGGTTTGGTATGAGTTGAATAGGCAACTGTGCTTTGGTGCATACCTTTTTATGGGCCTGTATATTTGGGGTTAGCCAGGTTGTTCAGATTTGCTATTAGCACCAGCTTTTAGATGTCGCTAAGATTATCCAAATAACATCCATGCGGTAATTACCGCAAATAGATTGTAATACCTTACTTATCCGAGTGCACGTTTGAGCTCACAATGTTAAGTATAGGACGCGCGAGGTACAGTAAGCTTGCGCAAGGTTCGTGCAGGTGCACACGCGGTACACGAGTCCGTGCGGTTGTAGTGCTGAGTATGTAATTCGGAAGTTGTGCAAATAGTTTTACTCCACGCATTAAAAATTACTTATGCCGGCGCTAACGTTAGGGCCAGATTATTATGACCACCCCATCAGTACTTCGTTGGGCCATCTTTTGCCTTCAATACTGCGGCGATTCTTCTTGGCATTGATTCCACGAGATGTTGAAAAGGTGATGCAAAGAATCTGACACCATGCCTGAGGAATAGCACTGTCCAGTTCTGTAAGATTTGATGTTTGTGGAACCAGCTGCCTGATTGCTCTTTCAACTGCATCCTACAAATGCTCAATTGGATTGAGAGCTGGTGATTGTGGGGCCACCTAACCAAGTTAAATTCTCCCTCATGTTCTTGAAACCACTCCTGCACAATACAAGCACTGTGGCATGGCGCGTTGTCTTGTTGGAAGAAGCCATCTCCATTGGGATACGCCATCAACATGATAGGATGAACTTGATCATCAATGATGCTTTGGTATGTTGTGCTATTCAGACGTTGTTCCACTCGAATTTAAGGGCCCCAAACCATAACACTGCCCCCACCAGCTTGAAGGGTTGTACTCATGCATGTGGGGTGCATGCTTTCATGCCGTTTCCTCCAAATTCTCACTCTGCCATCTGCATGATGCAACTGGAAACGTGATTCATTGGACCACATGACTTTTTTTCCAATACTCGACTGTCCAATCCTTGTGTTCCTGTGCGAATTGGAGACGTTTTATCTTGTTAACTGCAGACAGCAAAGGTGTTCGAACAGGCCTTTGGTTTCCATATCCCATACGATGCAGTGTACGGCGAACAGCGCGTTCAGAGATCATTTGAGAGGATCCCTGATTAAGATCTGCAGTAATTTGATGCACTGTTGCCCTTCTGTTGTCTTGTACCAGTCTTGCCACTCTCCGTTCTGCCCTAACATTGACTAGTCGCCGACAGCCACAATTCACACGTTTAGACCCAGATTTCAGCTGACAGTCCAGTCTTTAAACACTTTAACAACAGCTGCTCTTGAACATTTAATAAATTCTGCTGTTTTGTTGATACTTGTTCCATGGCTCTGAGCACCAACAATCATCCCACGTTCAAAGGCTGTTAAATCACGTTGTTTACCCATATCTTCAGAAAAAACAAATCACTTCCACTGTCGTGGTAAACAACCTGCTTCCCTATTTATAATGGTCTGGCCCTCTAGCAACTTCAGCACGAAATTATAGCTAATTTGCCTAAAAAAAGTCAGGTGGTCATAATAATCTGGCCACAGTGTATATCTTACACACATCCAGCAGAAAGGATATCCAAGAATTCACAAAACTATACCAAGTTAATAAATGTTATAAAAACATTATACACTTGACAACTTGTCAGATGATTTAGTTAACATTCAGAAAGGCCAAATACAGTCTACAGACAGAATACATATGACAGAAAACGTGGGGCTTAAACATGTACCTGACACAATTTTCTGGATCATTTTTGCAGTCTATATTACATCTGTATCGCTCCCATGTCATCCAGCCCATCGGCGGTGTTCTAACTAGGCCATTGTCCAAGGCACTGCTAGAAGAACACAGAACCAAAAAGAAGCCAAAACATAAAAGGTGCATGGTTTTTTTTCCAGGTGTATCTTTGCAACCTATAGGGGAAAAAAAAAAGAAGATTTAATCATTTATCTAACATGACATTTCAAGGAAGTAGGATACAGGTTTCTTTGTCAAATGAATAAAAACATGCTTTCAACAAAATTTGGGAATTGAAAAAAAGCCCTGGATCTGTTGTTTAGGCTTAAGCAATAATTTGAGAATATGAGATTTATTGAAGGTGTAAATAAAGGAATAAAATTAAATGGACACTCCAGCCACCACAACCACATACGCTTATTTAAGCAGTTATGGTGGAAGGTGCAAACCACCCTTTCTCTCTTCATGTCCAATGGTCCTGCACTTTGGTGCAAGAAGAATCAAATACCATGCTTTAGTTTGAGAAGTTGGCAGGCTAAATGCACATTCAGCCCTCATTGCTAATGCCTCTTGACCTGGTTGAACAAGCAACTCGTGGGCACCTATAAATGCAGAATGTGCACGGCATGCAAATTCATTATGCATGTGTAGCGCAGCCTCGTGCGAAGGAGAGCCAGTGTGAGCCGAGCGACGAAAGGTAGAAGACGCACGTGAGACTGCCAGGGATCGAGACCAGGCCGGAGAGCAGGCGCTACCTTGCGGGTGCTGCGGATCAGAGACAGTGCTTGGCGGAGACCTATCTATACATCGCTGAGAGGTTTTGCACAGAGACAGAGTTCCGGTTTGGACCCAGAGTAAGGAGACCGCGATGATCCACTGGGAGTGCAGGCAGTAGTTCTCGTTGCAGAGATCGGACAAGCAGGAGAAGCGGATCCGGTGGCACAGAGTTCCAGTGCAATCCAGCGGAGAGACATCCTTGATCGGGCAGCGGAACAGATTGTCTAACGGATGGGTGAGAGGCCTTCCAGGCCACAGTTCCAAGTTAAATGAAGCACGCTGCAGTATTGTTTAAATCTACAGGGCCTCAACGTGACTAGTCGAAGATTTGCTCATTTCATTCACTGGCCAGTTGAATATAGTACCCGGGTACCTGAGATCACATACACACACCTTTTTGAGACATTACTTTCACGGGACTTACATTCCAGAAACGAAGGGGTTAAACTTTTCTTTTGCCGCCGCTTGTTTTTCCCGCATTTCGAAATCCTGTCGTTCATATACCGTATTCACATTATATATGACGCTTTATTGGGATCAGTAAAGTATATAATCTATAAAATCCACAACAGTGCTGGTGTATATTTATTCCCTAGTGCGGTGAGACTAACCCGAGGTTAAATTCAGCGGCTCCTCCGGGAGTGAGCGCTACACATGCATCTGGCACATTTCACGATAACATCAACACCAATGAATTCAGAGTCACTGATTATTTCACCAGTAACACAGCGGGTGTTATGTACCTACTGACTTGCTCAGGTGTCAAGTTATAGGTGAGCAAGACAATACAGAAACCTAAAATACATATATATTAGAACATGTAAGTTCAGATACCAGAAAGATTCCTATTTCACACCACCTTAGAACCAATCACGCTAATTCTTCAGACACAATACGGTTCATGGGCATTGAGACGGTCTCCCTGGCTAAACGAGGAGGAGAGCTTGACAAGTGACGTCAGCAAAAAGAAACATTCTGGATATATTAACTCCATACGCTATCCCCTTACGGCCTTAATGAGAGTTTCACTTTATTTCCCTGTGGGCAGCATGGTACCCCGCCTTGCCTACACCCAATAACTCATCAATATATAGGTTATCATAAAATAAGTACCCTATCCACATTTCTAACGTTTTAATGTGTTGACAGGACTCAATTTGATGCAAGCTCATAGGCCCTTTTCGGGCATGATATAGGCACAGTCTGGATATGACCCATTGAAAAATCAATGGAAAAATAGAGATGGAGAGTCCGTTTCTTAACACGGTTGCTCTTAGGTCCCTAAAGCCAGGCGAATTGTGGCGGACATTGAATACAGCATCAGCCTGCTACCCAGGGAATGAGCGAGCGGCATGTTCTAGGTAAGCCCGCACAAGGCAAGAAAGCGCATCATTGCTTGCCCCTGTGTCAGATCAGCCAATGCATCCCATCCATCAATTACATCACTTAAGCGATGTGAAATAAGCTGGTTGATGAAAACTTGGCTGATCTGACAGACCACAGGAGAGCAACTAGCCAAGCTGCCATGTTCGTTTTTGTGAGGTCTATATGGCGTTTATTACTTGAGCCTGGTTTTTATTCCGAGAAATCACCAGAAGGTCCTAATGCAAGCTAGCACGAAAGGGACTTCCGTTTTTTCAGCTTTTAGGCGGAATTGGCTGATGGAGGCAGCATACATTAGTGACGTGTATGCACAATACAGACCATTGCCACAATTCCCCGTCGAGTCACCACCATTCGGAGGGCGGCTTCAGAGTGGGGTGGGGCGCATGAACAGTGTCACCAAGCGATCGGAGATCTCCTACCTAACGAACATCTAATTCCTCCCCTCTCCTCCTCCCTCACCCCTGCTCTCACACACATCTTCAACCTATCTCTCTCCACTGGCTCCTTTCCATCCGCCTTCAAACACGCGCTAGTTACCCCTTTACTAAAGAAACCATCCCTAGATCCCAACTCTCCATCCAACTACCGCCCTGTATCCCTGCTTCCCTTCACATCAAAGCTCTTAGAAAAACTAGTCTTCAACCGACTCTCCCTCTTCCTGTCCTCCAATTCCCTACTTGACCCCCTGCAATCTGGCTTCCGTCCCCTACACTCAACTGAAACTGCCCTCACCAAAGTCACCAACGAACTCCTAACTGCTAAAAAAAACACGGCCACTATTCTATTCTCATCCTGCTTGACCTCTCGGCTGCTTTTGACACTGTTGACCACCCCCCCTTCTACAGACCCTCAACTCTCTGGGTCTCGTTGACACTGCACTTGCTTGGGTTGACTCCTATTTATCCAACAGGTCCTTCTGTGTGTCCTTTGCTGGTAACTCCTCCTCCTCCTCCTCATTGCCTCTATCTGTTGGTGTACCTCAAGGCTCTGTCCTTGGTCCTCTGCTCTTTTCCATCTACACCTCCTCCCTGGGCAAAATCATCAACAGCTTTGGCTTTAATTACCACCTCTACGCTGATGACACTCAGATCTACCTCTCTACCCCTGATCTCTCTCCCCCTGTCCTCTCAAAAGTCAGTGACTGTTTATCTGGCATCTCCTCCTGGATGGCCTCCCACCACCTAAAGATCAACATGTCAAAGACTGAACTCCTACTTATTCTTCCCTCCAATGCCTCCCCACCTCCTGACTTCTCTATCACGGTGGAGGGTATCACCATCTCCCCATCAAACAAGTTCGCTGTCTTGGAGTTACACTTGACTCTGCTCTTTCCTTCATCCCCCACATCAAGTCTCTTTCCTCCTCCTGCCGATACCAACTGCGTAATATGTCCAGAATTCGGCCATTTCTTACCGCTGTCACCACAAAACAACTCATACACGCCCTGGTAATCTCCCGACTCGACTATTGCAATAATCTCTTATCTGGCCTCCCTCTGTCCCGCCTCTCCCCCCTACAATCCATCCTGAACGCCTCCGCCAGGCTAATTCACCTCACCCGCCGCTCTGTCTCTGCCGCTCCCCTCTGCGAGTCCCTTCACTGGCTCCCCATCCACTGCAGAATTAAGTTCAAAATCCTTATCCTTACCTACAAAACCCTCACTAACTCAGCTCCCCACTACCTGTCCTCACTAATCACCAAATACACCCAGCCCACTCCCTAAGGTCAAACAGTGACCTGCGCCTAGCTTCTCCCCGCATCACCTCTTCCATGATAGACTGCAGGATTTCTCACGAGCAGCCCCCACTCTCTGGAACGCTCTCCCTCGTACTGTCAGACTTTCCCCTAACTTCTCTTCTTCAAACGCTCCCTGAAAACATTCCTATTTAGGGAAGCCTACCACCCAACTCACTGACGCAACCATCAATCACTCTCACCTTACAGTCCTCTCCTCCTGTTTCCAACCCCAACCCTCCCAGATAGTGAGTTCCTACGGGAATAGGGCCCTCATCTCCTCCTGTACTGTTTGTCAAATGTTGTTCAATGTATTGTAACCCTGTCTATACTGTGCTTATTGTACAGCGCTGCGGAATATGCTGGCGCTTTATAAATAAAGAATAATAATAATAATAATAATGCGTGGGGTTACATAGTTACATAGTTATATAGGCTGAAAAAAGACATGCGTCCATCGGGATCAGCCTCTCCCACATAACCTACTGCTGTTGATCCAAAAGAAGGCAAAAAACCCACAGTCTGAATGCTTGCCAATATGCAACATACTGCGGAAAAATTCCTTCTTGACCCCAGAATGGCAGTCAGATTTCTCCTTGGATCAAGAAGCTTTTACCCACATATTAAATATTATAACCCTTAATATTCTGTGTCTGCCCAGCGACATAACTATAATGTAGGCAGACGGGGCTCAAAGGATATGCTCCAACACACCAACAGGGTAGGCTTAGAGTCTTATGTGCATTATATTGTTATCTATCTACACCCATAATCAAACTTCTTAGTGGAGGACCTACATCTGCGTAACAGCTGGCCATCGCTACCTCTTTTCATTGTAAAAAGACAGTAGCCATTCAGGTCAGCTTGTCAAATTTTGAGATAAAGCCAAACTCCACCCCACCCTTCAACCAGGAATTCACTGACACCTAGAAAAAAGGAATCCAGACCTTCACATCAAGTTTAACAAAGTGACAGTACCCCCGCATCTAGAAAATACTGTACACTTATATTTTCTTTTCCCCTGTATGTCGCAAGCTCAATTAGAGCCTGCTGGTGTGTCATGTTTTTTGTCTTATGGTTCAATTGCAGGCCCCTCAGTGATGGGCCGTGCTGTAATCTAGACTTTGTGCGATTTTCCTTTTTTAGAAGATTCAGTAAAGTTAAGTTTTATCCTACCTAGTATCCTCCACCTTCCCAATCAGCTTGTCAAAATTTCAAATGCTTCCAACAACTTGTCACTCCTGATGATGCTGGCATGTCCAGCGAAACGCGTTGAGCAATTTTTTTCCTGGGCAACTTTGTAAGATTGATATTTCCTTATCCAGTGATTAGGTCAGGCTTAATTCTTTTCTGTCAACTTTGAGATTGTTGTGAGTGTTCACAACCTCCATTCCGTTTCTGCTTGAATTTATCCCTTGTTTACTCAAACTTAAAGATGGACATATTAGCCCCTGGGAACAGGTAGCAGCGCTGGCCTTTGGGCTGTGCGGCCGCACAGGGCGCCATGGCAGCCGATACACAGCTCGCATTCCCCACAGCTGGCTGGAGAGGATCGGGTTACAGATGGGGGAGTGGGGCTGGGCGTGGCTTGGAACAGGGGGCACATTAACAGGCATGATCCTTTATTACCTGCCCATCCATTAACTCTCACTGTGTGTGACTGGCAGAGGGAGACAAGACAGAGACATGGATTTGTTATTGTTTACACAAAGCACAGAACGAGCCTGCACAGATACATTGTATCAGCTGATGGAACGTTCGTCTGGAGCCGTAAAGAGAGGGTCCATGAGAGGCAGAAACGGCTCTTAGTCAGCTACTTATTTAATTCTGATGGCATACCTCCCGAGTGCATACCTCCCAAAAAGCAAGAAAATACCCATCAAGGAGTATAAGCTATTATATATTAGGGGTGTTGCAATTTTTTTGGGCTCCTCCATACACTCCGGTGTTCTTCATATAGTCGGTGTGTATAACAGCAGCAAAGCAATAACACTACCAGCAATGAGCCTCTTCTAATAAATGTTGTTACAAATCACTTGCAAGGTTATTCAGAGAGCGTGAAAAGCAGGAGAATGACTGGAGAATGAAAATTTCATTCAGCCCGCAATCCTTCACGCAGACTTGGGAGAAACCCTGGAAGGGGACGAGTGGCTGGATATATGGGAGGCAGCTTGGAGAACGTCCATTTGTACTGCCCATCAGGAACAGGCATTAAAGATGATCTTCCGCTGGTACACCACTCCGGAGAAACTTGCCAAGATGAAGGTGACAACCACGGATGTATGTTGGAGGCTTTGTGACCACAAAAGGCACCTTTTTGCACATGTGGTGGAATTGCTCTCGTTTGGTGGGCCTGTGGAAGAAAATACATTCCCTGGCACAGGCTGTGTTGGAGCGGGACATTCCCTTTACACCGGCGACTTTTCTTTTGGCCAGTCTGTTGGAGGACCTGACGATGAAACAAAATAAATTATCTAAGCTGGCCTTGGCCGGGTGCCGTGCCATTGCGGCTGTGTGGAGGGCCACAGAGCCCTCCACTTTGGCAGGGTGTTGTCTAACATTAGGAATGCCATGTTAACCCTTTCACTGCTGAGGACATGTGGGGAACGTCCTCATTGACTCCTAAGGAAAGATAGGAGATATTGAGGTTCAAAGGAACCCCCTGACTGTTAGCAGCTAGCAGGGTCATGTTTGGTATCATTAGAAAGGCCAGAGCATGGCCTTTGCAATGATACCAACCATGACCATGTTTAAAGTAAATAAAAAAATAAAAAAACATGTTTTTTCCTTTTTAATAAGACGTGAAATGGCTCAGCAGTGAAGTGGTTAATGGACGAGCTAACTGCTAAGGTGCGCCACACCGTAGAGGCATTTTATAAAGGTGTGGGAACCATGGATGGAATATGATACGTAGAATGGTTGCTGGGGTTGATGCAGATATTGGGCTCTGAAGTTTATCTCTAGAAGTGATATATCTGTAGGACAGACTTTCTCTTTTCTTTTCACGTTTATTGTGTACTTTTCTTCCTTTTTTTTCTCTCTCGCTTTTTCTTCGCTCTTCTTTCCTCTTTGTCTTGTGTGCGTCTTCCCCTGTTCGTCTGGTTCGTGGTTAATGCACTAGGTTTCGCCGATAGCATACATATACTTTATGCCTTGACTACTGTATAGTGGAAACTCCTGGTGTTAATATTCAATAAAAATTATGTTTTCACAAAAAGGGACTCTGCCTCAGCAACATTCCCTAAACTACAAGTGTCTGTTGCAATGTGAAATGCTGAGAGTGGTGTGAGACATATACACACACACACTTTAAATCAACCCCTACTTGTCTTGCCAGACCAACCATGGACACATATTACAATTTCATGCAGAAGGTAAGGGAGGAGCTGCCCGGTAACATGCATAAACGTATACGTTTCATAATGAAAATCTGTTTCATAGTACGGATTGATCAACTAGGTTTCTTTTTTGTGCTGCCCTTCAGTGTGAAAAAAATCATGAGGGTCTATTCACAAAGCACCGAAATGGAGTTCAGTTTTGTTGTTTTTCATTTCGGCCAGGGGCGGACTGACCCTGTAGGGCAGCGGACTGGATCTCACCCCGTAGGGCAGCGGACTGGATCTCACCCTGTAGGGCAGCGGACTTGGCTGGAAGCTGGTACACAGCACAATCGATATCACCCTGTTGGGTAGTACACGTGGAGTCTTTCTCCTGCTGGGCAGCACTTGTGTTCTCACCCTGTAGGGCAGCAGATTTGGCATGAAGCTGGTACATAGAAAACTCGATCTCACTCTGTAGGGCAGCAGACTTGATCTCACCCCGTAGGGCAGCAGACTTGGCTGGGCAAGACTTGACCACGGAGACCTGACACGGCTGGATCCTAGTGGCTTGAGAAGGCTGGAAAGGGGGGGCCTGGGAAGCCTGGAACCTGAAGGCTTGGGAAGGCCGGAACATGGGGACCTTCCGTGGATGCACTGTGCATTCCTCAATTTTGTGCAGGGGAGAACTGCAATAAAAAGCACAGGTTATTGCTTCTCCAGGCTCTTTCCTCTGGGGGTCAGTGGTCCTCTGGGTCTGTCCTCGGTAGCTGGACCTTGAACAGGCTCCTCAGGGAAGACGTCCCTAGGAGTGTGCAGCAGGGACTCGACAGATCATCCAGGTGTAGCTTAGGCTAGGGACAGATGAGCGCATTTTCTGCAGCCACCGTCAAAATGTACGTCGATGCGTGCGCACGCATTTTTTCACGGAATACGCTTAAGTGGTCAGACGATGCGCAATTCTGGACGTATTTCATGACGGTGGGGTAAAAAGAAGTCTAGGGAAATCCGGCTGTTTGAACGTTATGTTGGCCGCACACTAGCAGCGTCTGACATCTCCTAATCACGCACACACGCTGCTATGCGGCCGCAGCGCACTTTGTACGTCAGTAGCAGCGGTTTCACGTTCTGATAAAAATGCGTTCATTTGCTGGTTGCGTGGTGTCGGCGCACTTTCGTACGCACGTACTGCGTATATTGGCCGTCATTGGCCGTTATGTGCTGCTACTGCCGCCGTGATTTAGTGCGTCTGCACGCGCGTTCCGACTGCCCCACTCTGACCCTAGCCTCAATCAGCTCGTTTGCCCTTCTCAGGTTCTCCAGCAAACCTAGTATCACTGCTAACTCACTTTTAAATGGCTGCCTCATTATGTAACGACTGGAGGGTACCTAACTAGACATGACCAGGAGGGTGTGAGCTATAGAAGCAGAGACTAGATGTGAACAGACATGAACTAAAAGAGTAAATAAAGGAATTTATTTACAACACTAAGTAAACAAAAGGGACCAATATAAACAGACAGAAGATCCAGAACTAAATTCACATGAAACTAGAGACCAGGGAATTTAGCAAAACATAAACAGAAAGGGAAACAGACCTGAACTAAATATACAATGAATACTAGACTAGATAAACATAAACAGAACTAGACATGGGAAAACATAAGCAGGATCAGAATGAGGCTAGAACTCAAAGGGATAACAGAACAGACTTGACTAGACCAGAACATGAAGAGGCTCGAATCAGAGACAATACCTATCAGAATGAACTCCAGAAACAAATGAGGCAGCGTCCTTTGGGCGCTGCCTGCTTTTAAGCACATGAGTAATTTGAACAAATAGAGTCCAGGTGTTGTTCCATGGCATGAATCAAAAAGAAACTAAATGTCCAGACTATATGCAGATATCAAAGAAGCCAGAGGTGGCGCCAGATGCACTGAATGTCCAGATTGTTCACTCGCAAAGTCCACCTCTGCCAGAGGGGGCACAGGACATCACACTTGGGCCGGCCCTGTTTGCACCACTAACATTGCATACAGGGGCAGACTGACAAGGCTCAGGGCCCCTGGACCAAATAAAGCAAGGGCCCCCCACCAGACTCCTCAATTTTTCTGACTTATTCTGGAGTAGGCACTTTATTAGCGCCTAGCCACGTAACGAAGCGCAAGGCAGTCTGATATTTGCAGCAGTGCAGCGGGCGCCGCCACATGGATCGGCTCATGTATTCCATAGAACTCCATGGATCCTTGCGCGTCCAAGCCAGAAACAATGTGTGAGCTCATGCAGCAATGTAGGTGAATTGCAAATCGACTAGGAGCTATTTGTTTCAGTCTCACTCTGCTTCTGGTGAGAGGAAGCGGTGGATTGCACTGCTCTTCTAAACAGTGGGATGAGAGGCGAGTATGGGATTTAATGGAGACGGTTTTTCTCAGTGAAATACTGTCTCCCATGTGGAAGCACAGGATACAGGGAATCCCTAGGATCCGGGGAATGGATCAAAGGCGGATTTACCCGTGCAAATCACGATGACTGCCCGCAATGTAGTCATCTCAATTTGAGTTATTTCAGAGGCTGACTACCAGCAGGCAAGGCCCTGGCCGGGCCCCTGGCTAGGCCCGGGCCCTTGGTCCAGGTCTGATTTGCCAGACTGATCAGTCCGCCCCTGATTGCATACAAAGCTGCACCAGCCATTGTAGTCTCCCAGGAATTTCCCAGCCTAGAGGATAAGAAATCATTATCTGATTCCAGTAAAAAGGTGGAATTCAATCTTCTGGCTTATCCTAGATTGAACTCATGTCAACCTCCGAGCAAAAAAAAAAAATCAAAAAAAAAATCACATGCCTAAGGGCACTATCAGCTGCCCTGAGCGAAAACTGGGACGCAAAGGGGAAAAATTTGCATTTGCTAACTTCCCCTTAGCGCCCTGGTTTCCCCAGCAGATCGCGGGGCAGGCGCCGAGTCTGACAGCCTGCCCCTTAGCGTTCGCTAAGCTCGCGGATGCTGGGGCGGGGTTACAGCACCGTCCCCAGCACCCCCTCCAAAGCGTCCATATGACTCCATGGAGGATCGTGTGCCGGGTCACATTACAGTCAGGATCTCGCCTTTTGCGAGATCCTGCTGGCCGGCAGATTAAATCGCCGAGGGAGACCGGAGGCTTTCTTCCCACTGTCTCCCTCTGCTCCCAGCAGCCAAAAGCAGCAGATCTGGCCGCTGTTCTCACCACGGGATAAGGAGTATTTGTTTTTTTTGGGGGGGGGGTTTGAGCTCAAGGTAACGGATTCTGCAGCAATGGAATCTGTTACCACCAGCTCAGAGCTGTAGGTAACTTTTTTCAGTTAGCTCCAGCTTTTAATAACTAGCATTAGGACCAAGTGATCCTAATGCTAGTTACTCTGTGCTTTCACTTTGTGCTCCCTATACCTAACATGAAGAGCACAAAGTACAGTAAACTCGCGCAACGAATCGCTAATTAGTGAGCACTAGCGGGTTTTTTCCCCCGTTAGCGATTCAAAGGCAATGTGGGTGCAGCACCATGACCTCCTTTAAGCTAGTGCTAACGCCGACGCTAGCGTTAGAGCACTAAGTTTATGGCCAAACCTACCTAAATATTGTTTTAACTTGATTGCTGAATCCCAAATGCATACATGTCCCAATTACACCCCCCCCCCCCTCTTACAATAAGAGACTGGCATTTTAAGAGACCTGATTTACTGGCTTTGCTTTCTAGACCAGTACTAGTAACTGTCAGTTTCAGAGTCGTGGAAAGTTGAAAATTTCCATTGGTACTAAAAAAAAAAAAAAAAAAAAAAAAAAAGCAAATACACTTGTCTCAGGAGTTGTGTATGTCACCTGAAAAGGAAAAAAAAAAAACCACAAAGTTGTCAGCCACACATTACAAATTCTTGCTCAAAAATATACCTTTATTTCGAATGAACATTGTGTCAAATACAGATAGTATTTGCAACACCTTTCTGGCCAAGTACACAACAACAAAAAAATGGTAAAATTATATTACTAAGGATGGTGTTCTACTCATGAGCCACCAAAACTCAAAAAGGGTTTAATAACCAAAGTTCAAAATTTGTGGGGTAAAAAAATAAAAATAAATCACTGTTGTTTCAACTACAGCGCACATTTGCTGTTCAGAGAATATTCAACAACGGCGGGCAAAGCCGCTTCAAACAACATTACAGTGGATTTATATAAAAAATAAAATAAAAAGTTAAATTGTCTGTTCCCAGTAATTCTTTCAACATGAGTGGATAACATTCTGTTCAAACTGGCGAACTGCTGGGACATGAAGTGTATGAGAATAGCAGAGGCCTGCAGAAAAACTAAAACAAGCTGGATAGATATATATATATATATATATATATATATATGATTTGGACACCGGCACAAATTTTATTTTTTTCCTATAGCTATATTTATATAATGGATATGGGCTGAAAGCGCACGCTCTCGTTTAATTCGTGGGTATGCACATCCAAATTGGGAGGAAGGGTTTAGAAATTACAGCTCTTAAGGGACCAAAAGTAATAAGACAATTGAATCAAAAGCGGTTTCATGGCCAGGTGTTGGCTACTCCTTTATCAATTTAGCAGGTAAAAGGTCTGGAGTGGATTCTAAGTGTGTATTTGCGTTTGGAATCTATTGCTGTGAACACCCATCATGCATTCATTCAAAGGAGCTGTCCATGCAGGTGAAAAAGCAAATCCATCAGAGAGGTAGCAGCAACATTAGGAATGGCCAAATCAACAGTTTGGTGAGCTCAGCAACATAAAAAAGGCCTGGACGCCCACAGAAGACAACAGTGTTGGATGATCGCAGGATCCACTAGGGTAGAGTAAAACCCATTCACAGCATCCAGACAAGTGCAGGGCACTCTCCAGGAGGTGGGCATATCATTGTCAATGTCAAAGACTACAGTCAAGAGAAGACTTCACAAGGGCAAATACATTGGTTTGCACCTTGTGGTGAACCCTATCATAAGCCTGAAGAATAGAAAAGCCAGTTTGCAAAAAACATCGAAAGCCAGACCAGTTCGGGAAAAAGCATTCTTTGGATGCATGAAACGAAGATTACTCTGTACCAGAATGAAGGGAAGAAAAGTGTTGAGAAGTCTTGGAACAGCTCATGATCCAATGCACACGTCATCTGTAAAACATGTTGGAAGTAGTATGATGGCATGGGCATGCATGGCTTCCAGTGGCACTGGGTCATTGGTGTTTATTTATCTGGTGAGCACAAAATGAATGCTCTTGAGTCCGGACGTCTCATGCAGGTCCGCAACACATCATATGATTATATAAAAAAGAAGTAAATACAGAAAATCATAGTGCAATTTGCAAGATATATGTTAGGGGATGATCAAATAATTATTCCACTCACAAGTATTGAGCCTTGGCACTGGCTCTGAGTGGGATTTTGCCTCTGGGTAATTTTCTTCCTCCTTGTTGACAGGTGACCCCCACCTTTAGTATGGAAACTTTCTTCAAACGCCGTGCATTTGTAGAAACATGGGAGGGTAGACAAAAAAGTATATGCTCTCCTAGCGTAAATCTTTCTTATTGACGAGCACAATTTTTCTGCTAAATCAAGACTTACGTTTGGTGGAGCTCCCAAAGCTCGAATATAGAAGTGCCCACGGATTTTTTTAAAGGAAAAAATCCAAGTCAAAAACCACTCTGGAACCGGGACGTGGTCTTTAAAAAGATTTAAAATCAAAGTTTAAGATAAACAATAAAACATGACTCCAGGACGCGTTTCGCTGCTGTAAAGCAGCTTCTTCAGCTGGCAAGTCAAACATTAACATCTCTTTTGATTTTCTGTATTTGCTTCTTTATAATATAATCATATGAAGTGTTGCGGACCTGCATGAGACGTCCGGACTCCAGAGCATTCATTTTGTGCTCACCAGATGGGGTACCCATTTTGTCTATAATCTATGGTGTGGGGGAAACCACTACCTGCTGGTGTAGCATTGGAGTTTGGGTGGATACGGCGTGTTGTGTGGCGCTTACCATTCACTTCACCATTGGTGTTTATTGATAATGTGACAGAAAACAGAAGCAGCCGGATGAATTCAACAGTGTTTAGAGATACACTGAGTGGCCAGATTATTATGACCACCCCATCCCTACTTCGTTGGGCCAACTTTTGCCTTCAATACTGAGGTGATTCTTCTTGGCATTGACTCCACGAGATGTTGAAAGGTGATGCAAGGAATCTGACACCATGCCTGATTAATAGCACTGTCCAGTTCTGTGAGATTTGATGGTTTTGGAACCAGCTGCCGGGTGGCTCTTTCAACTGCGTCCCGCAAATGCTCAATTGGATTGAGATCTGGTGATTGTGGGGGCCAACTAAGCAAGGTAAATTCTCCCTCATGTTTTTGAAACCACTCCTGCACAATACGTACACCGTGGCATGGTGCATTGTCTTGTTGGAAGAAGCCATCTCCAGTGGGATACGCCATGAACATGATAGGGTGAACTTGATCAGCAACGATGCTTTGGTATGTTGTGCTATTCAGACGTTGTTCCACACGAATTTAAGGGCCCCAAACCAGAACACTGCCCCCACCAGCTTGAAGGGTTGTACTCATGCATGTGGGGTGCATGCTTTCATGCGGTTTCCTCCAAATTCTCACTCTCTCATCTGCATGATGCAACTGGAAACGTGATTCATTGGACCACATGACCTTTTTTCCAATACTCGACTGTCCAATCCTTGTGTTCCTGTGCGAATTGGAGACGTTTTATCTTGTTAACTGCAGACAGCAAAGGCCTTCGGCTTCCATATCCCATACGATGCAGTGTACGGCGAACAGTGCGTTCAGAGATAATTTCAGGAGGATCCCTGATTAAGATCTGCAGTAATTTAATGCACTGTTGCCACTCTCCGTTCTGCCCTAACATTGACTAGTCGCTGACGGCCACAATTCGCACATTTAGACCCAGATTTTCAGCTGACAGTCCAGTCTTTAAAACACTTTAACAACAGCTGCTCTTGAACATTAAATTAATTCTGCTGTTTTGCTGATACTTGTTCCATGGCTCCGAGAGCCAACAATCATCCCGGGTTCAAAGGCTGTTAAATCACGTTGTTTACCCATATCTTCAGAAAAAAAATTAAAAAAAATTTATATATATATATATCACAGTTGTGTTCAAAATTATTCAACCCCCAATGCTGTAAAGGGTTTTAGGGAATTTAGTGTACATTTGTAATTGTATTCAGAATGAAATCATACAAGGACTTTTTAAAGAACCATATGCAACTAAAATGACATCAATTGGTTTTGTAATACAGTAGTAAATGTTTCTTTTGTGAATTCTTCATTGACACAATTATTCAACCCCTTAAAGACTACCACTCTGAAGAACAGAGGTTCATTCAAGTGTTTTCAATCAGGTATTGAAAACACCTGTGGATGTCACGGAGCAGCAATAAAGCATAATAAGCACCAATTAGGCAGCTTTAAAATGACTGTGATACTCAGCTCCTTCTAGACATTTACTGGTGTGGTTACAAACATGGTGAAGTCAAGAGAATGGTCCAGGAAGACAAGAGAAGAGGTGATTACTCTTCACAGGAAGGGCAATGGCTATAAGAAGATTGCAAAGATGTTAAACATACCAAGAGAGACCATAGGAAGCATCATTCGCAAATTCAAGGCAAAGGGCACTGTTGAAACGCTACCTGGTCGTGGCAGAAAGAAGATGCTGACTTCGACTGCTGTGCGCTACCTGAAGCGTAGAGTCGAGAAAAGTCCCCGTGTGACTGAGGAACGGAGAAAAGATTTGTCAGATGTGGGTACTGAAGTTTCAGCTCAGACAATACGGCGCACACTGCGTAATGAAGGCCTCCATGCCAGAACTCCCAGGCGCACCCCCTTGCTGTCTCGAAAGAATAAGAAGAGTCGACTGCAGTATGCCAAAAGTCATGTGGACAAACCACAGAAGTTTTGGGATAGTGTTCTGTGGACTGATGAAACAAAATTAGAACTGTTTGGGCCCATGGATCAACGCTATGTTTGGAGGAGGAAGAACAAGGCCTATGAAGAAAAGAACACCTTGCCTACTGTGAAGCATGGCGGGGGGGGTCAATCATGCTTTGGGGCTGTTTTGCTTCTGCAGGTACAGGGAAGCTTCAGCGTGTGCAAGGTACCATGAACTCTCTTCAGTACCAGGAGATATTGGATGACAATGTGATGCAGTCCGTCACAAACCAGAGGCTTGGGAGACGTTGGACCTTTCAACAGGACAATGATCCCAAGCATACCTCCAAGTCCACTAGAGCATGGTTACAGATTAAAGGCTGGAACATTTTGGAGTAGCCATGGCAGTCACCTGCCTTAAATCCGATTGAGAACCTCTGGTGGGACTTAAAGAAAGCAGTTGCAGTGCACAAGCCTAAGAATGTGACCGAACCAGGAGGCTTTTGCCCACGACGAATGGGCGAAGATACCAGTAGATCGCTACAAGACACTTGTGTCAAGCTATGCTTCACGTTTAAAAGCTGTTATAACTGTAAAAGGATGTTGTACTAAGTACTAAGATTGAATGTCACTTGGGGGTTGAATAAAACTGAATAAAAATGTGAGCACAGAAAAGACATTTGTGGTTATTTCATTATAAATGTTATGTTATGTTATATTTGTCTGACCTACACGTGCCTCTTTGATTTAATTGTAAGCAAGATGACTGAATGATCAAAATCAATGTCAAACTGGCCAAAACACTCAATTTCAGTGGGGGTTGAATAATTTTGAACACAACTGTATATATATATTATTACACACACACACACCTGTCGTGGTAAACAACCTGCTTCCCTATTTATAATGGTCTGGCCTCTAGCAACTTCAGCGCGAAATGCTAGCCAATTTGCCTAAAAAAGTCAGGTGGTCATAATAATCTGGCCACTCAGACTCAAAACAAAAGAACAACTGAAGAAGACAGCTGCAGTAAGAGCCTGGCAAAGAATCAGAAAGGAGGATGGAAAAGCATCAGAAAGCATTGTCTTTGGTAGTGTCCATGGGTTCCATACCAAAGGATTCTCAACAAAATATAAAAAAAATTAACATTTATGATTATATCCAATTGTCCAATTACATTTCAGCCCCTGAAAATGGGGGGGGGGGGGAAACTGTATAAAAATGGTTGCAGTTCTGAAAATTTGTACATGAATTAAAGCTGAAAGTCTGCACTTTAAATTCATTTGGATTGTTTTGTTTTAATTTTTTTTTTTTTATATTTGAAATTTTTATTTTGTAAAGAAAGAAAGGTCACAGACTGACCATCATAGTCGGCCTCGCAGGGCCAGATAATGTTCTATATGTTTCTTATGAGAGTTCAATAACGGGGTGATCGCATGAAGAAGCATCAAAACGTCGGAAGAAAAATAAAAAAAAGGGGGGGTGCTATAACAAATTCGTCAAAAATACCCCGTAAAAAAAAACCAAAAAAAAAAAAAAAAAACCAAAGTCTCGAATCTATCCCCAGCCGGAGAATGTCAGCAAGAGAAAAAAAAAGTGTCCGAAGTGTCTCTGAATTAAGGGTGGGGGGGGGGATAAATGTACAAGGTAGATGAAGAAAAAAGGCGGACAACAAAAGTCCTCCAAAAACATAGGATAAAAAGGTCTTAAACACCCAACGTGGGAGCCCTAACCAACTGATAGGGGGAGTAAGGGGGTAACAAACACTCGGGTGTGGGAATCATCTAGTCAATTATGGGCCGCCAGTCTCTAATACTCCAGAGGCGAGGGGGGTAGGCAGCGGGCACTCAGCCTGGGTCCAGAGCGGGTGAAGCCGCGGCACTACCCACTACGGTCTCCAAACCTCCGGGAATCCCTAGTAAGGACCGGCCACACTTCGTCCGGGGTGCCAAAGACATACGCCACGTTGTCGAGTGTAAAGAGCAGGGTGCCGGCCTCCCATCTGTACTGAACCCCCTTAGCTCGAAGACAAGTCGCCACCTCCCGGAACCTCCGGCCGGCCGCCAGCGTCAAGAAAGGCAGATCGTTATACAAAGACACTGCGGAAGATTCAAAGGCAATGACCCCCCTTGCCAAGGGTAGCGACATCAGCCTCTGTTTCATGGGTATTTCCTTCGCCACTGCAATAATATCTCGCGGCGCCGCCTCCGGGGCTGTCACCGATTTCCGGACGCGAATCGCAAGCCGAAAGTCTCTGGAGCGTTGGGAGGGAGCTTCAGCAGGTGGCTTGCCAAGCGGTTGGCATATGCCACAGTCACCTCCGGCCGCACCGATTCCGGGACCCCCCGGATACGGACATTACGCCGGCGGTGTCGGGCGTCCAATGATTCCACTGTACGCGACAAAGTCTCCACTTGTAGTTGTAGAGATTCCACCCTACAGGCAAGGCTGGTTTGCGCGATCTCCACAGTCGACGTTCGGGCTTGAATATCAACTATATGTTCCCGTACCAGGGTTACCTCAGCTTTAACCCCCGCCACGTCAGCACTCCACATTGCCCGCATATCATTTACCATTCTCTTAATGTCGCCTTTAGTGGCCAGCTGAACATCTTCCCCCGGGGTACCCTCCAGAAAAGCAGACGAGGCAGTCTGAGAGCGCAGCCCTTCGCCAGGCCGCCTTAGCAGCTCTTTTCACCGAGGCCTTCCTGGCCCTTTGGTCCTGTAGTGGAGGCTCAGAGGAAAGGAGGTCAGCCTCCTCCCCACTCCCCCTCAACCAGGTGAATCCATCCTCATCTGAGGAACCGTATCCCAGAGGCAGGGTGGGGGAGGGGAGACCCGCGGCGAACAGCCGTCCGCCACCCAAAGAGTCACGGATGTCACGTTGGCCCGGGTCCAGCACCGAGTCAGCCCGCTTCGCTGATCTCTTACCCATCCGGGCGCTAGGCGGGACCAGGATATAATTCTCCACAGCCGACGAGGCAGCAACAGATTGCAGTATCTCAACAGGCTCCTAAAATGGCCGCCCGCACTAGGCCGCCGTCTTCGTTCTGGGGGCCTCTCGCGGTCGCCGGACCGCTTCTCGACTCTGCCCAGGGTCCCTCCTCTGGGTCAGCAGGTCAGTACACTCCCAGCAGGTAACAAGAAATATGTGCCAAATAGTCTTGAAATAACAGTCTCTGTAGCGGAGCTCTGTGTAAACGCGTCTTCTCGTGTCCGAGTCTAGCTCCGCCCCCCCCTTCATTTTAATTTTATTCTGGTGGCATACAGAGCCAAAAGTATGAAAATTGTGCCTTGGGCGTGGCCTGACCGCTCATGGAGACAGCCGCATAGTGTGTGAGCTCCGGCGGGAACCCTGCTAGAAAGGGGAGATCCATCTCAGTTTGGGTGCCACGACTCATTAGGAAGCTCACCGCCTGAAGACATCAGTGGGCTCCCAGAAACGCGGTGACATCGCCCAATTGTTTCCAGATCCGCCGGCCGCGAGAAGACCTCCACGAGGATCCAAGATGGCGCTGACTCCGCAGGCGTCCCAGGCATCCTCCTCAGCAAGCAGCCCAGCCCCATCGGAGGACTCGGAGATGTCGGTGCGAGATATTCTCTGCATACTGCCAACGAGGGGAGACCTGGAAGCGCTGCTGCACAAGCTAGAAGCCTCCTTTACAGCACGGTTGGAGGCAGTGGATGCAGATATATGGCACGTGGGTACCAGGGTCCAGGATTTAGAAGAGGAAAGGGAGCGCATGGAGGACTGCCTAACGTGCCTTGAAACAGGTCTGGGGTACCCCCTCTCTACATTTTGTTACGAATTCTAACCTACCACCTCCCCCAGTAGCGGTGGTACTTTCTGTTCCTTTCTTTCATGGAAGTAATATTTCCCTTAAAGCCCGGACGATACACTTCGGAATTGCAGGTTTTACACTGTCACCTTGGACAGTTGTTTTATAGTTTGCAAGAAAAAGTATGTGAACCCTTTGGGATTACGTGGAGTTTTGCATGAATTGGTCATAAAATGTGCTCTGATCTTCATCTAAGTCACAACAATTTGAAAAACAGTCTGCTTAAAATAATACAACACAAACATTATATGTTTTCATGTGCTTATTGAACATGACATGTAAACATTCACAGTGCAGGGTGGAAAAAGTATGTGAACCCCTAGCCTAATGACTTCTCCAAGAGCTTATTGGAGCCATGAGTGAGCCAACCTTGAGTCCAATCAGTGAGACATTATTGGATGTGTTGCTGAAAGCTGTCCTGCCCTTTAAAAACACACACCAGTTTTGGGTTTACTGGTTTCAAGAAGCACTGCCTGATGTGAACCATGCCTCGCAGAAAAGAGCTCTCAGAAGACCTACGATCAAGAATTGTTGACTTGCATGAAGCTGGAAAGTGTTACAAAAGCATCTCCAAAAGCCTTGATGTTCAGGTGTTCATGGCAAGACAGACTGTCTACAAAAGGTGAAAGTTCAGCACTGTTGCTACTCTCCCTAGGCGTGGTCGTCCTGTAAAGATGACTGCAAGAGCACAGCGCAGAATGCTTAATGAGGTAGAGAAGAATCCTAGAGTGTCAGTGTTACATTTTCCCTGGTTTTGGCTGCGCCCCCTGGTGGTGAAGGGCCTTCATGTCTGTTTTTCCCCTGTGGTGTGTCTGGCTGTGCTGTCTGGGGGTCACATGGCCCAATTACACAGGCCCACTCCCTATTTATATCCCAGCAGCACAGAGCCTCATTGACGGTTTGTGGAGTTTCATTGTGGTTCTGTCTGGTTTGTGTTCCCTGTGTTGCTGCAAAGCATTCCTGTCCAAGTATTTTCTGGTTCTGACTTCGGCTTTATTCTTGACTATCCCTTCTGCCCACTCCTGGTACTGTATATATTAATCTGTTGCCAACCTCTGCCTGTATGACGATTCTTGTATGTTTCATGTACCTTGTCTGTCTTAGTCTAGTATATATTCAGAGGCCGCTTAGAAGGACCTCTTTAGTGTAGTCTGTTTTGTTGACTGCCCTGCGGCCTGCTCAATTCACAGATTGTCAGGCGTATCATTGTGTCTCTGAGTGTGTCCTAAGTGGTCTGTCGGTCTTGAAACCTTCGGAGCTTAGTGGCAATTCAGTTCTGTTTTTTTGGTGCTCCTTGGTTTTGGAGAAATCAGTCTGTCCTTGTGCCTAGTCAGTAACTCATCTGCCTTAAGGGCTTCACTCCTTGGTCCTAACCACCACGATGGCCCAAGCAGGGGCCAACCGTTACAGTCAGCTGAAGACTTACAGAAATCTCTGGCACATGCGAACATTTTTGTTGACACATCTACAAAAAAATGAAAACATTAAAAAAGAATGGAGTACATGGGAGGACACCACGGAGGAAGCCATTGCTGTCCAAAAAGAATATTGCAGCACATTTGAAGTTTGCAAAAGAGCGCCTGGATGTTCCACAGCACTACTGGCAAAATATTCTGTGGACAGATGAAACCAAAATTGATTTGTTTGGGAAAAACTCAACATTATGTGTGGAGAAAAAAATGGCACAGCACACCAACATCAAAACTTCATCCCCACTGTAAAACATGGCGGAGGGCGCATCATGGTTTGGGGCTGCTTTGCTGCCTCAGGGCCTGGACGGATTGTTGTCATTGATGGAAAAATGAATTCAAGAGTTTATCAAGACATTTTGCAGGAAATCATAAGACCATTTGTCCGCCAAGCTCCGCAGAGGATGGCTGATGCAACAGGACAATGACCCAAAGCATACAAGTAATTCAACAAAAGAATGGCTTCAACAAAACAAAATACGCCTTCTGGAGTGGCCCAGTCAGAGTCCTGACCTCAACCCAATTGAAATGCTGTGGCATGACCTTAAGAGAGCGATTCACACCAGACATCCCAAGAATATTGCTACACTGAAACAGTTTTGTGAAGAGGAGTGGTCCAAAATTACTCCAGATCGTTGTGCAGGTCTGATCTGCAACTACAGGAAACGTTTGGTTGAGGTTATTGCTGCCAAAGGAGGGTCAACCAGTTATTAAGTCCAAAGGTTCACATATTTTTTACACCCTGCACTGTGAATGTTTACATGTTATGTTCAATAAAAACATGAAAACATATGTTTGTGTTGTATTATTTTAAGCAGACTGTGTTTTTCAAATTGTTGTGACTTAGATGAAGATCAGAGCACATTTTATGACCAATTCATGCAAAACTCCACGTAATCCCATAAGGTTCACATACTTTTTCTTGCAACTGTATATTTGTTTGTATGTTCACGATGCAATAAGTTTTCATATTCAGGGTCTAGTTTCTGGCCTCAATCTAGAATGGTTATCTCACACATTCTCAGTCTTGCCTTCCAACCCTCTATGCGATGTCAAGCTGCATGCATTAATGTCCGTTCCCCTGACCGGATCCGATGACCAAGTTGAAATTTTTTTCCTGGAAGGTCAGGGGTTTAAATTCGCCTCAGAAACGTCGTATGGCGCTTTTGAATTGTCACAGACAGAGGAGATATAATATTCCTGCAGGAAACTCACTTTAGAGCAGACGCTGCCCCTTCTTTCACCTCACGGCATTACCTTCACGGCTTTTTTATTAATTTTGTTGCTACTAAATCCCGAGGAGTTGCCATACTTATAGCCCGCCATATTCTCTTTACATGTACAACCCAAATGTAATCAACATGTCACTCTCGCTAACGTGCATCTTCCTAACAAGGCAATGCGCCACCCTGCGCTCAGGGCCGGTGCTAGACTATTTTGTGCCCTAGGCAAGACCAGTTACTTGCACCCCCCCCAAAAAAATTGTCAACTGTTGAAATGTGGGGGACAACACACACTGTGCAAGGGGGGCCGCACATGGTCGTTCCGGTGCCCATCTTACCACCCGCTGGTCGGGCTCGGGATTGGTCTGTGCCTTTCTTTCTTTCCTCTGCCTCGTTCTTTTTTCATCTGCCTATTTCTTTTCTTTCTTCTGCCTCTTTTCTTTCCTCTGCCTCTTTCTTTCTTCTGTACCTCTTTCTTTTGCCTTTTATTTCATCTGCCTCTTTCTTTTCTTTCTTCTGCCTCTTTTCTTTCTTCTGCCTCTTTTCTTTCTTCTGCCTCTTTTCTTTCTTCTGCCTCTTTTCTTTCTTCTGCCCCTTTTCTTTCTTCTGCCTCTTTTCTTTCTTCTGCCTCTTTCTTTTTTTATCTGCTTTTTTTTAATCTTTCCTATGTGCCTCTTTTTTCTGCCTTTCGTGTCTTTCTTTTATCTTTCTTTCTTCTGCCTCTTGTGGCGCCTGCACGTCACCTGGTGGCCCCTGCGCGTCACCATAAGACGCCAATCTTCTGCGCCGCTAGCGGTGGTCCGCTTTGCGAGCCGCCACTGCCGGCTAAGGCTAATGTCAGATGAACGCAGTCTGAGCGCACTCTGCGTGAGTGCATAACGGACGGAAGTACTGGCGGAAGATACTGTAGACACCACACGGTCATTTTTTTTTAACGGATGTAGAAAAAAAGGGAAATATGGGAAATAAAATTTATTAAAGTTAAATGACAATTACAGTCAGCCAGATCAGAAAAACGTCTAAGCGTCAACGTGATGGACATCGCAAATGCGCTGCGTCTGGCTTCGCCTCATCACGCACACAGGCTGCTACGTGGACGTAGCGCACTCTGCGTGTCTGTCTTAGCAGTTTTACATTCTCGCCTAACTTGCGTCCGTTTGCCACGTGTGTTGTGCGTGCGCAGTTCGGTGCGCACATACTTTGTGTGTGGGTCTCTATTGATCATGATTCTATGTTACGACAGACGTTATCACATCCGTCTTGCCGCACAGTTTCACTGCGTTCATCTGACCCGAGCCTAAACAAGCAAACAATAAGGAAGGGGTACAATAATGGAACCCAGGTCAGCTGCGCCCCTAGGTGGCTGTGCGCCCTAGGCGGTTGCCTAGCTTGCCTAGTGGAAGCACCAGCCCTGCCTGCGCTCTATATTAGCTAAATTAGACGGTTTCAAAAGAAGGCCTTTTGATTTGTGTAGGAGACTTCAATGTCCCCCTAGACTCCGAGGGAGGCAGTCTCGGGATCACCTCCGACAGACCCCTCGCTACGCTGTCGATTCTTACAACTGCTACACCAACACCAGTTGGTGAATGGGTGGAAGGTTTTACACCCTTCCAAAGATTTCACATTCTACTCCCCAGCAGCTAAATTGTACTCCAGACGACTCGACACTTTCCTCCTTGCACATCACCAGCTCCAGTATTTGCGATCGGTGCAGATCGCCCCTATTACTTGGTCGGACCATGTCCCAGTATCCATGTGTATAGACGTAGTGTCTATACCTCTCTCGCAGCGCTCATGGCGTTTTAACGAAACACTGCTACGAGATGTCCTACTGCGTCAGGAGGTACTAGATTCCATAGCACAATATTTTGTGGACAATGACACACCAAGGGTATCTCCACCGACACTTTGGGAAGCCCATAAGTGTGTAATGTATGTCCATACTTTTCAATATTTTATGATAAATTTTAAAGGCTCTCTCCAAAATCCTAAAATATTTATTGGAAAGCGTCACAATAAGAAACAATGTGCAATGTCAAACAGCAGCTGCCAAGGCCAGCAAGGTATTGGCATGCATTAAAAGGGGAGTTCACTCTCGGGATGAAAACGTACAGGGTTATTCAAAGAGATCCGAATGGCTGGGGAAAGGTAACCGAACATTGAAAATCAGCGTTCAGTTACCTTTCTTGGCCATTCGGCTATCCAGAGAGCAGGCAATACGCCAAATCCTGGCGAATTGCCTGCACTTTCGGTGCCTGTTCGAGGGCAGTGAAATCCCCATAACAAAAGCACTGCTTCGGCTATTCAGAGAACACAAACCAGCAGTGAAAGGTTCCCGAAATGCCCTGCGATTCGGTGGTTTCATTCAACAGGTTTATTCAGGAGAATCCCATAGGCTTCAATGTTAAAAATATTCCCGTTTTAATTCAATATCTAATAAACAGTTCATTATAAAATTCTGCAGTAAAAAGTCTCTTTATTTACAGATTTTTAGGATATTTTAAGGATTTTTTTTAAAAAGTCGATTTTTTTTATTCTTTTTAAAGTTTACTTATTTTTTCTGTAATAGCCCTTTTTATTATCATTCCTTGGACCTCATGTGTAAATTTCAGCCATTTTTGCTCAGTAGTTGCTTTGCAAACAGCGTTTCACTTTTCAAACATTCAAGCAAACTGTTTTGCTAATTTATTCACGTCACTCGTCAGCGGTGTCGGCTTTTTCTGGCGGCTTCGCTCAGGTTTTTCCGGCGTCTTCGGCGGGTTAATCCAGATGATTTTGCGGGTTTCGGCATGCATTCGCCGGGTTTTTGCGGTGACTTTTCGTCGGGATTGCAACAGCTTTTCCCTGCGCTTCGACGGCCTTGTGGTGCTTGCTGAATACACCGCAGGGTCGCCGAAATGGGATTGGCGAATTCAAGAGAACGAAAAGTCACCGAACATGCGGTGACTTTTCGATTCTCTTTGAACAACCCTGATAATTTTGCCTCTGTATAAAATCAATGGTAAGACCGCACCTTGAATATGCCATACAATTTTGGGCACCTGTCTTAAAGGATAGTGCTAGAAAAAGTGCAGAGACAGGCAACTAAATTAAACAAAAGGGGAATGGAAGGTTTAAGTTATGAGGAAAGACTAATAAGCTTAAACCTGTTTAGTTTAGAGAAACGGCACCTTAGAAGGGATCTGATAACCTTATATAAATATATACGGGGCCATTATAAACCATTGTCTGGAAACCTATTCATTAACAGGACTATACACAGGAAACGAGGTCACTCATTTAGACTGGACGAAAGAAAATTCAGCCTAAAGCAAAAGGAATGGTTATTTTACGGTGAGAACAATAAAGCTGTGGAATTCTCTGCCTGTTGAGGTGGTTGGGTCAGAGTCTGTACAGACTTTTAAAAAACGACTGGATGACTTCCTGCAGACACAGAATATTAAGGGTTATAATATTTAATATGTGGGTAAGCTTCTTGATCCAAGGAGAAATCTGACTGCCATTCTGGGGTCAAGAAGGAATTTTTTCCCAGTGTGTTACATATTGGTGAGCATTTCAGACTGGGTTTTTTGCCTTCTTTTGGATCAACAGCAGTAGGTGAAGTGTGAGAGGCTGAACCCGATGGACGCATGTCTTTTTTCAGCCTATGTAACTATGTAACATGACATTAAATAAACGTATCGGTACAGTCTTAAGAAAAGGGTACCTTGAATCTTTAGTTGTTAAGTAGGGGTCAGACGAGTATTTTGCAGAGTGGAAGGAACATCTGTGAGAGTGGACATTCCTTCCACTGACGCCCGTCTGGACACATCGCTGACTGCAGTCAGTGCGATCAGCGCTGCAAGGCTCGATCCTCCTAGGGAGGATCGTGCTTTGCAGTCCCTTCATTGCGCGTCTAGCATTTCGACAGGGAGGCTTTGTACGCGGATGCTTGTTGTACGTGCATTTTTGTGTGTGCACTCAAGCATGTGACTGGCCCCGTTGCAGCATCACAACACTGCAACGAACACCAGTACAGGCGCATCTAGGGCACTCGTCTGACACCGGCCTTAGTCTGAAGAAAAACCTGGCTCCTAACGTTTGCAGCTGGCTCCTAGATGCAAAGCGAATTTGTCAAGCCCTGCCCTAACAGGACTGAAACATTGCTATGAAATACATCTAAAATTAAAGTAATCTGCCCAAACCATCTCTGTAGTGGCAAATATTTTTCTTATGACTACTGAGGGTTAGTCACCCTTGTACCACCTGAGCCTGCCTCTGGTCAGTATAGTGCCTTATATTATTCAGTCCATCATTTGCTGGCTGGGGACCATTACATGCGAGTCTCATGGGGCTATTCAGAGAGCACCAAAATGTCAGATATTTCGGTGCGCACTCATTTGCCGTACTTCGGCAAGTTAAATTCACGGAACCAGCTGTAAATTCAGTATTCACTGCAGGGTCCCTGAAGTGCGGTGAAGGGACCAGCCAAACGCATCGGCCAATCGATTGGCTACACCAACCCACCGAACAGGGATATAAAATAAAATTATTATTAATAATAATATCAGAAAAAGATTTCACACACACACAAATTCCCTACCTGGGCAGCTGCGTAAACCAGAAATAATGTTTTATACATGAATTGTGCTGGATACAAGAAAAAAAGGCTGTATTTGCACTCATCCCCGTGACTCCATGTGAAACAAAACAAAGGATTTTGTTTACTTAAATGGCCATTGAGGTGCTAAGCAGACCCGGCACGTCAAGGTACCTCTTTGAAGGCGGGTCCTCACATACATGTAACCAAAATTGCTCACAGCAACTAAACGTCCTCCTGCTGCTTCGCAGCTAAAAGACAAAAAGTGGTGGGCTTATATTTATATCCTCACCACATTCCCACTTTGTGATTGTAAAAGAAAATACAGAAAGGGAGAACAGCAATTTATTAGCTTCAAAAAGGTGCCTTGACGTGGCGGGTGGGCTTAGCACTTCAATGGCCATTTAAGTTAACCAAAACCTCTGTTGTTTTGTTTCGCATGGAGCCACAGGGATAACCGCAAATGACAACCTTTTTTCCTTGTTGTTAGGTTATATAAATCCCAAAAAATGCCTAAAAGAAATTCTAAAAAATAAAGACCTTTTGCTGCAAATGAAAACAATAAAAAAGGTTAAATATTTAAAGATTTTTTTTACATTGAAACCTATGGGAATCGCATGATTAAACCTCTTGAACGAAACCACAGAAAATCAGGGCATTTCACTGACAATTCTCTGCTCTTCCGCGTTCTCTGAATATATTAACCTTCTCTGTGGTAATTTCACTGCCGCCGTAGGGCACCGTATTTCGCTGGCAATTCGCCAATATTTGGTGAATTGCCAGCTTTTTGAAAAGCCGAATGACCATGAAATTGCACCGTATGAGGAAATTCAACATTCGGTGCCCTTTGAATAACTCCAATATCAGCTCTGTGCTGACGACCCCAAATCCACCTTTCCTCCCGTGTTGGAGGGTGTCACAGCCAGCCTTTTCGGCTGTCTGACTGGATGACTTCCTGTTTCCTAAAGCTCAACCGCTCTGAAACAAAACTTCTCTTCCCTCCTTCTACAACCTTCATTACTGAGCCCTTTTCCCTTCAGGTGAATGGTGCCACCATTACTTCTACCTCTCAGGCTCGCAACCTCGGGGGTTCTCTTTGATCTCCCCTTCAGTCGATAACCAAATCTTGCCACTTCCACCAAAAAGAAATAAATTGCCCGCATCCATCACTGTCTTAACCCCTTAAGGACGGGAGTAATTTTACAACGTCGGCGCTGTTTGGGAAGTAGAAGTTTGCTGAGCTCATTTTGACCGTTTTTAAGTCACGTATTATTATACCACCCAGACAAATTATATATCGTTCTTTCCGGCAGACTCGGCAAATTAATAATATATCATTATTATATGTATATGTCATGCCCTGCCAAAATGCTATAACAAAAAATGTAAAAAAAATGTAAATAAATGTGAATTTTCAATCTTCCACAGTGTGTAAAGTGTTTTTTTTTAAAAATTTATTATCCGAGGCTCTGCAGTCATATGCTATGGGGTAGATTTGTTAAAAAAATTAGAACGGGGAACCCATTTTTTTTTGGGGAGAAATTGCGTGATTTTAGCTAAACCACCCCCCAAAAAAAAAAAAATCATTAGTGAAGCATCATTGTTCACATTATAATTGAAATGTTAGCAATAGTGCTGCATTAAGGGAAAAAATTTTTACTTTTATTTTACATATAACATGGTCACATTTGATATCATTGGAAAGGCCATGCTCTGGCCTTTCCAGAAATATCATACATGACCCCCTAGCTTCCACCGATCAGGAGATAAAGCGGTTCAAAGAACCCCCCTATCTCCTCTAAGGGATTTCCATAGGCATGGCGCGATGAGTCAGTTGAGCGGGGGGTGACCCAGAGGTGGGGGCTGCCATCCAAGATGGCGGCCCCCACTGGAAATAGGCCGCGATCGGGCACAAATTAGAGCCCGGTCGCGACCTGGCAACTAAGGGGTTAACCCCCCCATACATCGCTGGAAAGGTTAGACTGTGACCCTTCCAGCGATGCTGGCCACAGCCGCCTGGTCCCCGGCGATGGGGAGATAGAGGGATCCAAAGGATCCCCCCTCCCCTTCAGGCGCTTCCCCTACTCCGGCGGGGGGGGGGGGTGGGACGCCTGAAACTGACATCATCGCGCCCCCGGCGCGATGACGTCAGTGCGCCGGAGGAAACCCTGCCGATCTGACTCCGTGGGACTCAGATCAGCGAGGGAGCTGCCGGAGGAGGTGAGTATCTCCCGGGGGGGGGGGCTGAAAACGCCGAGGACGTACAATTACGTCCTGCGGCGCCAAAGCCCGCCTAATGCAGGGCATAAATGTACGTCCTGTGGCGTTAAGGGGTTAAACCAGGACTCTGCTAAAATGCACATCCATGCTCTTATCTCCCGCCTTGACTACTGCAACCTCCTCTTTGGCATTAAGAGATCCCAGATTCTACTCTGCAGTCTGTAATGAACGCCTGTGCCAGGCTCATCTACTTCATCTCACGCACCTCGCCCCTCTGTCAATCTCTACACTGGCTTCCTGTTTCCTTTAGAATTCAATTCAAAATAATGGTGCTCACATACAAAGCTCTCCATAACCACGCCCCCACCTACATATCCCTTATCAGGAACATCTTGTCCTGACCACTTCGCTGTGCCAATGATCTGATGCTAGCAGTTCCTCCTACCCCCAACTCTCACCTTCAGGACTTCTCCCGAGCTACCCCTTTCCTATGGAACTCCGTCCCACACAACATTAGACTCTCCTCAGTCATTCAAGAATTCTCTGAAATCACATTACTTTAACGCCGCAGGACGTTCCATGACGTCCTGGCAGCAGGCAGGCTTTGTACGCCCATTGTCTTCAATGGGGCCGCCTCAGCCCCTTCCCACAGCCTGCTCGCGGCGCATGTCATTAGCTGCACAGGGACGGCCTGAACTCAAGCTGTCCTTTGCAGCCAATGACACTCGCTGCATGCCGGCTGCGGGGAGGGCTCAAAATCTGTGCCGCGCGATGGCACCTGTCGGCGAGGCGTACGGCAAAATCAACCCCTTAAGGGCGTCACCCGCTCGTCCTTAAGGGGTTAAAAGGAAGCCGATCAGCTCACTCCATGATTCCCAAACTGTACATTTCTTGCACCTTCTTCCCACTCCGCTCCCTACACACCAGCTGGTTCCCATGCCGAGCTCTTTACCCTCACCTAGTGTGTTACCCCTCTCCACTTAGGTTGCAAGCTCTCAAGCAGGGTCCGCTCTCCTACTGTTCTGTTTGTTTTACAGGTATGTATATTTGTCATTCTGTCTCACTCTCACCCATTGTACAGCGCTACATAAACACTTGTAACTGATGAAAATCTATATAATGGCACGAATACTCTAAAGTTCCATACAGACATTATGCCCACAGAGATTTTATATTTTTGGAAGTTGCTAATAATCACATTATGATCACTACAAATGCCCATGAGGAGATCTCACATTTTTATCAAATTTACTATAATAGACACAAAAGCTATTTCTGCACCACAGCAAGGATGGGATTGCCCCGCCCCCCCCAAATCAATAGTTTACCCCCAACATAAAAAAAAAAAACACAACACACACACGCAGTTAATTAAATTGTGTTTGATCAGTTGTTATACACTATCAGGGTTATTCAAAGAGATCCGAATGGCTGCTGAAAGGGAACCGAACATCAGCGTTTGGTTACCTTTCTTGGCCATTCGGCTATCCAGAGAGCAGGCAATTCGGCAAATCTTGGTGAATTGCCTGCACATACGGTGCCTGTTCGAGGGCAGTGAAATCCCCATAGAGAAGCAATGCTGCGGCTATTCAGAGAACAAAACCAGCAGTGAAAGGTTACCTAAATGCCCCGTCATTCGATGGTTTAATTCGGCAGGTTAATTCAGGCGAATGTTAAAAATATTCCCGTTTTAATTCAATATCTAATAAACCGTTCATTATAATATTCTGCAGTAAAGAGAATCTTTATGTATAGATTTAAGCATTTTTCAGGATTTTTTTTTCTGTAACAGCCCTTTTTATTAGCATTCCTTGGACCTCATATGTAAATTTCAGACATTTTCGCACAGTAGTTTCTTTGCAAATAGCGTTTCACTTTTCAAACATTCAAGCAAACAGTTTTTTTTATTTATTCACTCCATTCGTCTTCGGTGTCGGCTTTTTCCGGCGGCTGCGCTGCGTGTGATCAGCTCCTGCTCGGATTTTTCCGGCGTTTTTGGCGGGTTAATCCAGATGTTCTTGCGTGTTTCATTGTGCGTTCGCCCTCGTTTTGCGATTAATTTTCGGCGGGTTTGCGGCGATTTTTTTCCCTGCAATTCGGGGACCCTGTGGTGCTTGCTGAATACACCGCAGGGTCGCCGAAATGGAATTGCCAAATCAAACGAAAAGTCACCGAACGTGCGGTGGCTTTTCGATTCTCTTTGAAGAACCCTGTATATAAAAACCGTAAAGCACTGGTAAAAACTATAATCCTTATTCTATGACACACTTACTATTAGCAATAACACACAATTGAATACAAATATAAAAATTGCATTTCTCCACATCCTCCATACAGATTCCTGCCAGGGACTGCCATAGCTTCCTCTGCAAGCATGTAAACCACAGATATTACAACTTAAAAGAAACCAATTTAAATAATACTAAAGGGATAAGTTCTATAAAATGTAAAGCATGCAAAATATCAGCTAAATTAGAAGTTCAAACACTGCTAAACCCCACCTGGTTATGTCTAGAGCCTTCTCCCTCTTGATCTGAACCTGGAGGCAAACTGAAGCAAATAAAACCAGGAAGTAAATGCACATATCACAAGACCTGTTTGAACACTTCCTATATACAAACCAGGGCTGCATGTCCTTTGTTGGAAACTTAACTCATTACTGCCATCTACTGCAGACTTTGGAAAACAATTCTGTTGGAACCAACATCCTTAAGGATTTAAACAGCTATTAAAAGAATAGCAGAGCTTCGTCTTTGTTTTTGCAATTCGATGGGCGTTCAGCGAGCTGCTCGGGGTTTTCGGTGACTCTGTGTTCAGTGCACTTTGGGGACTCTGCGCTGAATAATGGATTCACGGCAGGGTCGGCAAAATGGAATCACCTAAACACACCAAATCAGAAAGCAGCGTAATTTCACTGACATATCCGTGCTTTATGAATAAGCCCTTCTGTCTTCTCTAATCAGAGCGAACCCAAAGGGTGAAAGGACAGCGAGGATTTGGGCTAATGGGAATATGGCGCGTGTGGAGCAGTCACACAAGGTGGATAGGTGTCAGCAATAGGACTTCTATGGAGGCTGCTAATAAAGCGTCTATCTGACATATACTTTGCTGCTATCACTCAGGCATCCCTGCATAGGCTAGGGTCAGACTGAGGCAGTGCGAACGCGCGTTCTGGCGCACTTAATCACGGCCGTGCTAGCAGCAGATGCCGGGCAATGACGGCCAATATATGAAGTACGGTCGCACAAAAGTCCGGCTGCGCAACGCAAGTGGAAAATGAACGCATTTTTTCGAGAACGTTAAACCACTAGTACTGACGTACAGAGTGCGCTGCGTCCGCTAGCGGCGTGTGTGCGTGAATTGGAGATGTCAGACGCTGCTAATGTCCGGCCAACATAACGTCCAGATGCAAGAAGTGTTTTATTGATGATCCGTACAAAATCACGGATGAAACTGCGCATAGTATGACCGCTATTGCGTATTCCGTGAAAAAATACGTCCATTCTTCGAACGCACATTTTCACGGACAACGTGAAAAATGCGTTAGTCTGACCCTAGCCATATACAGCGAGTGACAGAAACTGCAATGTATGTGATGGACCCCTTAAAGCAGCCTGCAAGCATCTCCTATCCGGCATAACTGCATATACAGTGAGTGATAGGAGCTGCCTTGTATTGGATAGAGCCCTCATAAGCAGTCTGCAAGCATCTCCTGATACAGACATCTCTACTGTATATGGAGGAATGCCTGAGAGTGATATGAGTTGTATGCAGGATGCTGCAATCACTCAGAGGCCATACATAATGTTATCTGTCACTGTTAATGCTACACATTAAGTTTGGCTAAATTCCAAACTTCGCGCAAAAACGCACACGCAACGCGTGAATTTGTGCGCCAAGCGTTAATCGTTTACGCGCGCACATCACCACTGGAATTACAATCCTTGTGCATTTTTTCATCCGTCGAGCAATAACATGCGTCAACCGGACACGCACAAATGCTCGCGCAGTACCGTTGCGCACAGAAATCAGTGTGCACACAGTTTTTTTCTCGTGATTCAACCAATCAGAATTAAGAACCACAATTATCTCACATTAAGAAATTGCGCCTGCCAAAGTCAATCTGAGTATATATGCTGCAGCAATAATACATGCACACACTAGGGATGAGCTGTTCGGTTCGATCAGTTCGGAGTTCGACTCGAACATTGGCAGTTCGAAAGTTTGTGAACTTCGAACTTTTTGGCGTGTTCGGCTCGAGTTCAAAATTTTTTTTTTATACTGAAAAAAAATCTAGAAATAAAGACTCTTTACTGCAGAATATTATAAGCAACGGTTTATTAGATATTGATTTAAAAACTAATGTGTAGGTGCAAAGATTATCACCTCTAAATGACCTGTGCTCTCAAACACCGTAAACAACAGGTGTTAATTAGTGTTATGAAATAACATGTGCTTTTAATTAGTCTGGTCTAATGAATTTGATACATTGTCTGTAGACGGAGGGTGTCTGGAGGTGTCTCCTAAACATGTATCAAACAACACCTGTGCTTCTGAGAAGTGTTCATTTCTCTACAATATGTACCTCTGATATGCTGTTTAACCCCTTAGCCCTGCATTTCACTGCTGTGTGCTCAGCTCATTTTTACCGCTTTCGCTCATCATGTTTAAACGCGATTTGAAGCCACATTTTATTAAATGACCCAGACATATTAGATATCGTTCTTTCCGTCAGACTCCGCAGATTCATAATATATCATTTTTATATGTATACGTCATGTCCTGCCTGTATATTATGACAAAAAATGCAATAAAAAATAGAATTTTTAATCATCTGCAGTGTGTAAAGTGTTACACATTTTTTTTCACATTTTAGCACATGAGCGTTTGCGGTTATGTTTTCTATGGGGTGCGCTTGTACAAAAATTAGAAATGGGGACTTGTTACATTTTGTGGGGGGAATTACGTGATTTTTAGCCAAACGCACCCCATAGAAAAAAATCATTAGTGCAGCATCATTGTTCACATTATAATTGAAATGTGAACAATATTGCTGCATTAATAAAAATAACACACAAAAAAATACATGTTTTATTTTATTTTTTATACTTTATACCTGGTCATGTTGGGTATCATTCGAAAAGCAATGCTCAGGCCTTTCGATTGACACCCGCCATGACCCCCTAGCTGCCACGGTCCTGGAGATATCGGGGGTTCAAATGAACCCCCTATCTCCACCAGGGGATTCCGGGCAGCTAGGGGTTCCCCCGGCTATCTGACGTCATCACGCTATGTGTGAGGACATCAGGCAGAGAGGGGGGGACCCGGGGGTGGAGCCGCCATCCAAGATGGTGGCCCCCACTGGAGCTAGGCCGCACTTCGGCACCGCAAGGCATCTCTATACACAGCCCCATCAGCATCTCTATACACAACCTCACAGCATCTCTATACACAGCCCCATCAGCATCTCTATACACAGCATCTCTATACACAAACAGAATCTCTATACACAGCATCTCTATACACAACCTCACAGTATCTCTATACACAACCTCACAGCATCTCTATACACAGCCCCATCAGCATCTCTATACACAGCATCTCTACACAACCCCATCAGCATCTCTATACACAAACAGCATCTCTATACACAGCATCTCTATACACAACCTCACAGCATCTCTATACACAACCTCATCAGCATCTCTATACACAAACAGCATCTCTATACACAGCCCCATCAGCATCTCTATACACAACCTCACAGCATCTCTATACACAACCTCATCAGCATCTCTATACACAAACAGCATCTCTATACACAACCCCATCAGCATCTCTATACACAGCCTCACAGCATCTCTATACACAACCTCACAGCATCTCTATACACAACCTCACAGCATCTCTATACACAGCCCCACAAGCATCTCTATACACAGCATCTCTATACACAGCCTCACAGCATCTCTATACACAACCTCACAGCATCTCTATACACAAACAGCCTCCTCACGTCCTCCTCAGCATACAGCGGGAATAACTGAGGACGTGTCCCACACGTCGTCAGCAGTGAAGGGGTTAAAAACTTATTTTTTAAAACTTTTTCATTGTTTCCTGTCCCCCAGGGCACTACCCGGACCCGGACATTGTTATTAAATGTTTCTATACATCCTACAAATCCGCCACTTCACGGGCAGGTTATGGGGACCTCCTAGGCACGATATTTGAAGGAATTTTTCGTTTTTATTTTTAACCCTTATTTCATGGAAAACTCACTGTCCCTTTAAAAACTTTTTTTTTTTAAACTTTTTGTACTTGTTTCCTGTCCCCCAGGGCACTACCCGGACCCCCATACACCTTTTATGGCAAATATCTTGCATATATGCCCTCTTTGAGGGCACTCTAAAAACCGAACTTTGTGTCCCATTGACTTCTATTGAGTTCGAACTTTTGAAACGTTCGAATGCGAACCGAACTCGGGGGTGTTCGGCTCATCCCTAGCACACACAACTTCTCCATATTATTGGTTTGGTATGAGTAGAATGTGTAACTATATTTTGCTGCATTATTGGTTGGGCTGGTGTATTTGGGTTCGGCCAGGTTGTACAGATTTGCCATTAACACCAGCTTGTAGGAGTTGCTAAAATTATGCGCGCAAAGGCTGTGCGTTAAATCCTGCGCATAGATTGTAATACCATCCGCTTACCAGCGCACATTTGCGTTTGTGCTCACAATGTTAAGTATAGGCAGTGGCGTCACTAGGGTTGGTGTCACCTGGTGCGGTAACTTATGGTGTCACCCCCCCCCCCGAGTTTTACGGATTTTTTTTTTAACTACTCTTACTCCTAAATCAGTACTCCCATATAACACTGAATGCTCATACACACAGCGCACATTACTGTGAGGTTTATTGCTGCGGAGCTCTCTCATATGCTCACACAACTTTTTGCCAACTGCCAACAAGTACGATGCCTGTTCGAAGGCAGTGAAAGCACACATGGATATATATTGCCCCCAGCAGCTCTGGATATATTGCCCCCAGCAGGCCATCCATGGATATATATTGCCCCCAGCTCACATATGGATATATCGCCCCAGTTCACAATTATATATTGCCCCCAGCAGCTCACCCATGGATATTTATTGCCCCAGCTCACATATAGATATATTGCGCCTCAGCTCACATATGGATATATTGCCCCAGACCAGCTCACACATGGATATTGCCCCAGCTCTCATGGATATGCCCCCAACACACATGGATACTGCCCCCAGCACACATGGATAATGCCCCAACTCACATGGATATGCCCCAGCAGCTCTCATGGATTTTGCCCCAGCTCCTCTCATGGATAATGCCCCAGCTCCTCTCATGGATAATGCCCCAGCTCCTCTCATGGATTTTGCCCCAGCTCCTCTCATGGATATACTGCCCCAGCTCCTCTCATGGATAATGCCCAAGCTCCTCTCATGGATAATGCCCCAGCTCCTCTCATGGATATACTGCCCCAGCTCCTCTCATGGATATACTGCCCCAGCTCATGGATAATGCCCCAGCTCATGGATAATGCCCCAGCACATGGATACTGCCCCAGCTCATGGATATGCCCCAGCTCATGGATATGCCCCAGCTCAAACATGGATTTGCCCCAGCTCATGGATATGCCCCAGCTCAAACATGGATTTGCCCCAGCTCATGGATACTGCCCCAGCTCATGGATTTGCCCCAGCTTATGGATATGCCCCAGCACATGGATTTGACCCAGCTCATGGATTTGACCCAGCTCATGGATATGCCCCAGCTCATGAATATGCCCCAGCTCATGGATTTGCCCCCCAGCTCATGGATACTGCCCCAGCTCATGGATATGCCCCAGCTAATGGATTTGCCCCAGCTCATGGATACTGCCCCCAGCTCATGGATATGCCCCAGCTCATGGATATGCCCCAGCTCATGGATTTGCATGGATTTGTCCCAGCTCATGGATATGCCCCAGCTCAAACATGGATTTGCCCCAGCTCATGGATATGCCCCAGCACATGGATTTGCCCCAGCTCATGGATATGCCCCAGCAGCTCATGGATAATGGCCCAGCACATGGATATGTCTCACCTCCTCCTGCGCCGCCTGTTCGCTCCCTCTGAGCGTCCGTCGGCGCGCAGCTTGGGCGCTCGCCTGGGGGAGCCATGTGACCAGCCGCAATTGGCTGGTGACGTGTTTCCTCCAGGCGAGCGCCGAAGCTGCATGCTTCGGACGCTCGCAGGGAGCGAATACGCGGCGGAGGGTGAGACACCCGCCCTTAGGGTGACGGTGTCACCCTAAGGGCGGGTGTCGTCTGGTGCGGGCCGCACCCCCCGCCCCCACGTTACGACGCCACCGAGTATAGGTTCACACGCGGTAGACGATTACGCGCGTTTGTTGCTCTGACAATGTAATACGGCATTCTGCGCTAAGGGTTTTACCCCTCGCGTTAATGCATTTTTGCGAAGATTGTCATTTAGCCCTAAGACTAGCCGAGCGAGCTGGATCTAACACAGAGGTGTAAATAATTTCTTATGTGATGGGCTGCATGAAGCTGGCTAGAGGGGAGGCACAGTGAGGCTATGGAGGTAGGATGTGGGCAGAACGCGGGAGCTGCAATCAGCCTCTCAGTTCAGACCAGCTAGCAAAGGACGTAGGAGTTCCTATCTAGCAGAGCGTGAGGGGGCGGAGTTACGGAAATTGCCGAACAGATTTTCACTGGCAACCAGATACAACACCGTTCGCCAGGCTGAGCATGTTCAACACGATCCCCAAGCAGACAGACAGTTTCTAGACGATCCCTTAGTAGCTCTGCGTACAGCGGCCTAATTTTTACCCACGCTCCCCTCCTTCCTACTGGTTGGTCCACGGAAGTAATGGGACAGACGTGGCGGTGCTCAGTTCGTGCTGCTGACAGCCCTGGGGTGTGATGAGGAGACGGTGCGGCCTGCCCCCTGCGGGCTCGGGCCGCCCTTCGCCTCTATAAGCGGTATGCAAAGGCCGGTTCGGCAGCACGTTAAGCGGCTGTTCTGTCTCATGGGCCGTAGGCCCGATCTGCTGTGTGGGGCAATAGCGCTGAGCTGCGCCCTCATCGTGGCGCTCAGGTTCACCTGCAGGTAACCCCGGCCTCCTTAATGTTCCATGACTCCTAGAGCACTAGTCACACTGTGATGTTCAATGTGGGTATAAAGTGTCAGCAGGATGCATTCTCTTATGTATGTTGGAGGGTTTTAAGAATGCCGCCGGTAGGGTGAGGTCTGGGGTGTATTAGTCGGTAATATATCCAGAATCCGAGCTTTGCTGATTGTCCTGTTGTATATATGACTTAAATTTTACACTATTGATTTTCTAGGGAACAATTTCCCTTTTTAGGAAAGCTAATTCTTAAGGAAAAGTCATTTCGGATTCAGTCACGTGGTTTGCATGGCAGGTGTTCTCTGTGGCATGTATGAGGTTGTCAGGGAGGGATGCACCTTTTTAAAATGGATGGGGAAAGGGGTTTTGGGATCTCCATCAGTCATTGCTAAGCCCTTACTTTGTGTGTAATTATATAAACACCTGCAATTATTTCTCTGGGGTGCTTTTACAAAGCGGTAAAGAATGACAGCATGGCTACTAAACTGTTATTGAGTACACAATTCTAATATCTCCCCCCCCCCCCCCCCCTCATCTGTATCTCAACAGGGTATTACAAGCTAAGGCCGGGGGCACATGAGCACACCTGGTGCGTCCGTACGCCCTTACTTACCGGGGTCCTTCGCAGCCATGTGACGCTGCGACGGGGCCGGTCACACGCCTGTGTGCACGCAGCAAGCGTCCGCACAGAAAGCCTCTCCGTTGACACACTAGACGCGCATCAACGGGGCTGCAAAGCGCGATCCTCCACAGGATTGCAGCGGCTGCGTCGAGTGGAAGGAACGTCCGCTTTCACGGAAGGACGTTCGTTCCACGCTCGTGTACCCCCGGCCTAAAGTGGAACTCGAGTTGATATATATATATATATATAATTGAGGGCATTTTAACTAAACAAGGTAGAATTAAGTAGTGGACCCCCAAATTGGCTCGGAAAATTCTCCAAATTTGCTGTTTTGGACAGACCGGCTCCATTTAACCTCCCTGGCGGTCTATTTATTTTAAAATTTCTTGTCTTTAAGCGTTTTTTTTTTTTTTTTTTTTTGTGTAGCTCGGGGTTAAATTCCTATGTTGGCAGCAGTAACCCTGAGCAACACTCGGGAAGCCGCTGGACACATCACCTGTCCCTACGCTCTCTCGATTGTCCCCTGCAGTCTCCTTCTCTGGAGAAGGAAGTATGAGGTCGTGATCGCCGGAAGAGACTGCGAGGATCAGCGAGGGAGCGCAGGGAGAGGTGATGTATACAGCCCGAGTTTGTCTCGGTTACCACTCTCAGCGGTGAAATTTAACCCCGAGACACACCCGGGAAAACCGTCGGGGGGGGGATAAATAGACCAGATAAGCCGGGTCAAAGGCCTCCGCAACGTCATCCCTGCGTCTGAAAGAGCGGGAACCGGTGCCGGAGGACTGTCACCACGGGATTGCCAACGCTGGAGCTCAGGGCCGAAGTAGGAGGATGTAGGTGAGTATGTTGCCTACACATACTCGCCTGCATCGGCCCTGAGCTCCTCCAGTGTTGGCAGTCCTCCTGCATCCAATGCCCGCTCTGTCGGTAGCCGGGATGACATCACAAAAGCCTTTGACTCAGGGTCAAAGGCTTCCGTGACGTCATACCGGCGACCAACGGAGAGAGAACACTGGATGCAGGAGGACTGCCACCGCTGGAGGACTCGGGGCCGATGTAGGTGACTGTTTGCAATGTTCTCACCCCCCCCCCCCCAACAAAATCCGTCACCTGGGACTGGAGGCCCGCCCGAGACCCCTGCTCGGCCGGCCTTCAGACTCAGGCGAGCCCCCTGCTCAGCTGGGCCTTCAGGCCGAGCCGGGGACTCGCCTGAGCCTCATGCGAGCCCCAGGCTCGACTGAGCCTCTAGGCCAGGCCGAGCCGGGGGCTCGCCTGAGCCTCATGCGAGCCCCAGGCTCGACTGAGCCTCTAGGCCAGGCTGAGCCGGGGGCTTGGCCAGGCCCTATTTTGAAAGGGTAATTTTTGGCCTTTTTTAAAAAAAAATTCCTGAAATTTCTCATTTCGTCCGAAACCAAAAAGCACCATTTTTGGCCGATTTTTTTTTTTTTTTTTTTTTTTTTTTTTTTTTTTTTTTTTTTTAAATTTGTCTGGTGTGTGAGATAGATATATATATATATTCACACACTGTGGTCTGGTGTCTGAACCCCGGCTGAATAGTTTCGAAAATTTTGTCCTGAAATTTAGAAATAGCCAATTTTTACATGTTTTAACCCCATTCACTGCTGAGCCATTTTACCTCTGTGTGCTGAGCTAATTTTTGCTCATGTTCAAACGCGATTTGAAGTCCCGTTTTATTATACGACCCAAAAAATTGTAAATCCTTTTTGTCCCCCGGCAGATTCATAACGTCATATGTGTATGCCAGAATGCTATAAGAAAAAAAATGATTTTTTTTAAAAAAAAAAATAGAATTTCCCATCGTCTACAGCGTGTAAAATAAATTTTTTCACATTTTATCGTCCAAGCCTTTGCGGTTGGTTATTCTATGGAGTACGCTTGTTATATAAAATTAGAACCAGGAACACAGGTACTTTTACTTTTCTGAGGAGAAATTAAGTGATTTTAGCTAAACCCCCCCCCCCCCATAGAATTTTTTTTTTTTGTGCAGCATCATTGTTTACATTTTAAATGAAATGTGAACAATATTTATTTATAAAGGATTTTACCAGGAAGGATACATTGAGATTTCTCTTGTTTTCAAGTATGTCAATAATGCCGCATTAACCTCCCTGGTGGTTATCCCGAGTGTGGCTCGGGGGTTAAATTTCACCGCTGAAAGCGGTAACCCTGAGCCGCACTTGGGCTGTACTACATTACCTGTCCCTGTGCTCCCTCTCTGACCTCCTCAGTCTCCTCAGGCGTTAAGGATCCTGGTACCCAAGCACCCCTTTCCGCTGAAACACAGGAGATATTTGTATCCACACACAGAATAGCCGACACACAAACTGTGGAGTTGTTGCGGATTCAAAATCCAAATGGAGAATGCTTTATTTACAGGTACAGACACATTCAAATGTAAAAACCACACCCCTCCTGGTCTAACAAAGGGAACTGATAAGGGCTGTGGTTCAAACCGGAACTGGGGGAAGGGTAATGCAAGCATGGGCACAGAAAGGAACAAAGGAATCAATTACTTACAGGGGGGGGGGGGAGGTGGAAGCAGACAAAAGGTTAGATTGCAAGCTCTTGAGCAGGGTCCTCTCCTACTGTTTTGTGAGTGCAAAATATAACCACTTATAACTAACATACGGATACACACTTTGACAACCGCATAGCACATCACACACTAAACTGTAAAGTAAAATAAATGCAAATAAACTTTGGGGTGGCTGTTTTGTCACATATCTTCCCCCCCCCCCCCTTCCAGATTGTCAGGGCGAGCTTAGATCCCATCGGATCGCTTGCCACTGACAAGACTTCTCACTTTGTCCCTTTTTTTTTTTGCGCCAACTGCAAAGTTCCAGGGTGCTGGCACACATGCACCGTCGGTGGGGTCTGACGGTTGCCACATGGTATCCTTGGGTGTGGGTCCATAGTCCCGGGGTAAGAGGCAAGTCCACTCTCTTGTCCAGTGCGCCCAAGGACTCACCGCAGTAGTGTCTGCCAGGCAACAGGCCAATACAGTCCAGACGCAATACGTTCACTAGCGGGCACACTTGGATTCCCCCCCACACCCACATTTTTCCCTGTTCTGTGCACCTCTGCAGATGCAGGACCAGAAAACAGTCAGCAGTCCCCAGTCTCTCCTTTTGCTGATGCCCCCCTCTCAAACATTTAGCAGGGGTCCAGCCCACGGCAATCCCCACAATCTCAAAGGGGTACAATTCTTCCTCTTCCCCGGACCTCAGTAGCTTCTCGGGGTGGTCACTCACCGGTCCTGCTGGTCTTCTGGGCAGGGGGGGGGGGCAGAGGTTTCCTCTCTTTCTGCACCTTGGTTGGTAGGGGTGGCATACTGAGGGGTCCCCTTTTTCCACATGGACCAGGCACTCTCGGATGCCAGGACAGCATCCAGCAACTCTGGGTACAATCGCTCTTCTGTACAAACTATAAGGGGGCCAATGACTCGATTCCCGCCCCCCCCCCCTGTTGTGCTGCTCTCCTCCGTGGTGGGCACATGGTGCTGGCAGCTCATAGCAGGGACAGCTCATCTTGAAGCCGCCGGCACTGTGCTGGTTTCCCCTCGAGCTCAGCCTGCAGGTGGCTGGCAGTGCCCTGGTGCTCCTGCGCCAATACATCCAGTTGGTGTGCCATGCAGCTCACCTCTGTCTTGCTTGCCTTGGCTTGAGCGAGGCTCTCCTTCCGAGCTGCATCAGTTTCTAGCAACTGGTGTTGGCACAACTGGAGTTGGTTCTGGAGCAGCTGTATTTCCTCTTGCTGCTCATGGGCCCGTGCCTGCATAGTGTCCTGGGAGAGCTGTGTCCACTCCAATTCCTGCTCAGTTCTCCAGGCAAATTTTAAAAGCTGTCATTTCTATGTGTAGAGCAGCTCCAGTTTGTCGCTTGGCCTCTAGCTGGTTCTCAAGCTGCTCAATCATTATACGGGAGCCGCGCTCCAGCTTCCTTATTTGCACATGGGCTCCACTGAGCTCCGTGTGCAGGGTGTTGGTATTGTCCTCGCAGGCACGAACCTGGGCTGACAGTTGTCATATACTGGCTGCCTGTTCTCATGCTTCATTGCAGTGGGAATCTCTCTCCATGACAGCTCGCAGTTTATCCTGATAGTCATGTAATGTCTCTGCCAGGGCCAATAGCTCTGCCCGAGCATCACACAAGTCAGCCTGTAATGAGCTGACCAGACTGCCCATGTTTTGTGTGGCCCCATCTTTCAGGAGGGGAACAGCCTGGGTGCCAGTCTCTCCGGTGCCCCGATACTGCTCGCTGGAAGCTGGCTTACTGTTGTAATCCCCGGGCTGTGACTGGTTTCCTCTAGTCTGCTTTTTTTTTTTTTTTTTTTTACTGCCCCGCTTTTTATTCCTCTTTCCGCTGGCTGATGTGGGAAGGCTCCCTCCAGTGGTCTTGGAAACTTGTAGCTGGGCTGCAGTCAGCAAACTTTTTTTACGTCCCTTGCTGACCCTTTCAACTCTAGGCCTTCCAGCTCCCTCAGCCATCATTGGTTTGGAGCACACTGTGGGCTATCTAGGCTGGCTGACCAGCCTCCTAGTAACTTGCCAGTGAGGCTTTCACTCTTTCTCACCGTCACCAGGCAATCCTCCTGGTTGCAAATATCCTCTGGCTCGATTCAGAGCAAGAACTGGTCCTCGTTGCACTGCAAATCCTGAGTGTCAATATTTTTCTTATCCAGCACAGCTCCCTCGGGTGGTCGCATCTCTGCGTTCTTTCCTTCTTTTAGAAAAGCGTTGACCTTTCATGATGGCTAGGATGACCTTTTCAGAGGGGTTAGGACCGACCAATGCCAACCTCATCCGCATCTTTCTGAAACTCTGTCTCTACGGAGTCTTGGGACAAGACTGACCTGGCACAGTTGTCCTCCATGGCTTTTGGATTGTTGCTGGATGCCAGTCCCGGAGCCTCTGCCAATTCTTTCAGCGTTATCAGTTTTAGGTGTCCATCGGCTCCCTCCAGCTAGAAAGGGTAATCCCACCGTGCTGCCAACCAGTGTTAAGGATCCTGGTACCCCAGGCACCCCTTTCCGCTGAAACACAGATATTTGTACCCACACACAAAATAGCCAACACACAAACTGTGGAGTTGTTGCTGATTTCAAAATCCAAATGGAGAAGGCTTTATTTTCAGGTACAGACCCATTCAAGCGTAAAAACCACACCCCTCCTGGTCTAACAAAGGGAACTGATAAGGGCTGTGGTTCAAACCAGAACTGGGGAAGGGTAATGCAAGCATGGGCACAGAAAGGAACAAAGGAATCAATTACAGGGGTGGAAGCAGTCAGAGGCAAGCTCTTGAGCGGGGTCCTCTTACTGTTTTGTGAGTGCAAAATATAACCACTTATAACTGTAACATACGGATACACACTTTTGACGATCGCATAGCACATCACATAATCCTCTACACTATATACAGAGACCAATAAACTGTAAAGAAAAATAAATGCAAATAAACTTTGGGGTGGCTGATTTTTGTCACATCTGGCGTTCTGGTTCCCTTCTCATGTGAAGCTAAGCAGGAGGTCGCGATCGCCGGAGGCGACTGCGGGGGACAGCGATGGGGAGCACAGCACCGGGTAATGTATCCAGTGGCATCCCGAGTGTGGCTCAGGGTTACCGCTTCCAGCATAGGATTTTAACTCTGAGCCACACTCGGGATAACCGCTAGGGGGCTAAAAAAAATTGTAATGATTCTGACATCTAAAGCTAATGTCAGACAAACGCATTCTGAGCACACTGTGCATCCGTGCACAACTGACGTACTTTCTGACACTGTACCACACGGTCTGTTTTTTTTGACTGATGTATATGGGAAATAAAATTAATATGTAAAATGAAAAAAATTGATACATGATTTTGAAAAAACATTTTCCATCACTCACACACAAAGCTACGCAGACGTGGCGCACTCTGTGCGTCTGTCCTAGCGGTTCGACGTTCTTGCCTAAATTGCATCCGATGCCAGGTACGTTATGGGTCCGCACTTCTGTGCGAACGTACTTCGTGTGTGGGTCTCTATTGATCATAATTTTATTCTACGACGGACGTGAAAATGTGCGTCAACACGGACGTGATCACTGCGTTCGTCTGACAGAGGCCTTTAAAAATGTCAGAATCGTAACACCAGGGAGGTTAATAGGGGGAAAAAACAAACTTTTAGTATGGTCATCTTTGGTATCATTGGAAAGGCCATGCTCCGGCTTTTCCAATGATACCAAACATTAACCCCTAACTGCAACGTATCGGGCGATGTGTGTATCCAAAGATCCCCTAGCTCCATTTGACGACTAGGGGGTTAACTGGCCAACTGATGTCATCGCACATATGGGACAAGGTCAGTGGGTGCGGGGGGGACTCGGAGGCTTGGCGGACATTCTAGATGTCAGCCACCTTCCGGGAGCGAATTGCGATCTGGAAACTAAAGGGGTTAAAGAAAGGCACAGCTGGAGAGGGCATTCCTTTTTTCTTTTTCTAGCTGCAGCCGTTGGAGAGTGGTCAAAAGGACCCTCCTCTTTCAGGTTGCAGGCACCGGGGGTGGGGCACCTGAAAATGACATAATCATGACGGCCGGGGGCCATAAAACCGTCGGGCTGGCTTCAAGGAAGGGGCCAGAGAGGGGGTGTGTGTGTGTGTGTGTGTGTGTCGTCCTTTATCAGGGGAATTTTCCCCAGAACGTACGTTGTGGTCCTTAAGGGGTTAAATAATATGGCAGAGGCTCATTGATTTTACTCACATTTTTTCCCTTGCCACTCGCAGCTCCCTCCACTTCAGGGCCTCCTGAACCTAGAAGCTGCTGAAGATTTTCTGTGCAATTTGTGTTCTTCCGCAACTTGCATGGAGTAGGAACCACAAATTGCGCACTGCTGCAGGATTTACTTTAAATACACAAGTTCTGTAGCACCTGCACAGAGTGATTGATCAGATCTGCGCATGCAACTCTGATCCATCGGCTGCCTCTCCTGAGATTGCTCGCTATCGAAAAGGGTGACGTCAGCAAACTCTGCTTGCTGATGTCACTAGTGACCTCAATCTGAATTTCCTGGTTGCTGACACTGGGTGGAAGAAACTCTTCATCCAGCAATATCTTCAGATGGAGGGGCATTCTACTCGCCCTGACCAATTTATTATTTTAACATGGGCAGGATATGTAAATTGTCCCCTTTTTTTTAAAAAAAATAAAATTTAGTACAATGAATATTCAATTTCCCAGTGGCTACTGCAAGTGGAAGAAACGACTGTCATGTTAACAGATCCAGAAGTGAAATAAAATGGTCCCTATGTTGTGTGGTGTTTTTATTTTTTTTAATATAAATTGCAATTATTAAATGTTTACTCCCATTTTATACCGTGTAAAACTAAACACAATTAGGAGGTTTGGTTTCTTATTAATGGCCATTATAAGACTAAGCTCGCCCGCCAGCGTCAAGGCACCTCTAATGAGGTCGAGTCCTATCCAAAAATGAAGCCACAGGCTGCTGTATAGCAAACCATACCTACTCCTGCTGCTTGTCAGACATGAGGTAGACTGGTGGGCCTTTATTTATGCTTCCCCAGAAATAAGCGCAGATGACATCTTTTTCTTTGTTTCACACATGTTGTTGGGCTGGATGCATTTGGTGGTTGCAGCAGCTCCATCGGGGAATAGGCACAACCCCACCCCTCCTGTACTATGTTTTTTAATGTACTTCCAGCCAGGTCATCCCTGCAGCAAGATCCCGCTCTGTGTCTTTGTTTTTGATCCAAAAGTGGATTTTGTTTCTGGGGGAGCATAAAGGCCCACCAGTCTACCTCATGTCTGACAAGCAGCATGAGCAGGTATGGTTTGCTATACAGCAGCCTGTGGCTTCATTTTTGGATAGGACTCGCCCTCATTAGAGGTGCCTTGACGCTGGCGGGCGAGCTTAGTCTTATAATGGCCATTAATAAGAAACCAAACCTCCTAATTGTGTTTAGTTTCACACGTTGTCATCTGCGCTTATTCCCATTATATCTCTTTCTTTACTAAATGTTTACACTTGCCTCAACATATTTTGCATGTCAGCATAATGTTGGTAATTTTTATTTTTTAATTTTTTTAGCCTCCCTGTCGTTCCGATTCTGACATATTATTTGATGTCAGAATCGGTACGATTTTAATCCAGCCCCCTAGTGGTATTCCAAGTGTAGCTTGGGGTTAATTTCATTGCTGAAAGCGGTAACCCCGAGCCACACTCAGACTGGATACATACTTGTCCCCTGCTGTCACCTCCGTGCGATCGCAGTGTCCTGCATCCTGGTTCCCTTCTCGTGAGAAGGGAAGCAGGATGCTGCGATCGCACAGAGGAGAATGTGATTGCAGAGGTCATTGAGGGAGCGCAGGTAAGGCCAGCGTCGGACAAGCGTGCTATGTGCGCCTGTGCTTACCAGCGTCCATCGCAGCGTTTTGATGCTGCAACGGGGCCGGTCACACACTTGTGCGCGGGCAACAAGCATCCATTTTCCAAGCCATTCCAGCAAAGCGCTAGGATGGACGTTGACAGAGCTGCAAAGCACAATTCTCCGTAGGAGGATCGAGTGCACGGAGTGTGCTCAGGGAGGTGGCCACTCTCACAGGCGTTCCTTCCTCTCTCCAAAGACGCTCATCTGACACTAGCCTAAAAGGTATTTAACCCCGAGCCACACTTCTGGAAAACCGCCTGGGAGGTTAAAATCGTCACTACCCTGGAAGTTTCAGAAAGTGAAGTGTTTTATGAACATTAATGTAGGGCTGAAACAACCATTTTACAAGAAAGAAAAAAAAAAATTATTCTCATTGATTTAATCCAGAGCTCAACAAAGATGGGGCCAGGGTCGCCATGGCCACTATAAAAATGCTGTCCTGGCACCAGGTTTGGATGCATAGACTCATGGGGCAGGCTCTTTGAGCAGCCGGACAACTAGCTGTTGATAAGGCTTTGTCCGGCAGGCTAGCAGAGAGCACGTTGAGATCAGCATCGGCAGTGTGCAAAATGACTTGAATTACATGCTGGTGCTGATCATTGCGTCTGGCTGGGGGTTCAATCCGTGACAGGCTTTGTGTGAAGGAGCTGCCGGCCCGCCCCCTCCCTTCCTCCAGCTGCTGATTGATGGGAGCATTCCTGCAAATGGGGACTGGGCAGCCCTGGCCAAAGAGCGTGTGTCTGGCAGCAGCTTTTAAAAAGTGTCTGACACAGCCCGGCCAATTGAAAAACTGCGTCCATTACAAAAATTACTTCCCAGATAAGCCGGGAATGCAGGGGAGGAGCAGCTAAAAAATGTCACGCAGAATACGGACACAGCATTTAACATGCAGGGCACAGTCTTCGTGGGTGATAGATCGTGCCTGACTGCTCTCTGCCATTAACTGTAGAGCCATGAGTCCAGGGACAGCAAAAGGGTTAATTGCCTGCATGGCTGCCTCTATCAGCTTCTGCCTGAGAGACCCTCCAGCCCCTGCACTCTGTACATTCCCGATGGAGCAAACAGCCAGCCTGGAGGTGTCAGACAGCAAATGATTTTAGTATCTGCTTTGTAAGTGTGACTGGGCACAGCATGGAACTGAGGGCAATGCTCTGCAACCCCCTCTCTGCCACCCCCGTCTGCCTCTCTGCAACCCCCTCTCTGCCACCCCGTCTGCCACTCTGCAACCCCCCCTCTCTGCAGCGGTATGTGGGGGCTGGAAGAATGCACTAACCGCATTCTGCCAGGCTCCTCTGTCGCCTCATCCCAGCAAGCAGCCGCCAGCAAAGGTTGTAAGATGGCCACCCGCTGGGCCCTCCAGCCACGCTCTCGCAAGATCTTAGAGGTTGCAAGAGCTTGCAGATCTTTAGTGCATTCTGACAGCCGCCCTGTGTCTGAGGTCTGCAATGTATCTGAGGTCTGATGTGCCTGGGTATACATGTATCTGAGCTCTGGTGTGTGTGTATAGATTTATATAATGAGGTTGTGGGTGTGTGGCAAGGTGTGCAGTGGGTAAATTTATTGGAAAGCAGTCACATGACTTTAAACGTATCAGTACTTGTACTCTGTCTTAAAAAAATTGCTATTGGTATAGCTTTTAGTTGTTGAATGTAAAGCTTTCAGTCTGGTGAAAAACCTGGCTCCTAACTTTTGTAGCTGGCTCCTAGATTCCAAGCAAATTTGTCAAGCCCTGGATTAATCGGTTGGTATATATAATTTTTTTTCACAGCACACTGTTTAGCGTCAGACTGAGTTGAACATTATGATTTGAGTTCTAGTGTTGGGTTGGATATAAGCAGTTTATTTTTTAGTTTTAAAACTTTAACAGAACTATGGCACAGTCCCTGGGGTAGTGCCACTGAGTAGAGGATCTGTACCGAGGTGTTTTATCCTTACTTGGAGCTGGAGGCCTGTGCCACAACCCCACCATCCCTCTCTGGTCTGGTGCTGCCATTTCTCCCTTTGGTCCAATCCCTTCCCCCCCAAACTCCTGCCCAAGCTCAGGTTTGGTACTTTGCACAAACTCTCACTCGCTCTACTCTGTACCCTCCCTCCACTCAGTTTGTACATGAAATCATTTTGAATGGGCACTATATGCACCCTGACCACTTCATCTTATTAACGTGGTCAGGCTGTGTGGAACACTCCCCATCTTCTCCTCCCTCTTTGTAATATCATGTCTATCAGAGCGCTCCTAGCAGTGTTCATTAGGGGAGAAAGCAGACATGGGCCTCAGCTGTGCACAGAGCATCAATCCATCACTCTGACTAGGTGCTCGCTTACCATGTTTCTAAAAAGTACATAACAAAAATAGGGCGTGTTGTGTGTGTGGTTTGTTTTTTTCTAAGTAAATAAAAATAAATTGCAACTTTCTATCCGGCTTTCTTTTTTTGATCTGCCAACTAATCGCTTTATGAAAATAATTGTTAGTTGCAGCCCTACATTGGTGGTCTACTGCACCTTCGAGTGTTAGCTGGCCAGAGGTATAAATTTGACATTATACTTGACACACGTCAACAACCCCATCTTCAGAGAACTATCCCAGGTTCTCTGCCACCCAGCAACAGCTCAACTTTGCAGGCAGGTGAAACCTTTTTACAGGGTGGCAATCGCACTGTGTACTACTGACTAGGGTGGTTGGGCAAGGGAACACGCTATCTGGGATACCTTGGGCTGGGGGTGTTAAATATCGTTAAGGCGGAACACCTCAGTGACTTAAAGTGCACCTGTCATCATGGGCAAAACTACATTTGGCCAATTGACAGGGCACCTCTTAGGCCTCATTCACACAGATACGCTAAAAAAAACACACACATACGGTATACGTGCATAATAAAAGGGTTTTTATGGGGTTTTTTTTTTTTGCGTTTTGGCCCCCTTGTATCGAGTGTGGCTCGGGGTTAACTTTCAGTGCTGAAAGCAGTAACCCCGAGCCACACTCGGGAACCCCGTCGGGTTGGGGGGTTTAAACTTGGTAAACAAGCGTGCGTAAATGGAAAAATATGCTGCCGGGATGCAGCTCGGTCTCCATTGTTTTTGCGCGCGTTTACACAATGCAAATACAGTATATGGCTCCATATGCGGCTGTGTATGGAGCCATTTATTTGCATATGTTCAATTTTATAGTACAGTACGCGCTTATACATGCATATCCGTGTGAATGAGGCCTTAACCCTTTCGCTGCTGAGGCTTTTCCCGCCCCTGTGCTGAGGTAATTTTTACCGGTTTTGCTCATCATGTTTAAACGTGTTTTGAAGGCTTATTTTAGTATATGACCCAGACATATTATATATCGTTCTTTCCGTCAGACTCGGCAGATTCATAATATGTCATTATTATATGTATACGTTATGTCATGTCTGTATATTATAACAAAAAATGCAATAAAATATGTATTTTCAATAATTTACAATGTGTAAAGTGTTTTTTTTTCACATTTTAACATGCGACCAATTGCGGTTATATTTTGTATGGGGTGCGCTTGTTAAAAAAATTAGAGATGGGGTCTCGTTACATTTTTTTTTGGGGAAAATTACACTATTTTTAACAAACGCACCGCATACAAAAATCGTTAGTGCAGCATCATTGTTCACATTATAATTGAAATGGGAACAATATTGCTGCATTAACAAACCAAAAAAAAGAAAAGTTTTTTGTTTTTTTTTATATAATTTTTTTTAAAATGTTTTTATTTCTAATTTTTTTTTTTTTTTTGACAAACTTTTTCACTTTCATGTTTGGTATCTTTGGAACGGCCATGCTCTGGCCGATCCAACCATACCAAACATTAACCCCTAACTGCCACGGATCGGGAGATAGGGAGTTCCAATGAACTCCCTATCTCCACAGTTGGTGGCAGTTAGGGGTTAAGTCCAGGACTGGCGTCATCGTGCTGCGCACGATGACGCCAGTCCTCAGGGGGAGTTCCCGGAGGCTTGGCCGACATCCAAGATGTCGGCCAGCTCCGGGAAAGGATCGCGAACCGGCGCTTTTCAGCGCCGATTCGCGATCCAGCTCCCCAGGGGTTAATGCCAGGCACCATTTGGAAGGGCAGGCTGTGCCCTTCCAAATGATGCCTGGGTTAACCCCCGCAGAGCCGCCGATCGGGAGGGAGAGAGGTCCGAAGGACCTCCCCCCCCCCCCCCCTCCCTTTCAGGCGCCTCCTCCGCACATGTGGGGGGGGGCGCCTGAATTAGGTGTCATCGCGCTGCCGCGATGACACCTAATTCCGGCAGCTGCGGTCCCGGATGCCGGGCTGACATCGAGGATGTCAGCCCGCACCGGGGGGGCCAGCGATCGGCCGGAACCCGGCCGAACGCTGACCCCAATGGGAGGACGCGCTCAGCGCGTCCTCCGCACAGCAGCGGGAATGCTGAGGACGCGCTGAGCGCGTCCTCAGCATTGAAGTGGTTAATACATGTGTCAGCGTGTATTTTTTTTTTTTTTGGCTGGACAAAATTCTTGGCACCCTTAACTTAATATTTGGTTGCACACACTTTGGAAAAAATAACTGAAATCCGTTGCTTTCTATAACCATCAATAAGCTTCTTACACCTCTCACCCGGAATTTTGGACCACTCTTCCGTTGCAAACCGCTCCTGGTCTCTCTTATTGGAAGGGCGCCTTTTCCCAACAGCAATTTTAAGATCTCTCCACAGGTGTTCAATGGGATTTAGATCTGGAGTCATTGCTGGCCATTTCAGAACTCTCTCCAGTGCTTTGTTGCCATCCATTTCTGGGTGCTTTTTGACGTATGTTTGGGGTCATTGTCCTGCTGGAAGACCCAAGATCTCGGACACAAACCCAGCTTTCTGACACTGGGCTCTACAGTGCGACCCAAAATCATTTGGTATTCCTCAGATTTCATGATGCTTTGCACACATTCAAGGCATCCAGCGCCAGAGGCAGCAAAACCTCATTGAACCTCCATCCTATTTCACTGTAGGTACTGTGTTCTTTTCTTTTGTAGGCCTCATTCCATTTTCGGTAAACAGTAGAATGATGTGCTTTACCAAAAAGCTCTATCTTGGTCTCATCTGTCCACACGACGTTTTCCCTGAAGGATTTTGGCTTACTCAAGTACATTTTGGCAAACTGTAGTCTTGCTTTTTTATGTCTGTGTCAGCAGTGGGGTCCTCCTGGGTCTCCTGCCATAGCGTTTCATTTAAATGTCGACAGATAGTTTGCGCTGACACTGAAGCTCCCTGAGCCTGCAGGACAGCTTGAATTTCTTTGGAACTTGTTTGGGGCTGCTTATCCACCATCCGGACTATTCTGCATTGCACTTATGATACAGAAGGAGGGGGCGCTGGAGTGGCGATAGGTGGAGGGGAAAAAGAACACAGAGTTGGAGCAGTACAGCAGCTACGTACTCGAAGGGTCTATCCCAAAGGACCCAGAAGTGATATAGACGAAAAAGGAAAAGAGAACAGCGCTGGTACAAAACCCCACTTCCGTGGGAGGTGAACAATATACACCACACTACGGGGAAGTGCACCCCAAGACTAATGTGGATAAAAATTGCAGCACAAAAATAATGACCTGTATGTACTTCAATCCAATGGAGTCAGGTAGAAGTCAATGTACATGTAAAGAAAAAACACACACATACATGGTACAGTATGCCTGTATAAATGTCAGGTAAAATGTGAAAGATGAGAACTCACTTATGGTGGAGCCTGTACAATATAGGCTCAATAAGATCACAGTGGGTCTCTTCAGGGATGACCCCGTCCCGTCTTCATGAGATGTCGACGGTTACTCGTATAGACCATACATGCAATAAAGTAAACATATACCATAGTGCAGCATAGTAATCCACAAAGTGTAAAGGCCAGAAAATGACAACACTTACGTGGTTAAGAGCCTGTGTAGATTCACTGGCTCTGTATGTACGCCTGGGTGTAGATAGGGATACACCAAACCCCTTTGAATGGATAAGAAGTGAAATACAAACTTTCCACCAGATAAAAAACAATTTAATGCAAAAATAAACTAAATAGATATATCCAAAACGCGTTTCGCCGCTAACGCAGCTTCATCAGTTGGTATCCAAAAAGAAAAGTGTTTGCATTAGGGGAATGTGGGAGCTGGAGTGCTCAGCTAGTGTATTTTTTTATATACCGAAGACTGGCTTTGCTTAAGCTGAAGCACCGGCCAAATTGATTTGGACTCGCTATCTGTACACCTACTACCTTGTTAGGTTTTTTTTTTTTTTTTTTTTTTTTATCCCCTTTTTTTCTACACATTTGTGAGAAAAGATTGTTAACCGAGCCACTGCACAGGTGGAGGATTTTTTACAACAGGCTGGGGCCTATTCTGATATTTCCCAGACACTACAATTTTCTCAAGAGGAAGCTGAAGTGATTCTGTGGTCTACTACTAACACTGAATTGTCTTCCATCAAGTCCCACAAGGATGTTTATTTTGAATTATCACGATTTAAAAAGCAAGAAATTGACCTTCCTCTCTGATTACCATCGGCATAAGAGAATACCCAGAGGGTTTAGGATTAACAACATCCCAACCCTGGGAAGATCCAAACCCAAGGTCTGTAAGAACTGCACGGCAGTCCTGAACAAATGCTCGTTGGACCTGATGTTGGTGGCTATCCAGGATGTTAGAGAGGAGCTTGAGGATCTCAAAAATAGCATTAGTACTTTTGAGTTGGAACACGAGAATTTGTTGACATCCTCTGAAGGTCTTGCCTTGATACGAGTCTGCGAGGAAAACCAGAAGTACAAAAATGAACTGGTTAAATTCAAACTGGACAAATTTGAACGGGTCAAATTAGACTATCAGGAACATAGGGTATACAAGTGGCTTAGCAGCAACAGTAATAGCTATCCCAGACCTTACAGGAAACCACGTAGAAGGATCTATAAACCCAATATTGCCACCATAGATGTGACATCGGGTGAGTCAGCTTCTGAGGGTGAATCATCCGGCACAGGATCTTTGCGAGTGGAAAATGTCGAACAGGATCAGGCGTCAAAAAACTCAGGAACTACAACTAGAAGTCGGTTAAAAACCACCGAAAACCCAGGATGTCAAGAGGCCAAAAGGGGCAATTACATTGGACAAAGAGGCAAACCACCTCTCAACAAGAAATAAACCCCATATTCAATCTGTCCTCTCGCATACTCACTGTTGAAGAAACAAAAGTTTTGGCAAAAGGTCTATATGTTCCTACAGCAAAACCGCAGGAACTACAGTGGAATGTGGAGCTACATAAATTTGGTCGGACTTTGAGAATTACCGACTTTTTTAAGAATGATCAAACTGATAAACCTTCAGCGTTTCGTCTACGCAGTACCTTTTGACCCGGTCCCTAATCAAGCCTCCATTAAAACCTTCCTAAAAACAGTTAAAACAGATACTGTTCAAAAAATCAAACACCATCAAATGAGACTTACAGGGTTATCCAAAGAGATTCGAAAAGTCACCGCACGTTCGGTGACTTTTCGTTCTCTTCAATTCGGTTCTTTTGCGATGCATTTCGGTGACCCTGCGGTGTATTCAGCAAGCACCACAGGTCCCCGAATTGCAGGGAAAAGCTGCCGTAAACCCGACGACTAACCGAATGCACGCTGAAAACAAGCAAAACATCTGGATTAACCTTTGAAAAAGACGAACAGGAGCCGAACATGAGCCGAATCACACAGAGCCGAAGCAGCTGTGACGTAGAGGAGGCAGTGAATAAATTAGAAAACATTTGTATGAATCTGGAAAAAGAAACGCTGTTTGCAAAGAAACTACTGAGCGAAAATGTTGAATTTTCACAGGAGGTCCAGGGAATGATAATAAAGAGGGCTGTTACAAAAAATAAGTAAACTGAAAAAAAATCAAAAAAAATCGGACTTTTAATAAAAAAAAAAAAAATCAGAAAAATGCTTAAAGAGACTTTTTGCTGCAGAATTTTATAATGAACGGTTTATTGATATTGAATTAAAACGGAATATTTTTAACATTGAAGTCTATGGGATTCTCCTGAATAAATTTGCCGAATGAAATCACCGAATGGCAGGGCATTAGGGGAACCTTTCACTGCTGGTTTGTGTTCTCTGAATAGCCGAAGCAGTGCTTCTCTATGGAGATTTCACTGCCCTCGAAAGGGACCGCACAGGCACATATGTGCAGGCAATTCGCCAGTATTTGGCGAATTGCCTGCTCTCTGGATAGCCGAATGGCCAGGAAAGGTAACCGAACGCTGATTTTCAGCGTTCGGTTACCTTTCTCAAGCAATTCGGATCTCTTTGGATAACCCTGATAGTAACATCACGAAAAAGGAATGGCGTATAATTAAGGATCTGGCTGGGGATCCAATGATCACGATACGGGCTGCTGACAAGGGCAGATCGATAGTCGTTATGGACTATTCCAAATATGCCGACCAGATGCGTCTTCTTCTGAGTGATACCACTACATATAAAAAATTATGGAATGACCCTACGGTAGGCATCCAAAGGATCTTTGAGGATAGCCTGAGAGGTCTGCAAATTAATTTTATCTCTATTTGAGCTGTTTGGGTTTTTGAATAAAAAATTTCCTCGACTCCGGTACTGTACGGACTTCCTAAAGTGCATAAGAATTCATCGGTGCCCCCTATGCGCCCCATTGTATCGTCAGTAGACGGAGTCCTAGAACCCATTGCTAAGTGGCTGGATTCCCTATTCAAAGCACCGGTTCTTGATATATCAACGTGCGTCAAAGATTCCCCCGGCTCTCCGAGATAAAAGGCGACCTCAGCAAAGTCATCTTAGTGACCATGGATGTTAAGAGCCTCTATACCATCATTCCTCATGAGGCCGGTGTGGAAGCTATGAGAGAGTTACTTTGTCTATCCGATAAATACACGGGACCCTGCATAGAGTTTGTTTTGGAGTTGTTGCTGTTGACCCTTCAGAATAATTATTTCCGTTTTGAGAACGATTGGTTCCTACAGTGCACAGGGATGTCCATGGGTGCAGCGATGGCACCGATGTATGCCAATGCGTATATGTATACATGGGAGAAACATCATACTCTATCCAGTTTTGCAGAAAATATTGTCGCGTACATACGATACATCGACATTTTTAATATTTGGCGGGGCACGGTAGAAGAAGCAATGCAATTGGAAGTGTATATTAACAGCCTAGGAACGCCTGTCGAAGTAACCATACAGGTAAATACCACAAGGATACAATTCCTGGATATTGAGGTCTACCGCAGAGGATAGTCTACACTACTCCTTATACTCCAAGCCTACTGACCGCAACACATTGTTACACGCTTCCAGTGCCCATCCTCAACACGTTCTGAAATCATTACCATATGCACAATTTCTAAGGGTGGCCAGGAATAACTCTGAACCGGAAAATCGTGAGCAGCAGATGCAATCCATGTATGAGAAATTTAGGACTCGGTTACTCAACCAAAGTTCTAGACTTTGCCCTGACGAAGGTCAACTCGACACGGGAGACATCAACGAAATTGCAGCCTCGCCTTAGGTTCCCTATGCAGTATCACACTGCGACTCCCAAACTCATTGCATCGGTCAATAGGAACTGGCATATTTTAGAACAGGACTCTTCGTTGCCGGTCATTTTCAAACCGAGACCAATGGTTTGCTACAAGAGAGGCAAGAACCTGAAGGACCTGTTGGTCCGTACATAGCTATTCCCGGGGAGCTGGATTTTTTTCTAATGCTGGTTGCAAGAGATGCTTGGGGTGTGTCACTTGTGGCCACATGTTACCCTCTAAAACGTTCTCTCATCCACATACTGGCAAAATCTTCAAAATCCGCTACAACATCTCTTGTAAAACCAACTATGTGGTTTATAAAATTACGTGTCTGTGCGGGCTAGCCTATATTGGCAAAACAGAAACACCCATTATGCGAACGGATTCGCAATCATCGCTCGAATATCCTTATATAGCCTACCGCGATGGTCGCTCCGACAAACCGGTAGCTCGACACTTTCTGGATTTAAGTCATCCCTTGACTTCCTTGAAATTCGTAGCCTTTGACCACATCCCGCCACCCAGAAGGGGGGGGGGGATCGTGGTAAATTGCTCCTGCAGAAGGAAACTTTTTGGATCCATCACTTAAGGACTGTATATCCGGATGGTTTGAACGAAAAATTGACATTCTCTATCTTGATAGCTAGAGGGGGTTATGGTTATGTACATTGTTTTGCCTGGCTCCTTTATAATTAGATCTGGAGCTGCTGTGAGTGTTATCTATCCATGGCTATCCATCCATATAGGGGGCTTGAGTTAATCTTCAGCATCATGTTTTTTTTTTCTATTGACTCTGATAATAAGTGCTGGTGAATAAGATACTCTGCTGCATGTGGGCACTTGCTTTTTTTAACCCCTTAGTGACCGGGCGGTTTTACACAAATCCGTCCTTTAGTGACCGCTGCTGTTTTTACGTTTCTGCGCTGTTAGTGTTTACGTCAAATTTTCCTCTTACTCGTTTATGTAACCCACACATATTTTACACTGTTTTTCTCGTCATTAAATGGACTTTATAAAGATACCATTTTTTTCATCATTTCATATAATTTACTATAAAAAATATTGTGAAATATGACAAAAAAATTGAAAAAACACCACTTTTTCGAACTTTGACCCCCAAAATTTCTTAATTCCTTTTTAGTAGTTTCTAAATTTAGTACTGCGTTTAGCAATACCCAATGTTTACATATTCCTCGCTTTTTTCCTTATTTTATGCAACAATAAGTGCAAGTAGCACTTTGCCATTTCCAAAGAGTTTATTTTCAAAACTAGTGATAGTGACATTGTAACACTGATATCTGTCACTAATTCCTGAATAACCCTCCACATATACATATTTTTTTAAAGTACACAAATCAAGGTATTAAACTTGGGCTATTTTGACTCTTTCCATGCAAACCATTTTACCACAAATCTATGCCAAAGTTTGAGATTTTTTTTTTTTTTTTTTTTAACGCAATTTAAGAATACATGTACTGTGAACTTTAAGGTTTACTGCCAAAGAGCACCCCAAAATATGTTCAGCAACATCTTCTGAGTAAATTGATACCACCCATGTATAGGTATGTCGGGTCATTTGGGGGCTAATAGGCCTTATTTGCGGGGTGCGCATTTCAGTTTTCCAACTTGGAATTTTCACATTTCGTCATCATGCACCCATGTCCTATTTGGGACATTTTTGAAGCCGGCCAAAGTAATTTACCCCCATCAAATCATATATTTTTAGAAAGGGCACAGCCTAGGGTGCTTCAAAGAGTTGTATTTTAACACTTTCCATGCACTAGCTCTATGTCAAACTTTCAGGTAGTCACTTTTTGGGTTATTTTTTCACACACATTGTACTTTAGGCATGAATTGTCAAATCCAGTTATGGGTTACTGCCAAAAAACACCCCAAAATATGTTCAGCAACATCTTCTGAGTAAAGTGATACCACCCATATATAGATTTGTTCTGTTGTTTTTGGGGTGCTACGCCAATCTTTGACATGTGCTTGTCAATTTTCTAATTTGACATACAGTATCTTCTTTGCTTATCTTCTTTTTAGGGGCCTTTTTACATACCCCAGTTTTATGAACGTGCATATATTTGGTAAGCTAACACCCCAAAGTATTGTAAATGGAGTGTTTTTATGCTATGGATGCAACCGTTTGTTCCAAACAAATTGGATACTGTTTGGTGGTCATTTTCACACCCACATCAGTTTTGGACTGTGATTTAGGAGACACGGTTGTTTGTTACTGCATGAAAACTCTCCAGGTTGTTTTCTGCAAGGTCTCCTGAGTACACCCATGCCCCCCATGCATAGGTTTGCCAGGATTTTGGGAAGGTTCAAATACAATTTTTATGACTTTGTCATTGGAGTTGAAATTGAGATTATTTCTTCAGCTAGGCCTAGCTTTGGTTTTGGGTCTACCGCATACCCCAGTTTGAATTATTGCCAGAAAATTGTTTATATTTGTTATGTTGACACCCCAAGGTATTGCATATGGAGTGCTTTGATGCCATGGATGCAACGGTTTTAGCCCAAAACATTTGAGAAGGTGTGTGGCGGTAATTTTTCAATTTTCAGATTTTTACGCCCACATTAGATTTGGACTGTGATTTAGGAGACACTGTTGTTTGTTACTGCATGAAAACTCTCCAGGTTGTTTTCTGCAAGGTCTCCTGAGTACACCCATACCCCCATGCATAGGTGTGCAAAGATTTTGGCAAAATACAGCACCAATTGTAGAACATAAAAATGTACGAATAAAATGTAAAAGTCTGGTGCAGTAAAAGAAAAAAAAAACTAAACTGAACTAACTAACTGGAGTGTGAGAAAAAATAGAAAGGAAAAAAAAAAATCACAGATCACGCACAGTGTGATATATCTTGAAACAGTCCCCAAGACACAGACCGGGTTGTCCAGGGCATTCTGGGCAGTAAAAGATTGTGTCTCTCCTCTGCCCCCTCTTGAAACACACCCTGCACCTTTTTTGGGGTTTCTGTTTGCCCTCAGTAGGGGGGATTTTATAAATAAAATGCGTAGCCCCAACTCTGTCCCCCATCACCGCCCGGGGAGCAGGTGCATCCTGGTACAAAAGCCCCGAAATGACCTGGAGCTGAAACTGTAAAAAGGACAGCGTCACTCCGGGGTTTGCCTTTTTGCAGAGCAAAAAGGCATTGTGGGTTGCAATTTGCATCAGGTAAATTGCAACCTTTTTGTACCAGGCCCTTGACTTCCGCATAATCTGGTAGGGCTGGAGCAGCTGATCTGCCAGATCAACCCCACCCATATGCCGGTTATAGGCTTTGATGCACACTGGCTTCCTGATGCGCTCAGCTCTGCCACGTACAGAGACCTCCACAGACCTCTCAGTGTGGATAGAAGGTATACATCCTTCTTGTCTCTGTACTTGACCGCCAACAGCTCCTCTTGGCGCAGAGCTGAGGTCTCCCCCCTTTTTAACCGGGTGCGGACAAGCTGTGCTGGGAAACCTACGTGGTTCTTGCGAACAGTACCGCATGCTGCTGTATCAAAACAATACAGCAGCTTGAACAAAGGGACACTTGTATAAAAATTATCAACATACAAGTGGTACCCTTTGTTCATGAGGGGAAAAAGTAGGTCCCACACAATCTTGCCACTGGTTCCCATGTGTTCTGGGCAACCTGGAGGGTCAAGGCTACTATCCTTTCCCTCGTACACCCGGAAGGCCTGAGTATACCCACTCTCGCTGTCACAGAGCTTATACACCTTCACTCCATACCTGGAGCGTTTGGAAGGAATATACTGCTTGAATCCCAGCCTTCCCTTATATTTCATTAGGGATTCATCCACGCAGATATTCCTTCCAGGTGTATAAGCCTCTGCAAACCTGGCGGCGAAGTGGGTAATCAGGGGGCGGATTTTATACAGCCTGTCAAACTGGGGATGCTCTCTAGGAGGGCACAGGCTGTTGTCACTGAAGTGCATGAAACGCAAAATGTTTTCATACCTTCTACGTGACATTGATTGGGGGTAAATGGGGGTAGAGCAGATGGGGCTACTGCTCCAGTAGGAGCGAATTGAGGGCTTCTTTATGATGCCTATCAGCATAGTAAGTGCCCAGAATTTCAGAAATTCTGGCACATCTAGCGGGGTCCATTGCTGCCTTGCCAAGTAGGAGTCTGGCTTTGCAGCACAATGCTGATGGGCATACAGATTTGATTGGGCCACGATGTGGCCCAACAAATCATCCCCCATAAACACCTGCAAAAACTGTGTGGCGGTAAATTCTGCAACATCAATATTGATGCCAGGATTTGCCGTGAAAGGAGGGATATCTGGCCTCTGGCGATGAGGCACTACCCACTCCTCAGCTGGAGCTGTGCGTCTCCTGCTGGCAGGTGGTGACCCAGGATCTGCATCAGAAACATCACTAGATACATCAGCCAGCGTAGATGATGTATCTAGCGACGTCTCTAAGCAGTTGGCGGGGTCGAAATCAGGGTCGTAGTCTGACGCAGATGCCTCAGATTCTGACACCAGGATGGCATATGCCTCCTCGGCGCTGTACACCCTCTCAGACATTATATATAATAGATTATAAAATTTTATAATTATTATATATAATAAGCGGATAGTTGGTTCTTAGAAGAACCGTTGGGTTTCACAAGAAAATACAAATAAACACCTAAATCACTCTAAATCACTCTAAACCTGCCTCAATTCTTCTAAATCTCCCTAAAATCTCTCTAAATCTGCCTCAATTTTTCTAATCTCACTAAAATCTCTAACCTGTCAAATCTGATCTCTCTCTCTCGCTCACCAAAACACAAGTGAGGAGAGGGAGGGAGAATCACAGAGGTCCGAGCCAATATTTACAAAATATTGACCTGACAAATTAGAAATTTTATTTTGATTTTTTTTTTTTTTTTTACTTCTGATTGGATGTTGCTAGCCTGCCTCTCTGAGGCAGGCTAGGAACATCCCACTCAGCCCCAAGATGACCCTGCCCTTAGAAGGGCAGCGCCATCTTGGCTGTCAGTTTATTTTATTTTATACCTTTTTATTGATTTTTATTCTTTTTTTTACTTTTTTTACACTTTTTTTTTACTCTGCTGGGTGCCTTGATCCCTCGAGGCACCCAGCAGAGCACCTGATCACTCGTGATCGTTTTGTACTGAGTGCCACGATACCTCGTGGCACTCAGTACTTCCTGCCGCTACCGGAAGTGATCGCTCGGGGGGAGCGATCACTTAGCGGACCGGCGGCAGGTAAGCATATTGCAAGGATGCCTCGATGTCGAGGCATCCCTACAATATACACAGAGCAGCTGGAAGCGATACCGATCGCTTCCAGCGCTCTCTAGAAGTGCCGGGCACCTCTCCGGTGAAACCGGATGTTGATCGCTCCCGCGGAGCGATCACAAGGTGCCCGGCACTTCTCACTGCCATTGCACGGATGCCTGGACTCCCAGGCATCCTGCAATGGCGTTTGAGCTGCTGGAAGCGATCCGATCGCTTCCAGCGCTCAAAAAAACGCAGGACGTACCATGTACGTCAGCGGGTCTAAAAGAGACCCGCTGCAATGACGTACATGGTACGTCCTGGGTCCTTAAGGGGTTAATTTTACATTTTTGCTTTCTTAATTTCACATTTGTTTTTCGTGTTTCTTTTTCCTTCACTACTCTGGTGTGCGTGAATAGGTGTGGGTTGCCGGGGTTACATGCCGACTACGTCAAATTATGTCGTTGGCGCATGCGCACTGGACATTTGGGAACGCCGGTTAGAGGGAGTGGTGAGTATAGAGATGTTTATAAATTTTGTGTACTTTTATGTTGTATTTATGTCCTGATGAAAGCCCTGGGTCAGGGCTGAAACGTTGACGACTCTGAAATAAAACGTTTGGCTTGTTTACCGTCCTGGAGTGCCGCCGTCCTTTCTCTAAAAAGTTGCTTGATATCCAGCCTAAATTCGGCAGGCACCGGGCATTAGGGGAATGTGGGAGCTGGAGTGCTCAGCTAATATATATATATATATATATATAACATTTTCTTATTGGAAAGTGATCACATGACATTAAATAAAACGTATCGGTACTCGGTATCGACGAGTTCCTCGGAAAAAAAGTATTGGTACTCTTACTCTGTCTTAAAGTGGTATCGGTGCATCCCTAGTCTTAATGTTATGATATGGTATTAAATCTATATTGGATATATTATTGTAAAAGAACACATCACACACTTTTGGTTTCTTCAATCCTTCCAGGAAAAAAAACAAAATTGCTTTGGAAAAAAACTTGTGTTTTCCCCAATTTCTTTTTTTTTTTTCCCCAGGCCTTCCCATCTCTACTCAGGAATCCACTAAAATACTCCTTCCTGTTTTTTTTATTGTAAAAAAAGAAAAAAAAGTCATGCTCTCTTTATGTCCCATTTTCGACTATTGTTAACCTCTTCTTATGACCATGTTCTTTTAAACTGATGTCTTTCAACCTTTTTAAGGAGAACCCCTGTCTCCAAAGTAATTTCTATGGAGTGTCTGAGATCAGTATGTGTTTTGTGATTTTTCTCTCCCTCCCCCCTCCCCCCCATATTATGTGTGTTGGTTCAGTCGTGGTGCAGAAACCATACACATAATCACAATTGTTCCTGTATAACTGTCTTTATTATTTTTTAATTTTTTTTGTGTGTATGCTGCAATAACAGATGAACTTAAACAATCTCTACCCAACTAAAATAGGGGAGATTGGGAGGGAGTAAAGGGGACAGGGGAGAAAAGACATTAGCTACATGTATACCCAGACACCTCAGAACTCTGACACAAACCGAATTCTGCCAGGCCCCTCTGGCTGGTGCCCTGTTCCAGGTTACTCTCGTGAGAGCACGGCCCCAGGAGAGCTTGCAGAATTCACAAGATCTCGCAAACTCTGCAGGATCTCACGAGAGAGTGGCTGGAGCTACCGGCGAACAGCCACGTTACCTTTGCTGGCAGCTGCATTCTGCCAGCCCTCACATACCGGCAAGCCAACCCAGTGCTGGCTTCCGGTATCGCTTTTATAGGGAGCATTTGTACTCATGCGGTACGTATGCTGGTAGGCGTATCACGGGTTGAACCATTGCTTTAAATCCCATGTTACCCTTCTACATTTACCGTACTTTAATTTTATGCATGTCTGTCCAAACATTGTGCAGAGTTGGTGCTTCAAAAATAAATTCAATTGAGGATTGTGATACAGTAAGAGAACATAAATACCCCCCATATAATTGGCAGAGTGTACAATCCTCCAAGCGAAAACCTCTACCACAAAGCTTTCATTTGACTATTTTAGGTATTTTTAAGGTTTGAGTTAACATTGCTGTTAATGTTAAATCTACAGCAATTGTTCAGTTATATTTTCTCCAGTGTTTGTGTTTTTTTTTTTTGATCTGCAAATACAGAGGCTTGTTGCTGATCAAATTTTTATAATAACAATTGTGCCTTTTTATGCTCTCGTAATGTTTTTGTAAATTATTGTGCAAATTAGCTTTTAAATAAGTGAAATTGCTTTTGGAGGATGTGCCGTTTCAATTTTATCCATTATCTGTTTGCGAATCAACCTTTTTACTATGGCATTTCTGTATTCTTTAACCCCTTAGGGACCGGGCGGTTTTACACAAATCTGTTCTCTTAGTGACTGCTGTTGTTTTTACGTTTCTGCGCTGTTCGTGTTTAGGTCAAATTTTCCTCTTACTCGTTTATGCAACCCACACATATTATACACCGTTCTTCCCGCCATTAAATGGACTTTCTAAAAATACCATTATTTCCATCATATCTTATAATTTACTATAAAAAAAATATGAATTATGATGAAAAAATTGTAAAAACACACCTTTTCGTAATTTAATCCCCAAAATCTAAACCACCAAAAAAGACCCCAGCTAAATAGTTTCAGAATTTTGTCGCAAGAATAGAAATACCCAATTTTTACATGGTTTTTGATTTTTAAACCCTTCACTGCTGAGCCAGTTCACCTACGTGCGCTGAGCTCATTCTGACTGTTTTATGCTCATTATTTTTAGATGACAGCCTGGGTCCTATTTAACTAAACCCGCCTTTTTTTTTTTTTTTTTTTTTTTTAAATTTAAAAGAATAAATTATTTGAATTTTCTTATTTTTAGCTGTTTTTTACACCGAACCTAGTCATGTTTGGTATCATTGGAAAGGTCGGGATCGGGAGATAGAGGGATCCTTTGGATCCCGTTAACCCCCTGGCTACCAAGGGGAGATAACTGGCCCACTGACATCCCCACCATATGGTGGGGATATCAGTGGGTGGGGGATGACCTGGAGGCTTGGCTGACATCCACGATGTCAGCCCCTCCAGGTTTGAATTGCGATTTGGCAGAAATCTGTGCCAAATCATGATCTGGCAGCAACATGGTTAATGCTGCACAGCGCTGAAAAGGGGAGACTCTCCCCTTTCCAGCGGTGCAACTTGCATCACTCTACCTTCAATTATTGGAGATAGAGGGCCCCAATGGAGCCGCCCCTCCCCTCCATTGATTTCAATGGGACGCCTGCTAATGACATTGAGGTCACCAGCCCCTGTAAATCACGGGGGCAGGCTTCCTCCCTGCCAGATCTGTGAGGGATCCAGCGAGGGAGGTAAGTATTGGGCGGGAGGGAGGTTAGGATCCGCTGACGTACTTTGTACGTCCGCTGGTCTAAGGGAGACCCGTGGGCAGGACGTACATAGTACGTCAGCGGTCCCTAAGGCTAAGGTCAGACGAAAGCAGTTTTAACGAAATCACGGCCGTGCTAGCAGCAAATGACGTCCAATGCCGGGGAACATACGACGAACGGCCGCACGGAAGTTCGTCCGCGCAACGCAAGTGGCAAATGAACGCATTTTTTCGAGCACGTCAAACCGCTACTACTGACGTACAGAGTGCGATGCGGCCGCATAGCGGCGTGTTTGCGTGATTGGGAGACGTCAGACGCTGCACACGTCCGGCCAACATAACGTCCAGACGCAAAAAGGGTTTTAGTGATGATCCGTACAAAATCACGGACGAAAATGCGCATCGTATGACCGCTATCGCGTATTCCGTGAAAAAATACGTCCATTCGTTCGAACGCACTTTTTCACGGACAACATGAAAAAGGCTAGGGTCAGACGAACAAATAAGAGGTTCAATGTTTTATAAAGCTGCCTTTTCAAAAAGCGTTAATGCTGTAGAAGTAATAGTTCTAGTCCCTGCATAGTGTAATAATGTAAGTTTGTCCGCTCATGCATTTCCTTAAGAGATTAACAATTATTTCTTTCCTCCTTCAGCCGAGCTAAAGATGTCGTTATGCCAGCCCTACCACCAGTGCATTTTTTCTCTAGTAAATCCCCGGTTGTGGATCTTTTCCGTGGACAGTTGGATTATGCAGAACACATTCGGCAGGGCTCTGAGATAACTGTTATTTTTCTCTATGCTCCCTGGTGTGGACAGTCCATCTCTGCAAGATCTGAAATTGAACAAGTAGCTAATAGGCTGTCGGACCAGGTAAAGGCATTGAAATTATTAAATTTACTGATTTCATAACAAGACAACGAACTCCAGGGTTAATACTTCTCCTCCCCTCTAAGGAACTTTCAACATCATTACAACACAGAAGTTATGAGAACTGTCTATAATGCTAAATTCAATTGCTTCAGTACAATTTGCAGAATTACAAATCTTTATAAAGCATACCATATTCCTAAATGCTGTACAGTGGGTAGGACAAAACGAGCATTTAAAAAAAAAAAAAGTCAGACATTTTGCAGAACATCGGAAAAAGGGATCCTGCTCAAGTGAGTTTACAATGGGTAGTTGTGTGGCGAAAAATTATCAAGCTGTAAACTATGGCAAGGGAGTTGCAGAAAGTCCTGAAGTGAGGACTGTGAGTGCAAGGAGATAATGAGATCGTTGGCAGACTGACATGCCCAGAATGGAACATGGCTTTTAAGGGGAGAGCTTGTCATGAGAGAATGCAATGTTTTGAATTGCATTCTGAAAGAAACGAGCCAGGGTAGAGATTGATGGTGAGGTACACAAATCTGGCAGAGGTGTTAATCAAAGACTGGAGAAGGATAAGCCAAAAATAAATAAATGCGGATGGATCCTGGCTAAAACATACCTAGGGCTGAAACAACTAATCGCTAATGAGAATAGTTAACTATTCTTGTCGCTTTGGAGTCAGACGGAGTTAAACGTTATAATTTCAGATTCTGCTTCAGAGCTAGTTGAAGACGTGCTGCTGCTTTACTCTGTATGATCTACTTCTACGGTTATGTCAGACATAACCAGTTTGTTTTATATTCAGTTTACAACTGCAGAACTGCATAACACATCCCTGGATACTGCCACTTGGTATGGGTGCTGTACCACTGGTGTTCTATCATTACTTGAAGCTGGAGTCCTGTGCCACCACCTCAACCTGCCTGCCACGCCCCTCTTTGGTCTGGAGCTGCCATGCTTTCCTTTTTGGTCCGGTCCCTTCCCACAAACTCCCTCCCAAACTTAGGTCTGTTCTTTTGCCTAAACCCACTCCCTCTCACACTCGGGTCAAGTCCCTTGAACAACCTCACTCGCCTCCTCCTCCGGACTCTCCTCCTACTCGGTTTGTTCATGACATTATTGTAAAGGGACACTCTAATAAGCTAAAGTGGACAGGCTGAGTGAAGTGCCCCCCCGATCTCATCCTGCTTTCGTGCTGACATCATCATATACAGTGGCAAGAAAAGTGTGTGAACCCTTTGGGACTACGTGGAGTTTTGCATGAATTGGTCATAAAATGTGCTCTGATCTTCATCTAAGTCACAACAATTTTTAAAACTGTCTGCTTAAAATAATACAACACAAACATATGTTTTCATGTTTTTATTGAACAGAACATGTAAACATTCACAGTGCAGGGTGGAAAAGTATGTGAACCTCTAGCCTAATGACTTCTCCTAGAGATAATTGGAGCCAGGAGTGAGCCAACCTTGAGTCAAATCAGTGTGATATTATTGGATGTGTTGCTGAAAGCTGTCCTGCCCTTTAAAAACACACACAAGTTTTGGGTTTACTGCTTTCAAGAAGCACTGCCTGATGTGAACCATGCCTCGCAGAAAAGCGCTCTCAGAAGACCTACGATCAAGAATTGTTGACTTGCATGAAGCTGGAAAGGGTTACAAAAGTATCTCCAAAAGCCTTGATGTTCATGTGTCCACGGTAAGACAGACTGTCTACAAATGGAGAAAGTTCAGCACTGTTAACTACTCTCCCTAGGCGTGGTCGTCCTGTAAAGATGACTGCAAGAGCACAGCGCAGAATATTTAATGAGGTAAAGAAGAATCCTAGCGTGTCAGCTAAAGCCTTACAGAAATCCCTGGCACATGCTAACATTTTTGTTGACACAAGAATGGAGTACATGGGAGGACACCACGGAGGAAGCCATTGCTGTCCAAAAAGAATATTGCAGCACGTTTTAAGTTTGCAAACGAGCACCTGGATGTTCCAAAGCACTACTGACAAAATATTCTGTGGACAGATGAAACCAAAATTTGAGTTGTTTGGAAAAAACACAGAACACTATGCGTGGAGAAAAAAAGGCACAGCACACCAACATCAAAACCTCATCCCCACTGTAAAACATGGCGGAGGGAGCATCATGGTTTGGGGCTGCTTTGCTGCCTCAGGGCCTGGATGGATTCTTGTCATTGATGGAAAAATGAATTCAAGAGTTTATCAAGACATTTTGCAGGAAAACGTAAGACCATCTATCTGCCAACTGAAGCTCCGCAGAGGATGGGTGTTGCAACAGGACAATGACCCAAAGCATACAAGTAATTCAACAAAAGAATGGCTTCAACAAAATACGCCTTCTGGAGTGGCCCAGTCAGAGTCCTGACCTCAACCCGATTTTGAAATGCTGTGGCATGACCTTGAGAGCGATTCACACCAGACATCCCAAGAATATTGCTACACTGAAACAGTTTTGTGAAGAGGAGTGGTCCAAAATTACTCCAGATCGTTGTGCAGGTCTGATCTGCAACTACAGGAAACGTTTGGTTGAGGTTATTGCTGCCAAAGGAGGGTCAACCAGTTAAGTCCAAAGGTTCACCTACTTTTTACACCCTGCACTGTGAATGTTTACGTGTTATGTTCAATAAACACATGAAAACATATGTTTGTGTTGTATTATTTTAAGCAGACTGTGTTTTTCAAATTGTTGTGACTTAGATGATCAGAGCACATTTTATGACCAATTCATGCAAAACTCACGTAATCCCAAAGGGTTCACATACTTTTTCTTGCCACTGTATATCTCACAGAAACCGGTGCAATATGAATGACAATTTACTTAGCAATCTATTAACAGGTTATATCATTTGCTTTACAGTAACTACAGCGTCATAATCATGAAACAGTAATATCACAGTACATTAAACTAAACAATACAGAAATGAAATGAAGCATACTTACTATGCCCCAGCCTTTAGCTGAAGGGGGGGGGGGCTGCAGAAAGTCTCACATGGTCAGCCTCTCAGGTAAACTACAGCTTAAAGGCTTACCTCTTGGCTGCACAACCGTTTTATTCCCAGTGGGAGTCACCAGTAGACAGACCTCTCTACCAATAGGAAATAACCTCTCTAAAGTAGGCTGGCTTAATGACATCACAGCTAGCCACACAGGGTAAACAGCCTACACACTGCCCCTAGTGGTCTTTCTTTGGTATGTCAATCAGTTAATATTAAAATATGATAATTTATGGCAGAAATCATCCATGATCATTATAGTTCCTATGGCCCTCCTTTGAATATGAGTTCTCATACTCCTCACTTTAACTTTGGCTCTCATGCCCTTAATAGACCCTCAGGTTTTCATATCCTGAATGAGACCGTGCCTGACCATCTGAGTGCTAGCGGGGCTAGCATCCCCGTTCAACTGCCTCTCCCACCAAACCCCTCCCCTCAAACGAGCCTCTGACCGTGAGGCGTGTACAACTGTCTGCTTACCCAAAAAATCAAAAGCAAGCACCTCTCTCCTACCAGCTTACCCTGATTTGGAGGAGGAGGGGGATAAGTGTTATGATCAAGAAGAACCTTTGAGGCTCATGCCCCTGAATATGATGCACAATTAGGAGATATTGTCACCACTTTCCCGGGCACTACTCACCAGGGTGGTTGCCGCTGAAGACTTTGATGTCATGGTCTCCTGTGACTGTCCTTATTAACCAGGTTAGTGCCCTTACTGCACCTGTACAGATTATCCAGCTTCACTAGTTACGGCATGCTGCCATCTTGGATTCACCCCAAAATTCAATTTCTTCTGCCATACCTTCTGCCATACCTGTGCCAGCTTCCAATCTGGATACTTCCTTTAGATAACCCTGTCTATTCCAGGAGTATTGCTGGAATATCAAAAGTGGACACTCCCAATCACATCCCTGAACATTCATAATGTATGTACAGTCTCTGAATTACCCACAGATCCAGAAGAAACGCCTATCCTGGGTGAAAACGTTACCTCAGACTCCGGCTGCCAACCTCTTTTTAGCTACTCCAGTGAAACCATCCAGGGCTAGGAGACGTCAAAGGAAGGCCAGTACGGCTACTGTAAAAAATTGATGACCCATCACCTTCCGATGATGAACCCTATTGTGTTCAAGGAACCTTTGTGAACTTTGTTCCTGCCTGTTTAAATTTCTAGGTTCCTCAAGCAAGCTGTGGCCCTTCGGTGTCCCACCTTGAAAGGGTGGGGATTGTCATGCCCACGCCGCTGACTGTACCATGCTGTCATGTCCACACCGTTGACTGTACCATCTGGGCTTAGGCAGTCACATGTAAAGTGCTGCCCCATGTTCTGCAGAACACAAACAGTTAAACTATCCCACAATGTTACTCCTAAGCAAAAAATAAAATTTGTACAAATCAATGCAAAACCGGTGTGAATATGTGAAAAGTAGGGAAAATATACTTATTGAGTAAACCGGAATAACCGTTCTTGGTCGTCTGCTTTGCTGTCCAGAGAGAGAAGAGCCAGAGGATCCTCTAGGATAAACTACAGGATCTCAGGCAGAAAAACCTTCCTGGTGGACAGCGACGCAGTCTACCAAGAACGGTTGTTTCAGCTTCCCACTTGTGGAGGACGGTGCCATCCCTTTTAATCGGCACATCGTACTTCTACAGAGCCAATATTTTATATAAGCTCTGGGCCACGTGAGTGGTGATTTTTCTACTGTAATATATAAAAGTCACGATATATAAACCGAATTGCACTATATTGCCTTTTCTCTTCATATATATTCTATTGCTGCGAGGCTTGGAGAGCGAAAGGATAAGCATGGTTTACTCAATATAAGTATATTTTCCCTACTTTTAACATAGTCACACCGGTTTTGCATTGATTTTCACAAATTTTATTTTGCGCTTAAGAGTAACCTTGTGGGATAGTTCAAGTCGGAAGTGACCTACAGGGAGTTAGGTCGCCCACTCCGAATTATTATAGCAGCATACTTAAAATACGTATATTTACATACTGGGTGCCAGGAATTGTCACCTTTTTTCCTTTTCACAAACCGTTAAAGCACAAAGCAAAACTTACACCACACCCTTCTCTGAATAAAGCGCTCTCCCCCCCCCCTCCCCATTCAGCAATGCTCCTACATTACGGTGCAAATCTTCGTGCTAACCAGACCTACTTTCCTGAGCTCCCTGATCGTGACTAATTGATTACCCGTGTACCAGAATCCCGGCTTGAACGACTACTACCTGCTTCTGATCTACAGACCGTCCCTGACCATTCTTTTAGAGTTCCCACCTGTACTGCGCCTGGAGTTCCCCTTTGTGTCCAGTCTGCCACCCAAAGGCCTGCTTCACGTATCCTGGTCCCTCTTGTCTGTGTATTCTGTGAATTCCCCGCATACTAGGTTCAGACCCCTTGCAGAGTATTACACCTGCACTGAGGTTTACATATGCTGCTACCCTGGAAAGATTCTGCTGGAAATTCTGCTCTATTTGGTGAGTGGATATTTGCTTATCCTTTTACAATCCTGTTGGATTTTGTACTACCCATTTTCCTGTGCTTTCTCGGAGGTCCGAGTGCGGGAGTGTGAGGCGAACAGGTTTGCCTTGAACACCTGTGAGGTCTTGCTATGAGAGCTAGTAGCTCTCAAAAGTGTGAGTAGTGAGCATTACACCTCTACTCTAGTAGTATAGTTTGCGCAATACAGTACCATTTGTCTATAAACGTTTTTGTATTTTGAGGTCATCCTATTATGAAGATTTTGAGTTATTTTATTTTTTTATTTTTTTTGTTCCACGTCTAATCGTCAAGGGACCTACCATTGCTTGTGAGCATTATCCCATATTTACCACATCACTTATACACTGCATCCTTTCAAGTTGAAGCACTGTCCCCATTTCTTTACTTTACATTTTGCAATTTGTTCTGGTGACGGGAGCAGGGCTGTCTTTAAGGCAGGGCAAAAAGGGGCAGTTGCCCCAGTCATTGTTGAGGGGCCCAAAGCCGCTGCCCATTGGGCCCGTGTAAACTGTGGACGACCGCCGCTAGCGGAATGCATTAACAGCATTCCACTAGCAGCCCCCTCAACTGGCTATGTCTTCTTACAAGTGCCAACATTCTCCCTCACACGACCGACGTCCTTTGACACGCGTACAGACGAAATCTCGCGAGAGCACATCACAGCCTTCAGAAGCTGGCGGCCGCGTGGAGGAGAATGCTGGCGCTCGGAGGAACACACAGGTCGCCTGATCCTGAAGTCTGTGCTGGGTAAGTATAATTCTGGGGGTTTCTGCTGGATACATATATTTCTGGGGGGGTCTGTGCTGGATATATATAATTCTGGGGGCCTGTGCTGGGTACATATTTGTGGGGGACTGTGCAGGATACATATAATTCTGGGGCCTGTGTGGGATACATATATTTGTGGGGTGGGGGTCTGTGCTGGGTACATATATTTCTGGGGGCGTCTGCTGGATACATATATTTCTTGGGGGTCAGTGCTGGATATATATATCTAGCACAGGCCCTCAGAATTATATGTATCCAGCACAGACCCCCAAGAAATATATGCAATTCTGGGGGCCTGTGCTGGATACATATATTTGTGGGGAATACATGTAATTCTGGGGCCTGTGCTGGATACATTTATTTGTTGGGGGGGGGGGGGTTGTGCTGGATACATAAAATTCTTATTTTTGTGTTATGACTAGACTATGTAGCTCTTTATTATGTTTAAAGTGTAAAACAATATTCATTTGCACTTTATTACTGATAGTTATTAAGATATTAACATGCCTTTTCTCCCAAGAACATATAACTGTTAATAGAAATATATGATGAGAAAGAGCCTATAATTGGCATGCACGTACTGTTACAGATCAATCTAAGGACTTGTTTGTGAGACACGTCCATGATGTATTAGTGTTGTTTTGTTTTTGTTTTGGGATGTTGGGGGTGGATGGCAAAATTATGCGGTGGGCTGGCTTTCGGCAGGGCCCAAGAAAATGTCTGCCCAGGGTCCAATCAATATTAAAGACAGGCCTGGGTGGGATAACCACAGTGTGGGTATATAGTGAATCCTTAAGTGTATGGGCCCTATTACAATCTTTGTATTAAAACGCTTGCGCAATGTGTTAATTTGTGCGCAGTGCGTTAAACGTTAACGCGCGTAAATCAACGCTGGAATTACAATCCACGCGCTTTTTTTCATCTGTCGAGCAATAACGCACGTAAAACGTACGTGCAAAAAATGCGCTTGCAGCAATCAGTGTGCGGACGTTTTTTTAATTTATTTTTTTCACACGATTCAGCCAATCAGAATTAAGAACCACAATTATCTCACGTTAAGTTTTTGCGCCTGTCAAAGTCAATCTAAGTATATATGCTGCAGCAATAAAAAAATGCACACACAACTTCTTCTCAAATTTATTGGTTTGGTACGTGTAACTATACTTTTTTTTTTTTTTTTTTGGGCTGGTGTATTTGGTTTCGGCCAGGTTGATTTAGAATTTGCCATTAACACCAGCTTTTAGGAGTTCCTAAATTATGCGCGCAACGTTTATGCGTTAATTCCTGTGCTTAGATTGTAATACCATCCGCATACCAGCGCACAAATGCAATTGCGCTCCCAATGTTAAGTATAGGACGCGTGTATTAAAGTACGCTCGTGCAGGGTTCGCGCAGGTTCACCCGCGGTAGACGTATACATGCATTTGTTGCGCTGACATTGTAATGCGATGTTCAGCGCAAAGGGTTTTGCCCCTCGCGTTAATGTGTTTTTGCGCCGGCGCAAACGTTTGCGCGAAGATTGTAATAGGGCTCTATATACAACCCCGCTTTTTTTCTTGAGTCATTGTCTGCTAGTAGCCTGATGGCAATATTAAAGAGCAAGCGATTCCATGCAAGCTGTTTCACAATTTACCCTCAACTTCATGTAGCATGCATATCATGTAGTCAACACCGTTAAGTATTTCCGTAGCAAGTAGTTGCACCTGCAAGTCTAGAATGATTGTCAGTCTGGATGTGTTGTCTATTACGAATGGATAAAATAATCCAGCAACTAGGAGAAAAATATATTTGTAATTCTGTCCGTGTGTGTGTGTGTGTGTGTGTGTGTGTGTGAAAATAAATTATATTAGTTTTTAAAAATGTGTCAGATGATTTGTAAATATACAAAAAATTTTGTCTTCTTTTGTAGGTACTATTTGTGGCTGTCAACTGCTGGTGGCATCAGGGCATGTGCAGGAAACACAAAAGCTTCTATTCTTTCCCTGTGATTAACCTGTACCATAGGAGGTAAATTGCCAATCTAGTTGTTTTGGACATTAGGTAAAATAGAAATTTTAAAATGCATTTTGCACTTGGCAGACAAGCTTTAACAAGTTAAAGGGATTCTAGTGTCCCGACAACTATAGTATGAAAATATTTTATTGGGTTATATAGGATTTAAACTGTTCTTTCATGTTTGTGAGGGTGGGCTGTAATAAAAATACCATACTTTAGACTGAACTATTGCTGTGGATTTAGAAATAAGTTCTGACAGGCTTTCTGGATGTTTTTTGATGCAAAGTGAGAAATTGTGGACTTTATTTTTTTTGCCCAGAACAAACAATCAGATTTACGCTGGCGTCAAACGAGCGCTCTATGCTCGCCCATACTGACATGCTTTTTGGTGTCTGTCACACGAATTGCAACAGCGGCCGTGCTGCATCCGTGCAGTAGTCCGCTCTGTCAAAGCGCTAGGACGCGCATTGACGGAGCTGCAAAGCACGATCCTCCATAGAAGGATCGAGCCTTGCAGCGCTGAGTGCACTAAGTGCACTCAGCGAGGTGTCCAGATGGGCGCCGAGTGGAAGGAACGTCCACTCTCACGGACGTTCCTTCCGCTCTTCAAATACGCTCGTTTGACCCAGCCTTAATTGGAGAAGTAGGTAGAATGACATCACTATAATTAAATAGTGTTTAAAAAACACCATGTGCTCAGCATAATCTGCTGCTGTGCAGTGAAATGGAACAGATGGGTCACAGTGCAACTTGGACTGTACATCTGATATCCTGTATAAAGCAAGTTAGGAGTTCTGTGCATTAATTGCTGAATATAGGTCCCTTGGAGATACCCCAATGCACTGTCAATTTGCTCACATCAGTGTTTGTCCTTCCAGCAAATACAATAACTCTCAGCTAGATGCTCTGCGATATTGCTGGATCCTGCTTTGAGGTTGAAGAGAGTTGCCTGGGCAATGTGGCCCAACGTGTTTTTCGGCAAAACAAGATTAACAATATTTATATGAATGAATAAATAGTTAATATTTGTGCAGTAGGACAGGCTGTGCACAGGGAGGGGGTGGGTGACAATGTGCTACACAACAGGTGGACTTACAGGTCAGTGTCGTTACTGATATGCATTACTGTGGACATGGCCGGGCAAATTAGTGGCCCTTGCGATCAGGGCTGGTGCTCCCGCTAGGGCACACAGCCGGCCCCAACCCGGGTTCCATTATTCTACCCGTTCCACATTGTGTGGCTCATGTAGCCAGCAGTAGCGGTTTGCAAAGCCGACATTGTCAGCTCGCGGACCTCCACTAGTGGCGCAGAAGGTGGGTGTCTTATGGTAATGCGCAACCTTTTTTTCTGCACATATGTATATTTTGTTGTATCTCCAGCCAGGTCATTATTGCTGCTGCCGCCTTTTTAAAAAAACAAAATTATTCACATTTTATTATACAGAAGAAATACAGGATGTAGCACATTCGGCGTAGAAAGGAAACTAGATATCGAAAAGGCAGGCAGTAAATAGTATTGGTGAGTATGTATAATTTACCATAAAACAAGCGATTAAAAAATTGAAGAAAAAGAAGTGGTGGGGAGAGAGGAGGGTTTCGGGGTATCAGCAGAAGCCCAAGACCGGGCCGGTATTCAGTTTATAAATCAAGAAATCTTTGCCTTGTCCCTTCAGTAGCACGATTTAGAGTAGCAGAAATAGTAGTGTGGAAATGGAGGGGCACACAACAATATTTAACATTCATACAGCACAATTACACCAAGACGGGGGGCGGGTGTGACGGCGATAGCTGGTAATACTTAGCATGACGTTAATAATTGTTAATATTTCTTGTATATAAATTGAGCTACACTGCTACTGCATAGGCAAGCCTGATTTCGTGAGGATAAAAGTGTGAATGGTCTTTTGTTGGTTTTTTTTTTTCCCCCACTGATGGTCAACACAATTAAGTTCCCTTTTTGAAGCCTGAGTTGATGTGTTTTGAGTAGTTCGGTCAAATATTTGAATATTCTTGGACCAAGCAATTAAGCTCCCTTTGAGGCCATGGAAGGTGTGAATGGTGGATGTAAGCTGCATGATAGGGGAAATTGCCATTTGGTCTACACAGTATGGGGGCCAACAACTTTCACCTTGGAAAGTGTAAAACGCAAGCCAATGCGCACACCAAAGAGTTCTCCCAGACTGAGCGGCAACGCCCTGTAATTGATCATGTATATCAAGAAGCAAATATGTCCTTTGTAGCTAGAAACTATCTTTTGATAATATAATTCAAGGGTATCATAAAAATTAAATAAGCGAACTGAGCATGCCCACGAATTAACAGGAAGGGGGATTCTGGGAAGTGGCGTGGGTGGGCTGTACCATCTATGAGCATGATATTTGAGGAGCATAGGAAATGTATAAATTCTGGGACCAATGCCATGCTCATCACTTATTTTTTTGGAGGTCAATCAAAATTGAAAAATAATGCCATTCCTATCAGAGCCTCCCTGACGACTAATCTCTTAGCTTGCATCGTAAGTAAATAGAATCTGCTGTTTATCTCCTTTTTATTTCTCTTCTTGTAGAACTATTAATTTGTAATATCATTGTCCGTATATGCCTGTGAAACATTTTATCATAATAAATATAAAATTTATTAAGCTCTGCCTTTGACTGATATATAAGAACCTCGTTAACCTGGAGAGAGAATGGAGTATAGGTGTTTTCTGGTTTAGCTTGGGACAATCTACTAAACGGAAGTGTGGTGAAGTCAGTCGCTTGAACTGTTTTCTGATTTGGGAGGTGCATAATCAGAGTCTCAGGTCAGCTCTGGTTCAGATATTAGGCATCTTTGGTAAAAATGGCCTGTGGTGGCAGTGTTGGTACAAGGGGATTGTGTGCAATGTAGTCATTATTCAGGGTCTTGGGCAGACGGATAGTGATTTTTAACCCTGCGTCCACTTCGCCGAGTCACGTGCCCTTCTGGAGTGAAGGCGTTTACGTGACAGCGGGTGCTACGGGAGGGAAGGGATGAGATGGGGGCTGGTTCTCTCGCCGTAAGGCAAACATAGCTGCTCAGTGCTACGTAAATAGTCTGAGATCCACTAAACGCCAGATGCGGAGGGGGTGTTTTGCTCCGCGGACACCGAGAGGGCACCCACATATTGGAACCAGGTCGTTCCCTGTGCTGCCTCTTTCCATGTTTTCTTTTTAATCCCAAAGTGGAATAGTTCCTGGTGAGGGTATCAATCTCATGACTGAAGAAATGGCATACTTGGTTGCTTAGAAAGCCGCTCCTGGCTTCATTAGGTGGGACTCACCTGACCAGAGGTGCCGTGACGTGGCAGGTGAGCTTACACTTTATTGGCTATTCAAGTAAACCCAATTTTTTTTTTCCCGCACAGAGCTACAGTGGTGAGCGCAAATGACAACCTTTTTTCTTGAAAGAGAGGGCCATTGAATGACCGTGTGCGTGCCCCCGCCCGGTGTACAGCGTGTTTGGACGCTGTCCCAAATTTCAACAGTTCACAATTCTTTCTGGGGGGGAGGGCCGAAGTAGCTGGTCTTGCTTAGATGGGGCGGCTAGTCTCAGCACAGATGAGGCTCACATCATGAATCACCAGAACTATCAAGCCAAAGGAAATCTTTAAGCTGAATAATTTGACATTGGTCAGAAATGATGGAAGTAAATTGTAGGTATGCCTAATTTTAACTTCCGTTGGTTAGGACCTATTTTTAAGCCATTAGAATGTCCCTTTTTAATCTGTTAAAAAAATCGTGGAGTTCTCTATCCTTAAGCACATGTTAATTATTATGGGTCACATAGCAGTCTGCTGAATGGATGTTGTTAAAGAAAAGTTTTACCTGTATATATTTTTAATATAGCTACAGCCGGGGGGCGGAGCGAGCAGCCATCCGGGAAAGCCGCATGTGAGCAGAGCTCCAGCGGATCGCGCCACATTGTTAAATCCTACGGCAATACACCACCTGAAACTCGGCGGTTTGACACCCAATTACAGCCTGAGACCTCCGGGCACCGATATGGCCCCTCCCAAGCTGCGGCAAAATCTGCCAAAAAAGATCGGCCTCGTGGTCCACAAGATGGCGGCTCCCGGGACCCAGTCTCACCAGCATCTGTGAGAGACGAGGAGGATGTGCTGCAACTTCCTGAGGATCTGCCAGCAACTGGTAAGACTATACAAGCAATGCTGCAAAGCCTCAGACTTACTTTACAAACTGACTTTAGAGCTATAACTGCTGAGCTACATAACGAAATTAAGGAACTGTGTGACCGCACGGATAATCTAGAATCTAAAACGGACAAACTTTGCTTAGCGCACATTGAGTTAATTGATGCCTTCCAAGCACTTAAAACGTCTCATGAAGCGCTAGCATTAAAGATGGCGGACCAATAAGACCGTTCTCGTCGCAACAACATTAGAGTCCGCGGTATCCTGAAACCATCAAGACATCTGACCTCTCCTCATATTTGAATTCGTTATTCCAGACCTTGCTCCCCGACCTCCCACCGGCGGAATTACTGCTGGATCGAGCTCAGAGTCCCGAAATCTTTACCCTCCTCTACACCACGGGATGTGGTTGTACGTATGCATTATTTTACAGTCAAGGAGGCCATCATGAAAGCATACCGGGCCGACCAACTTACAGAGCCGTACTCAGCCATCCTACTGTTTCCTGACCTATCTTCCCTCACGATGTCTCAGACGGGACTTCCAACCAGTCACGAAGATTTTACGAAACAGGGAGATACAATACCACTGGGGCTTCCCAACGAAATTACTGGTCTGGAGGGAAGGCCGCCTGCACGTGTTCTCGGTGGAGGAGGGAATGAGACAGCTGGTGTCCTGGAGTATACTTGAGTATACGCCGCCTCGGGTCCCGTCCACCTCTCCATCCAAGGTGTCTCTGGAATGGCATAGAGTCAACACCCACAAAGTCTCCTGAATCGCCAGCTCTTGACCTGACGGGACTCTCGTTCCTTTTTGGAGATTCCCAGACACTGACCTGCGGATCAAGATATTAGGTTCCATACAGATGACCGCTTTGGTTGACAAAGTGCGTGATGGCCATTGTTCTCCTATATATGGATACCGCAACCAGATGGTTCTTATACTGGGTGATGTGACTCCGGCGAGTCAATATGTGGCACGACGTCTCTCGCCCCTTCTGTTCGTCGTTTGTTGGCTTTTTGGTTTATTCTGTTTTAGCACTTGTTGCTGGCTCTGCACCCCCCCCTGAAGCCTTCCTCCAAGGTTTGGAGTTGACCCCGCTCGATCTTTTTAGCGGTGGTCGTGAAGGTTGTGAGTTGGCTCCAGGATCCTGACCTGGACTTTTTTTTTTTTTTTTTTGAGCCTACCGGACCTTTAATCTCATCACTCGATTGCAAACTGATTGAGATTGGACTTTCCTCTTCGTCGAGCCTCCCCCATTGGGATATAGTATTTCTGACGGCACTCTCCGCATTTATGTTATTATTGTATAGTATAATATGAAAATTTACTCTCACAATGTGAAAGGTTTGAATATGCCCTACAAACGACATGCACTATACGCTGAACTGCGTAGACAAAATCCTGACTTTGTCTGTCTGCAGGAGACACATTTCCGCAGGCTTTCTCATCCTAATTTATTCCTTCCCAGTTACACCACACAATATCATGCTACTTCTCCGACTAAATCAAAAGGGGTTTCTATCTTGATACATAACAGGGTGACGTTCGAACTCTACATAACATTATTAGAGATGTTAAAGGTAGTACAAATCAATATTAGGAATCTATCAACCATGTTTTATACACCATCGCAAATATATACTGCCCTAACGCTGGCCAGCGACCTTTTTTGAAACATGTCTTAGATAAACTCTCACAATCTCAAATGGGCCAAATAGTTATCTGCGGAGATTTTAATCTTTCCTTTGACATCAGTAAAACCGGTTCCCCTAGACAGCCAAATCGGCCCTCCCTTCAATTGTTATCTGAGTGCCACCTACATGTCGCATGGCGCCTGCTCCATCAAAATGAAACTGATTACTCCTACTATTCCTTAACTCACCACACATTCTCTAGAATTGATTACGTTTTCGTACACCACTCCATGTTAGCACTAGTGCTTGACTGCGAGATTGGTAAAATTTCATGGTCAGACCACGTCCCCATGCTGTTGACACTGTCGGATAATTACGCCTCATATGGTAAATCTCCTTGGAGATTGAACGAATCCCTACTGGCTCATCCGGAAGCAGGCCCAGAAATCAGAGAAGCCGTTTTAAATTATTTCAAGGAAAATTCACTACCTGATATCCCTCCAACGACCTTATGGCAGGCCCATAAGGCAGTCATCAGAGGCATCCTTATTAAGTGGGGCTCGAGATTAAAAAAAGCCAATCAAGCCCAGAAATTAAAATTGTTAAAAGATATAGATAAAATTTCTTCTCAACATAAACTCAACCCTATCCTGCTCCGGGCGGACCAACTTGGCTCCCTAATGACCCATTTAGTGACATACATAAAGAATGTGTGGCGAGCACGTCGCCTTAACGCTAAATTTTACCTATATAGCAACAAGATGGGCAAGCTACTGGCTAACAAATTAAAGGGTCGCTTAACACGAACTAAAATTGCAAAACCTAAAACGGCATCCGCAGAATTTGTGGCACAACCACGTCAAATAGCTATTCTATAATCTCCACCTAGATGAGGCGACACACCAACCCTCCCTATCTGAACTCTATTGCTCTACCCCCAACTCTCGCCAACTTGCCAGGATGCTTTAAATACTCCGATCTCCCATGAGGAATTGATGAAGGCGCTCTCCTCCCTGTCCCCTCGTAAATCTCCTGGTCCAGACAGGTTCTCCACTAAATATTATACGACATTTGCAGAACAACTCACCCCACATATGTTATCACTATTTAACTACCTTTTTGATTCAGGCACGGCCCCCCCTGAACTTCTTAAGGCTTCGATAGTCACCATACCTAAACCTGGCAAAGACCCCACACTTTGTTCTAACTACCGCCCTATTTCCTTATTGAACGTAGACATTAAGATTTATGCAAAGATTTTGGCGAATAGATTAGCACCATTGCTTCCGAAATTGGTGGCAGATGATCAGGTGGGATTTATTCAGGGGCGACGGAACGGACAACACCGGTAAGCTTTTGAATATCCTAGACGGAGTTGGTTGTGACTCGGCACCATGCCTTCTCCTATCTTTTAGATGCAGAGAAGGCATTTGACAGACTCAACTGGCTCTTTTTGCGCCACGTTCTCTTGAAACTTAATTTTCCTCTCCCATTTATTAATGCAGTCTTCACACTGTACTCCTCTCCGACAGCACAAGTCTTAAATGCTGGATTCCTATCCGACACTGTCAACATCACGAACGGAACCAGTCAGGGATGTCCGTTGTCCCCGCTTTTTTACGCTCAGGCGCTGGAACCGTTAGCTCAGACGATCCGAGCAGACGCACAGATTACAGGCATCCAAATCGGCCCCACGGAGAGTAAAATCAGCCTTTTTGCGGATGATATTCTTCTTACCCTAACTGACCCCATTAACTCTTTGCCCCAGCTCCACCATTTGCTCACCCAATACGGGAAAGTCTCCTATCATAAAATTAACATAGCAAAAACGCAAGCCCTCAGTACTCATCTCACCCCTACCGATCTTGGTTATTTGAAAAGCACCTACAAATACGACTGGAGCAGTTTATTTACTATATCTAGGGATAAAGATCTCCTTCTTGCGCCCCACCCTCTATCGACTGAACTATGGCGCTATGTTGTCAATGATTAAAGAGCTGTGTTGGAAGTAGGCACGATTTGAATTCTCCTGGTTGGGGAGGATAGCGGTCACTAAAATGTCTATTCTCCCTAAAATATTATATATATTCAGGGCTTTACCGGTGTCTCCACACCCGGCCTTTTTTAAAACTTTACAAACTACTATTAATCAGTTCGTTTGGAGGAGGCGGAAGCCACGTGTTAGCTTCCGAGTTCTATCTACTTCGGTTATACAAGGGGGCCTGGGCCTTCCAAATGTCTTGCTATACCACAAAGCAGCCCTTATCTCCTGTCCCGCAGTGGACCTTGCCCATCTTCCAGTCGATATCCCCGTTTAGATTAACCGATATAGTCTGGCTCCCAAAACATATTCGCCCCCGGCTGCCCGATTTATTGCCCCTGGCTAATCTCCTTTTACATACATGGGATGCAATGAGAGGGTGACTATGTCACTATCACCCTTTACATTTAGCGACACCAATTACAGCTTTGACCCACAAAATTCCCAACTTCAACGCCCGTCATTGGGCAGCTCATGGCCTTTCCAGACTGGTAGACTTTTATTCCCCGAGGGGATTCATGTCATATACCACCTTGACTGGACGATATAATATTACTCGCCCCCTTCAATTTTCCTATCTACAGATTAGAACATTATTAACAAAATATGATATGACTGGCTCTGAGAGACTGACTTTACCAGCCCTGTCCCCCTTTGAAACGTACTGTGCTTCCCCATATACGCCCGCTAGATTACTCTGTTATAAACTGCTGACTACCTCGAACCCTGTACAGAAATGTAAATTCCAGGTGATGTGGGAGAAAGACTTAAATATCACATTAACCTCTGAACAATGGGCTGAATCCTTTAGGGGAGATGAGGGTAAATTTAAGAGTGCTTCTTTACATGAAGCAAGGAAAAAACTGTTGTATCGATGGTACTTGACTCCAGATAAGCTTAGCCATTTCTCGACTTCAGGAAATTCAATTTGTTGGCGCTGTTCTGCAACACATGGCTCCTTCGTACATATGTGGTGGCACTGCCCTCCTCTGCAAATACTCTGGCGGGATATAGTGGTGTTCCTGAATAAGTTCTTAGGTACTGCCCTCCCCCCGGACCCGAAAATCCTTTTACTCCAGATATTCCCGAAAGAGATGTCAGCGACTCAGCGTAAATTAATAGCACACATTCTTACTTCTGCTTATACCCTTATTGCATCTCATTGGCGCTCCCCCTCCCTCCCCACTATGAAGGAGCTTAAAAACCGAGTGTGAGAAGTCCGGTCACTGGATGCCCTCGCTACCTCAGTAGTTGGAATTCCATTCTCGACCTGAGATCACTGGTATATTTGGGATGTGTAATATGTTCCAGGGGTACTCGAAGTGAGGTTTTGAATATTGAATTTTGACGCTTCAAGGATGACAACCCGGTAGACTCTTCCCCCCCCCCCTTTTTTTTTTTTTTTTTTTTTTTTATTATTATTTCTATTTTGGGTTATGTTATTATTTACTCCTCTTTTCCCCCTTCCCCCATATTGAAAGTTTTTTGAGCTCTTTTGGAATCTTTGGTTGCTGAATTGTTCTTTTATGACGACCGGTTATGCCTTACAATGGTTCAACTGCTGATGCAACTGTTATGTTTATTGATGTGAATATGCGAAGAATACGCAGCACCATTTTGTACTGTTATATTATTTGAGAAAAAAATTTTTTTTATATATAAAAAAAATATATAGCTACAGCCCCCCTAAAATCACCAGTATTTCATTGCCAAGAAATGCTCTAATTTCTCAATACTATAACAACCTCAGAATTGGGGCCTGTCTCTTTGGAGGGCACCACTGAGCTAGTCATCGTTGCAGTATCTCGGATCACAAACACCAGCTCCCTGCAAGAGTCATATAAACTCCATAGCAGAAGCTGCATAAGACTGAGTTCAGCTTGGCAAGCTCTCCCTTTTTGAAGAGGTATACTGTAAGCATTCAGGTTCCATAGCTTGGAATGGCATACCCATTTTCTGCAGGTCTGAGTATTCTGTGTGGATGATCTTAAAAGGAATTCTGGCCCTTGTAGCCCATAGCACACAGCCTTGCAAGTGTCAAGACAATGGGGATAGGAGCTCTCCTTCACCACAAATCCTCTGGTGTTTCTCCTCAATGGGGGACCCACCAGGGATGAATATGTACCTGGGGAAAAATCCAGTCCGCCATTTAAAGGAACTTCCCACAATTTTCTTTTTTAAAAACCTAGAGGTCCACACAATATATAGATTTCCTGTCAAGGGATCCCAAAACCATAAATTTTTAGCAATGTTTCGGCTTTATTTCTTAACCCCTTCACTACTATTGGAAAATACTAGTTCTTCAAATGTACCTGTAGGTACCCTGAGATAGAGTATACATGGTCTGATTCTGGAGCACTACAAAGGGAGACCTCTATCTGTGTATTGAAAAGTAATCTTCATTAAAATGACTGGGCTTGCAGCAAGGAGACTTCCATTTGACCAGTCTGCCGTAAAGGCCGGGCCAGATCGGTGACAGTTACAGGGATGGTTGTCATTCCGCAAGTTTCAGATCTCGTACACAATATTTGAAGGGCACCCAGAGTGACGGGTTCTTGGTCACTTTTCTTACCAAGGTCCTTCTCCGCTCATTTCTCAGTTTGGCTGGACAGCCTGCTCTAGGTATAGTTTCCTTTTCCAACTACCTACCTGTAACAGGAATGCACCGGGTCCATAACCAGCCCGTTATTTGTTTGTTCCTTCTTTCCCAGAACCATGGCAGGAGACCCACAGTCACCTTCCAGACTGACAGGTAGCCCTGACACTACAGAGTGATTCCCCAGTGAAGCAAAGTTACAAAAGTTTACAAAAACTGTCAGGGGAAATGTATAGGAAAACACGCCCCAGTGTTTCCATGCTGCAGAGCCTCCCAATAAAACGCACACCAACACACTTCCAGGGACATGTCCAAACAAATCTACCAAATACAGTATGGCATTGCCCAACCGCTTCATGAGTCTCTGCCATAAACAACCATAGTTTGTGGGCACGATGCTGACATCTGGTAGTGCAAGCAATGCTGTGAGTGCCCACGCCAGCCAGTCTCAGACATTTGGAATTAGGGATCGACCGATTATCGGATCTACCGATATTTTGGGCCGATTTTGTTTTTTTTCTAATTTATCGGTATCGGTGTTCAGGCCCCCGATATTACTGATTTCTACTTGCCGCTCCCCAGCGCGCTCGGTCACTGCGGCGCATGCGATGTTCTTGTTCCTTTACAATAGAAGCTGACCAATGAGGAGCTACGCCGCCCACCACATGGTCCTCGCGTCAGCATATCCAGAAACCCTGCCCCTGCATGCAGATCTCGGAGAGAGCAGGGTAAGACCCGGTCACCGGCCTGAAAAAAAGTTTACTGGCTGTCTGTTTCTTTTTAAGTAAGTATTACAACCAGGGTGTGCTGCTGAGTGCTCTGTTCCCTTCACTAGCCCCACGCAGTCACTGTCTGTCACGCACTAACCAACCCCACTAGCTGCAGCAGCTCCCCCTCCTTCCTCAGCTCCATCTTTAAAGCCCCGTTGCTCCGTCCATTGACTCCATCCATCATAAGCAGTTACGGCCCGGGACACAGCACTGCAACCCAGAGCTCAGCCTGACCTGAAGCCCCCTTATACACCGCCCTGCCTGAAGTTGAACCTGCAGCAGGTGAATAAAAAATGGCCCACAGCTAGTCTGCAGTGCACACACACAGCTGTGGGCCATTTTTTATTCACCTGCTGCAGGTTGAACTTCAGGCAGGGCTGTGTTTTAAGGGGGCTTCAGGTCAGGCTGAGCTCTGGGTTGCAGTGCTGTGTCCCGGGCCGTAACTGCTTATGATGGATGGAGTCAATGGACGGAGCAACGGGGCTTTAAAGATGGATGGAGCCGAGGAAGGAGGGGGAGCTGCTGCAGCTAGTGGGGTTGGTTAGTGCGTGACAGACAGTGACTGCGTGGGGCTAGAGAAAGGGAGCAGAGCACTCAGCAGCACACCCTGGTTATAATAATTACTTAAAAAGGAACAGCCAGCCAGCTAGCGATACATGCGATATACAACACACACAGCCCCTTGCACGCTAGCGATACATGCGATATACAACACACACAGCCCCCTGCACGCTAGCGATACATGCGATATACAACACACACAGCCCCTTGCACACAAATCTGTAAAGATAAAGAATAGTCATTTTTCCACGGTGTGCGCTGAGCTAATTTTACCGTTTGCGCTCATGTTTAAAAGCGATTTGAAGTCACGTTTAATTATAACACCCAGACAAATTAAATTCTATATCCTTTTAAATTGTGTTTGTTTTCAAAAATTTAAGCGCACAGAATATTGGCCCCTGATATCGGTTATCGGCCTGAGAGACGGCCGATAATCAGTATCGGCCTGGAAAAAACGATATCGGTCTATCCCTATTTGGAATCCAAGCCTTTCAGGAGGTGGCGGAGACTTCTGTCACATATCTCCGATATTTCCAATAGACTAACCAGGCACCAGATCCCAAACGGTTCTGTAACAGAGTTTGACTTCCCGTCCCAAAAAGTTTCTTTCCTTCCATTGACATTGCAGTTCCTTCCACAGGTACACTTACCACATCCTTATATTCATCTTAATGGATCAGGCAGTTAACAATTGAAGACAGACAGGTTAAACCTGGCTATCGGTCACTGTCTACCATTTTAAACATGGGTACCGCTCCACTCTTAGGAATCTAAGATGCATCAGGAATTTTTGTAGTCTTCTCCTATGCCTCCAGCACAATCCTGTCTGAGTTTTGTGTGCAGTTTGTTTGCCCTTGTGGAAAAAAAAGGCTATCAATGGTGCCACCTAGAGGAGATGGATGTAAACTGTTCCACAAAACACTATTCGTATGTAAATTGATATGAGAATAGAATCAGTTCTTGATATGAATCAGCAGCTGTCTCTTTCAATAGGTGGTATATCCAAACCCACCAAAGGATAATAAATATAGCAAAAAGGAGGGATGATCGAGTCAGCGCTTCCTTCAAAGAGTTTTTTTCTTTTTTTCTGTGTACCTTTTAAAATAAACAAACGCTGCCATAGCGTAATAAATTTCTAAACAAATGTAGATAAGAAAAAAGAGGATGCACTCACATTTTTTTGTGTCTCAGACACTAGATGCTCCAATCAATCGGCAAAATTAGATGGGAATGCCGAGTTTCCCCTGGATACGTAGTCTTGTAATCCCAAAAAGTGCTGCACGCCAATTATAGATTTAAAAGGAAAAATTTATTTAAAATAAATAAAACCGACACATGGGTAAAGCACCTATACGCGTTTCGCGAGCGGCCTCGCTTCTTCACCACACCTGCTGAGGAAGCGAGGCCGCTCGCGAAACGCGCATAGGTGCTTTACCCATGTGTCTGTTTTATTTATTTTAAATAAATTTTGCCTTTTAAATCTATAATTGGCATGCAGCACTTTTTGGGATTACAAGACTACGTATCCAGGGGAAATTCGGCATTCCCATCTAATTTTGCCGATTGATTGGAGCATCTAGTGTCTGAGACACAAAAAAACGTGAGTGCATCCTCTTTTCTCTACATTTGTTTAGAAATTTATTACGCTAAGGCAGCGTTTCTGTTTATTTTAAAGGTACACATAAAAAAGAAAAAACCCTTTTGAAGGAAGCGCTGACTTGATCATCCCTCCTTTTTGTTTGCCCTTGTGGCTTGGTTCCTGCTCTGATATCCATTTAAAGCTGGGAGACCGTTTCATTTAGACAGGTGTGTGCCTTTCCAAATCGTATCTAATTTAAGTTGAGGGACACCATCTAGAATTCAGAGCTTTTTTTTTTATGACTTAAATAAATCTTGTTGGAATGAAAGAATGCATGAAAAACTAAAAATGAGCAAATTTACATTATTTTAACTTTCAGAACAATTTCTGTCCTAAATGTCTATTTTGCCCTTTTATTTAATTGTGTGCTTTGCATCCCATGTTGGCAATATGAGATTAAAAAAAATCAAATGTTGCTTGGTGGTGAAGGGTTAAACTTTGAGATTTGTTTTGCTATCAGGTCTCCTTTGCCACGTTTCCCAAATGTAGCAAAATTCTGGGTAGTGCATGCATTAACACTGGCCACATGCCAGAAGAGGTGTTCATCTCTACAGCAGCTCAAGGTGCTGACAAAATTTATTCCCATCAATGAAGACGCAAACACTACTGTGCCGCCTCCTGTTTTTTCACCGCTATTCCATCTCTTTGACCTGAAACCTAAGATGATCAATCTTCGTATTTGTCAATAGCAAGGTTGCAGAGTTGCTGTTTGCTTACTACTGGGACTTCTCTGAGGCTGTCCTTTTCTGGTGACCATGAATGGACACTTCCATATGCGCCTCTAACATACCAACAAGCTTCCTACACTACCTTCTGAGTTTATTTCACCTGGTGGAAATTTGGAGAGCTTTCCTCTCCTCAGACCTGGACAAGTTTCATTTTTTTTTCTCTCCAGAGTTGACTATTTCTTCCTGCTGCATCAACATCTGGTTTGGATTTGCAAGGTTGATATTCAATCTATACATAGTCTGACCGCAATCTGATTACCATGGAGATTCCCTCACCACTTTTCTACTCCAAGGAGCATTCCTGAAGATTTCATTTATCCCATTTCCTAAACCCGTTGTTACAGGCTGATGGTTTGTTTTGATTTTATTTTCTGTCCTCTTATGGACCACTTAATTGGTCTTAATTTATGTTTTTATTCATGAATAGGAATATACAAAAGCAAGCTGGTAAGCGCCCACAATATGTCCCTCCACCAGAATCCCCAGGCTATGCCAGATGGTTAGTGGTTTCCCCAAAACCAATAAAAATTGAAAAATGTGTACGTATCTGGTCAGCGCGAACAGAGACGCTTTGGGGTTCATATGGGTACATAAAGAAGCAAAACAAAATACAGCATATATTCGTGTGTAGTATATCACATTCGGTATACAGTCTATTTACATATCATTCCACTCAAGTTACCAACACATCTGGGAATATTTTTAGGAAACTTCTCAGGTAACCCACACCTTATACTGTCGCGGCGAGGGATCTACGTTAATATGTAAGGAAGGTGAAAACCAAAATATCTCCTTGTGCAGATCAGGCGTTTTATAATCTGGAATAAATCAAGTAATGATTTTCAACTCCCCTTTTGTTAGAGCTTACCCAAGCTCGAGGTGAAGCGCATATGGATTTATTTCTGGTTAAATCCCCCAAAAAAATCGTACGTGCGTTTCACACCTCTAATTGAAGCCTTAATGTGTGGTGCGGAGTGCCACCATCTTCCGCAGGCGTAGTACAGTCTTCCACATTCCACAGTGCGCTCCACCATATGTTGCTCGCACACTTCCGGTATCTCGCATCTTAATATCCTCGGAACTGTGCGTCTATCTTAAACCGCGTTGAATCGTCTTCCACATTCAATCGAAATGATGGTGGACTGAACAATAAGCCATAAAAGATGTTCTATATTCAATTAAGTACATAACAGTATGAGTGAGCTATCCTCCAATGGATTCCCAAAGAAATGGGGGAAAAGTAATAAATAGAGGACTCTGTGAATATACTTTAGGAGTATAGTGTCCTCCTTATAAAGTTTATTGGGGTATTATATTATTATTGTTCAGTCCACCATCATTTCGATTGAATGTGGAAGACTATTCACCACGGTTTAAGATAGATGCACAGTTCCGAGGATATCAAGATGCGAAATACCGGAAGTGTGTGAGCAACGTATGGTGGAACGCACTGTGGAACGTGAAAGACTGTAATACGTCTACGCAAGATGGTGGCACTCCGCACCACACATGAAGGCTTCATTTAGAGTCGTGAAATGCACGCCGGACAGTGATTGAGGGCATGTGGGGACATTTATTTTTTTAAACTGTATTCACTATATATAAATGTAGAAGCACACTATCCTGTAAGCCAGCTGATGAAGCCGCCTGCTGCGGCGAAACGCGTCCTGGACATTTGGCTTAGTCATATGTTGATTTTAATAATTCTTTTAATAAATTTTCTTTTTAAGAGCGAGTCTCTGCATGTATGGTGTTTTTTTTTTTTGTGGATTTAACCAGAAATAAATCCATATGCGTTTCACCTCGAGCTTGGATAAGCTCCAACGAAAGTGAGTTGAAAATCGCTACTTGATTTATTCCACATTATAAAACGCCTGATCTGCACAAGGAGATATTTTGGTTTTCACCTTCCTTACATATACTGTCGCGGTGAGGGATCTACGTTAATAAGGTGTGGGTTACCTGAGAAGTTTCCTGAAAATACACCCAGATGCGTTGGTCCACTCAGAGCCAGTGATAGGGCTCTAACTTTGTGAGTGGAATGATTCTATGTAAATAGACTCTATATACCGAATGTGATATACTACACAAATATATGCTGTATTTTTTTTTGCTTCTTTATGTACCCATATGGATGATGTTAATATGGGAGCCATCTGAACACCGAAGCGTCTCTGTTCGCGCTGACCAGATACGTACACATTTTTATGAATAGGAATATGTCTATATGGCACTACTGTCTCCATACTATGGTGAGAGATTATATATATATATTTCACTCGATCCTCGCACACCCTGTAGTTCCAATTAGCCGCTCAGGTGCAGGAATCCGGTATAAAGATGCATAATTTTTCAAAAATTCCGCCACTCCGAGTCTTCAATATTTAGTTAAGTAATTTATTAGAGGTCAACGTTTCAGTCCCACCGGACTTTCCTTAGGACGATCTAACAATACATAAATCCTCTTCCTTTTTAAATACTAAAAAAACAATTTGCAACAACATACAGGTGAGGCTGGAGAGAGCTGAACCGGATGGCTCCAGCCCTCCACCCAGACTTCGGGACGCACTTGGTTACCCAGCAACAGAATTGCATTCAATACACATTGCTATATTAATGGCCAAGACAGAGCATATATACAGACAAAGGTGGGGGAGTGGTGATTATGCGCTATTCCGATTACAGGGAAGAGATACTCTTACAACTGGGTAATAATAAAGTTTACTCACAATGTGATGGAGATCCGACTGTCAATTTTCGGAATAATATCAAAGATGTTCTGGATGAAGCCCAGGATATAGGTATCATTGGGGACTCCCTTTATTCATACTTGTGAATCAACTAAAAATACCCGTACTATACACACTCCCTAAAATACATAAAAATCTGCAGAATCCACCTGGAAGACCTATAGTGTCTGCTATTATCGGGATTGTTAGAACCACAGGGAAAACTACTTGATTTTATATTAAAGGTACCAGTTATGGCATTAGAGACCTGTGTCCAAGATACAACTGATGTAATAAAACACCTACAGGATCTCTTTCTTACACCAAATACATTGTTGATTACTATGGATGTGGCAAGTCTTTATACCATCATACCACACAATGAAGGCATTGTAGCAGTTAAACAAGTCCTTGAGGGCGCTGAAAACTCCCTAGAATTTCCAATGGGTTTTATTTTGTCATTACTTAAGCTCACTCTCACTCAGAAATGATCTTCAAATCTAAAATAGTTACAGTTGTGTTCAAAATTATTCAACCCCCACTGAAATTGAGTGTTTTGGCCAGTTTGACATTGATTTTGATCATTCAGTCATCTTGCTTACAATTAAATCAAAGCGGCACGTGTAGGTCAGACAAATATAACATAACATTTATAATGAAATAACCACAAATGTCTTTTCTGTGCTCACATAATTATCAGTTTTATTCAACCCCCAAGAGACCTTCAATCTTAGTACTTAGTACAACATCCTTTTTCAGTTATAACAGCTTTTAAACGTGAAGCATAGCTTGACACAAGTGTCTTGCAGCGATCTACGGGTATCTTCGCCTATTCGTCATGGGCAAAAGCCTCCAGTTCAGTCACATTCTTAGGCTTGCGCACTGCAACTGCTTTCTTTAAATCCCACCAGAGGTTTTCAATCGGATTTAAGTCAGGTGACTGCGATGGCCACTCCAAAATGTTCCAGCCTTTAATCTGCAACCATGCTCTAGTGCAGTGGTCCCCAACCCAGGCCCTCAGGGCCCACTAACAGGCCAGATTTTGCAGATCACCTTGGGGAAATGCAGACTGAATCCTGCAATCACTGAGCAGCAAATCATAACACCTGTGCTGTGCTTCAGATATCTGGCAAACCTGGCCTGTTAGTGGGCCCTGAGGGCCTGGGTTGGGGACCACTGCTCTAGTGGACTTGGAGGTATGCTTGGGATCATTGTCCTGTTGAAAGGTCCAACGTCTCCCAAGCCTCAGGTTTGTAACGGACTGCATCACATTGTCATCCAATATCTCCTGGTACTGAAGAGAATTCATGGTACCTTGCACACGCTGACGCTTCCCTATACCTGCAGAAGCAAAACAGCCCCAAAGCATGATTGACCCCCCCGCCATGCTTCACAGTAGGCAAGGTGTTCTTTTCTTCATAGGCCTTGTTCTTCCTCCTCCAAACATAGCGTTGATCCATGGGCCCAAACAGTTCTAATTTTGTTTCATCAGTCCACAGGACACTATCCCAAAACTTCTGTGGTTTGTCCACATGACTTTTGGCATACTGCAGTCGACTCTTCTTATTCTTTGGAGACAGAAAGGGGGTGCGCCTGGGAGTTCTGGCATGGAGGCCTTCATTACGCAGTGTGCACCATATTGTCTGAGCTTAAACTTCAGTACCCACATCTGACAAATCTTTTCTCCGTTCCTCAGCAGTCACACGGGGACTTTTCTCCATTCTAAGCTTCAGGTAGCGCACAGCAGTCGAAGTCAGCATCTTCTTTCTGCCACGACCAGGTAGCGTTTCAACAGTGCCCTTTGCCTTGAATTTGCGATTGATGCTTCCTATGGTCTCTCTTGGTATGTTTAACATCTTTGCAATCTTCTTATAGCCATTGCCCTTCCTGTGAAGAGTAATCACCTCTTCTCTTGTCTTCCTGGACTATTCTCTTGACTTCACCATGTTTGTAACCACACCAGTAAATGAGTATCACAGTCGTTTTAAAGCTGCCGAATTGGTGCTTATTATGCTTTATTGCTGCTCCGTGACATCCACAGGTGTTTTCAATACCTGATTGAAAACCCTTGAATGAACCTCTGTTCTTCAGAGTGGTAGTCTTTAAGGGGTTGAATAATTGTGTCAATGAAGAATTCACAAAAGAAACATTTACTACTGTATTACAAAACCAATTTATGTAATTTTAGTTGCATATGGTTCTTTAAAAAGTCCTTGTAGGATTTCAATTTCATTCCTTGTAGTCCTTGTAGGATTTCATTCTGAAAACAATTACAAATGTACACTAAATTCCCTAAAAACCTTTACAGCATTGGGGGTTGAATAATTTTGAACACCGTGGTGTATTTAGGTTTTGTGCTGCCCTAGGCCTGACTAAACTCGTGCACCCCCGAATTTAAATTTGACGCACCCCTTCCTGTCAAGGGCACACCTCTTCCTGGTTAAACCCCACCCTTCCTCTTTAAGCTCCACCTTTTCCTCGTAGAGCTCCGCCTTTTCCTCGCTTTATATTAAAAGTGGATACCAAGTGCCTACTTGTATATTTTGTATACCATTTCAAATGTATCTATTGAGATAAAGAAAATTATGAAATGTTTAAATTCAAGCATTTTTACAAAGAACAGCCACGCATGTCAAGTAAACGGGATCACAGCCGCTCTAATTGGTTGAACAATAAAATCCACAGAAACGTGCACTGCATATGAGCGTATCAAGGAGCTGCACAGCAATAAAACTCACAGTAATGTGCAGTGTGTATGAGCGTTTCCCAGAGCTCCAGGGCAATAAAACTCACAGTAATATGCAGTGTGTATCACAGAATCCACAGCAATAAAACTCCCAGCAATGCAATGTGCGGTGTGTATGAGTGCATCAGAATCCACTGCAGTAAAACTCCCAGCAAACCGAGTGTATATGAGCACACAGCAATTATGCTGTGGAGCCATCTTGTCAGCAGTGGGGTGCCACTGCCAGAGGGTGCACTGTAGCTTTGATTCCCTTCCCGGTGGGTGTTCAGTCCAGAATAGAGTCTGTGTTAACGAAAGGGCGGGCACCTGCGCGCGTGCGTTTCACGTGGTTCAGCCAGTCATGTGGTACTGAGACTCAGAGAAATGGCAGTGCAATGCCCTGATGTTCGGTGGTTTCAATCAGCAGGTTTATTCAGGCGAACCCCATAGGTTTCAATGTTAAAAATATTCCCGTTTTTATGCAATATCTAATAAATCATTTATTTTAATCTGCAGTAAAAAGTCTTTACTTGATTTTTTTCAGTACCTTTTAGTCATTTTTCAGATTTGTTTGGGCAAAATCCCCCCCCCCTTTTTTTTTAATAGCAGTTTTTCTTTTTTCTGTAACAGAACTTTTTATTATCAATCATAGGATCTTATATGTAAATTCCAGACATTTTCGTTCAGTAGTTCTTTTGAAAACAGCAGGCCACGGGTTTGCGGTGGCAGCATTCAGCGACCGACTCCATGCACTTTGGGGACCCTGCGGTGAATGGTGAATTCACTGCAGGGTGGGGAAATTTTATTCTCCTAAGTGCAGGGAACTACAGAACACCAAAAAGTTGGCGTCATTTCGGTGCTCTGTGAGTAACCCATTTAGTGGTGAGGTTTTTTGCTGCCCCCTGGAAAGTAAAATTGAAAGTGTAAATTAGTGAAATCTCAATGTATCCTTCCTGGTAAAATACTTTGCATAATTTATGTAACAAACACCTATTAAGAGCAAATGTTATAATCCTGTTAAATTGCTAACCTATTGTCGAAAACACCCAACCCTGTATACCTAACCGCATAGTCTATTTACCAGGGGTGTCTAACCTATACACAATTGATCTGGTTACCTTCGTCACACTTACTGGAGAGGTTGCTCGCTGGGATCGAACCCATGACTCCACAGGCTCTCTCCATGCAGAGCAGTGATGTTACCTCTACTTCACCCAGCCGGTACATTCTTCACACATGGATACAATTTAATGTATTTTTATGGCTGTAATTTTAGACTTATTCAATAAAAGTTATTTGTAAGGTGTGTGTGTTCGTTCGGTAATCAAGCCTCAACTGGGAGATTGCTTTGGGCAGTGTGTTTGACGCCCGCAGAGCTCAATTAGCTAACAGCTGTGGTTGCATCATTGTTAGATCTCCCTTATCAAATTTCTGGACACAGGGCATGTAGTCTTTTTTCTTTTTGTCAGGAGACCATGACAACTCTTAAAGGGACATAACACATTTTATTGATCCAGACAGAATTTTTTTTTATAGTTTAACCACTTGACTGCTATGGACGCCCTGAGCACGTCCTCTCGAACTTTTCGTGCAGAGGACGTGCTGAGCGCGTCCAGTCTCAGCAGCTGCGATCAGCTGCTATTTCTTGGATGTCAGCGCAGCGTCCGGGATCCCAGCCGGTGTAATGGCGTTGTCAAGCCCAGCGCAATGACGTCTATTTCAGGCACCCCCCGCCAGAGCAAGGAAAGTGCCTCAAGGGGTGGGGGGGGGTCCTTTTGGACCTATCGGTAAAGGCCATAGGCAGCATCTTGGATGTTGGCCAAGCCTCCAGGATCTCACCCGCCCACTGACGTCAGTTCGATAGTTAACCCCTAGCTGCCACAGATTGGGAGATAGGGGGGGGGGGTCATTGGACCCCCATCTCCCAATCTGTGGCAGCTAGGGGTTAATGTTTATCATTGGAAAGGCCGGAGCATGGCCTGTCCAAAGGGGAAAAAAATTGTAAGAATAGCCTGTTTTTTCCTTAGTTCAATTTTTTTATTAATGCATTATTTCATTTCAATTATGTGAACAATGATGCTGCAATAACGTTTTTTTTCTATGGGGTTTTAGCTAAAATCACATAATTTCTCAGAAAAATAAAAGGAACGGGTTCCCAGTTCTAATTTTTTTTAACAAGTTTACTCCATAGAATAAATAACCGCAAAGGCTCGAATGATAAAATGTGGGAAAAAAATAATTATACACGCTGTAGATGATTGGGAATTCACATTTTTAGTTATAGCATTCTGGCAAGGTATGACGTAAACCTATGATAATGATATTTTATGAGTCTGCCGGAAAAAAATTATATATAATAAAACATGACTTCAAATCGCATTTAAACAAGATGAGCTCAGCACACTGAGGTAAAATGGCTCCGCAGCGAAAGGGTTAAATTTTTTTAAATTTTATTTAATTATTCCAAGAAAAGAATATGGTAGTGCGTTTTCCCCATCTGACCCTATGGAAGAGCTGCTTCCACTGCCAGAGATTAAGGTTGTTCTTTCTGCCTCTATTGTCCAAGTCCATGACTAAGTAAAGCCATGTTGTTTTTGGAGCTGACGCGTTGTCTCATTCACCTTCCAACATTGTGACTTTATCATATAGCCCCTGTATAACTGCACAAACATGCTGAAGTTCAGTATTCAGTTCGGAGGTGGGCTTTGGTCGGCAGTTTGTGCAGCGTCAATTTGCAATCAAAAGCTTGCAGTGGCGCCATTGACTGGCTTTCACGTGGCCAGGACCGACAATTCGGTAAGGTCACGTGGGGAACAGTACCCCGGATGGGTTGTCCAAGTGCATTAAGGCTCAGTCTTGCGGTCAGTATCCCAAAGGAGTACAGGGAATTACACAGACACGGGAATGTGGAGGACACAAATGTAAAACACACCCCAGCGTTTCCATACAGAATAGCCTCCCATATGGATGAAAGCCTAGAGAAACAAAGGAACCATTTACATACAGATTACATATGGGGGAAAACAGCACAGTATATATCACACGACCCTCTATAATATATACATCAGGGAATAATAATACAACAGGCATATTTGACAAGTGCTTCAGCCTGGGATTTTATTTTCCTTTTGCCTTCTTTTGGATCAACAGCAGTAGGTGATGTGTGACAGGATGGACACACTTTTTTTTTTCCTTCTTTTCAGCCAGTGCAACTATTTAAGACATCAGGGGATAGGGCACAGAAAACAAACACACTGTACCTAGAATTTTAGGTGCACTGTGACTTTATCATAGAGGGCTGTTGAACAATATAACACCTCAAGCCCACACCTCCCAAGTGCATCTCTAGGTCCATGTAGCCACAGTCTGAAGTGACACTGGTCACTGTTCCCAGTAGGGGAGATGGAGCACTCCAGGCTCTAAATGGAAATGATTATTTATATTTCATTTTTGTCAAGGATTTGGTCGAGCTGAGCGGCTGCTGGCATGCAGCTTGGCTGCTCGCCTGGAATGGGAACCACCTGACCAGCGTGCGATCTTGCGAGAAGTGGTAGTCCAATCTACTTGTCCCTCAGGACGATCTACTTGTCCTGATAAGAAAAATAATTTCAACAAAATGTGATGCGGCCTCTCTAGGCTGTTATGAATAAAGACCTAAACACTATTTTGTTTATGTGTGTGTGTGTAATATATAACACTCAGAGGGCTGCAATGTGTGTATATATATATATTAGTTCTGAAATGTGTGTGTGATTGATATCTATCAATGTCAATTGTCCTGAGGAAGGCTCTTCGTTGTGGGCCGAAACGTTGACTTTTTATGGATTAATAAATTGAAATTTTCCTAAGAATCCCTGGAGTGCTGGCTTTCCTGCAGTTTGGTGTGTGTGTGTGTGTATATATATATATATATACAGTCAGGTCCATAAATATTGGGACATCGACACAATTCTAACATCTTTGGCTCTATACACCATCACAATGGAGTTGGAATGAAACAAACACAATGTGCTTTAACTGCAGTCAGTCAGCTTTAATTTGAGGGTATGTACATCCAAATCAAGTGAACGGTGTAGGACTTACAGCAGTTTGCAGATGTGCCTCCCACTTGTTAAGGGACCAAAGGTAATGGGACAGAATAATAATCAAATCAAACTTTCCCTTCTTAATACTTGGTTGCAAATCCTTTGCAGTCAATCACAGCCTGAAGTCTGGAACGCATAGACCTCACCAGACGCTGGGTTTCATCCCTGGTGATACTCTGCCAGGCCTCTACTGCAACGGTCTTCAGTTCCTTCTTGTTCTTGGGGCATTTTCCCTTCAGTTTTGTCTTCAGCAAGTGAAATGCGTGCTCATTGGGGTTCAGGTCAGGTGATTGACTTGGCCATTGCATAACATTCCACTTCTGTCCCTTCAAAAATTCTTTGGTTGCTTTTGCAATATGCTTTGGGTCATTGTCCATCTGCACTGTGAAGCGCCGTCCAATGAGTTCTGCAGCATTTGGCTGAATGTGAGCAGATGATATTGCCCGAAACACTTCAGAATTCATCCTGCTGCTTTTGTCAGCAGTCACATCAATAAATACAAGAGAACCAGTTCCATTGGCAGCCATACATGCCCACGCCATGACCCTACCACCACCATGCTTCACTGATGAGGTGGTATGCTTAGGATCATGAGCACTTCCTTTCCTTCTCCATACTCTTCTCTTCCCATCACTCTGGTACAAGTCTTGGTCTCATCTGTCCATAGGATCTTGTTCCAGAACTGTGAAGGCTTTGTTAGTTGTTGTTTGGCAAACTCTAATCTGGCCTTCCTGTTTTTGAGGCTCACCAATGGTTTACATCTTGTGGTGAACCCTCTGTATTCACTCTGGTGAAGTCTTCTCTTGATTGTTGACTTTGACACACATACACCTACCTCCTGGAGAGTGTTCTTGATCTTGCCAACTGTTGTGAAGGGTGTTTTCTTCACCAGGGAAAGAATTCTTCGGTCATCCACCACAGTTGTTTTCCGTGGTCTCCCGGGTCTTTTGGTGTTGCTGAGCTCACCGGTGCGTTCCTTCTTTTTGAGAATGTGCCAAACAGTTGTTTTGGACATGCCTAATGTTCTTGCTATCTCTCTGATGATACTACCAGGAGGGCGAATTGAATGTTTGGAGCCCTTTATTGGATGAAAAGACGATCCTAGAAACTGACAACGTTCGAGGGAGTGGTCCCATTTATATATTCGTGTGAAGATTTCTTCTCTACTGGTGACTTTTCCTTTTGAGGTTTTTTTTTTTCTCTCTCAATAAGACTTTTGTAGTAAATAATAGACTGTGCAGTTAAAAAGCAGAAAGATTTTTTGTTGCAATCTCTTTTTGGTTGAAAAGATATAACTTTTCGTTGGAGCGCTGTCCTTATTTTTGTGTTTTGTATATCTATCTTTGCTTGTTATTATTTTATTATTATTATTCTTTATTTATAAAGCGCCAGCATATTCCGCAGCGCTGTACAATAAGCACAGTACAGACAGGGTTACAATACATTGTACAACATTTGACAAACAGTACAGGAGGAGATGAGGGCCCTATTCCCGTAGGAACTCAATCTAGGAGGGTTGGGGTTGGAAACAGGAGGAGAGGACTGTAAAGTGAGAGTGATTGATGGTTGTGTCAGTGAGTTGGGTGGTAGGCTTCCCTAAATAGGAATGTTTTAAGGGAGCGTTTGAAGGAAGAGAAGTTAGGGGAAAGTCTGACAGTACGAGGGAGAGCGTTCCAGAGAGTGGGGGCTGCGCGTGAGAAATCCTGCAGTCTATCATGGGAAAAGGTGATGCGGGGAGAAGCTAGGCGCAGGTCACTGTTTGACCTTAGGGAGTGGGCTGGGGTGTATTTGGTGATTAGTAGGGCGCTGAGTTAGTGAGGGTTTTGTAGGTAAGGATTTTGAACTTAATTCTGCAGTGGATGGGGAGCCAGTGAAGTTGGACAGACTAACTTTATAGGATTCTAGCAGCTCCCTTTTGTATACATATACCCTATCCTTCTCTTAGCGCCACAGTAGTCCTACGTTGTGTTTATCTCTCTGATGGGTTTGTTTTGTTTCTTCAGCCTAATGATGGCTTGCTTCACTGATGGTGACAGCTCTTTGGATCTCATCTTGAGAGTTGACAGCAACAGATTCCAAATGCAAATAGCACACTTGAAATGAACTCTGGGCCTTTTATCTGCACATTGTAATTGGGGTAATGAGGGAACATCACACACCTGGCCATGGAATAGCTGAGAAGCCAATTGTCCCATTACCTTTGGTCCCTTAACAAGTGGGAGGCACATCTGCAAACTGCTGTAAGTCCTACACCGTTCACCGGAGTTGGATGTACATACCCTCAAATTAAAGCTGACAGTCTGCAGTTAAAGCACATTGTGTTTGTTTCATTCCAACTCCATTGTGGTGGTGTATAGAGCCAAAGATGTTAGAATTGTGACGCTGTCCCAATATTTCTGGACCTGACTGTAAAATTATATATATATACACACATTGCAGCCCTGCATGTGTGTGGTAGGCTGTGTTAGTCCAGATGCCAAAATCACGAGTATAGCAGTCTATAGTGATACTTTTTTTTTTATTGGACTATTATTATTATTCTTTATTTATAAAGCGCCAGCATATTCCGCAGCGCTGTACAATAAGCACAGTATAGACAGGGTTACAATACATTGAACAACATTTGACAAACAGTACAGGAGGAGATGAGGGCCCTATTCCCGTAGGAACTCACAATCTGGGAGGGTTGGGGTTGGAAACAGGAGGAGAGGACTGTAAGGTGAGAGTGATTGATGGTTGCGTCAGTGAGTTGGGTGGTAGGCTTCCCTAAATACGAACGTTTTAAGGGAGCGTTTGAAGGAAGAGAAGTTAGGGGAAAGTCTGACAGTACGAGGGAGAGCGTTCCAGAGAGTGGGGGCTGCGCGTGAGAAATCCTGCAGTCTATCATGGGAAGAGGTGATGCGGGGAGAAGCTAGGCGCAGGTCACTTTTTGACCTTAGGGAGCGGGCTGGGGTGTATTTGGTGATTAGTGAGGACAGGTAGTGGGGAGCTGAGTTAGTGAGGGTTTTGTAGGTAAGGATAAGGATTTTGAACTTAATTCTGCAGTGGATGGGGAGCCAGTGAAGGGACTCGCAGAGGGGAGCGGCAGAGACAGAGCGGCGGGTGAGGTGAATTAGCCTGGCGGAGGCGTTCAGGATGGATTGTAGGGGGGAGAGGCGGGACAGAGGGAGGCCAGATAAGAGATTATTGCAATAGTCGAGTCGGGAGATTACCAGGGCGTGTATGAGTTGTTTTGTGGTGACAGCGGTAAGAAATGGCCGAATTCTGGAAATATTACGCAGTTGGTATCGGCAGGAGGAGGAAAGAGACTTGATGTGGGGGATGAAGGAAAGAGCAGAGTCAAGTGTAACTCCAAGACAGCGAACTTGGTTTGATGGGGAGATGGTGATACCCTCCACCGTGATAGAGAAGTCAGGAGGTGGGGAGGCATTGGAGGGAGGAATAAGTAGGAGTTCAGTCTGTAACTAACGTTACATTTAGAATACTACCTTTTTTTATTGGACTAACGTATTTTAAATGCAACGTTGGTCCAATAAAAAAGGTATCACTGCAGATATATATTTATATATTACACATTGCAGCCCTGTTTATGTATGTACACAATGAGGCCAGCCGTGTGTGTGTGTATACACACGTAGGCATGTTTTAGACCTCATACCAGACATGGGGCGCTGTCCGAATGCTCCATCGGCATTTGGACAGGCCCCTGCAGCTGACCGCGTTCATAGTCTCCCAGCGGCTGCTCATTGGGAAGCCCCCAGGTGAGATCTCGCGAGATTGCGCCTGGGGGTTTCCCAACGAGTGGCCGCTGGGAGACTGTGCCGGCGGCACTCGTTGGAAGGTAGAAACGCGGTCAGCTGCAGGGGCCTGTCCAAATGTCGTTAGAGCGTTCGGACAGCCGCCCCAGCCCCTTGGATGCCGGCAAGCCTGCTCAATGCTGGCTTCCGGTATCGGGGGCATCCCTGGAATTAGCCCGCACTCCGGACGAATTAGCACTTGCCCGGACCTTCATGTACTGGGCGTCGGGCGATATAATTCCCACACCCCTGGGCAAATATACCCATGTGTGAGCTGGGGGCAAATATATCCATATGAGCTGCCTGGGGGCAAAATATATATATCCATGTGAGCGGGGGCAATATATATATATATCCATGTGAGCGGGGGCAATATATATATATATCCATGTGAGCGGGGTCAAGGCAATATATGTATATCCATGTGAGCCGGGGGGGCAATATATGTATATCCATGTGAGCGGGGGCAAGGCAATATATGTATATCCATGTGAGCCGGGGGGGCAATATATATATAACCATGTGAGCCGGGGGGGCAATATATGTATAACCATGTGAGCCGGGGGGGGCAATATATGTATATCCATGTGAGCCAGGGGGGCAATATATGTATATCCATGTGAGCCGGGGAGGGGCAATATATATATATCCATGTGACAGGTGAGCCGGGGGGGCTATATATGCATATCCATGTGAGCCGGGGGAGGCAATATATGCATATCCATGTGAGCCGGGGGGCTGTGTATGCATATCCATGTGAGCCGGGGGGGGCAATATATGTATTACCATGTGAGCGGGGGCAAGGCAATATATGTATATCCATGTGAGCAGGGGCAAGGCAATATATGTATATCCATGTGAGCCGGCAAGGCAATATATGTATATCCATGTGAGTGGGGGCAAGGCAATATATGTATATCCATGTGAGTGGGGGCAAGGCAATATATGTATATCCATGTGAGTGGGGGCAAGGCAATATATGTATATCCATGTGAGCTGGCAAGGCAATATATGTATATCCATGTGAGCGGGGGCAAGGCAGTATATGTATATCCATGTGAGCGGGGGCAAGGCAATGTATGTATATCCATGTGAGCCGGCAAGGCAATATATGTATATCCATGTGAGCGGGGGCAAGGCAATGAATGTATATCCATGTGAGCCGGGGGGGGGGCAATATATGTATAACCATGTGAGCCGGGGGGGGCAATATATGTATATCCATGTGAGCCGGGGGGGGGGCTATATATGCATATCCATGTGAGCCGGGGGGGGGGCTATATATGTATATCCATGTGAGCGGGGGGGGGGGCAATATATGTATATCCATGTGAGCCGGGGGGGCTATATATGCATATCCATGTGAGCCGGAGGGGGGCTATATATGCATATCCATGTGAGCTGGGGGGGGCAATATATATCCATGTGAGCCGGGGGGGCTATATATGTATATCCATGTGAGCCAGGGGGGGCTGTATATCCATGTGAGCCGGGGGGGCTATATATCCATGTGAGCCGGGGGGGCTATATATCCGCCTGTCACTGCGAACCCAACACCAGCTCAAAACTGGTAGAATTCCCTCCCCCAGAAACCTGTGTCTGGATCCGCCCCTGCGTTGTGCTGGGCAATCTGCAGTTCATACGCTACGCACGTTGTGTAGGAGTGTGAATTGTGTGGAAAAGCTGCAGGCACTTTCGGAGTAGGTGTCCCTTAGCCGAAGAGAAGCTGCACCCTGCGAGGGACAAAAAGTGAGTAAAATTGTTGAGAGCAAAAACAGGAAACCTTTTTTTTTTTGCTTTTTGCAATGGTGCTCTGCTGATGATTATAATAGACTTTTATGCTGCTGATGTGCCTTGGCATTGTTTTGCTCATGCACTCATCAGCATGAGATCTGTGTATATTATATATAACAATTTTGCTAAACTTTGCTAGCTGCTTTTCACGAAAGTACAAATCGTTAAATTCACTTGCAAGCATTAGAACATTTTTATAGTTTTGGTTAAACTGCTTTTTGACTGTCATTTTCCTGTTTTCCTGTAGCTTTGGTCCTATTGAGTACAAGGGTCCCTTGACTGCTGCATATATTGAGAAGTTTGTGCGGCGAGTGATGAGTCCACTTTTGTACATTCCATCGCTGGCAAAACTAAAGAATTTCTTATCAAACTATGAGGTACCAGTTGGGTGTGTTTTCTATTGTTATTTTTGCTTTTAATACCACTTGTCTGGGGAGTACACTAAAACCATATGCCTAATAATATGTTGATTTCCCCCCCCCCCCCTCTTTTGTGCTGGCAAAACTGCTCTGATGTGTCGAGGCATGGTCTCAAGATCTGTGAATGTGTCCTTTTGTTTGGGATGCACTGATACCGGCATTTACACGAGTACTTAGTACTCGTGCAGATGCCCACGATACCGGAAGCCACCACTGAGCTGGCTTGCTGGCATCCGAGGGGCTGGGGCGGCTGTCCGAATGCTTTAACGGCATTCGGACAGGCCCCTGCACAGGGTCGGATCCGGGGGGGGGGGCAACGGGGCAATTGCCCCCCCCCCCAGCAGTGCAGTTACCAGGCTGACGATCTGAGCAAGCAGAGCTTCTCTGGCGGCAAAAATCACAACACTTTGCCTGCCTTCCCCTGCTCACGTGCAGCAGTGAGAGCCTGCTGTGTGTGTGTGAAGGAAGGAGTCGAGAGACACTGCGGCCCAGCAGCCCTGAGTGATCTGGTGTCTGGTGAGTGTATGATGGCAGCCAGCTGTCACATTCCTCCCTCCCTGCAGAGCTGGGAAGTTTTAACCCAATTCCCCCCCCCCCCCATCCATGCAGAACGGAGAGTATTTAACACCATCCATGCATCAAAGATGTGACTCCCTCCCCTCTCTGCAAAGCTGGGGTGATTTAACCCCCTCTGGAGAATTTAACCCTCTTTTATTACTTGCAGAGCTAGGGGGATTTAACACCCTCCCCACAGAAATGGAAGGAGTTAATGCATTCCAGCTCTGCAGGGATGGAGTTATCCTTCTCCTCAATTCTCCTGTCCCTACAAAAATGAAAGTATTTAACCCCTTTCCCTCCCTGCAGAGCTGGGAGGATTTAACCCCCTCCCCAATTCTCTCCTCTCTACAGAGATGGAAACTGTTCCCACTGGGCTCCTTAGTATTTAACCCCCACCCCTCCATGCAGAACTGACAACTGTGTTCCCACTTGGACCCTTGGGATGTAACTCCTCTCTCCAAAAAATGCCAGCATGAGAAGGGGCGACATGCATATTTTAAATAATATAAAATTTTAATATAATTATTTTATTAATGTTTGAATATGTAATTCCAATATATTATTTTAATATTTATCTTTATTTAGAATGATTTTTATATATAGTTAATTTTACAAATATATATATATATATATATGAGACACAGCTCAGCAGGCCCGTCTTTAGCGCAGGGCAAAAGGGGCAGCTGCCCTGGGCCCAGTCAGTGTTACATAGTTACATAGTTATATAGGCTGAAAAAAGACATGCGTCCATCGGGTTCAGCCTCTCCCACATAACCTACTGCTGTTGATCCAAAAGAAGGCAAAAAACCCAGTCTGAATGCTTGCCAATATGCAACATACTGGGAAAAAATTCCTTCTTGACCCCAGAATGGCAGTCAGATTTCTCCTTGGATCAAGAAGCTTTTACCCACATATTAAATATTATAACCCTTAATATTCTGTGTCTGCAGGAAGTCAACCACCTCAACAGGCAGAGAATTCCACAGCTTTATTGTTCTCACCGTAAAATAACCCTTCCTATGCTTTAAGCTAAATTTTCTTTCTTCCAGTCTAAATGGATGACCCCTTGTCCTATGTATAGACCTGTTAGTGAATAGGTTATCAGACAATGGTTGATAATGGCCCCGTATATATTTATATAAGGTTATCAGATCCCCTCTAAGGCGCCTTTTCTCTAAACTAAACAGGTTTAAGCTTGTTAGTCTTTCCTCATAACTTAACCCTTCCATCCCCTTATTAATTTAGTTGCCCGTCTCTGCACTTTTTCTAACGCTATAATATCTTTTTTTAAGACAGGTGCCCAAAATTGCACGGCATATTCAAGGTGCGGCCTGACCATTGATTTATACAGAGGCAAAATTATGTTTTCATCCCGTGAGTGAACTCCCCTTTTAATGCATGCCAGTACTTTGCTGGCCTTGGCGGCTGCTGTTTGACATTGCACATTGTTACTTAGTTTGAAGTCTATGATTATTCCCAAATCCTTCTCCTGCTTGGATTTCCCTAACTCCGTACCATTTAGGGTATAAATTGCTTGTGTGTTCTTCACTCCAAAGTGCATAACTTTACATTTATCTAGATTGTTATGGGGCCCAAAGCAGCTGCTCCTGAGTCCTTGAGCCGGCAAAAATCATGGTGGTACGGGCTGCCTCCCCTCCGTGGTGATGGGACCACAGCGAGGAGGTGAGGCCTCACGAGAGAGGTGAGGCATCTTGGGAGCTGCGTTTGGCTCCTCCCCCTCCTCCTCACCATGCAGTTCCCCCATGGAGACAGGATTCAGTCAGTAATTCTGCTCAGCCCTGCCAGCCTGAGCCTACAGCAAGCATGCAGTAAGAAGCAGGGCTCTGCTTACAAGACCCCCTGCTCCCCCACCCCTCCAGCTTGGGTATGTCACATGTTCATGTGTGTGTGTGTGTGGATATGTATGTGTGTGTGGATATGTATGTGTGTGTGGATATGTATGTGTGTGTGTGTGTGTGTGTGGATTATGTGTGTGTATTGTGGATTATGTATATGTGTGTGTATTATGTATATGTGTGTGTATGGATTATGTATAGATAGTGTGTGTGTGTGTGTGTATGGATTATGTATAGATGGTGTGTGTGTGTGTATGGATTATGTATAGATGGTGTGTGTGTGTGTATGGATTATGTATAGATGGTGTGTGTGTGTGTATGGATTATGTATAGATGGTGTGTGTGTGTGTATGGATTATGTATAGATGGTGTGTGTGTGTGTGTATGGATTATGTATAGATGGTGTGTGTGTGTGTATGGATTATGTATAGATTTATTTATTTATTTATTTATTTATTTATAAAGGATTTTACCAGGAAGGATACATTGAGATTTCTCTCGTTTTCAAGTATGTCCTGGGTTCGAGAACATTGAGTGGTTACAGAAATACAAAATAGTAAAATGCAAGATATTAACACAGGACCAAATATACAGATTAACAGAAAAATAAATATGGAGGAAATAAAGTCATTATGTTACATGTTTACAGGTGCATTTTGTATTGAGGTATGCTAGATGGTGTGTGTGTGTGTGTGCTAGATGGTGTGTGTGTGTGTGTGTGTGGATTATGTATAGATGGTGTGTGTGTGTGTGTGTGGATTATGTATAGATGGTGTGTGTGTGTATGGATTATGTATAGATGGTGTGTGCGTGTAGATTATATGCATATATGATGCATGTGTGTGATGTGTCTGTATATATGGAGTGGAAATGTGTGTGATGTAAATATCAAGTGTATATATGATATGTGGAAATGTGTATATGATGCAAGTGTGTGTGTTTATGATGTATACATGTACAGTATATAGGATGTGTACATTTACAAAGGTTGTATATACAATAGTACGTATAAATACACTTATATATGATGTGTACACACAGAGATATTGTGTTATTGTGTTTTTCTTACAGTACGTGTATAAAGGGTGCGTAATTGTAAAAAAATTAATTTAATCTATCAGGGTTATTCAAAGAGATCCGAATTGTGGATGAAAGGTAACCGAACGCCAAAACTCAGCGTACGGTTACCTTTCCTGGCCATTCGGCTATCCAGAGAGCAGGCAACTCCCCAAATTTTGGCAAATTGCCTGCACATACGGTGCCTGTTCGAGGGCAGTGAAATCCCCATAAGAAGCAATACTTCGTCTATTCAGAGAACAAAAACCAGCAGTGAAAGGTTCCCCTAATGCCCTGCCGTTCAGTGGTTTAATTCAACAGGTTTATTCAGGAGAATCCCATAGGCTTCAATGTTAAAAATATTCCCGTTTTAATTCAATATCTAATAAACCGTTCATTATAATATTCTGCAGTAAAAAGTCTCTTTATTTATAGATTTTTTTTTAGGTTATTATAGGCATTTTTCAGGATTTTTGTGTGAAATAGTTTTTTTCCTTCTTTTTTTTTTTTTTTGCAATCGTTTTTCCTTTTATCTGTAACAGCCCTTTTTATTATCATTCATTGGATTTTATATGTAAATTTCAGACATTTTCGCTCAGTAGTTTCTTTGCAAACAGCATTTTACTTTTCAAACATTCAAGTCTACTGTTTTTTATTTTTTTCACTCCATTCGTCTGCAGTGTTGGCTTTTTCCGGCGGCTGCTCGGGTTTCTCCGTGTTCGGCGGGGTTAATCCAGATGTTTTTCCGGGTTTCGGTGTGCGTTCGCTGTTTTTTGCGGTGAGTGTTCGGCGGATTTGCGGCGGCTTTTCCCTGCATTACGACGGCCCTGTGGTGCTTGCTGAGTACACCGCAGGGTTGCAGAAATGGGATTGCCAAATCGCACTGAATTGAAAAAAAAGTCACCAATCGTGCAGTGGCTTTTCGATTCTCTTTGAATAACCCTGTATGTGTGGTTTTTCGCTTTTTTTTTGGATGGGGTGGAGAGTAAATTCCAATGGGGGGGCCCAAAAGAAAGTTTGCCCAGGGTCCAGTCAATATTAAAGACGGCCTTGCAGCTCAGCATAGCAGCACTTCTGTGTCATAATATATATATATATATATATATATATATATATATATATATATATATATATATATATATATATAATATATATATATATAATATATATATATATATATATATAATATATATTATCCACTGTGAATATCCTACACTTTCAGCCACTGCAACACCTGAACTACCATCTGATTATTTAATTGATGATCTGTACAACAACACAGTATAGTAACACCCCATGGTATTTGTCCCCTGCTCAGTACGAGCAGACTGTCAGCTTTATAGTCAAGGTTTTAATTTATTACTAAACTTTCTTCATGATCTGTGAAGCCTGCAGTCTGCTGTACTGGAAATGAGACAGAGGATTTATGCATAATATGTGAGTATCCACAGCACGTTTGGTGACGCTGCCCATCAATTACTTTCAGGGTTATTCAGAAAGCGGTGAAAAGCAGGAGAATGACTGGAGAATGGAAAATTCTAGGTCAAAATAGCCGATTTGGAAAGTGAGATAAATGGGAGAATTTTTCTGGTTTGGCTATTTTGACCTAGAATTTTTCATTCTCCAGTCATTCTCCTGCTTTTCACCGCTCTCTGAATAACTCTGTAAGTTAAATTCTCATCACTGAACACAAAAGCCTGTTCTGCATCGCTTTCCTAATGTCCTTCATTTTAGGGTCTCCTCCATATATTCAGGGTGTGTGGGTGTCTTTTTAGGGGATCCTCCATATATTCAGGGTGTGCGGGTGTGTTTTTAGGGGCTCCTCCATATATTCAGGGTGTGTGGGTGTGTTGTTAGGGGCTCCTCCTTATAGTCAGGGTGTGTGGGTGTTTCTTTAGGGGTTCCTTCATATATTCAGGGTGTGTGGGTGTCTTTTTAGGGGCTCCCCCATATATTCAGGGTGTCTGGGTGTCTCTTTAGGGGCTCCTCCATATATTCAGGGTGTGTAAAAATAACATTACAGGAGTGGCACCAGCCAGTTCACTTAATGATTTGTTGAGCTGGTATATGCCAGCAGCATATTTTCCCTTTCATCACGTCGGCAATGGCTGTACAGAGATTCAATATCTATACTATAATGCAGTAAGGCTTGGCGTGTCCGTCGCCAAGCCTGTACTGCGCATGCGCGCGCAACCAGCGGCGGTTGACTGCGCGTGCATGCAACCGCCGCGGCACGAGCCGGCTGTGCGCTTGCTGCGGCGGTTACAAGATGCGCACGCAGCAGCCGGGTAGAGGCTGCGCTCGCATCCTGTAGAGCCGGATGCGCTCGCAGCCTCTACCCGGCTGCCGCGCGTGCATGCAACCGCTGCGGCGCGTGCCGCGGCGTTTACAGGATGTGCATGCAGCAGCCGGGTAAAGGCTGTGCACGCATCCTGTAGAGCCGGATGCGCTCGCAGCAGACGGCTATAGGCTGCACGCGCATCCAGTGGACCAGGATGCGCGCGCAGCCTATCGCCAGTGGCGTAGCGTGGGGGGGGGGCTGGGGGGGCCGTGGCCCCGGGTGCAGTTTTCTTAGGGGCGCATAATTTCAAAAGAAATTTGTGCCCCTAAAAGTTTAGGCCCGGGCTTGGGCGGCTGTTCGAATGCTCCCACGTGACCACGGCTTGGGTCCTTCAAAGAGCGGAAGCGGGGAAACTTTCCCTTCGCCGCTCAGGCAGGTAAGTATGCCGGAGACGGAGCTCCAGGGGCGGCTGTCTGAATGCCGATAGAGCATTCGAACAGCCGCCCCATGTCTGGTCTGGGGTCTGAGCTGGGGCAGTATATCCATGAGCTTGGGGGTCAGTATATCCACGAGCTGGGGGCAATATCCACGAGCTGGGGGGCTATATCCATGAGCTTGGGGGGCAGTATATCCACGAGCTGGGGGGCAATATCCACGAGCTGGGGGGCAATATCCACGAGCTGGGGGGCAATATCCACGAGCTGGGGGGCAATATCCACGAGCTGGGGGCAATATCCACGAGCTGGGGCAGTATTTCCATGTGCTGGGGCAGTATTTCCATGTGCTGGGGCAGTATTTCCATGTGCTGGGGCAGTATTTCCATGTGCTGGGGCAGTATTTCCATGTGCTGGGGCAGTATATTCATGAGCTGCTGGGGCAGTATAGGATGCGCGCGCAGGCTCTATCCGGCGGCTGCGCGTGCTTCCTGTTCTCCTGGATGCGCGCGTGGCCGACAGGTAGAGTCTGCGCGCGCATCCAGCGTCTTAGTTGGAGGCACTTTAAACCACATGAGCTGGGAGCAACTATACCCACGGGAGCTGGGGGCAACTATACCCACGGGAGCAACTATACCCACGGGAGCTGGGGGCAACTATACCCATGTGAGCTGGGGGCAAAAATTCCCATGTGAGCTGGGGGCAAAAATTCCCATGTGAGCTGGGGGCAAAAATTCCCATGTGAGCTGGGGGCAATTTTACCCATGTGAGCTGGGGGCAATTTTACCCATGTGAGCTGGGGGCAATTTTACCCATGTGAGCTGGGGGCAATTATACCCATGTGAGCTGGGGGGCAAATCTACCCATGTGAGCTGGTGGGCAAATATACCCAAGTGAGCTGGGGCAAATATACCCATGTGAGCTGGGGGAATATATACCCATGTGATCTGGGGGGCGATTATACCCATGTGATCTGGGGGCGATTATACCCATGTGAGCTGGGGCAATTATACCCATGTGAGCTGCTTCGCTTAACAATAGACTGCCCTCTGGGCAGGCTTTCCACCTAGTAGATAATAAAGGCACACAAGCTTGGTGATAACTGGTCCACTGGTGCAACCCTTTTATTTCTGCAATGAGCATATAGTAGTGAGAAAGGAGGTCACCCTGAAATGTTTGTGTTTGCTCCATTGCAGAAATAAAAAAAGGGTTGCACCAGTGGACCCTTTTTCACTGATCTCGTATGCCTGTCTTTTCCATATTGTATCCATATATTGAGGATGTGTAGGTATTTTTAGGGGCTCCCCCACATATTCAGGGTGTGCGGGAATATAATGGATACAAAACCATTAAACTCCTAGCAATGAGTCTATTTGCTGGTTATTTCCTGGATACTCAAAATGTAAACCTGTACACTCTATGTCCAAGTCAGTGTGTGTCTCTGGTGTATAAAGCTATGTATGTGTCTTTTAAATGTGTGTCTGTATGCAGCTGTGTATGAGTTTGTACCTGGCCTCGTATTTCCCTAACGTCCCTGTTCTTGAGGGACAGTCCCAATTTTGGCCCCAAATCCCCCTTTCCCGCTTTTTTTTTTTTTTGTGTAATGCTCCTCATTTTAGAAACTCCTCAGTATATCCAGGCAGTGTTGTGTTATTGCTGGTGGTGCTTTATTTTAAGTGACAGAGCACACGCAGTGCATTGTTGTGTGGTGTCAGTCAGGTGTCACTTGAGCCGCATGAGGACAGACCCTGTGAGACCATGTTCTAGGGAGAGTGACAAGCAAAGCCTGAGATTAGGCGCATCTCTGCCTGTCACTGCGAACCCAAAACCAGCTCTTAGCCAAAACTGGTAGACTACCCCCCCCCCCCCGAAACGTGTCTCTGGATCCGCCCCCGCAGCTAACCGCGTTACTTACAACGAGCGCCGGCAAAGTCTTCGAGCGGCTGCTCGTTGCTAAGCCCCCAGCTGCGATCTTGCGAGATTGAGCACAGCTTGATCTCGCAAACTCCATCTCGCAAGATCGTGGCTGGGGGCTTAGCAATGAGCGGCCACGCGAAGACTTTGCTGGCACTCCTTGGAAGAAAGCAGTAAGCTGCAGGGGCCTGTCTGAATGCAGTTAAATTGTAAAGTTATATAACATTACACACACACACCCCCAGCAGAACATTACACACACGCCCCCAGCAGAACATTACACACACACGCCCAGCAGAACATTACACACACGCGCCCAGCAGAACATTACACACACACGCCCAGCAGAACATTACACACACACGCCAGCAGAACATTACACACACACACGCCCAGCAGAACATTACACACACACGCCCAGCAGAACATTACACACACACGCCCAGCAGAACATTACACACACACGCCCAGCAGAACATTACACACACACGCCCAGCAGAACATTACACACACACGCCCAGCAGAACATTACACACACACGCCCAGCAGAACATTACACACACACGCCCAGCAGAACATTACACACACACGCCCAGCAGAACATTACACACACACCCCCAGCAGAACATTACACCCCCTGCAGAACATCACACGCACACACCCCAGCAGAACATACCCACACACACCCCCAGCAGAACATTACCCACACACACCCCCACAGAACATTACCCACACACACCCCCAGCAGAACATTACCACACACACCCCCAGCAGAACATTACCCACACACACCCCCAGCAGAACATTACCCACACACACCCCCAGCAGAACATTACTCACACACACCCTCAGCAGAACATTACCCACACACACCCTGCAGAACATTACATACCCCCCCAGCAGAACATTACCCACACACACCCTGCAGAACATTACACACACACCCCCAGCAGAACATTACACCCACCCACACACACACCCCCAGCAGAACATTACACACACACACACCCCCTCCCAGCAGACATTACACACAAACACACCCCCAGCAGAACATTACACACACCCCCAGCAGAACATTACACACACACCCCCTGCAGAACATTACACACACCCCCTGCAGAACATTACACACACCCCCTGCAGAACATTACACACACACCCCCTGCAGAACATTACACACACACCCCCTGCAGAACATTACACACACCCCCAGCAGAACATTACACCCCCCTGCAGAACATTACACACGCAGGCACGCACACACCCCCAGCAGAACATTACCCACACACACCCCCAGCAGAACATTACCCACACACCCCCAGCAGAACATTACACACAACACCCCCAGCAGAACATTACACACGCACCCCCTGCAGAACATTACACACACACCCCCTGCAGAACATTACACACACGCACCCCCTGCAGAACATTACACACGCACCCCCTGCAGAACATTACACACGCACCCCCTGCAGAACATTACACACGCACCCCCTGCAGAACATTACACACGCACCCCCTGCAGAACATTACACACACACCCCCAGCAGAACATTACACCCCCCTGCAGAACATCACACACACACACACACACACACACACACACACACCCAGCAGAACATTACACGCACACACCCCCAGCAGAACATTACACGCACACACCCCCAGCAGAACATTACACGCACACACCCCCAGCAGAACATTACCCGCACACACCCCCAGCAGAACATTACACACACCCCCAGCAGAACATTACACACACCCACACACACACCCCCAGTAGAACATTACACACACACCCTCCCAGCAGAACATTACACACACACACCCTCCCAGCAGAACATTACACACACACACCCTCCCAGCAGAACATTACACACACACACCCTCCCAGCAGAACATTACACACACACCCTCCCAGCAGAACATTACACACACACACACCCCAGCAGAACATTACACACACACCCCCTGCAGAACATTACACACACCCCCCCCTGCAGAACATTACACACACACACACACCCTCCCAGCAGAACATTACAACACACACACCCTCCCAGCAGAACATTACACACACACCCACAGCAGAACATTTACACACACACACCCCCAGCAGAACATTTACACACACACACCCCCAGCAGAACATTACACACACCCCCAGCAGAACATTACACAACACACACACCCCCTGCAGAACATTACACACACACACACACCCCCCAGCAGAACATTACACACACCCCAGCAGAACATTACACACACACCCCAGCAGAACATTACACACACACTCCCAGCAGAACATTACACACACACCCCAGCAGAACATTACACCCCCTGCAGAACATTACACACACACACACACACACCCTGCAGAACATTACACACACACCCCCAGCAGAACATTACACACACACCCCCAGCAGAACATTACACACACACCCCCAGCAGAACATTACACACACACCCCCAGCAGAACATTACACACACACCCCCAGCAGAACATTACACACAACACCCCAGCAGAACATTACACACACCCCCCAGCAGAACATTACACACACACTCCCAGCAGAACATTACACACACACCCCCAGCAGAACATTACACCCCCTGCAGAACATTACACACACACACACACACACCCTGCAGAACATTACACACACACCCCCAGCAGAACATTACACACACACCCCCAGCAGAACATTACACACACACCCCAGCAGAACATTACACACACACCCCCAGCAGAACATTACACACACACCCCCAGCAGAACATTACACACACACCCCAGCAGAACATTACACACACACCCCCAGCAGAACATTACACACACCCCCAGCAGAACATTACACACACACCCCCAGCAGAACATTACACACACACCCCCAGCAGAACATTACACACACACCCCCAGCAGAACATTACACCCCCTGCAGAACATTACACACACCCCCAGCAGAACATTACAACAAACCCACACACACTCCCAGCAGAACATTACCACACACCCCCAGCAGAACATTACCACACCCCCCAGCAGAACATTACACACACACCACACCCCCCTGCAGAACATTACACACCACACCCCCCCGCAGAACATTACACACACACCCCCTGCAGAACATTACACCACACACACCCCCAGCAGAACATTACACACACCCACACACCCCCAGCAGAACATATTACACACACACACACCCTGCAGAACATTACACACACACACACACACCCCCTCCCAGCAGAACATTACACACACACCCTCCCTGCAGAACATTACACACACACACACCCCCAGTAGAACATTTACACACACACACACCCCCAGCAGAACATTACACACACACACCCCCATCAGAACATTACACACACACCCCCATCAGAACATTACACACACACACCCCCAGCAGAACATTACACACACACACCCCCAGCAGAACATTACACCCCCCCCTGAAGAACATTACACACACCCCCAGCAGAACATTACACACACCCACACACACCCCCAGCAGAACATATTACACACACCCTCCCTGCAGAACATTACACACACACCCTCCCAGCAGAACATTACACACACACCCTCCCTGCAGAACATTACACACACACCCTCCCTGCAGAACATTACACACACACCCTCCCAGCAGAACATTACACACACACCCTCCAGCAGAACATTACCCACACACACCCCAGCAGAACATTACCCACACACACCCCCAGCAGAACATTACCCACACACACCCCCAGCAGAACATTACCCACACACACCCTGCAGAACATTACACACACCCCCCCCAGCAGAACATTACACACACCCACACACACACCCTCCCAGCAGAACATTTACACACACACCCTCCCAGCAGAACATTACACCCACCCACACCCTCCCAGCAGAACATTACACACACACCCCCAGCAGAACATTTACACACACACACCCCCAGCAGAACATTACACACACACCCCCAGCAGAACATTACACACACACCCCCAGCAGAACATTACACACACACCCCCAGCAGAACATTACACACACACCCCAGCAGAACATTACACACACACCCCCAGCAGAACATTACACACACACCCCCAGCAGAACATTACACACACACCCCAGCAGAACATTACACACACACCCCCAGCAGAACATTACACACACACCCCAGCAGAACATTACACACACACCCCCAGCAGAACATTACACCCCCCTGCAGAACATTACACCCCCCTGCGCAGAACATTACACCCCCCTGCAGAACATTACACACACACACCACACACACCCTGCAGAACATTACACACACACCCCCCAGCAGAACATTACACACACACACCCCCCAGCAGAACATTACACACACCCCCTGCAGAACATTACACACCCTCCCCCAGCAGAACATTACACCCCCCTGCAGAACATTACACACACACAACCCCAGCAGAACATTACACGCAGACACCCCAGCAGAACATTACCCGCACACACCCCCAGCAGAACATTACCCGCACACACCCCCAGCAGAACATTACCCGCACACACGCCCAGCAGAACATTACCCACACACACCCCCAGCAGAACATTACCCACACACACACACCCTCCCAGCAGAACGTTACACACACACACCCCCAGCAGAACATTACACACACCCCTGCAGAACATTACACACACACACACCTCCAGCAGAACATTACCACACCACCCTCCCAGCAGAACATTACACACACACACACACACCCTCCAGCAGAACATTACACACACACACACCCTCCAGCAGAACATTACACACACACACCCCCAGCAGAACATTATACACCCCCCGCAGAACATTACACACACACACCCTCCAGCAGAACATACACACACACACCCTGCCAGCAGAACATTACACAACACACACCCCCAGCAGAACATTACACACACACACCCCAGCAGAACATTACACACACACCCCAGCAGAACATTACACACACCCCCCTGAAGAACATTACACACACACACCCACACACACCCTCCCAGCAGAACATTACACACACACCCCCAGCAGAACATTACACACACACCCCCAGCAGAACATTACACACACACCCCCAGCAGAACATTACACACCCCCTGCAGAACATTACACACACACCCTCCCAGCAGAACATTACACACACACCCTCCCAGCAGAACATTACACACACACCCTCCCAGCAGAACATTACACACACACACCCCCAGCAGAACATTACACACCCCCCAGCAGAACATTACACACCCCCCAGCAGAACATTACACCCCCCCTGCAGAACATTACACACACACACCCTCCCAGCAGAACATTACACACACACACACACCCCCAGCAGAACATTACACACACACACACCCCAGCAGAACATTACACACACACCCCCAGCAGAACATTACACACACCCCCCTGAAAAACATTACACACACCACACACACCCCCAGCAGAACATATTACACACACACACACACCCCCTGCAGAACATTACACACACACACACACCCCCTGCAGAACATTACACACACACACACACACACACCCTGCAGAACATTACACACACACCCCCAGCAGAACATTACACACACACCCCAGCAGAACATTACACACACACCCCAGCAGAACATTACACACACACCCCCAGCAGAACATTACACACACACCCCCAGCAGAACATTAACACACACCCCCAGCAGAACATTACACACACACCCCCCCAGCAGAACATTACACACACCCCCAGCAGAACATTACACACACCCCCAGCAGAACATTACACACACACCCCTGCAGAACATTACACACACCCCCAGCAGAACATTACACACACCCCAGCAGAACATTACACCACACCCCCCAGCAGAACATTACACACACCCCCAGCAGAACATTACACACACCCCAGCAGAACATTACACACACCCCCAGCAGAACATTACACACACACACCCCCTGCAGAACATTACACACACACACCCCCTGCAGAACATTACACACACACCCCCTGCAGAACATTACACACACACACCCCCTGCAGAACATTACACACACACACACACCCCTCAGCAGAACATTACCCCCCCCTCCCGAGCAGAACATTACACACACACACCCCCTCCCCTCCCTCATTTTATTCAAACCTTTTAAAAATCTTCTCTCAGCCTCTCTGCCCAGTGCTCATTCACACTACAGTGGAAGCACGCAGGCTGACTGCTGCAGGGCCGCACCCTAAGCTTTGGGGGTTGTCCTCCAGGCTTTTCTGCTACTTTGTGCCCTGGCTATGCGTGTCACGTGAGGGGGCGGTGCCAAATTATGCAGTGTGCCTGCTCATGTTTAGAATGTGGGACTGAGGCAGGCACACTACATCGGTTTGAGAGTGCGCGGCTGGGCCCCTGGTTGTCTGAAGATCATTCATAGCTCCGCTTCCGGTATTTTAAAATCAGAATTTTTCCGCCCCTCACACTGACAGCAAGCCAGGAAAGTAAGGCGGCCGCCTGTGCTGCCTTACACTAGCGCCGGCCCTGGTGGTATCAATGCATCCCTACTCTGTACACAGCGCTACGTGTCCCTATAATATATATGATCAGGGGTTACTTTTTTTTATATTTATATACTATTCCTATTTAACAATAGTTTTTGATGTATTTTATTCAGTAGAAACTTTTTTTTGCCTATATAACATGTGCTTTGTGAAAATAAAATGGTTTTGTGTGTACATTTTAATTTAGTTAGTGGATTCCTGTCCAGTGCGGTGAGAAGCAAACGTAATGCAGTGTAGACACGCTGGGAGGCGGAGCGGAGTGAAGTCAAGCCTGCAAAATGTTTGCTTCACTACGCTGTGCGTCGCTACACGCTCAGTGTGTCTCAGCCTTTATTCCCGCATCGCTAGTTTACCGAATCGGTTTGTATACTTGTTACTGACCCTGCTTGTTCTGAGGACCCGATCTGTTGCCGACTTTGCCTGCCATTTGACTATTCTCTCTGTGTATTCCCTGCCTGTTCTGTTTGCTTCCTGTTGCTACTGGTGTGCGCTGATTCTCACCATATACAGTAACGCAGTACAAGTGCCTAAACATTGCTTACCCGGTTTTGTTATAGCTGCTTATGTAACTGAATAGATCGGGGATCTCTTCTGCATTACCAAAACCTCCACCACTGCACTCTTCCACAATAACTCAGAGGGGTTACGGTGTGAATGCACTTGCTGCCACCAAAGGCAAAATATTTGGGTGCACTGACGCCTGTACCAGATTCATATCATTTTAATATTTGACCGCAGGGTCCAACCCTGCACTCTTCCACAATACCACAGAGGGGTTACGGTGTGACGGCACTGTTGCCGACACTAAAGGCCCAATTTTAAAGCACCTATTGTTACTTTCATCCAAAGCCTGCATAAGTTTCACCATAATTTAGCCCAAAAAAATCACTAAACTTGTTCTGCGTGTCCCAAAATGTCTCCTCTTTTCATACAGGCTGCTGCCCCAAGCAGGTGTTTACAAATAGATTAAAGGAAAACCATTTACCATCATTTGAAACGTCATTTCTTTGTTTTGAAATGTTACTATACATCCTACAAATCCGCCACTTCACAGGCAGGTTATGGGGACCTCCTAGGCACAATATTTGAAGGAATTTTTCTTTTTTATTCTCAACCTTTATTTCATGGAAAACTCACTGTTCCTTTAACCACTTGAATGCTAAGGACGCGCTCAGCGCGTCCTCAGCATTCCCGCTGGTGTGCTGAGGACGCGCTGAGCGCGTCCTCACATTGGGGTCAGCGTTCGGCCGGGTTCCGGCCGATCGCTGGCCCCTCCGGTGCGGGCTGACATCCTGCATGTCAGCCGCGCATCCGGACCATCAGCCGCCAGCATTAGGTGTCATCGCGGGGGCGCGATGACACCTAATTCAGGCGCCCCCCCGCATGTGCGGAGGAGGCGCCTGAAAGGGAGGGGGGGAGGTCCTTCGGACCTCTCTCCCTCCCGATCGGCGGCGCACAGGGGGTTAACCCAGGCATCATTTGGAAGGGCACAGCCTGCCCTTCCAAATGATGCCTGGCATTAACCCCTGGGGAGCTGGATCGCGAATCGGCGCTGAAAAGCGCCGGTTCACGATCCTTTCCCGGAGCTGGCCGACATCTTGGATGTCGGCCAAGCCTCCGGGAACTCCCCCAGAGGACTGGCGTCATCGTGCGTAGCACGATGACGCCAGTCCTAGCGTTAACCCCTAACTGCCACCAACTGTGGAGATAGGGAGTTCATTGGAACTCCCTATCTCCCGATCCGTGGCAGTTAGGGGTTAAATTTTGGTATCGTTGGATCGGCCAGAGCATGGCCGTTCCAACGATACCAAACACTACAGTGAAAAATTTTGTAAAAAAAAAAATAAAAAAAAAAAATAAAATAAAAAAAAAATTATACACTTTTTTTTTTTTTTTTTTTGGGTTTGTTAATGCAGCAATATTGTTCCCATTTCAATTATAATGTGAACAATGATGCTGCACTAACGATTTTTGTATGCGGTGCGTTCGTTAAAAATAGTGTCATTTTCCCCAAAAAAAAATGTAACGAGACCCCATCTCTAATTTTTTTAACAAGCGCACCCCATACAAAATATAACCGCAATTGCTCGCATGTTAAAATGTGGAAAAAAACACTTTACACATTGTAAATTATTGAAAATACATATTTTATTGCATTTTTTGTTATAATATACAGACATGACATAACGTATACATATAATAATGACATATTATGAATCTACCGAGTCTGACGGAAAGAACGATATATAATATGTCTGGGTCATATACTAAAATAAGCCTTCAAAACACGTTTAAACATGATGCGCAAAACAGGTAAAAATGACCTCAGCATAGGGGCGGGAAAAGCCTCAGCAGCGAAAGGGTTAAAAACGGTTTTTTTTTACTTTTTGTCCTTGTTTCCTGTCCCCCAGGGCACTACCCGGACCCCCATATACCTTTTATGGCAAATATCTTGCATATATGCCCTCTTGGAGGGCACTCTAAAAATCGAACTTTCGAGTCCCATTGACTTGCATTGAGTTCGGTTCGTGTTCGCGTTCGAACTCGAACTTTTGAAATTGTTGGAGTTTGAATGCGAACCGAACACGGGGGTGTTCGACTCATCACTACTGACCAGCTCTTGTTTCTCAGAACGGCCCTCATTAAATTGTTTAAGGTCTCTTCGGGTAGGCTTGTAACTTGTGGAGACTTCAATTAATCTTTAGACTTGCCACCCCATGCCTCCCGAACCCAACGCTCCTCTGCCCGCAACTTTGCCACTTTATTAGCGGAATTTAAATAGTTTGATATCTGGCGCCTCCTCCACCCTAATGACTGCGAGTACACTTTTTATTCGGGAGCGCATAAAACATACTCTAGGATAGATTACTTTTTGGTTCCTGCTGATATGTTAAATTTAGTTTCTAAATGTGTGATTGACTCATGACCTGGTCCGACCATGCCCCCGATTCGTTGTTCCTCCCTGATTCTCAGGCCCCTATAGGTTGCTCCCCTTGGAGATTGAATGAATCCCTTCTGTCCTGTCCGGAGGTGGTGGTTGACGTCAAACTCTAGAAGATTACTTTCGGGAAAATGCAACACCTGAGGTGACTCCCCTTACACTGTGGCAGGCTCATAAAGATGTAATACGTGGAGCCTTTCTTAAATGGGGATCCCACTTTAAGAAAGAGAATTTAGCCCATAGATTGGCCCTTCTTCAGCAGATCCACCAAGCTATATCTCTCCATAAGAAACGGAATTACCCCGTTGCCCTCTCTACTCTGGTGGGACACCAACTGCAATTAGCTGAACTGGATAAGAGAGATTTTGTATGGAGAACTCGTAGACTTCGCACTAAGATGTACCTTTATAATATTAAAGCAAGTAAGCTTATGGCCAATAGGCTCCGCAAACGGGTGGCTAAGTCTAGAATTGAAAGATTGCTGCTGACGGAACTTCCTGCTATAAACCTCAGCAAATAGCAGACTGTTTTGAGTCCTACTACTCTGGCCTTTACAATTTACGCGACACCTCACTTCATCAGCCCTCTCTCAGTGCGATCCTCCCATTCATACAATGCCTTAACCTTCCTGCCTTGTCTGAGTCACAAAGTCTACAACTGCTCTCTCCACCCTCCCTTGCTGAACTCCCTTCAGCCCTGTCCTCCCTTAAAGCTAACAAAGCTCCCGGCCCTGTTGGTTTCACGGCCGCTTATTATAAATCCTTCCCTACCCTACTGAACCCCTCTCTTCTCTCTGCGTTCGACCAAATATGAAACGCCATCCCTATTTCTCTCCCTTGATGCCGAGAAGGCATTTGACTGCCTTCACCGGCTATTTCTGGAACATATGTTACTGAAATTTAACTTTCCTCTGGAATTTACTGGGGCTATCTTGGTGCTCTATTCTAGTCCTAATGCGCGGGTGCTGAATGCAGGTTTCCAATGCCCTACCTATCACGAATGGCAGTAGACAGGGATGCCCTCTCTCCCCCCTTCTGTACGCGCTAGCGCTTGAACCACTTGCCCAAGCAATACGACAGACTAAAGCGATTTTGAAGGGGTTTTTGACTGGTCCCTCTACCTGTAAGCTTAGTTTATTTGCCAATGCTATTCTTCTGACGCTGACCAATCCCCTCACCTCTCTACGCTTGATAGATTGATATGCTTCTACTCACCTCACGACCTCCTCCCCTTCTCGCAAATACAGTTGAAATATTCTGAGCCACTCATTCTGCTTTCACTTCCTACAGCTGCGATCCTGCCTCTCATATGATTTACTGCACCTCCCTTCAAACTCTGACCCAATGACTTTGTTTGAACGATACTGTGTGTCCCCTATGCCTAATACTCGCCTACTGTCTCTAATTTATCACCTGCTACTAACCAGAACCCTGACTGGCACTTGGAGATTCCAGCTGAACTGGGAGCGTAATTTAGGGGGCACTATTACGCAAGAGCAGTGGACGGATTCCCTTCTGCTTGACTCTGGGAAATTCAGATGTGTGTCTCTCATGGAGGCTCGGGAAAAAGTTTTATATCGATGGTATTTCACCCCGGATAAAGAACACCATTATAACCCGAGTGATCCTACTAGCTGCTGGAGGTGTGGGGAGGCAGACAGCACTTTCTTCACATTTGGTGGTCGCGTTCACACCTTACCACCTTTTGGGATCAGATGGCCATCCTTAGTTCGGAAATCTTTGGCTCGGAGATTGTCCCATCCCCTGCCCTATTCCTCCAACTGTTTCCCGACTCTCTCACTAACTTCCAGAAACAACTTCTGTGCCATTTGCTGTCCGTTGCCACCACTCTCCTAGCCACTAACTGGAAATCAGCTGCGGTGCCGACCGTGGGCGCTGTTAAAACCAGGCTGGGGGAACTACGATCCTTAGATGCAATGGCCAGGTCTATAATGGGTTTGCCTGGGGTTGGGAAAGATCATTGGTCTATATGGGACATTTACACTATGTTCCTGAGGTTCCTGTTACTCTGGTTTCTATGCTTTGTTGCCCTTTATACCCTGACAATAATTGTTTGTGACCATGGTTGCAAATATCGTTTCTGCCGCATACAGTTTTTGTTGCCCCCTCCCCCTTCTTCTTTTTTGTATCCCTAATTATTTTGTGTTTTTTCCTGAAAACCGAATAAAATTTATATTTCAAAAAAGTCCTGCAAGTTGAGAGGTGGGACCTCCTTGGTTTGGTGTTGCAATACCTGCCACAGATGCTCAATTGAATTGGGGTCTGGGGAATTTAGAGGCTGAATCTTTGGCATGTTCCTCAAACCATTCCGAAACAATTTTTGCTGCGTGGCAAGGTGCATTATCCTGCTGAAAGAGGGCACTGCCATCTGGGAACACCATTGCAGTGGAGGGGTGTAACTTATACGCATCACCTTTCTAGCAACTTGAGCTACAGTAGCTCTTCTGTGTAATCCAACTAGATGGGCTAGCCTTTGCTTACACCAGTGCAACAGTGAGCCTTTGGTGCCCATGACCAGGGCCACCATCAGGGCTTTACGCCCCATGCTGCCGTAAGGGGCCGGGGGGGGCGGTCCGTCGGGGCCCCGTCAGCAGCAGCTGTGCTCTTTTACACAGCTACGGTATCTGACTCGGAGTCTGAATCTGGAGCTGACTGTTTCTCCTGTGACTGGCTGGGCAGGGCCAAGCAGCGTGCATGGGCCTCTCAAGCACGCTGCTTTGGCGCCGCCCTCTCCAGTCACGTGAGAAGCTGCCTGAGATGGAAGGAGAAGACACAGAGGGCCCGGGACAAAGAAGGAAGAGGAGAGGGACAGAAGACAGCAGAGAGGTGAGCTAGGGCCCAGCCAGTGCAATAAGGTCCATCCAGGGCCCAGCCAGACCCCCAAGGTCCAGCCAGGCTCCATCCAGACCCCCAGGGCCCAGCCAGACCCCCAGGGACTAGGTAGACCCCAAGGCCCAGCCAGACCCCAGGGAAATGTTTAACAAACAGCGAGTGGGAAATAGTTTACGCTCATATACACCGCACATTACTGTGAGTTTTATTGCTGTGGAGCTGTGTTATGTCCTTTTTTGTTTTGGAAGGGGGCAAAAAGCTGTTAGAGGTTGAGGAAGTTTACGGGGGGCCCCATTGTGAGGTTCAGTAAGGGCCCCATCATTTCTGATGGCTGCCTATGACTACTGCTGGTTCACTGGTTGTCCTTCCTTGCACCACTTTTTGTAGATGGTAACCACTGCATACTGCAACACCCCCACAAGACTTGCTTGTTTGTAGATGCTATGACAGTTATTTAGCCATCATTATTTGGCTCTTTGTCAAAGTCACTCAGACCTTCCTGATTCAAACATTCAAGAACTGATAGTTCACTTGCAGCCTTTTTCCTCTGGGAGAGCGTTTAGCCCTTCTACATTTTAAGCAAGGAAAGCCTGCTGTGCTATATTGGCCAGTCTGGTCATAGGGTGAGGGATTACTGGGGCAGTAGCTTTTTTTAAAATTTATTTTTATATATGATGAGGTGCACCCAGCAGTACATCCTGCCAGGTTAAAGGCATACTGAAATATTTGAACCTGAAACCAGGGGGTGGTAAGACAAAGGGGTGAACAGTATCATCATTTAGAATAAATAACAAATTAGCTTGAACCTGTGCATCTAGACTGCATATGGACTGCTCATTTAAAAGGATATTTCTCTTTGGATTGCCCACCGTGCCCAGGAAGCCGGGGAAAGGGGAAGCATACCCCACATAGGGCCCTATTCCCTACTGTGGGCGGGTCTCATCTCTTGATAAAGCCGCATTTGCTTAGACGGCGAAATATGTTGAGAAGCAAGGCATTTTAACAGTTGTTGTTCATGTTATGGTCACCCACCGTTAATTTGAGGTTTTGCCCCTATCAATGAGGGCGTGGCGAATTTTGTGGAATACAGCATGGTTGTGTTGGATATAATTTTTGGGTTGATACCCTGCAGATTTCCTCTTCATCCCAACCGATACTATAGTGTTTAGCTTGAAGTTCAGAATCCACCCCATGGATACGCCGCGTCCATTTGGGTATTGATTTGTTTTGCTCCATACTTACAAGGGGCCTTTGACTTGCTAGTTTGGTGATATAAGGTTCTTATACCACGCATGCAAGTTATCCAGCAATTGCCCACGGTTAGAGTATTATCCCGGATTGGGTGAGAGAATTTTCATGTTCCAATATGTTTTTTTAACAGTCGGGATGTGTGTGTTTTTTTTTTCGTTTAATGTACACTCAATAAAGAATATATATATACCGTGGCGTAGAGTTATATCCATGAGCTCATGATTAGAGGTTTTTGGTTACTCGTGTTATTTTTATAATAAGGATTAAATTCCATTCTAATTTATCACTGAATAATCACATTATGCAGTTTTGCATTGGGGGTATCAATATTCTGTTAGATGGTTTCTATATACTGCCCATTGACTTCAATCCACCAAACTCAATCATCTGAGTGATACTGTATACATCTATTTATTGATATCTCAAGACTTATGTATATCCATTGAAAGCATTTGTTTTACTGTTCCTGTAGCTAGCAGCTCATATACAGAGCCCACAATTCATTACCCATTTGTTTATTCATTTTGTGCACTTATATATTCATATATGTATTTTTTTCTCATTTTAAATTATTTTTTTGTAATTTGGAAATGTCCAATAATAAAAATTAACTTTTACTCCTAACCATCATTTTTAGTTCTGGAAGTGATATTTTCATTTATCTTTGAACTTTCACATCTATATCATTAGAGGGTTTAATCCCAATTGGTTAGAGTGCTCTCTAATTAGTCACTATCTCTGAGGAGATTAATGAATTGTTTCCTAACATACAACAAACATTGAAAATTAAAAATAAGAAGACTCAACACGGACGCGTGTTTCTCCGCACATCGGCTTCATGGGGAGTCAAAATATACACTGTGGAAACCGTTCATCTTCCCAATTATATAGGGTGATTCAAGTCCCGGCTATTTTCTATGCTTGGCCAATCCAAACGGACTTGGTAGGCATACACCAATCAGAAGGGGGAAAAAGTAGGGTGGGTATGTTACGTGGCTCATGGCTCCTTCATTGACAAATGGGACGAGAAACCTGCCAAATCCATTGGTCTCTCCCATCCGGGAGATGACCATGTGAGCTTACTCGATGACTCGAAGACAAATAGGCAATATTTATTCACATATTTAAAGTACGCCGAATATCATGAGTCAACTAGTTTTGCAGCTGATTGCTCCTCCCTTATATATTCCTAGATCAGGAATTTCCCATGTGATCCAAGCTGACAATCAATAAGTTGGCCTACCTTGCTCAAGTCCCAGACTAAAGAAGGAGCCGATCATATTATGTCATCTAATATGTGCTATTAGAAAATACAGTACTACTATGTTGGATCTTACTTTTTTGTTTTCTTTGCATACTTAATCTCTTTTTTTTTATTTATTTTTTATATAATATTATGGGACACCAGTTGTCCTAGGACCAGTCCTGTATTGCCGTTTGTTTGGAGCTGGCTGTCACGGAATGCCCCAAGAGGCTCGGCCACAACCCCCAGGACTCTCAGCCAGGGGCAGTTTCTTTGTGACGTTTGGGTCACTGTGAACTCTTCAGTGCCGTTGCACCACAGGGACACCTTGATTCCTTTTATTAGACGTGGTTGTTATTGTGTGATGTAATAAAAGTGTCCCCTTTATGTATACCGTGTAAAGTTTGCCAGACCCCATTGTATGTTTTGCTCGCCGCCATTTCCCAGTGCCTCGTGGATCCGGTCGAATTGGTCGGATCGTAAAATGGCCGATTCGGAACATCCGGTCGAATTGGCCGATTCAGAACTTCCGGTTACGAATCGACACCACCCCGATTCGGAACGGCCAATACGAATCGGGACCCAGGTACACTAATTCGAGCAATGGCCAATGAGACTCATGGGGGCGGGCAGGGATTCCCATTGTTTCACTCTGTACGAATGTTTATAAATTATGTGGTTGTCCCAGTAAAAGTCAGTTCATCTAGTGCATACAGCTCCGCCTGGTGTCCTTTATTGACGGTCGTACTACTGAGATCCCTCGCGGTCTCTAGGGTACATTACCCACGAGGTACGGTCCCGCTACCCTGGGTCTGAGTTCCTCATCCGAACAGCGGCGCGTCTTACGTGCATCGACCAACCGAACGATCGACCACGCTTCGACTCCGCTACCCGATCCGAAGCCGCGGCGCAACTCCCGCGCATCGGCCTATCGAAGCGCCATACATCCGAGGGAAATCCGAAACGTTTCCCGTCCGAACGAGTAACCCGGCACGGACGAAACGTTTCCCACCAGAGCAGCTAACTCAGCAGACGGTCTCATCTTCCCCCGAGGTCAGTAGATCAGCCGCTCGAGACGCCGAGTGCCGTGACGCTCGGTGCTCGGGCTGGTCTCATACAGGGGTCCCTCTCCATAGCCCGCCAACCCTTCCCCAGGCCGCTCGAGACGCCGAGTGCCGTGCCACTCGGTAGTCGGGTCGGCGGTGAGCGCAGTGGGAGGAGCAGATAGGAGCACACCCGCAGGCGGACAACACCCATTCCGCCACACTGGCATTGGTGCAATTGAACATGGACATTAGAATGTAATCGTCCTATGCTATTATGATACTTGGCCCCAAATTAATTTGGTACCGCATCTAGAATGTCGTTTAGAATTTTATAGCGGGTACTGTATTTTCTAATGGCACAAATTAGTTGACATAATAAGTTGCAACTTGTTTACAGTAAGGGTGACTGGAGAGAGATAAAACAAAGAATTTCCTAACAGGCATATTCAGAGAAAAGTGAAAACCAGGAGAATTGTCAGGAGAAGAGCACAATCTAGACCAAATAGCCGATATAGAAAGTGAGATAAATGGGAGAATTGTTCTGGTTTGGCTATTTTGACCTAGAATTTTCACTTCTCCAGTCATTCTCCTGCTTTTCACCTTCCTTTTGAATAGATCTGTTAGCAAAAATAGATAGGATGACCCATCCATATGTATTTCTGGGATTATTTCATATTTTCGTTTTAAGACTCTGAGCACAAAATGTTTGCTTATTGTATTTAATTGGTGTAAGCCTGGCTCCACATTCTCTTCTTGTGCCAGGCCAAATGCTACCAAGGTCTGAATTGAGACACTCATTCTGATCAGCCATCTCCTTGGCTGATCAAAGAACAAGACTGTCACACTTCACCAGCCCCAAGGAACTTCTTTGAGGAGTCAGTGGCCTGTGTTTAGACCATTCCCTGTAAAACTCACTGATAAAGTATTTTCAGCGTCTTACCACCTCTACTTGGAATGTGCATTCTTGCAATAACTATGTCATGCGCACACCCGTTTTTATTAATATTTCATGACTTGAGCCCAGGACCTAGTCCCTGCCCGTGACCATTTCCTTCGGGTGTCTTCCTCTTGGCCAGCCTGCTTTTCCTGTTGAGCAGCGCTATTAGTAGACTGGACATGCACTTTCTGCCAATTTGATGCTGTCCATACAAGGCATTTACTGGTAGACAATGCAGAGCATTGTTGACCAAATACATAGAAAGCTGTAAACCAAAAATAAATGGTTACATAACCGTTCAATTTTTAAAAAGGGACAGTGCAGCAACCAATCAGTTCTTCACTGAAAGCTAGATGTCTTAAACTCAGACATTTTTAAATGTTGTTTTTTTTTTTTTTTTTAAATCCACTGCCCATTTGAGTAACTAAATCATAGCTTTTGGTTAAACTCAATTTGCATGAAAGTAGTGAAACAAATTGGTATGTTTTAGGAGTTCTAGTGAATCCTTAAATTGACAGTATGCCTTGTGTTTTTTTTCTCTTCTATTTTCAAATATCGCAGCCTGGTGTTCTAGGATTCTTTGAATTCAATGCTTCACCTCAACCCCCTGGTTATATGACGTTCTTCATTTCCGCATTGCATTCATTACAAAAAGGTATGAGCGCTCTGTACTTTGTGTTGGTGCATTTGTCCCTTTTATTTACAATCATTTCTCCAGTGAAATCTAATAGATTAGTTTTCCCTTTTTAGATGCTTTTTATTCAAATTTTTCTCCTCCTCTTGGGCTCAATTTAGATAGAATAGCCAACATTTTTTTTTCTGCATTTATTTTCTGTAAAATGGTTTAGCTGCAGATTGAGTCATGATAATTTATGCAACTCTTAATGCGCTCGTCTGACGCCAGCCTTATGTGCACCTGTACTGACGTACCTTCTGGCGTCCATCACCGCATTGAGACGCTGAGACGGGGCCAGCCTCACGCTGTTGCACGCACACAAATTGCACATGCAACAGTGGCCGTGCTGCGTCCGTGCAGCAGCCCTCTCCATCAACGCGCTAGAATGCACATTGACGGAGCTGCAAAGCGTGATTCTCCATAGCAGGATCAAGCCTTGCAGCGCTGAGTGCAATAAGTGTGCTCAGCGAGGTGGCCAGACGAGCGTCGAGTGGAAAGAACGTCCACTCTCACGGATGTTCCTTCCGCTCTTCAAATACGCTCGCCTGACGCCAGCCTAACTTTTCACATAGAATACACCCACACATAAAAATATGGCTTAACAACTTATGCAGACATCCCTACCTGCAAGATTTCTTTCCAGGGGCGGCCTCCCCCCTCCTTTTGATGATGTTTTTGATCCCCCCACTGTTAATTTTCAAATAAAAATAATTAGAAACCCTCAGGATGCCCCTCCGAGGTTCTCTCTCTGTATAACACACTCCGAATAGAATACCTCCACTGAGGCTCTCTGTGTACCGCAGTCGTATACCCCCTCTGAGGCGCTCTCTGTAGAACAGTCAGGATCACACCAGTGAAGCTCTCTGTAGAACACAGGATTTCCCCTCTGAGGCTCTCTCTCTGAAGAACACCGTCAGTATCTAATCTTTTCATAAAGCATTTTTATATTTTCAGATTATGTAGCAACTATCCGGTATGGAGTTATCACCAATCGTAATCTTGCAAAAGAAATTTCCCTTGCCCATCCTGGAAGTGTATTTTTCCATAGGAATCTCAACTCTTCATTGGTAAGATTTTATTTTAAATCTGGGGGGAACAAATACTTGCCCTTTTCCCCATCATAACCATTTCTCACCTTCTCATTCATCTTCTTTTTAAAGTAGTTGTTAAAATAATATTTTCTGGTGATGGCCATTATTATAGATTTTCTGGCACAACCTTGTCCCTGTGCGTGCTTTGAGCATTAACTGATAATCCATCCTGTCTGTCTAGGTCTCTTTTATCATTATTATTCTTTATTTATATAGCGCCAGCATATTCCACAGCGCTGAACAATGGGCACAATGTAGACGGGTTTACTTTACATTGAACAACATTTGATAAACCAGTACTGGAGAAAACGAGGGCCCTATTCCTGTGGAAATTTACAATCTAGAAGGGTTGGGGGTGGAAACTGGAGGAGAGGACTGCAAGGTGAGAGTGATGGACTCGTTGGGGCAGTAAGGAGTTAGTGAGTCGGTTGGTAGGCTTCCCTAAATAGGAATGTCTTAAGGGAGCGTTTTGAAGGAGGGGAAACTAGGGGAAAGTCTGACAGTACGAGGAAGAGTGTTCCAGAGGATGGTGACTGTGCATGAGAAATCCTGCAGTCTATCATGGGAAGAGGTGATGCAGGGAAAAGCTAGGCACAGGTCACTGTTTGATATTAGGTAGCAGGCAGGGGTGTATTTGGTGAATAGTGAGGACAGGTAGTGGGGAGCTGCGTTACTGAGCGCTGTAGGTCAGGGTAAGTATTTTGAATTGTACAGTGGATGGGGAGCCAGTGAATGGACTTGCAGAGACAGAGCAGTGGGCAAGGTAGACGAGCCTGGCAGAGGCATTCAGTATGGATTGTAGGGGGGCCGAAGCGAGCGAGAGGCCAGCTAGAAGATTACAATAGTCCAATCGGGAGATTACAAGGGTGTGGAGGAGTTGCTTCGGGTCCGCAGTAAGAAATGGCTGAATTCTGGAAAATATTACGTAATTGCTAACGGCAGGAGGAGGAAAGTGACTGGATGTGGGGGATGAAGGAAAGAGCAGAGTAAACTCTAACTTCGAGACAGCGAACCTGGCTTGATGGGGAGATGGTGATACCTTCCATCATGATAGAGAAGTCAGGAGGTGAGGAGGCATTAGAGGGAGGAACAAGTAGGAGCTCCGTCTTGGACATTTTAATCTTTAGGTGGTGCGAAGCCATCCAGGAGGAGATGCCACAAAAACATTCTGGAAAGGACAGAAGGAGAGGGATCAGGGGTAGAGAGATAGATCAGCGTGTCATCAGCATACAGGTGGTAATTAAAGCTAAAGCTGTTAATGATTTTGCCAAGGGAGGAGGTGTACATAGAGAAGAACAGAGGGCCTAGGAAAGAGCCTTGAGGTACACAAACTGATAAAGGCATTGAAGAGGAGCAGTTACCAGCAAATAAAATAAAGACCTTTTTGACAGATAAGAGTCAATCCAATAGAGCGCAGTGTCAAAAGCAGCTGAGCTGTCAAGCAGAATGAGAATAGAATAGTGGTGGTGGTTTTTAGCAGTGGAGGTCATTGTTGACTTTGAGGGCAGTTTCCGTTGATTGTAGGGGACTGAAGTCTGATTAGAGAACCGGAAGAGGGAGAAGTGGTTGAAAACCTTGTTTTTTCCAAATGCTTTGAGGTATCGTTGCTCCCTGTAATGTCAAAAGTCTTGGAAAAATGTGTCTACACACAATTACGTGATTATTATCAATATTGGAACTACTTAACCCCGGATCAATCAGGCTTTCGTCCAAATCGCTCAACTACAACCGCCCTTTTAAAAGTCTGCAATGATATCCAGGCTGGGATGGAACAAGGAAACCTAACTGGAGCCATCTTCCTTGATTTTGCCAAGGCCTTTGACACTGTAGACCATGGCATCTTGTTAGAAAAACTTAAAAACTCTGGCATTGGTGATCGCACGCTAACCTGGTTTCAATCATATGTATCCGACCGATCACAATATGTGTCAATTTCTGGCAGCTCCTCCCTCCCGCTCCCAGTCACTTGCGGTGTACCCCAAGGCTCAATACTAGGCCCCCTGCTATTCACAATATTCATGAATGATCTGCCCAACGTCTGCAAAGCCTCAACTGTACATATGTACGCAGACGACACTGTGATCTATACCAGCAAACCAAATCTCCCGCAGCTGGAGGCCGTGCTGCAAGAACAATTCAGAGGTAGAAAAGTGGATCAAAAACAACAAACTTTTTTTAAATACTGACAAAACTGTAACGATGCTCTTTGGAACAGCACCTAAACTACACAAATTGCAAAATCCCTATCTATGTGTTGGGACAAAATCAAATGGCATGCTGACCACAGTCACTTCTCTCATATCTAGGTATGTGGTTGGACCCTAATCTATCCTTTGGCCCCCACATCGAAAAACTCTCATCTAAACTTTACCCCAAACTAGGTGCCCTGTACAGAAACAAATTCTGCCCGAGTCCCGCGGTAAGAAAGCAGATTGTACAGCAAATGCTTATGCCGGCTATTGATTACGGAGATGTAGTGTATGCAGCCGCCCCGCAAACACACCTTCATAAACTTACTACATTGTATAACTCATTCTGCCGCTTTGCGCTACAATGTAACTACATGATCCACCATTGTGACATGTTAAAAGAGCTAAACTGGCCGTCGCTGGAATCTAGACGCACCCTTCACCTTTCCAGCCTGGTGTTTAAGAGCATCTCTGGGAAGCTGCCACCCTACCTGAATAGACTGCTTCCCCCAGCAGCTCCCTCATCCTATAACCTCCGATCCAGGACCAGCACCTTACTTGCTATACCACAATACAAAAAGACAGTGACTCGGTCCTCATTTTCCTACAGAGCACCACAATTATGGAATAACCTCCCAGACACCATCAAATCTTCCCCCAGTCTTAAGTCACTCAAAAGCTCCTTACTAACATACCTCAATACAGAATGCACCTGTAAACCTGTAACCTAGTGACTATATTTCCTACATATTTTTCTGTTAATCTGTATATTTGTGTTGTTTTTTTTTTTTTTTTAATATCTTGCATTGTATTACTTTGTATTTCTGTAACTGTAACACTTCATTGTTCTTGCGCCCAGGACATACTTGAAAACGAGAGAAATCTCAATGTATCCTTCCTGGTAAAATCCTTTATAAATAAATAAATGGAAGTTGGGATCTTTTTTAGTATAGAGGTAACCTGCACGTGTTTGAAGGCTGATGGGAAGGAGCCGGTGGAGAGTGATGGGTTGAAGGTGTGTGTGTGTGTGTGTGTGTGTGTGTGTCAGCTGTGAGGAATTGACTTCCTCCTCAGTGTCAGAGGGGGACTTCTGGGAGTGGAGGTCGGTGGATTACTGGTTTGTGTCAGAATGTTGCTTCTGATAGTGAGCATTTTATTTAAGAAGTAATCCGCCAGGTCCTGAACGCTAAATGCAGATGAGGAGGTAGTTTAAAAGTGGACCAGAGTCGTCTAGTGCTGGAGGACAGAGTCGATATGAGAGATAAGGCTTGTTTGGCCAAGTGAAGGGCAGAGTTGTATGACCACAGAATAAACTTCAAATAAATGAAATCTGCTTTATTTCTTTTCTAGTTTTATGCTTTGTCAACTTCTCTTTTGCAGGGTAAACAGTGTATGTATTACACGTTGTACGTGTAATTTCTAAAACCTTCGTATGAAAATCTGTAATTTTTTAAACTGTTTCTTTTATAAATAATAAGTAGTTGTTATGGTGACCACATTTGCTTAGGGCATATACATTTTTATGTACAATTGTTTGATTATTAAGCATTGACTTTTCCTTCTTTTAAAGGTCTACCCAAACAAAGAAAGGAATTTTACTGCAGCAAATATTTGTGACTGGGCTTTAAACAACAGAGAGTCTATGCTGAAATGGCTAAGACCCCACGGAGGAAAAAGTCTTCTACTGGATAGTGAGCTAAAGAAAGGCCCAGCTCTGTTCATTTTCATATCATATGACCCTTTATCTGAAGAGCATCCTCTCCTGGATGAGGTTTGGAATTTATTTTTGATATTTAACATATTCGGCTTCCACCCATAATTGGACAAAACCTCAAAAAGATACTCTAGTCTAGGCAAATATTCTATTTCAAGCAGTGTTAGAGGGATACTGACACTCCTACTGCCACCCATTCCCAGCTTACAGTATATTTAAAAACTTGCCTTTTTCCTGCACTGTGGTGACCCTTACTGCTTTTCTGTGAGTGACTGCATCTGCTCCTTGTTTTGCTTCCTGACATGCTAACAGATTGCTCTCAGTAAAAATGTATTAAGAGGCATTGACTGTTCCTGTGCAGTACTGTTTTATAACCATGGATAGCTATTCGAGTAAGCAGATTCACACCATTCCAGGTGTACGGAAACACTCTGCTTTGGATGGCCTGTAGCAAAAAAAAAAAAATGCAATACCCTCTTATATATGAAGGCACTTTATTTATACAGACGCAACATTTTGGCCACTATTGGAGACTTTTTTTCATCACTACTTGGGATGGCTGTTTCAGGCCATCATTGCAGCTGAGGTGGGGAACAAGGCGGAGACACCTAGCACACATGACCTGAGGTAATTTGATCATGGTGGCTAGTATGTCCCTTTTAAATTAAAAGGCATTCACTTTTATGACACATTAAGGAAATTTAAACTGTGTTGCAACCTAGTCCACCTATGCCAAATCACCAGGTTTATCCAGCCACTGTGATCTCCCCAAAACAGGATTCCGGAGGTCTGTTGCACAAATTTGTTAATATACAGTTGAAACCAGTAAACCCAAAACTGGTGTGTGTTTTTAAACGGCAGGACAGCTTTCAGCATCACATCCAATAATATCACACTCACTCACTCCTGGCTCCAATTAGCTCTTGGACAAGTCATTAGGGGTTCACATACTTTTTCCACCCTGCACTGTGAATGTTTACATGTTCAATGAAAACATATGTTTGTGTTGTATTATTTTAAGCAGACTGTGTTTTTCAAATTGTTGTGACTTAAAATGTGCTCTGATCTTCATCTATGACCAATTGATGCAAAACTCCACGTAATCCCAAAGGGTTCACATACTTTTTCTTGCAACTGTATAACCTGTATTTGAGCTTGTTTACATAGGTCAGAAAACCATGACAAATTTGGCAACCCTAATAATTTTGTTTTTATAGATTGGCATGATCTATATTTGCTATATACACGCAAATATTACACTAGAACACTGCGGGGATAAGCTAATTACAGAGGAGACTGATCTCCTGGAAATGCCTGTAGGAGGCTTATGGTATGGACTCTTGTCTGTTGCTCCTAATGGTATGTGAGCCAGGAAGTATATTTTCCTGGTTCTGTGACTGACTGACAGACTGCCAGCTGGAGTTAATCTATACAATCTTGGCTTTTAAAGTAATTATTTTGTTAAGAAATGTAATGTACCTTCAGAAACTAAATGTTTGCATTATTTCCATTCAATATGAAGTTGTAATGGAGCCCACGGCATCCACTTACAGTATATATTTATTTGTGGGATGTATGCGGAATGGTGTTGACTATTTTCTCTGGCCCACATTGAGTACTATGTAATGAAGTACACATTGCTCGTGGAAAAAATTATGCCTTTGACCTATTTAATACTGAATGCGTGATATTACAAAGAACCATTTCATACATTGGTCACTTGCAACATTATTTCTTAATCCTTGTTGAAATGTTGGTGTGACATAAGTAACTGCATATTTTGGAACAAAACCAGAAATGGGATAAGTTTTCCAGTGTGTCTACTTTAGCCAAAGTCTTTCAATTATATTTTCTTTCTACAATTCTGGGCTATATTCTTAACTTAAAGGAACAATAACATAAGCTGTAACTGAAAAAGTGCAGAGACTGGCGATTAAATTAACAAGGGGAATGGAAGGTTTAAGTTATGGGGAAAGGCTATCACGTTTAAACCTGTTCAGTTTAGTGAAACTGTGCCTTAGAGGGGATCTGATAACCTTACATAAATATATGGGGCCATTATAAACCATTGTCTGGAAACCTATTCATTAACAGGACACAGGTTCACCCATTTAGACTGGACGAAAGGAAATTTGGCCTAAAGCATAGGAAGGGTTAATTTACAGTGAGAACAATAAAGCTGTGGAATTCTCTGCCTGTTGAGGTGGTTGGGTCAGAGACTGTACAGACAATTAATTAAAAAAACGACTGACTTCCTGCAGACACAGAATATTTAGAGTTATAATATTTAATATGTGGGTAAGCTTCTGATCCAAGGAGAAATCTGACTGCCATTCTGGGATCAAGAAGGATTTTTTTTTTCCCCAGTATGTTTCCGAGCGCTTCAGACTGGGTATTTTACCTTCTTTTGGATCAACAGCAGTAGGTGATGTGGGAAAGGCTGAACTTAATGGACGCATATCTTTTTTCAGCATATGTAACTTGGATTTGGGAATAATTATAGACTTCAAACTAAGTAACAATGTGCAATGTCAAACAGCAGCCGCCAAGGCCAGCAAAGTATTGGCATGCATTAAAAGGGGAATTCACTCTTGGGATAAAAACATAATTTTGCCTCTGTATAAATCAATGGTAAGACCGCTCCTTGACTATGCCTTGCATTTTGGGCACCCGTCTTAAGAGAAGCGCAGAGACGGGCGACTAAATTAATAAGGGGAATTAATGTTTAAATTACGAGGAAAGGCTAACAAGTTTAAATGTGTTTTAGTTTAGAGAAACTGCGCCTTAGAGGGGATCTGATAACTTTATATAAATATATACAGGGCCATTATAAACCATTGTCTGGAAACCTATTCATTAACAGGACTAGACACAGGACACAAGGTCACCCATTTAGACTGGACAAAATGAAATTCAGCCTAATGCATAGGAAGGATTATTTTACAGTGAGAACAATAAAGCTGTGGAATTCTCTGCCTGTTGAGGTGTTTGGTCAGAGTCTGTACAGACTTTTAAAAACCGACTGGATGACTTCCTGCAAACACAGAATATTAAGGGTTATAATATTTAATATGTGGTTAAGCTTCTTGATCCAAGGAGAAATCTGACTGCCATTCTGGGGTCAAGAAGGAATTTTTCCCCAGTTTGTTGCATATTGGCGAGTGCTTCAGACTGGGTTTTTTGGATCAACAGCAGTAGGTGATGTGTGAGAGACTGTACCCGATGGACACATGTCTTTTTTCAGCCTATGTAACTGCTCGAAAATAATAATAAAAAAGTCTCCTAATGTGAGCTGAAATCAATAAAATTGTGTCTAAAATAATAAAAAAAGTACTTTAAAAAATAAACTGTTACAAAATTAAAATAAGTCTTTTCAAAATTAAAAAAAAAATATATAAAATAGACTTCCGGTTTGGTGGCCATCGGAGCTGGCCGCACTTTCTATCAGCTCTGAGCAGACCTCAACTCCGGCGTGCGGGTGGACTTCAGATGAAGCCTTTGAGGGTGACAGACGGGAGTTTTTTGCAGCCCTGACCACCCTGGACTCTCGTGAACGTGCTGCAATATATAGCTCTACCATTAGGAACAAGAAGGGCGAATTGCAACAAATCCTTCGGAGGCCGCACGCAACTCTGCCAGGACATTGACCGTTACCTTGCCCGCTATCTTACGCGGAAAGTCTGTGACCACTGTGGAGATTATGGATGGGCCTCTTATGGCTGAGGAGCTCGGCCTGGCCCTTAAATCGACAGTCGGGGAGGTTCCCGGGTCCCGATGGCTTCACGACCCGCTACTGAATTTCTCAGTCCCCTCCCACCGGGTAATTTCTATGCGCCCCACCCTCCCCTTTCGCTGGGCAGATTCCGAACTTAAATACCTGTGGGTTTGGTTGACGACGGACCTCTTCCGCCTTTACTATTCAAATTTTTCTCTGATGCTATCCTCCTTCCTCCAAAACCTCAGGGCCTTGGATCTCCCACAGATCTCCTAGTTTATAGATGTCCTGTCCCCCCATTTCTTACGGGCCTTCAACTCCCTTTCGGCGTGTGGCTCTCTGCCCTCCCAGTCTCTAATGGCCAACATAGTCCTGATCCCTAAAGAGGGGAAAGATCAGGAACTCTGCTCCAGCTACAGGCCAATCTCCCTCCTCAACTGTGATGTCAAGTTGTTCGCTAAAATCTTGGTGACCCACTTGAACTTTTATCTCCCATCCCTGATCCACTTGGACAAGGTGGGATTCGTACCACACAGAGAGGCTAGGGATAATATCGTCCTCCATCTTATGCATGCTGCTCCTAGAGTCCCTGGTGGCCTTTTGCTCCTGTCAACGGACGCAGAAAAAGGCATTTGATAGGGTGGGTTGGGATTTTCTTTTTGCTACACTTTGCCATCTGGGCCCCTCCCTTGGCTCCTAGATACGTGCGCTATACAGTGGCCCCTCGGCTAGGGTATGCGTCAATGGCGCCTTCACTGACCGCTTTCCCATATGCAATGGCACTAGGCAAGGCTGCCCCCTTGCTCTTTATCCTCTCCTCGGAACCTTTCCAAGAGGCAATCCGGCAGCACCCTGACATCTCTGGGGTCTCGGTAGGGAATAGCTCCCACAAGGTGGCTGCCTACGTGGATGACCTCCTATTCTTCGTCTCTAACCCGCTGATTTCCCTGCCCAATATCCTGACTACTTTCGCAGAATACCATACGTTAGCTAACCTTAAGATTAACTTTTCTAAATCCTCAATCTTGAATTTCTCAGTCCCTTCCCACCGGGTAATTTCTATGCGCCCCACCCTCCCCTTTCGCTGGGCAGATTGCCAACTTAAATACCTGTGGGTTTGGTTGACGACGGACCTCTTCCGCCTTTACGATTCAAATTTTTCTCCGATGCTATCCACCTTCCTCCAAAACCTCAGGGCCTTGGATCTCCCACATATCTCCTGGTTGGGGAGGATCTCTGTTCTCAAAATGAATATTCTACTGAGACTCCTCTGTTTCAGACACTTCCCATCCTACTGCCTTGCACCTTCTTTGCCACACTCCGTTCCCTCCCTCATGATCTCCTACATATGATGACGAGCTCGACCGCGCCTCCGGTTTGACATTCTGACACGTTTCAGGACCCAGGGAGGCTTAGGTGTACCTGACTTCTATCGTTACTAGGCCTCCTGCCATCTTCTGCGAGCGGCGGAGTGGACTAGGGTAGGGATTCTAAAAAGGTGGAAATCGGTGGAACAGACGTTACTGGGGGTCCCGATAGCTGTACTGCCCTGACTACCCCGCGAGCTGGACTTTCGCCTGGCGAAGGACTCTCCTTTCCTTTCACGTTGGCCACCCTTCCATGCTGGCACCTTGAACACTGCCCCGGACTGACGACCCACCCCTCCCCGATGACCCCAATCACATATTGCCCGGGTTTCCTGTCATGCCTGGGACCGAGAGCGGTTTGTCTCCCTGTGCGGCACCCCTATACCTCGAGTCCACCACTTCCTGACCCAATCAGGTGGGCGCCGCTCGGCTCCCTATTGGAGGACCGGCTGCCGACCTTTATGCACCACTTAAAATATCGACAGGTCAGAGTGTCTTCGGCCAGCCCAGCGACCCCATATGCTTGACCGCCCTATGACTCAGATGGAACGCCGGTGTGCCTCACCTGCCCCCTTGTCCAATGGGGTATCTTTTTATGTTCTGCCTCTTAAGAGATGCTGCCTCCGCAATACCCACCCCCTTCATGGGTAAGTGGGAAACTATGTTGAATTGCACTTTCACGGAGGAACAGTGGCTCGCCGTCTGTGATTTGACGCACCGCTGTTCCCAAGCCAGTAGAACCCAAGAAACTGCATTCAAATTGCTGACGCTTTGGTACTACACCCCCCCCCTCCGCCTACATGCCTTTTCCCCTGACTCGTCCCCAGACTGTTGACACGGTTACGGAGCTCCCGAGTCAGTCCTTCATTTATGGTGGGAGTGTCCCCTGATACGTAGTTACTGGTCGTGTATGCACACGATTGCATGTGAGTTGATTGATCCCCCACCCCCTTTACCCCAGCTGCCCTACTGCTTCACCACACATCTGTCAGTGTCGGCATACAAGAAATCTATTTTACCCTGCATTCTCCATGTCGCGAAGGGCCTGATCCCCTTGTATTGGAGGCAAGTGGCCTTGTCCCCTCTCCAAATCTGGTTCCGACGAATGGAGGAGCCAAGAGCTGTAGAACGTTTCCACATGTCCACCACTGACCAACTCCCTCGCTACCTGTCTGTTTGGTCCCTCTGGCACACGGTGACAGCGTCCTCCTCCTTCTCAGCTAGTCTTGGCCCTACCCATGGTTGACTCTCCATCTCCTACTTGCCCTGGCTCCCCCCCCCCTTGAACCTGATCTTCCTGTGTATGTTGATAGCTGTTCCCACCCGATCCCTAGACTCCTCCCTATACGGGGTCGTTATCGGTGCCTGCGCGCCTGACCTTTCCGGTTGGACTTGCATGACCCCCCCCTCTATTGTTATGCCATGTGACTAATGTTAACGGGACCTGCGTGTCCTCCTGCCTTTGTCTTTTTGTTTCTCTGTTGATAAAATTGAATAAAAATGATATTTACAAAAAAAATGAATAAAGTCAGGCCCAAATCAAAAATGTTTTTAATATTTACATTTAATTAAATATATTAATATATAAGATATATTAATAAATTAAGTAAAATATTAAAAACAGGCAGGGTTGGGGGATAGTATCTGGTAATGTAGGGGCTTACAAGCAAGGTTGGGGGTGGACAGTCCTGGTAGTGCAGGGGTTACAGTCAGAGGTTTGGATGGTAGAGTCCTGGAGATGCAAGAGTTAAAAGGTGGTGGGAGGGGGGGTCCAGCTGTCCAGGAGTGAATACATCTGTATTTGTAGATTAGCTGCACAGACCTTTAACTCTCTGCCTCCTGCAGGCAGCCGCAACCCGTCCCTTTTACACATGATGGAAGCAGCCGCTGTTATGTTTGGCTACAGTGACCACATAGTACTTGTATAAATCATAGTAACAGTAATCAGATAATGGGGCAGTGTTTGCCTGACAAGGCAGATTAGCACAGATAATTAACACATTCCTAAAATAACCCAGCCAGCAACCTTTAAGAAAAACAAAAACAAACAAACATACATTTGTCGCTGCTGTGATAGGTTACATTTTATTGTTGACAAACAGATATTCCAGGTGTGCGCTAAATTCCACATTCCGCTTCTCAAGGACTTTACCCTAAAACCAGTCTTTCTTTTGCCCTAGAGCAGGAGTTGGCAACCTTATGCGCCCCAACCTCCCCCCCCCCCCCATGTTTTGGAACTACATTTCCAATAATGGCCAGACACTCTTTGAGCTAAGTATTACAGGATATGTAATTCCAAAGCATCTGGGGGTGGGCAAACGTTACTGACCCCTGTACTACAAAAACAGAAAAGTTTATACTGGATTAAAAATCTTCTATTCACCCAACCTTTTTATAGCTAAATAAACTTTTCAGTTAGTAAAAGACCACAAAGTCAGCTTCTCTGTAGAATAGAAACTAAAATATGGTATTGTTATAATCTAAAAATATCCTGGTTCTCCTGTTGTCTGGAATTATCTCAGCCATTAGCTCTCATATACTTCTTTATTCCTTGTACCCGGCCGGGCCTTTTCTTTCTTTGATCAGAGTTGTAGAGACGATATTCAAATGTATACTTTGATTATATAAGAGAAATTAATTGAGCACAAATGCTGATGTTCACATCTTTACTGCAATCAAATATCTGCGGGATTCACATTTTCACATAGCTAAATACAGAGTATACACGTCAGACTTAAAACACTGCCCCTCCAATAAAATTGGCCAAGCTTTAGGCGCATTTTCCAAATTGTCTCAAATAACTTGGATAGAAATGTTATTTCAGTTAACCCTAGACAGTGAGGCGCCTTACAACATCTGTTTAAACTTTATCAATGGTCAGGTCTTACATCGATGAGGGCTTTTACCAGCAACTTGAGAGTCTTTGGGTCAGAAGGTCACATGTGGTTTTCTTTAACTCTCCAGCCCTACTGACTGACAGCTGAAAGATTAATGATCCTTCACAAACTGAACAGGCCATGATATTCTGTCTAATTAAAAATTGTATTAAAACTGGTTTGATAGTCCATTAAAATATTACAGATATTAAAAGACTCAACAGGTATAAAAAGGCTAAGTATATATATATATATATATATATATTATATATATATATATATATATATATGCTTTTGCACACTTATTTCAGGTTTTGCAAAAGTTGTTTTGACTGTAACCTCACAAACCAAACATTCAAAATCCTATAGTCTCATAGATTCCACAAAAACACACCTTTCTATTTGTGTCTTCTAGATTGCAGATCTTGTTTTTGACTACAATCGCTGTCCCCACAGCCTGCCACCTGAATATGAGAATATGGACCAGAATCCTGTGAATTTGCAGTCATCCTCTGCAAAATCAAACGGAGTAGAGGCTTACAGGACCGTTTCTTGTTGTAATACAGTGATTCTTCCTCAATGGTATCAGATCTCTAAGGTTCACAATGTTTGTGAGTTATGTGTCAATCAGACCATTGATATTAAACCAACCAATGTAAGACTGTCTCATTGCAACTTCCTGAATATGGAGGCTGCGTTAGATGCCTTCTACCTCAAAGAACATGATTTTACGGGTTTTATGTCTCATGTCAGAGAATGCAGCCACTTCCAAAGCTTCTATAGTCCCTTTAAGCACTATACTGCGTGCTGTCAGACAATTAGGAGAGAAGTGATCTCTTCCTTCGTGAATCTTGAGACCTCAAACTTTGCACTTGCTTCCCGTTGGAAGAAATACCACAAGAATCCTCCACATGTACTGCCTCACATTGAGGAGAAGCGCTTTTGGAATTCCACTGATCATATTGGCAAGATTGGTATTGATGGCCTCAAATGTAGAACCAACAAAACTTTAAATCTTTATCTGTTGGATTCCAATTTGTCTTGGTTTTATGCTCAGAGATTGGGGGCTTCTGAGCGTACCGGCAGAAAGACATTTGCTACTATTATTGACATGAAGGATGAAAGCCATTACGTTCTAGACCCAAATCAGCCACTTCTCAGATCTCATCTAGGTAAGAAATACTTTGCTTGTCCCCCCCCCCAATCTTTTTGGATAGGCATTACTATGCTTAACTTACCCTGTTCAAACTTTTAAGATGTAATAAGTGTATGTCCATTATGTACATGTGTTTTTAGCACAGACTCATACATTCTGTTCCTAACGTTAATTACAATATTATGGTTTATGTTGTAATTAATCTCCCTCACACATACTTGTCTCATTTCTTTAAAAATTCCCTTTTTACTTTTCAGAGGCTTTTATTTGGAACTTCAGCAAAGTTTACAATCCCTTACAAAGGCATCACGTGGGTGACACTACTTCCCATGCATCTAAACAGCAAATGATTGTTGAAGTGACATCAAATACATTTAAACACGTTGTGCTGGAAGTAAAAAAGGTATTCAATGTCCTAAATGCATGTTTTTTTTTATAATGTATTTTAATAAATTAGCGAAAGTCGGCTATTATCTTGTGTAACCCTGCAGGAGGAATGCCTGTATTGTACAGGTATTATTATTATTATTTATATAGCCCCAGCATATTCCGAAGCACTGTACAGTGGGCACGATATAGACAGGGATACAATACATTGAACAACAATTGACAAACCGGTACAATAGGAAACGAGGGCCCTATACCCTTGGGAACTCACAATCTAGAAGGGGTGGAAACAGGAGGAGAGGACTGCAAGGTGGGGAATGATGGAGTGTTTGCATCCGTGAGTCGGTTGGTAGGCTTCCCTAAATAGGAATGTCTTAAGGGAGCGTTTGAAGGAAGGGAAACTAGGAGAAAGTCTCTCCGTACAAGGGAGAGCGTTCCAGAGGATGGGGGCTGCGTGTGAGAAATCCTGCAGTCTTATCATGGGAAGAGGTGATGCGGGGAGAAGCTAGGCGCAGGTCACGGTTTGACCTTAGGGAGCGGACGGAGGTGTATTTAGTGAAGACAGGTAGTGGAGAGCTTTGTAGGTCAGGGTAAGGATTTTGAATTTAATTCTGCAGTGGATGGGGAGCCGGTGAAGGGATTCGCAGAGAGGAGCAGCAGAGGCCAAGCAGCGGGTGAGGTGGATGAGCCTGGCAGAGGCATTCAGAATGGATTGTAGGGGGGAGACGCGGGAGAGAGGGAGTCCAGCTAAAAGATTATTACAATAGTCAAGTCGGGAGATTACAAGGGTGTGGATGAGTTGCTTTGTGGTGTCAGCGGTAATATGGTCGAATTCTGGAAATATTGCGTAGTTGGTAGCGGCAGGAGGAGGAAAGAGACTGAATGTGGGGAATGAATGAAAGAGCCGAGTCAAGTGTAACTCAGAGACAGCGAACCTGGTTAGATGGGGAGATAGTGATACCATCAACCATGATGACGTCAGGAGGTGGGGGTAGCATCAGAGGGAGGAATTAGTAGGAGCTCAGTCTTGGACATGTTAATTTTTAGGTGGTGAGAGGCCATCCAGGAGGAGATGCCAGATAAACAGTCGCTGACTTTGGAAAGGACAGGAGAAGAGAGATCAGGGGTAGAGAGGTATCATCCGCATAGAGGTGGTAGTTAAAGCCAAAGCTGTTAATGATTTTTCCCAGGGAGGAGGTATAGCTGGAGAAGAGCAGAGGACCTAGGAACAGAGACTTGAGATACACCAACTGATAAAGGCATTGAAGAGGAGGAGTTACCAGCAAATGACACAGAGAAGGACCTGTTAAACAGATAAGAGTGAATCCAAGAGAGTGCAGTGTCACAGAGGCCAAGAGAGCCTGAGAGTTTGTAGGAGGGGGGTGGTTGACCATCTCCAAAGCAGCCGAGAAGTGGCCGTGTTTTTTAGCAGTTAGGTCGTTGGTGACTGAGGGCAGTTTCAGTTGAGTGTAGGGGACGGAAGCCAGATTGCAGGGGGTGGAGTAGGGAATTAGAGGACAGGGAGAGGCGGTTGAAAACTAGTTTCTCCAAGAACTTCGAGGTGAACGGAAGCAGGGATACAGGACGCTAGTGGAATGGAGAGTTGGTATCAAGGGAGGGTTTCTTTAGTATAGGGGTAACCTGTGCATGTTTGAAGGCGGATGGGAAGGAGCCGGTGGAGAGAGATAGGTTGAAGATGTGTGAGAGCAGGGATGAGGAGAGTGGAGGTATTAGATGTGAGGGAATGGGGTCAAGCGGGCACGTGGTGAGATGAGAGGACAGTAAGAAAATTACTTCCTCTTCAGTGGCTGGGAGTAAGCGGCAGAGGGGGCTTCTGGGATTGGAGGTGGTGGATTATTGGTTTGTGTTGGGATGTTGCGTCTGATAGTGAGAGTTTTATTTAAGAACTAATCTGCCAGTTCCTGAGCGCTAAAGGTTGATGAGGGAGGAGATGCGGGTGGGTAGAGGAGAGCGTTGAAAGTGGACCATAGTCCTTTAGGGTTGGAGGACAGAGTGGATATAAAAGATGAGAAGAAGGCTTTTTTTGGCCAAGTAAAGGGCCGAGGCGTATGAACACAGAATGAACTAGAAATTAATGATATCAGTTTCAGAGTGGGATTTCATCCAGGCACGCTCTGCAGTGCAGGAGCATCTTTGCAGGTAGCGTGTCTGGAGGGTGTGCCAAGGCTGAAGCTGACGTTGTGGGGCTTTACAGAATCGAGGAGGAGCAAGGGTGTCTAGAGTCAGAGATAAGTGTAGCGTTATAGTGGTCAGTAGCAGCGTCAGGGCAGGTGAGGGTGGAGGTGTGTGTGGGAGATGTTTAAGTAGATTGGAGAACTGATGGGGATCCACAGCATGCAGATTTTATGGACTCCTTTTTGAGCAAAATATTGGTATTAGTTGTGTTAATGACCCTCCCATAGTAATCTTCTTCCCCTTTCATCAATGTATTACAAATATTGTTCCTGAAAAATATTATTTTACATGTCCTTATTCATAAAGGTTATCACTCTTGGGTGAGCTGGCAAGCTTTTACAAGGCACATGACTTCTAAAGGATTTTTAGATTTGATATCCATGGAGTAATTACTGCATTAATGGCATTTGGGGTGGAAGAGAAAGAGACATTCTAGTAGTCTTTGATTTTACCCAATTAATATCAACATGTTGAAAACAAATCTATTCCTAGTGTAAAGCCAAGTCCACAGACTTCTAATTACCAGTAAAATCCCTGTATCAACTTCTGCATTTTTTTGTTACTCTATGCAAGTTACATAGCCATGCACTGCAGGAGAAGAGGTTGGAACAGGAACTGTGAGCTGGAAATCAAAGCGTATGCATTCTGGTCTGCAGGGATATTTTTCTATAGAAGAAAAAACTGATGTGCAGGCATGGTTTTTATAAAATAAATTTGAATACAAATAAAAGAAAATATCCATCAAGGCTGCATTTCACAAACCGTAATTAGCAGTGGTCAAGACTAGCACAATGAACTGTCTTGTGCTTTAAAATACATAATGAAAACCATAAATGAACATTCCATTTGACACATATAAAAAATCTAATACATACCGTCTGCGTCTTTACAGAGATCTTTCAAGATGCACATGCAAGTGCATAAACAAAATACAGTGCTACAATCGTGAGATTGAGAAACAATAAAATTACTTGTATAAACGATGGTGAACCTGTTCTTAATTTTCTTTTGTCTCTCAAAAAAACGAAAACAAAATTCAATGGTGCAGAAGCACAAAAAAAGTTCAATACAATCCTAAACCAAGAAATAAAACCCTCGCATCTTCCAAATCCCGGCTCTGAGTAGTAGCAGTGATGGCCAATTATCTGCCAGTAATTTTGCTAGAGTAGGCAGGCAATAAATGGTTTCTACACTTTCCTATACTTTGTGAACCCTAGAAGGCTCACTTTCTTCATTTATTTAGCTTTTTTAAATAACTAGCAACATAGGAATTGTATATAGAACCCTGGGGTAAAATGGGCTTTCACTTGCAATCCTCCTAACAGGGGATCAGGGACGTATAGAAATAAGAGACCCTTCAATAGAATAGGGTTTTCTTAAGTGAATGCACTAATAAATACAGGTCCGTTAGTATCTCCGTGTCTTTAGGCAATCCTGATATACGTGTTTGTTTTCACCTCTTTGCAAGCTCACTCAGAGCTTGATCTTTACTGTTTCTTGTCCTCTGAGGCCCCCTAGTGGTCCAGAATACAAACGTCTATCTGGTTTAATAAAAGTTATGTTTTAACACCGTATCCTCTATCATTTACTTCAATATATTCCTGCGTTACCCCGGATTTTTGAGTGATACCTAGTGACATTTAGTAGTAGTTTAATTGACTGCCACCTATTTTTTCTTTTAACATCATAGGCAAGTGTCACACTTGTATTCCAAATAAAGAGTGGCATGACCCTTCTTTTTCAGCATAGATCAGCTCGACAGCATACAAAAACAGAAGTGGCGCTCCCATAGCGTAAAAAAGAATAAACTACAGCTTATAATTATTAATGAAATTGAACTCCCTGTTTGGGGAGCCTTTCTATCGCCAGGGTCAAATACAGCACTTGTATCACTCTTATACTTAGACGTCTCAGGGGTCAAGATGGTATATGACCCTCCACTCCGTCTGATGTCCTGTGCAGGAGTTTAATAGTAGAATTCAAATCAACATTGCTTGGCCAACAAAGGGTTAAAATAATTAAAATATCTTTATTAACCAGAAAAAAAAGACCCCAAATTGGGTACGGTGTCATTGAGTTACTGATTCGTGTTTTGGCTCTGTCTTCCTCAGTTAGTAAATCAAATGTCCCCTTTAAAAATGAAAATAAAGACTCGTTCCACATGTGCCCTTTTTAGACGTCTTGAGTCACATAAAGGCATATCGGCGTTCAAGACTTGTAAAAGGACATGCGAGGAACGAGTGGTTCATTTGCTCCAAATGGAATGTTCATTTGTTATTTAGTTAGACTCTACAGAAAATTAATAAAATAGAAAGCATACTTGTTACATATATTTGTTTCTACATTGTCACAGCATACTAAACCCTAGCATGTTCTAGAATCCAGTAAAGGTTTGTAAATGTTCTGGCAAAGTACAGGATACTAGAATATATACTTTTTTCTACTTAGTTGATTGTGATGGGTAAATGAGTTTGTACTTCATAAAATAATGTAAAAAATAAGTGTTTCATTTAATTTACAGGATGTTCTTTTGCTGTATTACACAACCTGGTGTGGATTTTGTGCCTCTTTGAATCATGTTTTTCTACGTCTTGCTCATCACCTAGCTACAGACGGCCTCGTATTTGCTAGGTAATGTTGGGGGTGAAAATGAAGAAAAATAACACTGTTGAACACTTTGCGGTTTATGGAGTGGTTATGGACATCTGAATTTTCTACATGCTTTAAGACCATGGTTTTTCAACCTTTCCATCGCACAGAAAACTGATTAAAACAAATTTACAAGGCATATTCGATCTCTTTTATAGGGTATAAAATCCAACAACTACCATATTAAGCTTTATATTGAAAGCTCTATTCAACAGTACAGCTCCTCTTTGTGCCATTGCTCAATTAAACTCACATTTGGCATCTGTTCTGTTACGCAATGGCATATTTGGGTGTAAAAGTATCAAAATTACCGCTGCAGATCAGTTTGTCATTGCATGGTGGTTGAAAATCAATGCCCCATGATTTCTGTTAAATCTGATTCCACATGCTTATTGTGTGGTTAGAATATTTAAAACCGAGATCTCAAACCTCCGGTGTCCCATATGTTAGACTACAATTCCCAGAATTGTTTGAATGCAACAAATGGCCAGAGAACCATGGGAGCTGTAGTTTGGAGGGCACAGTTTGAGATCCCTGACTTTAAATGTCTCATGAATTTTAAGAACATGCAGAATATTAACGTCAAGTTTTAAAGGAGCACTACCACTAACAGAGTGAAGAGTGAATATTTGGATAAGGCTGCTGTATTGTGTATGCTTCCAGACATAAGAGATGGCAACTGAATGAGATGTGACAATGAGCTGTCCTGCCCTTCAATGTCCTCTGCATACATCCCACACATTGCAATCTTGAGTGGTATTTCTAGGCTTCTGATCCAGAGAGCCCATTCTATGCCCATTGCCACACAGTGAGGAGCAAGGGGGTGTAAAGCTACTGTAGGGTTGGGGATGTTTAAAACACAAAGTGGAAGCACACCGTAACACATAGTGTAAAATCTTTTCACTAAACATACATGAGAAAAACAAAGCTCATGTAAAATGCCAGCAACATAAAATAAGCATAATGAATCCTTTCATTTTCCCTTTTCATTACAGTAGTTGCCCATTAAGTTTGGCATGCATCTACAGACAGATACAATATAGCATCCTTCCAAAGTATTCCAAAAATAGTCACATACACATTCTACTTATACTGTATCTATCCTAGCATAATTAATTCCTCAATAAAGTAGGATGGAAAACAAAGATTTACTTTCTTTTAAATGTTTTCCATATGATTAGTTGCAGTACAACAATAGGCATTTCAGACAGGCGGGGCATTTAAATGAATGTAGTACGCCCCCCTTCCTGCTCATTCCTCATAATGCTCCAATGAACCGGAAGCTCCCCAGGTATACAGATGCACATTGAATACTATCAAAAAATTTTGGAAGGAAGGGAAAATGTGCTACCTCTAATCCTAGGGAAACGGTAATTTACGGCAATTTTTTTTCCCTTCATGTGCACATGGCCGTATACACTAGTACGTTTTGTCAAATTGTCATGTAAGTAATCATAGTAGGGAGGAACTTTAAAAATTTGTCGTCCCCCCCAAAAAAAAAGCTTGCATAGTCTCCTTCTGCCCCTGTAATTTCTGCCTGTCCTCTGGAGCAGTAGGTTGGTGTGAAAAGCAGCATTTCCTTGGCACTGTTATCTTTTGGCATTTCCAAAGAAGCTGTTGCGGGGATTTTATGCTTGCAGAGACACTAGGAGCTGATGCATCATTTAAAGTTTGCAGCACAACAAGCTTCTGCAGATCTGTACTTTAGAAAGTGGAGCATATCGGGCTACTTTACATTCCAAAGTGATCATGATGTTCTGAAAGCATGTGCAATACAATGGTTTCCTGGCGCTAGGATTAAAGACTCCATTGTTTCTTGTTCAGAGTATGTTGTTTTTCTAGGCGCTTATTAAAGTATGCCCGCACCAGTGCACATTGTGAGGCAAAACTTAAAAGGAAACTCTACACATCCTTTACACAAACTCTACACAAACTTTAGTGTTTAAAAGTGGTCAGGCTGTGTAGAGTCCAACGCGCCCCCCCCCCGTGCCAATCTAGAAAATCGCTGTGTGAAGCCGTTTCCTCTGCCCGCACATGCATCAAAAGGCACCCGGGATTTTGTATTTCTCTGCATGCTCGCAGGAGTTAAGGTGGGGGCAAATGACAATGTTTTTCACTTTTGTATTGTGCTAAACCCTGTATCGCCTATGACCAGAGATTTTTGGTTACTTACAATGGCCACTCGTCATAACAGGACAAATCTCATGGGTAAAAACGTGCAACTACAAAAGTGAACCCATGAAGAAATATATGTGGGAGCAAAATACAAAGAATTGCCATGTGCGGAGATGGTCTCAAGTTTAATTAAATAGTGGTAATGTCTTATTGGCACCATTTATTAAAATCTTTGAAATTAGGTATTGTGGCGTGTGGGCTTACACGTGTAATAGCCATTGAAAGTAACTAAAAATCTTTTAGGTGTTACAGGATTTTGCACGCACAAGACTGTTTTTCTCTTGTGCAAGTTTTGGAGTTGGTTGCATTGCTCCTCCCAAAAGTGATAGTTGAGTTTTCAACATAAATTCATTTTAACTAGTCATGAGGCAGGCTCTTCTGCCATCCAATTAGTCTTCTATACTGGTAGTCTAACAAGTTGCTTGTTTATAAGGCAGACTAGTTGTTAAGCCTGCCCGGAGAGCAGTCTAGTGTTGTTGCCAGATATAACAAAGAAAAGAGGGTGTATACAAATACTTACTCGCGCATGGATATATTGCCCCCAGCTCGCGCATGGATATATTGCCCCCAGCTCGCGCATGGATATATTGCCCCCAGCTCGCGCATGGATATATTGCCCCCAGCTCGCGCATGGATATATTGTCCCCCCAGCTCGCGCATGGATATGTTGTCCCCCCCAGCTCGCGCATGGCTATATTGCCCCCCAGCTCACGCATGGCTATATTGCCCCCCAGCTCGCGCATGGCTATATTGCCCCCCCGCTCGCGCATGGCTATATTGCCCCCCCCGCTCGCGCATGGCTATATTGCCCCCCCCAGCTCGCGCATGGCTATATTGCCCCCCAGCTCGCGCATGGCTATATTGCCCCCCCAGCTCGCGCATGGCTATATTGCCCCCCCAGCTCGCGCATGGCTATATTGCCCCCCAGCTCGCGCATGGCTATATTGCCCCCCAGCTCGCGCATGGCTATATTGCCCCCCAACAAGTGTTGTTGCCAGCTCCAGAATGCATGTCCACATATTTGTTCTTCCAATGTCCTATCCAAGAATATCTCCATATATAAATGTGTTTGTAACGTGTCTGGTGCCATCCCATCTGCAACAGGAGGGCCAAGTGAGCAGCTGTGATGGGTGCGCGCGCAGCTGACAGCGCATTACAAAGGCATTTATATATTAGAGCAGGATATATTGTCCCCCCAGCTCGCGCATGGATATATTGTCCCCCCAGCTCGCGCATGGATATATTGTCCCCCCAGCTCGCGCATGGATATATTGTCCCCCCAGCTCGCGCATGGATATATTGTCCCCCCAGCTCGCGCATGGATATATTGTCCCCCCAGCTCGCGCATGGCTATATTGCCTCAGCCGCGGGTTGTATTCTAACCCTGAAGTAAACTTAACCAGAGCTGTTGTAAATTTCCCAGCGCCATTAACCCTTTACCACTGGGCAGCTCTTAACGCTGGCTTACCGACTGCTGCTGAGTTTGAGCAATGGCATGCTGCGCGTACCAGCTGGTGGGCGGGCAGTCGCGGCGCACAGCTACTAGGGATGCACCGAAATTTCGGGGGGCCGAGATTATCGTCCAAAAATGGCACTTTAAGCTGTCTGCCGACAGGAAAAAACTGGCCGAAAATAAAAACCGAAAGTCAAGCATGTAATTATGACTGGTGGCAATAAATCTGCAATGCATTTGCACAGGAGGAAGACCAGGTTGAGCTCCGTGAAATTTTTTTTAAAAATTTTTTCCCTATCAGGCAGGCAGCTGGAGAGTCACATGGCCGGCTTGCAGCATGCGAGGTCGGTGCAGGGCACTTTGCCCTGTGCTTTGATCAGCCCCACAGGACCTGGCACTTAAAAAACTGTGCTCCCTTTTGGCAGAAGCTGAGAGGTAGAGCTGCTCTCTGAAGCTACAGGCTGCACGTTTCCCTTCCGGCACAGCGAGATAAGGATGCTGCTGCCGTGTAAATATCCCCCCTCTGGTTTAAACTTCAATTATGTCCCACTCAGGAGTCAGAAGACATAGGAGGGGGGAGAGACTGAACCGTTTTTAAGGACAGCAGCTTCATCTTCCAGGTTAAACCCTGCAATGCCAGGGGTCTGCAAACACTGCTTCATTTGTATGTTTACTCTCCTGCTGACTAATGATATGCATATATATTTTTTTGTGGGGTGTGTATGCATGTGTCTGGTGTGTGTGTGTGTTACATTTACTGTATAGGTGTCTGGTGTGTAATATATATATAATATATGCGGTGTGTATACATGTGTCTGGTGTGTGTTTTATAACACACACCAGACACATGTATACACACCGCGTATATATATATGTAGCGCTCACTCCCGGAGGAGCCGCTGAAAATGAACCACGGGTCAGTCTCCCCGCACTAGGGAATAAATATACTCCAACACAGTTGTAAGTTTTTATATTTATATAGTTTACTAAAATATTTGAGCAGATTTTGAAACACGGTATTCACAAGTATTATTACAGTATTTTCGTATCCCGGTAAAACGCGTAGCGGAAAAGAAACGAAACACGAGGCTTCGTATTTCGGAAAATAAAATATTCGCAACCGAACATAAAAGCAATGCAATTTCCCGATAGTTCAGAAAAAGGAAACACGTAGCAAAACCCCGAACATACAATCCCTTCGTATTACGGCAAACGCGCAACGGAAAAAAGAGGAAAAATATATATTCGGAACGTATCTTTATTTTCAACCCCTATTCCGGTTCCTAAAAGAAAATGAGTCCTGCACAAGTTAAGTCCCAGGAGGTGAAAGGTGTATTTGTGTGTGTGGTACCCGGGTACTGTTCAACTGGCCAGTGAGTTTATGTAAAGAAAGTCTTCGACTAGTCAGTTGGGGCCCTGTGGACTTTAAACAGAAAACAGCAGCTTGACCTTTAATCACAAACAGCCTTGGAGGCCTCTCACCCATCCGACGCAGGCTTTAGGCTCCGCTGACCCAGGACGTCTCTCCTCCGGATTTTGACTGGGGATACTAGCGGCCGGATCCGTTGTCTCACTTTATGCCGCTTGTCCAGCTCACCGCCTGCTCTCCGTTCGATTCCGCCGGTCTGCAGCAGTGTCTGGGCTCTGGCGAGTCTCCTTCTCCTCAGGCTAGGTGACCCAAACCGGAACAACAGGTCTCCCTCAGGCTTTGGGCCTAGATTCTCCCGCGATCTCCTCGGTGCGTCTGCTTTCTCTGCTTCCCTGGCGCTCTCTCGAACTTTCTCCACGAGGCAGAGGATGTAAGTGTCCAGTCCCCACCCACTTCCTGTCTTCTTGCAAAGCATGCCGGGCATTGTAGTCCCAATGTCCAGTATCTGATCGCGATAGTCTCCATCTTGTGGCCAAAAATAGGTACTGCCACAGCAAGATGATTTTTAACACAGCGCTACATATATATATAATTTACACAAAAGCGAGGGCCAGCACTCGAGGGATCTTTTCAAATTCTAAGTGGAGACCATGGTCGCGCTACAGGGCCTGAGAGAATAATGAATGGTGAACCGTGCGTGCACAGTCACTTTGTTTTATATATATATATATATCGGACACATGTATACAGGGGTCAAGTCCTGGGAAAAAAAGTGAGGGAACTCACCCACGAATTCCACAACCCTTATTACCTGAAGAAAAAATATATATATCACGAATATAGCAGTACGTGGTGATACCATTTTTTTTTTTGTTTTTTTTGTACAAAATGTACAGGTTTATTAACCAAACACTGGAAACTGATGGTTATCATTGTTGCAACAACGTCAACGATCCAGATAATAAAAATCAAACAGCAGTAGGAGAAAATTCATCAATGGATCTTCCGCCGCTGTTTGCCGTTTCCCAAGAAGGCAAATTCTAAGTTCATCATCATTTTTTTTTTTTTTAATTCTTTATTTTCAATTTTTGCAAAGGTACAAAATAACATAACATATGAGAGAGAAATCATAAGCCCATCAACAGAAGACATTAAAAGAAATATCCACAAAAAGTACTGTGTCACAATACAGAGATTCGTTGAATACAAAATAGGGCCACTGAAAACTCTGAATAATAAAGAGGAAGGGGTTTGACGCAAACATGTTTCCCAAAAGAAAGAAGGAGGGGAAGCAGGGTCAGCACGGGGACTTCAGGGGGACAAAAATAATAATAAAAAAAAAGGAAAAATATTAAAAGGGAATCCAATATACACAAAAGAAAAATAAGGGAGGTGGAGAACTGCCATATATAATGTGGCATTCCAGGCTCGCTCTGGTGCCCAAAAATGGGGAGCCAGAGGCCACGGAAGTGGCCAATTGGCCGGGTGATCTAGGGCCGGACGAGATAGACAGGGCCATGGTATCCACGCGAGCGGCTCGCCTAGATCAAACCCAATGTCCTACCACCTATATAAGGAAAAAAAAAAAAAAAATTCCCCAATGTCCCCAACAGTGGCATAAAAACCCCTAAAACTTAAAAGGTGAGAAAGTCCGGGAACAAAAGTTTCTGAAAGCGTATAAGAAAGTCATCCAGCATAGAGAAAAAGACTGTGCGGCCAAACCTCTCCAACAGTGTCCAGTAGCCACGCAAGCTGGAAAAACGGAACATGGTAATTATTCAGCCGGGATCTGTAGGAACGGCCAGGCCCGGATTCTCTGGAACGGAGGCGACAAGCCCGAGGGCCGGGAACAAGGCCCACGCTTCCTCTGGGGACGCTGCGGAGTGGATAGTGTCACCATGAGAGATAAGTATGGAACCGGACACTCCCCAGCGGTAGCGCACCTTCTCCACCCGCAACTGCGCAGCGACCCCACGAAATCGCCGCCGAGTAAAAAAAGGCAGGTCATTATATAGGGAAAGGAGTGCTGTGTCAAATCGAAAAGAAGACCGTGCCTCAGGTAGGGACATCAAACGTGACTTCACAGCCACCTCCCGGGCAACCGCGAGTATATCCCTCGGAGCCCCCGCCGGGGCAGTCGCGGCCTTGCGAAGTCGGACTGCAGAGACAAATACCGCAGGTGCCTCCGGAGGGAGCCGAAGAAGATGACAGGCGACCCCGTTAACAAAATCCAGTTCGGAGGCCTGATGTATAGTCTCTGGGACCCCCCGGATCCGGACATTGCGCCGTCGATGACGAGCCTCCATCGTTTCCAGAGCCCTGGAAAGAAGGTCTACCTGGGCCTGAAGAGAGTCCACTCGGGCCTTTTCCGTCAGCTGTGCCGCCTCCACGTCATCGGCTCGGGACCGAACCGTCTCCACTGTACCCCGCAGCTCCGCCATCTCACCGCGCAGGCCATGAAGGTCTTGTCTCCAGATCGCCCGCAACTCCTCAACGAGATGAGGAACGTCCTCTTTCATGAAGGGCCTGGGGCTCTCCCGGGGCGCCGCAGAGACATGGTGAGTCTGATCTGCCCCGCCTCGAAGGAGATCCGCCTTCTGAGGAAGCAGTAGCTGCTGGGGGTTCAATCCGCTGCCTGTAGTGCCAGGACGGCCACAATTACCTCCCAGGCCTGAAGCGACATCCTCTTCCTCCGAGCTGAAGTCCTGCGGAGTAAACACCGCAGCGTCCTCCAGGCGACGTCTGTGGGCCCCATCCAGTGAGGTACGTATATCCCGTTGCCGGGGACTTCCAGCCTGGAGTATCTTTTTAAAGGATTTCTTCCCCATCGAATGACCACAGTCAGCGGGAGGTGAAAGGCGAGGACTGTCCCTAACGCTCCCACAATAGCCGCGTCAGCTAGGCCGCAGGTCGGGAATGAGCCGGAAAACAGCACGCCAGGGTGCAAAAAGCAGAAATCAGCCGCGATCCAACTCCACAATCTTTCACCGGGTCGAGGAAACAAAAATGATAGCTAGGCAGGCGGATGGTCCTCGAAAGGCAGCATAAATCAAAAGTAGCTCACGGAGCTCAACGAAGATGCGACCATCGGTGATACCATTTTTATTGGGTTAACATTACATTTAAAAGGCAAGCTTTCAAGAGTGTAACCTCTTCTCTTCATGTCTGGAGACTATACTGATCAGTGAAAGGTATTATTACGTACAGGTATACTCGTGATTTTGGCAACTGGACGAGCACGTTATATATCACATATATAATATATATATAATCTATCCAGGCACAGACCCCCCAGAATTATATACACCGGCACTGGACCCCCAGAATAATATACCCAGCAGTGGACCCCCAGAATAACATACACAGCACTGAGCCCCAAGAATAATATGCACCGCACTGGACCCCCAGAATAACATACACAGCACTGGACCCCCAGAATAATATACCCAGCACTGGACCCCCAGAATAATATACCCAGCACTGGACCCCCAGAATAATATACCCAGCACTGGACCCCCCAGAATAATATACCCAGCACTGGACCCGCAGAATAATCTACCCAGCACTGGACCCCCACAATAATATGCCCAGCACTGAGCCCCAGAATAATATACCCAGTACTGGTTATATGGATATTATTGCCCCCAGCTCACGTGGATATTATTTTTGCCCCCAGTTCACGTGGATATTATTGCCCCCAGCTCACATGGGTGTATATTGCCCCCAGCTCACATGGATATTATTGCCCCCAGGTCACATGGATATAATTGCCCCCAGTTCACATGGATATAATTGCCCCCAGTTCACATGGATATAATTGCCCCCAGTTCACATGGATATTATTGCCCCCAGCTCACAAATGGAATTGTTTTGCCCCTAGTTCACATGGATATTATTGCCCCCAGCAGCTCACCTCTCCTCTGGGTGTCGGTCCGAAACAATTGAGCTGGCCGCCGCCGCACATTGCCGGCGGCTGTGTGCTTTCCTGCTACGAACGGCCACTGGCAGGAAGTGCAGCCGCTCGCCTGGGATCGATGAAACACCTACATGGTGTGTATACATGTGTCCAATGAAAATCATTTTCGGTTTCGGTTTTCAGCCAAGCTCATCATGCATTTTCGGTATCAGTTTCTGTCCCAAATTTAAATTTCGGTGCATCCCTAATAGCTACCAGTGGGGCATGCTATGCCCTCCTGCGGCGTTCAGACCCACCTTCTGTAGGGACAGCATAGTACGCCCTGCAAAGTAAAAGGGTTAAAGGTACAATTTCTATAACTTTTTTATTTTTATAAACCCCTCGCTGTGTGCTGGAAGACTCATGAGCACACACACCTGATAATCCCCACTCTGCAGGACCTAAGATGTTAATGGTCTGATTAACATAGACTTGCCATTTGATAGTTGGCACTGTAGCTGCACAGGTCTAAAGAAATGGCAAGCTTCATACATATGTCTTTTTGCTCTTTATTTTAGCTCTCTTTTTAGCTGACACCGTGAAAACCACCCGAAATAAAAACAGTGTTCAAAATATATATAAATACAGTCCTTTACAATCAAAACAATAAGGGTAAGGCACAAATTGATACGTGGTATGTGGATAGCATGATTGCCCAACACCCACACGTGCCGTCCCTATAACGACACCACCAAACAAAGATATAAACAAAAAGGGGTGTGGCGCTCTCAAGTGCAAGAAGAGTGATAAGGTACTATGACGGAATGGGATGTTGTCCGCCTGCGGGTGTGCTCTTATCTGCGTGCCCCCGGCGCTTACCGCTGGCCCGACTACCGAGTGACGCGGCACTCGGCGTCTCGTGCGGCCTGGAGTGACCCTGGGGAAGGGTTAGCGGGCGGTGGAGGGGACCCCTGCGTAGAACCAGCCCGACCACTGAGCACCACGGTACTCAGCGTCTCGAGCAGCTGGTTCACTGACCTTGTGGGAGTGGGGACGTCTGCGGAGCGGCCGTGCGGTTACGGGGATCGGATCTCCCGCGGAGGAATATTCGGATCTTTGGATGAATCTTCGGATCTTATGGGATCGAGTGAATCTTCGGATCTTATCACTGATCGCTCGATACACCGAAGAGCGGTACGTGGTCCGCGCCTTCGGATCGGATCTCACCTCGGTCGATTACTCTGACGGCTGATGCCCGAACCATGCACCTCTGCCCCGATGCGAGATACAGGCACAGTATTCGGTTCGGATCTTAAGGTAGTTCGGTTCGGAACCGTACTCTGAGACCGCGCGGGATCCTCAGCAAATACGGCCGAAAATAACAGTCATCAGGCGAGGCTGGATGCACTGGAAAATCTGACTTTATTCTTACACATCACATATACTTATAAACTTTACACAAATATGAGAACAATGGGAATCCCTGCCCGCCCACACAATTCCCATTGGCCCTCGCTGGCAGGAGGCACCCGGGCCCCGATTCGTATTGGCGGTTACGAATCGGGGAGTTGACGATTCGGACCGGATGGTCCGAATCGACCATTTTACGATTCGACCGGATGGTCTGAATCGGCCATTTTCCGATCCGATCATTCTGACCGGATCCACGAGGCGCTGGGAAAATGGCGACGGGCAAGGCACATACAAAGGAATTACATTTCACAATACACCAATCCACATCTAAATAAAATACTCGAAACCCCGTGGGCGCCACAGCACCTAAGTGTCTATGGGTATAACTGCCACTATGAATCGCCCCTGGCTGAGGGTGCTGGGCCATTCCGTGACAGGTACTTATACTTAACTTTCAACACATGTGCTTCAATGTCAAAGGTACCTCAAATAAAGAATAAAAAATATAGTGTAATAACGTTTTACACAATTTTTATAAAACCTGTGAACCATACACTCACACTCTACAGAGCCTATCCTGGCTCTGGTATTTTCACCAGTGGGTGGATTTCATAGGGGTTCCCCCACTGACCCTCTTCAGTATAGGATGGATTTTTCAATGTCGAGTGGAATTCTCTTCGATATTTTCAAGAAAGGACGAAAAAAAAACACTAATAGCATAGACTGTATAAAAACAGGCCATAAAAACATCTATGATGGTCTCACTCACATGTTACTGAGCCCACTAGGCTCTTGTACGATCGCCCAGGAGTTGTTCTAATTGGGCGCAACTCCCAAGAAAGCCCCAGATGCAGGATCATTCTCCAGAATGCTTGTAGTGGTAGATAACTTAACAAATAGATCTCTGTAGAGTGTGAGTGCATTGTTCACATGTTTTATAAAAATTGTGTGTAAAACGTTACTACGCTATATTTTTTATTCTTTATTTGAGGTACCTTTGACATTGATGCACATATGTGTTGAAAGTTAAGTATAAGTACCTTATCACTCTTCTTGCACTGGAGAGCGCCACACCCCTCTTTTTGTTTACAGTCCTTTACAAGTCAAAATGAACATGTCTTTCAAACAGAAATGATAAATCCAGTTATATCATTAACCCTTCAGTGCTGGAGCATTTCACCCTGTGTGCTTAGCTCATTTTTACAATTTGTGCTCATAATGTTTAAATGTGATTTGAAGTTGCGTTTTTTTACGAACCAGACACCTTATATTATATATCCTTTTTTTCCCCCGGCAGATTCATTATTATATGTATACATCATACTCTTCCAAATTCGATTTACAAAAAACGTAAAAGTGAATTTCCAATCATCTACAGCGTGTAAAATTAGTATTTTTTTACATTATATCATCTGAGCCTTTGCAATTATATATTCTATGAGATGCACTTGTTAAAAAAAAAAAAATTGGAACTGGGAACCCTTTACTTTATTTTTCTGAAATTACATGATTTTAGTTAAAACTGGGGAAAAAAATTGTTTGTGCAGTATCATTGTTCACATAATTGAAATGTGAATATTGCTGAATTAATAAAAAGCAAAAAAGTTTATATATATATATATCAGTTGTGTTCAAAATTATTCAACCCCCAATGCTGTAAAGGGTTTTAGGGAATTTAGTGTACATTTGTAATTGTATTCAGAATGAAATCCTACAAGGACTTTTTAAAGAACCATATGCAACTAAAATGACATCAATTGGTTTTGTAATACAGTAGTAAATGTTTCTTTTGTGAATTCTTCATTGACACAATTCTTCAACCCCTTAAAGACTACCACTCTGAAGAACAGAGGTTCATTCAAGTGTTTTCAATCAGGTATTGAAAACACCTGTGGATGTCACGGAGCAGCAATAAAGCATAATAAGCACCAATTAGGCAGCTTTAAAATGACTGTGATACTCAGCTCCTTCTAGACATTTACTGGTGTGGTTACAAACATGGTGAAGTCAAGAGAATGGTCCAGGAAGACAAGAGAAGAGGTGATTACTCTTCACAGGAAGGGCAATGGCTATAAGAAGATTGCAAAGATGTTATACATACCAAGAGAGACCATAGGAAGCATCATTCGCAAATTCAAGGCAAAGGGCACTGTTGAAACGCTACCTGGTCGTGGCAGAAAGAAGATGCTGACTTCGACTGCTGTGCGCTACCTGAAGCGTAGAGTGGAGAAAAGTCCCCGTGTGACTGCTGAGGAACAGAGAAAAGATTTGTCAGATGTGGTTACTGAAGTTTCAGCTCAGACAATACGGCGCACACTGCGTAATGTAGGCCTCCATGCCAGAACTCCCAGGAGCACCCCCTTGCTGTCTCCAAAGAATAAGAAGAGTCGACTGCAGTATGCCAAAAGTCATGTGGACAAACCACAGACGTTTTGGGATCGTGTTCTGTGGACTGATGAAACAAAATTAGAACTGTTTGAGCCCATGGATCAACGCTATGTTTGGAGGAGGAAGAACAAGGCCTATGAAGAAAAGAACACCTTGCCTACTGTGAAGCATGGCGGGGGGTCAATCATGCTTTGGGGCTGTTTTGTTTCTGCAGGTACAGGGAAGCTTCAGCGTGTACAAGGTACCATGAATTCTCTTCAGTACCAGGAGATATTGGATGACAATGTGATGCAGTCCGTCACAAACCTGAGGCTTGGGAGACGTTGGACCTTTCAACAGGACAATGATCCCAAGCATACCTCCAAGTCCACTAGAGCATGGTTGCAGATTAAAGGCTGGAACATTTTGGAGTGGCCATCGCAGTCACCTGACTTAAATCCGATTGAGAACCTCTGGTGGGACTTAAAGAAAGCAGTTGCAGTGCGCAAGCCTAAGAATGTGACTGAACTGGAGGCTTTTGCCCATGACGAATGGGCGAAGATACCCGTAGATCGCTGCAAGACACTTGTGTCAAGCTATGCTTCACGTTTAAAAGCTGTTAGTACTTATAACTGTAAAAGGAAGTTGTACTAAGATTGAATGTCACTTGGGGGTTGAATAAAACTGATAATGATGTGAGCACAGAAAAGACATTTGTGGTTATTTCATTATAAATGTTTTAGATTTGTCTGACCTACACGTGCCTCTTTGATTTAATTGTAAGCAAGATGACTGCATGATCAAAATCAATGTCAAACTGGCCAAAACACTCAATTTCAGTGGGGGTTGAATAATTTTGAACACAATTTAGCTTAAAGCATAGGAAGGGTTATTTTACGGTGAGAACAATAAAGCTGTGGAATTCTCTGCCTGTTGCGGTGGTTGGGTCAGAGTCTGTACAGACTTTTAAAAAACGACTGGATGACTTCCTGCAGACACAGAATATTAAGGGTTATAATATTTAATATGTGGGTAAAAGCTTCTTGATCCAAGGAGAAATCTGACTGCCATTCTGGGGTCAAGAAGGAATTTTTTCCCAGTATGTTGCATATTGGCGAGCGCTTCAGACTGGGTTTTTTGCCTTCTTTTGGATCAACAGCAGTAGGTTATGTGGGAGAGGCTGAACCCGATGGACGCATGTCTTTTTTCAGCCTATATAACTATGTAACTATGTAACTGTGTATATATATATAATATATATATATATATATTTTTACATTTACTTGTAACATGGTCAGGTTTGCTATCATTGGAAAGGCCATGATCTGACCCGTCCAATAATACCAAACCTGACACTCTAGCTGCCTCCAGTCGGGAGATACGGGGGTCTAAAGGATCGCCCTGATTTCCATAGGAAAACCCCTTGGCAGCTAGGTATTAAGTCTCCAACTGACGTTATTGTGCCGTGCGCAGTGACGTCAGTGGGTGGGGAGAGGCCCCAGAGGCTTGGCCGACATCCAAGATGTCAGCCACCTCTGGGAGAGGTCAGCAATCCGGAACCTCAGGGGTTAAAGAGTTGCAATACTGGAAAGGTCACACTGTAACCTTTCCTTTATGATGCTATTTAAATGAGGCTTGTGCATTTGTGATTTAGGCTAGGGTCAGACTAACGCATTTTTCGCAGCGACCGTCAAAAAGTGCGTCCGAACGCATTGCCGTATTTTTTTCACGGAATGCGCGAAAACAGTCATACGATGCGCATTTTCGTGCGTGATTTTTTTTTAAGGATCCAAACCAGGAAACTTTGGGTGTCTGGACGTTATGTTGGCCGGACATGAGCAGCGGCTGGCGTCTCCTAATCACGCACACACGTCTCTATGCAGACGCAGCGCACTCTATACGTCAGTACTAGCAGTTCTGTGTTCTCGAAAAAATTCGTTAATTTTCCACTTGCATTGCGCGGCCGGACTTTCGTGCGGCCGGACTTCGTATATTGCCCGTCATTGCGCGTCATTTGCTGCTACTGTGGCCGTGAGTAGTCGAAGTAGTCGTCTTATTTTTCTGGTATTGGAATAAACCCACTTGATTTAATACTGTGGGTCATTGAAGTTTTTATTGATTTTGTGGACTTTTGGGCCATGGAGCAAGGATCCCCATCCTATTACCCATTGCTGCTGATGGTGCCTAGGTTTAACCTTTTATGATTGCTTTTGTTGTCACATGTCATCCACAACCAAGGGGTTACTAGACCACATTGTCCATGTAAAGTGATATAAAACAGCACAATATAAAATTAATTCAGAGGTAAATTACCGTGTGTGCCTCTTGACCACATGCAGATAAGAAGTTATGCAACATTCTGAGCTGTCTCTCCTCAAGCTGCTGCAGCAGCTTTGAAACAGGAAACTAGTGGAGACTCCTGCCTACTGTCTCTGGTGTATGTATACAGCTCTTGAAACCAGGACGTGCTGGCTCCCACACCTCCAAACATGCAAGGGGCAGCACCTCTCCAAAAAAACATGTCACTTGACAGTTACAGGCACCAAAGATGTGGAAAATAGCATGGTGCAAGTGTAGCGTCACTCAATTTTGGGTGGAATTCAACATCGTGTTCCACCTAGGGAAGACCCCATAAGGCACTTGCTAGCACCTTCCTCACTTTTGACACCGTCACAGCCTGGATGGAAGAAATAACTTTACCTCTCGTAGGCCACAGCCACATGAGCTGTACCTTTCAAAGAGGACAGGCAGAACACTGAGGTGCTTCCGGTTTGTTGGTGGAAAGGAGAGGAAGGAGCTGTTCCTCATGAATTTAAATCCAAGTTTTACATTAAGTGCTTTTCCTGTCGTCCAGTTGACTGTCCGTAGTAACTATACTGCCTTTTATATGCAAGGAAAACACAATTACTAGTAAATTCATTTTGGAAAAACCCTTTACTTGCAATTGAAGGTACATTGTCAAGTAGAGCCAGAATTTATCGAATTCTAAAAGAATATCTTGTTGGATTTAAAATCTGTTTATCAACAGCAGTAGGTGATGTGTGAGAGGCTGAACCCGATGGACGCATGTCTTTTTTTCAGCCTATGTAACTATGAAGAACTGAATGCAATTTGTACAGGTTTGCGCCAAACCATAAAATCACTTGTTTGTTATTCCTTAATAATTCAGAAGCCGAAGTTAACATCTAGACTACAATGTGTCACCCAAACATTTCCTGTTTTTGCAATCTTGGTACACAAAGTTGATATTAGTGAAATTATAATGCATGAACTAATGTAAAGCATTTTATTTTTTTCAAGGCTTGACATCACTTCTAATGATCTACCTTGGGAGTTTATGGTTGATCGTGTTCCAACAATATTGTTTTTCCCCCAGAACAGGTAAGTCTGGTTAAGTGATAATTATGTTTTATTAGTTGCTTTGGATAATTTTTTTTACTAAATTCCTTCCTTGCTGATGCACCGAAACAGTACTTTTCATAGTTAAGATGATGATGATCAAACACTAAATTTTTTTTGTTAAAACTGATATTTTATTAAAATTGCTTTGAAATTTGATGGCATAGCAAATGTAAGTAAACAACAAAAGATTTCAGATCAGAATGGTTGGATCAGATATGCATTTACAACAATGCCAAACCGGAAGTATGTATTTTAAGTTATCCCTCCACTTAGCAAAAGTCCTGTCCGGATGACAAGTGTGAATTAAGGGGACATTCAATCCTTTAAATAAATTTAACTTCCTTGTTATCAGTATTGTTCCTAATCGTTCCGTGGTATTCTGAATTTGGATGGGTGGGGGGGAGCAACGAGACACAGGTTGCTGCAGCACCAATGAAATGCATGCTGGGAGACTTCACACAGCATTCTGCTAGAGACATGCTGTACAGAGCCAGCATGAATCTCGCTGACTGTGTAGCAACTATGCTTCTTTCGGTGCTCCAGCCTTCAGAGGAATGCAGGAGAATTGGGGAGGTAAATTAAAAAAAATTGAAGACTCCATAAATATTTCGGAATTCTGGATAACAGGTGCCCAACCTGTATTTTTTTCTCTCCATCTCATAAAACACTGTACTTGGTCCCAGCATAGGGAATGAGAAGGTGAGTAATGGTGCTGTCACTAGTCTCTTCAGACGTGAAATTTTGCAAATATCACTGCCTTTTTGAAGAAAAAAAGGGGTCCAAAGTATCCCTCGCTCACTTTTCACTGACGTACCTGATTGTGCTGTAGTTGACCAGGGTTTAATTATGCACAGTGCTGGCTCCTGGCATGGGACATTAGTAGTAAATTATTGCTGTGGCATTGGTCACATAAGTAAAAGACGGTGCTACTGCTGTTTTTTTTCCTTCATGTAATATTTGGCCAGACCGTGACTAGTCCTCCGACACCTCACTTGACCTTTTGGGATGTATAGCAGGAAGATACAGTTTTTTTTTTATATAAAAGGATTTTACCAGGAAGGATACATTGAGATTTCTCTTGTTTTCAAGTATGTCCTGGGTGGCGAGTCTGTACCGTTAGGTGTCTTGCCCAAGTACACTTACTGGAAAGATGCTCTCCATGGATATAGAGCAGTGCACTATGTATGTTTCAATGTACTTCCAGCCAGGTCATCCCTGCAGCAAGACTCCGCTCCGTGTCTTTGTTTTGATCCCAAAGTGGATTTTGTTTCTGGGGGAGCATAAATAAAGGCCCACCAGTCTACCTCATGTTTGACAAGCAGCATGAGCAGGTATGGTTTGCTATGTAGCAGCCTGTGGTTTCATTTTGGTTAGGACTCGCCCTTTTAGAGGTGCCGTGACGTTGGCGGGCGAGCTAGTCTTATAATGGCCATTAATAAGAAACCAAACCTCCTAATTGTGTTTAGTTTCACACGGTATAATTGGAGTAAGCGCAGATGACATTTTTTTCTTATGTTCTACACATGTTGTTGGGCTGGATGCATTTGGTGGTTGCAGCCAACCCTTCGGGGAATAGGCGCGACCCCACCCCTCCTGCACTATATAGAGCAGTGATGTTACCTCTACTCCACCCAGCTGGCACCTTCACCCAGCAGTGGAATGGCTTAAGTTTGATCAAACCGTGTGTTATAATGCATTGTGCCATTATCTCCACACTTGCTGCCACAGTGAGAAAAGGGGTTATTGCAGCATCAGTGTTCACTTTATAATAAAAAATAGATAATGTTACTGCTTTAGAACTAAAATATTTGTAAAAATTGCCCTGGTCATATTTAGTGCCATTGAAAAGGTATCTTTTCAATGATACCTCATATGATCATCTGGGGGGGAACTGTTGTGTGAAATACAGTGCTACTACAAGAGGAATTCACTGCCAGACAGGGGGACATTCCATTTCTGTAACTCCCCATCCCCATGCAAGATGTCATCAGTGGGCAGGGAGGAAGACCCACAGATGGACGTTTTGTAGCAGTACCGATCTGAAGCTTAAGGCTGGAACCGTAGTCGGAAGGCCGGCTTTTTCAATGACGACATCGGTTGTCCGAAGAGTTCCGACTGGGGTCGTCCACTGCAAGCGACTGTGGACGACCCTGATCTGCCATATACGTACATCAACGGACGATTAGTATCGTCCACTGCAAGTGACTGGAATGACGACTACGGACGATGAAGATCAGATTTCTGAGGCGGAGTGAGTGCAGAGGCTGCCAAAACCAGAATGAACTGGTTTTACATACAAAAACAAGTTCATTCTGCTTTTGGAATCAGTGCAGTCCTTTTTTTTTACTATGCGTTTTGTCTGTAAACCTGTCAAACTATCCCCTAAATCCGGTCATGACGCCAACACTTCACTGCAGTATTGTGCTCTGATATTTGTTCTCTCTGTTGCCGCAGATTGCCGATGTGCAGCGATCTGCAGGAAACTGCCTCATATTTCGCCATCTTTTTACAGTACAAACAGCAACAAAATTGCACCGTATGGGGAATTCAACATTCAGTGCCCTTCGGGAGGCATGTCAGTGCTTAGTAAATAAACCGCTTTGCGCAGCAGCACCGCTAGTCCCACCATGTTACACAGCTTGTCCCAACATGCAAAAAGGTGTTTTGGTAAACTTGCATCATGTCTGCCCCATTTATTTTCAATGGGCGTTCAAAAAACAGCAAAACCATTTTAAAATAGTTTTTTTTTATCTCCCCTAATGTGTTTGTCAGCGCCCATCTTGCCCAATCATTATGAACTCCCAGCCTGCAAGGTGTGATCGCCCTTCTGCTGCGATCTTTACCCGTCGCCAGAAGTCTGTTGCAATGGACGATGGTTCCATTTACAGTCATGTTACGGGATCGGACGAACGACAGACCATATCGAATGATCGCACCATTGCACGAAAACGGTTCCAGTGGACGGCCAGTCCTCGCTGAGTGCATTCAAGCAGGAAAGCCGAGGAAGAGGCCAGTGACATAATTGCTGCTAAATCTAAATACCACTCCTCTCTACTAATTTTCCTTTACCTTTCAGTCACCTTTTGACACTGTCAACTGCAGTCTTTCTCTGCAAACTCTTAGAGAACCAGGAAAGCAGCACCCCGACAACCTGTTTCACATGGCTTGTCCCAATGATCGTTCAGGGTTGTTTTTTTTTTTTCTATTATAATTAGGGATAGACCGATATCATTTTTTCAGGGCCGATACCGATATAGATTATCGGCAGCTTTTCTGGCCGATAGCCGATATTTGGTGCCGATATTCTGTAAATTTAAAGTTCTGAAAAAAAACAGCACGAATCTGACTATGCCATGAATTCAATGGCCTAAACAACAATCTTTGTGCAAACGTTTCCACCAGTGCAAAAAACATTTAACGCGAGGGGCAAAACCCTTTACGCCAAATGCCATATTACATAGTCAGTGCAACAAACGCACGTAATCGTCTACCGCGGGTGAACCTGCGAACCCTGCGTGAGCTTACTGTATGTCGCGCGATCTATACTTAACATTGTGAGCGCAAATGCGTTTGTGCGCTGGTATGCGGATGGTATTACAATCTATGCGCAGTTTGTAACGCACAGCGTTTGCGCGTATAATTTTAGCAACGCCTAAAAGCTGGTGGTAACGGAAAATCTGAACATCCTGGCTGAAACCAAATACACCAGCCCAAAAAAAATGCAGCAAAGTATAGTTACACATTCTACACATACCCAAACCATTAAAATGGAGAAGTTGTGCATGCATGTATTATTGATGCAGCATATATGCTCAGATTGACTTGTGGCTGTGGTTCTTAATTCTGATTGGCTGAATTGCGTGAAAAAATAAATGACAGTAAACACACTGATTTCTGCGCACAACGGTACTGCACGAGCATTTGGGCGCATCCGATTTATGCGCATTATTTATCGGATCCAAAATGCGCGAGGATTGTAATTCCACCGGTGATTTGCGCACGCAAACGTTTAACGCTTGGCGCAAAACTTCACGCTTTGCGTGAGCGTTTTTGCGCAAAGATTGTATATATCCCAATGTGTTTAACATGTAAACATTGCACCACGTCCACTTCATTTATTCAATTTAATAAGAATTTTTATTTTATTTAATCTTATTTTTTACAAACCATCAGACCGTGTCTTTGGCTTTCTTAAAGATCTCTCATATGACCCTGTATATAAGGGGTTCAGCAACCTTGGCCCTCCGAGGGTTATATTACAAAGTTAGATTACAGCTCTGGTTAAGCAGTCACTTTGTAATATTGCCCCATGTTTTGGAATTACATCTGCTATGATGCTCATCTTCTCATTAGATTCTTGGAGCCTCATGGGAAATCCAGTTCCAAAACATCTGGAGGTCCCAGGTTGCTGGACCCTGCAGTAGGAAATAGACCCTGCATCTCCTGTATAGGGAATTCCCTGCCAGATGGGATGGAAGCCCCATTTCTGTTGCCATCACGCTCATGCACAATACGGTCAGTGAGCAGGAGTCATTCTGCAGTGAGGGCTTACAGCCTGATGTGGGAGAAGCCCCAGATTCGCATAGTTTTGTGGGATCTTGCGTGTCGCAGCTGCAGTGAGCAAACTTGTCCAAATATCGGCAAATAAAATGCCGATACCGATATCAGTAATTTTCTGAATATCGGCGCCGATAATCGGCTAAACCGATATATCGGGCTATCCCTAATTATAATTGACAATTTTATTTTCAAATTCATCCGGACAACAGATACTATGAATAAACGGCCTTGGTTCAATTCTGCTGCACTGAAAGTGTGCCATAGAAGACTATTGTTTTTCGCTGTCAATTCGCCTATATTTGGCGAATTTACAACTTTGTGAGCCGATTATCCCGAAATTGCACCGAATGGTGAAATTCACTGTACAGTGCAATTCCGGGCCAATTCGTAGGTTGGTGCATTACTCCTAAAATCTTACTTTTCCTCCTTTCAAAAAGTACACTTCGACCCTCAGTCTCTCTGCACTTTTAACAGTCATCACCCCTGACCAGAAGAAAAAAATGGTGGTAGACACCAACTACCCAATATCAATTTTAATAGGTGTACAAAAAACTAACATAACACCGAACGCATAAAAAACATATATATAATGAATTAGATAGGTCACGAATTGAAACCACCCAATGAGGGATGGTTACCTCACTAAGGCAATCCTGTTGGTCTGTTTAATCAAGTAAATCTGAGTAACACAGTCTAGCTAATGTAGGCTACTGAGCGGCAGTTAGCCGTATGCCAGGCATTCATACAATCAAATCGAAAAACATTGAATAATTAATAGTCTTCGGAGGACCACCTTAATTGGGTATAGAGGTCGACCGATATGTAGATAATTATGCGCATAAAGTAGCAAGATATCGTATAGACTGTGTAAAGTATCAATGCTATGGAGAGCCTAACAATTCACTCCTATATATGCCGGATGTACATTCATTAAGACAAAAATTGTACTAAAAAATGTAACTTTGCAATCCTAGAAACTGCTAAATCAGCGATACAGCATAGATTTATAACCATAAAACCATCAAGCAGCACAAAAAGCCATACAACAGAGATAGCTACGCCCTCATTGTTAGGGGCAAAATTAAATAGGTGCCGAAGTGGGCAAAAGTGACCAGACCCATAATCTTAAACTGTTTAAAGAACCTCACTCCTCGACATGTTTCGCCGCACACAGAACCGCGGCTTTTTCAAGAGGGAAGACCCTCTGTACTGTTGCTGCTCATATACTGGAACCTTGATGGCAAACGCCGGATCAGCTGTGTTACTCCGCCCATTCAGGAATCCACGTTGGTAAAGGTACCTTGAACACACCTCTCCATTGGGGAACCTCATCACCATAGTAACCAACTGTTATGCTCCAATCTATTATCCACATCACATGATGGAAACATAGTTGGTCTCATTCCCTACAATAGGGGCCAGCTTACTACTGAGCGGCTGGTATACATATTCATTAAATGAATGCATCAAAATGATCTCAAATTGAGGGGTAAAGAGGGCAAAAACATGCCCCAAACCAACATGTGTAATCCACTGGTGAAATGTTACTAATGGAATCGAATACCTCATTGAATAATAAACCCAGAATCTCATTAGGGCTAGTTAATTGGTAATATATATCGCCATCTGTGACGGAACGAGATGTTATTGTCCGCCCGCGGGTGTGCTCCAATCTGCGTATGCTTACTTCCCCCTTGGTATTGTTCCCCCGGCCCGACTACCAAGGTTGGATACTCGGCGTCTCGAGCGACCGGTCTGGCTTTACAGTCTTGATGACCGACGTAGCGAAAGGGACCTTGGTGTGGACCCAGCCCGACCACTGAGGGGTGTCCCTCAGCGTCCCGAGCAGCTGGCCACTGACCCGTACGTGGACCTTTACGATCGTGGGTCGGAACGGCTTACTTCTGCGAAGATTCGGATCTCCCAATAATGAGCTGGCCGGCGGTCGATCGTTCGGAGCCGTGCGGATCGCGCAGCGGAACCTGGGCATTCACGGCACAGCCCCGACCTGTTCGGATCCCACGCCAACAAGAGACGGCTCGATTCGTCCAGCAGCAATATTCGGATCGCGCGGAGGTCGAAGCGCCCACGCGTTGCAAGGTGCAGATTCTTCGGATCTCCCGGCAGTTAGCTGGACAGGCGCAATCGGCTGTAGGTATTCAGATCGCGCGGCAGCGGCGCGCGGTATGTATTCGTTTCGTCCGGTGTGCTGAACCACGAGGGATGTCAGACACAGTTGGCAAATAGAGACACGAGACGCAGCTGCATGAACTCAAAACCAAAGACACTTTTATTTTAACAACATCAGTATTATAACTTTCCCCACGAGCTCCACATCTGGAAAAACCCCTGCCCGCCCCCACAGGTATCATTGCTAAGGCGCATCGGGGCGTTGCCGATTCGGGACCGGATGGCCCGAATCGGCCATTTTCCCTCCTGCTCCGCCCGATCCGAACACGAGGCGGCAGCAAATGGCGGCAAATTTGAACCGGCATCCGTTACACAATCAACACTTTTATTTACAGGTACTCCTTCGGCCAGCTAGAATGCAGGATCGTTGGTGCAACGGCACAAAACACATAGTTTATTGAATATCAGTGTCCTGATCCCCTGTTTCTGGCTGAGGGTGCTGGGCCAGTCCATCACATTCCTCCCCCGCCCCAAAGTCCGACGCACCCGGTAGGACTCCTACGGGTCGTGCCGGGGTAGTCGGTATTCCGTCTTCCACCAAGTTCAGATCCGCCCGTCGCGACAACCCGTCAGCATTGCCATTTTGTGCCCCTGGTCGATACTGAATGGTAAAATTATAAGGCTGAAGCGCCAAGCTCCAACGCAACAGCCGGCCATTCTCTCCCGCCACCCGGTTTAGCCACACCAGGGGATTATGGTCCGTGAGTACAGTAAAAGATCGTCCATACACATATGGTTGAAACTTTCGTAGGGCCCAGACCAGAGCCAGACACTCCTTCTCCACCGCAGCATACCCCACCTCCCTCTCGGTATATCTATATAGCAGCCCATTCTCCCACTCTATCCGGTCGCTGCGGTCCCTGTCCAGTCCCTGGCCAGCCCGGTCACGGTAGCCCTGCAATGTGGGGTCCGTCCGAGTTTGATAGCGGAGCGTCTCTGGGGAGCTCCAGGGGCAGGGGATGTCAGGAAGTTGGGGACAAGTCGGTATAGGTCAGGGCGTAGAAATCGGGCGGGGTGTGTGAGTCGGGCGGGGTGTGGGAGTCGGGCGGGGTGTGGGGAAACGTCTCACCTGGGTCCCTCTCGGAGTGCCATTGTTGTAACGTTTGTTCTGTAATCTGGTGGTGACTGGCGTGGCCGCTTCCATGGAGTACGCAGAGATCAGTCGTCCCAGATCATTACCGAGGAGCACCTCGGCTGGGAGTTGGTTCAGCAGCCCCACTCTGACTACTTTCTCTCCGGATCCCCAGTCCAGGTGGACCCGGGCCGTCTCCAGCCGGAGAACTTTTTCCACCAGCCACCCGTACCGCAACGGTATTCCGTAACCGGTCGTTCTGTTGTACTAAGTGGGGCCGGACCAACGTGATTGTAGCCCCAGAGTCTCGAAGTCCTTCAGCCGCCTTCCCATTGACCCACACCGCCTGGCGATGGTGATGGCGATTATCGGCCGCGGCAGCTTGTACCGGGTCCGCCTCATGCAGTCGCTCCCATTCCTCCGGAGCTTCTGGCCAGGGGAGATCGGCGTCGTAGCAATGGGTAGAGACTGTGGTGGTCTAGGGGATGACCTTGCCAGGCGGTCGGTTGGGGCAATTCTGCTTATAATGTCCGTCTTGGTTGCATCCATAGCAGCGTATGTTTGCCATGGTGTTGGGTCGACTAGGGGGTCGGGCAACCAGCGGTCGGACCGTCGGCACTGGGAGTGGCGAGGCAGGGATCACCGGTCGGAGGGGTAAGGGCCGCTCCCCCCCGTGACTTTCCGCGTGTCAGCATATTCATCGGCCCAAATAGCTGCTTGCTGTACAGTGTGGGGTTTCCTGTCCCGCACCCACTCCCGGATGGCGGCGGGCGTATGTTCGAAGAACTGCTCCAGCAGTAGCAGTTGCGTTATCTCGGGTACAGTCTCGGCTTTGCTCCCCAGAAACCATGTGCGTAAATCCCGCTGTAGTCGGTGGGCCCACTCCACATGGGTAGCGCCGCTGGGTCGGCGAGAGCTCCTGAATTTAGCCCGACTGGCCTCTGGGGTCACGGCGAACCGGCTCAACAGCGCCTGTTTCACGTGCCCATAGTTGGTGGCTTCCTCATCTGGCACCGTGCGGTAGGCCTCCGCGGCCCGCCCGGACAACTTGCATGCCAGGATTCTTACCCAATCAGTGGGGTGAACTTCGTGCACTTGACATAACCGTTCAAAATCCTGAAGATAGCTCTCTATTTCTTCGTCGGTCTCGCGGAAGTCTTTAAACGCCTGGAAGGGCACTTTTCTCCCCGGGGATCGCTCCACCCGGAGACTGTTATCTCGTCGGCTCCGCACTTCTGCCAACCGCAGTTCGTGCTCGCGTTCTCTTTCTCGCTCTTCCTCCTGGCAGATTTCTCGAACCAGGTGCTGCATCACTGCTTCTGTCGGGGCTGCTCCGTATAAAGCGGCCCGTTCTCGCACTTTCCTCTGTAGTTCGCTTTCGTCGGCTCCAGCCGCGACGATGACCGGTGGGGTGTCGGCGGGTAGCGCTGTGCTCGCCGTACCTTGATCCAACCGTTGTAGTTCCTCTATTAGGGTGTCTCGACTCTTGGAACCCGGAGTACCACCACGGTTTTCCAGCATGTTCCGCAACGTGTCTCGTTTATAGTCAGCATACACTGCCATGATGGGCTCTTCGGGGAAGTCGATGGTATTGATTGCAGAGAGCGATCCCACCGCTGCCACCAGTGTGACGGAACGAGATGTTATTGTCCGCCCGCGGGTGTGCTCCAATCTGCGTATGCTTACTTCCCCCTTGGTATTGTTCCCCCGGCCCGACTACCAAGGTTGGATACTCGGCGTCTCGAGCGACCGGGTCTGGCTTTACAGTCTTGATGACCGACGTAGCGAAAGGGACCTTGGTGTGGACCCAGCCCGACCACTGAGGGGTGTCCCTCAGCGTCTCGAGCAGCTGGCCACTGACCCGTACGTGGACCTTTACGATCGTGGGTCGGAACGGCTTACTTCTGCGAAGATTCGGATCTCCCAATAATGAGCTGGCCGGCGGTCGATCGTTCGGAGCCGTGCGGATCGCGCAGCGGAACCTGGGCATTCACGGCACAGCCCCGACCTGTTCGGATCCCACGCCAACAAGAGACGGCTCGATTCGTCCAGCAGCAATATTCGGATCGCGCGGAGGTCGAAGCGCCCACGCGTTGCAAGGTGCAGATTCTTCGGATCTCCCGGCAGTTAGCTGGACAGGCGCAATCGGCTGTAGGTATTCAGATCGCGCGGCAGCGGCGCGCGGTATGTATTCGTTTCGTCCGGTGTGCTGAACCACGAGGGATGTCAGACACAGTTGGCAAATAGAGACACGAGACGCAGCTGCATGAACTCAAAACCAAAGACACTTTTATTTTAACAACATCAGTATTTATAACTTTCCCCACGAGCTCCACATCTGGAAAACCCCCTGCCCGCCCCCACAGGTATCATTGGCTAAGGCGCATCGGGGCGTTGCCGATTCGGGACCGGATGGCCCGAATCGGCCATTTTCCCTCCTGCTCCGCCCGATCCGAACACGAGGCGGCAGCAAATGGCGGCAAATTTGAACCGGCATCCGTTACACAATCAACACTTTTATTTACAGGTACTCCTTCGGCCAGCTAGAATGCAGGATCGTTGGTGCAACGGCACAAAACACATAGTTTATTGAATATCAGTGTCCTGATCCCCTGTTTCTGGCTGAGGGTGCTGGGCCAGTCCATCACACCATCTATACCAAAGTGTTGCTCACTAGTCTGCAGGTCTTCTAAACTCTATACTGTTTTCATAGGAAAGTAGGCAAAGAAAAGTGACACTGTAGCTGATTATGTACTAATATATATCTAAACAGCCATCTATTATCATATTCATTGAACGAATGCATCTACATTCTCAAATTGAGGGGGTTAGAGGGCAAAAACATGCCCCAAACCAACATGTGTAATCCACTGGTGAAATGTTACTAATGGAATCGAATACCTCATTGAATAATAAACCCAGAATCTCATTAGGGCTAGTTAATTGGTAATATATATCGCCATCTATACCAAAGTGTTGCTCACTAGTCTGCAGGTCTTCTAAACTCTATACTGTTTTCATAGGAAAGTAGGCAAAGAAAAGTGACACTGTAGCTGATTATGTACTAATATATATCTAAACAGCCATCTATTATCATATTCATTGAACGAATGCATCTACATTCTCAAATTGAGGGGGTTAGAGGGCAAAAACATGCCCCAAACCAACATGTGTAATCCACAATAAAATGTTACTAATGAATCTAATGCCTCATTGAATAATAAGCCCAGAGTCTCATTAGGGCTAGTTAATTGGTAATAGATATCGCCATCTATACCAGAGTGTTGCTCACTAGACTGCATGATAAGCCTGGGATCTCATTAGGGCTAGTTAATTGGTAATTGGCCCGGACTGGCCATCGGGCAAACCGGGCGTTTGCCCAGGAGGCTGCTAGCCTCCTGGGCCGGTCAACTGCTAGCCTCCCTTACCGGTCGGCCGGAATAGCCTGCTGCCCAGCAAGGCAGCCTAGGCTGACTGAAGAGGGCGGCTGCCAGGCCCTCTGACCTAATCAGAGGGAGCTGGCTAGCCGTCGGCCCCCTGTGATTAGGTCCTCATCACGCACAGCCGCCATCACGTGACTCTGCAGCGCTGGGAGGAAGTGGTTATGTAACGTCACTTCCTCCCAGCGCTGATCAGAGGCACGTGGAGCTGCGGAGGAGAGTGGTGGATGTGCCCAGCCCAGGCCACAGGTTCTTTGAAGCGGGAGGGGGGAGAGAATGTAAAGAATAGAGGGGAGAATGTACTGGAAAGAGGGGGGATTTAATAAAAAGGGGGGAGAGAAGGTAAAGAAAAGAGGGGAGAATGTACTGGAAAGAGGGGGGAATGAAATGCATTGAACACCGCACATTACTTGGGAGCTCTGTAACACCCTCATAATGTGCAGTGTTGTATGGGTGTCACAGAGCTCCACAGTAATGTGCGGTGTTTATGAGGCTGTCACAGAGCTCCACAGTTATGTGTGCAGTGTATGAGCGTATCATAGAGCTCCACAGCAATAAAACTCAGCGCACATTACTGTGTGTAGAAAAAATAAGTGGGCTGCTCAGTCCAAAATGCCCAGGCCTATATTTTGTCCCAGTCCGGGCCTGCCCCTGACAAATCAAGCTTGTTCCCACGGTGTCCGTTTGGAGTCTGACTGTATGTTCGTTCACCACATCCTGTTTTCACGGTAAAACATTGCTCTTATCCATCCATTTCTGACCCCAGATAAGCGAAGGTGCATGCATTTATTATATCAACTTGATTACTGCAATAACTTCTTGTTCTCCCTAACATCCACATTGCCGTTTGAATGCTGCTGCTACCACACTTCACATGCCTCTCCTCTCTGCTATTCCCTCCACTGGCTCACCATACATTTCAGGATCAAATTTAAAATACTGATGCTCAAGTTTAAAGCCCTCATCTCTGCCTCTCCATACATCTCTTCATTACTCACCAGTACACCAATTCTAGATTTGTCGAACTGTAGCCTCCTGTGTAATGATTTACCTTGCCCAATCAGACTCTCCTCCAATCTTCTGTCTTTGAAGATACAACTCAGAATTATTTTTTCTTCAGAGTAGCGTATCCCTTTCAGAAATATTTTTTTCTCCTCACCGAACGATCGCTCATTACAGGTTTCAAAGCGTGTTTCTCGAACATGCCCATCAGTTTCTGGTGACCAAATAATCTTAGTCATCCTGACCATTATAGCCTGAGTTCAGGCTGTTCCCCTGCAGCCAACGACTGCAGTTGGTCACTGGGAAGGGAGGTGGGCTGGAGGAGGGGCAGAAATCTGTGGGGTTTGATATGATGTCTTGTGGCTCTTAAGCCCACCTGCCGTTAGGAGGGCATAAGGACACACCAAATTGTTATGGGAACCCCAACTGTTTCTTTTCCTCTTAAACAATTGGACAGCTTCTGCTGACATAATCTACCCAAATATTTTTTCATCAGCGTTTTCGTTTAATAGTTTCTCCCTCTTCACTGAACTCAGTGGCTTCTTTAGGCTCAGGGTGGAAGTCCCCAAGCCCCTTGCACAAATTTCTTGGCGTGAGTAACTTTTGTACCTCATAATGCAAATTGTGTAACTTGCACACCGTGAGCACATGCACAGTGACTTAGTGCTGCAAGAGCACCAGCCCTTCCTGCTTTCCTCAGGATGCTTACTGTTGCAACCTCTCAGACAGGAGGATGCTTTCTCAAACCATTGGTCCCCAGCAGGCTAGAAATTCTAATCTCCTCTGCCGAGTGACAGCTGCGTGGACGGAGCAAGCTTCTCACGGCGCTACCACCCAGTCATGGCTGAAGGGGTGGTTGGAAGGAGCGGCCATTCCTTGCAGCTTCACCACTTTAAGAAACGAAGGACAAAACCTTCGAACTAAATCATACAGAGTAAAACAGCTGGCACATTTTCTCCAATCAGGTTCAAAGTAGCTTCTGAGTCCAAGGCTGTGGCGGACATATTCCAAAGTACAGATCTTGGTGAAGGTCACATGTGCATTTGAAATTTTAAACCATCAAAAAAATGTATTTCGTCGGTTCGCCTGTATTTCTCGAATTGACAGTTTAGCGAATAGACTAATTGCCCTGGAATTATAATGTACAGTGAAATTCACTGTTCAGTGCTTAGTGAAAATAACCCCTTAAATGTTTGGAAACCTGTGTATCTTTTCTTTTAAAATAATTTTTGCAGGACATCTACTAGAGCTAGCAATTATCCTGATACTGCAGTTCCCGCTTCCAGGTATCTTGCCTTGAAGCTACACCGTTAATTTTTCAGATTTTGTAACTTGACAATAGAATGCTTCCCAGCACAGTCTTCTTTCTGCTGTCTGAACAATAAGAAATACATGTGGACAGAATATAATATGCCATAAATATGTTCCTTGTACCACTGCTATGGAGATCATGGCGCAAAGAGTTATTACACATCTAAAACACAAGCTGCTTCACTGCTGCAAGAAGAGCGGGGTTCCTTTGGACAACTGTATTACCATTCTTTACACCCCACAAAGTCACGATAGGTGTCATTGGACAGGTCAGAGTCTGGCCTTTCTAAAGGTATGAAAAATAACCATGTTCGTTTGAAGATCTTCCTCTTATCCTATTTTTCTCATGAAAGTGTATGCCAGTCAATGAAATAGAGATCTTCTCTTATTTTAATGAAGTTGGGCTTTTTAAAATGAAATGTTTTAGGATGCCCCCTATGAAATGTGCTTTTTTTGAGATTATTTCAAAAGACGGCATATTGTGGTCACTGTTTCCCAACTATACCCTTACTTGTATATTTGAGAGAAGATCCACGTTGTTGTTATAACCAGATCCAGACATGTATCCTTTCTAGTTGGTGATTCTAGCAGTTGTGACATAAGGGTATCATTTAACAGGTTCAGAAACTGGATTCCCTTTTGCTGAATTACTAGTCCACTAAACCAATTAATGTCCGGGTAATTAAAATCTCCAATAATTTAAAGTGCTGCCCAGATGTGCAGCCTTCCTGATTTGCTCTAACACCTGTTCTTCCTCATTATCCACATTAGGTGGTTTATAGCATATGCCAACCAATAGTTCACTTCCCAGTTTATTCCCCATAAAGATGCCACATTTGCCTCACTACATACCAGATGTGTGATATTTGGCTTTAAATCACGATTGACATACAAACATACTCCTCCCCTTTTCTTATGTTTCTATCCCTCCTAAACATTAACCATGTAAATTTACAGCCCAGTCATGTGTTTCATCCCACCACGTTTCCATTATACCCATTATATCATACGGTTTAGTAAATGTTATTACCTCTAGTTCCTCCATCTTGTTATTGAGGCTTCTTGCATTAGCAATCTTACATTTAATATATATTATATAAGTAATTCAAAGCAAATAGAATTGCTGAAAACCATACCAAAATACAGAAACTTACTAGCAGTAGCACGCCGAGCTCCTGCGGCACTTTTGCATTGTTTTGGGTGCACCCAATGAGCAGGCGCTGAGCAATGGGGGACTGCAGCTACCCTGTAAATAGTGTGTGTAAAATCTGCAAAATACGCATGCATGTGCAGTGAAGGAAAAAAGCAGCACTTGTTTACATATTGCACAAAGGAAGTTATAAATATTTATTTAAAAAAAAAGGGCAAATAAAGTATATAAAATAACTAAAAGGCAAAAATAAAGTGTACAAGCAAACAATACACACAAATATAAGTAATTGCACTTAATAGACAATGCTAAAGGTAATTAAATCCTCCAAAGAATGCAAATCGTACTGAAAACAAAAGTAAATACAAAGCACGTAACAAAAACAAATTTCAAGTATATACATGTGGAAGCTCCACGTGGATAAATAATATCCAGAAAAAATAAATATGAAATAAAATATAATTATAAAAAGAGAAAAATATACAAGCGCATGCATATACAGGAAACTAAAGTAAGAAAGCAATAAATAACAGAGAAGGGAAAAACAAAATAAAAAACATCTGAAAGGGAAAAAAAATGTAAGACAATAATACAAATTAAATTCATTCAATTGCAAAAATAGAGGGAATTATGGGCGCGCACGCACACACAAAAAACACCGTAGTAAATATACCCTCATAAAGAACTTAATTTAGTCCATAGTATAATGGGTGGTAAAGTCAGAATTTAACCAGAGGGATCCAATAATATTTATTGTATTGACCCAATAAATATGAACAATGACAATAGTAATAGCTAAACACAGAGCCCCTGTACCTATAAGGGGCACAGGGTAGGGTTCCCACCCGTCTGGTTTTGACCCGGACCGTCAGGTTTTGGAGTCATGTGTCCGGGTTTGACACCACCTGCCACCCGGACACATGACTCGGAGGAACCGGCTTGCAGTCCCCACCTCTGTCTCATACTTGCCCATACTGCCGCGGTCTTCCTCCGGTAGAGAGAGATGCGCCGCCCACTCCACCGATCACTGACAGTGTGGGAGTGGTGTGGTGGGTCGGTGACGGCTCTCTTCCTCCTTGCCTCCTCCAATCAGCCGCTTGCTGTGAAACGGCGCAGGCTCTGCGGCTCACGTGACTGCGTGACATGCGGTGTTTCGTGAGGGAGTTCACATGCTTGCTTGCGGCGTGCCCGGCTCATCCCGACTCCGAGACAACTTCCAACTAGGAGTGTAGCATCAGCTGCTCAGCGTGCCAGTGTCCTCTGATGACCCAGCTGCATCCACTCCTCAAGCTCCATCAAAGTAAGCATTAAAGTGCCACTATACCAGTCTGCCACTATATCAGTCTGCCACTATACCATTCTGCCATACCAGTCTGCCACAATACCAGTGTGCCATGCATGCCACATGCCATAATACACACACATAATGTAAATATACGCATATTGTATACACTACCAAAAAAATGGCCACCCAAGCCCAACACTAGAGTGTTCGGGTTTGGCTTGAAGAAAAGGTGGCAACCCTAGCACAGGGTGACATGGACATGTGAGAGGGTTAGTACAAAACTAAGTGTGCCAGAAAACACAGTCCCACACCTCCCAAAAGCTTCTCCAGGTCCATGTAAGCAAAGTCCCAAGTGAACGCTGTGACATGTAAGGCTAGGGTCAGACGAACGCATTTTTCACGTGCGTTTAGCCGCACGAAATCACGGCCGTGCTAGCAGCAAATGACGTCCAATGCCGGGGAACATACGACGAACGGCCGCACGAAAGTTCGTCCGTGCAACGCAAGTGGCCAACGAACGCATTTTTTTGAGAACGTCAAACCGCTACTACTGACGTACAGAGTGCGCTGCGGCCGCATAGCGGCGTGTGTGTGTGATTAGGAGACGTCAGACACTGCTAATGTCCGGCTAACATAACGTCCAGACACAAAAAGTGTTTTATTGATGATCCGTACAAAATCACGGACGAAAAGGCGCATCGTATGACCACTATCGCGTATTCCGGGAAAAAATACGTACGTTCGTTCGAACGCACTTTTTCACGGACAACGTGAAAAATGCGTTCATCTGACCCTAGCCTAAATGTGTACATTTTCTTTTGTTGGCAGAAGTACATACACAAAGTGTGAAAAAGAACTATAAAAATTGTCAGAAATCATGCTTACAGGTAATGATCACCATGAGATTAGTAATGAAGAATACAAAAAACACAATACTGTGTTACTTCAGTTTGTCCAAACATTTTAGATTCCAACAGGATTTTCAGCTATTGTAACCACCTGAATCTTACTCTTCTATAATAATGGGTAATTTCAGAGCTATCCCTGGCTGATGTAGTACAGGCACAATGTTTGAGGGTGGGGCTTCTCACAGTTTGTGTGTTTTTTGTATTGGAAAGTGTTTTAAAAAACGCTAACCTCTGTTGATGCAAGTTTTTGTTGGTGTGTACAAACTATTGTAATTTGCTCCAATATTTTTTTTTTATCTTAAGTAGATTTATTAGCGCTTCAGAAAAGCAAATATTATTTCAATACTAATGTTATGGGCACAAATGTATACAGGGTTGTTTGGCATTAAACCTCTGCCACCTCAGTTTTGTAATGTGCTCTTATCCTGCAGATTTGAGAAAGGTATGGAGCATGATTTGTTGGTGTGGATAACAGGCATACATAAATTTTCTTAACACATACTTTTTCTTTCTAGGAAAGCTCAAAGTGTGAAGTATCCAGAGAACCAGCAAATCACACTTTCAAATCTCTTGAGGTTCATCTTAAAATATTCCCCAACACCTTCTGTTGTCAAGTATTCGCCTGCATCCTACCCTGAGCATAACCATGAAGATCACATTTCCTACTTGGAAAGAGAGATACTTAGACTTCGGGCTGAAATAGAGGTTCTGCACAAGGCCCAAAAGCAGTTAGCTGGACATATTTCAGAGGGCAAAAAGGATGTGCACAAGCTGAAAGTTCAGAAACATAAACTGGAACAACACAACAATGCCCTGGAGATTCACAAAGAACAATTACAAGCACTATATGATCAAAAAGTCAAGGAGGTGGGAAACACTGCTGATAAACTGAAAGATCTGGCAGCTGCTTCACAAAGACTCCTAGCTGAAAATGCTCTGCTTAAAATCTTTATGGAGTCCTTGGAGCTAAAAAACAAAATCGCTCGAGGAACAGGAAGCATAAATATCAATGACGGAAGCCGGTCCACACTTGAGGAAAATGAAGTTTCTAGAAAAAGCTCTATTTCTTCCACAAGGAGTACATTGATGTTGGATCAAACAAATGAAAGTAGAACAGACTGATTTTTTTTTTTACATGTTTGGTTTATACAAATTTTCTAACTCTAAAGAAGAATTTCCTCTGCTTTACTTAACATCTTGCAGTGATTTTAAATTGACTTATACACTCAAAAGAACTCAAGAAAGCCATTTGAGAAGGCTTGTTAAATCAAATTGTTGGTAATAGTCATGTTGATGTCTTTACCTTTCCACCAATGTCATTAACCAATATTAGATATCTCACGAGTATAGCAGTACATAGTGATACCTTTTTTTTTATTGGACTAACCTTACATTTAAAAGACAAGCTTTCGAGAGTGTTCCTCTCTTCTTAAGGTCTGGAGCTATACTGAGCAAAATCATAGAGTTGAACATTAAGGGGCACACCAGGAAAATAAATATTTGTACCTCAGTGTAATATCCCTTCAATCTAACCGGACCATAAAACAACAGTGATAAGATCATGACAACTTGAAAGGGGGGCGTGGCCTAAGATCCCTTTTACCCTTTTTGACCATACTATTTGACTCTCACTATTTACGACATCTAACCATGTGCCCCTTAATGTTCAACTCTAATTTTGCTCAGTATAGCTCCAGACCTGAAGAAGCTCTCAAAAGCTTGTCTTTTAAATGTAATGTTAGTCCAATAAAAAAAAAAAGGTATCACTACGTAGTGCTATGCTTGTGATTTTGGCATCTGGCCTAACACGGTATGGGTGGGGGGGTGTGTATGTATAATATATATATTTGTACAAATTGCTTTAAGGCTTGAACATACATACAAATAACAACAACCTATTCAAGATTGTCAAGGCCAAGCCGTCTCCAAAATTACCAGACATTTCCCATGGTGAACACACTAACGTGTTCAACTTTAACCAATTGAACTGCACTACTCTTTTAGTCAGGACTGGCTGTTGAAGTATAATTTAATACTGGGCAGAGTGAGTGCGATAAATCTAAATACAGCAACATTCGAGAAAGACCCGCTCTAGATATGAATGCTCTTTTACAATTTCCTTTTTAAATTCTACTGAATGGACCTGTTGATGCATCACCCCTTTATCTTGAGGTTAAATTAAATCTGAGTGAAAACCAGTATCTCCGTGGTTCTCTATATTATCCATTTGCGATAGTTTTGTATCATTTTATGTAATTTGCAAGCTCTCATTCTTAAATGGAATTTAATCCTGTTTAATCATTGACTGGGTGCAGTTTTCAGTCCTAATAAGTTGAACTTCTCATGTAGAGTACTCGGATGGTCAATTCCGTAGACAAGGTATTTGCAAATATTTAATTGCAAGTAATCTTGAATTGACAGAAGCTTGTTATACTGGGAGCTGCTGCTGCTGTTTTTCCTCTTCAAACAATCAGTGCTGCAAATTCTTTGATTAAACTGTCTCAAACACTTCTATGGTGTATTTGTTGACTAAGATGTGTAGCTGATATAATTTATATATATAATTGTTTCTATACTTGTGATGTCCTAGCACAGCGATGGCGAACCGATGGCACGAGTGCCACAAGGTTTTTGTAGGCCGCAGGACTCTGTGGAAGCACTGCGGCCTACAAAAGCCCAGCCCCCAGCGAATCTACAATTGTGGGATGGGGGTAAAAGGCATAAGGCCACACCTTCATGGCGCCCTCAGACCCCGCCTACGAGAAGTGGGGCCGAGGCTGCTGCTCAGTTGGTCCATTGAGGAGTAGAGGTGCTTGACCCGGCGTGTTGCCCCCTCCCCCGGCTTTCCCATTTGCAGCCCCATTCATGTTGCAAATCGGTGAGGAGGGCAGAGTTTGCAGCGCCCTCCCTCCTCCACCTGCCTGTATGTATTTACTGCCTGCCGTCTCAACCCTCGTACCCTCCAGCAGGCAGGACCCCCGAAAAGCACCCGCTCCAGCACCCGCTCAACTGCATTCAGCGCTCTGTGGCCTAGCTGTTGGAGGGTGTGAGGGCTGAGCCAGCAGGCAATAAAGGCATGGAGGGAGGACGCTATTATCTCTGCCCTCGCCGATTCCACAAACCAATGGCAACAACAAGGAGGAGGAATAGGCGGTGGACGGAAGGACTCCCTACCCGGTTGACTGGCAGATCACACCACGTGGAGTCACGGCCGCACCCTTTTTTTTTTTCTTTGCGAGTCGGCTGCATTCTGTGTTGCTGTCCCTGGTGCTGAAACCTATTTAGCACCAGGGACAGGGGGTTAATCCCCCCCCCCACTGCTTCATCTGCACTTGAGGGGGCTGTACTTGGTGCTGAAATTCCGTTACAGGATCAAAGTCAGTTTTTTGCCCCGCAGCAGGGGGGCGGGGGTTGTTTTCTTTCTTCATTCGGTGGTCTGTTCAGCTGCTGATCTAGGTCGTCGCAGGTGCTTTCAGTGGACGATGGCGTTGTCCGTAGGCTGGTGATAAAGTCGGTCGCCCAACTATGGTGCAAGAAGACAGCCAGCTTTATGGCCATACTTTTTTACATGACGCAAGATGTCAGTGAATCAGCCTTGGGGGGGCGTGGCCGGACGTTGCAGCGCGCGGTCGCATGTGAGGAGAGCTCCTGTGACCGGCGCTAAACTTTTAATTCCTGCGGCTGATTTACAGCAACCCCGGGGCTGAAACTTCACCCATAGCTGGGTGACATCTCCTGGCCCCCAGATGGTGCCCCCTAAGGTGCAACGAGCGTTAGAACTGGCAAAATCGGCAAAAAAAGACCGGGTTCGTGAGGCCCAAGATGGCGGATCTCCCTCCTCTGTTTCCTCTTTCACCATGGAAGCGGCTGTAGCAGGCCCACCCTGCATGTCTGACATCTTACCACCTTCAGAAAGCAGACTACATGCCATGCTGCAAGAACTTAGATCTACTATTCAAACGGATCTTAAAGAGGTGCTGCAGGAGCTGAGGCGCGATGTACAAGATCTGGGTGAGAGGACAGACTCTTTGGAGGCTAAGACAGACGACCTATGTTTGGCCCATAACGATTTAGTGGACCGTCATATAGCTTTGCAGACTGCACATGACGCCATGGCAACGAAATTGGCCGATTTGGAAGATCGTTCGCGGCGTAACAATGTACGGATCCGGGGTATTCCAGAAGCAGTAACCCCTGCTGATCTCTAGCCCTATATATTGGAACTTTTCCAGATCCTAGTCCCAACGTACTCGTCACAGGATTTCCTGATGGATCGGGCACACAGATTACCACGCGCCAAGAACCTGCCGCCCTCAGCTTCTAGAGATGTTCTAGTCCGGGTGCACTTTTTCCATGTTAAAGAAGCGTTAATGAGCGCATCACGGAAATCTATGCCTCTGCCTTCTCAGTTTGCCAAAATTTCTTTTTACGCAGACCTGTCAACAGCTACCATGGCTAAAAGAAGGGAATTTTCATCTTTCACGAAACTTCTACGTGATCACAGCATGGCGTATCGCTGGGGATTTCCCACAAAGATCTTGTTATGGCGGGAGGGAGTCTTGCACGTTATCCCTGATCCCCTCACTGGCATGCGTCTGTTGACGGAATGGAAAGTCGTGTCTGAGTTTACTCCTCTCCCCCCCCCCCCCGGGAGGAATCATCTTCGCCGCTGAAAGTTTCTCCGGAGTGGCATCGGATTCGACCGAAATGAGGCTCTGGCCCTGTGCTCTCCAAAAATGAGGCGTGCTTCTACTACTTTGCCATGCTGCTTCCCGTCTTCTTGGGTGTCAGAACTCTTCCACGGATGCTGGACTGACCCCTTTTTTTGATCTACCTCAACTGGGCGCTCATGGGGGCCTGTTCTGGTCTCTTATTCGGCAAGCCCCGAGGCCTTCCAATGGCCTGTAAATTGGCGCGGTCCTTCTCAGGTAGAGTTGGGACTGTTGTTTCCCCTACTGGAGTTTTTCTTGACAGTTTTTTTTTTCCCTACTTATACCAATCTGCTGTGTTGATTGACTCCACTCAGCTGCGCTCATGGAGTGCAGTTATTTTTTTTCTGAAGTTTGGTCGGATTTTTTCTTTTTCCTTTTGTTTCCTTTCGGTTCGACCTATGTATGTAATGTATGTATTGTTTGTTTGTTTGGTAAGCACTATGATATATGGTTCCAGGTGCTATTATGTGCAGGAGAGTCCCTCCATTCTCCCGAGGAGGTTGTCTTCACTGACCGCGGTGAGATCTAGAGGGCTGGGAGTGACCACAAATGCGTAAACCTCAATTCCAGATTTATTCCTTAAATGTTCGGGGCTTGAACACTCCGTACAAACGCCATGCTTTATTTCGTGACCTGCATAAATCTCAACCGGCTATTGTTTGTTTGCAAGAGACTCATTTTTGTAAGAGGCGTCCTCCGTTTTTGAAATCGCGCATGTACACTGAGGCCTACCATTCCACTGCTCCAACAAAGTCCAAAGGTGTCTCGATTATGTTTCATAGAGATTGGACTTTTGTGTGTTCGGCTCAGTATGTGGATCCGTTGGGCCGCCTTGTGATTCTTGTGGGTACGCTGAACGAATTACCAGTCACTATTGCTAACCTATATCTCCCTAATGATAATCCGGTTTCCTATCTGCGGAAAGCTTTTTGTAGAGTGAAAAAAATGTCTAGTGGTACGATGTTCCTATGTGGGGATTTTAATTGCACTCCTGACCCCGAAGTTGACACTCAGACGAGCCAATCCCGTCCCCATTCCCGCGCCCCCCCGCCCTCTAGTAAACAACTACGGGAATTCATGCACTCATTTGACCTATATGATACCTGGAGGATATGCCACCCCAACACACGTGACTACACATATTTCTCTCATGTCCACTCCTCATATAGTAGAATTGACTTGTGTTTGATACATAGCTCAGCTTTGTCTCGTCTCCTGGAGGCGACCATTGGTATCATTACGTGGTCTGACCATGCTCCGCTTACGCTCACTTTTGAGGCTGCTTTTCCACCGAGGGGGATGGGGAATTGGAGACTTAATGACTCACTCATTGTAGACAGAGAGGACGTGACAACAACGCTACAACTCCTCCAGGAGTATTTCATGACGAACGTAACTGGGGACGTTGCAACAGCGTCGGTTTGGCTGGCCCATTAAGCTGTGATGCGAGGACATTTTATACAGAAAGGAGCGCAGCGTAAAAGACGTCTTAATGCTCAGATGACTGCTCTTACACGACGCATCACTGACCTAGAAACCCAGAATAAAGCCTCGCCTACCCCTCATAGTACCGCTCAATTGACTGCGCAGCGCCGCGAGTTGGAGCACCTGATGCTCCAGGTCACGGCACGCTCAATTAGACGGCTTAACTATGATCATTATACCCAGGGGAATAAACCGGGAAAATTGCTGGCGTCTAAATTGAAAGGGAAAAGAATGCAAACCAACATACCGTACCTATTGGATGCTAATAATGTGAAAATTTATAACCCAGCCCTCATTACTGATGAATTTGCACGTTATTATGCCTCCCTGTACAACCTAGGATTGGACCACACCGTACCGTCCCCTACCCAGGCCGACATAGATCTTTCTCCATGCGGCGAACCTTCCCTCCCTCTCAGGCTACAGATTTGCTTGCTGCGTTTACAGAGGAGGAGGTACTTAAGGCTATTAAGGCACTTCCAAAAAATAAAGCTCCAGGTCCCGACGGTTTTACGAATTTGTATTATCAGGTATTTGCATCCTCACTGGTTCCGACTCTTACCCTGTTTTTTAATGACATTAAGAACACTGGCATCATCCCCCCGGAGATGTTGCAAGCAACAGTAGTGACCCTGCCTAAGCCTGGTAAAGCCCCGACGCACTGTGCCAACTTCCACCCTATATCCCTGTTGAATGTAGACGCCAAATTGTATGCTAAACTACTAGCTACTAGGCTGGGCCCCCTACTCCCATCATTGATCGCGACTGAACAGACCGGCTTTGTCCCGGGCCGCCAAACATGTGACAATACTCGACGATTTTATGATATAATTGATTTGGCCCATAGGACTAATACCTCCGGACTCCTGCTGGCATTGGACGCCGAAAAGTCGTTCGATCGCCTACACTGGGGGTATATGCGGTTAGTGCTACTAAAGTTTGGTCTCCCAGCACAATTTGTACACAGTATTATGGCCCTCTACTCCGCTCCGTCGGCGAATGTTTTGGCATCGGGGTTTCTATCCTCCTCTTTCCACATAACCAATGGCACCTGACAGGGCTGTCCGTTATCCCCGCTAATATTTATTCTGGCCCTAGAACCCTTAGCGCTGCAGATTAAGATTTCCCAGGCGATCAAAGGTATGCCGACCCCGCATGGGGAGCACAAGCTGGCACTTTTCGCAGATGACATATTGCTCTTTTTGACCACCCCGGAGATATCGCTCCCTCCCCTGTTTTGCCTCCTTGACAGCTTTGGCGCGTTATCCTATTATAAAAATAATGTGAGTAAAACACAAGCTCTCCCTATAAATGTTGCTGCTTCATCCCTTAGCTCTTTGCGTAGTAAGTACCCTTTTGATTGGCGCTCTACCTCTTTAAAATACCTGGGAATCTCCCTTACCAAATCGCGAGGCACCATCCTAAAGGAAAACTTCATGCCACTATTGAACTCAATCGAGAAGCAGCTCTCTACATGGAGCACAAATGAAGCCTCCTGGCTGGGACGTATGGCGGCCATAAAGATGTGTATCTTACCCCAAATTTTATATTATTTCAGAAACATTCCAGTTTTCGTACCGGCGCATTTATTGCTCCGGCTGCAAAAACTGCTGCATGCGCATATTTGGAAAGGGAAGCCCCTCGAGTATCGGCCTCTACAGTCAATGCGCCGCGACGTAACGGAGGGTTGGGTTTTTTAGATTTACAATCGTATTACAAAGCAGCCTTGCTAGCCCAACTGTTGTCGTCGATGCATCTCAAAGAACCACCTCTATGGTTACAGTTGGAGAATGCCATGATTTTCCCATACAAACTTCATGACCTGTTGTGGCTTCCACTCCTTCCTAGGAATAGCACCATGGGTCTGCTACCCGCCTCGATGCTCTCCCTCATGTCCTGGCGCCAGTGGGGTCGTCCGTTAGTACGGCCTTATGACTTATTATATCTCGCCCCGCTCAGAGTTCTTTGTCGCTATATTCCAGACTTAAATTTAGATTCTTGGTTTTTGCGCGGCTTGACGCAGGTGTGTCAGCTCTTTACATCCCACTCCCTGAAACCCTTTCCAGACTTGGTACAGGAGTTTGCCATCCCATTGAGTGACTGTTTTTCATACCTACGTGTGAAGCATGCTCTACACCAGAAGGGCCTGACCTCTTTCACACCTACGAACCTTTCAGCTTTTCACAAATTGTGTATGGGGAAGAAATGTCAAATGAAACCGCTATCTCTCTGTCACAATAGCCTTCTAACTCCGAACCCACCTAAAAAATTACCCTATATGGTTAAATGGGAAAAAGATTTAGCCTTCACGCTCTCCATAGATGACTGGTCATACGCCATGGACACTATATACAAATATTCTAGAAGTACCAATCTCCGTGAGGCCCATATTAAATTACTGTGTAGATGGTACTTAACACCAACCCGTTTGGCCCATATTTCGGGGACTACCGGCTTCTGTTGGAGATGCCTTACCGGCCTCGGTTCCCTATTGCATACCTTTTGGCTATGTCCCGCACTGGGGGGTTATTGGGTTAAAATAAGTAGACTGATTTCTCACTGCACTTCCCTTAGTCTTCCACTATGCCCGAAAATGTACCTCCTACATATTATACCCATTACTATTCAGATCCGTCATAGGAGGTTTATCTCTATGGTACTGGGGACTGCAAAAACGGTTATTGCGAGACATTGGCGTTCCTCATTATGCCCATCTATAAAAGAAGTTATGATGGCCCTCGAAAGTGTTTTTAAATATGAAGAAATGTTCCACACCGCGAATAACTCAATGTGCCAGTTTGATGATACATGGGAGGGGTGGAGGGTGTTTGTCGAGTCTGGAACCTTGATATAAGATCTTTACCATGTACGACTGTAGTGCTGCCGTGTTTTATGTTTCATGTTAGCTTAGTATTTTATTGTTTTTGGAAAATGGAGTCCGCACGAATGACCCTTTCTAGGATAATATTGATACTTCATTTGAATTGTCTATGGTCAATGATAGGAATTTATGTCCTTTAGCTTTGAAGTTTCATCTTTTTTGCAATGTTGTACTATTTTATGTGTGAACTCCAATAAAAAACTTTTATATTAAAAAAAAAAAAGAATCAGCCTTGGATGCATTGCACTGATCATGAAGCTCCCTGAATCCACATCCAGAGGTTCCTTGGCCTTTGGAGGGAGCAATGCTGCTAGTTTTCTGGTAAGGCAGAAGAGCAGCACACTGAAAAGGGGGAGGGGGTGAGGACACGTCTGTGTGCATGAGTCTGCCAGAGGCAGCTCATGCAGGGTTTTATGTAGCCAATTATCCCCAGTGTTAGCCCATCAAGTGGTCCAGTCAGGGCCGGCCCAAGACATTGTGCTGCCTGGAGCGATGGATGAAATGCTAACCCCCCCCCCAAAAAAACGACATGTATTAGCGTCTCACAGAGCTGCACAGCAATAAAACTCACAGCAATGTGCATTGTGTATGAGCGTATCACAGAGCTCCACAGCAATGAAACTCACAGTAATGTGCAGTGTGCGTGAACGTTTCACAGAAACAGTGGCGGTGGGTGATGTCTGACCCTGGGGAGGCGCCTGACCACAACCCTTTTTCTGGCCACACTCACCGTAATAGAAATACAAAACAAGATCCTGAGGTCGATTGGGTGGCCACAAGTAGCCCTAAGGCTCAAGATCCTAGAGCCAGCTGGCTCCAAACAATGTGAGTAAGACATATGTATTACCAATATCGGAGTTGACACAGTCTGCACCATGATATTTTTTCTTCTACTCTCTAATTGAGGTTTTTCGAAGAAATAAAGCAATTATTCATCCGTGGAGTTTCCTTTGCCCTACACTTGCCATTTTTCTATTGTTACACTCACCGTAATGTTTTAAGCCAACTTCTGAAATACATTTACTGAAAAATATCTGCTGCAGGCCCAGCTCAGATCATTAAACGTGTGGAAAAAGTTAAAGTGAGAGACGTTCATACACACCACATATTACTGTCACGTCTCGGCCTTGCCCCCTGGTGGTGAAGGGTCTTCATGTTTGTTTTTTCCCTATGGTGTGTCTGGCTGTGCTGTTTAGGGCTGATCTGGTGTTCTGTTGTGATCTCCTGATCTGGGGTCACATGGCCCAATCACACAGACCCACTCCCTATATATTCCCAGCAGCACAGAGCCTCATTGACTGTTTGTGGAGTTTGATGGTGGTTCTGTCTGGTTCGTGTTTCCTGAGTTGCTGCAAAGCATTCCTGATCAAGTGTTTTCTGGTTCTGACCTCGGCTTTATTTTTGACTATCCCTTCTACTCCCCCCTGGTACCGTATATTTCTGATCTGTTGCCAACCTCTGCCTGATTGACGATTCTTGTATGTTTCATGTTTTATGTACCTTGTCTGTCTTAGTTTAGTATTATATTCAGAGGCCGCTTATAAGGACCTCTTTTAGTATAGTCTGTCTGTTTTGTTTACTGTCCTGCAGCCTGCTCCCTTCACGGATTGTCAAGTGTATCTTTGTGTTTCTGAGTGTCCTAAGTTGTCTGTCGGTCTTGAAGCCTTCGGAGCTTAGTGGCAATTCTGTTCTGTTTTTTGGTGCTCCTTGGTTTTGGAGAAATCCGTCTGTCCTTGTGTCCAGTCAGTTACTCACCTGCCTTAAGGGCTTCATCTCATGTTCCAAGCCACCACGATGGCCCAAGCAGGGGCTAACCGTTACATTACAAACAGTCCATTAATGCCTGCAGGTGAGCTTACTGTGTTAAATTCTGTGCTTCAGATGGTTTTTGATCTGCTGACAGAGCTGAAGAGGTTAATGCTGTCTCTCAGTGTGCTTAATTATGCGGTTCCTACAAGCAGAGTCTCTGGGGAACCTCCCATGAGTGAAAGAGAGAGACGTAGAATTCTTAATCTGTTATTATTGCAGTTCACCCCAGCATAAAATCTTTTGCTGTCCATTAAAGCCCAAACCCAGAATGTCATGTTCTCAGGGTGAGACCCTGGTATCCACGTCATGTAGCCATAGTGCTGACCCTACTGCTGGGACCTCTGTTTCTGTGCAATGCAGGGGTGTTGCAAATTCCATGTGTGGTAATAAAGCCAAAATTGTTCCACCTCAAGGCACACTACCTGCTTCCATGTTATGCAGTGGATCACTGTTTCTCAGTTCTTGTCATGGGTCTAGGGTCCAGGGTGGCGCTGTTGCCACAAGGGTCCAGGGTGGCGCTGTTGCCACAAGGGTCCAGGGTGGCGCTGTTGCCACAAGGGTCCAGGGTGGCTCTGTTGCCACAAGGGTCCAGGGTGGCTCTGTTGCCACAAGGGTCCAGGGTGGCTCTGTTGCCACAAGGGTCCAGGGTGGCTCTGTTGCCACAAGGGTCCAGGGTGGCTCTGTTGCCACAAGGGTCCAGGGTGGCTCTGTTGCCACAAGGGTCCAGGGTGGCTCTGTTGCCACAAGGGCCCAGGGTGGCACTGTTGCCACAAGGGCCCAGGGTGGCGCTGTTGCCACAAGGGCCCAGGGTGGCGCTGTTCCCACAAGGGCCCAGGGTGGCGCTGTTGCCACAAGGGCCCAGGGTGGCGCTGTTGCCACAAGGGCCCAGGGTGGCGCTGATGCCACAAGGGCCCAGGGTGGCGCTGTTGTTACAGGTACACAGCATAAAGAAAAACCCATGTCCGTTCCTGGTGGGAGGCCAGTTTTGTTTCTGTCTGACAAGGTGTCAGCGGTGCCAGAACCTGGCACATTGCCGGTAACACTCCCAAGCTGTGTGTCAGCGGTAACACTCCCAAGCTGTGTGTCAGCGGTAACACTCCCAAGCTGTGTGTCAGCGGTAACACTCCCAAGCTGTGTGTCAGCGGTAACACTCCCAAGCTGTGTGTCAGCGGTAACACTCCCAAGCTGTGTGTCAGCGGTAACACTCCCAAGCTGTGTGTCAGCGGTAACACTCCCAAGCTGTGTGTCAGCTGTACCCCTCCCAAGCTGTGTGTCAGCGGTTTTGTCCCAGGTGAGCCCAGAGCCCTTCACGCCTGTCGTGGGCCCAGAGCCCTTCCTGCCTGCTGACGAGTCAGTTGTGCCGATGTTGAGCTACGAGGTAGCCGTGCCTATGCTTTGTTATGAGGCCGAAGCGCCTGTATCTAAACATGAAACCTCCATGCCTGGTTCTACCAGCGAGCTGCTAGTCATGCCGATTCCGATCCACGAGACAGTTGTGCGAGGCAGCCGTGCCCATGTTCTGCTGCGAGGCAGCCGTGCCCATGTTCTGCTGCGAGGCAGCCGTGCCCATGTTCTGCTGCGAGGCAGCCGTGCCCATGTTCTGCTGCGAGGCAGCCGTGCCCATGTTCTGCTGCGAGGCAGCCGTGCCCATGTTCTGCTGCGAGGCAGCCGTGCCCATGTTCTGCTGCGAGGCAGCCGTGCCCATGTTCTGCTGCGAGACAGCTGAGGCCTCGTTAGGTTATGAGACCACTGTGCCCTTGTCCCACAGTGGGTCCAGTGTTGTTCCTACCGTTGTCTTGCCAAGTGTGGGTCCCGAGCCCTTCATGTGTAATTCGGGCAATGTGCCCCTAATGCCTTTTTCTGGCGATATGCCAATTTTGTCCCAGGTGGGTACTAAGTCCTTAATGTCTGGTTTGGGCCAAGAGCCCCTCATGTCAGCCCCTGATGGCACGCTGCCAGGTATGTCTGTTTCTGGTTATTTGCCAGTCCTGCCAGTTAATGGAGTGACATCCAAACTGACTGGTGCTACAAATTCTAGCCCTGTACCCGAAGGTTATATACGATCCCCATGCGGGATGTTGTTCCGTAAGGCACACTGGGCCATGATCAAGAAAGACCCTAATGCTCTCAGGTGTTTTGAGGAGGATTCCGATGACTCGGAGGGTCCACAGTGCACTCCTCCAGGTGAAATCTGTAACAATGGTGAGGTGCCAGTTGTATCATATCCTGGCAATGTCCTCTGTTCCAACGGTGTGCCAGTTAAAGGCGAGTTGTCAAGTCTGTCCAAGTCGAGCTGCAAGGGAGTCGTATCCAAGTAAAGTCACGTGACCACTGTGCCCACGTCTTGCAGTGGGCCCATTGCTGTCAAACCCACTTGTGGGGTAGAGAGGTTTCAATCGTGTGGTTTTAAACAGATAACCAAGTCTGCCCCTACTATTGCCGTGTCGTGTGGGGTGGTCACCAGTTCTAGATCTCGTTCAAGGAGAAGACGTAAAAAGGTGACTAACCCTAGTCCAACTGATTCTATGTCCAGTCTGACTGATGCCGAGATCCCCCAACCCCGTCATGTCCCTGAGGGTTATGTGCAGTCGCCCTTTGGACTGGTGTTCAGGAAGGACCACTGGGCTGCCATTCAAAGGAACCCTCATAGTCTGAGGCGTCTTGGGGAGGAGGATGACGACTCTGAGTGGGACCTCAATGGATTTTGGTGACTGGTGTTCGTGATCTGGTTTCCTGATTCTGTCTGCCATGTTTTTTGTTTTGGGTGCCCGGGAGGTCACCCGTAAGGGAGGGGGTTATGTCACGTCTCGGCCTTGCCCCCTGGTGGTGAAGGGTCTTCATGTTTGTTTTTCCCCTATGGTGTGTCTGGCTGTGCTGTTTAGGGCTGATCTGGGGTTCTGTTGTGATCTCCTGGTCTGGGGTCACATGGCCCAATCACACAGACCCACTCCCTATATATTCCCAGCAGCACAGAGCCTCATTGACTGTTTGTGGAGTTTGATGGTGGTTCTGTCTGGTTCGTGTTTCCTGAGTTGCTGCAAAGCATTCCTGTTCAAGTGTTTTCTGGTTCTGACCTCGGCTTTATTTTTGACTATTCCTTCTACTCCCCCCTTGGTACCGTATATTTCTGATCTGTTGCCAACCTCTGCCTGATTGACGATTCTTGTATGTTTCATGTTTTATGTACCTTGTCTGTCTTAGTTTAGTATTATATTCAGAGGCCGCTTATAAGGACCTCTTTTAGTATAGTCTGTCTGTTTTGTTTACTGTCCTGCAGCCTGCTCCCTTCACGGATTGTCAAGTGTATCTTTGTGTTTCTGAGTGTCCTAAGTTGTCTGTCGGTCTTGAAGCCTTCGGAGCTTAGTGGCAATTCTGTTCTGTTTTTTGGTGCTCCTTGGTTTTGGAGAAATCCGTCTGTCCTTGTGTCCAGTCAGTTACTCACCTGCCTTAAGGGCTTCATCTCATGTTCCAAGCCACCACGATGGCCCAAGCAGGGGCTAACCGATACAATTACTGTGAGGTTTAATGCTGTGGAGCGCTGTGATATGCTCATACACCGCACATTACTGTGAGGTTTAATGCTGTGCAGCTCTGTGATGTTTAATGCTGAGGAGCTCTGATCTGCTCAGGGCTGGATTAATGTAGGGGCGGATGGAGCGGCTGCTCCAGGCCCCCTTCTGAAAATAGGTCCACAGTACCGGCAGCAGCCAAGATGAGCTGCTGGCCAGCAGGCAGACATCACCTACCACCAGAGCCAGCTCGTAGCACGTGCAATGAGTGCACTGCACCCGGCCCTGTGCTGTCATGGGCCCTGCTCTTGCAGGCACTTTGCCGAATGCTGGCTCCGCCTCCTTCCCTCTCTGCAGCACTGGCACTCTCTGTCCCTGGAATTAACACATACCGTGTGTTGCCCACTGGTTTGAATGGTGTTGCCTCTATTTTGCTGAGACAGGCAAGGCAAAATCATGTTAACCTTATCCAAGGTGAAGCAGGCATTATCCGGGCAGCCATCTCTCCTGAGTGCTGGGTCCTCGTTGGAGGAGGAACATAGGGAGGTTCCCACGTCTTCACCAGGCAGCACTCTGCTCTGCATGTTAGAGGCCCCTTGTGACAGGTAAAAAGACTATCTATTTACATTGGGTAAGATGGCAGAATGGGTTTGGTGGTGGGGATTTGGAGGTATTGATCTGAGGAATGGAGAAAATACTGTTTGGGAGGGTGAGTGCAAAGGGACTGGTGTGTGATGGTAGGGGGTGACTTCGGGGTATAAATTGACAGCTTTTTTGTGTTTAAGGGATAAGCGTTTCAGAGAGCTGGGGGTTTTTTTGTTTAAAAAACAAACCGTAGGGGGGGCGGAGCTAGCGCCCAACCAAGATGGCCGCGTGATCCCGAGGCTCCCGCGGCTCCCACGCACCTAGCACCAAGACCTTTGTTTTTGAGCACCCCTGAGCCGATTTTTCTTTACCTCGAGTCTCCTATAGCTCCAGCAACATGCCAGCCTCAAAACCGCTAAAAAAACGCGGCCGCAGGACCCATCTGTAGCCCATCATTTCGTCCCGGCCAAAAGACAGGCCGAAGCCTCCCAAGATGGCGACCACTGTGAAACACTGTACCCGGAGGAAGAGTTACCCACTTCAGCTGACTTAGCGGTTCCGGCCTCGAGGGGAGATGTGGAGCACCTCTTTACCAAGATGTCCCAGATGCAGACCTTTCTGGCGGGTGAGGTGGCGAAATTGGGGACAGAACTGCGGGGAGAGATTGATTCGCTGGGTGCACGCATGGCTGAACTGGAGGACCAGGCCGCAGAGATAACGCAGGCCCATAAGGACTTGGCGGAGGGTACTGGGGACCTAGCCAAAAGAGTCTCATTTTTGGAGTCCAAGATGGAGGACTTGTCTAATCGTTCCAGAAGAAAAAATATAAGGTTGAGAGGTCTCCCGGAATCTGTGTCACCTAAGGATCTCAATGGGACGGTGCAGGGTATACTACGTCGCCTTGCACCGGACATAACGGAGGCCCATCTGTTAATGGATCGGATTCACAGGGCCCAAAGACCCCCGAATCTTTCGTCTCTTATCCCGCGAGACGTGATATTTCGCATGCATTACTTCACGGCGAAACATCAGATCCTTCAAGCCGCACGCACCTTCCAGCTGGACTTTGAGGATAAACTCCTACAGCTGTTCCAGGATTTGGATCCCGCGACCCTCCGCCGACGCAGGGCTTGGCGCCCCATTACAGAACACCTGTCTGCTCACGACATCCCATACGCGTGGGGATTTCCCTTTCGCCTGCAAGTGTCGGTGGCGGGCCGGCAGGTGGCCCTCACCCCCTCCTCAGATCTTGCCGCCTTCTGGGCCGCAGTGAAGTGCCCACCTCTGGAGGATTTCGTCGCCCCCGTGCTCCCGCCTTCTTCCTTCCCTCGTCTACAGCAGCACTGGACTCGAGTTGGTACCACGAGCGGGGAAGGCTGATGATGATTATGAGGCCTGGAGGCCCGTTTCTTCTTCTCTTCTCTCTCAAATTTTTCCCTCATTGGAGGGTTATCTCTCAGGAGTCCGGATGGTGGTGGATCACCATGCGAACCATACGGGAGGTCTGAGTGCTGTTGCTCTCCGGTTTTTTCTTTTTCTTTTGCTTTAACTGCCCTTGGCTCAGGGCCATTTAATGATGTCACTGATGTTTACTTATTATTTGATCCAAAGCTTCTGGTATGCCTAATTGAGTTTCTACTGTCTTGCAGGGGCTCCCTGGGGGAGGTTCGCCCCGACGGTTCTATTCGGGACGGGTCGGGGGACCCTCCCTCCCGGAATTCCCCCCCTATCGGTTATAATGTCATATCCAGGTATTGCTAGTGTTGCTCAACTTCGGTCGGGTGTGGGGGTGTGGAGGACTGGGGTTCGGGGAGTTTTTGGTCTCCTTGCCCTCCCCTCCAAGGTCAGCCTGGCACTCCATAAGCCCAGGCGCTTTTTGTGTTATGTCGTGTTTTTGTCTTACGTTGTTGGTGGGTCTTTGTTTCTCGGGCGTGCCACCCGCTCCTATGCTTTTCTCTTTTCTTTTCTGTCTTTCCTCATCTCTCTTTCTCCACCTCCTCTCTTGCCCCTGACTCCAGTTTCCCTCTCTTGCCCTCAGACAGAGATAGGAGGGGCATCTTTGGTGCCTCACCCCCTTTTCACCTCCCTCTTGTTGACTCTGTATGGGGGATAGAGGCCTAAAGATTTTGTCCCTTAATGTTAAGGGATTAAACACACCCCAAAAGAGGCGTCTGTTGTTGACGGAGCTTAAACGATCCGCGTGTCATATAGCAATGATTCAGGAGACCCATTTTGCTTCATCCTGCCAATTTTCACTGAGAGACAAAGCCTTCCCTGTTGCCTACATGGCGTCATCTCCACAAAAGAAAAAGGGAGTGGCTACCCTGATCCACTCCTCCTGTCCCTTTAAAATTCACCTTCAAGTTTCAGATCCAGCTGGACGTTATTTGATGCTAGTGGGACAGATAGCTTCCACCACCCTAACCTTATTTAACATTTATGCTCCTAATGGTTATGACCCTGACTTCTGGACAGAAATATCTTCTTTACTGACAACTAGAGCTGACGGTCGAGTTATTTTTGGCGGGGATTTTAATGCCACCCCCCAGCCCTCTCTGGACAGAAAGGCATCGGGGGACTCCTCGGGGACGCCTTTGGGATACCCCCAGGATGCTTCCCTGGAGTCCTTTATGCTTGACCATTCCCTGGTGGATGCATGGCGCCTCCATCACCCGGGTGATAGGGACTTCACCTTTTTTCCAACCCCCACCGCTCTTACTCCCGAATAGACCTTTTCCTGGTGTCCCTGTCGACGATGCCTTTAATTCCGACCTCAAGCATAGGTGATATCACGTGGTCGGACCACGCTCCGATCTCCATGACGTTAACCATACCGTCCTACAAACCGGCGTGGTCGTGGCGTCTGAATTCCTCTTTGCTACACAAACCCGAACATATCATAGAACTGCGGCAACAGCTTAGCGAATATTTTCTGGAAAACGACTCACCCACCCTTTCCCCCACCACCCTGTGGCTGGCCCATAAAACGGTGATATGAGGCCATCTTATACAATTAGGTAGTAGACTCAAAAAACAAAATCTAGCTTCCCTGGTTTCTTTGACCAAGGACCTGTCTAAATGGGAAGCTCTGAACAAACTTTCACCCTCCGACGTCTTGACCGCCCAGATTAAAACGATCAGGACCGCAATACGTCAACTACTCGGGGAGGACGCGGCCCGCTCATTGGCCTGGTCCAAGAGGACCTATTTTGAATTTGCCAACAAATCTCACACCCTTTTAGCGTCTAAACTTCGCAATAAGACTAGGTCCAAACATATAACGGGAGCCAGAGATGGGGAGGGAGTCCTGCACACGTCCCCAGCTACAGTTAATAAATTGTTTACCTCATACTTCCGGACATTATACAACCATTCCCCGACCCACGTTTCTGACTCTATCCCATTGGGCCACTCGATTGACCGTTTCCTGTTGAATGCTCCTCTCCCCCGGCTATCCCCCACACAGAGACAGACGCTTAGACACCCTCCTTCTGAGGAGGAGATAGCTGAGGTCATTAAGGCATTCAAACCTCACAAGGCCCCTGGCCCGGATGGGTTCTCTGCCTTTTATTATAAAACCTTTGCACAAACTTTGTCTCCGCATTTACACAAATTTTATCTGTCTCTGTGGGAGGGTGCCCCAGTGCCCCAGCCCCAGCAGATTTTCTCCGCTCAGACATTATTTTAATTCCAAAGGAAGGAAAGGACCCGTCTTATCCACAAAATAATAGGCCTATTTCGGCTAACAGCAGCAGTGAGCAGTCGTGTTTTGGAGGAGCTCCGTTACAGCATCGGTCTTAAAGTGCATTTTTCTGCTCCTACAGGACTTCTTGTTGTGCCCGATTGACCCAGGAGGGTCTGGGGAGTACCGAGCATCGGGTGTGCCCTTTGCCTGCGCGCTCCAGGGTTTCCTTTGTCAGCCTCGTATCGATTTGGGCCTGGTGACGGCGGCCATCTTGGACGGCCTGGACGTGATTTTCGGGCCTGTTCTTACCGGTGTGCCTGCAGTATCTGATCCGTCATGCTCAGCAGTCGTGTGCTGAAGGGGGGCCCTCGCCAGCGGGACATCTGTGAAGCTCTGGCAGGTGGGTTGGCTCCCAGAAGAGAGTTGGGGTCCTCGTCTCTCCCTCCAGGCTATGGATCATCAGGGGACGATGATAGTTCCTGGTCCCTCGGAGGTGGGCCGGGGACTTCATGGCTCTCCCCGCCATCACAGGCACCGGAACTGCGCCCTCTCTCCGCAGCTGGAAAAAAACGTGCGCAGAAGAAGCGCAAGGCCATTTTGGCAGCGTCTCCACAGACGGCGGTGGCCCAGGAGTCATCGGAGGAGGGCCTGACCGGGGACCCCCAGTTCTCTGCCATCAGCAGTGCGGCGTCTGAGCGACGACCCGGCCCGAGGACGGACGGAGGAGACTCAGAGCCTCGACAACGGGAAGAGGATGACCATCTCCCATCTACAAAAGGTGACCTGCGTAGAATCCTGGATGAGATCAGAGAGATAAGGGAGGTATGGCGCCCGGAGGTGGCAGCGGTTAGAGAAGAGGTTGCTGTGGTTCGTGCTCAGGTGTTGGAGGTGCAGTCGACGGCCGCTGAGGTGAAGTCGGAGCAGACGCTGTTGTCCGGTCAGGTCGCTGCCCTGAGATCTCAGGTGGATGTTCTATCTCGCTCCGTGGAGACTTTAGAGACCAGACATAGACGCCGCAACATCAGGGTCAGGGGCATACCAGATTCGATTGCGGCGACAGAACTATTGCCCTATGCTACCCGTTTGGTCCTTCAGGTCGCTGGACTTCCACTGGACACTCCAGACATACTTGGCGCTGCGTTTCGGGTCAGGAGACCGGCGACGTCCTCCAGAAGCACACCCGGCGACGTTGTTATAGCTTTTAGGGAGGTCGCCCTGAACGGAAAAATTATGTCCTCTCCTGGGGCGCGAGACCCTGTGCCATTTGAGGGCTCCTCCCTGACCTTGTTTCACGACCTCCCGTTCCAGACCCTGCTGGCACGTCGCCGCTTTCGGGATGTAACCACGATCCTTCGAAGAACCGGGATTTGCTACCGTTGGGGCATGGCGGGTTCGTTAGTAGTTACGTATGCCAATGTTTCATATACTATTACTGACCCCGCACAGGCATGGAAGGATCTAGAGGCAGCTGGTATCTCCCCGGACCTCCTGGAAATACAACCGGGATGAGAATCATACCACCCCCTCACCAAGCACTTCTGTTTCTAGTTCTTCACGAGTTTTTCGGACAATTTTCTGTATGACCTCTGAGTGGATATTTTAGAGAGCCATGGACCGGTTCTTGAACTTTCATGCGTGCCTTTTTGTCCTATGCCGGACTCTGTGCTCCTTTTCCCGCTCGTTCTAGTTTAATCCACGCTACTCCGCTGTTCTACTCGTAAGAAGTTTAGCTGGCCCTGCGTGGCCGTATTTCTGTTCGTGTGATTTCATGACTTTCTTTGTGTGTTTTGAATCTTTAAATAAAGAATTAAAAAAAAAATAATAGGCCTATTTCCCTTTTGAATGTTGATTATAAAATATTCACAAAAATACTTGCAAATAGACTGAACTCCTTCTTAGCTTCTATAATACACCCGGATCAAGTAGGGTTTATCCCGGGCAGACATGCATTTGCTAATACCAGACGTGCTGTGGTGCTGATGGAGCGTATAACTGGCACCCGACTGCCTTCTCTGCTCATCTCTCTGGATGCAGAGAAGGCGTTTGATCGACTAGAATGGCCTTTTTTGATCCGACTTTTGACCACGTGGGGCTTCCCGATGTCCTTTCTCTCGGTCCTCCGATCTCTATATAATTCCCCTACCTCTGCTGTCATTACCCCAGGTACTGTTCCCACGAGTTTCTCTGTCGGAAATGGGACTCGACAGGGATGCCCTTTGTCTCCCCTCCTCTTTGCCCTATCTCTCGAACCCCTTTTATCGGCCATTCGACACTCCCCCCCCCATATTACAGGAGTGACAGTAGGAAGGGAGGAATACAAGGTATCGGCGTACGCCGATGATGTCTTGCTCACTCTTAGCCATCCCTCCGCCTCCATTCCTCACCTGCTCTCCCTCCTGCGCGACTTTTCAGCAGTCTCGGGTTATAAGGTTAACCTAGAAAAGTCAGTTGCTATGCCTTTTTCCCTGTCGGACTCGATCTGTCGGGAGATTGAGCGGTCTTCAGGTTTCCGTCTTACTCGCTCCTCTTTGAAATACCTGGGAGTGTGGCTTACACCTGATGTGAATGGATTGCACTCCGTAAACTATGAGGCAATGTTTAAACTTCTGGGTGAGGACCTGGAGAGGTGGGGGAGAGAGGGGGGTCTCCTGGATTGGCAGGATCAATTGTATAAAGATGAACCTGCTTCCGAGATTACTATATCTATTTCAAGCCCTGCCGGTCTGGGTGTGCCCCCGATCTCTTCGACAGCTGCAGTCCCAAATTGAAGGTTTTGTGTGGGCGGGGGGCAGGAGAAGGGTTTCTAAATATGTCCTATACCATCCTAAAGAACGAGGGGGTCTGGGCCTTCCACACTTGTATAAATATTTTCAAGCGGCTCAGGTTGCTCAGTTTGTGATGTTTCATCTGCCCCAACACTCCCAACGTTGGGCCGATTTGGAATCTGACCTCTTTGCACCAGACCTCCCGCAATTTTATTTTTGGCTACCCAAGGAGTTCCGTCCGTTATTGCGGTCCACCTGTACAGCGACTCTGACCTCACTGAGGGTATGGGACTCCGTCCGGGACAAATTCCACCTCTGCTCTTGTTACTCGCCTCTAATGCCATATTTACGCAACAGAGCTTTTGCTCCAGGATTGTCCCCCTCCGCTTTTGCAGCTTTTGAAAATATCGACCTGCAGAGGGTTAAGCATTTCAGATCTTCAGGAGATGACTGGTTCTCTTTCTCGGACCTACAATCGAAGGGTGACCTTCGGACCTTTGACCATTTCAGATTCTTACAGATACGGGACTTTTTATCTCAACATAACATTTCACAAGCAGCGAGTCAGAAATTAACGTTTTTTGAATCCATGTGTGATTCCGGAAGGGCTCCGAAAGCTCTAATTTCCACCTTTATATAATCATTTTCCATGCGAGGATGTCTCCTGGCTGACCCCTGGATTCATTGCCCGCTGGGAGGCGGATATCGGGGAGGAGTTGGAGGGGGAGGAGTGGCAAGATATGTGGGAAAATGTTGCAAAAGTGTCTATATGTGTTACGCTGAAAGAACAGGCATATAAAACGATGTACCGATGGTATACCACCCCGGTCTTGCTCTCGCATCTGCAGCCGGGTACCCCTGATGTTTGTTGGAGGGGCTGTGGGGCTCGGGGTACTTTGTTTCACATGTGGTGGCTGTGCCCGAAGGTGCGTTCTTTCTGGGACCGGATTGGTGACTTATTAGAGGAGGTGTTTCAACAGCCTTTCCCACTTGATCCTTGGGCCTTCCTGCTCCATAGGTCTCCGGCATCCCTTCAGGGGCCGGATTGCAAACTCTTTCACAGGATATGTTGGGGGCTAGGAGAGCTCTCGCTAAGCACTGGCGAGATGGGGATGTGCCTTCCGTTGAGGTGGTCCGGGCTTATATAGCCGAGGCGCATCACATGGATAAACTGTCAGCGGTGATCCACAACTCGCTTCCCTCGTTTTACAAAACCTGGAGTCGTTGGGAAGAAACTAATTAAAACCCGAGTAATACCTGAGGGGGGTTAGATGCGTGAGGTTTTCCCCTTTCTATTTTTCTCTGTCCTTTTCTTTTCTCTCTTTTGTCTTACGTGGTTAATGTTTGTCCTGTCTTTGTCGGCTGCGTGGCATGCCAAGCGCTGGGCATCAGGGCTTATCTGGTACATGTCATCCGAACTCGACTGTTATGTTTAATTGTTTCTGCCTTGATTTTGTAAGTTGAGCTAGGTCATGTTTTATTCGGCTTGCCCTCTCTGCCCTGCGAGGCGATGTCACAGGTGGCTGTTTACCTGTTTTCTGTGTTTAAATCTTTTTCAAAATAAAGAATTATAAAAAAAAACAAAACAGATAAATCCTATCAGCATCACCGCAATACATTCAAAAAATACTTATTTTTAATTTGTGTATGTGATTATTTATATTACCACTGGGTATTACACATGCAGGGTACAGTATCAGTGGTTATCACAAATTGGCCCCAGAAATTTAAATGGCGAGACCCCTGTGTTTTTCTCCTCCTTTTCACAGACCTGTCTCCTACAGAGCTGCACTCTCCCTCTGTGCTTTGGCCCATCCCCTTGATCAGTGATGGTGAACCTCAGCAGCTCAGATGTTTTAGAACTACATGTTCCATGATGCCTATTGAGCCTTAAAGCTGCCAGAGCATCATGGAGCATCGTAGTTTCAAAACATCTGGGGTGCCAAGGTTCGCCATCGTTGCCTATATGACCTGCTCCAGCTACTGTCAGTGTGAGTCTGTGCAGGCTCCAGCGACCAGTGTGTGCAGAGAGTGCAGTGGTAATGTTTTCAGATAAAAAAGCAAAATAATGCTGGAGATACTCTGGACGCGAAGCGCCTGTAAGCAGCGCTGTGCTTCGAAGCGCAATCAGTGTATACAGAGGTCCGTTCAGTTCCTCAGCAGCTGCTGAATTGCTTCAGTGCAGCAGTTCAGTTTGCTGCAGCTGTCTCACTGAATGTTTTGACTGTGAATATGGAAGCGAAAGGGCAAATGATTGCTTAATGAAAGGTGCGGTATCTGCAAAATCTACTGTTGTCCATATTATTACCACTTTAGTGTTAATGTTTACCCTGTTCCAATAAATTAGGGATGCACAGATACTAGTATCGGTGCCGATACTGCCATTTGCACGAGTACTTGGTACTAGGCACTAGGCGCAACACTTCCCTGGACATGGGCCGAAGGCGCAACACTTCCCTGGACATGGGCCGAAGGCGCAACACTTCCCTGGACATGGGCCGAAGGCGCAACACTTCCCTGGACATGGGCCGAAGGCGCAACACTTCCCTGGACATGGGCCACCGTGACAGTTTTTCATTGCTTATTTAAGAATGGGAAGTAGATTTACTACCAATAGAATGAAAGTTCCTTTACTTATTTATTCTTTTAAGATTTTTTGGGTGCAATTTTAGATTTCTTAACCTTTTTTAAAGAAACAAGGCTTTTTAACCCATAGGTTTCAATGCAGCATATGATTCCGCACACTGCCGGGCAGCACCTCTACAGTATAATTATTGCAGCATATGAATCTGCACACTGCCAGGCAGCACCTCTACAGTATAATAATGCAGCATATGATTCCGCACACTGCCGGGCAGCACCTCTACAGTATAATAATGCAGCATGTGATTCCGCATACTGCCGGGCAGCAGTATTGTCTACAGTACAATAATGCCAAAAAAACAAGGTGTTAAACTCAGCGGCGCTTATTTAGTTCGGTTCGCCAATGTATACCCCCAAAAAGGTGCTTCCCATCACCCAAAAATAAATCCAAGCAAAAATCAAAAAAAGAGAGGGAGGGGGTGGCGCTCACGTACACAATACGTGTGTAGCATGGTTTTAAGATTGTGTTTGCTGCATTTAATGGTTTGGCCACCAGAGGGAGACAGGGGCAATATGAACTATACTGGACACAAACGGAACTACAAATTCCATCGTGCTTTGCGGTGGAGACAGGAAGTGGGGGGGAGAGAGAGAGAGAGAGAGAGAGAGCAAGGGCATCCGCAGCCTCGCGCGAAGGAGAGCCAGTGTGAGCAGAGCGACAAAAGGTGGAAGACGCACGTGAGACTGCCAGGGATCGTGACCAGGTTGGAGAGCAGGCACTGCCTCGCGGGTGCTGGGGATCAGGGACAGTGACTTGGCAGACACCTGCCTACACATCGCTGAGAGGTTTGCACAGAGACATCGTTCCGGTTGGACCCCAAGTAAGGAGACCGCGATGATCCATTGGGAGTGCAGGCGGTAGGCCGTAGTTCTCGTTGCGGAGATCGGACAAGCAAGAGAAGCGGATCCGGTGGCACAGAGTCCCAGTGCAATCCAAGTGGAGAGACATCCTTGATCGGGCAGCGGAACAGATTGTCTAACGGATGGGTGAGAGGCCTTCCAGGCCACAGTTCCAAGTATAACGAAGCACGCTGCATTATTGTTTAAATCTACAGGGCCCCAACGTGACTAGTCGAAGATTTGCTCTTTCCATTCACTGGCCAGTTGAATATAGTACCCGGGTACCTGAGATCATACACACACACCTTTTTGAGACATTACTTTCGCGGGACTTACACTCCAGAATCGAAGGGGTTAAACTTTTCTTTTGCCGCCGCATGTTTTTCCCGCATTACGAAGTCCTGTCGTTCATATACCGTGTTTACATTATATATGCCGCTTTATTGGGATCAATAAAGTATATAATCTATAAAATCCACAACAGTGCTGGTGTATATTTATTCCCTAGTGCGGTGAGACTAACCCAGGGTTAAATTCAGCGGCTCCTCCGGGAGTGAGCGCTACACGTGGGGGCTCATCCGGGATTCTAGTTTCTGAAATAAAATCGCATTTAAAGGGTTAAATATGGATCCAGACACTGCTGTCAAATGGTGTGAGGAGCAAGATAGCCAGATAGAGTTAAGCATAGTCATGGATATTCCTGCAGACACTTGGGCCGAAGATCAGATTCGCCGGGCCGTGGCCGTGCTGACACCAGATCATCGGGGGTTAATCCTCGACATTAAACGAACCCAGATACTTCTCACACATATGTTCTTTTTGAGTGGATAAAGGGTGTTCCAGTATGTTTTCAGGGCGCAAGCGTGAAGCTGACCGATGAGGTGGAAGTTCAACTGATTCAGTCAAGTATGCCACGTGGCGATCCCGCGAGTGTTCCCGCGCTGGCCATGATCGGGCTGGCCATGATCGGGCCTGAATTCATAGTGGCTATCGGAGATTTGCTGGCTAAATGTCAAAGAACAAGCCCTCCACACACTAACTTTGGTTATCGACGGTTGAGGAACTTTACAGGAAACGTACCAACTCCGGCGGGAGAAGAAACCTTTGAAGAATGGGTAGAACAGGCGATGCAGGCTCTGGATGAGTGGGACGTCCCTGAGGCACAGAAGAAGCAAAGAATTACTGAGAGCTTAAAGGGACCTGCGTCAGAGGCTGTCAGAAACCTGAAGTTGAGTAAGCAAGACTGCACTGCTTTAGATTACCTGAACGTGTTACAGGAAGTCTTTGGGCGAACAGAAAAGGCTGCTGAGCTCATGTACCAGTATGAACATACTTACCAGCGAAAAGGTGAGATAATGACTGAATATATGAGGTGTCTTGATAAGATTCCGCACCAGATACTTCTTTAGAAAGGGGCCGAACCGGCCACAATAGACAAAATCCGAATGCAGCAGATATTGAGGGGCGCTCAACCTCTAGATCCTGTGATGCTACAGCTGAGAACCAGAGAAGGTAACCGAGAATTTAAATACCTGGAACTGATTCGAGCTGTTAGAGAGGAAGAGGCTCTACTGGAAGAAAAATCCTTAAGGAGAGGAGAAAGAGCTTACGCACAACCCGTGAGGCATAACGAATATCTGCAAACTGAAGATGATTCGTTGGACGCCTATGGATCCGAAGTTGATGGGCAAGAGCATCTGTTTGTTCCTATATCCACAGAGAGTGCTGCAAAAGAGTCAACCATTCCTACCTATAGTGAAATACACAAGACGGTTAAGAAGGTGCAAGAAGCTCAAGCTGAACTGAAACAGGCACACACGGACTTGTGCTGAGTACTTTTGAAGGTGGCAGAGACACAGACCGATATGCAGAAGTTCCTTACTGATATGCGGACAACTGGAGTTGCTGTGGTGTCTGGCCAGGGCCCTTCAACCGAATCATTACAAGCAAGTGTGCCTCCGTCTTCGAAGAAGAGATGTTTCAGTTGTGGGGAAATGGGTCATTTCCGAGCACAGTGCAAAAACCAAAGGCCTGAAGGAAATAATGTGGAAGAGTTCCTAAAGGCCTTGGAAGGGCTGCTATCTACCTCACAGGCGGGAAACGCCAGAGAGCCCAAGTGAAGGAGCAAACTAGGTGCCCAATGGTTGAAAACCGCTCCAAAATTCAAGCCAGAACCGAAAGGCCGAGAGGGCCCAGAGTCTTGCCAACTGCTGAGCCTACCAGGACTGAAAGAGTTACTCCTTTAGTATCCGGTCCTATGTCATGGGGAAACAATGCACACCCAAAACCTCCACGAGTCAAGAAGAAGGCCAGGGTACAGCGAACTGGGTCTAAACGTCCTGCGGCTACGACAAAGTTTCCTGACCAGCTGATAGAGCTTTAGTGTAGACTCCCTCTACTTGGATTGGAACGATGGGAGAAGGACCTGTTAGACTCAGGGGCTCAAGTGACGTTGATCTATCGAGACTTCTACGAGAAGCACTTGAAGCACATACCTCTACAGAAATTAAAGGACCTTGAGATCTGGGGTATCGGAACTGAGAAGCATCCCTATGACGGATATCTACTGGTGAAGTTAGAAATCGGATCCAAAGTCATCGACAGTCTGGAGGTTGTGATGCATTGGCCATTGTGTGTCCTCGGCCTTCGGGGGCCAACAGAAGTTCTATGATAGTGGGGACGAATACTCATTTGGTGCGACGTCTTCTGACTCCCATAGTAATGGAAGAAGGTTCTACCAGGGGAGTACACCCGATCTTACGTCCGGTCTATCAGCGAATGGTCGAAGAACAGAAGGCACCTGCCGAAGTGGGGCGTCTGTGGAGATTGGGAGGAACAGAGAAGGTTCTGCAATCAGGAGAAGTAGCGAGTTTCCGGGCTTCAGTCAAGTTGAACGGATCACAACCGGGTCCCTATGTGGTACTGGAAACTGATCTCAGTCATGGGAGTGAAGCCGGAGTAGAAGTAATCCCTGAAATAATCTCCACAAGAGTTTTGAAACGGACATGAGGAAGAGTCTCAGTGTGTGTAATGTGTCGGATTCTCCAGTGATCCTGAAAGCACGAATGCCCATCGGGCAAGTAGCGTCCGCTACGCCTCTCTCCCCTACCGATTTAAGGGGGGGAGTGAATAAAGAGATTCCAGCTGAAAGGTTCTATCCTAAGGACGCTCCCATCTCGCCTGAATGGAAGAAACGTCTTCAGTCCCAGATCCTAAAATGGAGGGACTTGTTCTCAAAGGATGAGTTCGATGTGGGTTTAGCTAAGAGTACTGAGCATCGCATTCGCCTACAGGAAGATAAGCCGTTTCGAGAAAGGTCAAGACGAGTTCCGCTGGGAGACTTGGATGATCTACGAGAACAGCTGAATGAACTACAGAGGACTAAGGTGATTCAAGAGTCCAGGAGTCCGTACGCCTCTCCAATAGTGATGGTTCGGAAGAAGAATGGTTCTATCCGTCTATGTACAGACTATCGCACGCTAAATCAGAGAACCATTCCGGATCAATATGCCACTCCTCGGAAAGAAGATGCCTTACAGTGTTTGTCTGGAGCAAAATGGTTTAGTGTACTAGACCTGCGAAGTGGGTATCATCAGATACCAATGCATCCTGAGGACAAGGAGAAGACTGCGTTCATCTGCCCACTGGGGTTCTTTGAATTCAACAGAATGCCTCAAGGCCTTACGGGGGCTCCCGCCACGTTCCAGCGGTTAATGGAGAAGACAGTCGGGGACATGAACCTGATCGAAGTGTTGGTGTATCTGGATGATATTATTGTGTTCGGGAAGACTTTGGAAGAATATGAGCAACGGTTGGAGAAGGTCTTGAAGCGGCTCCATGAAGAGCGGTTGAAACTGTCTCTGGAGAAGTGTCAATTTTGTTTACCTTCCGTTACGTATCTGGGACATGTTGTTTCGGCAGAGGGCGTTTCGACGGATCCTCGAAAGTTGGAAGCCGTAGCTTCCTGGCCTAGACCCTGAAATGTTACTGAACTTAGATCTTTCCTGGGGTTCTGCTCATATTACCGAAGATTCGTAGGAGGATTTGCCAAGATAGCTCAACCCTTGAATAAGCTCCTACAGAAGGAAGACGCAGAAGAAGGCTCTAAGGCCTCTGATCAAAGTTCGTCGGCGCCAGGGCCAAGGAAGGCTCAAGAATCCATCCAAGAAGAATTGACTAATCAATGAGAAAGTGCATTCCTGAAGTTGAGAGTCTAACTCGAGCTCCTGTCCTGGTTTACGCTGATCCTCAGAAGCCGTACGAATTGCATGTGGATGCCAGCAGAGAAGGTCTAGGGGGAGTTCTATACCAAGAATATGATGGATTGTTGAGGCCTGTAGCGTATGTGAGCCGAAGTCTTGCGCCTTCAGAGAAGAACTATCCTACCCACAAATTAGAGTTCCTAGCCTTGAAGTGGGCGGTAGTAGACAAGCTTAAAGATGATCTGTATGGAGCGGAATTTGTGATAAAGACTGACAACAATCCTCTTACGTACGTTCTTACTACTGCGAAACTGGACGCAACGGGACATCGGAGGTTGGCCGCTCTGTCAGGGTTTCGGTTCAGCCTTAAGTATCGCCCTGGAGTGAATAATCGAGATGCAGATGCTTTGTCAAGAAGACCCTACACTACAGAATGGACTCAGCTGACTCCAGATGGGGTGCAAGCCTTATGTCAAGGGGCAGAGCGCCGGGTCAAGGGAGTGGTTGAAGCAGAAGCTATAGGAGTTATGGCTGCAGCTGTTCCAGAGTTTTATTGTAATCCTACACAGCTGAGGGATGAAAGTCTGCCTACTTTTTCGAAGCAGGACCTGAGAACCGATCAGGCTAGAGATCCTCTGATTGCGTTAACAGTGAAGGCTATAAACACGAACCAAAGGGAAATTCTACTGACAAATTCCCCAGGAGCCCGATTGGTATACAAAGAGTGGGAACGGCTGAAGATGTTGGATGGGGTGGTCTACCGAAGGGGCCCCTCAAACAATGCTGAAGAGACAGAGAGGGTGCGCTGCGGTCATTACACGATGACCATGGGCATTTGGGTGCCGAGAGAACTTTTAAGCTAGTGCGAGACAGATTTTATAGGCCCTGTATGAGATCTGAAGTTGAAAGTTACTGCCATTCGTGTCTGAGGAAAACCCTACCAACTCAAACTGCTCCAATGAGCCACCTGCAAAGTCAAGGACCTATGGATTTGGTGTGCATTGATTTGCTGTGCTTAGAGCCGGATGCTAGTGGGCAGGGAAATATTTTAGTAGTGACTGATCATTTCACACGTTATGCCCAAGCTTTCTCTACTAAAGACCAACGTGCTCCTACAGTAGCAAAGGTTTTGATGGAGAAGTTTTTTGTTCATTATGGCCTACCAAGGAGAGTCCACTCGGATCAGGGCAGAGACTTTGAGAGCCGGCTTGTTGGGCAATTGCTGGAACTGTTAGGAATTCAGAAGACCCGAACCACTCCATATCACCCTCAAGGTGACGCCCAACCTGAAAGATTTAATCGCACGCTGCTAAATATGTTGGGGACACTGTCAAACCGAGAGAAGCAGAATTGGAGTCGACACATAGCTACGCTGGTGCATGCGTATAACAGTACAGAGAGTGACTCTACTGGATACTCACCTTACCGTCTCATGTTCGGAAGAGAAGCTCGACTGCCTGTTGACTTGGCATTTGGGTTATCTCTTGATCAGGCATCTGTGGCCTCTCATAAAAATTATGTGGATAGACTTCAGAAAAATTTGGCTTCTGCGTTTGAACAGGCCCGTTTGACTTCAGGAAACAGAGGAATAAATGAAACTATGACTTGAGAGTTCGAATACAGGCTCTACAACCCGGTGATAGGGTTATGTTGAAGAACTTGGGTGTTTCTGCAAGGCATAAGTTGGCGGATAGATGAAGTTCTCAAGTCTACATTGTCTGCAAGCAACTGCCGGGTCTACCAGTTTACCAAATCCGACCGGATGGAAAGGCTGGGCCTCTTAAAAACTGGCACCGAAATCATCTGTTGCCTTTGAGGGAAGCTGTAAGGATACCAGTTGGAGACAAACTTTCTTTGCCGAACCCGCCTGTTCCACGCTCGACTCCCGTTACTCGGTCTCAGCAGACACGGGTTGTTGAAGAGAGTGAAGGGGATAGTGAGGAAGGAAGTTTTTGTCTGGACTGGGTGCGCTCGCCTGAACCTGAAGAGGTCATTCCAGTTTCCGAACGGTGGGAAAGTAACCTGAGGCCTGAGGCTCCTGAATTCCAATTGGAAGTTTCTGAGATTTCGGAAATTCCTGTAGTTCCCGAAGATGTGTCTTTTAGATTTATAGTTCTATGCCTTCACTGGAAGGCTCATATTCAGAAGAGGTGTCTGCTCCAGTTGTGGACAAAAGAATTGAGCCCAAAAAATGTGGCACTCCCACCTGAAAAGGAGATGATTGAACCAGAGTCTAAACGTTCTGTCCGACCCCCTCAGAGACTCACCTACGACTCACCGGGACAGAGCACTGAAGAGGCTGTTACCACAGTGCAAAGGTTGCCTGAAGTGTCTGCTATGCTAGCTGAGGTAGTCAGGAGTATGAGTCAACTTGAGGATGTATATCTGACCCATTATATGTTTGCTGCTGAGCCTGAATATATTGCTTAATGTAAATGCTGAAATGTCAAGTAACTGTTGCACTTACTTGGAGAGACCCAAGAGTTCAAGGGGGGGGAGAGTGTAGCGCTGTTTTAAGATTGTGTTTGCTGCATTTACTTGGTTTGGCCACCAGAGGGAGACAGGGGCAATATGAACTATACTGGACACAAACGGAACTACAAATTCCATCGTGCTTTGCGTTGGAGACAGGAAGTGGGGGAGAGAGAGCAAGGACATCCGCAGCCTCGTCGAAGGAGAGCCAGTGTGAGCCGAGCGACAAGAGGTGGAAGACGCACGTGAGACTGCCAGGGATCGTGACCAGGTCGGAGAGCAGGCGCTGCCTCGCGGGTGCTGGGGATCAGGGACAGTGACTTGGCGGACACCTGCCTACACATCGCTGAGAGGTTTGCACAGAGACATCGTTCCAGTTGGACCCCGAGTAAGGAGACCGCGATGATCCATTGGGAGTGCAGGCGGTAGGCCGTAGTTCTCATTGCGGAGATCGGACAAGCAAGAGAAGCGGATCCGGTGGCACAGAGTCCCAGTGCAATCCAAGTGGAGAGACATCCTTGATCGGGCAGCGGAACAGATTGTCTAACGGATGGGTGAGAGGCCTTCCAGGCCACAGTTCCAAGTATAACGAAGCACGCTGCATTATTGTTTAAATCTACAGGGCCCCAACGTGACTAGTCGAAGATTTGCTCTTTCCATTCACTGGCCAGTTGAATATAGTACCCGGGTACCTGAGATCATACACACACACACCTTTTTGAGACATTACTTTCGCGGGACTTACACTCCAGAATCGAAGGGGTTAAACTTTTCTTTTGCCGCCACGTGTTTTTCCCGCATTACGAAGTCCTGTCGTTCATATACCGTGTTTACATTATATATGCCGCTTTATTGGGATCAGTAAAGTATATAATCTATAAAATCCACAACAGTGCTGGTGTATATTTATTCCCTAGTGCGGTGAGACTAACCCGAGGTTAAATTCAGCGGCTCCTCCGGCAGTGAGCGCTACACGTGGAATATCAAAGGAGAAAAAAAGAGATCTCTCACAGGGAGATAAGTCCTCAAGAACGTGAACAGTCTTAGTTTCTTCTTAGTGGATATTCCTTGCAGATATTACCTCAAAAGGAAAGGAACAAATACAGAGATACGCCAATGGCATAATATTGTTGAAGTGCAGTAAATTTGAAGAAAAAGGGGATCGTTTCTACTCACCCTTTTAGAGAGCTGCCAGCCCTCAAATGCGAGTATTCCAGGTGTTAAGGGTCACCTAGGTCACCTCCTCCTGATCTCTGCAGTATACTGTAGCGCAGGCCTCAAAATTTCCACTCGCCTACTCGCATTTGGCGAGTGGAAATTACATGAGGGCGAGTGGAAATGCAGATGCAGGGCAGGATAAGGGTTAGGTGGGGCAATGAATGGCGAGTAACTCTTAAGGCCTGGCTAGTAGCTTGGGACTTGAAATTTTGAGCCCTGCTAGCAGCATTGAAAACATCCACATACGTTGTATTGGACAGGAACAGATCATTTGGGGTAATATACCACCCAACACAGATTGTGTTCCAGCAAGAATAATCAGGAACGGAAAGGAAGTATGCTATACAAATTCTTTTATAAATTTTATTATTAAAACATACATAAAATAGAGCTGGCCGTTTAGCTGACCCTTAACACCTGGAATACTCGCATTTGAGGGCTGGCAGCTCTCTAAAAGGGTGAGTAAAAACAATCCCCTTTTTCTTCAAATTTACTGCACTTCAACAATATTATGCCATTGGCGTATCTCTGTATTTGTTACTTTCCTTTTGAGGTACTATCTACAAGGAATATCCACTAAGAAGAAACTAAGACTGTTCATGTTCTTGAGGACTTATCTCCCTATGTGAGAGATCTCTTTTTTCTCCTTTGATATTCCACGTATTGTGTATGTGAGCTCCACCCCCTCCCTCTCTTTTTTGATTTTTGCTTGGGTGACGGGAAGCACCTTTTTGGGGGTATACATTGGCGAACCGAACTAAATAAGCGCCGCTGAGTTTAACACCTTGTTTTTTCTGCATTATTGTACTGTAGAGGTGCTGCCCGGCAGTGTGCGGATTCATCTGCTGCATTCTTACATACAGACTTCACATTTGCTGGCATGGAACCTCAAATATTTGTTCAGAACATTACCGAAATAGGATTTGGGAACTTCAAATGTCCACAGATGTAAATATTCTTTGTGGCTGGCAAAAAAATATTTCAGTGGTTAGTTTAGGAATAGAGCAGCGATTTCTGCTTGATCAAAGTTTTTACACTGTAATGCAACCATAGACATATTTTTATTAGGTTCCCAAAAACCCTAAGGTAGGTTTCTGCTCTAATAAAATAAAGGAACCAAGCTCAGATTCACACAAAATGTGCTGTAAAACATCATACGCCCAAAGAAATGTGCTGTAAAACGTCCTATGCCAAAAGAAGTACGGGCGCTTCTTTGGGGCGTATTTGCAGCGCGTTCACTCTGCAGTCTATGGCTGTGAATGCGCTGCAATACGAGTTCTTTACGTTTGCGCGATACGCGTGTATTGCACGCGTAACAAATGCACAGGTGTGAACCCAGTCTAAACCCAGAAAAGTTAGTCTACCCTGTTTTTTTTTTAAAAAATTACCACTTATATTTGTAAATTAAAAATAGTCAACCAAACTTTACAATTACTGGACCCAGGGCCGGCCCGACAATGGAGCAGTGTGGTGCAACTGCTCCTAGTGGCAAATTTTTGGCCAGCATATTTTTGCCGCCGGCGCTGCACTATTTTTTTTGTATCAGTGCCACGCGGGCATCTCTTCGAGGCCGGCGCGTGCTTTGACTGCTGACCGCACCCACGCACATGCAGCCAGGAGGGGGAGTGCAGTGAGAAATGGATCAATACGCGTGTGTGTGGGCCGGATCGCTTTCAGCAGCCGAGCACAAGGAGGCACGCAGCACAACCCTGTGAAGGTAGGGGATTCCCCACTGGCAGCACCAAAAACCTTCAGCAGAGGGAGAATGCGCTTCCCCTAACAAACCCTGTATTACCCCACATGCCGGCTCATCAGCACCAGGTCCCCTCCACAGCTCACTGAGGCAGGTTCCCTGTGAGTACATAAATCTGCTGAGCTCTGGGGTTGGGAGATTTCTCTCTCTCTCGTCCTGCCTCTACCAAGATGTAGATAGGGTGAGGGGAGAGAGCCAGAACCAGGAGAACACGAGGAATCCTCCCTCCCCCCAGTGAAAAGTGTGCAGTGCAGCACAAGCTGCTCAGTGGGGGAGAGGGAGGGGGATCTGAAGCTGGGTGTAAAGTCTTCAGTCAGTGTATCTTTGCTGATCTGCATGAGATGGCCCTCTGTGTGAATCCAGAGCTGCCTCATACAGAAAGTGACATGATGCACATTTAGGTAATTCATGGAGAGGAAGCTGCCCTATATACATAAATAAAAAGCACATATCTGTATATAAGGCTGCTCTCATTCTCTGTAAGGTATTCTCTGTATAGGGCATATAAATAAATACAAAGCCAGTGGTGTATTTAGGTTTTGTGCTGCCCTAGGCCTGACTAAACTCGTGCACCCCCTAATTTAAATTTGACGCACCCCTTCCTGTCAAGGGCACACCTCTTCCTGGTTAATCCCCACCCTTCCTCTTTAAGCTCCACCTTTTCCTCTTAGAGCTCCGCCTTTTCCTCTCTTTATATTAAAAGTGGATACCAAGTGCCTACTTGTATATTTTGTATACCATTTCAAATGTATCTATTGAGATAAAGAAAATTATGAAATGTTTAAATTCAAGCATTTTTACAAAGAACAGCCACGCATGTCAAGTAAACGGGATCACAGCCGCTCTAATTGGTTGAACAATAAAATCCACAGAAACGTGCACTGCATATGAGCGTATCACAGCTGCACAGCAATAAAACCCACAGAAATGGGCACTGTGTATGAGCATATTAGAGCTGCACAGCAATAAAACTCACAGTAATGTGCAGTGTGTATGAGCGTATCCCAGAGCTCCAGGGCAATAAAACTCACAGTAATATGCAGTGTGTATCACAGAATCCACAGCAATAAAACTCCCAGCAATGCAATGTTTGGTGTGTGTCAGCGTATCAGAATCCACAGCAATAAAACTCCCAGCAATGCAATGTTTGGTGTGTGTCAGCGTATCAGAATCCACAGCAATAAAACTCCCAGCAATGCAATGTGCGGTGTGTATGAGTGCATCAGAATCCACTGCAGTAAAACTTCCAGCAAACCGAGTGTATATGAGCACACAGCAATTATGCTGTGGAGCCATCTTGTCAGCAGTGGGGTGCCACTGCCAGAGGGTGCAATGTAGCTTTGATTCCCTTCCCGGTGGGTGTTCAGTCCAGAATAGAGTCTGTGTTAACGAAAGGGCGGGCAGCTGCGCGCGTGCGTTTCACGTGGTTCAGCCAGTCATGTGGTACTGAGACTCAGAGAAATGGCAGTAAAATGCCCTGATGTTCGGTGGTTTCAATCAGCAGGTTTATTCAGGCAAACCCCATAGGTTTCAATGTTAAAAATATTTCCGTTTTTATGCAATATCTAATAAATCATTTATTATTTTAATCTGCAGTAAAAAGTCTTTACTTGATTTTTTTTAGTACCTTTTAGTCATTTTTCAGATTTGTTTGGGCATAATTCTCCCCCCTTTTTTTTAATAGCAGTTTTTCTTTTTTCTGTAACAGAACTTTTTATTATCAATCATAGGATCTTATATGTAAATTCCAGACATTTTCGTTCAGTAGTTCTTTTGAAAACAGCAGGCCACGGGTTTGCGGTGGCAGCATTCAGCAGCCGACTCCATGCACTTTGGGGACCCTGCGGTGAATGGTGAATTCACTGCAGGGTGGGGAAATTTTATTCTCCTAAGTGCAGGGAACTACAGAACACCAAAAAGTTGGCGTCATTTCGGTGCTCTGTGAGTAACCCATTTAGTGGTGAGGTTTTTTGCTGCCCCCTGGAAAGTAAAATTGAAAGTGTAAATTAGTGAAATCTCAATGTAACCTTCCTGGTAAAATACTTTGCAAAAGTAAAAAAAAAAAAAATTTTTTTTTTTAGGGGTGGGGCCACCCAGTGCGGGCCGCCGCCCCCTGGAAAGTGCCGCCTTAGGCCTGGGCCTAGTCGGCCTAGGCCAAAATACACCAGTGTACAAAGCCTGTGCCTTATACAGAGAGCAAGGGCTGCCTTATATAAAGCTATATGCATTGTATTTTGGTGTATAACTTAGAGTGTGAGCAGCCTTCTATACTGATACATGCGGATATAAAAGGCAGCTCTCAATGTGTAAGGCATATAGAATGAAATGCAAAGCACATATCTGTATATAAGGCTTCTCTCACACTCTGTAAGTTATACACCAAAATACAATGCATATAGCTTTATATAAAGGCAGTTCTTGCTCTCTGTATAAGGCAAAGGCTTTGTATTTATTTATGTGTCTCACACAGAGAGCAAGTGCTGCCTTATATAAAGCTATATGCATTGTATTTTTTTTTTAATTCTTTATTTAAAGAGTCATGTATCCATTAGCACATAATACACAGTAGATAAAGGAACATAGCGATGGTAGGACACAGTAACGCTTATTTTCATCAATTAAACATAGAGCAATCACAAGAAATATGGGAAGACACCCTATTCAAAGGGAAAATAAAAAACACAAACATTAAAAGATAACAAATCATAAAAATAAACAAAAAAAAAAAAAGGGGGGGAGGGGGATGTTCCAACCATCAGCTGGTGGTGTGTCATGAATTGGGACCATCAGGGCACTAGCTTGAATAGGGGCTAATCAGGGCAGGGCAATTAGTTTACTAATTAGGGGCATGCGATGTACTCGTCCCATAGGGACCATGTTTTAGTGAAGGAGCTGATGGTGTCTCTGACCTTGGCCGTCAGTTCGTCCATAAGACAGGCATCAACAATCTTTTCTGTTACTACAGTCCAGGAAGGGAGAACGCTCTGGCGCCAAGATGCCGCCAAGGCCCGTCTGACAGCAAGGGCCAGCCTATTGAATAAAAGTTGCTCAGGTCGAGACAGAACTGACAGGGGACGAGAGAGGAGGTATGCCCAGGGATCTAGAGGTAATTGTCAGTGGAATATTTTCTGAAATTCTGTGTGAATTTGAGACCAGAAGCGGCGTACTACCGGGCAGTCCCACCACATATGGATATAAGTGTCCTTATCCCCGCAGTCTCGCAAACAGAAATCACTGGAGGTGACTCCCATACGATGAAAGGGACACCGGGTGACGTACTAGCGGAGTAAAATTTTGTATGATTGTTCCTGGTGAGTGACACAAATAGAGGACCTGGCTGTTTGTTCCCATATATCCTCCCATTCATCACCTGGCAAAAGATCGCATAAGTCATCCTCCCATTTATCACAGTACGTGAGGGGCCCCCACTGTCCTGGGCTGGAGCTAAGGAGGAGGTATAATTGGGATATAAGCCCTTTCAGGGGGCCATCTGCCATGCAAACGCGCTCTAAAGTGGTGAGGGGAACAGTTGAGACCCTTTCTAAAAGTCAGAGCAGTAGCAAAATGTCGGATCTGTAAGAACCGAAAAAAGGAATCAAATGGCCACGTTCCTGAAGTTCAGAAAAAGTGATGAGCCGTCCCCTCTGATAAAGGTCTCGGTACCTCAGTAGCCCCGCTCCCAACAGTCCCCTAAAGTCTGAGGCCCTTAGTCCGGGTGGAAATTCTCTATTACGTAGTAAGGGGGTGAGGGGAAAGGAAGCACCCACCAGCGCAAATTTCTTCCTAGCCAGTTCAAAAAGGCGGAGAGATATCAAAATCGAGGGACACGCCATGCGCAAAATAGGTCTGGAGGTTCTAGGGAGCCATATGTATAGGTCAGGGCGGTCAGGGGACATAAAGGCAGATTCTAGCGCGACCGTCTAGTAGAAGCGGGAGAGTGCCAGGCCACAACCTGAGTCAACTGGGCTGCGCAATAATATAGATATAGGTTAGGGAGCCCTAGTCCTCCACGGGTCTTAGGGCGATATAAAATACGGCGCGCCACCCTAGGTCTCTCATTTTGCCAAATAAATGAGTCGATCGCCTGTTGGAGCCCGGCTAAGTCCCGTTGAGTTAGTAATAGAGGTAGTGTCTGGAACAGAAAAAGAATACGTGGGAGTATATTCATCTTTATGCTATGAATGCGTCCTATCCAGGAGCACCAATGCTCCAGATCACACTTAATCTGATGAACCATGGTTGTGAAGTTCTTGCTATAAAGAGCTTTCGGATCTGCTGTTAAAAGGATACCCAAGTACGGCAATTCAGAAGGAGCAAGATGAAACCCAAAATCTGATTCAATCAAGGTTGTGTCTGTGTGTAACATATGAAGGGGCATAGCACAGGATTTAGTGTAGTTAACGCGAAACCCCGCTATTTTACCAAAGTCGGATAATAACGGTCTAAGGTGGGAAAGAGAAGAGATGGGATCTGTCAAAGTGAGAAGGATGTCGTCAGCGTAGGCTGGCGACAGTAAAATTATCTCCTCCGACTGGAACCCCCCTTATGCCGGGATGACCTCATATGGCAGCTAATAAGGGTTCGAGAGAGAGGAGAAAGAGGAGGGGCGAGAGGGGACAGCCCTGACGAGTGCCGTTAAGAATAGGGAACCGAGTGGGGCAACTGCCCGGGATTCGGACCTGCGCAGACATACCAGAGTAAAGAGCACGCACCGTATTAAGATAAAGATCTGGGAGGCCAAAGCGGGAGAGGGTAGAGAAAAGGAAAGGCCATTCCACCCTGTCAAAAGCCTTCTCCGCGTCCTATAAGACCAGGGAAGGCGTCGCTCGAGAAGATAGCCACCAATCAGGTCGGCATTACGTATAGTGTTATCAAACAGTTGACGATTAGGAACAAAACCGACCTGATCCGGATGGACTAAAAATTGGAGGAGTGGACTAAGGCGGGTCGCCAGGACCTTAGCAAGAATTTTGGCATCAAAGTTGATGAGGGATATAGGGCGGTAGCTCTCAACCGCTGCAGGGTCTTTACCCTCTTTAGGAATAAGGGCAATATTGGCCAAGAGCAAATCCGGGTGGAGAGACCCACCCTCAGCGCAGTCGTTAAAAACCGACGTCAAAAAAGGGACGAGTTCCGGACGCAGCGCTTTATAGTACCCCCCTGAAAACCCATCTGGGCCCGGGGCCTTCGTACCTCCCAGTGCAGAGATGGCACGACTAACCTCCTCCTCCAGGATTGGAGCACTTAGACTCGATATGTGAGAGTCCTCAAGCTGCGGCAAAGAGAGGGAATCTAAAAAACAGGAGATGGCATCTAAATGGACTTTGTCAGAGGGAGTATGGTGGGGAGAATGGTTGTATAGGTTAGAATAATATGCTGTGAAAGACGTGCTGATCTCCTGCGGGGAGTTAACTAAGACATCGTCTACTGTTCTAACTGCAGGGATAGAGGAGAATTTACTTCGGGGCTTGAGAGTGCGGGCCAGTAGAGTATCTAGTTTATTAGCCTTCTCAAAAAACAACCGACGGGACCAGAGCAGCTGTTTGGCTACATCGTCGAGTGATAATTGTTTCAGGGAGGAGCATGTGCGTATAAGTTCAGAGAGAAGTTCAGGGGAAGGGGAGGCCTTATGTCGCATCTCAAGGCGACGTAGGGACTGTTGTAGAGAGACGAGTAAGTGTAATTTGGTGCGTTTTCTGTGGGTGGCAATCTTAAAGAGGTGGCCCCTCATGACCGCTTTATGAGCTGCCCATGTCGTGGATAGGGATGTCTCACCAGGTGGATTGTCTTGAAAATATTGTGTCAATAAGGTACGCAATTGTCGAATTACATCTGGGTCTCGTAGAAGGGACGAATTTAACCTCCACGACCAGGAGGTTGCGAGCTTCGGGGTATGGAGATACAGCGCAATATCAGCATGGTCAGACCACGAGATAGAATTAATCTCGGCGCAAATCACATTGGACATAAGGCTGTGCAATATGGACAAAATAATCATATTGCGATTTTTTTTGAATGCATATTGCGATTGCGATTTTATTTGCGATTAGCACATGGATACTGCCCCAGCTCACACATGGATACTGCCCCAGCTTATGGATACTGCCTCAGCTCATGGATACTGCCCCAGCACATGGATATACTGCCCCAGCACATGGATATACTGCCCCAGCACATGGATATACTGCCCCAGCACATGGATATACTGCCCCAGCACATGGATATACTGCCCCAGCACATGGATATACTGCCCCAGGAACAGGGATTTTGCCCCAGCTCACACATGGATATACTGCCCCAGCACATGGATATACTGCCCCAGCAGATGGATATAATGCCCCAGCAGATGGATATACTGCCCCAGCAGATGGATATACTGCCCAAGCTCATGGATATTGCCCCCAGCTCATGGATACTGCCCCAGCACATTGATACTGCCCCAGCACACCTCTTTGCGCCGCGTGTTCGGCTCCCTGTGAGCTTCCGGCGGCATGGAGCTTGGGCGCTCGCCTGGGGGAACCACTTGACGAGCCGCGAGAACGCGGCTGTACACGTGGTTCCACCTGCGAGCGCCCAAAGCTCCATGCCGCCGGAAATTTACAGGGAGCCGATAAAATGAATAGATAAAATTGCAGCCTTATGTGATTTAGAAATTGCATGTGCTTAAATCGCGATTGTTTTGTGATTGCGATTAATTGCACAGCCCTATAAACCGTTAACCAAGAAAAGGTCTATGCGAGAGTAAGACCCGTGGGGAGCGGAATAGAAGGAGTAGTCTCTCACACTCGGATATAAGACACGCCATACATCAATGAGCTTTACTTGGTGTAAAAAATGGGCAAATAACTTGTCTTGTCTACCCAAGTTCGGTGTGCCTGTGGGGGCCAGGCGGTCACTCTGATCCACCGCTGGGCACGCTACAGCATTCATATCGCCTCCTAATATCACTGCCCCTCGAGGAAGGGACGATACTAAGGCGCATATGAAGCTCCAGAAGTCAACGGAGGGGGTAGTAGGAGCATAAATATTCAAGAAGTGATGGGTCATAGAGTATAGGGTACCAGTAAGCAAAACATATCGACCCTCAGTATCAATTTTTTGTGATAATAGTTGAAATGGACACGTTTTCCGAATTAAAATGGCAACTCCGTTGCGCTTGCTCAAGGCACCAGAAACAGACGCCCGTGTATAGACGTGGTCAGTTAACGAAATTTTAGCAGATTTAGTGAGGTGAGTTTCCTGGAGGAACGCGATATCAATTTTATCAGATTTGAGTGTGCGGAAGAGTAATCTACGCTTCGTAGGTGAGTTAAGGCCTTTGACTTTAAGAGAAGTTAGTTTCAGTGCCATGAGAAGCGCAACAGATCACCTCGTCCAATTAGCAGTAGGCCCATAACCCAATCACTTTCCCCAGAAATAATAAAGGCCCCAGAGAAAAGATTGTCCAATGTCCCAATAGCGCCATCCAGCAACGAGAACTGAACGCTTTTGCGATGGAAGGAAAAAACAAAAAAGAGGGAGAAGACGACATAATCAAAAAATTTATAACAACAGGGAAATAAAAAAGAAAAAAAACAAAGTCCAAAAAGCCCGGACTTACCCATAGCCGGGACCTGAGGGGGAGAAAGGGAGAAAACCATCACGGCCATGGAGATCAAAAAAGGCCCAGTGGAGAGCCCCCACCCACAAGGAAAAAACTGGCCCCCGGGAAGGCCTTATCAAGAGGCTGTAAGAGTGTAACCATTCACTAAACGTTAGGAGTGGGAAACAAGGAAAATACGTTCCAGTCGGAGTAGCTTTTGTAGAAAAAAGAATAGCTTCCAAAGGAAAGGAGCGCCAGGGGCAGTCCAGGAAAGTACCACAAAAAGCCATAAAAAGGAACCGGGAAGCCCATGTCTCAGCGGTAATAGAAGTCGCTATGCGAAATCGGGGACAATAGGTCAACGATGAGGGCGGTTCACTGTAATCCATTCCCTGGAGAGACACGGGAGCGGAGGTATAGGACCTTCAGGCGAGACGAAGTCCTCCGGGGGTTGGATAGCCAAGGCCCGGAAGAACTTAGTGGGATCCGAGTGCGGGAGCAGGACATACGTTTTCTTATTGCGGAATGCCAGGATCTTGAAAGGATGGCCCCAGGCAAATGCAATATTATGGGAGCGAAGTAAGTTAGCGACAGGCTTCCATAAACGGCATCGGCGAATGGTGTCAGGAGAAATATCCTGGAAAAGCTGCAGGGGAGTCCCATCGTATAGTATCGGCTTAGTACGTTTTTTCTTGAGGATAAGTTCTTTTGTGGAAAAGTGTAAAAAGCAGACAATGATATCACGAGGGCGTTCATCGGCAGTGCTGCGGGCACGTAGAGCTCTGTGGGTGCAATCGAGTTCCCAAGCATGGTCTGGGAGCTCTGGAGCTAGCGGTCGAAGCATGGCGACAATAAAATCCCCCAGGGGGGTCATCTTCCGCCCATTCAGGCAGACCTCGGATCCTCAAATTATTCCTTCAGGACCTATTGGTCAGATCTTCCAATTGAGCTTCTAGCTAATCAACCTTATGGGACATAGCATTAGAGTGGTCAATAAGGGAGTTATAGGCCCCTGAGAGTTCTTCAGTGCGATCCTCCAGATCTGAGGTACGCTGTCCCAAGGCCAGGATGTCAGTCTGTAGGGCCTTCGTATTGCGATCCATCTCGCCAGCTAAAAATGTTCTCATCTCGGCCATTTGACTCAATATAGTGGCAGCATCTGCTCGGCTTACCCCTGAGTCCGACTCCCCTCCATCCTCATCTCCAGAACCGACAGCGGAGGTAGGCCGCGATTTCGGATGGCCGCCATCTTGGAGGGCTGTGGTCCGTCGCGTTGTAAACAGCGGCGCGACAGCCGCGTCTTTAGATTTCGCCGATTTGGCGGGTCCGGGCATGGTCTGGGTCCCTTGCGGTATTCAGCGGTGAGTAACAAAGTCCCGGGGGGAGAGGATATTCGCGGTTTGCAGAGCGGGTGTAGCGGAGCTCAGGCACTAAGCGGCCATCTTAGGTGACGGCCTATGCATTGTATTTTGGTGTATACCTTACAGAGTGTGAGAAGTCTTACATACAGATATGTGCTTTGCATTTCATTCTATATGCCTTACATGAAACGTATTCTACAAAATCACCAACAGGACTAACCAAGCTCTGTGACGATAGGAGATGTGTTGCTTTGTCATCTGGTCCAGTGATCATAGAGGAAACTAACTCGAGTGAGAATCAAGAACAACCAACACAAATTTCTGTCTTGGAGATTTCTCTTATTCTGGAAGTTTGCAAGCAGGACACCTAGTTTTGTTACAATGGGAGGGTCATAGAATCATGGATTACAAACCAATAAACATTTGACACGTCAGACAATTTCAAAAAAGGGTTTCAGCACACACATTTGTCAAACAATCTGACATGACACTAGAGATGTTTTTTTCTACTCTGAGCCGTTACATAGACTTCGCAGGCATTTCCTATTTTTACCCAGTAAGTTACATAGGAAAGGCGTTAACAATAAACCATCTGTATCCTACCAACTTCCTCTTGGCTAGCTTCGAGAGGAAATTAAGTTGAATACAAAATATGCACTCATTGTGTTCAAACAGGAAGGGAAGGGAAAAAACAGACACCGCATCATACTGGTTAACACAATAGGCAAGTTATGTATTTTGAAGACAGTCCCTATAAATTTGAATATCAGAAATTACAAGACATATAGATATACACTATATTGCCAAAGGTATTCGCTCACATGTCTTGACTCGCATATGGATGGGTGAGCGAATACTTTTGGCAATATAGTGTATATATTCATACAGGGAATTAAAAAATATCTATCAATTCCTTCTTTTGATTACATATCACCTGTGATCACTAATTAAGAAATAAAACTAAACTAGACTAGTTAACCTGTTACAGTTGGGGTCACAGTGTCATCATGTTATACCTATAAGTCATTCCAATACTCAGAAAGGAAGAAAGAAAGGTTAGTAATTAATCATAAGAGGAGAACGGTGGAAAGGAATCACAGTAGGTGGGGTGGAAGTGCAGGATAGGCTGGCATAGGTGACTTAGAAACGCAACATTTCTCAAGGCACAGCATCAACAAATTTGTAAAAAAATGGTAATAACAACCATAACGAGATACATTAAACCATGTAAAATAGTTGAACCTAGGCTACCAAAAATAGAACTATGGCCAAAGGTCCAATCAAACCCATCTAAGGGACTTAATACTTTCCTGAGTTGGGTTTGAATTTCCTCAATATCATGTATATCCTGAGAAACTTCACCTGAGATGTCACCAATGTGAAAACAACAATGGGTCAAATTAAGAAGACCGCATACACCACCCCTCTTTCATTAACAATCAAGGGCCATACGATTCTGGATTACTGCATCTATGATTTGACGTTGCTCAGCAGATAGAACTGCTAGAGCATGTGTAGTGTGATTAAACATGTCTTCAACCAAGTCTACAAAAAGGTTAATTTCAGAATACAAACGAGCAATACCATATGCGGGTAACATGATCCCGCCAAATCGCTCTGCTTCAGAGGTTTTGACAGATATGGAGGAACGACGAGAGCGATGTACAGTCGTATGGAGGTTAATGCGCATACCAGATGGAACATAAGGGTGAATGGTATGGGATGGACCAATAAGACCCAAAACACACTCACCAACATAGGTTCTAGGTATTACCAGATATGCCCATTTACCACATAACCAATAAAAAGGGGGATTAAGGGGCAAGGTAGCATAAGCATTAATATAATATGTTGCAACCATTATCATACTAGAGTATGTGCCATCTTCCACTTGCAAAGTCCAATCTTGTGGACTGTTGGAATTACGCAGGCTAAATTTCCCAAAAGATGCTACATTCCACACGGTATTTTTATACAAAATATGGGTAGCATTAATACACCCAAACATGAAATCAGCATAGTTGGCGTTGCCAACACTTACAGGGAAGGTTTTATCCATCCATTGCCATAAACTTACACATTTATTGGGTATATCTGGGTTAGAACAAAGGGGGGAGGACACTAACTTGGAGTGCCAAATGGTGCTGGACTGGGAAGAAGAACTATTACCGTAAAGAAAGGAGACACTAAAGGTGGCTTGTAGATTCATCTCAGAATTATTGGGGACATACATATGATCCATTATAACCTGGCAAGGAGGTTCCTTTCTGTTAGGTTCTGGGAAAGGCATTTTACCAGTAGTATTAAATCTCATTTGTATTACTGCAGTACCACGATGTTCCTGTACAAGGGGAGCACGGATAAAAGTGGCAACTGGATGGTTAGTAGTTTTAGAAAAAGTAGGCAGTGAAAATAAATAATCATCAAAAAAGACTAAGATTCAAAGCAACACCCTCATATGGTATGCCATGTTTAGAACTAGTCGGTTTGACCATACATATCCAGCAGGACTTGTTCAAACCTGAAAGTTCATATATAGTCTGAGCAGCATGTGCATAGTTATTAGGTCGATGCAAGTCTCTTTTGAATCGCATATTAAACACTGGAGGACGAGCAAAGGAGATATTGTGGGGACCTACAATATCTTCCCAAAAACATCGATGATAGTAACACAAACTACCAGTAAGTATAATTAGGTAGATCACGATAATTAAAAGGGAACCAACAAAAAATAAAACGGTTCTTGGAAAAAGAGCAAAACATCTTGGTAGTAGTTCTAGCAATAGACATTGCAAGTGTAAAATCAGAGTTAATACAGTATGTATTACTTTGTGAAGGAGGAAAAGTTAATCAAAAAATGGACAGTTTGTGTAAATGAGGGGGGAAAAAAAGGTACTACGCTTCAGGTCAAATAGGAAACTTAATAGGCATAAAAATAAATTGAGGGGGAAACTATTCTTCAGCTGGGAAACCAGCCAACAGTTTAGCAGGGGCTTACAAATGCTGAGGCCCACACTCCAGATTCTTCAGCGGTATACTGCCACAGGAGGAGGTTACCAGCTGGAGTCAGATGCAAGCACTCGTACAGATGCAGGTTGCCCTCCAGGGACCTGTGGTCAGCTAGAAGCAGGAGCCACTACGATTCCACATCCAGGGTTGAGGTCACAGGTGGATCAGGAATGAAGTCATCAGGGATGAATGGCGCTTTCTTTATCCTTGATGCATGGATCCAGGAAGGTGATTCATAAGTCAGCACGGCCGTTCTGGTTACAGCGAGGACTGTAGTCGGTTCTCCATATGGTGGATCGATGGTTTTGTGACGATGCAGGGCCTTCACGAGCACTCGATCTCCTGGAACGAAACGATGAGTAGGCTCTGTGGAGAGAGGCAGAAAAGAGCAGGAGACAGTTCTATGGAAATTATGCAATGTTTTAAGCAACTGAGTAACATGCTTCCCTAAATTCATCCAGATCACCTGGTAGCATGACCAGGGGACCTTGCTTAGGAAAACATGGGGTAGGAAAGGGTCTTCCCATGAGAACTTCAAAGTGGGAGAGACCAGTGACAGAATGGGGGGTCATTCTTATTTCTGCAAGAATGGCTTTTCTGAGCTTGTCTTTCACAGTACGATTTTGGTGCTCGACCATTCCAGAACTTTCCACAAGGTAGGGTAGGGGAACTTCCATTGAATGGCCATTAATTTTACCAATTCCTGTGTGACCTTGGAGGTAAAGTCAGGACCATTATCTGAATCAATAGAAATGGGGCAGCCATATCTGGGCATTAATTTATTACAAAGAATTTTGGCAACAGTTCGGGCATTTTCTCTTGCAGTAGGGAAGGCTTCAGGTCATTTAGAAAATTTGTCAATTATTACCAGAAGGAAATTCAGGTTACCTTTTGCAGTGGGCATGTGTGTGAAATCAATCTGAAGTTCCTGGAATGGGCCATTAGCGGGCGGTAGGTGTTCGGTTTAAACTTTTGGGCCCTAGATATTATTTCTGACGCATATAAGGCAACGAGAAAGTTGGGAATTAATCATAGCATTAAGATTACAAACAGAAATTGTTTAGCCATTTCGCTGTATGCTAGTTTGGGAGATCTGTGACCAGGACCATGAAAAGAAAAAATAAAGAGGGGGGCTGCTGCAGCTGGTAAGCCCACTCTCCCTCCTTTCTCAAATTCTAACATCAGGCGGAATTTCTTAAAACTTCACAAGGCCTTCTGAGGCCCAATGAAAAATGTCAGCTTCAGTAGCACCTGCCTGGAGTTCTTTAAGCATCCATTTCTGGGGTAGCAGAAAGTGAGAAAGGTAGCAGATGACAATTGGAGGGTGAGGAACAAGAGAAATGGTAGGAGATGAAAGAGCAGCAGCTTTAAACGTAGCATCAGCAAAGTGATTGCCACGAGAAACAAAAGAGTCAACAGGGTCATGACCTTTGCATTTGACAACAGCAAGACGAGAAGGCGATAGAATAGCAGACATGAGATCAGAATGAGAAATAGGACGACCATCAGCAGTAGTAAAACCACGGCGGTGCCAGAGAGCACCAAAATCACGCACAACACCAAATGCATACCGAGAGTCAGTATAAATAGTGACAGGCAGATCTTTAAAAAGTTTACATGCAGCTGTTAAAGCAAAAAGTTCAGCAGCTTGAGAAGAATTTGGAGGAATAGAAGCAGATTCAAGCACAATGTCAGGCAATTCAACCACAGCATAACCAATCAGATACTGGGAATCAGAGGGATGAGAACAGGAGCCATCAACAAAGATATGACAAACATCAGGACCTTCTAGAGGAGTGTCACAAAGATCAGATCTAGGAGAGGTTGTTAGTTGAATGAGAGGAAGATAGTCATGTAATTCACGAGGCTCCTCATGGCCTTCGCGTAAGCGCAGAAGGGCACTAAGGACAGCAGAGGGACCAGAACAGTATTTGACAGACAAATTGGAGGTGGAAGTTAGTATAGTTTCATAACCAGACAAACATTGGGAAGAAATGTGCTGGGTAGAGAGGTTACGAAGTACATGCAAGACATTGTATGGAGAATAGTGTCAGTACCTAGGGTTAAGGAGTGGAGACAATTGGGCATTCCCTGGACAACAGGGGGCAGGACTTTTGACAAAAATGCAGTTGGACGCAGCGCCCCCCCGTGGACCTGTGCAAGAACAGCCGCCATTGTGCACCCATCCTCCCTACAGTAGAGGTGGAAAGGCAGTTTATAGTTCGGTAGCCCCAGTGCCGGTGCAGTGGCCAACCGTTTCTTTAACGTATCAAAGGCAGACACCATGTCCAGAGACCAAACAATTTGGTCTGGACCGGTGCAAGCAGCAGACGCACGAAGAACAGAGTCATAATAGGAACAGTCTGGTATCCAGTGGCGGCAAAAGTTAACCATCCCTAGAAAAGACAACATGTCTGTTTTGGAGGCAGGACGCTTGAGCAGGCTCTGAATGCGGGATGGTGAGAGGACACGAGATCCCTCAGTGAGAATGAAACCCAAGTACTCGACAGAGGTGGAGCAAAATTGCATCTTTTTTCTGGACACCTTGTGGCCTTCTGAGTGTAAGTGGTTGAGGAGAGCAACAGAGTCAATGTGACATGCAGCTTGGCTGAGGCTACAAAGAAGGAGGTCATCCATATACTGTAGTAAGGTGGAGCCTTCCAGCGGACTGTAACTTAACAGAGTCTCACGAGACTTTTCCCTGAGGGAAGACAGACCAAGAAAACTGGGATCCTTCAAAAGTAAAAGCCAAAAGGGGCTGTATATCTGGATGTACTGGGACAGAAAAAAAAAGGCATTTTTTAGGTCTATGACTGTAAAATGTGTTGTGTAGAGTCTGGGGGTATGGAGGTGAGAAGGGTTGGGAGGTCAGGTACAATTGGAGAAATAGGAATTATGATTTCATTGAGAGATCTGAAATCCTGAGTAGAGCGATATCCATCTCCTTTAGGCACAGGATTTACAGGAGTGTTGTACGAACTTAGAATGGGATGCAGAATGCCAGTAGCAAGGAAGCGGTGAATGAATTCACTTATTCCTTCAATTTTAGCAGGTGACAGATTATATTGCTTGTGATAGACAGGAGAAGTAGATGCTTGCAGGTTAGCAGAGTAAGGAGTGCAAGAGATAGAACCAACATCATAATCATCAGTGGCCCATACATCAGAGTGAACAGAGTCAGACAATTCAAAATCAGTCATGGAAAGGAAAGCAGATGGTGGGGGAGGAAGAGGGAAGGGGAGAGAGGGAGGGAAGGGGAGAGCGGGAGAGGGAGGGAGGACACTGCTAGGAGCAGTTTCAAGGGGAAACTTATAAGTTATATGAACTTAACATTTTTAAGTTCATATAAATACATGTTAGTTTACATGTTGAACACATTACACATTCAAAACATTTAATTTGTGAACTTAGTGCCTAGCGCCTAGTGTGTGCGAGAACAGGGGCTGTTGTGTGCTGCGAGAACAGGGGGCTGTGTGTGTGCGAGAACAGGGGGCTGTGTGTGTGCGAGAACAGGGGGCTGTGTGTGTGCGAGAGCCAGGGGGCTTGTGTGGTGCGCGAGAGCCGGGGGCTGTGTGTGTGCGAGAGCCGGCTGCGGCTTGTGCTGTGTGCGAGAGCCGGGGGGGCTGCTGTGTGTGCGAGAGCCGGGGCTGGTGTGTGCGAGAGCCGGGGGCTGTGTGCGAGAGCCGGGGGCTGTGTGCGAGAGCCCGGTGTGCGAGAGCCGTGTGCTGTGTGCGAGAGCAGGGGCTGTGTGCGAGAGCAGGGGCTGTGTTGCGAGTGAAGAGGGGGCTGTGTGCGCAGACCCGGGGGCTGTGTGCGAGAGCCGGGGGCTGTGCGGAGAGCAGGGGGCTGTGCGAGAGCAGGCTGGGCTGGGTGTGTGGTGCAGACAGGGGCTGTGTGAGAGCAGGGGGCTGTGTGAGAGCAGGGGCTGTGTGAGAGCATGGGGCTGTGTGAGCAGGAGGCTGTGTGCGGATGAGCTCTGTGCTGTGTGCGAGAGCAGGGGGCTGTGTGCGAGAGCAGGCTGTGCGTGAGAGCAGGGGGCTGTGCGCGAGAGCAAGGGGTTCTGTGCGCCTGGAGAGCCGGTGCGGTGTGCGCGAAGAGCCGGTGGGTGTGCGCGAGAGCCGGTGCTGTGCTTGTGTGCATGGAGAGCAGGGGGCTGTGTGCGAGAGAGGCCGGAAGAGAGGGGCTGTGTGCGGAGCCAGGGCTGTGTGCAGAGAGCAGGGGCTGTGCGAGAGCAGGGGGCTGTGCTGTGCACGGAGTTTCTGTGTGTGAGAGCAGGGGGCTGTGAGAGCAGGGGGCTGTGTCGAGAGCAGGGGGCTGTGCGAGAGCAGGAGGCTGTGTGGGAGAGCAGGAGGCTGTGTGAGAGCAGGGGGCCTGGGAGGCAGGAGGCTGTGGTGCGAGAGCAGGGGCTGTGTGCGAGAGCAGGGGCTGTGCGTGAGAGCAGGGGGCTGTTGTGAGCGTGCGAGAGCAGGGGGCTGTGCGAGACCTGTGTGTGTGCGAGAGCAGGGGCTGTGCGAGAGCAGGGGGCTGTTGCGAGAGCAGGGGGCTGTGTGCGAGAGCAGGGGGCTGTGCAAGAGCAGGGGGCTGTGTGTGAGAGCAGGGGGCTGTGAGAGCAGGGGGCTGTGAGAGCAGGGGGCTGTTGAAGCGCAGGGGGCTGTGTAGTTGAGCAGGGGGCTGTGAGAGCAGGGGCTGTGTGAGAGGCAGGGGCTGTGTTGAGAGCAGGCGCGGCAAGGAGCAGGGGGCTGTGTGCGAGAGCAGGGGCTGTGTGTGTTGAGAGCAGGGGGCTGGTGTTGTGTGCAGAGAGTCAGGGGGCTGTGCGAGAGCAGGGGGCTGTGTCGAAGAGCAGGGGGCTGTGCGAGAGCAGGGGCTGTGGAGAGCAGGGGGCTGGTGTGTGTGCGAGAGCAGGGGGCTGTGTGCTCCAGGCCAGCAGCACCGAGCAGGTGGCCGCAGACCGGCTGCCACACAGATTGTAGCGTGTGCTCGAGAGCAGGGGGCTGTGTGTGTGCGATGAGCAGCGGGGCTGTGCGAGAGCCAGGGGGCTGTTGCGAGAGCAGGGGGCTGTGTGTGTGCGAGAGCAGGGGGCTGTGTGTGTGCGAGAGCAGGGGGCTGTGTGTGAGAGCAGGGCGGCTGTTGTGTGTGCGAGAGCAGGGGCTGTGTGCCGAGTGAGACTGTTTGTGTGCGAAGCAGGGAGCTGTGCGTGTGCGAGAAGCAGGGGGCTGTGTGAGAGCAGGGGGCTGTGTGAGAGCAGGGGGCTGTGTAGAGCAGGGGGCTTGTGAGCAGGGGGCTGTGTGAGAGCAGGAGGCTGTGCGTGAGAGCAGGGCGCTGTGCAAGAGCAGGGGGCTGTGTGTGTGTGAGAGCAGGGGGCTGTGAGAGCAGGGGGCTGTGAGAGCAGGGGGCTGTGAGAGCAGGGGGCTGTGAGAGCAGGGGGCTGGCTGTGAGCAGGGGGCTGTGTGAGAGAGCAGGGGGCTGTGAGCAGGAGCTGTGTGCGAGAGCAGGGGCTGCGTGAGAGCAGGGGGCTGTGCGCGAGAGCAGGGGGCTGTGCGCGAGAGCCGGGGGCTGTGCGCGAGAGCCGGGGGCTGTGCGCGAGATTCGGGGGCTGTGCGCGAGAGCCGGGGGCTGTGCGCGAGAGCGGGGGGCTGTGCGCGAGAGCGGGGGCTGTGCGCGAGAGCGGGGGGCTGTGCGCGAGAGCGGGGGCTGTGCGCGAGAGCGGGGGGGGGCTGTGTGTGTGCGCGAGAGCAGGGGGCCTGGGTGCGAGAGCAGGGGGCTGTGGGTGCGAGAGCAGGGGGCTGTTGGGTGCGAGAGCAGGGGGCTGTGGGTGCGAGAGCAGGGGGCTGTGTGTGTGCGCGAGAGCAGGGGGCTGTGTGCGAGAGCCGGGGGCTGTGTGCGAGAGCAGGGTGCTGTGCGCAGAGGCTGTGCGCGAGCGCAGGGTGCTGTGCGCGAGCGCAGGGGGCTGTGCGCGAGCGCAGGGGGCTGTGCGTGTGCGAGAACAGGGGGCTGTGCGTGTGCGAGAACAGGGGGCTGTGTGTGTGCGAGAGCCGGGACTGTGTGCGAGAGCCGGGGGCTGTGTGCGAGAGCCGGGGGCTGTGTGCGAGAGCAGGGGGCTGTGTGCGAGAGCAGGGGGCTGTGTGCGAGAGGCAGGGGGGCTGTGTGCGAGAGCCGGGGGCTGTGTGCGAGAGCAGGGGGCTGTGTGCGAGAGCAGGGCGCTGTGCGAGAGCAGGGGGCTGTGCGTGAGAGCAGGGCGCTGTGCAAGAGCAGGGGGCTGTGGGTGTGTGTGAGAGCAGGGGGCTGTGAGCAGGAGGCTGTGTGTGAGAGCAGGGGGCTGTGCGTGAGCAGGGGGCTGTGTGCGAGAGCAGGGGGCTGTGCGCGAGAGCAGGGGGCTGTGCGCGAGAGCAGGGGCTGTGCGCGAGAGCAGGGGGCTGTGCGCGAGAGCAGGGGGCTGTGCGCGAGAGCAGGGGGCTGTGCGCGAGAGCCGGGGGCTGTGTGCGAGAGCAGGGGGCTGTGCGAGAGCAGGGGGCTGTGTGCGAGAGCCGGGGGCTGTGTGCGAGAGCAGGGGCTGTGTGCGAGAGCAAGGGGGCTGTGCAAGAGCAGGGGGCTGTGAGAGCAGGGGGCTGTCTGTGAGCAGGGGGCTGTGAGAGCAGAGGGCTGTGTGAGAGCAGGGGGCTGTGTGAGAGCAGGGGGCTGTGTGCCGAGAGCAGGGGGCTGTGTGAGAGCAGGGGGCTGTGTGTGTGAGAGCAGGGGGCTGTGTGTGAGCAGGGGGCTGTGTGTGTGAGCGAGAGCAGGGGCTGTGAGCAGGGGGCTGTGAGTGTGCGAAGAGCAGGGGGCTGTGGGTGTGTGTGAGAGCAGGGGGCTGTGAGCAGGAGGCTGTGCGTGAGAGCAGGGGGCTGTGCGTGAGCAGGGGGCTGTGCGCGAGAGCAGGGGGCTGTGCGCGAGAGCAGGGGGCTGTGCGCGAGAGCAGGGGGCTGTGCGCGAGAGCAGGGGGCTGTGCGCGAGAGCAGGGGGCTGTGCGCGAGAGCAGGGGGCTGTGCGCGAGAGCCGGGGGCTGTGTGCGAGAGCAGGGGGCTGTGTGCGAGAGAGCAGGGGGCTGTGTGCGAGAGCCGGGGGCTGTGTGCGAGAGCAGGGGGCTGTGTGCGAGAGCAGGGGGCTGTGCAAGAGCAGGGGCTGTGAGAGCAGGGGGCTGTCTGTGAGCAGGGGGCTGTGTGAGAGCAGGGGGCTGTGTGAGAGCAGGGGGCTGTGTGAGAGCAGGGGGCTGTGTGCGAGAGCAGGGGGCTGTGTGAGAGCAGGGGGCTGTGTGTGTGAGAGCAGGGGGCTGTGTGTGAGCAGGGGGCTGTGTGTGTGAGCGAGAGCAGGGGGCTGTGAGCAGGGGGCTGTGAGTGTGCGAGAGCAGGGGGCTGTGTGTGCGTGCTGCGAGAGGGGGGTGTGTGTGTGCGAGAGCAGGGGGGTGTGCGTGCGAGAGCAGGGGGTGTGTGTGTGCGAGAGCAGGGGGGTGTGTGTGCGAGAGCAGGGGGGTGTGCGTGCGAGAGCAGGGGGTGTGCGTGCGAGAGCAGGGGGTGTGTGTGTGCGAGAGCAGGGGGGTGTGTGTGCGAGAGCAGGGGGCTGTGTGTGTGCGAGAGCAGGGGGCTGTGTGTGTGCGAGAGCAGGGGGCTGTGTGTGTGCGAGAGCAGGGGGCTGTGTGTGTGCGAGAGCAGGGGGCTGTGTGTGCGAGAGCAGGGGCTGTGTGTGTGCGAGAGCAGGGGCTGTGTGTGTGTGAGAGCAGGGGGCTGTGTGTGCGAGAGCAGGGGGCTGTGTGTGCGAGAGCTGGGGGCTGTTTGCAAGAGCAGGGGGCTGTTTGCAAGAGCAGGGGGCTGTGCGTGAGCAGGGGGCTGTGCGTGAGCAGGGGGCTGTGCGTCAGCAGGGGGCTGTGTGCGAGAGCAGGGGGCTGTGTGTGTGTGCGAGAGCAGGGGGCTGTGTGTGTGTGAGAGCAGGGGGCTGTGAGAACAGGGGGCTGTGTGTGTGTGTGTGTGTGTGAGAGCAGGGGGCTGTGTGTGTCTGCGAAAGCAGGGGGCTGTGTGTGTGTGCGAAAGCAGGGGGCTGTGAGCAGGGGGCTGTGTGTGTGTGCGAGAGCAGGGGGCTGTGTGCGAGAGCAGGGGGCTGTTTGGGAGAGCAGGGGGCTGTGCACGAGCGAGAGCAGGGGGCTGTGTGAGCTCCACAGCAATAAAACTCACAGCAATGTGGTGTAGGAGTGTGAGTTTTATTGCTGTGGAGCTCTGATACGCTCATACACACTGCACATTAGTGAGTTTTATTGCTGTGGAGCTCTGTGATTTGCTCATACACACCGCACATTACTGTATTATTACTACATACCCCTGGGGTGCATGGTTATTTATGGGAACGTATGGCTGTGTGTGTAAATGCATGTATTTGTCTTTAAACAGGCTGCTGTGCGTAATTCTGCGTCCTTGTCGGAGTCCGTCATTGCCACCCCTTATGCTGCACCCACAAGGCTGGTATTGCTCCTAGAATTGCCACAATATTTGCTCCCTGCACTGCACAAAGTAAGAATGACAGCGAGCATCTTGGCAGCATCGTGAGGTACAGGTAGGAGACAAAATATTGGTACGGGTCAGCAAGAGGTTAAATTGGCACTCTACTCCAATTTTACCCCCTTTTTTCCTTTTAACCGCTTTGCTGCTGGCAACGTGCTGAGCCTATGCCTCACATTACTGTGAGTCTTATTGCTGTGGAGCTCTATGATACGCTCATACAGACCGCACATTACTGTATCAGAGCTCCACAGCAATAAAACTCACAGTAATGTGCGGTGTGTATGAGTGAGTTTTATTGCTGTGGAGCTCTGTGATGTGCTCATACACACTGCACCTTACTGTGAGTTTTATTGCTGTGGAGCTCTGTGATGTGCAATGTGTCAGTAATGTACAGTATCTTTTAAAGTATTCGGCAGTTTCCTACATTTGCTACAGGGACATTCTGTGCCACAGTCCAACCTTAGCTGTAGTGAGTTGGGGAGGGCTGCTGCAGCAATGCGGTCGCCATCTCTAAGTCTGGAGGGTGCACAATGGATTCCCCATTTCGCTGCTGGGTGCAAATGGATTTTCTGCACACAATTTTTAAAAAGGTTGTCCAGAAATAAATTCTTTAGCACAACAATGTACATGTGGATGTTGCGTTGTAGGGAGGGGTTTTGTATGGGTGTGGCCTCCTGTGGTGCTGTACAAGGGGGCCCCATGATCTCCTATTGCCCGGGGGCCCCAATAGTTGTCAGTCTGCCCCTGGTCCCTGGTCACAGGTGAAGTGTGAAAAGACACTAGGAACTATTTGTCTTTGAATGTGCAAAATGGGACATTAACCTTTCAGATTAAATTCTTCTAAAATAACACAATACACGGATTTTAGTTTGAAAGATTTATTACAAAAAGATCAGTTACAGAAACCATGGCGATTCCTAGATTCGCTCAGATTCAAACTACACATGTAAGAGTAACATGTAATTGAACTAAAATATCATGGCTTATCAAACTACTGTATTAGGCCCTGTTTACACTGTGCGATTTTAAAGTCGCCCGATTTTCATATTCGCGACATGGTGCGATAATGTCGCACGACATCGCTGTTTTTGCAAAGCACCACCAATACAAATCGCAAAAAAAGGGTCATGGGGGGCGTGGCCGGCCGCGCGGGAGAGCAGACGTGTCTGTGCTGAGCTCCATTTCCAGCTGCTGTCAGAGGGGATTTCTACCATGAATCCTCACTTAAATTGCCCCCTTGGGGAGTCCCTGCGCGGCTGGCCATCGGGAGGAGTGCCCTGGAGCCGCTGGGTCCCCCCCTCCAGGGCCCAGCGGAGTTTGGGGCCTTGCTTTCCGACGGGAGAACTGGCCCGGCGGCCATTTTGAGGCCTGTTGCATTACCTTGGACTATCCATCGATTCCTTATCCTCCCCCTGTGAAACGGCTCTGCCCGAAGGACTGGCGGGCGCGGACTTGGAGGATGGAGGGCCCCTGTCCTCTGAACGCGGCTGCTGACCCGGTGGCGGACTTGGCGGGGCGCGCGCGGAATGGAGGCGTCTGATGCGCGCCCTCAACAACGGGGAGGAGGAAGCTGCCCTTGCGGACCTTGGAGGCTGCCTGGTGTGGATAGAGGAGGTCGAGTGATGCCCGCTGGTGTGCGGCCTTGAAGTGGTTAGTCGGCGGTCTGACAAGCTGGATGAGACCCGGAAGGAAGGAAGGAAGGAAGGCCCTGGATGCGACCTGGACGAGGAGGCCTTACCTGATGATCGTTACAAAGCTGTACCAGGCAATTTTGCCCAGAGGACTTGGCGGTGGACTTTGCAGAAACGGCTCGGGCTTTTAGGGGTCCTGATGGCTTCTCCGGGGATGAAGCTCGGGCGGCTGTCGGGCGCCGTAGCCAGCTGGGGGTCGCGGTGCCTGTATGCCGCCTGTTCTTATTTCCTGACGCAGGTTGAGAGGACAGTTGGACGGAATGTCTGAGCTACCCCATTTCCCATCGTGACCCTTATTATCCCTCCACCATGCTGAGACTTTGATTTTTGGCTACAAATTTTAGATGAGACCCCCCTTAATTGGGGATGATTTTGCCGATATTTTGCTGTCTTTGGATGCTTTTCTTTTCTCCGTTACTGAGACACCCCTTTTTCCCGGGACACTGAAGTCTTTTTCCTGCTATAATTCCCCGGTTGGGGCTTATTCTGATTGTGTCCCCCGCTCCCCCCTTCTGCTATTTGAGAATTTGATGTTTCCCTATGAGAAACCCCCCCCCCCGCCTTATGCTTTATGTGTATTTGATGCCTATTTGGCCCTGCGAGGCCTGTATTGCCAGTTTGTGTATTATTCTTGCTTGCAAAATAAAAAACTTTATAAAAAAAAAAAGGTCATGTACCAGCGACACGCGACGTCGCGCGGCAAGCTGTGAACAGCTCCATTGAAATGCATTGGAGAAGCTACATAGTGCGACGTTGCGGCAAAATCCGCACGATAAATCGCACAGTGTGAACAGGGCCTAAGTTTTCTGAAATATATTTACCAGATAAAGTTACATTTTTATATCAAATTCTGTTAATGTAAATTTTTGTTTTTCCAGATGCCCTGTTTTCAACAAAGATGTATTATACATCCAGGTTCTCAAACTCCCGGCCCCACAGATGTTGATGCCTACAATACACACACACACACACACACCTGGACTGGGGCAAAAAGTCAACCCTTGACTGCATCCCGACCGGCCCACTTTACTTATGCAAACACGCACAAAAATATTATATAAACCAATCGTATCGGTCAATCAATCGCTCTGCAGATACTGGAGTTTCCGCAGAGTGATTGGATAAAGCAACACAGCGGCACTGAGTTTGAGAGCGCACCAAGGTGAGGCGGATGCGCAGCAAGTCTCACCGGCACAGTGGCCCCAATATGAGACTGCGGCAGACTGACCTGGTTTACAGGTGGTGAGGAAGTTCTCGCCTCACCCATTAAGGACAGCTTTCAGACTGGCCCACTGGGTATCTCCCTGTAGTCCCTATGGCCAGTACTTGCCTGATACAGTATGGTTAACAGATGTGTGTATATAGACAAATACTCAACAAGCTATTCGTAGAGTTTATCCACATATGCATTTTTAGATTTATGTAGCCAGACTGAATGTTTCTCTGTTCAGCTATAGCCATGTATCATTATCAGCGATCATTGAAACACTTTAATAAAGTGGGAGGGGAGGGGAGCGCAAAGAATTTAAAGAGGTCTACTTCAGACAGATTGGTGCAATGTGCCACATATACTTGCTATATAAACTGGATCCGGTATCATTTATGGCCTAAAAGCAGGTCATTAGTTAAAAATACTTAAAAATCACCAACTTTTAAAACAAGTTTTTTTTTTTATTAAAACCTCTGATAGACCTGTAGTAGAAATGTTGCAAAGAAGTGGACTTCATGGTTTGAAACTCAAAGTGACATGTTATTCGAATGGAAATACCTAAAAGTCTACAGAATACTTTTAATTCATAATTATGGTGACTTATTTGAAAGCCTACAGATAAATCTAAAACTGTATTTTGTAAATACAAAAGTTACATCCACACAACTACTCATCTGCCACTTAAATGCAGAGAACCTCTTGGACAGCTTAAGCCATTTACCAAATCACTGGTTCCTTATAAATGCAAACAAGGCAGCATCACTGCAGTTCAAAGTATGAAGGCAATATTAACAAACTTATTTCTGAAAAGGCAGTTTAGTATAGCGTTAAACAAAGTACTCATAAATAAAAACAAAGTTTCTTTGTCGAAAGACAGTGCTCCTATTCTGTTAATTTATGAACGTGGGGTTCTCTAGACAATTTTCACTTCAAGTTTAAGATACGTGAAAGAAACCCCAGACCATATTTCACACAATTAGTAATATTCACATTGCAGGGGAGATCATTGAATTGAAAAAAAGGAAAAGGATCAAAAAAACACTCCAGGCTTGAAGTGTCCATGTTGCGAACCTTCCAACAATCACACATATCCATCATTTTCACAGTATCCGCTTTTTCTTTTTTGGAAGCACCCTTATTGAACCTCATTTTGTTGTAAATGAACTATGTGCTTCAGTGTCATTGGAAGTTAATTTGCTTTTTTTCTCAACCCTTGGGCCTTTGGCAGAATAATGAACCAGAAGAAATGGCTCTTTGGTTTCTCCCTCACCAACAATGCTTTCCTCGTCTTCCGACTGGCTGATCTTCTGCAAACGTAGGTAACACCAGCAACCCAGAATTAAGGCACCAAGGGCTGCAATTGCAATGAGGATGACAATGACTGTAACCACTCCGGTGGTAGGATTATGGTCCATAATAGACATGGCTGCTCTTGGACTTTCCCCCAAAATATTCAAGTTTAGTGTTCTTGTATTCAGAATCCAAATAACTGATCTGAATAAAAAATAGAAGAGCGATTAGTTATACTTTATCAATTCAGAAATCAGAAAAAAATGCATTGCACAGCGATTAGAATTTATGACAGAACTTTGAAAGCGGAATTGGTGATATGCAAAATGTGCGGATGAAAATGGTGTGGACATATGACCCCAGACATCACTAGTGTATTATCATGCTTACATTTGATTTTGTATAAAGACCCAATTAAATACCTACAGACTTCTACGTAGGTGTTACAGAAGGAATTCTATATGTACAAAGTTTTCTGTATGTACAGAGTATTTGCCAAGTTGCAATAGGTTAGTTAAATTAAAATCCGTCTCTGGTTACGCTCTGATTTCTCAACCAGGCACACAATTCAAACTGCTGCAGCAAGGATTTTGTGATATCAAAAACTTTTATTAAATCTAAAATAATGTTTTAGTTACAGTACGCCACCCAAGAGTCCGATCTAGTTTAATAAAAGTTGTATTTAACCCCCATAAGGACCACTGACGTACATAGTATGCCCTGAGGAAAATTCCATTTAAGGACCTAGGATGTACTATGTAGGGGGAACCTGATGCGGGGGGGGGGGGGGTCCTTTGGACCACTATCTCCAACCGCTGCAGCTAAAAATAAAATAAAAAAAAGGTACTGCTGCAAAAAGAAGATTTTGCCCTTTTCAGTGGTGCCTCTCTAACCCCTTCAGTGCTGGATACGATTCGGCGATTGGCTCCCGGAACTGGCTGCTCCACTTAACATTTGGATCCCCCTAGCTCCCAATCCTTGGAAGCTAGAGGGTCATGCTTGGTATCATTGGAAAGGCCTGATCATGGCCAGGTTTGGTGTAGAATAAAGATAAAAAAAAAAAAAACTTGTCTGGGGTGTAGAATAAGATACAACTTCAAATCACGTTTAACCACTTGGCTGCTAAGGACGCGCTCAGCATGTCCAGCCAAGTGGTTCTCCTGTGCTATGGATGCGCTGAGCGCGTTCTAGCACCAGAGGCAGCGATCAGATGGTATTTCAGCCGATCGCTGAAGCCCCCTGGTGCGGGCTGACATCTTTGTTGCCGGGCGCGATGATGTCTTTTCCAGGCACCCCACCCCCCTGCCAGTGCAGGGAAGATGCCTGAAGGAGGGTCTCTCCCTCCCGATCTGTACGGGGCACAACAAAAAGGCAGGCACCGCTTGCCCTTCCAAGCGGTGACAGCCTGCCCTTCCAAGCGGTGGCTGCCTTTAACCCCTTGGGGGCTGGATCGCAATTCGGGGCCAATAGGCACCTGATTGCGGCCCCCTCCCACATTTTGAATGTCGGCCAAGCTTTCAGGATCTCCCCCTGCCGACTGGCGTCATCGTGCTACAGTTCGGGAGTTAACCCCTAGCTGCCACCTATGGTGGAGATAGGGGGTTCCAATCCCTTGATCCGTGGCAGCTTGGGGTTAATGTTTGGCATCGTTGGAACAGCCAGAGCATGGCATTTCCAATGATACCAAACATGACCATGAAAAGAATGAAAAAAAAATGAAAAGAAAAAGTGTAAAAATATAAACAAACAAAAATGTATTTAATTATTATTAATGCAGCAATATTGTTCCCATTTCAATTATGTTAACAATGATGCTGCACTAACGATTTTTTCTATGGGGATTTGCTAAAAATCACAATTCAACCCCCCCCCCCATAAAAAATGTAACGGGTTCCCATACATATGATATATTATGAATCTGCCGGAAAGAAGGATATATATTTTGTTTGGGTCGTATAATAAAATGGGACTTCAAATCGCGTTTAAACATGATGAGCGAAACTGGTAAAAATTAGTTCAGCACACGGGTGAAATGGCTCAGCAGCGAAAGGGTTAGACATGATGAGCACAGCAGTGAGGGGTTTAAAAAGCAAAAACATGTAAAAATTGGGTATTTCAAATTTCAAGACAAAAATTTTCGAAACAATTTAATCCCCAAAATCGACATCCGCCAAAAAAGACCAGGCTAAAGTTAGAAAGTGTGCTTTCCCATCTCTATATATATAAAACAGTTGTCTCAGTCTCCGTCAACTTACTTGCGCATGTGTCATGGAACTGACATAGCGCTCCCCGCTTCAAACCAAGACTTTTATTTTCCTGGCAAAAACCCCAAAAGACAGACATTTGCTTTGGGAAAGACTTTATGTTCATTTATATTGCGTGGTGTGACTTTAAATGTATTGTAAATTGCTTGGTTTTAGTTTAAATGTAAACTTAGGTCTGCACCTTCAAAACACATCTCTTTCTTTTGTGTAGAATGTAAACAAGTTTGAATAATGTGTGATTATGCAAGAGGGTTTTTCTCTTTGTCTAAACTGTTATCTGTTTGAGGAGACGTGAGTCTGGGGCAGTGTTTGACTGAAAAGGCAAACTGATCTATTGGAACAATAGATTATGTAAATGATGTGTGATAATTGAATGCTAAGGAAGGTGTACTGTAAATAATCTAACTGACCTAATGTAATTACAGTTTTAGTAAATCAATGTTGGTGTTTTGGTATGTAAATGATCCCTGGTGGACCTAAGTGAGGACTGAAGAGGAGCTGAAGGAAGCCTGCAGTGGTCTTGGAGCGACGAGAACAAGACATGTCTGCGTGCCTTTCAGTCAGTGGAGCGGCACTGTCCAGATCTGCACTGATCTCTCCACTCTCACCGACTCTGTGACAAGCAACTCTGAGTGTGAGCGAGCGCAGCATCAGCCAATACCAGTCTGCCAGCCATATTACCAGACTGCCATGCACAATACCATGTGTTTTAAAGATGCAACCTGAAGCAATGTTTAATGCCCTCATTTGTTGGAATGTTTGAGTAATGTGTGATTATCCAAGATTGCTTTTCTCTGTGTCTGTTATCTGGTTAAGGAGTCATGAGTCTGGGATAGAGTTTTACTGCAAAGGTAATCTGATCTATTGGAAAAATAGATTTTGTAAATGATGTGTGATATGAAGGCTAAGGAAGGTTTACTGTAAATATCTGACATAATGTAATTAGAGGTTTAGTAGGTCAATGTTCGTCGGCTGGTATGCAAATTATAACTGTTGGACCTGGGCATAAATAGTGGCGTTTTTCAAGAAAAGTCTCAGATTCCTGTTTGAACATACAGCATGTCTGGTGTCTCATTCAGGGTACCCACGATAACCCCCAGAAAGCGCAGAGCGGCCTTCTGAAAATTCAAAGAGGTGAATACAGATCAGGCTACTCGAGGCACGGAGTTCCGAGAAATTCAGCGGCCGGGCTGATCTTGGTAAGGGGGTGTCTGGAGAGCAGGACAGGTGGAAGAGATGGGTTTCCGTCACACACACCTCCTGAAAGCCCCCCACCACACACACCTGAAAACCTCCCCCAACACACACACACAACCTGCAACCCCCTACACACACACAACCACATGCAACCCCCTACACACACCACCACCTGCAACCCCCTACACACACCACCACACTGCAACCCCCTACACACACCACCTGCAACCCCCTACACACACCACCTGCAACCCCCTACACACACCACCTGCAACCCCCTACACACACCACCTGCAACCCCCCACACACACCACCTGCAACCCCCTACACACACCACCTGCAACCCCCTACACACACACACACACCACCTGCAACCCCCTACACATTCTACGAACCCCACGCACACACACCACCTGCAACCCCTACACACACACCACCTGCAACCCCTACACACACCACACCACCTGCAAACCCTACAACACACACACCACCTGCAACCCCTACACACACACCACCTGCAACCCCTACACACACACCACCTGCAACCCCTACACACACACACCACCTGCAACCCCTACACACACACACACACCACCTGCAACCCCTACACACACACACACCACCTGCAACGCCTACACACACCACCTGCAACCCCTACACACACACACCACCTCCAACCCCTACACACACACACACACACACCACCTGCAACCCCTACACACACACACACACCACCTGCAACCCCTACACACACACACACACCACCTGCAACCCCTACACACACACACACACCACCTGCAACCCCTACACACACCACACACACACCTGCAACCCCTACACACACCACACACCACCTGCAACCCCTACACACACACCACCTGCAACCCCTACACACACACACACCACCTGCAACCCCTACACACACCACACCACCTGCAACCCCTACACACACACACCACCTGCAACCCCCTACACACCCCTTCTACAAACCCCCTACACATTCTACGAACCCCACGCACACACCACCTGCAACCCCTACACACACACCACCTGCAACCCCTACACACACACCACCTGCAACCCCTACACACACACCACCTGCAACCCCTACACACACACCACCTGCAACCCCTACACACACACACCACCTGCAACCCCTACACACACACACCACCTGCAACCCCTACACACACACCACCTGCAACCCCTACACACACCACCTGCAACGCCTACACACACACACCACCTGCAACCCCTACACACACACACACCACCTGCAACCCCTACACACACACACCACCTGCAACCCCTACACACACACACACCACCTGCAACCCCTACACACACACAACCACCTGCAACCCCTACACACACACACACCACCTGCAACCCCTACACACAACACACACCACCTGCAACCCCTACACACACACACACCACCTGCAACCCCCACACCACACCTGCAACCCCACACACACACCACCTGCAACCCCCACACACACACCACCTGCAACCCCACACACACACACACACCACCTGCAACCCCACACACACACACACACCACCTGCAACCCCACAACACACACCACCTGCAACCCCCACACACACACACCTGCAACCCCTACACACACACCACCTGCAACCCCTACACACACACCACCTGCAACCCCTACACACACACACACCACCTGCAACCCCTACACACACACCTCCTGCGAACCCCCTACACACACACCTCCTGCGAACCCCTACACACACACCTCCTGCGAACCCTACACACACACCTCCTGCGAACCCCCTACACACACACCTCCTGCGAACCCCCTACACACCCACCTCCTGCGAACCCCTCCCCACGCACGCACACCCACCTCCTGCGAACTGCTCCCCACGCACGCACATCCACCTCCTGCGAACCCCTCCGCACGCACACCTCCTGCGAACCCCTCCCCACGCACGCACACCTCCTGCGAACCCCTCCCCACGCACGCACACCTCCTGCGAACCCCTCCCCACGCACACACCCCTCCTGCGAACCCCTCCCCACGCACGCACACACCCCTCCTGCGAAACCCTCCCACGCACGCACACACCCCTCCTGCGAAACCCTCCCCACGCACGCACACACCCCTCCTGCGAACCCCTCCCCATGCACGCACACCTCCTGCGAACCCCTCCCCACGCACGCACACCTCCTGCCGACCCCTCCCCACGCACGCACACACACCTCCTGCCGACCCTCCCCACGCACGCACACACCTCCTGCCGACCCCTCCCCACGCACGCACACCTCCTGCCGACCCCTCCCCACGCACGCACACCTCCTGCCGACCCCTCCCCACGCACACCTCCTGCCGACCCCTCCCCACGCACACCTCCTGCCGACCCCTCCCCACGCACGCACACCTCCTGCCGACCCCTCCACGCACGCACACCTCCTGCCGACCCCTCCACGCACGCACACCTCCTGCCGACCCCTCCACGCACGCACACCTCCTGCCGACCCCTCCACGCACGCACACCTCCTGCCGACCCCTCCACACGCACACCTCCTGCCGACCCCTCCACGCACGCACACCTCCTGCCGACCCCTCCCCACAAACACCTCCTGCCGACCCTCCCCACGCACACCTCCTGCCGACCCTCCCCACGCACACCTCCTGCCGACCCCTCCCCACGCACACCTCCTGCCGACCCCTCCCCACGCACACCTCCTGCCGACCCCTCCCCACGCACGCACACCTCCTGCCGACCCCTCCCCACGCACGCACACCTCCTGCCGACCCTCCCCACGCACGCACACCTCCTGCCGACCCCTCCCCACACACGCACACCTCCTGCCGACCCCTCCCCACGCACGCACACCTCCTGCCAACCCCTCCACACGCACACCACCTGCGAAATTTGGGGAATAAATGGGGAAGTCAACTATTGGTTGGCATAGGCTATAAACCACCTAATATAGATAATAGAGCAAATTAGGAAGGCTGCTCATCGGGGTAGCACTTTATTGGAGATTTTAATTACCCGGACATTAATTAGGATAGTGAGACTAGTAATTCAGCAAAGGGAATCCGGTTTCTGAACCTGTTAAATGATACCTTCATAACACAACTGGTAGAAACACCAACTAGAGAGGATAACTGTCTGGATCTGGTTATAACAAATAATGTGGATCTTTTCTCAAATATTCATGTAAGGGAACAGTTGGGAAACAGCAAACATAATATGGTGTCTTTTGAAATAAGCTCGAAAAAAAAAAAGTCATAGGGGCGTGCTAAAATGTATAATTTTAGAAAGGCCAACTTTATTAAAATAAAGGAAGTTCTCAATGTCATTGACTGGCAGAAACTCTTTCATGGGACAAACACTAACACTAGAAAAGTACATGTCACAATATATTCCACTGGTAAATATATATAAAAGAAACAGACTGAAACCAATGTGGCTTGGTAGGCAGGTAACCAAGGAAATGAAAAATAAAAGGGCATTTAAAGCCTTTAAATCTGATAACTGAGGCATCCTATAAAGCAGCGTTTCCCAAACCTGTCCTCGGGACCCTCAACCAGGCCAGAATTTGCAGATCACTTTGGGGAAATGCAGCAAATCATATCACCTGTGCTGTGCTTCAGATATCTGGCAAACCTAGCGAGGCGGAGGGTCCTGAGGACAGGTTTGGGAAACACTGCTATAAAGCATAGGGCAGCCAAATAAGCATGTAAAAAAGCGATTAGATGGGCTAAACTAGAAAATGAAGAAATAGCCAAAGAGAGCAAGACCAACCCTAAAAGATTCTTTAGGTACATACATTCTAAGAAATCCAAGAGTGAAATTGTAGGTTCACTAAAATCTGAGTCAGGGGTATTGTGTTTTGGAAATTAATCTACTATCAATTCCCTAATGTAGTTTGAGCCGCTGTACTTACAAGCAGCTCTCTGCCATCCCTGCCATACGTACCTGAACCCGCGCAGTAAAGAGACAGACACCATCACGTTGTTTCTACCTGGAGTTCATCTGACCACCTCAGCCAAGAGCCAAGTCCAAAGTGTGCTCAGTCCCAAGTGAGCTCCTGGCTTCTGGTCATTTGTTTATTACACCATAGGACAACGCCCAGTGGCCACGGACTATCCAACAGAAAAACAAGTTTGTCCAGTAAATACATTTACATATCAAAAGGACAGAGGTGTGTACTAGAATGACGGACCGGCCTCCTGTACACACCTTATCCCTACAGTATAATGTACGCCGCTGGCTGGCAGAACAGACAGGTTTTTCTTTATGCTGTGTACCTGTAACAACAGCGCCACCCTGGACCCTTGTGGCAACAGCGCCACCCTGGACCCTTGTGGCAACAGCGCCACCCTGGACCCTTGTGGCAACAGCGCCACCCTGGACCCTTGTGGCAACAGCGCCACCCTGGATCTTTGTGGCAACAGCGCCACCCTGGATCTTTGTGGCAACAGCGCCACCCTGGATCTTTGTGGCAACAGCGCCACCCTGGATCTTTGTGGCAACAGCGCCACCCTGGACTCTAGACCCATTACATGAATTGAGAAACAATGATACACTGTATCATAGAAGCAGGTTGTGTGCCTTGAGGTGGAACAACTTTGGCTTTATTGCCACACATGTCATTTGCAACACCCCTGCATTGCACATAAACAGGGGTCCCAGCATTAGGGTCAGCGCTATGGCTGCATGACGTGGATACCAGGGTCTTCCCCTGAGAACAGAACATACTGGGTCTGAGCCTTACTGTTATGGAACGTTTGGTGTTTGCGCATAAAGTCCTGGTGCACTAAAAAGGTACACCAGTATTAAAGTGCGCCCAGTACAAACAAATCCGTCACTATAAAAATACATGCTATATCTAGCTCTTTCTGTATAAGAACAAAGTACTTCTCTATCCCAGATGGAATCAGACAAACACGCTGCTTCAAGCTGGAAAATCCTGTGGCCAAGTGAGCTGTGGCTCCTGGATTGTTTAATTAGACAATCGCACACGCCCAGTAGCCCCCTGGCTGTACAACAGAGCCAGGTTGCCCAGTAATTACATATCAAAAGGACAGGGGCGTGGACCAGAATGACCGACCAGCCTCCTGGAGATGACTCATCCCTGAGCCATCTCCATGATCCCCGTCAGCCATGTTCGTCCCCATCCCCCGTCAATATGGACCCCATTCAGATACTGCTCAATCTACTTGTTCCTACGGGTTATTGACATATCTGCGGGGACAAATACAGTTATTATCTCAACACGGTACCAGTGTTGAGACAAGGCTTAAATGTCTTAGAAGGTTTTCATACTGACGGTTTTGCCGCTGGTTTGGATTTAAAACCACATTCAAATCCAACACAGGGAGACAGATGACAACTTATAAAAACACACACATCCTAGACTATAATGTCCACATACTAAAATTTCCACAACAATTGTTAACTGAAGATCGAGATAAGGCAGAAATTTTGAATGATAAATACTGAAGAAAAATAATCAAAGAGAAACCTATAACAGGAGACATGCAATTCATTGATAAAACAATGAATTTGAATAAAGCCCCAGGGCCAGATGGAATTCACCCGCGAGTATTGAGGGAGCTATGTGTTGAAATATGTAAACCTCTGTTCTTATTCTTTCAAGATTCTTTTCTTTCAGGAATCGTACCAGGGGACTGGAGAAAAGCTGACGTGGTCCCTATATTTAAAGAAAGGTTTAAACTTTGTGCCTGGGAATTCTAGACCTGAGAGCTTACCATCGGTGGCTGGGAAAGTATTATAGGGGTTACCAAGGGATAATATTCAGGAATTTATTGGGAGGTATAATGTAATTGGCAAAAATCAGCATGATTTTATGAAACACAGATCATGTCAGACTAACCTAATTTTGAGAAATCACATCGGATCTTTGCATATTTCTTTTTTATATTTAATTTTTTTTTATTTTGCAACAAGTCATCAATATATTAAACATAGCAAGGGAACAAAAATAATGGAAAGGGGGAAGGGCACTCAAATAGACATGTCAGCGATATCGGAGAGGCGGTGAAATCAGCGAGCCAATAGCAGGTAAGGTGTCTGTGCCGGCAAAAACATTAAAAAGGATAAGGGGGAAAAAAAAAAAGGGAGGGATGGGGGACTGCCCGGAAGAAAGTGGCATCCCTGGCTCGCTCTAGAGAGTTGGAGGCCATGGGAGAGGCCACGTGGCTGGGTGATCTGGGGCCAGACGAAGCGGTCAGAGCCATGGTACCCACTCAAATGGCTCGCCCAGATCCACCCGATGTCCCACACACAAACCGCAACAACAACAAAAAGGGGGGGGGGACACAGGTGCAAACACAGAAACGACACATAACCACCTCTCAGTAAAACAAAGACTGTAAAAGCGTGTCCAGAGGGGGAGGGGTGTCCTCGGAAAAAAAAGTCAGATGAAACTAAAGTCCTCAAACTTGTCAAACAGAGCCATCAGTGTTAGGGGAATATTGCATCCCAGGATGGGGATCTCAAAAGATAAAACACTCGGGGGCGGGAAGGGGGAATGTCCGCTTAGGGTAGTTGTCTCAAGACGGTTCGGGTGAGCAACAGAAGGGTGAGCAGGAAGGAGGCACAACTGACCTCTTCAGCCCGTGTCCAGCGGGAAGGCCGTGTAGGTAAGCAGGTCAGGCCAGTGGGAAAGGGTACACAGGGCCCGACAGGGACTCGACCACCTCAAAGACATTACCAGAGCCACACTCAGCAAGGGGGGAATCCAGATTAGCCAGCCCGACAGTCTCCTCCATAGCACAGCAGCCATCCGCAGTAAACAGATCGCCTGCTTCCGTGCCCAGAGTCTCCCATGGGGTTTCGGGGCTCAGCGTCTGAAGCAAATCTGGGGCAAACTCCGCAGGAAGGCACTCTTTAGTGCCAATTAGCTCCAGATCCGGTGTGTTTAAAGACCAGGACCAACGCAGTCACCTGCTCATGTGGGTCACCGACCTCCGTCATGGGACTTGCTGGGATATTGGTAAGCAGGATCTCCCCAGCCTCAGCTCCCCTGCAGCGTCTCAGAACGGCCATCATCCAGCGCCAAGTGCCCCTCGTAAACGGACCAGAGTCTTCCTCCCAACATCTCCAAACAGGCATCTAGGCCTGAGATCACACTCAGCTGCACATCAAGGGGGAATGGGAAACTCCATTAGGCAGGGCTGCAGTCGCCGCACCGACATCCAGAGCCGCCACGAGATGGGGGGCCCTCCAGCTCACCGGCACGCAGCAGGTGGCCCGCCCTCTGGGAACGAGGGAGCCAAATGACCGAGACCCAGCCGGGCTGTGGGGAGAGGCCTCAAAATGGCCACCAGCCTCGCGCTGCCGCAGATGAACGAGCCGCTCGAACAGTCTTCCCGGCCCCGGAGGGGGGGCAATTCGGGCTCCGGAGCCAGCACACCTGATGGCTAGCCGGTCTGGGAACCCGAGGCAGCCGGTCAGCAGAATAAGGTCGCCCCAAAGACCCCTCTCAGCAAGCGGCAGACGGAGCTGCAGTTAAAAGCGTCCTCTCCTACCCAGCCAGCCACGCCCCCGGATCTTTGCATATTTCAATAAAACACAATATTATTCTTTAGGATCCACAACTTTTCCCCCCCAAAAAAATTGCTGGAATCTAGTGGATCTGTGCGCTTTTTCATTAAGAAAACACCGGATCCTACCAGATCCTACCAGATCATCATGAAGCACAGGTTTCTTTTTTTGGGGGAATAGCATAGGTATTTTATAGAGGTCTTCATTCTATCAGTCTTTATTCCCTGCTGTTTTCTCCTTGGAGACTGATGCACTGGAGAATGTTTTGGCAGATGCAGCATCGTTATTCTTCATCAGCAACTAGCGGGTTCCTGTTTCCTGACCCTGGATGGCCGCTGTACAAAGCAACAATACACATCATGCAAGTCATGTACTTTATGGACAGTCCAAGCTTGAGTTAGCATTGTGCTTGCAGGTCTCAGAATTACAGGAAAGCTGTGTAGGGAATGAAATCACTCAGGTGGACTGGATTACGGTGAGAAAATAAAAGGTTCCAGTGTGTAGATTCTCTCTGTGGGTGTAATGAAGCTGCAAAAGTTGCAAACCTTGTGAGCACCGAGTCTAACCGCCACATAGAAGAATCAAAAACCCAGTGCTGCGGGTCAAGCGCCCCTCTAGGATGCTGCAGGCAGTGGCGTCGCAAGGTGGTGGCGGGGGGGTGCGGCTCGCACCAGGTGACACCCACCCTTAGGGTGACACCGTCACCCTAAGGGCGAGTGTCTCACCCTGCAACGCAGTGTTTGGCTCCCTACGAGCGTCCGAAGCTATGGAGCTTCGGCGCTCCCCTGGGGGAACCATGTTACCAGCAGAGTTCTCGCGAGATTGCGGCTGGTCGTGTGGCTCCCCCAGGCGATGCCCAAGCTCCATGCCGCCGGATGCTCAGAGGGAGCCGAACACGCGGCAGCAGGTGAGCTGGGGCCTGGGGGCAGTATCCATGAGAGGAGCTGGGGCAGTATCCATGAGAGGAGCTGGGGCAATATCCATGAGCTGGGGGAAATATCCATGAGCTGGGGGAAATATCCATGAGAGCTGCTGGGGCATATCCATGAGAGCTGCTGGGGCATATCCATGAGAGCTGCTGGGAAATATCCATGAGCTGGGGGAAATATCCATGAGAGCTCCTGGGGCATATCCATGAAAGCTCCTGGGACATATCAATGAGAGCTCCTGGGGCAGTATCCAGTTGTGCTGGGGGCAGTATCCAGGTGTGCTGGGGGCAGTATCCAGGTGTGCTGGGGGCAGTATCCATGAGAGCTGGGGCAATATCCATGTGTGAGCTGGGGCAATATATCCATGTGTGAGCTGGTCTGGGGCAATATTGTTATGTTTTCCCTGGTTTTGGTTGTGCCCCCTGGTGGTGAAGGGCCTTCATGTCTGTTTTTCCCCTGTAGTGTGTTTTGGCCGTGCTGTTTGGGGCTGTTCTGGGGCTCTGTGGGGATCTCCTGGTCTGGGGTCCCATGACCCAATCACACAGACCCACTCCCTATAAATATCCCAGCAGCACAGCCTCATTGACGGTTTGTGGAGTTTCATGGTGGTTCTGTCTGGTCCGTGTTCCCTGAGTTGCTGCAAAGCATTCCTGTTCAAGTATTTTCTGGTTTTGACCTCTGCTTTATTCCTGACTATCCCTTCTATTCACTCCTGGTACTGTATATTCTGATCTGTTGCCAACCTCTGCCTGATTGACGATTCTTTTATGTTTCATGTTTTATGTTTCTTGTCTGTCTTTAGTATATTTTCAGAGGCCGCTTATAAGGACCTCTTTAGTATAGTCTATTTTGTTTACGGTCCTGCAGCCTGCTCAATTCACGGATTGTCAGGTGTATCATTGTGTCTCTGAGCGTGTCCTAAGTGGTCTGTCGGTCTTGAAACCTTAGGAGCTTAGTGGCAATTCAGTTCTTTTTTTTGGTGCTCCTTGGTTTTGGAGAAAATCAGTCTGTCCTTGTGTCCAGTCAGTAACTCGCCTGCCTTAAGGGCTTCATCTCATATTCCAAGCCACCACGATGGCCCAAGCAGGGGCTAACCGTTACATTACAAATAGGGATGCACCGATACCGATACTAGTATCGGTATCGGGGCCGATATTGCCGTTTGCACGAGTACTTGTTACTCGTGCAAACGGCCCGATACATCCCGCCGATACCGGAAGCCGGCGCTGGGCCGGCTTGCCGGTATCCGCGGTGCTGGGGAAGCTGGCCGCGTGCATGAAAAGCACGCGGCCAGCGTTCCCCTCCGGCGCGCCACATACTCACCCTTCCTGAAGTTCCGGTCTCTGGGCAGTGATGCGGTCACGTGGCCACCGGGCGCTCCTGTGACGCGGCCTCTCGGCTGGAGGCCGCGTCACGTGGCCACCGGGCGCTCCTGTGACGCGGCCTCTCGGCTGGAGGCCGCGTCACAGGAGCGCCCGGCGGCCACGTGACCGCATCACTGCCCAGAGACCGGAACTTCAGGAAGGGTGAGTATTTGGCGCGCCGGAGGGGAACGCTGGCCGCGTGCTTTACATGCACGCGGCCAGCTTCCCCAGCGTTCGAGCGGGGGGTAAATCGATGAGACCTGGGGGCAAATCCATGAGACCTGGGGGCCAAATCCATGAGACCTGGGGGCCAAATCCATGAGACCTGGGGGCCAAATCCATGAGACCTGGGGGCCAAATCCATGAGACCTGGGGGCCAAATCCATGAGACCTGGGGGCCAAATCCATGAGACCTGGGGGCAAATCCATGAAACCTGGGGGCAAATCCATGAGACCTGGGGGACAAATCCATGTGAGCTGGGGGCAAATCCATGAGACCTGGGGGACATCCATGTGAGCTGGGGCAAACCCATGTGAGCTGGGGGCAAACCCATGAGACCTGGGGGCAAATCCATGAGACCTGGGGGCAAATCCATGAGACCTGGGGCAAATCCATGAGACCTGGGGCAAATCCATGTGAGCTGCGGTCAATCTCATATAAATTTTTATATGAGGTCTGTTCCTATTGGAAAGCGTCACATGATATTAAATAAAAGGATCGGGGTTTTAGCCGGGGGGCGTGGCCGGCACCGCATGGAAGCAGACGTGCTCTGGAGGAGCTCCGCAAGCCTTTTTTGACATTCAGCGATATTCCCTGGAATCTCTACCTAGAAAACCGTTTACTGAAGTTCCTGCGGGGCTGGCTACTACGTGGATTGCTCCGGGGCCCGTTTCTGTCCCCCTCCCGGAGCACAGCTGAGATTATATTGTGCTTTTCTGTAGAATCTGGACGGCTGTCGGCCATTTTGCGGCCTACCCTGCCTCGCCCCCTGGGTTTCCAGCTTCCCCCTGTCGGGTGATCGCTTGGCGTGAGCAGGGAGGATGGAGGGCCCCTGTCTTCCGGCGGCGCCTGGGGTTTCCTTGATGGAGGGGACGAAGAAGTGTGCAGTGTGGTGTGGACGGGAGCGACCCTCCATCCTGGTAAGCGGAATGGAGGAGATGTTTGCAGCCATGGAGTCTTGTCTGCAGGAGTTGCCGGTGGAAGAGGGAGAACCGCTTATATGTGGCTCTTGGCGTCGGCTGATGGCTGTGCTGGGGGCTAGTCGGTTGGCTGCGGACCCGGAGGTCGAGGATGAGGAGACCGGGGCGCCGGCCGGGCGATCGGAGGACGCGGTACTTACTGAGGACGTACCGAGAAGAGCTTCCCCGGAACGGCCAGCTCCTGCGCCAGGCTCTTGCTGCCAGATGACCGGAGGGAACCATGAGGAGACCCCTGCGGTGCCGGAGGACACCGGGCGTATTACCTACACGAGACCTGCCAGGCTGGGGGTCACTGACCGGCCGGCTGCGGCTCCTGGGAGGCCTGTGTCGGGGGTGACGCATGGGCCTGGAGGCCTGGATGCTGGGGGGAAGCTGAGCCCGCCTTGGTCCAGGCTGATGTCCTGTATAGCCCAGGACGAACCATGGAGGCTGGGCGCACGACGTGCCCAGTGGTTGGCACAACGGACCCTCCATGCGACTGACGGTCCCACGGGAGCGGTACGGGCAGTTCCTTGGCGAGATACTGGATGAAGAGGTCCGCTGGCTCCTTTCTTCTCCTCCCGGTTCTTGGCCTGGCCCGTGCTGATCTCCCCCACCTAGATGACTCCTTTTGCTGACTCTCTCCCTTCCTGACAACAGGTCCGCATTTTTTTCCCCATTTAATTATTTGATGCCAAATTGATGTTCTCTCACTGTTGTTCTCCCCCTCCCCTCACTTAATTCAGAGACGCTTCAGACTTTATTTTTTTTTCCCCGATGATATTCCCCCGGCAGGGGACATATATGAGACTTTCTGGTTTTATTATCTGAAGTATTTATGATGTCTTTTTGTTATCACCCTCTCCCGTTTTTTGACGTTTTGCTGATTTTTCCATTTCTAACTATTGCTGAGTAATCGCTGTTTATCTTTTTCTATCATTTTCAAGCAGTCTTAAGATGATCTCTGTGATATTTCTCTTATTTTTTCTATTCCTAACTTTGAAGTCTTTATATACTATTCCAAACTGACTAAATATGGCCCTGTGCGGCCATTCTATTTACAGATGACTAGCTTTGGCCCTGCGAGGCCATTTTCTTTCTTTATGATTGTTTTGATGCCTGTTTCAAAATAAAAAACTTTAAATATAAAAAAAAAATAAAAAAAATAAAAGTATCGGTACTCGTACTCGGTCTTAAAAAAGTGGTATCGGTGCATCCCTAATTACAAACCGTCCATTCATGCCTGCAGGTGAGCTTACTGTGTTAAATTCTGTGCTTCAGATGGTTTTTGATCTGCTGACAGAGCTGAAGAGGTTAATGCTATCTCTCAGTGTGCTTAATTATGCGGTTCCTCCCAGCAGAGTCTCTGGGGAACCTCCCATGTCTGAAAAAGAAAGACGTAGGTTGTTTAAGCTCTGTTATTGCAGTTCCCCACCCCAGCATAAAATATTTTGCTGTTGAGTAATGTCGTGGAAATTTTATTATGTGGACATTATATTCTAGGATGTGCGTGTTTTATAAATTGTCATCTGTCTCCCTGTGTTGGATTTGAATGTGGTTTTAAATCCAAACCAGCGGCAAAACCGTCAGTATGAAAACCTTCTTTTGGGTTTAGAGACATACCTGCTTTTAAGACATTTAAGCCTTGTCTCAACACTGGTACCGTGTTGAGATAATAACTGTATTTGTCCCCGCAGATATGTCAATAACCCGTAGGAACAAGTAGATTGAGCAGTATCTGAATGTCGTCCATATTGACGGGGGATGGGGACGAACATGGCTGACGGGGATCATGGAGATGGCTCAGGGATGAGTCATCTCCAGGAGGCCGGTCGGTCATTCTGGTCCACGCCCCTGTCCTTTTGATATGTAAATGTAATTACTGGGCAACCTGGCTCTCTGTTGTACAGCCAGGGGGCTACTGGTCGTGTGCGATTGTCGAATAAATTAAACAATCCAGGAGCCACAGCTCACTTGGCCACAGGAGTTTCCAGCTTGAAGCAGCGTGTTTGTCGGATTCCATCTGGGATAGAGAAGTACTTCGTTCTTATACAGAAAGAGCTAGATATAGCGTGTATTTTTATAGTGACGGATTTGTTTGTACTGGGGCACTTTAATACTGAAGTGTACCTTTTTAGTGCACCAGGACTTTATGCGCAAACCCCAAACTTTCCATAATAATTGGCGAGCCAGCCAGGAGCTGACGTGGATTCCAGAGCAGCTTGCCAAGGGAGGGAGATTGGATTCTTGGTTTTGGACAACCAGAAAAAGCCGGCGAAGTTGGTAAGACATTTTCAGTTTTTGAAATTTCTGTTGTCCTAGAACCAGCATCTGGTCTCTCTGCCAGCTGTTGCTGTAATCCGCGCCCAGCAAAAGAATCTTTCTTTTTGCTTTTTCACTCTTTGTGTATAAGGACAGGGGATTAATATCTGTACATAGAGGGATAGGGGTATTGGCTGGGGATAGAGTCTATATTTTGCAAATCCCTGGTCAATACAGCCAAGAGGGTCTTTGTACGGGGTTTATGTATGGAGTTTGCTGGATGTTTTAAAAGTGTGACTGGGTTATTTTCATAGTGCTGGTCACCGTGTGAAATAACTTTTAGTGGTGGATCTGAAGTTGATTGTGACGTGTGGGGTGATCATTACAGGGTATCGTTTTTGTTGCAACTTTTATGTTTGTAAGAGGTGGTTTTGGTTTGTAAAGGCAGCATTTCCTTCGTTAGCATTTGCACAGGAGAGACCGCAAGTGAAGAATTTTTATGCTGCTTGCTCCAATTTTCAGGAGTAGGGCACAGGGAATAGGAAGAAACTGTTTTGTTTAATTTGGGTTTTTATTGCTGGATTTTGGAGACACTATTTTGTCATCCTTTGGTGACACCATGTGCTCACCCACCATCTTGTTGAAGTTCAACCCACCATCTTGTTGAAGCTCAACCCACCATTTTGTTTGTAGTTAAATTTTTGTTTGTTCTCAGGTTTAACTATTTTTGTATTTTTATACAGGAAGCAGATTTCAGTAAAGCGGTTGCGGTTTTTATACTAAATTTTGAGTTTAAGTGAAATCTTTACTTTGTACTGAGCTTCGTTAGTTAAACTTGGTCTTACTACCTAAGAGTTTTTGTACCTTTAGTGGTGATTTTATTTTTTATTGGTATTACAGTAGAAAAGAAAGATTTGGTGTTTTTTTTTTTTTAAAAAAGGAAAAAAACTTTTTTTATATTTACTTTCCATAGGCAGATTGTGCAAGCGAGAATAACATGCTTTTATGGGTTCATAGTTGCTTTGCGCAGCGAGTAGTTTCAGACGGTTTGTTAGCTTCATTTGGTGACAGTGATTCAGGAGTTGTAATGAGAGAAGCCACATTGTTCTGTAGAGAAAGGATAGTCATTGTGCTGTGCGGTTTAGTCTGGCGACGCAGTGTACGGGCGTACAGCGTATACGCTTGTGTAGGCATACACTGAGGGGTAGAGACAGAATTCGGGAAGGGGTGTAATCTGTGGTTGTTGACTAATCGTTTGGGGCATAGTTCTGTACCCAACCTGTTGGGACAACAAGCCATAGAGTTACACGTCGCCTCGGGTAGGGTCTCTAGTTGGAGGACTATAGTGATTATAATCTGACAATCCACCATGAAAAAGACGACACCAGGCGGTGCTCTCCTAAATTGGTGCAAGGGTTTCCCTGGACGCAGGGGTAAGACGATAAGCCGATTCGAATCGCCATGGGCAATGTGCCGTCCATGCAAGGGAAGGAAAGCGAGGCTTCCCACAGTCAGACGGCTGCGCAGCACATGAAATCTAGTTTTGGGGCGAAGGCCATGAAACCCCTTAAAGAATGGCATAGATGGTCCAAGGGTACCGCTTGGAGTATCCCTCTGGAGGGGACGTTTGACGCCTGGAGATGGGAGAAATTCATAACTGAGTTTAAACCCAGACTCTGGACGGCAAAGACTTTAGACGTAGCTCAGCTGTGGCTTCAGAAGTCTATTATGGTAAACCGGCAGGGTATACAGAAGGCGGTCTCAGTCCGGAAGAACCGCATTATGTACACCTGGCCAGAGGGGATAGCCGCGATTGGTGATCCAATGCTGGAAGCGGAAGAGGCGCTTTCTGGGCTAACTCTGCTAAGGCAGGCTGGATCCACCAACACTGGATCTGTTGTAGTTTCATCTGATGCTTCTGCCATCACCAATGTAACAACCTCTACTCTGCTCTCTCCAGCTACCATACCTCTCACTCCCACAACTCCACCTAACCCTCTCTATCCGTCTCCCTCGGCCACATCTGGGGCGTTCCTCCTCCAATTACAGTTAATTACGAATCATTTCCAACTGGGGATCTGCAGATGCTATGTGAGTCTAAGGGAATTGGGACCAGACTAAAGAACCGTAGGGATTGCATAGCTGCGCTAAGAGCTTTTGATTCAGCCGTGCCTACCATCTACCCTTCATTGGATGGCTTCCAGACGGGGATGGTCATGGGAAAGGTAGGACACAGCAGTCCAATGAAGCTACAGCCTCCAAGGTATACACCTGGTCCCACTTGTGTCTCTGAACCTGGTACTTATCCAGTCCGGGTGCAACAATACGAGGGTGTTCCCAATGCCGACGGTGAAAGGACGTTAGGGGAGAGGGTGGTATGGCATGTCCCTTTTGCTTCCTCGGAAATCAGAACCATCCTAGCCGAACTGCCTGACTATAGAACGAATCCATGAGGGTTCGCGAGAATGTTTTGTCAACATCAATTTAGTTACGGCATGAGCGGAACGGACTGTGCCCAAGTTCTGAAGGCAAAAGTAGGAGAGGAACCAGCAGGGGTTATAATTTCCCGCTGCAACATTGTCACTCACGGACAGGCCACTTCCGGAGGTAAGGAATTCTGTGTTGCCCTGCTAGCCAAACTTCCAGAGATGTATGGTGCCTCCTCTACCATGGATGTGATGAAACTGTCAAAATCCTGGGGAGGAATGCGTTTGTTTCTGGCGTCGCCTGAAACAAGCGGCATTAGATGCAGATATGGAAGTTGGCCCGGATGTGCCAACCGACGGAGGTAAGTTAACCGCTATTCACCTCCTACTAAGAGCCAAATTCTTAGAAGGCATCCATACGAAAATGCGAGACCGGTTATTGTTAGCCAGACCCGAATTTAGTGAAATGACAATACCTGCCATTCTATCCACTCTCTCCGCTATAGAGAGAGAGGTGGATAGGAAGAAACAGGATAAAACATCCAAAGTCCTTGTGTCACAAGCCCCCGATGCAGAACAAACGTACCAAGATCGTGGGAAAAAGACACAACGCTGGAAAACCAGGACTTGTCACATCTGCAAAAAGGAAGGACATTTAAAGCGTGACTGTCCTAACAGACCCAAGGGTAAGTGGCAGTTCATTCCAGACGATCCAACGACTTCGGTCGTGGGGATGGCCAGCCAGGGCTATGATTCTTCATAGCACATTGGCAAACCGGTGTCAGGCCATATAAACCTGTTTATCGAGGAATTAAAATATCCCCTCCCTTGCCTCATTGACACCGGTGCAGCCCGAACTGTTCTGAGATCCAGAGATCTCAGAGGCAAGGTCCCCCTCTCTGGGGAGACTATACCCACTCTGGGTCTCACAGGTCAGACAGTGTCTCTACAGACCACCAAACCACTCCATTGTAGACTAGGGCAGCACACGGAAGCCATCAGGTCTGTACTGGTATCGGATGATGTTCCCATTAATTTGTTGGGAGCGGATATTTTATCAGAAATACAGGCGATTATTGAGAACTCTCCAGCTGGCATTGTGGTAAGTAGCGCACTATCAGAAGAACGATTATGTGCTATGGTAGCATTACCATATCTAAACGGAACCAACCTGTTTCCTGGAGTTGGATGTACTGGCCGAGGTAAATTCCAAAATTTGGGCACCAGATAAGTACGAAGTGGCTCTCCTAACACCCACTAAACGGACCCAAAAACGATGCACCATTTTGAACCCAGCGTCTCTTCTTCCTGTTACGAAGGAGGAAGAGAAGGGGGGAGATAATGGTGTGAAAAAACAAAAATTTTCCAACTTTTACTAACCATTCTAACCTCAACTTCTAATCAATTTTCCAACCTAGTAGGGAAACACTTTGAGGACCATCATGATTGCTTTTCCTTGATGAGCTCCAAAAAGTCCACCGGGTCCAGGAGTCACTCCCGGACCCAAACCCAATAACCAGTGTCCATTCTATTCAACCAGGTGATTGGGTCGTGCTAAAGAAACATCCGAGGACGGGACCAGAGACAAGATATCTTGGTCCATTCCAGGTGCAGCTGACGACGCCAACCTCTCTGAAGCTCGAACTGGGTCCACGCCAGTCACTGCAAGAAGCTCCTCAACTACATCAAAGAATGAGAAGTGTCATTTTTGTTTACTTGTTTAGCTTAATTTATTTTAGCGCGGGAAACGATGAAAAACATCCCAATCTTTTATTTAAAATGCACCTCCAGCTAGCTAAGGCAGCAAACAGGACCAATTGCTGGGTGTGCTCGAAACCCCCCCCTAGCCATTATACTCCAGCAATGGCAGCCGTTCATGCTATATACAATGTTCACATTGGCATGAAGAAGTACGAGAAATTAGCCAAGACCACCCAGAGACATTTGTCGATAGAATTTAACGATACAGTCCTAGAGGGTAACATCAGTTATAGTTTTAATATTAGCTCTGGCTCTTGCGCCTCGCTTGCCAATCCTGTATGGGTGTCTGGGCAATTAGGTGGCCCGCAGGTATGCTTCAACATCAGCTTCGGTGACAGATTTGTGGGATCCTCCAGTTGTAAGAAAGGTATAACAATCAACCTTACTAATGAAACCCCCGATATCTTTAGTAACACCCATAGACCAGATTATATCTGCTGGAAAGAAGGATGCGATGTGCAGACGGCGGGGGCGATCCCCCAGTCTATTCAGTTATTACTGAGTGCCCGAGACCGGCAGAGAAACTCCTCATGTGCTGTTCTGACAGGCCCATATTATTTCCTGTGCGGTTCCACCGCTTATAAGGTAATTCCCCCTAATACAAGAGGTTCATGTGCTTTAGTGAAGCTTGTTCCGGCATCTTACGTCGCAGCCGATCGAGAGGATCTGATGGTGCGTAGGAAGGCCAAGAGGTCCGGGAGAGCTCGTAGGGAACTATTCTCTAGCCACGATCAGGCTTGGACATGGTTCCCCGCGTGGACTGGATGGGGAATAGAGCTTATGAAGCGATTGAACAATTTCTCCTCTATTGTAGACGAGATGTTCAATGAAACCGTAGAAGCTGTCAGGGAGATCACCCAGGAACAACGACAAATAAAGACTCTGGTATTGCAGGAAAAGATGGCTCTTGATTATCTTTTAGCGTCCAAGGGGGTTTCTGTGAATTCATAGGTGAGGACTGTTGCACCTGGATAACGGACACCAATGACATGGTCAAAGCACATATGGATAAGGTTAGCGCCCTGCAAGGCAGAGCCAGAGCTATAGCCAGTGAGGGTTGGAATCCTTTTGAAGGTTTGGGAAGCTTCGGGGATTTCTTGTTTTCCATTGGATCCTGGCTAAAGGAAATGGGAGTATATATACTTATGGTGTTTCTGTTTCTATTCCTTCTATATGCCGGAGTGAAATGTTTCTGTTGTCTAATCGACCGAGTTACCAAAGCCAGAGTAGATGACTACGTGTTCATTGCCGAGATGAGACGCCCTGAAGACCAACCCATGGACTGGACACAGAGGATTTCAGACCGACCAACAATCGACGCAACCCACCACCTCATGTCCTCCCTCTGAGTCACCTCCCCTAAAGCAGATTCTGCGTGTCAAGTTCCACGTGTCAAGATTTGTTTTTAGTCTTGCTTTACGATCCACGTGTCAAGATTTGTTTTTAGTCTTGCTTTACGATCCACGTGTCAAGATTTGTTTTTAAGATTTGCAAAAATCGGCGTGTCAAGATCTGTTTTAAGACTTGCGTTAAGATTCTACGTGTCAAGATGGACTGTCTGTTGTTTTCTATCATCTGTTTGGTTTTTTTTACATTCAGAACTTTACAAGAGGAACGGTTTCTTTCCAAGGAAGATCGAGATTCATCGAGGGACACTGGGGAGCAAATGACAAAGAGGAGGGACTGTCGTAGAAATTTTATTATGTGGACATTATATTCTAGGATGTGCGTGTTTTATAAATTGTCATCGGTCTCCCTGTGTTGGATTTGAATGTGGTTTTAAATCCAAACCAGCGGCAAAACCATCAGTATGAAAACCTTCTTTTGGGTTTAGAGACATACCTGTTTTTAAGACATTTAAGCCTGGTCTCAACACTGGTACCATGTTGAGATAATAACTGTATTTGTCCCCGCAGATATGTCAATAACCCGTAGGAACAAGTAGATTGAGCAGTATCTGAATGGGGTCCATATTGACGGGGGATGGGGACGAACATGGCTGACGGGGATCATGGAGATGGCTCAGGGATGAGTCATCTCCAGGAGGCCGGTCGGTCATTCTGGTCCACGCCCCTGTCCTTTTGATATGTAAATGCAATTACTGGGCAACCTGGCTCTCTGTTGTACAGCCAGGGGGCTACTGGGCGTGTGCGATTTTCTAATAAATTAAACAATCCAGGAGCCACAGCTCACTTGGCCACAGGATTTTCCAGCTTGAAGCAGCGTGTTTGTCTGATTCCATCTGGGATAGAGAAGCACTTCGTTCTTATACAGAAAGAGCTAGATATAGCGTGTATTTTTATAGTGACGGATTTGTTTGTACTGGGCGCACTTTAATACTGGTGTACCTTTTTAGTGCACCAGGACTTTATGCGCAAACACCAAACTTTCCATAACACATGTTCTGCTGCGAGGCAGCCGTACCCATGTTCTGCTGCGAGGCAGCCGTACCCATGTTCTGCTGCGAGGCAGCCGTACCCATGTTCTGCTGCGAGGCAGCCGTACCCATGTTCTGCTGCGAGGCAGCCGTACCCATGTTCTGCTGCGAGGCAGCCGTACCATGTTCTGCTGCGAGGCAGCCGTACCCATGTTCTGCTGCGAGGCAGCCGTACCCATGTTCTGCTGCGAGGCAGCCGTACCCATGTTCTGCTGCGAGGCAGCCGTACCCATGTTCTGCTGCGAGGCAGCCGTACCCATGTTCTGCTGCGAGGCAGCCGTACCCATGTTCTGCTGCGAGGCAGCCGTACCCATGTTCTGCTGCGAGGCAGCCGTACCCATGTTCTGCTGCGAGGCAGCCGTACCATGTTCTGCTGCGAGGCAGCCGTACCCATGTTCTGCTGCGAGGCAGCCGTACCCATGTTCTGCTGCGAGGCAGCCGTACCCATGTTCTGCTGCGAGGCAGCCGTACCCATGTTCTGCTGCGAGGCAGCCGTACCCATGTTCTGCTGCGAGGCAGCCGTACCCATGTTCAGCTGCGAGGCAGCCGTACCCATGTTCAGCTGCGAGGCAGCCGTACCATGTTCAGCTGCGAGGCAGCCGTACCCATGTTCAGCTGCGAGGCAGCCGTACCCATGTTCAGCTGCGAGGCAGCCGTACCCATGTTCGGCTGCGAGGCGGCCGTACCCATGTTCGGCTGCGAGGCGGCCGTACCCATAGTGAGCTGCGAGGCAGCCGTGCCCATAGTGAGCTGCGAGGCAGCCGTGCCTACGCTGAGCTTCGAGGAAGCCGTGCCTACACTGAGCTTCGAGGAAGCCGTGTTCACATCTGTTTGGGGCCAGGTGCCCTTTATGTCTGATATAGACAAGGCTGGCAAGCTGCCAGTCCTTCCCGTTGCTGGCGATATGCCAACACTGTCCCATGTGGGCGACAAGCCTCTCAGGTCAGCCTCTGATGGCGAGCTGCCAGTTGTGTCTGTTTCTGGTTATTTGCCAGTCCTGCCAATTACTGGAGATGATCCAAATCAAATATGATACTGGCAAAGAATCAACCTTGTTTCTGTCAAGGGCTGTAGTCACTGTGCCCAAGTCCCAGGGTGAATCTAGTAATACATTCATTCTAGGTCTAAGAAAGCCTGGCACAATGATGGAGCTACATCCAATTTAACCGGTACTACCATCTCAGATTCTAGCCCTGCACCCGAGGGTTATATACGATCCCCATGAGGGATGTTGTTTCGTGAGGCACACTGGGCCATGATCAAGAAAGACCCTAATGCTTGGAGATGTTTTGAGGAGTTACTCGGATGGTCCACAGTATATTCCTCCAGAGGAGATATGTAGAACTAGTAAGGTGCCAATAGTACCATATCCTGACGCTGTACCATGTCCTGACGCTGTCCCATGTTCTGATGGTGTGTCGGTTTAGGCGATAAGCCCTTTATGTCTGGTACAGGTGATGCTGGCAAGCTTCCAGTCTTGCCAGAAGCTGGTGGGCTGTCAGTTAATCACATGTCAAGCCTCGAGTCAGCGATACCTAAAGTATGTCATAAGACCTCTGTGCTCAAGTCTCACAGTGGGTCCATTGATGCGAAACCCAGCAGTGGGTGTAGGGAATCGAAGTCTTGTGTGCTCGAAAAAGCTATGTCATGAGGGGTTGTCACCAGTTCTAGATCTCGTTCCAGGAGAAGACGAAAAAAGGTGACCAACCCTGGTCAATCTGGTTCTGTGTCCAGTCTGACCGATACCGAGATCCCGTTACTGAAAGGAATTTTAAATATGTATACAGTGAATTAGCTATCATATTTCTATATTCTAGTAATATTTGATAGCTATATAAATATATAGGGCCTGAATGAATGCTCAGCAAATACGTAATTCTGTTCATTGAGATAATGCTGAGTTTGGTCTTTCTCTTGGCTTCCTGTATTTTACCAATGAGTGCAAATTTTCTATTCATCCAAACTTCCTCGAGACTAGTCGAGAAGGCTGGCCGAGAGGAAGGGAGGGATACAGCGGTTTAATTGTGAATATATCCTATGTAACATTCTTGCCCAAAAGCAGGATATAGCTGTGACGTCAAATTTAGTCTTGCCTACTTGGCAAGGACAGGAAATGTTTGTGTAAGTCTAGGTTACTGCCCAAAGTAGAAAAAACATGTTTCCTATATTACTGACGTATTGATTCTTTATTGGTTTGTAATCCATGAATTTGTGACACTCCCATTTTGACAAAACTGACTGATGTGTTTGAAACTTGCCAGAATAATACCAATATCCAAGACAGAATTTGTGTCTGGTCTTTATTCTCACTCGAGTTCTGTTTCCTGTATGATCAATGGGTCTGATGACAAAGCAGCTATCTTTCCCATCACTGGACCGTGGCCATTCCTGTGACGCATTGCAATTTGGTATCAGAAGTGCGGATTTGAACTAATCAACTGGTCGTGGTGAGTATGGGTTTACATATTTTCTTAATATTTATTGAACCTAATATTCATCATAGGCAACTTGCTTGGTCAAATTTTCGAACTCGCATTATTTGATTTGATAGTGCAAGAGCTTCTTTTGAATGCTATGAATGATTTGAGTGATGGTGGAAAGTGGGATTTTTTACAATCGGTCTGGGTAAATTGTATAGTGATCCTTTCTCTTTGTTCCCTGCGATTGCTTGAGTCCCCGCAGTTAGTGACTTGCATTTAAATTGTGTTGTAAAGATTAATACCTTTAAGTTTCCTGCCCCTGGGAATTGGGTCCCTATTTACCTGACCACTTGTTATTTCCTATTTGTGCGTGTTCTCCCTGATAGAATGGAGATTGCGGTTTTGTGATTTGGCTCAGTGAGAATAAAGGAAACTGCGCATTTTTGCGACCCTTTCCATCTCACCCTTTTAATTGCGCTGGCCCTTCTCCTCCCCCCCCTACACCGCGCCTTTTTTTGCGATATGGGTGCCAAAAAAATCCTCCCCTATAGATCCAAAAACAACGGGCAAATTAGATAAGCACTTCAATAAGAAGTTAATGCCCCAAAATGGCCCTGCTGAAACGCCTGCCGATTTTGTACAACGTGTTGCTGGCGGATATTTCACCACTCCCTTTATAGATTGTCTTGCTGGATGGACTACAGCCATGCATGCTTTTCATCCATTCCCAAATTCAGGAAAGTTCTCTTCCTATCATATGTCCATGATAAAAGGCTTATGTCTCGGCGACCAAAAAGCTTCCCATATTTCCAACCTGACTCAAATTGGGATAGAAAATATATGAAGGAATGTGGTAAAGTGTGGATTCACTTGTCCTCTTCATATAACCCCATTTCTAAAACTCCTAAAGATGTATCTTAGTCCACCTTACAATTCCTCTCCTCCTGCCCTTTCACAACCTACTACCAAACCCTTTTCCCTTTATCCCAGCCTTGACCAAGACTTTGGCAGCTGTGGTTACAACTATTGAAACCACTACTAATCCCCTGCCTTCCCCCGAAGCCCTAACACAAAATATAGGTGTCTTGGGGTACTTCTACGATAGCACCTATGTTGAAAGAGAATCTGACACAGAACAAGATGAAACTAGCACATATGATTGGCAAAATAAAACCCCTATGTCTAAATTCAGTACATCCTCATTTGTATCCACTTCCAAACCCAACCGTGTAGGATACTCTCCCCAAATGCAATCTTTTATTGACCAATTTGAACCTCAACTTCAGAACATACTAACTAGTCTGGCAAAACTATCAAACCCCCTGCTAGATATCAGATGCCCTATTTAATTGCAGGAAATAATGTCGTTATTATGCCTCCTGATATAGGAACCTTAAATTCTACAATTAAGGGTTCTCCTAGTCCCCGAATTTCCCCAACAACACTATCTTAAATGGGCGACACGAGGATTGCAATTAACTCAGGAAGATTACAAGTTGATCATTAACGGTGTCATGGGATATGCTGATGACACTGGTTTTGGGTTTAAACAATTTTTATTGTTATAATGCAATGGGTCACAACTCGACCCGCAGAAAAGCCATGCAAGGCTAATATAGCAGAGACATCACATAAAAACAGGGAGGGGGGTATCTAACGCGATGTGTGTGGAGGGCGGGGATCAGGACCATAGGTACAATGACCGTAGACGCTGGTGGATCCAGGGGTAAGAAGGTTAAATAAAAAAATTAAAAAGGGGGGGGGAGGGGAGAGAGGGCAGTGGCTATCACCGTGACGCTCCTGGCGCGCTCCCGAAGGAGGCCATGGAGGTATGATGTCACGAGGCCTAGACGGTCCGAGGGCCAGGCATGTCAAAACATGATGGCACACCCCAGAACTGTCCAGAAAATGCCAAAAAAATAAAATGAGAAAAAAAAAATGGGGGGGGGGAAGGGGGTGAGGGCCCAGAATCCACCATAGCTCGCTGTAGGTCATGTCTCACAAAACAGATGCTGGATAGGTGAGGAGTGCAATAGTCTCAAGTCTCGCCAGTAGACCTAATGAGGGGGGTATAGACTGGGAGGACAGGGGGGGGGGGGGGGGAGTCTCAGCTGGTCGCAGCGAAGTTTGACAGAACAAGGAAATCTAGGCTGTATAGTTCGACGACTCAGTGACCAGTAAACACTCCAAGAAACTAGGTAAAGGGGGTATGAGCCGAGGAGATATGTGGCCCGCTCAGTCCGGGTCCCGGGGAGGGAGGGGTGAGCCTGCCATTGACTCCCAGGCCATGTTGCGCGAGGCTTCAGAGGTTATTCCCATGTTTTGGAGATGGGTGATCGCATCTTCCGCAGTGGTTGCTGCAACGTGGCTATCTCCATGGGCTATCAGCAGGGAGCCGAGTGGCCCCCATTTGTAACGCACCCCATGGGCCCGAAGAAGTGCAATGGCCGGCTTAAATTGGCGTCTAGCTGCCAAAACTAAAAAAGGAAGGTCTCTGTAGATCGCAACGGAGGATCCCTCAAATGAAACTGTGGGGATATTGCGAGTCGCTTCCAGCAACTGCATCTGCAGACGGACGTCACGGAGAAGCACAACAATGTCGCGTGGGACAGCAGCCGGTGCCAAAGCTGCCCTCCGCACTCTGACCACCGAGAGCACCGGATCCTGGATGACGACATCGGGCGAGAGAACGGCCATCACGAAGCGGGTAACGTATTGCAGCAGGGTAGCATCTAGTATCGATTCCGGGATGCCTCGTAGTTTCAGGTTTCGCCGGCGATGGCGGGCCTCAAGAGACACCACAGCCGACTGCAGGTTCCCCACCTGTGTCTGGAGTGCCCGCAACCGAGAGGAGGTTGCGGCCTGCCCCTCCTCAATCTCTAGCGTGCGTGCTTGTACTGCTTTCACCTCGGTCCGGGTAGCAGCGAGGCCAGATTCCAGGGCCCGGAGTTCAGCCTGCCAAGCAAGCCTGGCATCTGCCAGGAGGGCCTTAATGTCCTTTTTTGTGGCTGGCAAATCGCCATCCTCTATCTCCTGAATCCGCTGCAGGGTAGTGTGGGGGGGGGGGGAGGCGAGCGCACCAGCCTCCGGTGGCGCCGCCGCGCCAGAACAGGAAGGCTGTCTCTGCAGTAGTCTGCGCTCCGGGGCTCCACTCAGCGCGAGCCGGATGTCTGGGGTATTCTCCACTCCGCTGGGCTTGGTCTTTTTCCCCATCTCGATGTTGAGCACCGCAATCCGAGGTCAGGCTTCCCCCAGTCCACTAGGCCTCCAAGATGGCGCTTGTATGCTGCCGATCCGGCCAGCACGTGGATCGCTGATCCGGGGAGAGGGCTAACAGGGCCCCGGAACACTCCACCCTATGACCTGCCGCCGAGGAGTCATCTGGGACGAAGTATGGCAGGGGCAAACATCTGCAATATCGCAATTAATACCGGAGAAAGCAGAGCTCCTCTAAAGCACGTCTATCCACCTCTGCGGCTGGCCACACCCCCCCATGACACTGGTTTTGATTGGACTTGTGTTCTCTCACTTCAACGCCCCCATGTTCCTCTAATGGGTGCCCCTAGTACACCCCAAAATTTGCCTTTACAAACATCGGTCCAGATTGATGATATGTGGACAGAAGTTTGTGATGAATGGACTCGTGATTATGGAGCTCAACGTTCTATGGTCGCAGCCATTGCATGCAAACAAAATGCCAAAGAATCTGTCACCGAATTCGTCCACCGGTTCCATAAGAATTGGAAGGAGGATGCCGGCATGACATTAGATGGAGATATGGGTAATCTCAGAGATGATACCCAGAGAATTGCTAAACAGGTGATTGATAACTGGCCAACTGTTGTACCTATTGATCTTAATAGGCTCCTTGTTAAAGATTCTGCTGGTTGCTTTGACCTGCTGCATTCTAAATATGTTAGCTGTTTTTAATAGTCCTTCAGGTCCCCCAGGTAATACTGGTTCTCACCCTAAAACGGACTTATTATCGTCCTCAACACCCCACACGGACCCCAGGTACTTGTTTCATTTGTGGTGATCCAAATCACTGACGTAATGAATGCCCTCATAATCCCAGGAACATTGTCAATACTGCTATGAACCCCCAGCCATGTTCTCCAACAAGCAATGCTGTTACCTCTTCTAACAATGCCTGTGATCCACCTCGTCATAAGATTGATTGGCAAAACCAATCAAATGCATGATGTGGCCCAGAGGCATGCTCCATCTCATGTGTTCAGGTTTCAGAAACAGTTGACCATTTGCCCCTAGTGATCCTTAATTTGGAGGACCATGCAACCCCATTCCTTGTGGATATGGGTGCTACAAATTCGACAATAGAGTGGTGCTTGTGGTCAATTAAACCTGCTGAGACGCCATCATTGGGGATTAATGGAATCCTAACAGAAACGTTTGTGACCCCACCCATTGCCATTTCTTCAAATTCTTCTGCCTCTGTGTTTCATTCTTTTCATGTTCTCCCTACCGGTCCAGTTAATTTGCTAGGCAGAGATTTGCTTTCTTTGCTTGCTGTGTCTATTATCTGCATGCCATCTGGATCTTTACATGTGGATTCACCATTCTTTTCTATTGAAGCTGCTCCCAGCACACTTCATCCCCATCAGCCCCTCCTCCCTGTTCTCCCCCTCGCTCTTCCTCCCATTCCTGCTCTCCTCTTCACTGTGCTTTCCTTTCAGCACCTGATCTCGAATTCTGTGTACATCCGGATGTATGGGCAACTGCGAATATGATGTGGGTTCAATCTCCTGCACACCATATTCTGCAAAATTAAAAGCATCTGCTACTCCTGTCTATCACAAGCAATATAATCTGTCACCTGCTAAAGTTGAAGGAATACGGGAATTCATTCACCGCTTCCTTGCTATTGGCATTCTGCATCCCATTGTAAGTTCGTACAACACTCCTGTAAATCCTGTGCCTAAAGGAGATGGATAACGCTCTACTCAGGATTTCAGATCTCTCAATGAAATCATAATTCCTATTTCTCCAATTGTACCTGACCTCCCAACCCTTCTCACCTCCATACCCCTAGACTCCACACATTTTACAGTCATAGACCTAAAAAAAAGCCTTTTTTTCTGTCCCAGTACATCAAGATACACAACACATTTTGGCCTTTACGTTTGAAGGATCCCAGTTTTCTTGGTCAGTATAACCTATGGGATTGATAGTCCCGCTATTTTTGCACGCGCACTGCGTGAGACTCTGTTGAGTTACAGTCCGCCGGAAGGCTCCACCTTACTACAGTATGTGGATGACCTCCTTTGTAGCCCCAGCCAAGCTGCATGTCACACTGACTCAGATGCAATTTTGCTCCACCTCTGTTGAATATTTGGGTTTCGTTCTCACTCAGGGATCTCGCGTCCTCTCACCGTCCCGCATTCAGAGCCTGCTCCAGCTCAAGCGTCCTGCCTCCAAAACAGACATGTCCTTTCTAGGGATGGTGAATTTTTGTCGTCACTGGATACCAGACTGTTCCTATTATGACGCTGTTCTTCGTGCATCTGCTGCACGCACAGCTCCAGACCAAATTGTTTGATACGTTAAAGGAACTGTTGGCTACTGCACCAGCACTGGGGCTACCGAACTATAAACTGCCTTTCCACCTCTACTGTAGGGAGGATGGGTGCACAATGGCGTCTGTTCTTGCACAGGTCCACGGGGGGGGGGGCGCTGCGTCCAACTGCATTTTTGTCAAAAGTCCTGCCTCCTGTTGTTCAGGGAATGCCAAATTGTCTCCGCTCCTTGGCTGCCTGTGGAAACAGTTCAGTCCTTAACCCTAGGTACTGACACTATTCTCCATACACAACACAATGTCTTGCATGTACTTCGTAACCTTTCTACCCAGCACATTTCTTCCCAACATTTGTCTGGTTATGAAACTGTCAAATACTCTGTCACTTCTGGTCCTTCTGCTGTTCTTAACGCTCTTTTTTTTTCGTTATTCAAAATTTTTATTTTGAAATATGTCATCATACAAATAAAACGTAGAGTTAGGGCCTCGCAGGGCCGCACAGTCGTCTGCGAGAACTCAGCATAAAGAAAATGAAGAAAAACAATATTGACATCTATAAAGTCATCGAAGAGCAGCAATAAGACATCAAAAAACATCCCCAGGTGGGGGGTCTCATGGGGAGTCAGGTGGCAAAAACTAAGCATCAGAAAATAATACCCAAAAAGTCCTCAACCAACAACGTAAAGAGTGTGGGGGAAAAAGGGAAAAAATAAGGGGGGGAACCGGGGGAGGTGAGAAGATGGCTGAGGCCAGAACCGTGCCAGCCCTGGCAAGGTCCCGTGGGCCGAAAAGACCACGTGGATGCCATGGGGAGTAAGTGGCACCTGGCCCGGGTACTTGGGGGCAAAGCCGGACACCAGGCCGCAGCTGCGCCCTCCAAGGGCTCCCGGAGAGGCCATCAGAAACAAAAATGTGTGTGGGGGGGTGACAAAAATAAAACATATACTCATATAATTAGGAAAGTCTCAGCAAACGTCTGTTTTAACTCAGCGGAAAGAAAGAGAGAATCCCAACATATCACGTCTCGGCTTGAGTGCAGGGGGGGGGAACACATTTAAAAGAAATGACAGCAAACAACGGCGAAAGGAGAAATAACGAGTCATCTGCGTAAGAGAAAAAGAAAATGGCCGCGCAGCGCCACAGTTCATCAGCTTAAAAGACATCAAAAATACAAACTAGGTAGCAAAGAAGCACTGCAGTAGGAAGGTAAAAAGAGTCCTCTGAAAAACAACCAAAATAACGCTTATGTGGGGGAAAGGGAGAGAGGATGAAACAAAAACTCAAAAGCGTCCTCAGAAAATGTCGGAAGTGTCCCAGCAGAAGGGGGGGAATGCATCAATAAACAGGTATTCTCAGCATGTGGGGGGAAAATGAGGGATGGGGTGTGGGAAGCAAAAAAGGGTCATCAGGTGGAGAGTCATCGTATTTCAAAGTGGGTCAAGGACCGAGAACAGGGGTCACACTCAGGGCGGGCAGATCTCTTCATCCCGTGTCCAACCACAGAATCGAGCAGGCATCACCTCCAGGCCAGTTCCATATAGGGCCTGACGGCCACAGTGACTCCATAGCAATCTCCACATATCCAGCTCCACACACTGCAAAGAGGGATCCAGCTTGGCTACCCCAGCGAGCTCCTCCAGAACCCGGCAGCCAGTCGCAGCCGCCACTGCACCCGCATCATAGCCCGGGGCTGCTTTCACAGACCCAGGGTACAGCATCTGCTCCTCATTCAGGAAAATCCCTGTAGTGGGGCATCTCACCTCGACTTCAGTATGCTGCAGGTCCGCAGCGGGGTCCGGAATTGTGGTGGCTGCAGCTGCGCATACCTGCGGTTCTCCCCCTACCCGGGCTGCCGAGAGCGCATCCATTAGTCGACGCCAATCGCCTCTGGTGTCGTCCTCTCGGATTAGCGCCAGGCATGCATCCAGGGCCTTCACGACAGCGTCCACAGCCACAGGGAAGGAGGGGTCAGCGGCACCCCGCAACCCACTCCCAATCCCCGCAACTGCATCCGCCGCCGCGTCACCACAGACGGCCGAGAGACGGGGGCCCTCAGTCTCCTCAGCCCAGGCCGGGGCCTCATCCAGGGACGACCTTCTCCAAGAGCGCATCGGATCTGTCGAGCCAGGGTCACAAGGTAGGCCGCAAGATGGCCGCCAGGGGGACATACCAGCCGCGAGGTAGCAGTCGAATTCCAAGTCTCAATGGTCTAGAGGGGGGACCTTACGGGCTCCAGACCGTGCACTCGATGGCCAGCTTCAGAGGGACTCCAAAACTGGGAAAAGGACGGAGAATGTCAGTCCAACAGCCCCTAACAAGGCCTCAGATCGGGGAGCTCCGTCCAGACACGTCTGCTTCCCTCCGTTGCCGGCCACGCCCCCCCCCCTTAACGTTCTGTGTCTACGCGAAGGCCACGAAGCCTCGCGAATTACATGACTGTCTTCCGCTCATTCAACTAACAACCTCTCCTAGATCTGATCTTTCTGACACTCCTCTAGAAGGTCCTGATATTCGTCATATCTTTGTTGATGGCTCCTGTTCTCGTCCTTCTGATTCACAGTATCTGACTGGTTATGCTGTGGTTGAATTGCCTGACATTGTGCATGAATCTGCTTCCATTCCTTCAAACTCGTCGCAAACTGCGGAACTTTTTGCTTTAACAGCTGCATGTAAACTTTTTAAAGATCTCCTTGTCACCATTTATACAGACTCTCGTTATGCATTTGGTGTTGTGCATGATTTTGGTGCACTATGACATCGCCGTGGTTTTACTACGGCTGATGGTCATCCTATTTCTCATTCTGATCGGATTTCTGATCTCCTGTCTGCTATTCTATTACCGTTTCGTCTTGCTGTTAAATGCAAAGGTCATGATCCTGTTGACTCTTTCGTTTCTCGTGGCAATCACTTTGCTAACACTATGTCTAAAGCTGCTGCTCTTTCATCTCCTACCATTTCTCTTGTTACTCACCCTCCAATTGTCACCTACCTTTCTCCTTTTCTGCTACCCCAGAAATGGATGCTTAAAGAACTCCAGGCAGGTGCTACTGAAGCTGATGTTTATCATTGGGCCTCAGAAGGCCTTGTGAAGTCTCAAGAAATTCCACCTGATGTTAGAATTTATGAGAAAGGAGGGAGAGTGGGCCTACCTGCTGCAGCAGCACCAATCTTTATTTTTCCCTTTCACGGTCCTGGCCACAGATCTCCCAAACTCACATACAGCGAAATGGCTAAACATTTTTCTGTTTGTAATCTTAAGGCTATGATTAATTCCCAACTTTCTCGTTGCCTTACATGCGTCAGAAATAATACACAGGGCCCACAAATTAAAACTCAACACCTACCGCCAGCTAAAATTGTCCATTCCAGGAACTCCAAATTGATTTTACACATGCCCACTAGGGCTGTGCAATTAATTGCAATCGCAATCGAATCGCAATTTCCGACCCTGCAATTTTTGGCTCCCTGTTAACTTCCGGCGGCATGGTGCTTTGGGTGCTCGCAGGGGGAACCATGTGACGAGCCGCGTTCTCGCGGCTCGTCACATGGTTCCCCAGGCGAGCGCCTAAGCTCCATGCCGCCGGAAGTTAACAGGAAGCCGAACACGTGGCGCACAGAGGTGAGGTGGGGCAGTATATCCATGAGCTGGGGCAGTATATCCATGTGCTGGGGCAGTATATTCATGTGCTGGGGCAGTATATCCATGTGCTGGGGCAGTAATTCCATGTGTGGGGCAGTATTTCCATGTGCTGGGGCAGTATTTCCATGTGCTGGGGCAGTATTTCCATGTGCTGGGGCAGTATATCCATGTGCTGGGGCAGTATATCCATGAGCTGGGGCAGTATATCCATGTACTGGGGCAGTATTTCCATGTGCTGGGGCAGTATATCCATGTGCTGGGGCAGTATATCCATGTGCTGAATACTGAATACATTTAGAATGTATGTAGCATGTTTGAAAAAGCAAAAACAATTGGCTAAATCGCAAATAAAATCGCAATATTCATTCAAGAAATCGCAATATGATTATTTTGTCAATATTGCACAGCCCTAATGCCCACTGCAAAAGGTAACCTGAAATACCTTCTGGTAATTGTTGACACGTTTAAGAGAAAATGCCAGAACGGTTGCCAAAATTCTTTGTAAACAATTAATACCCAGATATGGATGCCCCATATCTATTGATTCAGATAATGGTCCTGCCTTTACCTCCAAGGTCACACAGGAATTGGTAAAATTAATGGCCATTCAAAGGAAGTTTCACATTCCAAACCATGCAGAAAGTTCTGGAATCGAACGGCAAAATAGAAATATCAAAAATAAACTTAGAAAAGCTACTGAGGGTACCTTCAAGAACTGGCCGATTACCTTCCACCCATTCTTGCAGAAATAAGAATGAACACCCATTCTGTCACTGATCTCTCCCCCTTTGAAGTTCTCATAGGAAGACCCTTTCCTACCCCATGGATTCCTAAGCAAGGTCCCCTGGAGGAATTTAGGAAAGCATAGGTTACTCAGTTGCTTAAAACATTGCATGATTTCCATAGAACGGTCTCCTGCTCTTTTCTGCCTCTCTCCACAGATCCTACTCATCGTTTCGTTCCAGGAGATCGAGTGCTCGTGAAGGCCCTGCATCGTCACAAAACCATTGATCCCCATATGGAGAACCGACTACCGTCCTTGCTGTGACCAGAACCGCCGCGCTGACTGATGAATCACCTTCCTGGATCCATGCATCAAGGCTAAAGAAAGCGCCATTTCATCCCTGATGACTTCATTCCTGATCCACCTGTGACCTCAACCCCAGATGTGGAATCGCTGACCCCTGCTTCTAGATGACCTCATGTGACATATCCCGCTGATGAATCTGGAGTGTGGGCCTCAGCATTTGTAAGCCCCTGCTAACCTGTTGGCTGGTTTCCCAGCTGAAGAATTGTTTCCTCCCCCCCCAATTTATTTTTTATGCCTATTAACTTGCTTATTCAACCTGAATAGTACTTTTTTTCCCTCATTTATACGAACTGTTTATTTTTTGATGAACTTTTTTTCACAAAGTAATACATACTGTATTAACTCTGATTTTACACTTGCAGTGTCTATTGCTAGAACTACTACCAAGATGTTTTGCTCTTTTTCCAAGAACTGTTTTATTTTTGTTGGTTCGCTTTTAATCATCATGATCTACTTCATCATAGTAACAGGAACTACCAGTAAGTATCATAAATGTTTTTGGGAAGAGATTGTAGGTCCCCACAATATCTCCTTTGCTCGTCCCCCAGTTCTTAATATGCGTTTGAAGAGAGACTTGCATCGACCTAATAACTATGCATATGCTGCTCAGACTATATATGAACTTTCAGGTTTCAACAAGTCCTGCTGGATATGTATGGCCAAACCGACTAGTTCTAAATATGGCATACCGTATGAAGGAGTTGCTTTGAATCTTAGTGTATACAAATCATCATCAAAAAGACTGTCTACTTTTCTAAAACTACTAACAATCCAGGTGCCACTTTTATACGTGCTCCCCTCTTACAGGAACATCGTGGTACTGCAGTGATACGAATGAGATTTAACATACTGGTAGAATGCCTTCACCAGAACCTAACAGAAAGGAACCTCCTTGCCAGGTTATAATGGATCATATGTATGTCCCTAATAATTCTGAGATGAATCTACAAGCCACTTTTCGTGTTTCCTTTCTTTACGGTAATAGTTCTTCCTGGTTCAGCACCCCTTGGCATTCTAAGTTAGTGTCCTCCCCCTTTGTTCTAACCCAGGTATACCAGATAAATGTGTAAGTTTATGGCAATGGATGGATAAAACTTTCCCTGTAAGTGTTGGCAACGCCAACTATGCTGATTTCATGTTTGGATGTATTCATGCATCCCAAATTAATGCTACCCATGTTTTGTTTAAAAATACTGTGTGGAATGTAGCATCTTTTGGGAAACTTAACTTACATGATTCCAACAGTCCAAAAGATTGGACCTTGCAAGTGGAAAATGGCACATACTCTAGTATGATAATGGTTGCAACATATTATATTAATGCTTATGCTACCTTGCCCCTTAACCCCCTTTTTACTGGTTGTGTGGTAAATGGGCATATTTGGTAATACCTAGAACTTCTGTTGGTGAATGTGTTTTGGGTCTTATTGGTCCATCTCATACTACTCACCCTTATGTTCCGTCTGGTATGCGCATTGACCTACATAACACTGTACATCACTCTCGTCGCTCCTCCATATCTGTCAAAACCTCTGAGGCAGAGCGATTTGGTGGGATCTTGCTACCCGGTGTTGCTCGTTTGTATTCTAAAATGAACCTTTTTGTAGACTTAGTTGATGACATGTTTAATCACACTACACATGCTCTAGCAGTTCTTTCTGCTGAGCAGCGTCAGATTAGAGATGCAGTGATTCAGAATCGTATGGCCCTTGATTATTTGTTAATGGAGGGTGGTGTATCTGGTCTTCTTAATTTGACCCATTGTTGTTTTCACATTGATGACATTTCAGGTGAAGTTTCTCAAGATATACATGATATTGAGGAAATTCAAACCCAACTCAGGAAAGTATCAAGGCCCTTAGATGGATTTGATTGGACCTTTGGCTTTAGTTCTATTTTTGGTAGCCTAGGTTCAACTATTTTACATGGTTGAATGTATCTCGTTATGATTATTCTTGTTACTGTCATTTTTTACAAATTGTTGATGCTGTGCCTTGAGAAATGTTGCATTTCTAAATCACCTATAATGCCAGCCTATCCTATACTTCCACCCCCACCTACTTTGATTCCTCTTCAACGTTCCCCTCTTATGAGTAATTACTAACCTTTTTCCTTTCTACGTATTGGAATGATTTATATGTATAATATGATGACAATGTAACCCCAATTGTAATAGGTTCACTAGTTTAGTTTTCTTTAAGGATCACGTGATTTGTGATCAAAAGAAGGATTGAAAGGAATTTGAAATATGATAGCTAATTCACTGTATACATATTTCTATATTCTAGTAATATTTGATAGCTATATAAATATATAGGGCCTGAATGAATGCTCAGCAAATACTTAATTCTGTTCATTGAGATAATGCTGAGTTTGGTCTTTCTCTTGGCTTCCTGTATTTTACCAATGAGTGCAAATTTTCTATTCATCCAAACTTCCTCGAGAAGGCTGGCCGAGAGGAAGGGAGGGATACAGCTGTTTAATTGTGAATATATCCTATGTAACATTCTTGCCCAAAAGCAGGATATAGCTGTGACGTCAAATTTAGTCTTGCCTACTTGGCAAGGACAGGAAATGTTTGTGTAAGTCTAGGTTACTGCCCAAAGTAGAAAAAACATGTTTCCTATATTACTGACGTATTGATTCTTTATTGGTTTGTAATCCATGAATTTGTGACACTCCCATTTTGACAAAACTGACTGATGTGTTTGAAACTTGCCAGAATAATACCAATATCCAAGACAGAATTTGTGTCTGGTCTTTATTCTCACTCGAGTTCTGTTTCCTGTATGATCAATGGGTCTGATGACAAAGCAGCTATCTTTCCCATCACTGGACCGTGGCCATTCCTGTGATGCTTTTGCAGTGATACATTTCAGTTACCCTGTCATGTCCCTGAGGGTTATGTGCAGTCACCCTTTGGACTGGTGTTCAGGAAGGAACACTGGGCTGCCATTCAAAAGAACCCTCATAGAAGGAGGCGTCTGGGGGAGGAGGGTGACGACTCTGAGGAGCGGGACCCCAATGGATTTTGGGGATTGTTGTTCGTGATCTGTTTTCCTGATTCCGTCTGTCGGGTTTTCTGTTTTGGGTGCCCAGGGGGTCACCCGTAAGGGAGGGGGTTATATTACATTTTCCCTGGTTTTGGCTGTGCCCCCTGGTGGTGAAGGGCCTTCATGTCGGTTTTTCCCCTGTAGTGTGTTTTGGCCGTGCTGTTTGGGGTTGTTCTGGGGCTCTGGTGATCTCCTGGTCTGGGGTCACATGGCCCAATCACACAGACCCACTCCCTATAAATATCCCAGCAGCACAGAGCCTCATTGACGGTTTGTGGAGTTTCATGGTGGTTCTGTCTGGTTCGTGGTCCCTGAGTTGCTGCAAAGCATTCCTGTTCAAGTATTTTCTGGTTCTGACCTCTGCTTTATTCCTGACTATCCCTTCTATTCACTCCTGGTACTGTATATTCTGATCTGTTGCCAACCTCTGCCTGATTGACGATTCTTGTATGTTTCATGTTTTATGTACCTTGTCTGTCTTTAGTATATTTTCAGAGGCCGCTTCTAAGGACCTCTTTAGTATAGTCTGTTTTGTTTACTGCCCTGCAGCCTGCTCAACTCACGGATTGTTAGGCGTATCATTGTGTCTGAGCGTGTCCTAAGTGGTCTGTCGGTCTTGAAACCGGAGCTTAGTGGCAATTCAGTTCTGTTTTTTGGTGCTCCTTGGTTTTGGAGAAATCAGTAACTCGCCTGCCTTAAGGGCTTCATCTCATGTTCCAAGCCACCACGATGGCCCAAGCAGGGGCCAACCGTTACAAATATATCCATGTGTGAGCTGCTGGGGGCAATATATAGTTGTGAGCTGGTGCAATATATCCATATGTGAGCTGGGGGCAATATATATCCATGTGTGCTTTCACTGCCTTCGAACAGGCACCGTACTTGCTGGCAGTTGGCAAAAATTTGTGTGAGCATATGAGAGAGCTCCACAGCAATAAACCTCACAGTAATGTGCGCTGTGTGTATGAGCATTCAGTGTTATATGGGAGTACTGATTTAGGAGTAAGAGTAGTTAAAAAAAATCCGTAAAACTCGGGGGGGGGGGTGACACCATAAGTTACCGCACCGGGTGACACCAACTCTAGTGACGCCACTGGCTACGTTGCTCTGTGTCTGTGCTAGAGCTGGTCCATTGCCCCCTCCCAGCTCTGGCAGAGGCAGGAATGCAGCCAGCAGCCCCCCCCACCCGGAGCAGCCGACCCCTCCTTACTTTCCAAGGTATGCGAGCGGTGGAGAGGCAAGGAGGGATTTTTCTTTTTCTTTCTTACATCCACAGAGCGGAGTGATGGGAAAAGGGAGCGAAGATGGCTACTGTAGGGTGATTGAATGGCTTGAGGTGTCCCCCTCCGAACTGTTTAAGTTTTCGCGCCAGTCAAAGTCAATCTGCGCATATATGCTGCAGCAATAATAAAAACACGCACAACGTCTCAAATTACATTGTTTGGGTATGCGTAGAATGTGTAACTATGTGTTGCTGCATTATTTTTGTTTTTGGCTGGTGTATTTGTGCTCAGCCAGGACGTTCAGATTTGCCGTTACCACCATCTTTTCAAAGACGTTAAAATTATGCTGTGTTAAATTTTGCGCAAAGATTGTAATACCATGCGCGCACAAGCGCACTTGCGCTCACAATGTTAGGTATAGGACGCACACAGAAAAGTCTGGTCCCTGCTGTTTTGGAACTCAGAGGTATTCGTGGATTTAACCTATCCAATAAATCCACTGGCATTCCCACCCAGAGCTTGGTTAGAAGCTCCACCCAATGTGAGTTGATACCACAACTATATTAATTAATATTTTGGTAGATCTACACAAGAAGGTCTCTGTTTTTATGTTTTCTTCCATATTCGATGAGAGAAAGAAAACACTAATTTTAAAAGGGAGTGGGTCTCCTTTAAAAATTTCTAAGAAGATAAAGGACCCAGATGCTTGGAACCACTCAGAGCCAGTGACGGGGCTCTCTGTTTGTGAGTGGAACAATTTACTGTCATCTATTCCATTATTGCTTGTATACCCTGCACTATCATTCTGCCATTTGTGTTTTTTATATATAATCCATATTGGACATTTATGATCCACACCGTGAGGACCACCTGAATGCCAAGAAGCGACTGCTATCGCGCCGCCAGATACGTATAATCACACCATAGGACGCGCACAGTTCATCATGCTTGCACAGCTCCATCCGTGTTAAACATTAACGCGCATAGTTTGCGCGAACGTCGTAATACGACGTTCCGCGCAAATGGTTTGGCCCCTCACGTTAATGCGTTTTTGCGCAAAGAATGTAATAGGGCCCTATTTTGTTGAAATTATTTTTCTTAGGACAAGTAGATCGTCCTGAGGGACAAGTAGACTTTTTAAATTTCCACACCCCTGCTAGGGCTGTAACTACTAAATCGATTGAGGAGAATAGTTGTCAACTATTCTTAGTTGTCGATTTTTAATCTATTTGTAGAGCACACTGTTGAGTCAGAGTTAAATGTTATAACTAAATATGTACTGAAATTTCAGGGGCCGAAATTATCAGCCGAAAATGGCACTTTAAGCTGTTTGCCGATAGGAAAAAACTGGCCGAAAATAGAAACCGAAAATCAAGCATGTAATACTGACTGGTGCCTCCAAGCAATAAATCTGCACTGCATTTGCACAGGAGGAAGACCAGATTGAGCGCCGCAAATTAATTTTTTTCTCCCATCGGGCAGGCAGCGAGAGTCACATGGCCGGCTTGGAGCATGTGAGATTGATCAGCCCCACAGAACCTGGCACTTACAAACTATGCTCCCTTTTGGCAGAAGCTGAGAGGTAGAGCTGCTCTCTGTAGCTACAGGTTTCCCGGCACAGTGAGATAAGGATGCTGCTGTGTAAATATCCCCCCCTCTATTTTAAACTTCAATTACGGGAGGGGGTAGAGACTGACCTGTTTTTAAAGACAGCAGCTACATCAACCAGATTAACCCCTGCCAGGGGTCTGCAAACACTGCTTCATTTGTAAATTTACTCTCCTGCTGACTAATGATATGCTAATAGGGAGTGTGTGTAAAACAGATATATATATATACACACACACACACACACCTCAAAAAAAATGAAGGGAACACTTAAACAACACAGTGTAACTCCAAGTCAATCACACGTCTGTGAAATCAAACTGTCCACTTTAGGTAGCAACACTGACAATCAAGTCCACATGCTGTCCACACGTGCAAGTCCACACGTGCAAATGGAATAGACAACATGTGGGAAGCATAGGCAGGTAGCAAGACATCCCCAATAAAAGGAGTGGTTCTGCAGGTGGTGAGTGACCACAGACCACTTCTCAGTTCCTAGGCTTTCTGGCTGATGGTTTGGTCACTTTTGAATGCTGGCGGTGCTGTCACTCTAGTGGTAGCATGAGACAGAGTCTACAACCCACACAACAAGTGCCAGCTCATCCAGGATGGCACATCAATGCGAGCTGTGGTAAGGTTGGCTGTGTCTGTCAGCGTAGTGTCCAGAGCATGGAGGCGCTACCAGGAGACAGGCCAGTACATCAGGAGACGTGGAGGAGGTCAACAACCCAGCAGCAGGACCACTACCTCCGCCTTTGTGTAAGGAGGGACAGGAGGAGCACTGCCAGAGCCCTGCAAAATGACCTCCAGCGGGCCACAAATGTGCATGTGGCTGCTCAAACTGTCAGAAACAGACTCCATGAGGGTGGTATGAGGGCCCAACGTCCACAGGTGGGGGTTGTGCTTACAGCCCAACACCGTGCAGGACGTTTGGCATTTGCCAGAGAACACCAAGATTGGCAGCTTTGCCACTGGCACCCTGTGCTCCACAGATGAAAGCAGGTTCACACTGAGCACGTGACAGCCTGTGGAGAAGCTGTGGAGAACGTTCTGCAACATCCTCCAGCATGACCGGTTTGGCAGCGGGTCAGTAATGGTGTGGGGTGGCATTTCCTTAGGGGGCCACACAGCCCTCCATGTGCTCAGAGGTAGCCTGACTGCCATTAGGTACCGAGATGAGATCCTCAGACGCGGGTGCGGTTGGCCCTGGGTTCCTCCTAATGCAAGACAATGCTAGACCTCATGTGGTTGGAGTGTGTCAGCAGTTCCTGCAAGACGAAGGCATTGATGCTATGGACTGGTCCTCCCGTTCCCCAGACCCAAATCCAATTGAGCACATCTGGGACATCATGTCTCGCTCCATTCACCAACAGACTGTCCAGGAGTTGGGGGATGCTTTAGTCCAGGTGTGGGAGGAGATCCTCAGGAGACCATCCGCCACCTCTTCAGGAGCAAGCCCAGGCGTTGTAGGGAGGTCATACAGGCACGTGGAGGCCACGCACATTACGGAGCCTCATTTTGACTTGTTTGAAGGACATTACATCAAAGTTGGATCAGCCTGTAGTGTTGTTTTCCACTTTCATTTTGAGTGTAACTCCAAATCCAGACCTCCATGGGTTGCTCAATTTGATTTCCATTGATAGTTGAATGTGCTGACAACAAAATCACACAATGTAATGACCACAGTATTTAATAAGAATATTTAATTCATTTACATCTAGGATGTCTTAGGTTTGTGTTCCATTTATTTTTTGAGCAGTGTATATACAGGTGTCTGAGAGAATATATATATATATATACACACACACACACACACACAAAAGCAAGCGAGGGTCAGCACTCGGAGACCATGGTCAAGCACCAGGATCTGGGAGAATAATGAATGAGTGCACAGTCTTTGTTTTTTGAATATGAGATTATATATATATATATATATATATATATATATATACACACACACACACATAAATACATGTACGTGTGTATAATCAGACACGTGTGTGCACATGGTGTATACATGTGTCGATGAAAATCATTTTAGTTTTTTTGGCCAAGCTCATCGTTCATTTTCGGCATCGGTCCCAAATTTTCATTTCGGTGCATCCCCAATTATAACCGCAGACTCTGCTTCAGCGCCGATTGCAGAAGTCGTGACAATGGCTTTACTCTATGTACATTTGATAAAAACAAACTGGTTATGTCCAAATGCGGGCTGGGTGTTTGCAGTGCTGAGGGTGGGGGGGCAGGCGGAAGTCGAGTGGATGCTGGAAGTGCTTTTTAACAGAAAAAAAACAAACACCTAGTGTGCCCCTGGCCGTAGTTGCACTATAGCACAAACCCCGGTATACTGCCACTGGGTATGGGCACTGTACCGCTGGTGTTTTATTCTTGTATCTGGAGTCCTAAGCCACCAATCCAACCTGCCATCCCCCCCATTTGGTCTGGTGCTGCCATGCTCTTACTTTCATCCGGTCCCTTCCAACACTCAGGTCCAGTCTTTTGCCCAAACCCTGTTCATTCTCATACTCTGGTAAAGTCCCTTGCCCAAACTCACTCCCATCTCCAGACCCACTTTAACACAAGCAGGCCAGAAATTAGCCACCATCTTGTTCTGCAGCAACCATCTTTGGTTGAGCTAAGATATAAGCATTTGTAGATAGATTTGTTTAGTTGTTTTGTAGACATTCCTGGAACTTGCTGGCATAAGCAATTAAAAATGGAAAGATTGCTCTGAATAAATAGTGTCAGAGAGATGATTTAGAAACATTTCAAGGCCAGAAAGCCTTAACTGAGGACAATGTTCCTATTAGACTGTTAACAGGATAGGGAGGGCGGCACCCCACAGAGAAAGGCCCAGTAACAGGGACAAGCTGAACTTTAAGATAAACGGTTTTAATTGTATGAGAACTGTTGAATTGTGGAATGTCTTTGTGTGAAGATGAGGGGATGGCACATTTGCCCTGGGGAGGGCAAATGTCACCCCTGGGTGGGTTACTGGGATGTACCTTTTTATGTATTCATGTATAAAGATAAAGACCCATCTTGATATCGGCACTCAGTCTTTGCGATTCAATCCTGGCTGAGACTTGACGTCAAATAAAGTACGCCTTTCCTGCCATTGACTTGTGTCCGGCTTGTCATTGTCTGCACCATGCCAACCTGTCGACAGAACTGAGTGGATTCCTGCTACACCACCTTCTCAGTTTGTCCCCTTTAACAATTTAATGAACAATCTGCGCACCCTGACCACTTTAGCTTATTAATGTAGTAGGCTGCGTGGAGTACCCCCCCCCCCAGCTTTCGTGCTGAAATGTCTATATGAGGGCTTGTAGCAGCATTCATTTGGGGAGAAGTCAGACATGGGCTTAAGCTGTGCACAGCATCAATCCATCATTGACAAGGTACCTGGTCTGAAAAGTATGCAATGTGCATATGGATGTACAAATGTTATGTACTTACGCGGATTGCTTACAAAAAAGAGGGGAGGCAGGGGGTTGATTTTTCTTTTTTCCCATGAAAGGAACATTAAAGCTTATCATCTGATGAAGTGATTATTTTTTTTTCCGGTCAGCCAGCTAATCAAAAATAAACGTTACTTGCAGCCCTAAAAACAGATTAGCAGTGAATGTTTTTCACAACTGGTAATAAAAGTAAGCAACACTATGTTGACTGAGGCCTTCTTTAATGATCTTCAAAAAAAACAAAACCTAGATGTCCCAACAAGACTATTACACTGCTGGCAAGTCTAATCCTGCCAAATTCTTTAAGTACCTGACTGTAACCAAGCATAAATTACGATGTAATCTTTTTAATATAAAAGCATTAACAAAGCTATATAGTGCCAGACTATAGAGGTAAGAGATATGCATTGCAACTAATTCCAGTGTTATTTGAATTTCATGATGGTAAAGTTAAGGGGGGGGACAAACAGATGGAGCACCCTTTAGAATGCTCATGGCCCCTAACAGTCCGGATTTCAGAATTCAGCCAATACTGGGATCTGCACGAGTATGCCCCCGATACCGGAAGCCAGGTGTCAGACGAGCGCACTGATCACATCAGTGTTGCCACACATTTGTACGTCTGTTATAGCATAGAATTATGACCAATGGAGCCACACACCCGAAGTGCAGACGCATAACGGATGCAGGTTAGGCAAGAACGTGCGCACAAAGTGCGCTGCGTCCGCATAGCTTTGTGTTAGAGTGATGGAATAAAGTGAGACGGACTGCATTTTTGACAGATAAACAGGTTTTTCATATTCATTTTCCCTTCTACATCAGTCAAAAAAAACTTCAGTCACAAAAACGGACTGTGTGGCCACTACCTTGTCGTCAGAAAGTACGTCCGTTGTGCAAGGATGCACAGAATGCGCTCGTCTGACTCTAGCCTTAGCTGGCATCCAAGGGGCGGTGTGGCTGGCTGCATGCTCCAGCGGCATTCTGCCTTGATCCTGGCCACGTTCCAGCGAGCGTTCATAAAGGTTTAGAGCGGCTGCTTAGTGGAAACCCGCCCCTCCCCCCAGCCACAATCTCAGTTCGCAAAGATTTCAGCTGGGGGGGGGGGGGTTAGCAGCAAGCATCCACTCTAAACATTTGCGGCCGCTTGATGGAATGCTGCCAGCCGCAAAGGCATGGTAGGATGCCGCTGAAGAATTAAGCCAGCCGCCCCAGTGTCTGCAGCTGAGGTCTGGTAGAGAGATATGTATGTGTATATACACACACACACACCTCGGTGGATATACAGTCAGGGGTATGGATTTTTTTTAAATCTACTTGTCCAATGGACTAAAGTGGTAGCCTGATCTACTTGTCGCGATAATAGTTTTAACAAAACACCATTAGGTCTTTATTCTTAACCACAGAGAACAAACACATGTAGCGCTGTGTTTAAAAAGACTGTTCTGCTGCATTTACTTGCAATGGCCACCAGAGGGAGACAGAGACCATGCTAAGATTATGCTGGACAAACACAGAAAACATTGGGACTACATTTCCCGGCATGCTTTGGGGGCAGACACAGGAAGTGGGTGGGACACAGACGGTTACATCCTGAGCCTCGTGGAGAGGGCTGGCAGAGCGCCAGGGAGTGAGAGAAGCAGGACACAGTGCTGCAGAGCGTGACAGTGACCAGGCCGGAGTGCAGGCGGCCTGACAGAATTAAAGACCGGGTTATTCAGCCTTATCAGAGGAAGACCCAGTGATTCACCAGACTACCCACGCTGATATTGAGGAAGCTGGAAGACCGAGTTAGGAGTACCGCAGATCGATCGGACAGGGAGAGCAGGCGGTGAGCTGGACATCTTGCGGCAGGTGCAGAAAGCCCGACAGCGGATCCAGTAACCAAGAGAACCCCAGTCAACATCGAGCGGAGCGACGTCCTGGGTCGAGCGGAGCATCAAGTATCTGGCGGATGGGTGAGAGGCCTTCCAGGCCGTTGTGAATATAGAAAGCACGCTGCTGTTTGTTTCCAAAACCCACAGGGCCCCAACTTGACTAGTCGAAGATACCTCATAAGCAATTCACTGGCCAGTTGAATATTGTACCCGGGTACCATAACACACACACACACGCTGGGACGTAACCTGTGCGGGACTCACTCCCCAACCTCAAGAAAGGCGGTTAAAGATATATTTTCTTCTTTTATTTTCCGCTGCGCGTTTCTCGAATTACGAAGCATTGTATTTCTTTTCCGCTGCGCATTTCTCGAATTACGAAGCATTGTATTTCTTTTCCACTGCGCATTTCTCGAATTACGAAGCATTGTATTTCTTTTCCGCTGCGCGTTTCTCGAATTACGAAGCATTGTATTTCTTTTCCGCTGCGCGTTTCCCGCATTACGAAGTACTGTAAATATATATACGAACACCGTGTTATTCATTATATGCCATTTATTCCAGTAAACTATATAATTTATAAAATCCACAACGGTGCTGGAGTATATTTATTCCCTAGTGCGGGGAGACTGACCCGAGGTTCAATTTCAGCGGCTCCTCCGGGAGTGAGCGCTACACACGTATTTAAACAGAACACATCATTGCATTTTACTCACACATTACCAGATCACAGTAATGTGCGGTATGAGTGAGCATATCACAGAAATAAATCTCCCAGTAATGTATTGCTATACACATACGCACTTTACAGTGCTGTATCAGGAGAGCTCCACAGCAATAAAACTCAGAAATGTGCGGTGTGTATGGGCGTATCAGAGCTCCACAGCAAAAACAATTTTGCTGTTACACTGCATTTTGACATTTATATTTTAAAAAAGCATAACATTAAAATATATATTTTAAATATATAAATTAATGCAGCGGCATTGTTAAAGGGGGATGCTGCATTTTGAACACAGGAATAAAATATATATTTTTTTTATATTTCCAAACTATGTAGTTGGAAAGGCCAGAGTCTGGACTTTCCAACGATACCTCAATTGTCCTTGTATGACTTACGGAACAAGAGATAGAGGTCCAAAGGACCTCAGCATCTCCTGTGGGATTCCCCTGTCAGTCTGGAGGGGAATTCCCGTTTGTGAGGTCATCACGCACACTTGTGATGTCTTCACGCACACGCATGATGACACCTGGGGGGCAGTCCCACAGAGTGGACTGGGCTGACGTCCCTGCTCGGAGCCAGATCTGCACTGAGCAGGGACACAACAGGATGGGCGTGGAGCGTCGACTGTGATGGAAGGAATCCTCAGGATGCTCCACGCATGTCATAGAAACATAGAAAATGTCAGCAGATAAGAACCTTTGGGCCCATCTAGTCTGCCCAATTACATGGATACTTTACCTGGATTTCTCTTTTGTTTAGGATAGCCTTATACGAGAAGTGGAGGAAAGCTTGAATCTGGTGCTTTTCTTAGTGTTTATGAAATTATTAAGGCGTGCTCAATATAGGTCGGTGCTGCAAGCTAGAAGATATGTGTTTACAACCTCGACAACACGAATATAATAAAGAAAAAACACTTCCAGGCGCACCTTACTAAAATTTCCACTTTAACACAAAAATGGTCAATGTACAAACAAATTAATTAATATTTAAACAAAACAGTGGTTATATTAGAATGATAAATGTGCCTAACTTGAATACTTCTAGTTCAGTGATGTTTCTTTTTTCCCCTTTTCTCAGCATGGGGTCCTGCGATGTAGTTCAGTATCCCAAGAAGAGTGGGGAGGGTATTTCTCCACTTGATGTAAAAAAGACAGAGCGGCAGAGAATTCAATTAAAATGCATTTATTAATCAATAAAAAAAAGTTGACCTTCAAAGGTTGATCCTATTTAATTAGTACTTTAACAATTGATTTTATAGTTCAAGGTCAACCTTTTTTATTGATTAATAAATGCATTTTAATTGAATTATCTGCTGCTCTGCTGTCTTTTTTACATCAAGTGGAGAAATACCCTCCCCGCTCTTCTAGGGATAATGAACAACTACATCACAGGACCCCATGCTGAGAAAAGGGGAAAAAGAAACACCACTGAACTATAAGTATTCTTTAAGTGATGCACATTTATCATTATAACCACTGTTGTGTTTAAATATTAATTCACTTGATGTTTGTACATTGACCATTTTTGGGTTAAAAAAAGTGGAAATTTTAGTAAGGTGCGCCTGAAAGTGTTTTTTTCTTTTCTAGGATAGCCTTATGCCTATCCCATGCCTGCTTAAATTCAATTACTGTTTTGGCCTCTACCACTTCTACTGGAAGGCTGTTCCATTTATCCACCACCCTCTGTAAAATAATGCTTCCTGATGTTACTTTTAAACCTTTGCCCCTCTAATCTAAGACTATGTCCTCTTGTTTTGCTATTTTGTTTCCTTTTAAATATACTCCCTTCCTCTACCTTGTGGATTCCCTTTATTTAAATGTTTCTATCATATCTCTGTCTCGTCTTTTTTCCAAGCTGTACATGTTAAGATCATTAAGCCTTTCCTGGTAACTTTTCTCCTTCAAGCCGTACACCATTTTAGTAGCCCTTCTCTGAACTCTCTCTAAGATGTCTATATCCTTCTGGAGATACGGTCTCCAGTACTCCAAGTGAGGTCTCACCAGTGCTCTGTACAGTGGCATGAGCACTTCCCTTTTCCTACTGCTAATACCTCTCCCTACACAACCAAGCATTCTGCTAGCATTTCCTGCTGCTCCATTACATTGACTACTTACCCTTAGATCCTCTGAAATAATAACCCCTAAATCCCTTTCCTCAGATGTTGAGGTTAGGACTGTATCAAATATTCTATATTCAGCCCTTGGGTTTTTACGTCCCAGATGCATTATCTTGCACTTATCCACGTTAAAACTCAATTGCCACAGCTCAGACCATTTTTTTAGTTTACCTAAATCATTTGTCATTTGGCTGATCCCTCCAGGAACGTCAACCCTGTTGCAAATCTTTGTTTTATCAGCAAAAAGACATACTTTTCCATTAATACCTTCTGCAATATCACTAATAAAAATATTAAAGAGAATGGGTCCAAGTACTGACCCCTGAGGTACCCCACTGGTAACAAACTCCAATGGAATAAACTCCATTTACCACAACCCTCTGTTGCCTGTCACTCAGCCACTGCCTAATCCATTCAACAATATTGGAATCCACAGTCAGACATAGCATTCTTGTGTAATCACATTTCAACACAAACATTCTGCACAATAGAAAGGTCTGCACCTCCATTTTGAGCCATGCGGTCCTTTGTCCTTGAGACCCATGGCTGGCTTCTGCAAATGGCTCTAAGATGTCTATATCCTTCTTGAGATTTACAGGGTTGAACGGGGCTAAATAATAAAACCAGTCTTGGCAGCACACATGAACCTATAGTAACAAAACATTTAAAATCACACCACACAAATGAAAATTAAGTCTTTCCCAAGGCAATTGTCATTTCTTTTGGGGGTTTTCTCCATGGGAATTAAAGTCTTGGGACCGCTATGTCAGTTTTATGACAGTGTTACAGAATAGCTTTTTTTTTTTATTTTATTTTTTTTAAAAAAAGACTTTGCTGCAGACATAGGATGGAAACCAGGTGTAGAAGCCCTGCTCATAGGAGCTTACCGTCTATTAACAATTATTTCTCTATGGTGAATTCACTGCCATTGAAGATAATCGTATTTTGCTGGCAATTCGCCAAACGTTTTGACAGATTTTGAATGCCCTGGAAATTGGTGCAATTTTGGGGCCAGTTAGGCTCTTTGAATAACCCCTTTAGTGTAAAATGCAGCACACCAGACTTTATAGGGACCTTGGTGCAGACTCAAATCACACAGGTTTCCACTCATCTGGCATGTTTCTTGATGACAAGTTCCTCCATGAGAATAAAGTAGGGTGTATATAGTCTCCCTAATGACAATTGGCAGATAAGCATCTGAAAATGCAGAGCTATAGCTACAGATGACAATCTTGATGGCTGCTATTGGCAGTTTCGCCATTTTTGCACATTCAAGCAGATATCCAACTTTCAATCTTTCCTCTTTGGGCCCTATTCAAGCCAAAATATTAGGCAAACATCCAGATGGACTCCTTAGACGAAATGGCTCCAGGCATTGCTTTAAAATCTTCTTTTATTACAACAGCCTAGGATGTTGTGGATGCATATTATAAAATTAAAAACTCCTTCACCCTTTGATTTTTTTTTTGAATAAGGTTAATTTGCACCTACCTAGAAAACAAGCTATTCCAACCTAGCTTGTTCAACAAGCCAGTATTCACAAATGAATACAGAATATGAAACCCTTGTGTCCATAGGTGTCTCTACAGGGGGGGCAATTGCCCCCCCTAGGCTATTCCTTGCCCCCCCCCCCCCATCAAAAATCAGCATCCAGCTTCCCATACTTTGCGGACCGCAATATCTCCGTTCCCGTGAATCGTATATGGACGTTCTATGTGTCATTGGAAAGGGCAGATTCTTGCCTTTCCACTGATACCCAACATGACCATATTTGGTGTAAAGTAAAAGTCATAAAACATTAAATAGAAACGTGCACTTAAACGTAAACATTTTCATAGGGTTGAAATGGTTCAGCAGTGAAGTGGTTAATGTTCAGACTATACATTACGTTATTTTTGGCCTTGGTTTAGTTGTATATTAAGGGTTAATGGATAGGCTTCATCCCTCACCAGTATACATTTTATTTTTTCCTTGATTAATGGCATTTTAGGGGTTAATGGGTTTGGCTACATGTCACAGTGTATTCATTTCATGTTTTCCCTTGATCATTTGCATATTAGGGGTTAAGGGGTAGGCTAAATGCCACATTGTTTATTCATTTTATTGAATTTCCCTGGGTTTATGGCATTTTAGGGGTTATTATGGAATTTAGAATCTAAAGGGTCTATTCGTTTTTAGATGCTCTGCTTTTTGTCACGTGTCGGGGAATTTATTTCGCCGAAAATAAGGTGAATTCCCTATTTAGTGAATGGTCACTGTAATTTGCTAAAAGTGGAGTCGCTGAAGCAGCAATCAGACATTCAACGAAAACTGACGAATTGTGGCAAATAAAATATTGAATTTAAGTATCAGGTTAGTACAATAAAAAGGCATCATTGCGTCACAATACTCATAGCATCACATTAATATTGCAAAACCCCAGAGTATTTATATATATTTATTTAGGGCACTATTACCTGGTGTGAGCTAACCCTTACGTCGGCATTGGTTTTGCGTTAGCGCCAGGTTGAGTCTAGCGTCTGACCAACAGATCGTTTGTCTCGTGCTACAAACGGGAAAAATCACATAGCGCGTTGCTATTCGCGATTTGTACCGCGACCTTACTGTACTTTCTGCGTCCTTTACTTAACATGAGGAGCGCTAGAGATCACTTGGTGCCAGCGCTAATTTTTTGAGGGGCGCTAATTGCAATATTTTACCTACTGCTCAACCCTGGTGCTAACTCCAAAAAGACAGAAAAAACAGATTCTCGCCCAAAATTAACAGGCAATTGAAAGGAATGCAGCACAGGTGTTCTCTTGGCCCCATACACCATAGTGATGGATCTGGTCAGCAATGTCGTTGCTGTTGCATTAGACTATTATAAATGTATCCTTTATCCACATATATCCTAATTGTAATATATTGCCTAATTTTAAACATTTTATGCTGGGGGTTATTCATAGTATGGAAGCGGTTGATTATTAGGGTGACTGTGTGGACAATGTTTAAAGGGACACATGAATAAGTCTTGCCCTGAAACATGTATTCTTTATATGCTGCAGCAGGGAAATTTGTGTCGCTCACCTGGCCTTCCTTTTGGATCTATTAAATGCAGTGTAAGGATTCTACATGCTGCTGTTGGGTGGCATTTATCATGCAATGCCCAGCCTTAATATATGTGTGCAGCAAAATATGGATGATACGAACACTGTGGAGGATTTTAATAATGCAGGGGTGAGAGGTTATTCACTGGATGTGTCCATATTCAAGCTTGTCAGGGTGGGGGATAGGTATGGCCCGGCATTCTGCACTGGGAAAAAAAACAGTGCTATTCTGTACACAGCCGCATTAGTTTCCCTAGCGTGTGCCAAATGACCTTGTTCATCGACTACGGCGGACAAAGTGATCTGTTAGGTCGTCAGGCACTAAGTTTTAACGACTCGCACTAAATTTTTCCTTTAGTGATGGTGTTTTAGCTCATACAGGTGACAGGGCCCTTAGTTTTATTCAGTGATATGATTTAGCGGTGAAAATTATTAGTGCCCCCCAGTTTTGAGTGCGGTATCCTATGTGCCCCCCCTAAATATATTATTCCTAGAGTCGCCACTGCTTGTGTCTAAATGATTACAATACTTCCATTCGACCCCACCAAAAATCCCATACTGGTCTCAAGTCCTACAGTGCAGAGGGCTGTATGATCTTCCGCTTCCTCCTAACCGCTAGTAGTGGAAGACTGGAATCAAATGGTTCCCAATGTTCTTCCACATGGCTTCTGCAAAACCAAGCTCTCAAATTCATGCAAGTCACACTGGGCTCATGACTGCGCAGCGACTCTGGCGGTATCTGTCCGCGGCTCATTCTTTTCAAGCAAAGATACAAATACAACAGCGGGGATGGAATAAGATCTGTGGCATGGATAGAGATGAAGGCTTCGAAAAAAAACCTGTAAAGATTGGGGGGAAAAGTTTCCGTGTTTTGTTTTGTTTGGAAAAATTGAAAAGTACCAAAGAGTGTGATCTGTTCTTTTACAATGATATATAATATGTCTAATATAGATTTAATACCATAACATTAGGACCTTAATGAAAGACTTGTAATGATTTAAGCCTCAAGTTCTCAGAGCTGAAGACGAGCAAATCCTGGAATACAAATCAAGTAAAACGTCTAAATGCAAAACGAAAGCAACAAAATACACATTTCAGCCTCTAGGGGGCACTACAGGAAAAAGGCTTCAGTTTAGCTTGTGAGCTCCATCTTGTATCTCCTACAGTGGTTGTTGGGATATAGTTGATGATAGTTAAGAGGTTAAATTTGTCCCCATTTGATCCCAATTAATGTTCTCTCCAGCACAGTCTGGGATTCTGCAAATCATATCCCTCCTGCAACCTGGTGACAAGGTCTCTGCACAACACAACCTCTGACACCTCTTGCATCTCGCTTCCTGCAGATTCTGCATCTTCTGCTGCTGCTTTGAAGGAATCTGCTCGGTTTCTTGATTTGGTTTGAATATAACCAAACGGACCAGTGACAGGGGAGAAACGCTTGTTTCAATCTGTGCAAACCTTACGTTTTTAGAGGTCAATGAAAAAAAAAGACATATGGAGAGGAAGAAGAAACAGAAAATTATAGATTAGAATATGAAATTAAATTGCATATGTTGTGTCTTTTGTTTCCTTTTCTCTATTTTTAAAGCACCACTCGAAAGTTAAACCTCAACATGGTGCTTAAATATTGGTGTATCCATATCCTACAGGCACAAATAATGCAGTTACTTCCTTTTGCTATTGGTGCTAAGGGGCAAATTTTATATATAAACATAGAAATATATATTTATATGTTGATGGTTTCTTGCTTTTTATTGTTGCTCTTAAGGAAACAGTGGGCTGGTTACTTGTTCTCATACAAAATCATATACAGTCCTTGCTTGTTATTCCATTTGCAACTGAAAATAAACTTATTTCAAGTGAAACAAAATTTTAAATTTGTAAACCTACTCCATGGTGTTTTCCAGAAAAAAAAAAAGTTTCTTCCATGGCTAAGATTTCTGGAAATTTTACATCTCTAGGCACTGAGACCATAAGAACCATCTGCTCAGATTTTACTTCCTTACCATCCCCTTGTTACAGGCTAAGATTGAATCCGGCCCATGTATTGCAATACATTTTATTTCCACTCATATACAGCGAGGCACAAAATTAAATGGTGTAAAGCAGGGCTCAAAATTTCTACTCGCATTTGGCGAGTAGAAATTGAGAGCGAGTGGAAATGCACACGCAGGCAGGACAATAAATTATTTTGTGCCATCTATTCCGGAAGTGCCACCATGCAGCCCCCCCTTCCCCAGGCTGCACGGGGATAGGGAACAGCTGCCAAACCCTACCCAGCTCGTCTCACTGGCAGGGGGGGGTGGAGAGGAGCTTCCCTGCCTCCTCGCTCTGCTCACACTGGGATCTGATGTGTGGGTATGTTATTTTTGTAACTTAATTTAAGGGTGTGTGTTTAGGGGCAGAGTTAAGGGCTGGGTAGGGGTTAGGTAGAGCAACTGGTGGAGAGTAACTCTTAGGGCCTGGTTAGTAGCTTGGAACTTGAAATTTTGAGCCCTGGTGTAAAGCACCTCCAACTGTCAAGACCCTTAAATAGCTTCGTACAAATTCCTTTAAGGATCTGAATCGCCTAAAACCCGGTATGAAGCAGATACCAAATTACATTGTGGTTTCCAGAGTGTATTTCTGTGTGCATGCATTGGAGTTCGCCGGTCTCTAATCCCTATTCTGACTCAGTCTTTCAATTTAGCCCCATTCACTGCTGTGCCATTTCAAATGGTGTGCCGAGCTAATTTTTACCACTTTTGCTCATCAGGTTTTAACGCGATTTGAAGTCACGTTTTATTATACTACCCAGACAGATTATATTATGAATCCGACCAAAGTCTATATATCATTGTTAGATGTATTTGTCATGCCCTTCCTGAATATTGTAAAGATAATCCAATAATTACAAACAATGTGAGGGGTGTACTCTGAGAGATACTGTACAGGAATGGGCAAATCCTACCACCTGACTCCCGGGACTCGCAGTTCTGGGGCCCGGGTAGGAGGTTTCTCTTCCCCCCCCCCTATTTAGCCCCGCTTTAGGGCAAGCAGAGCAGGGTCCGAGCAGATACAGAACTTTGGCTACTCAGCGCACGGAGCACAAAGTGCTTCCGGTATCATGTAGTGCCCTGCACTGTGTGGACCAGAGCCGTAGCTAGCTCCTTTTGCACTGGTGGCAAGAACAGAAAACATTGGGGGGCACAATTATTTTTACATAGGCCATTTTGAGGAAATTAGGAAATTAGAAATTTAATGTAACGTTTTTCAGTAGGGTGATCTTTTATTTTATATATTTTTAGTGTTCTCTGGGGACTGGGAGAGTATTTTACTAGTTAAATATTAAATCATAGAATTTGTCTCCGGACCAGAGGATTTATATTGCTTTTAATTACCTTTTTAAATCCTAACAAAGTAAATATTTTAAAACCCATGTCTGTAATTTTTACTTGCTTCTATTTTGTCTAAATGGTAGGGATGCACCGATACCACTTTTTTAAGACCGAGTACGAGTACCGATACTTTTTAAAAGTACTCACCGATACCGAGTACCGATACTTTTATTTAATGTCATGTGACGCTTTCCAATAGGAACAGACCTCATAAAAATTTATATGGATTGGCCCCGCAGCTCTCATGGATTGGCCCCGCAGCTCTCATGGATTGGCCCCGCAGCTCTCATGGATTGGCCCCGCAGCTCTCATGGATTGGCCCCGCAGCTCTCATGGATTGGCCCCGCAGCTCTCATGGATTGGCCCCGCAGCTCTCATGGATTGGCCCCGCAGCTCTCATGGATTGGCCCCGCAGCTCTCATGGATTGGCCCCGCAGCTCGAACGCTGGGAAAGCTGGCCGTGTGCATGTAAAGCACGCGGCCAGCGTTCCCCTCCAGCGCGCCAAATACTCACCCTTCCTGAAGTTCCGGTCTCTGGGCAGTGATGCGGTCACGTGGCCGCCGGGCGCATCTGTGACGCTGCCTCCAGCCGAGAGGCCGCGTCACAGGAGCGCCCGGCGGCCACGTGACCGCATCACTGCCCAGAGACCGGAACTTCAGGAAGGGTGAGTATTTGGCGCGCCGAAGGGGAACGCTGGCCACGTGCTTTTCATGCACGCGGCCAGCTTCCCCAGCCCCGCGGATACCGGCAAGCCGGCCCAGCGCCGGCTTCCGGTATCGGCGGGATGTATCGGGCCGTTTGCACGAGTAACAAGTACTCGTGCAAACGGCAATATCGGCCCCGATACCGATACTAGTATCGGTATCGGTGCATCCCTACTAAATGGTTAACAGCTGATCAATTTAGCAGTTAATTATTGCTGCAGAGACTTAGCAACTAAATTGTGTTGTGCAAGTTCTGCCTTTACATATAACCTGCTGGAATACCAGATATGGCTATGCTTTTGAATAGGGCTGTGCAATATGGACAAAATAATCATATTGCGATTTTTTTTTAATGAATATTGCGATTTTGGCAATTGTTTTTGCTTTTTCAAACATGCTACATACATTCTAAATGTATTTAGTGCACAAGAAGTGCATAACAAAACATTTCACAATGAAATAACATAGTTTTTAACAAAACTAGTAAAATTGTCTTTAAAAACAGACAACATAAAATAAATTAAGATTAACTAAACTAAATTCCAGTCATAAACTCATGGATATTGCCCCCAGCTCACCTCTTTGCGCCGCGTGTTCGGCTCCCTGTGAGCTTCTGGCGGCATGGAGCTTGGGGGCTCGCCTGGGGGGGAACCATGTGACAAGCCGCGAGAATGCGGCTGTACACGTGGTTCCCCCTGCGAGCACCCAAAGCTCCATGCCGCTGGAAGCTTACAAGGAGCCGAACACGTTAATTTCCGCAGCCCTAAAATGAAGATAAAAATCGCAGACTTATGCGGTTTAGAAATCGCATGTGCTTAAATCGCAATTTTTTTTGCGATTGTGATTAATTGTATAGCCCTACTTTTGAATGATATTAAGTGCATTTGGGGCTCTGTACAATTTTGCTGGTTATTTAATCCAAGCACATTGGACATGTTAGCTGTGGTTCCCATGCGGCATCCTGTCGGAAATTTTAAGCCAAGGGCTGGCGGCCATCTTGGTGCTCACTTGAGCACATGTTAATGAGAGCATTAATTGTACAACCTTTGGTGCCAATAAGTCATCTAAAGCGAAGCAAACTAATTTTAAAAAGGCATATCGTGCGGGAATATCAACTGAAGCGATATACCAGACCGACACTACAGAAGAGCGGAGTAGGATCAGTGCACACGCCTGCAAATTCTTAGCACTAATCCTAAGGCGTGGGTGGCAGAGCAGTACCCGAATACAGATCCACAGTGGGCTCTGTCAGTATCGTCAGCTATCTTAGGTGTACGGGAGGGCACCAAGAAGCCGGTTAATATAGGTAAAATATCTGAAGTGTTACAGGGGGTAGATAATCTCTCCAGGTATGCACTGGGAGAGTTTAAAAGGAAGCGTACCGTATATACAGTCCCTTTGATCCAGAGGCAGCTGATTGGGCTTGGCTAACAAAGCGTTCACCATGCGTTGAGAGATGTACGTAATAATTTACAGAAGCAAGCAGGGTTTGCAGGGATGAACATAAGCCGATTGAGATTGTAAATAAAGTGTTCTAGAATCTAGGAAGGAGGACCCTAAAATGAGAGCGAGTGCAAGTTTGTTAGCTGTGGCGAATGCTGAAGAGAAGGAGGGGCAGCGGGTGCAGAAGGGCACGTGGAATATGGGGAAGGGGAGACTGGGTGGCATTGAGGAGAAAGCAGTGTGCCCATTGTTAGTCATTGGAAAAACAAATGCCTACAGTGCCCAACTTATGTAGGGGATAATGGGGCACCCCATGGATGGGAGGCATGAGCGAATGGAGGCAACGGTCGGAGAGTTTGTGGGTCTGACTGTTGCGCCCTTCGCTGAACCGCCATCCCATTGACAAAGACTGCTCTATTCCTCTGGGCAGCTCCGAGCCCATGGTCACAATAAATGGGGGGGGGGGGGGACTAAAGTTTATGGTTGACACTGGGGCCGAGTATTCCGGAGTCACCCAACCCATTGCCATGCTGTCTGGTAAAGACACTACAATCATGGGAGCCACCACAGCCACTTGCCCTTTCCTGAGTACCAGTGTCTAGATTGGTGTTCTACCTGGTGTTCCCAATTTCTCTACATGCCCACATGTTCAGTCTAGTTACTGGGGAGGGATCTGAGTAAAATGCAGGTCCAGATTACATTTCTGCCTGGGGGCCAATCCATATTAGTATTGCCTGAGAATGACAGCCCAACCCGGCTGCCCAGCATCCTAGTCCGAGGGAAGAATGGCAGACCGTCCCGACTCAGCCACCTCCTGATCCCCTACCTCAGTGCCTTGGCACCCCAGGGGTGTGGACAGAAGATAATCCAGAAGATAATCCACCTGGTTTAGCTCTGAACATCCCTCCGGTATACATAGATCAAGATGGGAGCTCCGCCAGTACCACATTCCTCAAAAGGCCAAGCAGAACATCCAAATCCACTTACAGCGTCTCCTAAAAACATGGGATACTGAAATTCTGTCTCGATGGAACACCCCTTTGCTACCCGTACAGAAGGAAGGGACACAAGAATATAGGCCCATGCAAGATCTAAACTGTCAATGCTGCAGTGACCCTTCATCCAGTTGTCCCTAACATGTATAATTTGCTAGCACTAATCCCAGGAAACACCCAGTACTACACAGTGCTAGACCTGAAAGACGCATTCTTCTGCATCTGTCTGGCCCCAGCAAGCCAGTCCCTCTATGCGTCCCAATAGGAAGATCCTCAGATGACCTGGAGCCACCTGCCTCAAGGTTTCAAAAACCTTACCCACAATTGTAGGCAGCGCTCTGAGCCAGGACCTCCTGTCCTTTCACTCTCAGCCAGAGCCATACTATTGCAATACATGGATGACCTGCTGCTTGCTTCCAACTGAAAAAGACTGTCTAGCAGCCACAAAGGAACATCTCCTGTGGAAAGCGGGCTACAAAGTACCCAATAGAATAGCAAAGTTTTTCAGGCACAGTGTTAAGTACCTGGTTTCCATCTAACAGGAACCAAGCGTGCCATAGGTCCAGAGTGCAAGGAAGCAGTTTGCCATAACCCTCAACCACAGACCCGCCACCAAGATTTTTTTTTAAGTGGCAGTAAGATAGTGAGCGCATTAGGCTGATTACCCCTTGACTTCCCCATTAGACGGAACATCATTGCTTAGTGTGTAGAATCGACAATGGATCCACTTTTGAATAGCATATGGATCTTGGCAGCAATGAAAAAAGTTGTAGATTTACCAGGGTTTGCCATACGCCAATTTAATTATACAATCCCTTAATTGGGCGTCTGTTTAAGGTTGATCCCTATGGGTAGACCGCAGTGGACAGCGTAACTGATTAATTAGAAGTCAAATGACCCATCAAAGTTGGAACGTATTAGCTCCGTACACAAATTAAAGGATCTCACACAGTATTGAACTAGCATTACAAACCCATTGGTGGAGAGATGGTCATATGACCAATGATTACTGCGGAAATTGAATCATGCAAATTTAGTCTTAGTCCGGTAACGAATGAAATTAACAGGGGGAACTTCCATAAATATGGAACGTAGGTACAAGCACATTTACGCTTTGGACGAAGCCGTGTGTATATGGCGAAACGCGCGTCAGCGAATTCTTATCTTTTGGTGATGACCAAATGATTGTTTAACAGTTTGCACGGGGTGCACTTTTTTCAATGCTTCTGGCGATGTGTTTGATCCGGTAATTGGATCCAGGCAGACAACCTTGCAAGCTTAATTGTGTGTTTATTTAGGGAAGACATAGAATCTGTATATGCTGGATATTTTAGGGATATGACAGAACCTGGTTTGCAGTAACCACCACGGTGTAACTAAAAATCCTCATATCCCCGTTTTGAGGGATAGCCGTATTGGGGGCAATTAATACCCACAGCATTTAGTACCTTGGTCTAATTTTCTAAAGATATTTTTCTATCCTGTATCTATTGCTCTATACTCAGAACGTCAACATGCAGGCAAATTGAGCACAGCATTGTTTTGGTAGCTTGAACTCCAGATACTGGGGTCCTTTATCGTAACCTTGCAAGCCCAACTGTGTGTTTACTCAGGGAAAACATAGAATCTGTCTATGCTGGTTATTTTAGGGATATGACAGAACCTGTCTTGCAGTAACTACCACGGTGTAACTATAAATCATTATATCCCCGCTTTGAGGGATAGCCGTATTGGGGGCAATTAATACCCACAGCATTTAGTACCTTGGTCTATTTTCTAAAGATATTTTTCTATCCTGTAACAATTGCTCTATACTCAGAACGCTAATATGCAGGCAAATTGAGCACAGTATTATTCTGGTAGCTTGAACTCCAGATACTGGGGTCTCCAATTGCAACCTTGCAAGCCTAACTGTGTGTTTATTCAGGGAAGACATAGAATTTGTACATGCTGGATATTTCAGGGATATGACAGAACCCGTTTTGCAGTAACCACCACGGTGTAATCTCATCTCTATGTATCTCCGTATTGAGGGATAGCCGTATTGGGGCAATTAATACCTACAGCATTTAGTACCTTGGTTTAATCTTTTTTTTTTTTCAATTTAAAGTTTTTATTTTGAAATAAGGTCAGCAAGACATACAGAGAAAATGGCCTCACAGGGCCAAAACGAGTCATCTGAAAAAGAAGCATAAACACATAAAAACAAACAGAAGTCCTCTTAACACTGCTGGGAGAGTCCTCAAAATAGACACAAAAAAAAATGTCCAAGAGATAGACGAAGTGTCTCAAAAGATAAGGGGGAGAAAAAAAAAAAAAAAAGGGGGGGGCACATCAAAAAGAGATGGAGGGTCTCAGCATACTGGAGGAAGGAGGAAAAAGAAAATCAGCTTGCAAAAATAAGGTGGGGGAACAAAAATAGCACAGCAAATACTCAGCGAGTGGTGAAGCAAGGGAGAGTCCGCTGGGGTTCAGCTGAAACATTATGGGACGGCGCGTAGAGGGAACGTAGCAGACATCTTCAGCCCGTGTCTAGCGGGAGGACCTCGTGGGCAGCCCCATCACACTGAGACCACCCATGGGGAACACGGCAGGTGGGCATCCATCGGACCAACTCCTCCACTACTAGAACTGCTTCGCAGGGCCCAGGTAAGCTTTGCAGCTCGGCGTTACACATCCCCTCGGCGGTCCACAGCATCCCCAGCACAGACAGCGCAGGGGGAGTAAACCGCATGGGATCTTCCTCTGTTCCCTCGGACCCGGCAGTCAGCAGCTCCACGCCATCTTTTTGCACCGAGGTCCCAGCGTCCACCGCAGAGGCATCCACTGCAGAGGTGTCAGCTACGCAGCCGGCCGTGAATCCATCCCCCGGTGGAACTCCCAATGAAGCCTCTGTCCTCTGCTCAGTCCCCAGGACTGCCATCAGTTGGCGCCACATACCACGCGTTATCGGGCTCTCGTCATCGACCCCAAGCATCGACTCCAGACAGGCCTCCAGTCCCTCCAAGATGTCTCCCAGACTTCTGGTGGGGGGTGAGCGGGCGGGCCGCTGCCATTCCGCACCATCCCCCGGTATCTCCGCCTTGGGGGTAGCCGCAGCAGCCAGAAGATGGGGGCCCTCCATCTCTGTGGCCCGCAGCAGCTGTGTACCCAGGTAAGGGGGCCGTGGAGAGATCGAGTCGTGTCTGAGCTGGAGCCCAGGCCCCAAGATGGCCGCTGACAGGTCGCGTCCGGCAGGGACCAGAGGCCCAAAACAGGTCGTCTTGTGTCCGGAGGGGGGACTAAACGGGCTCCGGACAGCTCTATACCGGTGGCCAGCTACGTCGGTACCTCATATGAAAAAGTCCTCGCGTTTACAGTAAGCTGGAGGTCCTCAAGAGCGGCAGACGTGTGGAGCTCCAACAAGACACGTCTGATCCCTTTGGTAGTCGGCCACGCCCCCTCTGGTTTAATCTTTTTAAAGATATTTTTCCATTCTGAACCAATTGCTCTATACATACAACGCTAACATGCAGGCATTTTGAGCATCAGTATTGTTCTGGTAGCTTGAACTCCAGACACTGGTGAAATTGATCTTGGTAGGGGTCTCCTATCGTACTGCTAATACGTAGATCAGCTGTGGAAGTATACTACATATTACAGGTTATAAAAACCTAAATCACAGCAAACACACACTCCCCTGAAGTAATTGACTGAGATATTGTCACTGTTTTTTCACAACTAACTATTATATCAGACTGTATTGTATGCATAACACACTATATACTATCAGACATTGTGAATTAGTTTGTGTGAAACGAGTTTTGATGCGGTTATCTAATTAAAGCTGATATTCATATGAGCCTTACACCAACCGTAAATTTGGTATATGCAAACAAGCGGGGAGTCCCCCCCCCCATCTTTTGAGTCGAATGAGCAAACATATTTAGATTCTAATACTGACAATTTTTCACAATTCGGTATCTCCAATTGGTAATAGTCACCTAAGTGGAGCTAATAGAACCCTATGCTTGTTAATCTAAGTAGGGTCTATTCAATATATAATATGTACCTAATAGTCCCTCTATATGCAAATAGAGACAATTAATCGCTATATGGGGTCAATGGTTAGACTGCTATAAGGTATCCACCGATACAAATCACACAATCGCCGAATCACCACATTCATATTCATCTCAATTATTACTGTATATGTTTAATAAAGATTATTGTTAGTTTCTATGTATAATTTATTTAGTTTATATTTGATTAAAATTACCAGCTACCAGTGGCATCAATATACCAGCCATTAGGCAAGATAAAATAGCCACAAATTTTGTTTTTTTCATCATCAAGAATTCTTGGGAGCTGCAGGATTCTGCCGTCTGGATCCCAAACATTGCCATGGTTGCTAAACTGCTCTACCAAGCCAGGAAGGGGGGGGGGGTGAAGAGATATTTTTCTCTGGGGAGAAAGACAAGTGCCTTTCTCCAACTCAAGACTGAGGCCCCAGCCCTAGGCCTACCTGACCACAGCAAGCCCTTCCACCTGTATATGCATGAACACAAACAAACATCTGCAAGAGTGCTGGTCCAGTACCTGGGTTCATGGCGACTGGATACATACCCAAACTCTGGAAGACCTCAAGGGTGGTACCTATCCATAAAAGAGGAGACAATACTTTGGTATCCAACTACCGCCCAATATCACTGCTCCCTGTAATGTCAAAAATTCTGGAAAAATGTGTCCATGCTCAATTACGTGATTATTATCAGTATCGGAACTATTTAACCCCAGATCAATCAGGCTTTCGTCCAAATCATTCAACTACAACTGCCCTTTTAAAAGTTTGTAACGATATCCAAGCGGACATGGAACAAGGAAACCTAACGGGAGCCATCTTCCTTGATTTTGCCAAGGCCTTTGACACGTAGACCATGGCATCCTATTACAAAAACTTAAAAACTCCGGTATTGGTGATAGGTGTCTGATCGGTTGCAATATGTGCCCATTTGACAGCACTTCCCTTCCCCTCCCAGGTCACGTGCGTTGTACCTCAAGGCTTGATACCTGGCCCCCTGCTATTCACAATATTCATAAATGATCTGCCCAATGTCTGCAAAGCCTCAACTGTACACATATACGCAAACGACACTGTAATTATACCAGCCAACCAAATCTCCCGCAGCTGGAGGCAGTGCTGCAAGAACAATTCACAGGGGTAGAAAAGTGGATCGCAGATAAACTTTTTCTAAATGCTTACAAAACGGTTACAATGCTCTTTGGAACAGCACCTAAACTACAAATTGCAAACACCCCATCTATGTGTGGGGACAAAAATCAAATGACACGCTGACTAGTCACTGCTCTCATATCTAGGTATGTGGTTAGACCCAAATCTATCTTTTGCACCCCATTGAAAAACTCATCTAAACTCTACCCCAAACTAGGTGCCCTGTACAGAAACAAATCCTGCATGAGCCCAGCGATAAGAAAGCAGATTGTACAACAAATGCTTATGCCAGCCATTGAATACGGAGATGTAGTGTATGCAGCTGCCCATCAAACACACCTCCAGAAGCTTACTACATTGTAGAACTCATTCTGCCGCTTTGTGCTACAATGTAACTACATTTCCCACCATTGTGACATGTTAAAAGAACTAAACTGGCCATCGCTGGAATCTCGACGCACCCTTCACCTTTCCAACTTGGTGTTTAAGAGCTTTTCTGGAAAGCTACCACTCTACCTGACTAGGCTGATTGCCCCAGCAGTTCCCTCATCCTAGAACCTCAGATCCAGGACCAGCACCTTACTTGCAATACAAAAAAGAGTGTCTTAATCCTCATTTTCCTACAGAGCACTGCAGTTATGGAATAACCTCCCAGACGCCATCAAATCTTCCCCCAGTCTTAAGTCCCTTAAGAGGTCCCTATTATACATACCTCAATACGGAATGCGCCTGTAAACATGTAACATAATGACTTTATTTCCTACATATTTATTTTTCTGTTAATCTGTATATTTGGTTTTGTGTTAATATCTTGCATTTTACTATTTTGTATTGTAACCACTCAATGTTCTTGAACCCAGGACATACTTGAAAACGAGAGAAATCTCAATGTATCCTTCCTGGTAAAATCCTTTATAAATAAAATGGCAAATACCTTTGGCCTACCTGACAGGGTGGTAGGCCGCAGGATCAAGCTGTTCTAAGAGCCGTAGCAGCCACAGCTGATTGAGCTTGTCAGCTTCTGCACTCAGGGGCAAGACATCTACGTCCAAGTGCCCCATGCAGTCCAAACACTCCTGGACTACAAGGGAAATTAGTCATTCGGCTGTTGCCGAACCAGTTAGTACATACTATGTAAAAATCCAAGGGTCCACCTGGAGATCATCTCTACGCCGAATCTAGCAACCCTGCTCCCAGAATCATCAAGACCAGAACCATGAATGTCTCCAAGTCAAGGATGAAGAATTCAATAGCAGACCTGATCTGAAAAATACCCCTAGACAAATACAACGGTTTACGGATTTGAGCAGCTCAGTGGAGAATAGGAAGAGATATGCTGGATATGCAGTGGTCACTCGATGAAATCTTGGAAGCTGAGCCACTGGAACATATGCCCAGCTAGCCAAAATCCCTGCCCTCAAACGGGTGAACATCTACACAGATTCAAAATATGCGTTCATGACTGTCCATGCTCATGGGGCCCTCTACAAAGAACGTGGCCTTCTGATCGCAGCAGGACGACCAGTAAAGTAGGCTCTTGGAAGCAGTCTGGAAGCCTAAAGCCATCAGCATTGTCCAATGCACAGGACATCAGAAAGTAAAAGAAGAAGTCCCCAGAGGCAACCGGAAAGCAGACCAAACGGCAAACGAAGCAGCCAAAAGAACTGAGTCAGTCACAAGTCAAAGAAACGTACTACCCTGTCTGGCCCTATCTAGGCCCTGGTGGAAGGATATCCAAGAAAGCACCTGAAAAGACAGATTCTTGGCATGAAGATAAATAATGGCAACAGCACAAGGCAAAGATCAGAAGGAACAGCAATGACGATTTGCCAGAGACTTGGATAGCGACAGTTATCCAGATTACCCTGAAGTCCTGTCCAAGTAGGACTTCACCTGAAATGCCAAACCTGGAATTCTACCTGAACAAACAGCAGTTGGAACCAAACGGAGAATTCATTAAAGTGATACTTAATCATTCGACGGAGAATTCCGAACTGTTGGAACGGATCCACTCCTACATATAGTGGCTGTTCCCCCTGCAAGAACAAGGAAGAAATAAATGGGCCAAGAAACTAACAAAGTCTGAGATTGCAATCATGAGACAAGACAGAAGTCCAGCAGTTTGAGGCCTACAAGTTGAAGTTCTATGGTATTCACCTGATAAGAGAAGATACAGGAGAAGCAGAACGTGCTGAGAACTTTGAAGAGCTGAAAACCTGAATACCAAGTCACAACAACTTACAAATTACCCAGATTCTGAAGTGCTTGGGAGAACTACAGTCAGGTCCAGAAATATTGAACAGCGACACAATTCTAACATCTTTGGCTCTATACACCACCACAATGGAGTTGGAATGAAACAAAGATGTTAGAATTGTGTCGCTGTCCCAATATTTCTGGACCTGACTGTATGAGCCGACCTTTAGCAAGCCCCTCTGGTGAAGTACTTCCTAAAAGAAATGCTAGTGGAAAGTAGGACTACTGAATGTGACAGTGTCCTGAACTACTTCATGTTCACCGTGAAGAACAAGTGGGAACGGTGAGATTTGATCCATTTTGCATGGGAAAAAATACGAACTAAGAAGAGAGTTCATCTGGGGACCTAATGGAAAAACTCAAAAAGTTACAAGAAGCTTCTCGCGATAAGGCTAGGGTCAGACTGAGGCAGTGCGAACGCGCGTTCTGGCGCACTTAATCACGGCCGTGCTAGCAGCAGATGCCGGGCAATGACGGCCAATATACGAAGTACGGTCGCACAAAAGTCCGGCTGCGCAACGCAAGTGGAAAATGAACGCATTTTTTCGAGAACGTTAAACCACTAGTACTGACGTACAGAGTGCGCTGCGTCCGCTAGCGGTGTGTGTGCGTGAATTGGAGACATCAGACGCTGCTAATGTCCGGCCAACATAACGTCCAGATGCAAGAAGTGTTTTATTGATGATCCGTACAAAATCACGGATGAAACTGCGCATAGTATGACCGCTATTGCGTATTCCGTGAAAAAATACGTCCATTCTTCGAACGCACATTTTCACGGACAACGTGAAAAATGCGTTAGTCTGACCCTAGCCTAACAGTCCCATTGTTACCACCTCTGCTTGTCCAATGGACTCCAGCCTACTCTGAGAAAGAAGAAATGGTTCACTGAAGAACCAAGTGAATTCAGAGAAGATAGATGGTTCCAGCTAGCCAACAAATTATTTCTGCTGCCAATGTGGCAGGCAGGAGTGTCTGAGCCCTGCACGCCAGCACCCATGGAGGAGAAATTGCCATGGAGCAACAGTTAGAAATCCATTTCTATGTTCCAGGTCTCTCCGCCATCTGCCGACAATAGCTCAGTGTAACCTGTGCCAAGAATAATACTCGGCAAGGACCAGTGCAGCCGCCAGGGATGCAACCTATTGGACTATCACCAATGTCTTCCTTGCAGATGGACTATACTGTGCTCCCACCCTGTAAAGGGTACAGGTACATACTCGGGTTGAGGCCTTTCCAACCAGAACTGAGAAAGTGGTGAAGTGTCTCCTGAAACAAATTACTCCTTGGTTGGTACAGATTGCCACTAGAGATTGGGTCAGACAATGGCCCAGCCTTCATACAAGCCTGCCTGCAACAACTTGCCCATCAATTGGGCATTACCTGGAAGCTACATACCACCTATAGGCCCCACAGTTCTGGAAAGGTGGAACAGATGAACAGAACTTTAAGAAAAAAAAAAAAAAAAGATACTGATTGCCAAGCTGTGCCATGAAACTGGAGTGGCTACATGTGCTGCCGCTAGTTCAGTTACATGCCAGGTGTAGCCCCACCTCACTTCTAAAGTTGAGCCCATACAAACGCATGTTTGGCCGTCCTACCCCTTTGTTAATGGCGATCAAGGGGAACCTGAGTGTTAGGAGACACTGATCTAAGACAACAGGTACTCCTGCTAGGCCAGCAATGCAGCAGCTATGCACATGGGTCAGTGACAACTTGTCCCATTTCTCTTATCTGCCCCATCAAGAGGACTGATCCCCTCAAGCTATGTTTCATCCGAGCCCAAGCGGCTGCCCAGAACAACAAGTAGGTGTTTTGACAGCCATAATAATGCCTGACCACCTGCCACCGAGGGAAAGCTGGGAAACCCATGAACCAATACACCTTACAGCTATTGGGGACAGAAAGAGGTCCTTGAGACCAGATTACATTCTGGTTATCCTCATGAGTAGAGATGGGAAGGCCTGGGTGGAAGAAAATAATAAAATTGGAAAACATGCTTTTTTTTTTTCCAAAGCCATTTTGTCCCCCCCCCCCCCCCCCAAATTTAAAACAAAAAGTGTGTGGTATGTTCTTTTACGATGATGTATAATATCTAATATAGATTTAAGAACATATCATAACATTAAGACCTTAATGAAAGACTGAGGCTTTAAAAGTCTTAAATCATTACAAGTTTGCTCGGCTGAAGACGAGCAAATCCTGGAATACAAATTAAGTAATACATCTCAATGCAATACTCAGACAACAAAAAATATGCATTTCAGCCTCTAGGGGGAGCTACAGGGAAAAGGCTTCAGTTTAGCTTCATTGTGAGCTCCATCTTGTACCTCCTACAGTGCTTGTTGGGATATAGTTGATAGTAAAGAGGTTAAATTTGTCCCTATTTGATCCCAATTAATGTTCTCCCCAGTACAGTCTGGAATTCTGCAAAACATTTATTTTTAAAGTATTTTACCAGGAAGGATACATTGAGATTTCTCTCGTTTTCAAGTATGTCCTGGGTTCAAGAGCATTGTATTTCTTTAACAACTGTAAAAATTTCAAATAAAAAAAACCCAAAAAAAACCTCAAATATACAGATCACAAATCAATATGTAGGAAATAAAGTCATTATGTTACATGTGCATTCTGTATCCAGGTAATTTAACAGAGAGCTCTTGAGGGACAAGATTTGATTGGGTCTGGGAGATTATTCCATAATTGCGGTGCTCTGTAAGAAAATGAGGATTGAGCCACTTTCTTTTTGTAATGTGGTATTGCAAGTACGGTGCTGGTCCTGGATCGGAGGTTATAGGATGAGGGAACTGCTAGGAGAAGCAGTCTATTCAGGTAGGGTGGTAGCGTACAGGGCCGGACTGGGGATAGAAAACAGCCCTGGAAATAATTTCATACCAGCCTCAGTAATGTGCGGTGTGTTTGAGGGTATCGCAGAGCTATACAGTAACGTGCATTGTGTTTGAGGGTATGGCAGTGCTATACAGTAACGTGCGGTGTGTTTGAGGGTATCGGAGAGCTATACAGTAATGTGCGTTAGACATGTGCACAGCACAAAATTTCGTTTTGAACTAATGGATTAGTACTAAAATGCAATTTATTTAGTTGCTTAAGAAATTCGTTTTCAGTTCTTTAGTATGAAAATTAATTTCATCCGAAAACCAGTGGATACAATTACTATTGTAGTGGTGGCTCCTGAGAGGGCTGAGATCGCTGCTCGTTACAGTATCTCTCACTCTCAGTACAATGTGGGCCATGTTACATAGTTGGTGCTAACTTAACCAGAGCTGTTATAAACTTCCCAGAGCCATTATAGCCTATGGAGGTTTTCAGTTTACAACAGCTCTGGTTAAGTTAGCACCAACATTGTAATAATGCACCGTGTCAGGCAAAGCTGTTACAGTAACTGACTACTGCTCACCACAGTGCTCAGAGTTTCAGTAAAACTAATAAATAATATTTTTATATATAAGAGGTTATAACAATATTAAATTCATTGTTTTACTGAAACTCTGAGCGCTGTTAGTCATTGACTGTAACAGCTGAGACTGATACATTGTAATGAAAGATAATATAACAAGCAGCCGATCTCAGCGCTCACAGCCACTGGATTTAAAGGGCTAAATAAAAGGCTCCTCTCTGTATAATGTTTAGAACATCCTCCTGCATTAATTAATACCCCTCTCTGTATAATGTAGATAATATCCTCCTGCATTCATTAATACCCCTCTCTGTATAATGTATAGAACATCCTCCTGAATTAATTAATACCCCTCTGTATAATGTATACAACATCCACCTTCATAAATGAATACCACTCTCTGTATAATGTATAGAACATCCTCCTGAATTAATTAATGCCCCTCTCTGTATAGAACATCCTACTGCATTGGCATGTGCAGGGTGCAGAACTTCGGATGTTGCACTCTTCATTGCTGGTCTCCTTCACTCAATGTATTATCACAAAAAGGACTGAAACTAAAATGTAGTGCATTTTATTTTAGTCTTCGTTTTTTGTACTGAGCAGTTTCGTTTCTCTTGAGTCATATGAAAACTAAATTATCCCAAAATTCGGACTAAATCGTTTTAGTACTAAAACGAATGCACATGTCTAATGTGCGTTGTGTTTGAGGGTATCGCAGAGCTATACAGTAACATGCGGTGTGTTTGAGGGTATCATAGAGCTATACAGTAATAAAAATTTTGAATTTCAAAAAAATAAATAAATCTCACAGTAAATGCGCGCCCTGCCTGTCCCCATCCCCAGTCCCACCCACCCAGCCTGGCCCAGCGGCAGCTGGATGGATGCCTTGCAGCACAGACACCCCTTACTGCGTCAAGCAATGTGCAAAATGCCCAGAAAAGCATCAGAATCAGGCATGAACATAAGTATTCAGGTTTTATGGAGAACATGCATGGCTGGAAAAGTTTGTTTTTTTTGCAAAAAAGGCAATAGCACAAAATGTACTTCATTTATGGAGAAAATGGCATGATTGGAAAAGCGTGAAAAATATAAAACAACAACAACACGTAATACACATTTTACTGCGAGGGAAAATGCCCAGTGTCAAATCTCCTTACTGTGACAAGCTGAAGCAATGAGTTAAATGCCTGGAAAAATGAAAAAAATAAATAAATTACAAGCAATAACACAAAACATACAGATTTTACTGAGAAAATGCATGACTGGAGAAGTGTAAAAAAAAAAAAAAAAAAAAACTCACAGTAAATGCGTTGTGTATGAGCGCATCACAGGGATGCACTTGCAGACCCCGGCAAAGTGTCCTGCGTCAGCGTGAAAAAGGAAGTTGGCTGCTGGGCTGACTGAACGGCTGCTGGCCTCCTCCGTTATGAACTCGAATGCGACCACTAGTGAGTCCCGTCGTCGTGACTGTGTCCACAGTTGTCCTCCTGTGCCTGGCCCTCTGCCATTCGCCGAGATCACTCGGAGGAGTTGGCTGGCCTGGCGCTGGGCGGCTGGCCTGGCACGGCCTGGCGCTGGGTGGCTGGCCTCAGAGGGCGGCGACAATGCAGTGTGAGTGCTATTCCCAGCCTTGTGTTCGCTGGAAAGCACTCACGCTGCAGCGGCTGTCAGCCCTGCCCCTCCTCACTCACATACAGAGGGGCCAGCGGTAGAATGCAGACCCTGGCGGTGGCACTGTGTCCTCTCCTCCTGTCCTAGCCCGGCCGTGAAATGGGATGTGACAGGAGTTTGCTGACTGAGCAAGTGGCTGCTGGCCTCACCAGTGACACGAGGCAGGTGACCGCTTCTGCGCATGCGCAATGCGTCTCTACATTAGGTGAGGAGGGCTTCGCCAATGCAGCGTGAGTGCTATTCCCAGCCTTGTGTTCGCTGGAAAGCACTCATGCTGCAGCAGCTGTCAGCCCTGCCCCTCCTCACTCACTCACAGAGGGGCCGGCGGCAGCGGGCGTGAATGTCAGAGAGAGAGCAAATCAGCTCCGCCTCTGAGAGAATCACCCAGCAACAACACAAGACGGCCGTGGTGCTGGCGGCCGCCAGCTAGGCAGTGCGTAACCCGCGGGCCGGCCGCTGCTGGCAGCTACCAGCCCGCGGTTTCTCAAATTGATGATGCTGCATCTTGTAAAATTAAAAAACGGCCCAAACATTGCAGCAGCCTACTGGGATTCCTCCCGGTAGGCCAGTCCGGCACTGGTAGCGTACCAGAAAAGCTCTTAAACACCAGGTTGGAAAGGTGCGTCTGGATTCCAGGGCCGATCAGTTTAGCTCTTTTAGCATGTCACAATGGTGGGTCATGTAGTTACATTGTACAACTCATTCTGCCGCTTTGTGCTACAATGTAGTCAGTTTCTGAAGGTGCGTTTGCGGGGCAGCTGCATACACTACATCTCCGTATTCAATTGCTGGACTAAGCATTTATTGTACAATCTGCTTAATTTTGACGCACTTGAAATAAAAGTACAATTTATTTAGTAACTAATTTGCTTTTTATAATTTTATCTTTGGCTTCAAATGGAATAACAAGCAAGGACTGTATATGATAGTATGAGAAGTAGTAACAATTATGAGAACAAGTAACCACCCCTCTGTTTCCTGAAGAGCAGCAATAAAAGCAAGAAAATATATATATATATATATTATATATATATATATATATATATATTCACACCCCTTAGCACAATAGCAAAAAGTAACCATTTTATTTGTGCCTGTAGGATAGGGATACATCAATATTTAAAGCTCCATGTTGAGATTTAACGGTCGAGCAGGGCTTTAAAAAGAAAAACGAAACAAGACAACATCTACAATACATGCAATTTAATCTCATTTTCTGTTTCTCTCCAGATTGGTCATTGACTTCTAAAAACGTAAGGTTTGCACAAATTGAAACAAGCGATTCTCCCTGTTCACGGGTTAGTTTGTTTATTTGGTAGGAGTAATACCAAACAGAGCAGATTCTTTCACAGCAGCAGCAGAAGGTGCAGGAATCTGAAGAAAGTGAGATGCAAGAGTTGTCAAAGGTTGTGTTGTGCAGAGACATTGCCACCATGTTGCAGGAGGGCGCGATACTCGGCCCCTGCTATTCACGATATAAATTATCTGCCCAACGTCTGCAAAACCTCAACGGTACACATGTACGCAGACGACACTAATCTATACCAGCAAACCGAATCTCCCGCAACTGGAGGCAGTGCGGCAAGAACAATTCAGACGCAGTAAAGTGGATCGAAAATAAACTTTTTCTAAATACTGACAAAACCGTCACGATGCTCTTTGGACCAGTCCCTAAACTACATAAATTGCAAACTCCCCATCTATGTGTCAGGTCAAAATCAAATGGCACGCTGACCAGTCACATCTCATATCTAGATATGTGGTTAGACCCAAAGCTATCCTTTGTCCCCCACATCGAAAAACTCATCTAAACTTTACCCCAAACTAGGTGCCCAGTACAGAAAAATCCTGCCTGAGCCCCGCGGTAAGAAAGCAAATTGTAAAACAAATGCTTATGCCGGCTATTGATTATGGAGATCTAGTGTATGTAGCACCCTGCAAACGCACCTTCAGAAAATTACTACATTGTATAACTCATTCTGCCGCATTGCACTACAATGCAACTACCTGACCCACCATTGTGACATGTTAAGAGCTAAACTGGCCGTTGCTAGAGTCTAAACACGCCCTTCACCTTTCCAACCTGGTGTTGGATAGCTTTTCTGGGAGGCTGCTACCCTACCTGAATAGGCTGCTTCCCCTAGCAGTTCCCTCATCCTATAACTTCCGATCCAGGACCTGCACCTTACTTGCAATACTAAAAGAAAGTGGCTCGGCCCTCATTTTCCTATAGAGCACCACAGTTATGGAATAACCTCACAGACGCCATCAAATCTTCCCCCAGTCTTAAGTCACTCAAGCTCCCCATTAACCTACCTCAATACGGAATGCACCTGTAAACATGTAACAATGACTATTTCCGACATTTATTTTCTGTTAATATGTATATTTGTGGGGGGTTTTTTTTGTCAATTGTCAATGGTCTTATTGACTATAATTGTCAATTTATCCATGATATATAGATCCTTGAATTGAAGGAGGAAGAGATCTTTTAAGTGTATAATATTGGTTTACTTCAATATACATTAGATGAAGGATACTTTTCAGGAAATCTATCCAAGTGTATAGAAGTGACAATTTTTACACCTATTACATGGAATGTAGAATCGCGACATGTAATGTTATGACTGCTATCTAAGCTATAATCTGAGAAATTCAATTCATCCAATCACCTTTTCTAGCAATATTATAGTATAATTGATCGCGCCATCCATACAACACTATATATGGTTTTATTATTTGTTTTGTGTTACGAATGATTAACAAAAAATTTCCAATGGCTCCTTTGCAGCTCCATTGACGGAGAGGCCTGCTGCACCGACGCAGCATGTCTGCTGTTGCGCATGCAAATAGTGTGCACGCAACAGTGTCTGGCCGGCCCCGTCGCAGCATCACAACACTGTGTTGGACGCTGGAAGCCACGTCAGTACAGACGCACCTAGTGCGCTCGTTTGATACTGGCCTAAAGGGTACTGTGTTAGGAAAAGCAAAGCAAAGCAGGAGAAGGATTTGGGAATAATCATAGACTTCAAACTAAGCAACAATGCCCACATGTCAAAGAGCAGTTGCCAAGGCCAGCAAGGTATTAAAAATTAAAAGGGAAATTCACTCTTGGGATGAAAACATAAATGTTGCCCCTTTAAAAAAACCAATGGCAAGACTGCACCTTGAATATGCCATGCAATTATGGGCACCCACTTAAAAATATAATGGCGCTAGAAAAAGTACTGAGGCAGGCAATTTAAGCGGAATGGAAGATTTAAGTTATGATGAAAGGCTATCACGCTTAAACCGGTTTAGTTCAGAAAAACAGCACTTTAGGTGATCTGAACTTTATACAGGGGGCATTATAAACCATTGTCTGGAAACCTGTTCATTAATAGGTAGGGATGCACCGATACTGGTACTCACACCCGATTCCTAAACAGATACTGGAAGCCAGTGCTGGGCTGGCTTGCGAGGGGCAGTGCGAGAACGTCACTCTGCCAGGCCCCTCCGAGTGTTCTTTGTGTTGTGCTGACTGCCAATGGGGGGGGGGGGTTGGGTGTTTCTTTTGGCAGCTGGTCATCCATTTTGTCTCCCAGTTGAGGGCTGCCTAGAGATGCCAGTTGCAGTTATAGAGAACCCACATGCTTAGATGTTAATAAACCTATTAATGAAACCTAAGACTCATATTATCCAGAACACTACAGTGGTGATGAGGCTGTAGGATCTGCATGAGGGTGCTGATTGCATGATTTTAATCCAGCGATTGGAGCGAAGGTGTACGACACTCAGATCTCCTGTATCCCGAGAAACCTGCGAGCAAGCCGTTATCGGTTTTAGTTGCTTTACTGTGGGCCCACTATCAGTCACAGCCAATTGAAATCGCTGAAAGATGGAAATTTTAGAAAAGGCATCAGGAGCCTGGAGAAAGGAAGTTAGCTAGTACTTGTCAGTTTGGGAAGTATTTAGTCACAGCCCTCAGAGACCAGTTCGTGATGGGGTAAACTGAAGCTATGATTGAGACTTACCGAGAAAGAGCTGACTTTACACAAAGCTATGATATCGCTACATTCATCGAACAAGTTCTGAATGAAGCTGATGCTTTGCATGGAATATTTCTGCCTCTTGCTCAGTCTTTTACTTCCTATGCAGATACCAGGGAGCGGTACAACAGGGATAAACTGTACATTTCCTTGCAAAGGACGCTGCATGGAGAGCCCTGAAATAGAGGTTATCGATGTGGGGTGACTTCACATGACTCTCACTCATGTAGTTTCCGCAATGCAGTTGGTCACTCCTGTGGAAATAAAGGGCATATTCAAAGTCTGTAAGAAAGGAAAAATGCATGAAGGAAAGTCTGATAAATTGCTTCAGAAGAGAGCATATCAAATTCAGCTCCAAGACTCATTGGGTGACTCAGACAGCCACATTCCCATTCAAACAGTGAAACTGTAAGATGGATTTGGCTTATTCAGCCATTCCTGTTCAAGTGAAGATTGAAGTGAAGGATGTAACCACGGACCTGGACACAGGAGCGGCTGTTTGATTACTGAGCAAGACTGGCAGAGATTAAAAGTAAATGTTCCAGTGATAAAGACAGCTGTTCGTCTACAGACTTCTTCAAAAGGGAGTATTAACCCCTTTGGGCAGTGTACATATCAAGAGTTCAGTTATAAGGACGCTCGGAATATTTTGAAGTCTTGGGGTCCTCCACTATTTGGAAGAAAATGATTCATAAGTTGGGAACGTCAGACAAAGTATAATGCTTGCCACGCCTTACATACATCAGCTTGGATACAGGACTGTCAGAGGAAGTTTGCCCCGGTTTTTGAGGATACTTTGGGGACTGTTAAGGGATGGCAAATGTCCCCAAATGAGAAAATGCCGTTCCAAAATATTTTAAAGCACGAACTGTACCTTTTGCAGTTAAAGCTGGGGTTTAGGTGGAATTGATGCGTCTGGAGAGACTTGGGATCATTTCCAGAGAGCGCTGCAGTGAATGGGGCCCCCGATTGTGCCTGTCCGTAAAAAGGATGGAGACAGTCGGATATGTGGGGATTTCCGTATGGCCATTTATTCTCAACTTGTTGTAGATAAATATCCACTTCCAAAAATTTAGGACATTTTTGCGACTTTGGCAGGGGGACAGCAGTTCACCAAGCTGGATCTTGAACATGCATACCTACAGTTACCAGTGCATCCAGAATCCAGGCCTTACCTCACGATCAATACTCGTAAAGGGGCTGTTTCAGTAGAACAGAATGGTATTTGGGATAGCAACACCACCACTAACTTGGCAGCGTACAATGGATGAATTGCTTGCTGGAGTTCCGGGGACACAATGTCTGCTGGATGACATGCTGATCACTGGCTGAACAGAGAGGGAGCACTGGCAGAATGTACAAGACGTGCTCCAGATACTAATGGATAATGGACTCAAAGTTAATATAAACAAATGTGAGTTCTTGAAAGATCACCTGGAATTTTGTGGTCATGTCATTGATAAAACTTGACTTCACACTACTGATGAGAATGTGAAAGCATTGGTAGAGGCACCCATACCCAAGAATGTAACTCAGCTGTGGTCTTATTTAGGACTGTTGTACTACAATACATTTTTGCCCATACCCAGTTTCCGCTGCATAGGCTTTTGGAAGAAGAGAAATGGACAGCCCTGCTCGGCTGCTTTTAAAGCTTCAAAAAAGGAATGCATACGTAGCTCTTGGTTCACTATGATTTGTCTAAACCACTGAGTATTGCCTGTGATGCTTCCCCTTATGGGCTGGGCTGTCCCATTCCATGCCTGATGGTACAGATCGACCTTTAGCTTATTGCTCCCTCACCCCAGCTGAGTGCAATTATTCACAAATTGACAAGGAGGCTTTAGTGATAATCTGGGCACTGAAGAAGTTTCACTTTTACATTTATGCCGATCTTTTATGCTGTTGACTGACCATAAGCTGCTATTGGCAATATTCAATCCTACAAAGGATTTCTCAGACCACCGCCACTAGTCTTCAAAAAGGAGTGACTTGCTTTTGGGGTGTAGCGGACTCCTGGGAATGATTGGCTTGAAAACCTTCTGATCTAACCCAGTATATCATCGGCTCCTTTAGTGCCTTTGTAGGTTTTGTTTTAGTGTGTCAGGGTTTCGTGTTGTCCAGTACTGTCGTTGTCTTAGTGTGGTCTGTCCCCTCCCAGTGTGTCATTCATCTGTGATATGTCTTTTCTCACTTTCACTCTACTGCTCTATGCAGTACGTTATGCTGATGTGTTATCAAACAATTGGGTCAGGAGTAGATCTTCACTCATTCAGATGTTGTGTTGCTGTTTATTTATAGAAGTCAGGGCAAATCAGTATAAAGTCTTTAAAAAAAAAAAAGGCGTGACTTACTGCTGGGGGCTTATCAGTTTGAAATCCGATACAGGCCCCATGATAAACCTACAAATGCAGATGTGTTTCATGCCTTCCTCTTCCACTCAGGATTCAACACCTTCCATTTACTTTAACAAAACACTACTACTGTTGAGAGACAAGAGACAAATAAGGATACTGATCCTCAAGAGGTCATGTCTTATGTACAACATGGTTGGCCATGTCAAACCTCTCCACGTCTGACCTTTCCACTCCAGGAATCTTGAACCTGGAGAGCGATGCTTGCTATGGGGAGAGTGGGTAATTGTTCCTCCAGCCTTGCAGAAACCCACATTACAAATTTTGCATAAAAGGGCATCCAGGAATAGTCTGGATGAAACAAAGCCAGGGGTCATGTATGGTGTTTGGATGAGGATATGGGCAACCATGTTGCAGCCTGTTCAGGATGTGCCCAGGCTTAGAGATGCTATCCTAGGGGTGCAGTACAGCTTTGGCCTCTTATCCCAGGGCTCGACAAACCCCAGACACAAGGCCAAGAAATGTTGTCCTGGCGCCCCGGGTTTGTCAGGAGCAGGGATTGCTGCCATCCGGTGTTCCGTCGAGTAAAGCCTCTGGTCAGACAGAACACCGGCCCACTCTGATGACAGAGCAGGGAGACAGAACAGACCGGATGTGAGGAGTGTATCGCAGGGATTCTCTACCTAGCGCTGACGACGCTCTCCTCACATCCAGTCTGTTCTGCGCATGCTCACCTCCCACTGGTCATCCTCCAGCTACCCTGGCTGCGCACCGATCAGCTCCACTCCCACAGATCCTTCAGGCCAGAGTCCCCACCCAGGTATATGGGGGACGCGGGCCCATCATTCTGACAGGATGTCCCAGAAGGCACCCGGAGACGTCCGCAGGCAGAGAAAATAGCCGCTGGAGCTAGGCCGCACCGAGGAGAGGAAGGGAACCAGCCAGGCCAGAACACAGCACAGAGACGGCTGCTTAACAGGTGAGCGGAAAATCCGTCAGACTGTAGAATCGTCGGGTTTTTAGCTGGAACAGCTCTAGAAATTTGTAGCCACTCACCCCCACGTGTTACTGTCGAACTACACAATCCTCATCTTTATCACACACTGTCACGACCCTGGCCTAGCATATGTGCAGAAGTGTGGGTGTGAGCCCAAGATGCAGTAATTCTAGCAGAAGGCAGGATACAGGGTAACAGCTTTTATTTGTAGTAACAAATAAACTAGGAATTATAAACAATGAAACTATACACAGGAGAATAGCACTAAACAAAAAGGAGGATGTCTGGGAGTAGTGGAAATATGAGAACTGGATAAACTACAATACAGATAACAATCAGGCGCAGGTACAATAGGAACAGGCAATAGAGAAGTCAGGGATCTGGTACACGGTATAGCAATCATAGAATAGCAGAGGGGTACAGGGGGATACCGGTAAAGAATGTCCAGGAATAGCAGAGGGTGCGCAGGAATGTCTATGGATCAAGAGCAGGAGGGGTTCCAGGCAAGGATCTCAGGAAGGCAGGTCTGCACTAGCTAAGCTAGGAACTTCAATGAGGAAGCATGGGATAAGGGGCATAGCTTCCTCTTATGCAGGACTCATCAGGCGGGATCAACTGCAGGTGAGGTTTCAGGTCCAGAATGCAAATCAGAGTCCAGGAAGGAGCATGGTTCAACATTAAGTCCTGGAACCTGCATAGTTCATGCAGAACATGGCGAAAAAGGAAAACAAAGGGGGCACCAGAGGGACTGCGGGTACAGGTCCTGACGCACACACTATTGTGGAGCTCTGGGATACACACACACAGCACATTACTGTATCCCAGAGCTCCACGGTATTGTGCTGAGTATATGAGGGCGAGTGTTATTGCTGTCAAACTACACAATCCTCTCATCTTTGGCGCACACACACACACACAAACACATTACTGTGGAGCTCTGGGACACACACACGGAGCTCTGGGATACAGTAATGTGCAGGGTGTATGAGGGTGAGTGTTATTGCTGGGATCTCATGAGACCGCAACTTGTGCATGGCTCAATGAGTGGCCGGGCTACAACCTTTGCCGGCAGCCGCTCGAAGGAAGAAGAGCACTGAGGGGCCTGGCAGAGTGGAAGAGACCCACTATATGTGAGCTGGGGAAATTATATATACACATGTACACTGAGTGGCCACATTATTATGACCATCTGACTTTAGGCAAATCAGCTATAATTTTGCGCTGACGTTGCTAGAGGGCCAGACCATTATAAATAGGGAAGCTGGTTGTTTAGCACAACAGCAGAAGAGATTTTTTTTCTGAAGATATGGGTAAAGAACGCGATTTAACAGCCTTTGAACGTGGGATGATTGTTGGCGCTCGGAGCCATGGAGCAAGTATCAGCAAAACAAAATTTGTAAAAAAAGAGCAGCTGTTAGTGTTTAAAGACTGGACTGTCAGCCGAAAATCTGGGTATGAAAATGCGAATTGTGGCAGTCAGCGACTAGTCAATGTTATGGCAAAATGGAGTGGCAAGACTGGTACAAGACAACAGAAGGGCAAAAGTGCATCAAATTACTGCAGATCTTAAATCAGGGATCCTCTCAAATGATCTCTGAAGGCACGGTTCGGCATACACTGCATCGTATGGGATATGGAAGCCAAAGGCCTGTTCAAACACCTTTGCTGTCTGCAGTTAAAGAAAAATATATAGTAGCCAACTCCTTGCAGTGGTATAATTAAAAAGATTTATTCCACAATGAAAAAACACCAGACAACGTTTCGACCCTTTTGGGTCTTTGTTAAGTCAAGAGACTTGACAAAGACCCGAAAGGGTCAAAATGTTGTCTGGTGTTTATTCATTGTGGAATAAATCTTTTTAATTACACCTGTCACGGAATGACCCAAGAGGCTCGGCGCAGCGAGCCCAGGACTCAAACCCAAGACATTTTTTAAAAAGACCTATGTCATGGAGCTGAGGTAACGCTCCATGCTTCAAACCTCAAAAGGACTTTATGGTCATTTATATCGTGTGATTTTAAATATAATTTTACATCGTTTGGTTTTAGTTTAATTTAGTTTAGTGAAATGACATAGCTTTGGTTTTAAAACATACGTATATTCCTGTACGTAAAATGTGTGTTTCTGTAGCTAGTAAACAAGTTTTGCTGCTGTGTAATTTATGCGTCAGGGATTTTCCCCATTATCTAGCTACATGTTTAATTTAAGGGATCTCTGATAGTGTGTGTTTAATCTGATGTGCTGGAACAATGGATGTACAAACGTTGTGTGAGTTGAAGGCTAAGAGAATGTGAAGAATGTTGATTGTTAATAACTGACATAACCAATTAGTATGGGTATGCTACTAATTAGTATGGGTATGCAAATTGTGACTGTTGTACTTCAGCATAAATAGTGGCGTTGTTCATTAAAAGAGTCAGTTCATCTGAGTGTTTGATACATGCAGCTTCGTCTGGTGTTGTCATTTCACGCCGGCTATATATCACCACCGCCCAGGAACGGGTCGCTCTAACTCCGCAGCAGAACATCGATCCGATGCGCCACCTTGGATCGGTACCTTGGGATACCGCAACCACCCCGAATCGGGACCTCGACCCAGCGCCGTGCCCCGCATCTTCAAGGAGACTCTACCGATCCGCCACGCAGACCGTCTCCAGCCTTCCAAAGGTCAGTAGATCCGCTGCTCGAGACGCCGAGTGCCGTGCCACTCGGTAGTCGGGCGGATTTCCACCGTGGGTGCCCCATATACTCTCCGGATCTCCACCGCCACGTGGTCTTCTACCCAAGCCGCTCGAGACGCCGGGTGCCGTGCCACTCGGTAGTCGGGCTTGGCAACACCAAAGAGGGGGTCAGATAGAGCAGGACCGCAGGCGGATACCCCATTCCGCTACAACACCACTGCAAGGAGTCGGCTACTATATATTTTTCTTGATTTTTTTGGATTGGGGAGTCTTCCATGCCGACTGGTGGACCCTTGAGAGTGCAGCATATCCTCCTTATTTGCAGTTAAAAGTAAAACATCTCCAATTCGCACAGGAACACAAGGATTGGACAATCGAGCATTGGAAAAAGTCAAGTGGTCCAATGAATCACGTTTCCAGTTGCATAATTTATTTGTAAAGTATTTTACCAGGAAGAATACATTGAGATTTCTCTCATTTTCAAGTATGTCCTGGGTTCAGGAACATTGAAATTTTACAGTCGTTACACAAATACAAAGTAATAAATGCAAGATATTAAGAACACACAAATATACAGATTAACACAACTATGTTACATGTTCACAGGTGCATTCCGTATTGAGGTATGTTAATGGAGAGCTCGAGTGATTTAAGACTGGGGAAGATTTGATGGCATCTAGGAGGTTATTCCATAATTGTGGTGCTCTGTAGGAAAAAGGAGTAGCGAGACACTTTATTGTGGTACTGCAAGTAAGGCGCTGATCCTGGATCGGAGGTTATAGGATGAGGGAACTGCTAGGGGAAGCAGCCTATTCAGCTAGGGTGGTAGCTTCCCAGAAAAGCTCTTAAACACCAGGTTGGTAAGGTGAAGAGTGCATCTAGATTCCAGCGACGGCCAGTTTAGCTCTTTTAACATGTCACAGTGGTGGGTCATGTAGTTACATTGTAGCACAAAGCAACAGAATGAGTTATACAATGTAGCAAGTTTCTAAAGGTGCATTTGTGGGGAAGCTGCATACAATACATATCTGTGATCAATAGCCGGCATAAGCATTTGTTGTACAAATCGACTTTCTTACCGCAGAGCTCAGGCAGGATTTGTTTCTGTACAGGGCACCTAGTTTGGGGTAAAGATTAGATGAGAGTTTTTCGATGTGGGGGCCAGAGGATAGATTTTGGTCTAACCACATACCTAGATATGAAAGAAGTGACTTGTCAGCGTGCCATTTGGTTTTGTCCTGACAGATTGGGATTTTGCAATTTATGTAGTTTAGGTGGTGTTCCAAAGAGCATCGTTACAGTTTTGTCAGCATTTTAAAAAGTTTGTTATCTCTGATCCACTTTTCTAAATCTGAATTGTTCTTGCAGCACGGCCTCCAGCTGCGGGAGATTTGGTTTGCTGGTATAAAATTAGTGTCATCTGTGTACAGTTGAGGCTTTGCAGACATTGAGCAGATCATTTATGAATATCATGAATAGCAGGGGTCCGAGATGGAGCCTTGGTGTACTCCGCACGTTGTACATGGAACACATAGAAACGAGCGCAGATGACACCTTTTCTCCTTGTAATGTTTTATACATTAACTGGGCTGTTACTCCTGGCAGTTGCTGCCGCTCCGGTGAGTATGGGCGCGACGCCATTTTTTCTGTATTTATGTATATCATGCTTGTAACACCAGTCCGTCGTTCTGCAGCTGTTCCTCTTTCCATGTTTTTGTTTTTAATCCCAAATGGGAAGTGTTTGGTGTGTATAAATAAAACCCACCATCTCTGCCTCTCCTTGGCTGAAAAGCAGCAGGAGGGGCTTGGAGCTGCTCAGTAGAGTGGCCTTTTGGTACATGTTAGGTACTCACTCTGTAAAGAGGTGCCGTGAAGTGGCGAGTGAGCTTACGTTGCAATGGCCATTGAGACAAACAAAAACCTCAGTTTTGTTGAAACTGACACGTTGCAAAAATTGGATACATACGATTGAAACCAGGTTAGCGTGTGAAAACTAATAGAGTTAAGTTTTTGTAATAGGATGCCACGGTCTGTGTCAAAGGCCTTGGCAAAATCAAGGAAGATGGCTCCAGTTTGGACTCCTTGGTCCCTGCCAGCTTGGGTATCATTGCAAACTTTTAAAAGGGTGGTTGTAGTTGAGTGATTTGGACGAAAGCCGGATTGATCTGGGGTTAAATAGTTTGAAGATTGATAATCACGTAATTGCGTGTACACACATTTTTTCAAAACTTTTTGACATAACAGGGAGCAATGAGATCAGACAGTAGTTGGATACCAAAGTACGGTCACCACTTTTATGGATAGGTACCACTCTCGCAGTCTTCCAGAGTTTGGGTATGTATCCAGTCGCCAGTGATTCATTGATTAGGGTTGCGACAGGATTTGCAATTGCCGGTGCACTGATTTTCAGCAGCATTGCTGGGATTTGATCAGGTCCAGACTGGAATGTCATTTTTTGATTACGGAGAAGTTTAGTAACTACACTGACAGGCACTGGTCTCTGCATGGTTGGAGGGGCCTGACCTGTGTTTGACCTTTCTGTAGGCGAGTCATTCTTTAGCTTAGCAATCAGGGTGGTGGCGCATCCAACAAAATAATTATTAAAAGGCATTTGCTACATCTAGGGGGTGTTGCAGGGTTTGGTTGTTTCCTTTGACAGCAGCTGATTGGGAGTGGATGGAAAGGGGGGTACTTGTATGTTACTTATGATTTTCCAAAAATTTCTAGGGTTTGATATGTTATGGTTTAAAATTTCATTGAAGTATTGGGCTTTTAGACATTTTTGTGCATGCATTCCAGCATTGTCGGTATTCAGTGATCGTTCATGGAACCAGTACTCTTGAAATTTGACCAGCGAATCTCTAAGCATGCAGATGGCAGAGAGAATTTGGCAGAAACAGCATGAAAGCATGCACCCCACATGCATGAGTACAACCCTTCAAGCTGATCTGGTTTGGGGGCCCTAAATTCATGTGAAACAATGTCTGAAAAGCACAACATACCAAAGCATCGTTGCTGATCAAGTTCATCCTATCATGTTGAAGGCGTATCCCAATGGAGCTGGACAAGACAATGCAACATCAGGGAGACTGTACCTTGTTTAGGTGGCCCCCACAATCACCAGATCTCAATCCAATTGAGCATTTGTGAGATGAAGTTGAAAGAGCCATCAAATCTCACAGAACTGGACAGTGCTATTCATCAGGCATGGTGTCAGATTCCTTGCATCACCTTTCAACATCTTGTAGAGTCAATGCCAAGAAGAATCGCCTCAGTATTGAAGGCAAAAGATGGCCCATCGAAGTACTGATGGGTGGTCCTAATAGTTTGGCCCCTCAGTGTATAAGCTGGGACATTTTAGATGAGGTCTGTTATTGAAAAGTGGTCACATGACATTACAGTATCGGTACTTTGGCTTTAAAAAGTGGTATCAGTGCATCCCTATTAATAGGCACTAGGTCACCCATTTAGACTGGATGAGCGGAAATTTTATTTTACAGGGAGATCAAGCAGTGGAATTCTCTGCCTGTTGAGGTGCTTGGGTCAGAGTCTACGGAATTTTAACCGATGACTTCCTGCAAAAACAAACTATTAAGGCAGGGCTTGACAAAGCCAGGGGCTCCTAAATGTCCAGTTTATTTTACACCAATCTAAAAACATCTAGTTGGCTTCAATGTTTTCTTCCGGTCTCCTACATTTAATGTAAAGTGTGTGAGAGGAGGCGAGATCGTGTGACGTAACGTCAGAGGCTGGATCGCAATTTGGTGCCAAATTGCAGTCCACTCCCGGGAGGTATGTTGGCCAAGCCTTCGGGATCTCCCCCGCCCACTGATGCCATCACGCATGGACACAATGACATCAGTTTGGGAGTTAACCCCTAGCTGCCATCTATGGTTGAGATACGGGGGGGGGGGAATCTAGGTCCGTGGCAGCTAGGGGTTAATGTTTGGTGTCACTGGACAGACCTTTCCAATGATACCAAACACGATCATGTTATAAGAAAGGAAAATTTAACCTGTTTTATTAATGCAGCATTATTGTTCACATTTCAATCATAATGCGAACAATGATGCAACACTTGTGATTATTTTTTTGTGGGGGTTAAGCTACAATCATGTGATTTCTCAGAATAAAAGTAACGGGTTCCCAGTTTTAATTTTTTTATCAAGCTTACCCCATAGAATAACTAAGGGCTCAGGTGATCAAATGTGAAAATTATTTTACATGCTGTAGACCGGGCCGGATTAACATAGGGGCTGATGGAGCAGCAGCTCCAGGCCCATGTCCCAGAATAGGCCCAGAGAAATGTTGTGGAAATTTTATTATGTGTACATTATAGTCTAGGATGTGTGTGTTTTTATAAGTTGTCATCTGTCTCCGTGTTGGATTTGAATGTGGTTTTAAAACCAAGCCACACCTCAGGGGGCCGGTCCGACATTCTAGTCCACACCTCTGTCCTTTTGATATGTAAATGTATTTACTGGACAAACTTGTTTTTCTGTTATACAGCCAGCCACTGGGCGTTGTTCTATTTGTGTAATAAAGAAATGACCAGAAGCCAGGAGCTCACAAAGGACACTTTGGACTTGGCTGAGGTGGTCAGATGAACTCCAGGTAGAAACAACGTGATGGTGTCTGTCTCTTTACTGCGCGGGTTCAGGTACGTATATGTAGGGATAGCGCAGAGCTGCTTGTAAGTACAGCGGATCAAACTACATTAGGGAATTGATAGATTAATTTCCAAAACAGAAAGGATAACCATCAGGGTTATTCAAAGAGAATTGAAAATCCACCGCACATTCAGTGACTTTTCGTTCTCGTCAATTCAGTACGATTTGGCGATCCCATTTCGGCCAACCTGCGGTGTATTCAGCAAGTACCACAGGGTCGCCGAAATGCAGGGAAAAGTCGCCGCAAACGAGGGCGAACGCACACTGAAATCCGCAAAAAAATCTGGATTACCCAAGCGAAAATGCCAGAAAAACCCAAGCAGGAGCCGATCACATGCAGCGCAGCCGCCGGAAAAAAGCAGACACCGCAGACGAATGGAGTGAATAAATTAAACAGTTTGCTTGAATGTTTGAAAAGTGAAACGCTGTTTGCAAAGAAACCACTGAGCAAAAATGTCTGAAATTTACGGTCCAAAGAATAATAAAAAAGGGCTGTTACAGAAAAAATTAAAATACTATAATTATTTTTATTATTACTGCTTATTTACAACTCGGGGTATGTGTCCGCTTATTCACAATTCTGGGAGAGGGGGCTCAGTGCCCGCTTATTCACAATTCTGGGAGGGGGGGCTCAGTGCCCGCTTATTCACAATTCTGGGGGGGGGGGGCTCAGTGCCCGCTTATTCACAATTCTGGGAGGGGGGGCTCAGTGCCCGCTTATTCACAATTCTGGGAGAGGGGGCTCAGTGCCCGCTTATTCACAATTCTGGGAGGGGGGCTCAGTGCCCGCTTATTCACAATTCTGGGAGGAGGGCTCAGTGCCCGCTTATTCACAATTCTGGGAGGGGGGCTCAGTGTGTGGGTCGTGTAAAAAAAAGGCTGTGGTGGAGCTCTGTGATACGCTCATACACACCGCACAATACTGGGAGCCCGGAGTTGTATTGTTGTGCAGCTCTGATACATGTACTATAATTATTTTTATTATTACTGCTTATTTACAACTCGGGGTATGTGTCCGCTTATTCACAATTCTGGGAGGGGGGGCTCAGTGCCGCTTATTCACAATTCTGGGAGGGGGGGCTCAGTGCCCGCTTATTCACAATTCTGGGAGGGGGGGCTCAGTGCCCGCTTATTCACAATTCTGGAGGGGGGGCTCAGTGCCCGCTTATTCACAATTCTGGGAGAGGGGGCTCAGTGCCCGCTTATTCACAATTCTGGGAGGGGGGCTCAGTGCCCGCTTATTCACAATTCTGGGAGGGGGGGCTCAGTGCCCGCTTATTCACAATTCTGGGAGGGGGGGCTCAGTGCCCGCTTATTCACAATTCTGGGAGGGGGGCTCAGTGCCCGCTTATTCACAATTCTGGGAGGGGGGGCTCAGTGCCCGCTTATTCACAATTCTGGGAGGGGGGGCTCAGTGCCCGCTTATTCACAATTCTGGGAGGGGGGGCTCAGTGCCCGCTTATTCACAATTCTGGGAGGGGGGCTCAGTGCCCGCTTATTCACAATTCTGGGAGAGGGGGCTCAGTGCCCGCTTATTCACAATTCTGGGAGGGGGGCTCAGTGCCCGCTTATTCACAATTCTGGGAGGGGGGCTCAGTGCCCGCTTATTCACAATTCTGGGAGGGGGGCTCAGTGTGTGGGTCGTGTAAAAAAAAGGCTGTGGTGGAGCTCTGTGATACGCTCATACACACCGCACAATACTGGGAGCCCGGAGTTGTATTGTTGTGCAGCTCTGATACATGTACTTTCTGTATTTTTAGCCTTTTTGTTTGCACTTACCACAACACAGGGTTTTTATTTCCAGTCCGGCCCTGGCTGCATTTATACCTCAAACTGGCCAGGTGACATGCAATGGAGTGGAACAAACCATTTGTGCATACAGCTAGGGTGTAGCAAAGTGGCATGACAACCCCCCCCCCCCTTTTTAGGTTAGGTGTGTGTGGCATACTGCAACCACAAAAGGCTACAAACAAGACTAGTGCCCTACCCAGCACACGGCTTTCTGTGCAGGCATAGCAAGACCTTCACACAATAATAAGGATGAGCTGATTGGCATAAAGGTTTGATTAATACAGCCACCTATAGTAAAAGGAACAGTCCATCATAATGATCACCACCCAATCAACATGGGCACAGTGTAAACACAATAGAGGTTTATGCAAACAGTGCGGTTTTACAGTCATGAATTACAGAAAGGATAGTATAAACAATTGTATTACATCAAAGAGCATCACGTATTACAGGGTGAAAAGGCTGTGGGAAAATCCTGCAGTGAGAATGGAAAACAAATAGGTAAAGAAGGGAAGGACTCACGAGTCGGGTCACCAAGCAAAGAAAGCAGCAGCTCTGGATCTCTAATCTCTCAGATAGAAACACAAGCCTTGATGTTACATGGATGAGCGACGCCCCATACCGGAGCGCAGGTATAGGAATGGTTAATACACTCGACATGGATGTTAATGACGAATTGAACAGAACCGTACAAAGCCGCTCACCAGGATCAGCTAGCAGGCTACTGCAGGGTTACCGCCGCCGCCGCTGCCGCCCCTCAGCAGGCCCGGGCATGGCGTGGGCACAAAAGAATAACTGCATATTCGCCGAACGCCCAGCAGTTTCATTAACACATGACTGGCCCGCTCATATTTATAGCCACATGTGACGTCAGCGTCACGAAATAGCGAATAGACAGAAGGATTGTCCGCCTATCTTAGCAACAGTTGCAGGGAGGAGTCAGGAGACGATCACGTGAGGCAGGAGCACGTGACAGCGTTCGAAATTATACAGTTAAAACGTACTGAAATTCGTATTGAATGTCTTCAAAACAACGGAGGAAACTCGGCAACTAGGTCAAGTAACGGCGTTTGCCTCACTTCACTACAAAAATCCAAAAGAAAATGAACAATGCTACTGCACTAACTGATACAGGAAAAACACAGGGAAATGCAGATCACTTGTCAGTATCAATGAATGAATCCAGGCTTTAGATGTATATAAATGGGCGGAGCCAGAAATCACTATAGGGGTTATTCAATAAGCAACAAACTTGCCACGGAATTGCCCCAAACAGTGAATTTCACGTACGGTGCGATTTCGTGGCAGTTTATCAATTCACCAAGTTGTCAATTCGACAAATACTGGTGAATTGACTGCAAAATACGGTGCAGTTCGCTAAGGGTCTGCAATCTTCGGCGGCAGCGAAATTGTCCCGTACAGAAGTAATGGTTAATCTATTCAGAGAACGCGGAACTGCACAAAGTGTCAGAGAAATGACATGATTTGCACTGAAAGGTTTAACCCTTTCTATGTGGAGGACGCACTCAGCACGTCCTGTCGCATGTACGCTTCGCTGCGGAGGACGAGCTGAGCACGGAGAGAAAAAATATATATATATCAAGAAATTTTCACAGGATAATCAGGGGTTAACCCTCGGAAGTTTTTTTTTTTCAGCCATTCTAAGTACCGGCACCTCCCGGCAGAGCTGGCCCGGCCATGATGCCATTTGGCGCAAGAGCTCCATGCGGCAGATTTTTGAAGTTGGAGTTGGCGCGCCGCTGCACTATTTTCAATTTTTTAGCAGTCCCGCCGGCTGACAGCGCCCACACACATGCAGCGAGACGGGCATGGGAAGAGAGGGATTAATGCGCATGTGGTCCTTTCTGCTGCGACGGCAAGTCTCTCTCCTGGCTCCCGCCAGCACCACCAGGTATGCGTGGGCAGGGGGAGCATCCACCGTTAGATGTGTGTGTCCGGCGGCGGCTGATTGAAGGTCTGTCGCTTGTTATACCAAGAAAAAATGAGTCTTCTAAAAATGAAAACCCATCCCAGGTACTCGCCCACATGTGGCCCCATCCTGTCTTCTGGGTTGGTCGAATATAGGTGCACAGCTGTGTACACATATAAATCATTGGGGGCCCAGGGTCTCACCTTGGCTGTATTAAAAAGAACAGTTAATCTGTGAAGTCATATCAGTTTTAATGGATGTTGTTCTTTAACCCTCTAGTTTTTTCAGAACAGGCTTGTTATAATAATGCAAGAAACGACTATCCCGAAGAAATTTTCGTTTACAACATAACAATCTATTTATTTAGGCTGGGGTCAGACGAACGCAGTGCGAACGTGTGTTTAGCCACACTTAATTACGGCCGTGGTAGCAGCAAATGACGAACAACGCAGGCCCACACACAAAGTACGGCCGCACGAACGTTCGGTCGCGCAACGCAAGCGGCAAACGAACGCATTTTTGCAAGAACGTTGAACCGCTAGTACTGACGTACAGAGTGTGCTACGTCGGCATAGCGGCGTGTGTGTGTGATTAGGAGACATCAGACGCTGCTCATGTCCGGCCAACATAACGTCTTGACACCCAAAGTTTCCTGGTTTGGATCCGTAAAAAAGCACGGCCAAAATTGCGCATCGTATGACCACTATCGCGTATTCCGTGAAAAATTGCGTTCGGATGCATCAACGCACTTTTTGACGTTAGACATGAAAAATGCGTTCGTCTGACCCTAGCCTTAACAAAAACAAATGACATTGCAGATTCGCATGCCCATGCAAATCTGAAATGTAATATCGGTAGTGTATTTATGCTTGGCACTCCCTTAGGCACTGTAAATCCTTCTGTCTAACCCCCCTTACAATATCAAACAACTATGAACAGATATTCATGATCTATAGCAGCGATCAATGGCAAAAAAAAATGTAATTTATAGCAAAAGCAAACTATCTTATTTACACCAGGTGATTTCTAAGAACATTAACATACTTTCTAGACTCATAGCTGGCAGTTGCATTTATTCACATTTCTATTATACACTTTCACACTTCTAAAAGAAAAGGCATTAGTAAAATAGTTCTGCGCTCATACACAGTGCACATTACTGTGAGTTTTATTGCTACATACCCCCAGGTGTAGGGGATATATGGTTATGTATGTGAACGTATGGTTGTGTGTGTAAATAGTGGCGTCCCTAGGGTTGGTGCCACCCGGTGCGGTAACACATGGTGTCACCCCCCCCCCCTGAGTTTTACAATTATTTTTTTTTAACTACACCTACTCATGAATCAAAACTCCCATATAACACTGAATGCTCATACACAGCAGCGCACATTACTGTGAGTTTTATTGCTGTGGAGCTCTGTGATATGCTCACACACAAATTTTGGCGAATTGCCAGCAAACACAGTGTGCCTGGTCGGCAGTGAAATCCCCATAGAGAAGCAAAGGTTAATCTATTCAGAGACACAGAACAGCAGAGAAATGTCAGTGAAATGCCCAGCTGTTCGGTGTTTTCATTTGGCAGGTTTATTCAGGCAAATCCCATAGGTTTCAATGTTAAAAATATTCCCGTTTTTATGCAATATATAATAAACCGTTTCTTATTTTAATCTGCAGCAGAAAGGTATTTATTGATTTTTTTTTTTTTTTTAGTATCTTTAAGGAATTTTTCAGAATTTTGTCAGCAAATTTTTAAAAAAATAGCAGATTCTTTTTTTCGGTAACGGACCTTTATATTATCATTCATAGGATCTTATATGTTAATTCCAGACATTTTCGTTCAGTAGCTTTTTGAAAACAGCACTTCAATTTTGACACTGTCAATCGTATTTTTTTTTTTTTTTTTACACGTCCGGAGGCTTTTTATTGCAGTTGGTCAGCGCTGTGTCCCGTGGCTCGTGGGCTGTGTTTGGTGGCTGTCCAGTGTGTTTGCGGCAGCTATCTGGCAGGTTGACGGCGACGGGTTTGCGGCGGCATTTGGCGACCGATTCCCTTCACTTCCGGGACCCTGCAGTGAATAGTGAATTCACCGCAGGGTGTGGAGATTTGATTCCCCCGAACTGTGGGGAACAACAGAACACAGAAATGTCAGCGTCATTTCGGTGCTCTGTGAATAACCCCTTTAGTAGTGGGTTTTTCTGCCCCCTGGAAAGTGCCAGCCTAGGTGTTGCCTGTGACGGGATGGAGTGTCCGCCTGCGGTCCTGCTCCTATCTGACCCCCTTGATGGCGTCCGGCCCGACTACCGAGTGGCTCGGCACTCGGCGTCTCGAGCAGCCTGATCTACCGACCTCTTGTTGGTGTGGAGGTGGCTGCTGGGCTGACTTGAGGCTCCTTTTCCTGGGATAGACGTGATGTGGAAGGCCGCTGAGTGCCTTCTAGGTGCAATGTGATATTCCCTGGAAGGACTCACCAGACGAAGCTGTATGACTTCAAAACAGAAACTGATTTAAAAGGTTTGGGCAGATCCTTTTATACACACAACACAAAGACATGTCCAGACTTGAATGCCCTCAGACATGTCCAGACTTGAATGCTCTCAGACATGTCCAGACTTAAATGCCCTCATACAATACAGGATACATGTTAATACATCACACTCTAATAAAAACCACACCAGTAAAACCACATCTAGACATGAAATAAAATGTCCATACACTTAAACGCACAACCGAAATATAAAAGGAAAAAATGATCTTTAAAACTGTCTGAGTTTTTAGTCACGCGGCTCGCTGGAAGGAGCGCTCAGGTCCATTCCGTGACATTGCTTACCCAGGACATACTTGAAAATGAGATAAATCTCAATGTATCCTTCCTGGTACAATACTTTGTGAAAATATTTTTTTTGTTTTTTTAGGGAGTGGTGTCACCCGGTGTGGGCCGCACCCCGCACCCCCCACAGGACGCCACTGTGTGTAAATGCATGTATTTGTCTTTAAACAGTGTTATGGAAAGTTTGGTCTTTGCGCATAAAGTCCTGGTGCACTAAAAGGTACACTTCAGTATTAAAGTGCGCCCAGTACAAACAAATCCGTCAATATAAAAATACACGCTATATTTAGCTCTTTCTGTATAAGACACGAAGTACTTCTCTATCCCAGGAGGAATCAGACAAACACGCTGCTTCAAGCTGTGGCTCCTGGTCAGTTTAATTTATTAGACGATCACACACGCCCAGTAGCCCCCTGGCTGTACAACAGAAAGCCAGGTTGCCCAGTAAATACATTTACATATCAAAAGGACAGGGGCGTGGACCAGAATGACCGACCGGCCTCCTGGAGAGGACTCATCCCTGAGTCATCTCCATGATCCCCGTCAGCCATGTTTGTCACCTTCCCCCGTCACTTGTCAATATGGACCCCACTCAGATACTGCTCAGAGTGATCAGTATCTGAGTGAAGATCAATCTACTCGTTCCTATGGGTTATTGACATATCTGCGGGGACAAATACAGTTATTATCTCAACATGGTACCAGTGTTGAGACAAGGCTTAAATGTCTTAAAAACAGGTATGTCTCTAAACCCAAAAGAAGGTTTTCATACTGACGGTTTTGCCGCTGGTTTGGATTTAAAACCACATTCAAATCCAACACAGAGAGACAGATGACAACTTATAACATGCACATCCTAGAATATAATGTCCACATAATAAAATTTCCACGACAACAGACTGCTGTGAGTGAAATTCTGCGCCTGTCTCCTTTTTGCAGCGCGCTGTTGCCCCTTGCCCTGCATCCAAAAGGATGGTAGTGCTCCTAGAATCACCACATTATCTACTGCCTGCACTCCACAAAGTAAGAATGACATCAGGCGTCTTGGCAGCATCGTGAATTACGCCCCTGGGTGCACTTAATATGAAAGAGGTAAATTTTAGTTGAACAGGCGAATAACTGAAATTCTACTTTTAAAAGTGTTCCGAACTTGTAAAATTGTCTCTGTCCTTAAAGGCTTAATAAAGGAGTATTTATTAGGACACAAAAAGTCATAATAACCAGTTTTTCCCTGGCGTGAGAGTACCTCCACCTATTTTTCCAGAAAAAAAAAGCACTGACCCTCGGAAATATCAATTTCTGTCCTGCCGGATAACCAGGTGGACAACAATTTCTACCCGTGACCACAATAAAATGTAACCTTTTTTAAACTCAGTTGCTCAGGGCCGTATTCACATCTCTATGGGCCTGGAGCAGAATATTTTGGGGGGCTTTTTTGGAATTTACAGGGTTATTCAGAGAGAGTGAAAAGCAAGAGAATGACTGGAGAATGAAAAATTCTAGGTCAAAATAGCCAAACCAGAAAAATTCTCCCTTTCATCTCACTTTCCAAATCGGCTATTTTGACCTAGAATTCTCCTGCTTTTCACGCTCTCTGAATAACCCTGTAAGTGAAATAAAAACATATTTTAGGTTATTTAATAGTGCAGATACGGGTATATCTATCCAGGCAGATACAGTGTGAAAAAATTTCCATTCAGATTTCAATCATTTACAGCGTGTAAAATAATTTTTTCACATTTTATCATCCAAACCTTTGTGGTTATATATTCTATAGGCAATTCTTGTTAAAAATATTAAAATGGGAACCTGTTACTGCATTTTAACCAAAAAAATGGGGGAAAAAATTAATATTTCCCTTGTGTTTTGGAGGATTGTGTATTATGAATAATATGACTATGTATAAAACACTGACCTTGCTCCCAGTGTGGGAAATGAGAATGGGAGTAATGGCAGTAGTATTGCTCATTTTATACGTGATAAATGGACTATGCCATCGCTTTGGAACTAAAAATAAGTAAATAAAAAAAGTTTTTTGTTTTCTTTTAGATTTTACATGGTCAATGTACTGAAAAAATCTATTTAAAATAAAGGTAATACCAGCCGATAGCGTGAAAATAGAGTAGTGAGTGATGACACAAACACAGAGATGGGTATAAAGGATATACTTAAAAATAAATAAGATAAACAGAAAGATAAGGCATTAAAAACATTTTTAAACTAAACCCTGGACACTGCAATAACACAAATACTCAACATAGGTAAAGTGATATACAAAAGAGATCAAGAGCAACAATCATTTACCAAATCCAGGAATACACAGCACATGGCAAGCCATGTGCTCTCAGGTCCAAGCCAAATCACAAAAAGGGCGGATCTTTTCCTGGAATTCCTGGTTGAATCAAAACAAGGTTGGACTAGAGTCTTGTCTCCCCCCACCGGAGTAGCATCCCTCCCACCAACAAATGTGTACACCTTTATCGACAGTGGGAGTCACCATATGAGGTAACCACTCTAGAGTAGGCTGGCTTAATGATGTCAGCTAGCCACACAGGGCAAAAAGCCTCACACTACCCCTAGTGTTCCCTCTTTGATATAACACTCTCTCTCTCTATATATATATATATATATATTTAATTTTATATGATGATTTATGACACAATTCATCCACAATCACTACAATCCACCCTTTGACTTATGTCATAAATCAATCATCTATAAGATACCTCCCCATTTTACCTATTGTGAGTTCCCCTCTTTTTAAACACCTTCAACTATTGCAACATCCAGAATTGGAAAAACACAGTGTTTTCATACATAAACGCATTAATACATTTTACTGACTAACCTGGTCACGAATGACCTCCTAAACTAGGACACCAAATGGTTGACCAGTGACAAACCTGTAAAACACAAACACACCATTGCATTCAGGGAATTCAGCAATGCCTCATTTGGGGAAATATTTCCAATATGATTTTTCTTGTACCCCTCCCACCCCCATAATGTTCCTAACAGAGACAGTGCACGAATTTTCTCATTTGAGAACTCTTTCGATCCATAGGCTTTAGGGTGATAGTCTTTTGTCCGCTGTTCATTGTACGACTCAGGGGCAGTGTCAATATAGTCCATTTGTAAGGGCTGCTGGCTCGCTTTGCTGCATGTTGTCGTCTCTGTATCACCAGGAGCAGTCTCCTGTAGGGTAGTGATTGGCTTCTCTCCTTGCACTTAAATTATTTTTCTGGAGGCGGAGCTAGCGACGGACCTGAGCGGCCGCATGCTGAGAGAGCTCCAAAGACATCCGTGATTTATGACAGTCTATCTGAGGCCCTCTTGTCCTATATTGCCTACTACGGGGGTTGAGTCAGGCTGGAAGCTGCAGAGACCACTGACACACCACTCTCCTTGAGTATTTCTGTGCCCCATCGACCGGGTAGATTCCGGGCCTGGCGCGTCCTTGTCGGGTCGGCCATTTTGCGGAGCCTGGGGAGTTTCCTAGGGAAAGTTGTGGACCTGTTTCCTGCCGGCGGTGAACCCCTCCCCTCCCCCGGACATGGGGAAGAAAACAGGACAGCACACGCGGAACAGGTCAGCAGATCCCCGACAGAGTGATATCAGAGATTCCCTGAGTGGCAGACGTCCTGCCTGTTCTGCGGCCTCCTCTTCCCTCCTTCCCCCGGGGTTTGACTCTTCAGAGAACGAGGACTGTAATTGGAACTTCGGGACTGGGATTGACTGGCTTGCCCCGTTACCCAGCGATTCCGGGACTGTGAGCGCTGCCGCAAAAAAGAGAGCGCAGAAGAAGCGGAAGAAAGCTCTAGAGGCAGCTACTCGCGAGACCGCAGCTGCAACCCCAGATCCCTCTCTGGACAGCTCCGAGGCTGAAACATCGCAGTCTGGGGTAGGGGGTCTGTCGAGACCCATTACTGACTCAGCTTCTGGCGGAGCTACGCAGCAACAGCCGACACTGGATGTCCCGCAGGAGATGTCGCCACCCGCCGGACAGGTCCCTTTACACCTAGATGGCATTTTAGTGGATACCCCGGACGATGCGCGCCCCACAAAAATGAAGGATTATAGGAGCTTTATTGCAGAAATTAGATCGCTCTGGGTATCTGAAATATCTGGCATACGGTCTGAGGTGGACGGGGTGCACTCACAGGTGACGGCGGTTCAGACGCAGTTCACGGGCTTGGCAGAGGAGCAGACGGTCTTGTCGGCGGAGGTTGGCGCTCTCCGGTCTCAGGTAGACATCCTGACCCGTTCCGTGGAGACACTGGAGTCTCGCCGCCGTTGACTTAATGTACGGATTCGGGGTATTCCGGAGTCGATTTCCTCGGAGGCCCTACTCCCCTACTCGAACCGTTTGGCTCATCAGATACTGGGTCCCCTAGCGGGAGCATCGGAGATGTTTGGTGCAGTACGCAGGATCCGAAAAGCTGCGGCGGCCCCTCGCGATGCCCCGAGAGATGTCATTGCAGTCGCCGTGGATGTGATTGCCAAATCACGACTGATGTCTGCACCGGGAACACGGGCGCCTGTTCAATTCGACGGAGCACTGGTACTGTTATATCAGGACTTGCCCTTCCTGACACTGGCGGCGCGCCGTCGGTTCCGGGAGGTGACGGCCTACCTGAGGCGCAAAGGGGTGCGCTACAGATGGGGCTTGGCCGGCACGCTTGTCGTTACTACTGGAGGTGCGCCCTGCAACATATCAGACCCAGCTGAGACCTGGCCTGTGCTATTGGGTGCAGGACTTGCCCGGGACGGGGAGGTTACTCACCCGGGCTGAGTACTTTGTCGCACGAGCCCTCTGTGTTATCTGTTGGATGGGAAACCATCCCTTCTTGCTCCGTAGACCTTTCCTTACAGGGACTCTGAGACTTTGACATGATATTGATTTCTCCCCCTTTCCCCCCCCCCACAAGCTGAGATTTTATGTTTTTGATGACCCCCTTTAAACCCCCCCCCCTACTCCGGGACTCTGCATGTGTTCTTACATTCTCGAGGACTTTGCCTATAAGTTGTTATTTGTGGATTCTAGTACTCTGAGATCTTTTGATTTTTATTTCCGGAGATTTCAATCTGCGGATGATATTGTCCCCTCCCTTTATTTCTCTGTTTTTTATTTATATATATATTATATATATTTTTTTTTATTATTATTATTTTATTGGCATATCCGGGATGTCTCGGGAGGTGCTGCAATGGCCTGGTGCCCAGTTTGGCCTCCCGAGTGCCCGGGCCTGGTGCCATTACCCCCCCTGGCCCTCACACACGGTTTGTCTCCGTGCGAGAACCCGCCAGGGCAGGCACAATTTTGGCCTTTGCCATCTTTTCACCCTCAACCTTACCCCCCAATTTTTTTTATTTTTTTTATATATACCTTTAACGTTTTATAGCTGACTTCCTTAATTATTGTTTTTCATAAGATGTGTTTATGTAGTTGACTTTGGACTTATTTTGTGATGAGTCCCCACTTCTGGGGATGTTTTTTGCGGACTTATTATTACTCTTCGACGTCTTTATTTGTTCCCTCTAGACGTTTATTTTCTGATGACATATATTGGCCCTGCGTGGCCATTTTTTGCTCGTATGCTTTAACTTGGTCCTGTGAGGCCATCCACTATTTGTTGTTAAGCTGACTTCTTTTCAGAATAAAATTGTTTTTGAATATTAAATAATTTTTCTGCCCATTGCCAGTTCTTTGTTCACTGCAGTCATTTTGGGCTTTATTAGTCACAGGCCACCTCTCCACATTGTCTTTTACAGGAGCATTCCCGTTGCTCGCCAGAACAAAGTCTCTATTTGATCTTTGTGCGACACAATCTTCTTGGGCTTTATTGGTCAAATGCCACTTCTCCACGTATGCGCAGGTGGAGCAGGCTTTCTGTTTGAAATCATAGTCTTTTAGGTGCGCAATCACATGCCCCGATGGAATAAAGTCTCTCTCACAGTTCCTCTGTATCTGGTCACTTTGTCTTCCTTGCAGACTAGTAGCCTTAACTGGACTTTGACAGCTCTCCAGGCTTTGGACAGGTTCTGGAATAAAATCCTTGATTTTGGCATGCTAGTCTTGGGCGGCTTTGTTTGGCAAATTGTAATCCTTTAGGTTTACATGTACAGTTTGTTCTCCCAGGCAAAGGCAACTTGTTTGCATATTTATCTTTTCCAGTCTCTCTGGGAGTCGGTTTTGCATCAGGCTACCCGGCATGGTGGGTGAATGAGCCACAGGTGAACAATTCTCACTAACACTGTTCGCACTGTCTCTATTCAAATTCCCATTTCCCAAAAACAGTTCTGGAGGCACAATGACATGTGTTTCACGTTTGGCGACTACCTTGGTACCTGAATACCCTTTGACTGGGGCTGCCTCTGTGCACCCTGCCCCTTATCTCTTGATCCGTGGCAGCTAGATGGTCATATTTGACATCATTGGAAAGGCCTGATCATGGCCTTTCCAATGACCAGGTTTGGTTTAAAAATAAAAAAAATTAAAAATAATAAAATAATAAAAAAAATGTTTTTTTAAAAAAAATTTGTCTGGGGGGGGTTTAGTTAAATAGGACCTAGGCTGTCATCTAAAAATAATTAGAACAAAATGGTCAGAATGAGTGCAGCGCACATAGGTGAACTGGCTCAGCAGTAAAGGGGTTAAAAAGCAAAAACATGTAAAAAATTGGGTATTTCTAGTCTCGGGACAAAATTTTGAAACTATTTAGTTTAGTTTAGTCTTTTTTAGTGGTTGTAGATTTTGGGGATTAAATTACGAAAAAGTGTGTTTTTACAATATATGATGAGATTTCATATTTTTTTATAGTAAATTATTCGATATGATGGAAATAATGGTATTTTTAGAAATTCCATTTAATGGCGGGAAAAACGGTGTATAATATGTGTGGGTTGAATAAACGAGTAAGAGGAAAATTTGACCTAAACATGAACAGCGCAGAAACGTAAAAACAGAGCGGTCACTAAAGGACAGATTTGTGTAAAACCACCCGGTCACTAAGGGGTTAACACTGGGCTTGCCCAGAGGCTTTGCCATTCTTCCATCCACACTCACAAATGCTCTGTTCCCCCATTCCTTGCATTCATGGGAATCAGTACCCCCAGAAGATGATAGCGGGCTCTCCACCAGCTGCTTTTTTCATGAAGGGGTACAGGGTGTGTGGGATAACGGGAGTTGGACCAGGGCTGTATCAGGGAAACACTATCAGTATGTGCTCGGATTCTATTCCATCTCTTAATTAGCTCGGCTGTGGGAATACCATCAATTTCATTCTTACACACTCCTGCTCTTATCAATTTATGTCATACTTGCCGTCTAGACATTTTCACCTTAGTTACATTTACTCCTAGCTTCCTTCTCCATTAAGTCAGTTTTACACACATTGGTTGGGGTATTTAACTCTGCCATCTCAGCCAGCAAGGACGTCAGTTGGTGAATTTTTTCAGTTTTAAGCAATGAAAAAATGGAAGCTTTCATTTTCACTGACACACACTTTAACAATCGCTTTCTCATGCAAGCAGTGAAATCTTCCATATCAGGTCCCTCCCAGTTATTTGCATTCAATCCAGCCACACATCCCATAATGCGAACCCTGTGAATGACATCTTCCATTGTATTACAGGGGGATGTGGGCTCTAAATCTGCATGTAAAGGAAACACATTTATCAAAGCCTCTCTGATGAAATCCATCAAAGAGACTGTAAAGGATTTTACAAGATATCCAAAATATAAATAATTGGAATATGCAATTAAGCCATCTGTCCCAACCCCCCCCCCCCCTGTGCCTGCTAAATCCTGGTCTGCTGTATGTGAGACCCCACCCGACGGTTCGGTTATACCCCTGAGGCAAATTCCTTAAAACCTGCACCCAATGACATATTGTTGTAACTTTATATGGAAGAAGTGCTACAATCACTTCGTACACGTGGCAGTCTCTGATAGGTTATAACATGAGCTCCTCCATTTTGTATGTAGGTTATATATACTCCTGACTGTTGCTGAATACAATTTCAATTTGAAGAACATAGTAGGTTGTCTTTGTCTCATTTTGCACAAGCGCGCGCTCATCAATGCCTGGGCAGAGAGACCTGTAATGGAGAAGGGGGACACACGGAGACCGGAGATGGGAAAAGAGAGCCGTTCAGACCTAACAAATGGTGTCAGAGTGGGATCCCTTGCTCAGGTAAGATGAGCCTACTTTGTGCTCCTTTACCTGTGTACTGTGATCCTGAACTCTATGCCTCCAAACTCTCTTTCTCAATCTAGTTTTAATGCCTCCAAACTCGCTCTGTTGCCTCTAACTTATCTGTCATCTAGTCTCTATCATGGAAAGTGCCTTCTATGTCGTATATTGGATCATGTGGTATATTTGATCAGGGCAAGAAATTTGCTTTGAAGTTAAGAGCCAGTTTTTTCTTATGGTAATAGTCTCCAGTGTCCGCCTCCCTCACTGATATTACAGTTTGAAATGTATGAAGTTCTTAGGATCCTCAGAAAGTTATTAGTAAGGTGTCCATTGATACCCAAAGCTTAAATAATGGTATCTGTATTTTGTGTTCTGTGTATAAAGCGCTCTGTATAAAATGCTCTCTGTATAAAGTGCTCAGCACATTTCCATCGATATAACCTGCTTTTCTTAATGCTTTATATACTGTGTTTGTGCTCAAGTCTGCATGCTGTGCTCTCTGCACACTCTATAATGTGTCTACACACTGTTTCTGTTCTATATAAGGCACTCTCCACTCTCTGTATTATGTGCTTTATCTAAGTTTGAGACAAAAGCTGAAAGGAATAACTGTGTAAACCTGTGCTATGCATCTGTAAAGATCAACATCAGGGCTATATAAAAGGATTGCTGTGCTTTAAACAAAGAAAAGGAAAAACAGATATACTCTGGGTTAGCTTATATGTGTCACAGGGAAGCAATTTGAGGTTTCTGTGCAGAGGATAAAAGGGTGAAATAGAGTGTAAGCGCTAAGGTTTAGGTAGGCATAGTGGCCATGCAAACAGATTTAGAAACTAACCATTTTACATAGTTACATAGGCTGAAAAAAGACATGCATCCATAGGGTTCAGCCTGTCAGGTATATTGGAAGGGAAAAAAGGTAAAATGGATGCCTGTAGCCATTTTGTTTTTAAAGACAGTCTTTTTCTTTCTCCAAATTTCTCTGGTTTAGAAATGAACGAGATTTTTTTTATTTTTTTTTACAGAGTTTATGGCTGGGTGAAGTCTTATATTTTTTTTAAAAAGTACCAGACATAAAGGAACCTAGAATGTCTTTGTGTAATAATGCTAGAGCTAATTGCTAAGACCTGTCATAATTAAATTTATTGGTCTGTCTTAAGTCTTTAAAACAAAAGATATTTTCAGGGTTATCCAAAGAGATTCGAAAAGTCACCGCACGTTCGGTGACTTTTCGTTCTCTTCAATTCGGTTCCTTTTGCCGATCCCATTTCGGTGACCCTGCGGTGTATTCAGCAAGCACCACAGGGTCCCCGAATTGCAGGGAAAAGCTGCCGAAAACCTGACGAACACTAACCGAATGCACGCTGAAAACAAGCAAAAACATCTGGATTAACCTTTGAAGAAGCCGAACAGGAGCCGAACAGAGCCGAACAGGAGCCGAATCACACAGAGCCGAAGCAGCTGTGACGTAGAGGAGGCAGTGAATAAATTAGAAAAACCATTTGTATGAATCTGGGAAAAAGAAACGCTGTTTGCAAAGAAACTACTGAGCGAAAATGTCTGAAATTTTCACAGGAGGTCCAGGGAATGATAATAAAGAGGGCTGTTACAAAAAAAATAAGTAAACTGAAAAAAAAATCAAAAAAAAATCGGACTTTTAAAAAAAAAAAAAAAATATCAGAAAAATGCTTAAAGTATCCTAAAAAATCTATAAATAAAGAGACTTTTTGCTGCAGAATTTTATAACGAACGGTTTATTAGATATTGAATTAAAACAGGAATATTTTTAACATTGAAGCCTATGGGATTCTCCTGAATTAACTTGCCGAATTAAACCACCGAATGGCAGGGCATTAGGGGAACCTTTCACTGCTGGTTTGTGTTCTCTGAATAGCCGAAGCAGTGCTTTTCATGGGGATTTCACTGCCCTCGAACAGGCACCGAACAGGCACCGAACAGGCACCGTATGTGCAGGCAATTTGCTAGGATTTGGTGAATTGCCTGCTCTCTGGATAGCCGAATGGCCAGGAAAGGTAACCGAACACTGATTTTCAGCATTCGGTTACCTTTCTCCAGCAATTCGGATCTCTTTGGATAACCCTGTTTGTCTTTGGGTAAAAAGAAATGAGAATTTAAAATCTGTTTAAGATAAAATATATATTCACGAAATATATTTTTATAATCAAGGTATATTTTATTATATTTACAGTAGAAAATGTATGCTCCAATTTATATTGTAGAGAGTTTAAGTAGTAAATAGTAAAATTACTGAAGAATAGATTCTATTGAGTTAACAGAGAAAAGAATCCAACTGATATGACTCAGTAAGTAACTAAAAAGGAGTCAGGGATATAAATTTTGATATGATAGGTAGAGACACAGTGTCTATACATGGAGAGAAGAAGTCTTTGTGTACAGATTGACCTCTGACACTGGGAGATAATTAATTCCACTATTTCTTTTTATTTCTTAAGAAGTGCAATACTGCCCTCTAGAGGATAGTAAATATTATATTTGATATACCAAAATATTGCCAGTGACGTCAAATTTACTATAATTGAAGCGGCAATGTTGGTTGCAGGTCAGTCCGAGATTCCAGCATTCAGACTCACACCGCAATGCTTTCAGACGTCCAGTACACATGACACTCTGAGAGTCCGAGATTCCAACATTCAGAGACTCACACCACGATGCAGGCAGATCCCAGGACATGAGGCAATCAAGACTCTCACCAAATCTCTAACTCACATGCATTGATTATCTGATATCGATAATCATCATATATTCCAAAACAAAGCATTACATAAAGAATATTCCAAGATTTATCAAAATCCAGATTGGAGAGGTAATGTATGAAATTAAGGAATTAATGTAATTATATATATATTTGTAGATAGATCCAGAATCTAAATATCTTTATTCTGCAGATAAAGATGTGAAGAAGTGGATTTAAGGATTTATTCTAAAGAAATGTTGTAAGATTGATACCAATATATATATTGAATCTGGAAATTACTGTGATTAAAATTAATATAGCAAGGAATTATATAACTACAAAATAAAAAGCAAAAGATTAGAAGTTTAATTCTCGAGATTAGGGGAGGATTCACTAAATAAGTTTTATTACTTATCCTTTTAAATTAGCTCATCTTTTGTTGATCCATGTAGCATAGAGATATATATATATATATATATATCTATATATAAGAGCTGGCTGGTTAAACATTGTTTGCTGGGAAATGCATGTTGTATTAAGCAGAAATGTTTATTAACCATTTGTGTATTAGTTACTAACTGATAAGGTAAATGATATTAATCATATATGCAGTTACTAACCGGAGATATACAGTATATATTGTGAAGCTAGTTTTTATATGCTTATGGATTGTGGTTTATAAATTTTTGTTTATGATATGAGATTTGAAATTTTTTTTGTATACGTAATATATATATATATATATACTGTATATATATATATTTTTTTATCCGATTATTGTATTCTTCAAAGATAAACACAGACAATTAAAAGAATTTAGGAGAATTTCTAGGAAATATAAACGATTGATATTTGTGTCTCGTGTAAATTTCTTATGAAATAATAATCCCTGACATATTGGAGGCTTGGCTGATAAATCCAATATATATATAACACGTGTTGTATTCACGTGCAGAGATTATATCCGACAAGTCTCTCACACAACACCTACGGCTGTTGATCCAAAAGAAGGCAAAAAACCCAGTCTGAATTGCTCGGCAGTATGCAACAAACTGGGGAAAAATTCCTTCTTGACCCCAGAATGGCAGTCAGATTTCTCCTTGGATCAAGAAGCTTACCCACATATTAAATATTATAACCCTTAATATTCTGTGTCTGCAGGAAATCATCCAGGTTTTTTTTAAAAGTCTGTACAGTCTCTGACCCAACCACCTCAACAGGCAGAGAATTCCACAGCTTTATTGTTCTCAGCGTAAAATAACCCTTCCCATGTTTTAGGCTGAATTTCCGTTCATCCAGTCTAAATGGGTGACCTCGTGTCCTGTGTATAGTCCTGTTAATGAATAGGTTTCCAGACAATGGTTTATAATGGCCCCGTATATATTTATATAAGGTTATCAGGTCCGCTCTAAGGCGCCGTTTCTCTAAACTAAAACAGGTTTAAGCTTGTTAGTCTTTCCTCATAACTTAAACCTTTCATTCCCCTTATTAATTAAAAAAAAAATTTAAGATTATATCCCAATAGACATCATAATGTACACATCGCAAGAAGCCTCACAGGGCCAAGACGTGTCTTCAGGGTCAAAAGTGACATGGTCGCGCAGGATCAACTTAGGAACTGCAAGGCCCACTTTTTACTCCGGGTAAACACACGTCTATATCATGCTTTCTCTCATGCTTCTGCTCTTTACTTCTACCTTTCTCCTTAAATGGAACTCCTGCCCCTCTACCACCGACCCCTACACTATCTGCATCTCTCCCTCCCTCCTCTCGTCCCACATGATGGCCTCGCATGAGCTCCTTTGTTTCCTCAGAACATGGTCTCCCTCTATCTCTCGTGCTGCCAATCACTCCCACTCCCACAAATCCCATTCCCACCTTCTCTTTCTCACCCTCCTGCTGTTACTCTATTCAGGTGACATATCCCCTAACCCTGGCCCCACAACACATCCAATACTTCCCTCTCATCCTATCTCCATCGCACATAAATCACCTCCCTGCAAGCCCAGCAACCTCATTCCCATAATCCCTCAGCGCCTGTCCTCTTTCTCCTGCGCCCTCTGGAACGCTCGCTCTGTGTGCAACAAACTCACAGCCATCCATGACCTCTTCCTTTCAAACTCCTTCAACCTCCTAGCTTTAACTGAAACCTGGCTAACTCCCTCTGACACAGCCTCCGTTGCTGCTCTCTCACATGGCGGTCTACACTTGAGCCATACCCCCAGACCGGGTGAGAGAAATGGTGGCGGGGTCGGAATCCTGCTCTCTCCCACCTGCACCTACCAGCATCTCCCTCCACCCCCATCCCTCTCCTTCTCCTCCTTCGAGACACACTGCATCCACCTGTTCTCTCCTCTGGCTCTCAGGGTAGCAGTCATCTACCGCCCACCGGGACCAACCTCGCAGTTCTTTGACCACTTTGCTACCTGGCTTTCTCACTTCCTGTCTTCTAATCTTCCATGCCTAATTCTCGGGGACTTCAACATTCCCATTGATGATCCTTCCGCCCCTGCTGCCTCCAAACTTCTTTCACTCACGTCCTCCCTTGGACTCACACAATCCTCCCTCCTCCCTACCCACCGCAATGGTCACGCTATTGACCTTGTCTTTTCCAACCTCTGCTCCATTTCTGAGTTCAAATGTCGCCCTTTCCCCATCTCTGACCACCACCTTCTCTCTTTCAACCTATCTGGACTTCCTAAACACCCTGCTCCCCCATCCCGCACACACACTCGCAGAAATCTACATGCTGTGGACCCCCATCAATTCTCCAACCTACTTCACCACCTCCCTCATACCTCATCCTTCACCTGCCCTGATGCTGCCACTAATCACTACAACACTACTCTTATCTCTGCTCTAGACACTCTTGCTCCTCTTCGACTCTGTAAGGCCCCACGCCGCCAGCTTCAGCCCTGGCACACCCTCCAGACTTGCTACCTGCAAAGATGCTCCCGCACTGCAGAGCGTGCCTGGAGGAAATCCCGCTCTGAAGCTGATTTTGTTCACTTAAAGTTTATTCTACGTTCATACACCTCTGCCCTCCACTTGGCCAAACAATCCTTCTTCTCATCTCTTATATCTACGATGTCCTCCAACCCTAAACGGCTCTGGTCCACCTTCAACACCCTCCTCTACCCACCTGCACCTCCCCCCACAGCTGCCTTCAGCGCTCAAGACCTGGCAGACTACTTCCTCAGTAAAACTTTAACTATCAGAAGCAACATCCCAACACAAGATAGTTATCTGCCACCTCCACTCCCAGAGGTCCCCTCTGCCACCCTCTGCCGCTTCCTCCCAGCCACTGAGGAGGAAGTCAATTCCTTATTGTCCTCACATCTCACCACGTGCCCGCTCGACCCCATTCCCTCACATCTAATTCCTCCCCTCTCCTCCTCCCTCACCCCTGCTCTCACACACATCTTCAACCTATCTCTCTCCACTGGCTCCTTTCCATCCGCCTTCAAACACGCGCTAGTTACCCCTTTACTAAAGAAACCATCCCTAGATCCCAACTCTCCATCCAACTACCGCCCTGTATCCCTGCTTCCCTTCACATCAAAGCTCTTAGAAAAACTAGTCTTCAACCGCCTCTCCCTCTTCCTGTCCTCCAATTCCCTACTTGACCCCCTGCAATCTGGCTTCCGTCCTACACTCAACTGAAACTGCCCTCACCAAAGTCACCAACGACCTCCTAACTGCTAAAAAACACGGCCACTATTCTATTCTCATCCTGCTTGACCTCTCGGCTGCTTTTGACACTGTTGACCAACCCCTCCTTCTACAGACCCTCAACTCTCTGGGTCTCGGTGACACTGCACTTGCTTGGGTTGACTCCTATTTATCCAACAGGTCCTTCTGTGTGTCCTTTGCTGGTAACTCCTCCTCCTCATTGCCTCTATCTGTTGGTGTACCTCAAGGCTCTGTCCTTGGTCCTCTGCTCTTTTCCATCTACACCTCCTCCCTGGGCAAAATCATCAACAGCTTTGGCTTTAATTACCACCTCTACGCTGATGACACTCAGATCTACCTCTCTACCCCTGATCTCTCTCCCCCTGTCCTTTCAAAAGTCAGTGACTGTTTATCTGGCATCTCCTCCTGGATGGCCTCCCACCACCTAAAGATCAACATGTCAAAGACTGAACTCCTACTTATTCCTCCCTCCAATGCCTCCCCACCTCCTGACTTCTCTATCACGGTGGAGGGTATCACCATCTCCCCATCAAACCAAGTTCGCTGTCTTGGAGTTACACTTGACTCTGCTCTTTCCTTCATCCCCCACATCAAGTCTCTTTCCTCCTCCTGCCGATACCAACTGCGTAATATTTCCAGAATTCGGCCATTTCTTACTGCTGTCACCACAAAACAACTCATACACGCCCTGGTAATCTCCCGACTCAACTATTGCAATAATCTCTTATCTGGCCTCCCTCTGTCCCGCCTCTCCCCCCTACAATCCATCCTGAACACCTCCGCCAGGCTAATTCACCTCACCCGCCGCTCTGTCTCTGCCGCTCCCCTCTGCGAGTCCCTTCACTGGCTCCCCATCCACTGCAGAATTAAGTTCAAAATCCTTATCCTTACCTACAAAACCCTCACTAACTCAGCTCCCCACTACCTGTCCTCACTAATCACCAAATACACCCCAGCCCGCTCCCTAAGGTCAAACAGTGACCTGCGCCTAGCTTCTCCCCTCATCACCTCTTCCCATGATAGACTGCAGGATTTCTCACGCGCAGCCCCCACTCTCTGGAACGCTCTCCCTCGTACTGTCAGACTGTCCCCTAACTTCTCTTCCTTCAAACGCTCCCTTAAAACATTCCTATTTAGGGAAGCCTACCACCCAACTCACTGACGCAACCATCAATCACTCTCACCTTACAGTCCTCTCCTCCTGTTTCCAACCCCAACCCTCCCAGATTGTGAGTTCCTACGGGAATAGGGCCCTCATCTCCTCCTGTACTGTTTGTCAAATGTTGTTCAATGTATTGTAACCCTGTCTATACTGTGCTTATTGTACAGAGCTGCGGAATATACTGGCCCTTTATAAATAAAGAATAATAATAATAATAATAACTTAGGTCAGCTGTTAGAATACAGTAGATGTCATTAGGATATATATAGTCTCAAACGTAACGAGCAAAGCGTTATAAGCAACGCATGAGAACAGGAGATTAATATAAGAGGGAGTCATCTAAAGGCATCCATCCTAGAAGGTGGGGGGGTTGAAAAAGAGGGAGAGAAAAAAAGGGGGGTTGAAAAGATGGCAATGGCCAGAATTGTGCCGCCCTGGTGAACCCCATACGGCCAAGAAGACCTAGGGGGGCCACGGGGGAAAATGGCACTCAGGCCCGGGCGTTTGGGGGCAAAGACGGGCACCAGGTCACATCTGTGCCTCCCAAAATATCCTGAATAGCCAAAATAAACAGAGAGGTGGTGGAGGGGGAAGAAACACAACAAAAGGAAAAAACGGCAGCTGTAAGGAGAAACAAAAAATAAAAAAAATAAAACCAAAACAATAGCTAGGAGGTGGCTCAGCATGTCATCCATTGTAATGTAAATAAGTCCTCTATAAGGGAAAAAGAGTCATCTGGAAACCTAAAACACAACAATAAAGTCCACAGAAAATAATATTCAGGGGGTGTCATTGTGATGGGGGTACCATCAAAGGTCGGGAGAGGGGGAACAGCGTGCAGCCAAGAATCAGCAACTAGTAATGCAGGTTGGAGAAGCCACAGTCACGGAGAGTCAGACAGTATCCAGCAAAGGAACGATGTGTGCGGCCCCCACAGGAACAACAGCCAGCGGTGACATTCCACATCCCGGCACAGAAACACATGCCGCAGTAGCAGCGCTTCCTGCCACACTCATCCACTGTCGTCCATCCGGCATCTTCAGCACGTCCGAATCCAATAGCGCTGCAAGTGGCCGGCCACGCAGAAGAAGGGCGCCGCTTGGATCACCATTCCCAGCTTCGTTGGCCTTCTGCTCCACCCGAACAATCAGGACTTCTTCCGATAATGCCATAATTGATAGCCCAGCATCTGCAGGAATGGCCGCCGTCTGCGGGTCAGCTGCGCGATCACGATCTGAGGCCCCAGTATTTCAAGCACCGCATCATCAGGAACTGGCCCTTCTGCCACAGTACTCTCAGCATGCGGCTCCGGATGCGAGGCATCTCCCGGAACCCCCCAGCAGGACTTCGAGGAAGCGACATAAGTCTCCCCGTGTCAGCGACCGATCGTCATCAGCGGGCAGGGAGTGCAGGTACTCATCCATCCTCTGCGTCACAGCTTTCAGGGTCTCGGGAGGAAGGAGATAGTTCACATCCAGGGGGGAACGAACAGCCTGTCGGCGGGGATCCTCCGCCAGACAAGGGGCAGCCTCCAGGTTTACCATCAGTGTCAGGCCACATCACACCACCCCAGCTCGGGTGCGCTAGTGCCTAAGATGGCCGCCGGCAGTAGGCCTCAAGATTAGGCCCAAAACCGCACGAACGCCCCAAATGACCACCAGACAGCACTGAAAGGCTTGGGAATGGGTCAGCAGATCGCCAGGCGTACCCCCCTCCACTAGATACTCAACAGTCGACAACGGGTCAGACGAGTCAGCGAAAAATCTATATATTCTCAGAAGCATATCCAGACTGCAACCTCGCTCATCGACAGTCGGCTCCGCCTCCCCTTATTAATTTAGTCGCCCATCTCTGCCCTTTTTCTAGCAATATAATATCCTTTCTTAAGAAGGGCGCCAAAAATTGCACAGCATATTCAAGGTGCGGTCTTACCATTGATTTATACAGAGGCAAAATTATGTTTTCATCCCGAGAGTGAACTCCCCATTTAATGCATGCCAATACCTTGCTGGCCTTGGCAGCTGATGTTTGACATTACACATTGTTACATAGCTTGAAGTCTATGATTATTCCCAAATCCTTCTCCTGCTTGGATTTCCCTAAGCCGTACCATTTAGGGTATAAGTTGCTTGTGTGTTCCTCACTCCAAGGTGCATAACTTTGCATTTATCTACATAAAATTTCATCTGCCATTTAAGTGCCCCAGTCCCCAATCTATCTAAATCCCTCTGCAGTGAAGTAACATCCTGCTCACATTGTATTACTTTTCCTAGTTTTGTGTCATCTGCAAACACTGATACACATAGGCGTGCGCACAGGGTGTGCCTGGTGTGCCCAGGCACACCCTAATGTTGAGCGAAGGGTTCATCTTTGACCCCCTACATAGATATCTTGGATGTTCTTTATCTGTTTCATGATTACTATTACATGAATAATGACTATCTCAGCATAAACATTGGTTATGCCCGTAGGTGTGTCTGGTGTGCCTAAGAAGAAGATGAAGAAGAGGTCCTTTTTCACCTCCTACATTGACATTTTAGATGTCCCTTATCTGGTTCATGATAAATAACATTGAAAATGACTGTATCTCTGGTTACAGGCTCATTATTTTGAATGAAAAATGTGTGTTTTTTTGCAAAATCTTCTAAACTTTAGTTTTCAGTTAATAAATGTTCTATGGGTGCACACCCTAATGTAACGGGCTGCGCACGCCAGTGCTGATACATGACTTTCAATGACTATCTCAAAGTCATTTATAAATAAATTGAATAGAATTGGTCCTATAACAGACCCCTGAGGGACACCACTTACCACTGATGTCCATCTTGAAAATGTACCATTTATGACCACTCTCTGTACCCTATCTTTCAGCCAGTTTCCTATCATGAACAATTATTTTCATCTAGACCAATTTTTCTTAATTTAAATAGTAACCTTTTGTGTGGAACTGTGTCGAAAGCTTTGGCAAAATCCAAGTAAATCACATCCAGTACGACCACCTCATCTGTACTTCAACTTACTTCCTCATAGAACGTAATTAGGTTAGTCTGACATGAATTGTGCTTCATAAAACCATGCTGATTTTTGCCAATTACATTATACCTCCCAATAAATTCCTGAATATTATCCCTTAGTAACCCCTCAAATACTTTCCCAGCCACAGATGTTAAGCTCACAGGTCTATAATTCCCAGGCACAAATTTTAAACCTTTCTTAAATATAGGGACCACGTCAGCTTTTCTCCAATCCTCTGGTACGATTCCTGAAAGAAAAGAATCTTGAAAGATTAAGAACAGAGGTTTACATATTTCAATACATAGCTCCCTCGGTACTCGCGGGTGAATTCCATCTGGCCCTGGGACTTTATTCACAATCATATGGTTTAATTGCTGCAAAACCTTGTCCTGAGTCAACCAATCACTTTATTAGTAAGTGTTTATTAATGAATTGCATGTCTCCTGTTATAGGTTTCTCTTTGATAAATACCGAAGAAAAATAATCATTCAAAATTTTTGCCTTATCTTGATCTTCAGTTAACAATACCCCTGACTCAGATTTTAGTGAACCTACATTTTCACTCTTGGGTTTTTTAGAATTTATGTACCTAAAGAATCTTTTAGGGTTGGTCTTGCTCTCTTTGGATATTTATTTTTCATTTTCTAGTTTAGCCCATCTAATCATTTTTTTACATGCTTTATTGGCTGTCCTATATGCTTTATAGGATGCCTCAGATTTATCAGATTTAAAAGCTTTAAATGCCTTCTTTTTATTTTTAATTTCTTTGGTTTCAGTCTGTTTCTTTTATATTTATTAACCAGTGGAATATATTGTGAAGTGTACTTTTCTAGTGTTAGTTTAAAATGTGTAACTGCCATTAACCCCTAACATGCCACAATATAGCCAGGGGAAAACATTGTGATTAAAACACAGCTTCCCCATTAACCCCTAAAATGTCACTTGTCAAGGGAAACCTTGAAATGTATACACTGTAAGGAATGAAGCCTGTCCATTAACCCTTTATATATACAGCTAAACCAAGGGGAAAACAAAATAAATACATAATGTGATATATAGCCTGACCGTTAACCCATTTCATGCTGAGCCATTTGCACCCTGTGAAAAGAAAAAGTTACATTTTTATTTTAATGTTACAATGAATATTGTCATGTTGGATATCTTTGGAAAGGCGAGACTCTGCCTTGTCCAATGCCACCCGAACCGATCATGTGTAATGCACAGGCACAGAGATGCAGTGTTCAGAATGACCCCTGTGCCATCTGGCTGCAGAAAAGCAGCAGTGCAGCCCCTCCGTCCCTTCTTGGGCACTCTGATCCAGCAACTCCCATCACTGGGCTTGGCAGGGTGCAGCTGCTAGGGGTTAGGGTGAGGAGCTGTTGGGGACAAGGGGGAACTATTGGGGTTAGGAGGGAACAGAGAATGACTATGTCCCTCTGCCTGTGTTATGCGTGTGGGGGGAGCAGTGGGGGAAGCTGGCCCCGCCCATCAGCATGTACAGCCAGCAGAAAGTGCAGGGAGAAAAGTGGGGTGAGGCAATTGACAGCATGTGGCCGAAACCCCCAGAGCTGCTGGACAGATGCTGTACAGAACTGCATGTCCAGGACGTCGGCACAGGAAATTCCTATTGCCAACAGTAAATGGGCTGACAAAAGCCTAGGTACCAGGTGCAATTTCTAATTGCCATTGCGACTTGATGCCTGGGATTTGTCAAGCTCTGCATTAGATGAATGAATGAGTAATCCCAGAAGTTTCACTGTTGTGTGTGTGTGTGTGTGTGTGTGTAACATGTATGTATGTTTGTTATTCCGTCTCTCCCATTCTGCAGCGCTACAGAACTTGTCATCTGAAACATAAGCCAGTTTCCTGGCTTAAGTGAAAATACCATCACACACATTATTGCCCCTCTATATTAGTTCTCTTATTCTATTAGACTTAGTGCTGTGGGAGCACAAGTCAGGACGGGTCAGGAACAGTCCTTGTGCTAGGGCAGCAAAAAACTGAGGCCAGGACCAAGAATAAGGAAAGGACAATCTGTAGGGATCAGTAAGGGTCCAAAGAGGTCGCTGGATCACCAGCAAAAGTGCCGCACCTGCTCCTGCGTTGCAAGCTGATAAGATCCTCGAGATACAGAGTACAGTGCTAGGGTAATGATTTGAATCTAATGATTTGAAAAAAGATTCCTTTGGTCTTTCTTTTTCCAAAGGCGGGTTATTGTGGGCCTACCGAGAACAGCTGCATTAACTTCCCCTTACCCCTACCGCTCTGAGAAAGAGGGGGAGTTGATGCTTCCTTTTATTTACAGTTAAGGTTTGTGAAAGTTTTGAAAAGTGAAAGTTTTTGTAAAAGTTGATAGAAGGCGATATGTGTCTGGCTGTGAGTGACGAACATGAAGGCAGCCAGTGATAGAAAGTGATGGTGGCAGATTAGATCTGTATATCTATCGTGATATGTATATAAGTATCTACCTGTGTCTATGTATCTATATACCTGTACATACATATCTCCTCTACATAGGCATATTCATATCTGGGAAGTGCCCAGTTTCCACAGCTGCCTTGAGTTGGTGCTAGAAAGTAATTAGTATGGTTATCGTTTTTTCCCCTGGGAGGGATATAACGGGCGGCTGCGAAGTGGAATTTCTTTGATACAGGATCAGGGTGGAAATCACCCATTTGGTGAAAGGGAAGGTCCTGTGTCCTCTATTCACACCTTGGAGTCCTTGCTGAAGACGGCACGGCAGCAAGCTGCAAGGGGCCATGCCTTTCAAAGAAGTAATCACATCCTTTGATCACTAGAGGGGGTCCTTGGAGATGATTGATATCTTTAGGCAATTAGAATTAACGAAGAAGCGCACTGAGCGTGCCCAGGAAAGGGGAATGCTGAGACATGTAGTGCAGGGGGCTGTGCCATTTATGGGTTTTTTTGAATGACCACGAGACCCTATATATTCTGGAGCACTAATGACAACAACTGCCAATATAGGCAAAAAGTGAAACAGCGGCGCTGATCAGCAATTCACAAATCTCTTATACTTTTATGCAGCTCTAACACCCATGTGTACCCCACACATAAATAAACATGCAGAAAAAATTTGGACATCAGTCCCAGTGTGAGCGCAAATTTCAATCTCAGTGATAGTATTAAAGATATAAAGATTACTTTTCTGGCATATAACATTCCGCTGTATGTCTAGTTGACAGATAATGACTCCTATATTCCATAAAAACATGAAATGGAGAACATATAGTGCAATATTGTCTGTATACAGTATATAAAATATCATTTAAAAAAAAATTGTTACGGGTTTCAACTCACAAGGAAGGAGCCCTAATTGGCTCTAATTTCTGGCTTCTTGACCTCTTTTAGGGGGGTCACACCCAACACATCGAGATAACAGTTTGCAGATGCGGGGTCTTTAAGCAGTATGGTGCTTCAAAATAGAGAGAAAGGCTTCATTGTGCAGATATATTATTCTTTTGAGAGTATAGTAATTAAATAAATTATACGCACGAATTCCTGAGCCTCTATTTTCCAAGTGGCTGAGTATAAGTGCATCACAGAATCAAGGCACACTCATGAATCTCCATATGGTGTTCACCGTCATCAGGGTAGCTTTTTCTCCAGTTGAAATTGCAGGTGAAGTATTCCAATAAGGAGGTAAATCCACTTAGCAATAAAACAATTTATTAAAATACACTAAATAAAAATAAACATCCTCAGATACGCGTTTCACCCGTCTCTACTGCGGGTTTCCTCAGTCTGTGATGTTTAAAGTTAAAATAAGGCTCTTTATAGTCATTTGGATCCCTCATTCATTGCACATAATGATTCACATGCGTTTCAACGCCCACTTCTGGTTTGCGTTCCACCACCCACTTCCGGTTTGCGTTCCACAGAGCTCATTCAGTGTAGTTCTTCTTGGTTCTGGTTTGCTTTCCACATTGACCCGCACTTACTTCCGGTCCGGCTTCTCAATCTCGCTGTTACTACATTTGCTTCCCGAATCTTGTCAAGGCATACATTGTTAACCATAAAAAGAGGATGGGAAGAGGGGGAGAGGAAGACCCCATTAGAATATTGTATCAGTTATAATAATCACCACATTTAATTCTAAAGACTCTTATTTTATATTACTACGCCTTTTATCTTTCTGTTCCTTAATACAGGGGGAGATAAGGGAAGTAATATTATAATAGGTCTGCTGGCATTATTGTCATTCCTATTCAGTAACATTATAGCTGACCTGAAATGTTTCATATATCCATTATTACTGCTTACTGCAGAATATAATATGAATATAAAGTATGGAGTTATATCTTCCATTCTTTTAGTATAGATTTCAGTTATATAATGGATTTCATTACAATAAGATTTTAAGCGTCTCTACATATTTCTAATAAAGTAATTGTCTTCAGTAATATTATAAAAACTGACATGTTTCAAATTCCACATTCAGGCCTTTTGGTTCTGTGGCTGTGCGGGTCTAAGGGGGTTCACTCTATGTAATAATCTGTCCATGCTTCAATCTCCAGCCCCCGGAGTCACAACGGTCTGATTAGCTTATTGACGTGTAAGTACGGCTCTGTGTTTTGCTCGTTTTATTTTCTTGCTGTTTGTGTGTAATTGATTTATCATATCCATTTTATCTGTAACAAATGCACTGAGATCATTTTTGTTATCATAATAAATACAACTCATTAAGTTCTGTGATAGAAACATAGAAACATAGAAAATGTCAGCAGATAAGAACCTTTCAGCCCATCTAGTCTGCCCAATTACATGGATACTTTACCTGGATTTATCTTTTGTTTAGGATAGCCTTATGCCTATCCCATGTTTGCTTAAATTCAATTACTGTTTTGGCCTCTACCACTTCAACTGGAAGGCTGTTCCATGTATCCACCACCCTCTCAGTAAAATAATGCTTCCTGATGTTACTTTTAAACCTTTGCCCTCTAATCTAAGACTATGTCCTCTTGTTTTGCTACTTTGTTTCCTTTTAAATATACTCCCTTCCTCTACCTTGTGAATTCCCTTTACGTATTTAAAGGTTTCTATCATATCTCCTCGGTCTCGTCTTTTTTCCAAGCTGTACATGTTAAGATCATTAAGCCTTTCCTGGTAACTTTTCTCCTTCAAGCCGTACACCATTTTAGTAGCCCTTCTCTGAACTCTCTCGAAGATGTCTATATCCTTCTGGAGATACGGTCTCCAGTACTGCACACAGTACTCCAAGTGAGGTCTCACCAGTGCTCTGTACAGTGGCATGAGCACTTCCCGTTTCCTACTGCTAATACCTCTCCCTACACAACCAAGCATTCTGCTAGCATTTCCTGCTGCTCTATTACATTGACTACTTACCTTTAGATCCTCTGAAATAATAACCCCTAAATCCCTTTCCTCAGATGTTGAGGTTAGGACTGTATCAAATATTCTATATTCAGCCCTTGGGTTTTTATGCCCCAGGTGCATTATCTTGCACTTATCCACATTAAAACTCAATTGCCACAGCTCCGACCATTTTTTTAGTTTACCTAAATCATTTGTCATTTGGCTGATCCCTCCAGGAACGTCAATCCTGTTGCAAATCTTTGTGTCATCAGCAAAAAGACATACTTTTCCATTAATACCTTCTGCAATATCACTAATATAAATATTAAAGAGAATGGGTCCAAGTACTGACCCCTGAGGTACCCCACTGGTAACAAGACCTTGCGCCGAATAAACTCCATTTACCACAACCCTCTGTCACTCAGTCATTGCCTAATCCATTCAACAATATTGGAATCCAAGCTCAAAGATTGCAATATATTGATAAGCCTTCTATGCGGAACAGTATCAAAAGCCTTACTGAAATCTAAATAAGCAATGTCTACTGCACCACCTTTGTCTATTATTTTTGTTACCCAATCAAAAAAAAATCAATAAGATTAGTTTGGCATGATCTCTCTGAGGTAAACCCATGTTGTTTCTGATCCTGTAATCTATGTGTTTTTAGATGTTCAACAATCCTTTGTTGTTCTGACTGATATTCGCTCCACGCTAACTGAAGGGACTGGATTATTGTTTTAAGTTCGAGTATCTACTAAATTGTGAGTTGCGGTGGCTGGGGACAGTTGGGTAAGCGCGCGCGGGGGATTCTTGTCCTCGTAGTCATTATTTGGGTCTAGGATAGATAGATCAGGGCCGGATTAACAGTATCATGGGCCTGGTGCTGAGGATTTTGGTGGGCCTTTTTAAAGATGAGGCAGCAATTGGTCCGCACTGATTTCTCATTTAGAGAGTTGGGTGGCGCACTGTGCGTATGTCACACTATGCCAATGTCAGAGCAACTATGAAACCTGACTGGTGACTCTGACGTGGTGTGCTATGTTGCACAGCAGGACTTACAGTGCACTGGGCCCCTCCTCCAGCCTACCTACACAACTGATGTGCAGTGTGCTGCAGGGGACAGCTTGAGTTCAAAAGCCATCCAGCAGCAGCAAATGACGCTCCAACTCGTGGGCGGGCCAGGTGTGGCCAATAACCACTGGGTGTGCAATGCCATCCTGCAGCATTTAGACACACCCACCGCGGGGACGGCATAGCACGCCCTGCGGTGTTTAGATAGCACAGAAAAATAAGCTTAAACTAAACAAATAAAACTCAGTAATGAGCGTATCACAGAGCTCCACAGCAATAAAACTCACAGTAATGTGCGGTGTGTATGCACGTATCACGGAGCTCCAAAGCAAGAAAACTCACAGTAAACCACACCACCAAATGTTCCTAGTGTCACCTGATTGCTGGAGATGCCACGATGATATTGGCTCTATGGTGCATATCTGGTGGAGCTGCTCTTTGATTCAGCCGTTCTGGTCAATCATTCACAAAATCACTACTGAATTTGTAGATCCTCCACTGGCGTTTACCCCTTGTAACCATGCTCCTGCATCATATCACCCTTTCGACACACACTTACAGACACTCATTGGTAATTTGCATTCTTAATGTGGCTAAGGGCGTTCTCCCTCTATTTTGGAACCAAAGTGCTACCCCCCCTTTTCCCTGTGGATGTCCAGAATGGTAGAACTCCACACACTGGAACAATTGATTTTTGCCGTTTCCGATAATTCAGACAAGTACATAGCGATATGGTCCAGGTGGATTTTGATTTATTTCACATCACGTTTCAAGGCCTTGCTTACCCCGCCCGGTAACATCGTGAGTCCTATCCTTCCCCACCCTACCTTTTCCCCACCATCCGCTCCACCCCCTGTTAACGGTTTGCTTACCTGTTTAAAGACATGAGCGCACAGGCGGCTGAAAAATATTTCTTTAGTCTATGTACATCGCCGGGTCAATCCCCCCTAGTTTAAAGCATAGTATGTTGTAGACTGCTTACCATTTAGTTTATGGTATTTATGTTACGTATTTTTACTATCATTTATAATTTGGATAACACCTGATGTTACATATATTCTACATACCGTGAATTAACTGGTTCCTACTGAATATATTTCATGCATACAGACCTGCGAGTCTGCAGTTTTACTTTATCCTTGAAAGCTTGAATAAACATTTATTTACAAAAAAACTCACAAATAATTATATACAAAAATAAATTATGTAATCGATAAAATTACATACAATCCAGGAATTCCACACATAAAAGTAAAAAAAAATTTGCTTCTATGTTGCTACTGCTGTGAGTAAACATAAAACACATGTTGGATATACAGCACCATGAAGACTCAGAGCAAAAAATATCTATAATCCATAGCCATACTGTCAACAGTTCAGTCCCAGGATTGTTTTCAAAAATCCTGAGACTGAACCGTTGGCAGTATGGCTATGGATTATTGATATTAGCTATAGGACTCAGTGGTGTGCTATGACTGACGTGTTTATATTACAGTTGATTTTAATATATAATTATAATATTTTAGCAAAATTAACTACATATAAAAATTCTATATTAAGATAAATATTATTGAAATAATTCTGTGCAAAAAAATATTTAAAATATACGTTTCCCCTTCCCAGATTTGCATTCTTTTCCAGAGAGGGGGTTAATTCTCTGGGAACGGAACCAAGTGGGAACAGAGCTGTCAGTTCTGCATGGAGGGGAGGGGGTTAAATCCTAAGGGACCCAGTGGGAACAGCTACCAGCTCTGTGGGGTAGATTGGGGAGGGAGTTAAATCCTTCCACCTCTGCAGGTTGGGGTTAAACACTTGCATTCCATCTCTGCAGAGTGGGGAGGGGTTACATCTTCCTAGCTCTACAGCAAATGGGTTAACCCCCCCAGCTTTAACCCACTCCCCAATCCTTCCAGCTTTGCATGGAAGCAGTTAAATCCTCCTTTTTGCAGTGAGGGGAGGGGTTCAATTCTTCCATTTCTGTGATGTGTGGAAGGAGGTTAAAATCCTTCAGCTCTACAGGAAGGGGAGGATTGGGGAGGGGGTTAAATCCCCCCAGCTCTACAGGGAGGGGTTAAGGCCCCATGACCAGGCTCTACAGGGAGAGAAGGATTGGGGTGAGGGTAAGTTCCCCCCCAGCTCTACAGGGAAAGGAGGATTGGGGAGGGGGTTAAGTCCCCCCCTAAACTCTACATGGAGGGGAGGATTGGGGAGGGGGTTAAGTCCCCCCCTAAACTCTACATGGAGGGGAGGATTGGGGAGGGGGTTAAGTCCCCCCTAAACTCTACATGGAGGGGAGGATTGGGGAGGGGTTAAATCCCCCCAGCTCTACAGGGAGGGAAGGGTTGTGGAGGGGGTTAAGGCCCCATGACCAGGCTCTACAGGGAGAGAAGGATTGGGGTGAAAGTCCCCCCCCCCAGCTCTACAGGGAGGGGAGGATTGGGGAGGGGGTTAAATCCCCCCCAGTTGAAGTTCTACAGGGAGGGGAGGATTGATGAAGGGGTTAAATCCTCCCCTTCAAGCCTCCCAGATTTAACAACCTCCACAATCCTTCCAGCACTACAGGGAAGTGGTTAAATCACATTTTTCTGCAGGGAGAGGAATGATTTAACTCCTACGTCAAGGAAGGGGATTTGGGAGGGGGTTAAATCCTCCCGAGGTTTTTAACCCCCTAACCTGCAGAGCCGGAAGAATTGGAAAGGGGTTATATCTTCACTTTTCTGCAGGGGGGAGGAATTAGACAGCTGGCTCACTCACCACTGCTCAGCCTCCGTCTGTCTGGGTTCCCTCTCTCCTGCCTTCACACGCAACAGCAGCACGTTGTAGGAGGCGGTGCCGCCTCTCAGTGCAGCCTGCTGGTGGCAGATGGCAGGCCAGGAGGATTTCCTTTTCTGCTGCCAGGCAGCTTCCGAACCCATCCCTGTAAACGACCGCGCGGCTCTCACTCTGTCATCTCAGTCATGTGGCCGAGAGTCTCCCTCTGCATGGGCACGTTACACATAGAAGTGACGCGTTCAGAAGTGGTCTGTCGGCCGGTGACTTTGACAAATTGCCAATTTTGTCAGAACACCGGCCAGCGGATCATTCTCTTGGCTGTGGACCTATTTTCAGGTAGGGGCTTGGAGCGGCCGCTCCATCCGCCCCTACGATAATCCGGCCCGGAGATAGATAGTGAATTGCTTAACCCTGCGTCTTTCGCTGTGGCGCACATAGTTTTAGGGACAACTGGTGGCAGCATAACGAATAGAGTAAGAAAGTGGGTGTAAGGATTGTGGGAAATGTAGTCGCTACCCCAGGTCGAGAGAAGACAGGTACGGCTTTGCAATCCTGGGACCACTTCATCACGCTTTACGTGCCTGTTGCGAGCGGAGACGTTGCCAGAATGGTTGGGTAAGCGCGCGGGGAATTGTTGTCCGCGTAGTCATTATCTGGGTCTAGGATAGACAGATAGTGAGTTGCTTAACCCGGTGTCTTTCACTGCGGCGCGCGTAGTTGTCGTGACAGTGATGGAAGTTGATTGAAGGTGAATGGAAAGTGATTAGTCAAGAAAGTTGTTTTTTGCTATGTTCGACTTTTGTTTCATCCTGCTTGTCTAGTTTATCCTTTATCTATTGTATGTCATTCTTCGAGAGATATTGGCACACCATGGAAGTGCCTTTGCTGAACGTTACAAGTTTAAATACATGTTTATATTCACAGCCATAACCATGTAAGTTTTAACGTTGCACGTTTTAAACCCTGACAGGTTATTAGCATTTTTTCAAGGCTCTTTAATTTTAGGTGAAAACTTTGCATCTTTATGTTCGGAAGAATCATCACTGTGCTGTTGTCATAAGGATATTATACGCCAGATACCTGAACGTTTGTTCTAAGTGATGAATACTTTGTATTCTAATATTTCGTATCGTATATTATTATTATGTGATCACAATTCTTATTTTTCAGGAGTAAGTAAATGCCCTGATATATTTATGATACTGCAGGTCACATTCAATTAAAACTGGAGTTAGAGTATGTTTAATAATGTATTCAGGAAATCATAATGGTCTTTTGATTTAGCTGTCCAAAATAGTCTTATGACAATATATCCAGTATTAAATAGAATATAATATATTATTAACCAGGTGGTTAAACTAGTCCCATTACTGTGAATAAAATATAAATAAGGTTTTAATACATCTAATGATAATCTCAGTGATACTGAATTAATAGCTTTAACTTAATGTTACACCTAAAATGACTAAATTCTTTATATAAACCAGGTGTAAAGGAAGGAATTGCGGGAAGGTTTAATTTGGTTTTATTGAGAATTATTTGGTTGCTGATTATATTTACCATATATTTTGATGGAATTTTATTTTTACTGGAAATGTTTGGCTTAATTGACCACTAAACAAGAACACAAGTGTACAGAAATATTTTGTTACTAAATGGGTATAGGGCGCACGGTGGCTGGTCTTCAGGCCAGAGTTGCGCATATACTTTTTCTATAATGAACTGAGTCAGATGTAGTATACTGTATGACCCTGTGGGTTATATATAAAAGAGGCTGCATGAGGTCCATATCCTGGGTTTTTATTTTTATTGGCCTCCTTGGGAAATTATAAGTGTATAGTATCTGTGTTTCTTTTTGCTACACTAACATGCTCATCTTTGTTGCAGTTGTGTGCAAGATGAATGAATCTGTATACTTGTCCCCTCTCAGCTTGTCCAACATTTTTTCTTTTGCTATGTTGGCGTTTGCCATTGTAAAAACGATGATGATGATGAAAACAAAGAGCCTGACAGTAATCAAGTACCCGCTGACTGAGTTCTGAGTGGATTGTGGAAAGATCACAGGTGATGCACAGCCAGCATACAAAGACCGCTACCTAGAAAGTTCCAGTGGGAGCTCAGGTCCTCTCGTTTTCATGACACACAGTGTCACTGTGATAATTATGAATTCACAATGTGATGTCACTGAGAGCCGATTGTCCGCACAGTACAGATAAGGACATACTGCTGGTTTGATGTCGATGCCACCTTTTTCTGACTGCTGAGTGTCCACCCTCAAAGACTCCACTCTGAAACTCAAAATCGCCTACACTGGGAAACAACAATATTTTTCCTCTTTGTTTCAATAAGACTGTGTCCTTATTTTTGCCAAGATAACACACTTAGATAAGGCTGAGAGGGTGAATTAGGAGAATGAGAATGCATCGTCTGTGAGCAGGTGCATGTATGAAGTTTGTGGAGTGAATCTTAGTACAAGGAAACACAGATAAAGATCTGACTCATGCCAATTAGTATCTATGCTTACTTTGTACTAAAATTAGGTTACCTAAATCATTCTTTTCTTGTTTAGTAGAATTTATTTGGGAATTATAATTTAACCAGAACCCATGGACTAAGTGTCTGACGGATTTGACTGCATTTTTTGGTCTGGGTTCATGGTTCAGTTTCTTGGGGATGAAAATCCTTAACATAGTACCATATATAGTAATGCTTCTGCTTTTCCTAGTAATTATGTGCAAGGTAATATTGTTATAGTGAAATGTTGCTTTAACCCCTCCTGCTAACCCTGATCTACTGCACCCCTGCTTGCCCTCCCCTATATGGTGCGACACCTGACCAGATCCTGTGCCTGGAAGGGAAGCCGAAGGTCCTTTGAACCCACAAATGATTTGTGTGAGAAGACCCCTGAGTGAACTATCCCATGGACACTATCCTCACCTTATATTTTGTATTTATTGGTTGTCACCTGTTGTGACAAAAGGGATTGTAAAAGGATTTTACAAGATATCCAAAATATAAATAATTGGAATATGCAATTAAGCCATCTGTCCCAACCCCCCCTGTGCCTGCTAAATCCAGGTCTGCTGTATGTGAGACCCCACCCGACGGTTCGGTTATACCCCTGAGGCAAATTCCTTAAAACCTGCATCCAATGACATATTGTTGTCACCTTATATATGGAAGAAGTGCTACAATCACTTCGTACACGTGGCAGTCTCTGATCGGTTATGACATGAGCTCCTCCATTTTGTATATATGTTATATATACTCCTGACTGTTGCTGAATACAATTTCAATTTGAAGAACATAGTAGGTTGTCTGTGTCTCATTTTGCACAAGCGCGCGCTCATCAATACCTGGGCAGAGAGACCTGTAATGGAGATGGGTGGACACACAGAGACCGGAGATGGGAAAGGAGAGCCGTTCAGACCTCAGAGACATTATTTCTCACAGAGCCAACTCTCCTCAAGGCATTTCTAATGTGGGGATGTAAAGTTAGCGGTCCCATACACACAACTTCTGATGCATTTAAAACACACAATCAGCTCCATCATCAAAAATTCTTAAAATCCACTCAGCCAACATTTCACCCTCATTTTGCTTATAACACTTAGCAAGCTCATTCAATTCCGTCATTGTGAAAGATCTAAACACCTCTTTCACAGTATGCGCATCTTCATGCAAACCGTTCATTCCAACACAATCCTTGCTCAATTTCCATTGTTTTTCAGTAACAATGACTGGGCATTCTCTGTACAATTCAGTCGCCTTATCAGTGCCCTTAATCAGATCGCCTTTTGTCTTAACAGACTTCAAACATTCCTCAGTCACAAACAGTGGCGTAGCGTGGGGGGGCTGGGGGGGTCCGTGGCCCCGGGCGCATAATTTCACCCCTAATTTGCACCCATAAAAGTTGAGGCCCGGACTGACCCGCCGGGCCCTCGGGCGCCGCCCAAGGGCCCGCGGGTTGAGGGGGCCCAGATGCCGGGCAGCGGGAGTGCCTGCCCGGTCCTGGACAGTGAGTCCGTCCGTGTTGAAGGGGAGGCGGCTGCGTGCAGGCGCAGGTCACGTGGTCCGGCTAATCAGGTGGTACTGAGTCTCTGTACCACCTGACTGGCCGGACCGCGTGACCTGCGCACGCACGCAGCCGCCTCCCCTTCAACACGGATGGACTCACACGCTGTTCAGGACCGGGCAGACACTCCCGCTGCCCGGCATCTGGGCCCCAACCCCTGCTGGATCCAGAGCTGGGGCAATATCCATGTATGTGCTGGCTGCCACTGGGGCAATATCCAGGTGAGAGCTGGGGCAATATCCATGTGTGAGCTGGCTGGGGCAATATCCATGTGAGAGCTGGCTGGGGCAATATCCATGTGAGAGCTGGCTGGGGCAATATCCATGTGTTAGCTGGGGCAATATCCATGTGTGAGCTGGCTGGGGCAATATCCATGTGTGAGCTGGCTGGGGCAATATCCATGTGTGAGCTGGCTGGGGCAATATCCATGTGTGAGCTGGCTGGGGCAATATCCATGTGTGAGCTGGCTGGGGCAATATCCATGTGTGAGCTGGCTGGGGCAATATCCATGTGAGAGCTGGCTGGGGCAATATCCATGTGAGAGCTGGGGCAATATCGATAACGTGTCCACAGGTTGGGGGGGGCACACAATTCTTGGCTGGCCCCGGGCACTGACAACCCATGCTACGCCACTGGTCACAAACAGTTTATCTTGTACAAAATCAAGTCTGTTTCTAATTAAGCCTTTTTAATCAATGCTCTCTGAAACGTTTTCATTATAACCCATCCTGTTTTACAAGCAATTTTGCATTCATTTTTACTGTATGCACCAAGATTTAAACTGTGTGCATCACCATCTATAATAGGTGCCGCATATTTTATCAGTTCATCTGCAACAAGTTTTAAATCCCCACTGCACCATTCTGGGATTGACCCATACTTTCCTGACACTTTCTTTCCAAATAAAGGTATCGTAACACAATTTAAAACAGCATCAATTTAAAACACACTAGTGAAGACTACCAAATGCACGTCACTCGCTAAACATTTGCTATCAGGTGATATCATGCCGACTACACCAACAGGGTTATTCAGAGAGCGTGAAAAGCAGGAGAATGACTGGAGAATAAAAAATTCTAGGTCAAAATAGCAGATTTGGAAAGTGAGATGAAAGGGAGAATTTTTCTGGTTTGGCTATTTTTTTTTTTTTTGTATTTAAATTTTTTATTTTGTAAATAAATCAGCTTACAGTTACATATCAAAGTGAGGGTCGCTCAAAACTGTCATCATAGGTACAGCATAAGGAAAATAATAAACGTCCCCAGATAGGGGGGTCTCAGCTGAACATAGCGATCAAAGGGGGGGAGGGGGGAAAAATAATAAACGTCCCCAATTAGGGGGTTCTCAGCGGAACATGGCGATCAAGGGGGGGGGAAGGGGGAAAAATAATAAACGTCCCCAGATGGGGGGGGTCCTCAGCGGAACAGAGCGATCAAAGGGGGGAAGGGGGGAAAAATAATAAACGTCCCCAAAGAGGAGGTTCACAGCGGAACATAGCGATCAAAGGGGGGAGGGGGGAAAAATAATAAACATCCCCAGATAGGGGGTTCTCAGCGGACATAGCAAACAAAAGGGGGAAGGGGAGAAAAATAATATACGTCCCCAAATAGGGGGTCCTCAGCGGAACATAGCAATCAAGGGGGGGAAGGGGAGAAAAATAATAAACTTCCCCAAATAGGGGGGGGGGGTTCTTGGCGAAACATAGCAATCAAGGGGAAAGGTCAGGGGTGGGTGGTGTAGGACAACTTTCAGTCTTCAGCGAAAAAACGACAAAAAACGACAAAAAAGATCTACAACAATCAGGAAAAATCCAGAGAACTCGAACTTAAGCAGAAAAATGCAGTGGAAGGGGAATGATAGTCCTCAATCCGGTTGCAACTCCAGTGGATCCGGCGACAATCCCGCCGCTGCAAGATCAGTCCAGGCCATCGAGGGATCGGTGATCGTATAGGCTAAGTTGGCATGCGTCACTACCAGTGAGCCCGCCAAGCCCCATCTGTAGCGAATCCCTTTGCGGCGAAGGGTAGTTGTCACGTCCCGAAATCGTCGGCGAGCCAGCAGGGTCTGGAACGGGAGGTCATGGTACAGTGCTAGCGTAGAGCCCTCAAAGTGCACGGGGTCCCGTGCGCCAGGAGTATTCATAAGCTTCACTTTAAAGGCAACATCTCGGAACGCCACTACCACATCTCCAGGTGTCCCCGTGGGGGTCGCCGCTGGTCGCCGTATCCGGAACGTCGACCCAACCACCCCAGGAGTATCCGGAGGGAGTCCAGAAACCTGTAGGGCCATGCGGGCAACATAAGGCGACAACTCTGCTGTCGAGACCGAGGCTGGGATTCCTCTGACCCTGATATTACGGCGACGATGTCGTGTTTCTAGTATCTCCACGGAGCGGGTCAGGGCCTCAACCTGGGAGCTAAGGGCTGTAACTCGATCGGTCAGGTGAGTTTGCTCCGTCTGTACTTCAATGGTCTTCGCCTGTACCTCCGTTACCTGCGCACGCACCACGTCAACTTCTGCTCGGACCGCTGCCACCTCAGGTTTCCAAATCTCCCGTATTTCCCGCAGCTCATCCAGGATCCTACGAAGGTCGCCTTTCGTGGAGGGGAGGTGTTCATCTTCTTCTCGGATCCGTGTCCCATCAGAGACAGTGCATGGGTCAACAGTCCCAACTCCTTCCGCGGGCATTCGGGGCCTCGGTCTCCAACCCGGCTGTCGGTCCGAGGCTAAGCTATTATCAGCGGAGAGCCGGCACTCCTCTGCCGAATCCCCGTCTGAAACTTCTGGCGCGGCCAGCGAGGTTCCCGAGGGTGCTGTCAGCGCTGCTTTGCGTTTTTTCTGCGCTCGTTTTTTCGCAGCTGCGGAGAGGGGTCGCGTGTCTAGTACCTGGGACTCCGGTGTGATCCATGTCATCCCAACAGTACCTCCACGAGGCCATGAGGAGCCGTCATCGTCCCCAGATGAATCATAACCAGGAGGGAGGGAGAGGGAGAGTGCCGCCCGCCTGGCAGCAGACCCACCCGGCATAGAGTCCCTGATGTCTCGCTGGCGTGATCCCCCTTCTGTGTCCGGCTGTTAGGCATGTCTGGGTATGGGCTGGCTCAGAGAATGCGACCGCCTGCTGCCACGTGTCCAAACGCTCCTCTCACCACCCTTTTCCCCTTTCTGTCCTTCACTCTTTTGTAAGAGGGGGTGTTGGGTGCGAGTGACTCTGTCCCCGAGACTCACAGTGGCGCCGATCGTCGGGGCGTCTTTTCCCCTTTCCCCAGGAGTTCCCGAGGGGGTCTCAGTTGCGGGCCGCCGCACGAGGCGCCGGTATGTGCGGGTCCCGGGTGGTGCGTGGGGAACGTCCTGCGGAGCGGGGGGGGGAGAGGTGGTGTCTCTCTGTGTGGAGGTTTACCCCTGGTGGACGGCAGTGCCGTGTGCTGGCCGGTGGAGTCCGGAGGGATCCTCTGCTGCGACCCCGGAAATGAAAGCCCACGAGGCACCTCCTTTGTGTCGGTTCTTACCCCGAGGGTTGCCTCAATGTTTGCGGTCCGACTCCTGAGAGCTTCAATCGGCGCAGCCGAAGTATTCCCCGGCCTAGGCTCCCCACGTGGTGTAGGCCTCTGTTCTTCCGGCGGCACCTCTCCCGCGACCTATGTCTCCACGTCGCTCTGACCGGCTCCACCGTGATCCCGGGGGAGAGGTGTAGACTGTTAGCTCCGGTGGGGTGGTAAAATTCGCTTTTATAAGCGGGTTAGTGCGATGTTTGGTGGGAGCTCTTCCCAGGCACCTGGTTTGGCTATTTTAACCTAGAATTTTTCATTCTCCAGTCATTCTCCTGCTTTTCACGCTCTCTGAATAACCCTGCTAATGTAATGAAAAAAAAATCAATTTAAAATAAAGGTAATCCCAGCCGATAGTGTGAGAATTGAATAGCAAGTGACGACACAAACACAGATGGGTATTGAAATGTATTCTGCCAAAGCATCACAGGAATTGCCAAGCTCCCGCAATGAAGGAGAGAGCTGCTTTGCCATCAGACCCAGGGATCACAGGAAACAGAACTCGAGTGAGAATAAAGACTAGACACAAATTCTGTCTTGGATAGTTCGTATTATTCTGGTAGGTTTCAAACAGAACAGTCAGTTTTGTTAAAATGGGAGTGTCACAAATTCATGGATTACAAGCCAATAAAGAAATACTACGTCAGTAATATAGAAAAAAGCGATACAGCCCATTTCACATCTATCAAAATTAGACAAGATAAAAACATGTTTTTTCTACTTTGGGCAGTTACCTAGACTTACACAAACATTTCCTGTCCTTGCCCAGTAGGCTAGGCTAAATAGACGTCACAGCTATATCCTGCTTTTGGCAATTATGTGTGCCATAGGATGTATTAACAATGAACATCTATATCCCTCCCTTCCTCTCGGCCAGCCTTCTTGACTAGTTTCAAGAGGAAGTAGAGCTGAATAGAAATTCTGCCCTCATCGGTAAAAAACAGGAGGCCAAGAGAAAGACCAAACTCAGCATTATCTCAATGAACAAAATAACATATTTGCTGGACAGTCAGTCAGGCCCTATATATTTATATAGCTATCAAATATTACAAGAATATAGAAATATGTATACAGTGAATTAGCTATCATATTTAAAATACTTTTCAGGTATAAAGGATTTACTTAAAAATAAATAAGAAACAGAAAAGATAAAGGCATTAAAAACATTTGTAGCGCTGTGCTAAAGATCTTGCTGTGGCAGTACCTATTTTTGGCCACAAGATGGAGACTATCGCGATCAGAGATACTGGATATTGGGACTACAGTGCCCGGCATGCTTTGCAGGAGGACAGGAAGTGGGTGGGGACTGGACCCTTACATCCTCTGCCTCGTGGGGAAGGTTCCAGAGCGCGCCAGGGAAGGGAAGAGAGGAGACGCATTGTGTGAGATCACGAGAGGGCCTATGCCAGAGACCCAGAGAGAGCCAAGTAAAGACCAAGAGAGATCTGTTATTGCAGAGAGGATCACCCCAGCTGAGGAGAAGAAGACCCGCCGGAATCCAGGCATTGCTGCAGACCGGAGGAATCGAACGGAGAGCAGGCGGTGAGCTGGATAAGTTGTATGGAGTCAGACAACGGATCGGGCCGCTAGTATCCCCAGTCAAAATCGGGTGGAGAGACGTCCTGGGTCAGCGGAGCCTAAAGCAGTCATCGGATGGGTGAGAGGCCTCCAAGGCTGTTGTATGATTAAAGGACGCTCTGCTGTTTCTCTTTAAAGTTTACAGGGCCCCAACTGACTAGTCGAAGATCTTCCTTTAATAAATTCACTGGCCAGTTGAACAGTACCCGGGTACCACACCACACCACACACACGGATACGCTTCTCACATTCTGGAACTTAACTTGTACAGGACTCATTTCCTTTTACGAATCGGAACGGGGGTTAAGGACAAAGATACGTTCCGAATACATTTTTCTCTTTTCCGCTGCGCGTTTGCCGTAATACGAAAGGGATTGTATGTTTGGGGTTTCGCTACGTGTCCCTTTTTCTGAACTATCGGGAAATTGCATTCTTTTATGTTCGGTCGCGAATATTTTATTTTCCGAAATACGAAGCCTCGTGTTTCGTTTCTTTTCCGCTGCGCGTTTTACCGTAATACGAAAATATTGTAATAATACTTGTGAATATCGTGCTTCAACCTCTGCTCAAGAGATAGTAAACTATTTAAATGATAAAAACTCACAACTGTGTTGGAGTACATTTATTCCCTAGTGCGGAGAGACTGACCCGTGGTTCATTTTCAGCGGCTCCTCCGGGAGTGAGCGCTACACGTGGGGGCTCGTTTCCGGGATCCAGTCTCTGGAAAAACCGCATCTAAAGGGTTAAATATGGATCCAGACACTGTTGCCGAGTGGTGTGGGGAGCACAGTAGCCAGTCGAAATGTTGTATAGTCATGGATATTCCAGCAGACACTTGGGCTGAAGATCAGATTCGCCAGGCCGTGGCCACGCTAGCACCAGATCATCGGGGGTTAATTCTGGACATTGAAAAAAACCCAGATACCTCTCACATGTATGTTCTTCTCGAATGGAGAAAGGGTGTTCCGCCATGTTTTCAGGGCACGAGCGTGAAACTGGCTGAAGAGGTGGAAGTCCAACTAATTAAGCCAAGTACGCCACGTGGTGAATCCGCAAGTGTTCCCGTGCCTAGTCCGTTGGCCATGATTGGGCCTGAATTTATCGTGGCTATTGGAGATCTACTGGCTAAATGTCAGAAAACAAGCCCTCCTCACACTAACTTCGGTTATCGACGGTTAAGAAATTTTACAGGAAACGTACCAACTCCGGCGGGAGAAGAAACCTTTGAAGAATGGGTGGAACAGGCGATGCAGGCTCTGGATGAGTGGGATGTCCCTGAGGCCCAGAAAAAGCAAAGGATTACCGAGAGCTTAAAGGGACCTGCGTCAGAAGCGGTGAGAAACCTGAAACTGAGCAGAAAAGATTGTACTGCTTTAGATTACTTAAACGTTCTTGAAGAAGTTTTTGGACAAACCGAAAAGGCGGCCGAACTGGTATATCAGTACGAACACACCTATCAGAGAAGAGGTGAGAGAATGACCGAGTACATGAGGCGCCTGGATAAGATTCTACACCAGATACTCCTGAAGAAAGGGCCGAACCGGCCGAAGTAGATAAGATCCGAATAAAACAGATCCTGAGGGGCTCTCAACCTTTAGATCCAGTGATGATGCAGCTGAGAAGCAGAGCAGGTAGTCAAGAGTTAAAGTACCTGGAACTGATTCGAGTTGTGCGAGAGGAAGAGGCTTTACTAGAAGAGAAATCTTTCAGGCGGGGGGAAAGGGCGTATGCACAACCTGTGAGACATAGTGGCGGCCTGCAACCTGAAAGCGACTCTCTAGATACCTATGGGTCTGATGAGGACGAACAAGAACACCTAGTTGGTTTTAAATCTACAGAGAGGGCTGCTAAAGAATCGAACCTCCCTGAACGGGATGAATTGTCCAAAACCGTCAAGAAAGTTCAGGAAGCTCAAGTTGAATTGCAACAAGCGCACGCGGAACTGTGCCGGGTATTGATGAAGGTGACAGAAATGCAGGCAGAAATGCAGAAATTCCTCACAGGTATGCAGACGACGGAAGTTGCTGTGGCGTCTGGTCCAAATCTTTTAACCAAATCTCAACAAGCAACTACGTCTCCGCTCTCTAAGAAGAGATGTTTCGGGTGTGGAGAGATGGGCCATTTCCGCGCACAGTGCAAAGGCCGGAAGCCTGAGAAGGATAGAGTCAAGGGACTGTTGGAAGCCCTGGAAGGACTGTTATCTACCTCACCGGCGGGAAACGCCAGAGGGCACCAGTAAAGGAGCAACCTGAGTGCCCGAGGGTTGAACCCCGCTCCAGAAACCAAGCAAAGACTAAGAGGGCGAGGAGGCCCAAAGCCGAGCCAATTGTAGAGCCTGCCAGGACTGAGAGAGTCACTCCCTTAGCATCCGGGTCTACGTCATGGGGAAGCAATGCACACCCAAAACCTGCACGGGCCAAGAAAAAGGCCAGGGTACAGCAAACTGGGTCTAAGCGTCCGGATACCGCCACCAAATTTCCTGACCAACTGATAGGTCCTTCTCCTATTGTGCCAATCCAAGTGGAAGGAGTCTACACCAAAGCCCTGTTAGATTCAGGGGCTCAAGTGACATTGATCTACAGAGACTTCTACGAGAAACACTTAAAGCACATTCCTTTGCAAGAATTGAAGGATTTGGAAATATGGGGTATCGGCACTGAGAAACTCCCTTATGACGGGTACCTGCAAGTAAAGTTGGAGATCGGATCTGAAGTCATCGGGCAGTCTGGGGGTTGTGATGCATTGGCCATTGTGTGTCCTCGACCCTCGGGTGCGAACAGAAGCTCCCTGATAGTGGGGACGAATACTGACCTAGTGCGGCGTCTCCTGACGCCTATCGTGTTGGAAGAAGGTTCAACTCAAGGAGTACACCCAATGTTACGTCCGGTCTATCAGAGGATGGTTGAAGAATGAAAGGCACCTGCCGAAGTGGGAAGATTGTGGAGACTGGGTGGAACGGAGAAGGTTCTGCAAGCAGGAGAAGTAGCGAGCTTCCGGGCTTCGGTCAAATTGAACGGATCGCAACCCGGTCCCTATGTGGTGCTGGGAACCGATTTTGATCATGGGAGTGAAACCAGAGTCGAAGTAATTCCTGAAATAATCTCCACCAAGGCTCTGAAGAGAACACGAGGAAGAGTCTCGGTCAGTGTGTGCAATGTGACGGATTCTCCAGTGGTTCTTAAAGCACGAATGCCTATCGGGCAAGTAGAGTCTGTTACACCCCTCTCTACCGATTCAGGAGGGGGAGAAGGTAAAGAGATTCCAGATGAAAGATTCTACCCCCAAGAAGACAAGCCGTTTCGTGAAAGATCAAGGCGAGTTCCGCTAGGAGACTTAGATGATCTGCGAGAGCAGCTGAACGAATTACAAAGAACCAAGGTGATTCAAGAGTCCAGGAGTCCATATGCATCTCCCATAGTGTTGGTCCGGAAGAAAAATGGTTCTGTCCGCTTATGCATAGACTACCGCACATTGAACCGGAGGACCATCCCCGATCAATATGCCACTCCTCGGATTGAAGATGCCCTACAGTGTTTGTCTGGAGCAAAGTGGTTTAGTGTACTAGACCTGCGAAGTGGGTATCACCAGATACCAATGCATCCTGAAGACAAGGAGAAAACTGCGTTCATCTGTCCACTGGGGTTCTTTGAATTCAACAGAATGCCTCAAGGCCTTACGGGGGCTCCAGCCACGTTCCAACGGTTGATGGAGAAGACAGTCGGGGATATGAATCTAATCGAAGTATTAGTGTACCTGGATGACATAATTGTGTTTGGGAAGACTCTGGAAGAACATGAGCAACGTCTGGAGAAGGTCTTGAAGAGGCTCCATGAAGAGGGGCTGAAACTGTCTCTGGAGAAATGCCAATTCTGTCTGCCGTCTGTTACGTATCTAGGACATGTGGTCTCAGCAGAAGGTGTTTCGACAGACCCTCGGAAGTTGGAGGCCGTAGCTTCTTGGCCTAGACCCTGAAACGTCACTGAACTTAGATCTTTCTGGGATTCTGTTCATACTATCGAAGATTTGTGGGAGGATTTGCGAAAATAGCTCAACCACTGAACAAACTCCTGCAGAAGGAAACCACAGAAGAAGGCTGCAAGGTCTCTGACAAGAACCCGTCAGCTCCGGGGCCAAGGAAAGCTCGAGAGTCTATACAAGGTGAATGGACCAGTCAATGTGAAGGAGCTTTCGTAAAGTTGAAAGAGAGTCTAACCCGAGCTCCTGTTTTGGCCTATGCGGACCCTCACAAGCCGTATGAACTACATGTGGATGCCAGCCGAGAAGGTCTGGGAGGAGTCCTATATCAGGAGTATGATGGATTGCTGAGGCCTGTGGCGTACGTGAGCCGGAGCCTTATGCCTTCTGAGAAGAACTATCCTACTCACAAGCTGGAGTTCCTAGCCTTGAAGTGGGCAGTGGTGGACAAGTTGAAAGACTATCTGTACGGAGCTGAGTTCGTGATCAAGACGGATAATAATCCTCTCACCTATATCCTTACTACTGCAAAACTGGACGCAACGGGACATCGGTGGTTGGCCGCTCTGTCAGGGTTTCGGTTCAGCCTGAAGTATCGCCCTGGGGTGAATAATCGAGATGCTGATGCGTTATCGAGAAGACCCTATACTACAGAATGGACTCAGTTGACTCCAGACGGGGTGCAAGCTTTGTGTCAAGGAACAGAGTGCCGGGTCAAAGGAGGGATTGAAGCAGAGGCCATAGGAGTTATGGCTGCGGCTGTTCCTGAGTTCTACTGTAATCCTATGCAGTTAAGGGATGAAAGTTTACCTACCTTTTCGAGACAGGACCTGAAAGCGGATCAGGCCAGAGACCCTTTAATTGCCTTGACCCTAAAGGCCCTGACTACAAACCAGCGAGAGATTTTGTTAACCAACTCCCCGAGTGGAGCCAGGTTGGTCTACAAAGAATGGGAGCGGTTAAAGATGCTGGATGGGGTGGTCTACCGAAGGGGCCCCTCCAACAACGCGGAAGAGATTCAACAGTTATTCCTCCCCACTAAACATAGGGAGAGTGTGCTGCGATCACTACATGATGAGCATGGACATTTGGGTGCAGAGAGAACTTTTAAGCTGGTGCGAGATAGGTTTTATTGGCCTTGCATGAGGGCTGAAGTGGAAAGTTATTGTCATTCCTGTCTGAGGTGTATTCAGAGAAAGACTCTACCGACCCGAACTGCTCCAATGAGCCATCTGCAGAGTCAGGGACCCATGGATTTGGTGTGCATTGACTTCTTGTGCTTAGAGCCAGATGCTAGTGGGCAAGGGAACATTCTAATAGTGACTGATCATTTCACTCGTTACGCCCAAGCATTTTCCACGAAAGATCAACGCGCTCCAACAGTAGCCAAAGTGTTGATGGAAAAATTCTTTGTTCATTACGGACTGCCAAGAAGGATACACTCTGATCAGGGTAGAGACTTTGAAAGCAAACTGGTGGGGCAATTGTTGGAGTTGTTGGGAATCCAGAAGACCCGAACTACACCATATCACCCTCAAGGTGATGCCCAGCCTGAAAGGTTTAATCGCACACTGCTAAACATGTTGGGGACCTTGTCGAATATGGAGAAGCAGAGTTGGAGTCGACACATAGCTACTCTGGTGCATGCATATAACAGTACGGAGAGTGATGCAACTGGATACTCGCCGTACCGTCTTATGTTTGGAAGAGAGGCTCGACTGCCGGTTGATTTGGCATTTGGGTTGTCTCTAGACCAGACGTCAGTAGCTTCCCATAGAAACTACGTGGATAGACTTCGAAAGAATTTGGCTTCTGCATTTGAACAGGCCCGGTTGACCTCGGGAAACAGGGAGCAAAGAAACAAAAGGAACTATGACCTGAAAGTTCGAATACAAGATCTACAACCCGTGATAGGGTTCTATTGAAGAACTTGGGTGCTGCTGCGAGACACAAGTTGGCGGATAGGTGGAGTTCCCAGGTTTACATTGTCTGCAAACAGTTACCAGGTCTACCAGTGTATCAGATTCGCCCGGATGGAAAGGCTGGGCCTCTCAAGAACTGGCACCGGAATCATTTGTTACCCTTGAGAGAGGCTGTGAGAATGCCAGTTGGGGACGAACTGCCTCTGCCAAATCCGCCTGTTCCATGTTTGCCTCCTGTTACTCGGTCTCAACAGACCCAGGCTGTCGAAGAGAGCGAAAGGGACAGTGAAGAAGAAAGTTTCTGTCTGGACTGGATACGTTCACCGGAGCCTGAAGAGATTACCTCAGTTCCTGAACGATGGGAGAGTAATTTGAGGCCTGAAGCTCCTGAATTCTTGTTGGAAGTCCCTGAGACTGTTGATATCCCTGAGCCTCTTGAATTTCAGTTGGAAGTCCCTGAGGATGTGGGGATCTCGGTAGTTCCGAAAGCTTACTCAGGTGATTATAGTTCTATGCCTTCGCTGGAGGATCATACTCTGAAGAAACGTCTGCTCCAGTAATAGAGAGAAGGACTGAGCCAACGTCTATAGTACTTCCACCTGAAGAGGAACTGATTGAGCCAGAACCAAAACGCTCTGTTCGACCGCCCCAACGACTCACCTACGACTCACCAGGACATAGCACTGAAGAGGCCATCACCACGGTGCGGAGGTTGCCCGAAGTGTCTGCTATGCTAGTTGAGGTAGCCCAAAATATGAGTCAACTTGAGGAAGTGTTCCTAACCCACTGTATGTATGCTGCTGAACCTGTACATGTTATGTAAATTGTATTCAAATATTGTGGAACGTAATGTAACTGTTGTACCTCCTTGGAGAGACCCAAGAGTTCTAGGAGGGGGAGAGTGTAGCGCTGTGCTAAAGATCTTGCTGTGGCAGTACCTATTTTTGGCCACAAGATGGAGACTATCGCGATCAGAGATACTGGATATTGGGACTACAGTGCCCGGCATGCTTTGCAGGAGGACAGGAAGTGGGTGGGGACTGGACCCTTACATCCTCTGCCTCGTGGGGAAGGTTCCAGAGCGCGCCAGGGAAGGGAAGAGAGGAGACGCATTGTGTGAGATCACAGAGGGCCTATGCCAGAGACCCAGAGAGAGCCAAGTAAAGACCAAGAGAGATCTGTTATTGCAGAGAGGATCACCCCAGCTGAGGAGAAGAAGACCCGCCGGAATCCAGGCATTGCTGCAGACCGGAGGAATCGAACGGAGAGCAGGCGGTGAGCTGGATAAGCTGTATGGAGTCAGACAACGGATCGGGCCGCTAGTATCCCCAGTCAAAATCGGGTGGAGAGACGTCCTGGGTCAGCGGAGCCTAAAGCAGTCATCGGATGGGTGAGAGGCCTCCAAGGCTGTTGTATGATTAAAGGACGCTCTGCTGTTTCTCTTTAAAGTTTACAGGGCCCCAACTGACTAGTCGAAGATCTTCCTTTAATAAATTCACTGGCCAGTTGAACAGTACCCGGGTACCACACACACACACACACACGGATACGCTTCTCACATTCTGGAACTTAACTTGTACAGGACTCATTTCCTTTTACGAATCGGAACGGGGGTTAAGGACAAAGATACGTTCCGAATACATTTTTCTCTTTTCCGCTGCGCGTTTGCCGTAATACGAAAGGGATTGTATGTTTGGGGTTTCGCTACGTGTCCCTTTTTCTGAACTATCGGGAAATTGCATTCTTTTATGTTCGGTCGCGAATATTTCATTTTCCGAAATACGAAGCCTCGTGTTTCGTTTCTTTTCCGCTGCGCGTTTTACCGTAATACGAAAATATTGTAATAATACTTGTGAATATCGTGCTTCAACCTCTGCTCAAGATTTTAGTAAACTATTTAAATGATAAAAACTCACAACTGTGTTGGAGTATATTTATTCCCTAGTGCGGGGAGACTGACCCGTGGTTCATTTTCAGCGGCTCCTCCGGGAGTGAGCGCTACACATTATTAACCCTTTCGCTGCTGAGACGTTTCACGCCTCTGTGCTGAGGTCATATTTACCGGTTTTGCTCATCATGTTTAAATGCGTTTTGAAGGCTTATTTTAGTATATGACCCAGACATATTATATATCGTTCTTTCCGTCAGACTCGGCAGATTACTAATATGTCATTATTATATGTATACGTCATGACCTGTCTGTATATTATAACAAAAAATGCAATAAAATATGAATTTTCAATAATTTACAACGTGTAAAGTGTATTTTTTTCACATTTTAACATGCGAGCAATTGCGGTTATATTTTGTATGGGGTGCGCTTGTTAAAAAAATTAGAAATGGGGTCTCGTTACATTTTTTATTGGGGGAAATTACGCGATTTTTAACAAACGCACCGCATACAAAAATCGTTAGTGCAGCATCATTGTTCACATTATAATTGAAATGGGAACAATATTGCTGCATTAACAAACCAAAAAAAAAAAAATTGTTTATTTTTTTTATAATTTTTTTAAATATTTTTTTATTTTTATTTTTTATTTTTTTTTAAAAAACTTTTTTCACAGTCGTGTTTAGTATTGTTGGAACGGCCATGCTCTGGCCGATCCAACAGTACCAAACTTTAACCCCTAGCTGCCACGGATCGGGAGATAGGGGGTTCATTGGAACCCCCTATCTCCACCGTTGGTGGCAGCTAGGGGTTAACTCCAGGACTGGCGTCATCGTGCTATGCACGATGACGCCAGTCCTCAGGGGGTGTTCCCGGAGGCTTGGGCGACATCCAAGATGTCGGCCAGCTCCGGGAAAGGATCACGAACCAGTGCTTTTCAGCGCCGATTCGTGATCCGGCTCCCCAGGGGTTAATGACAGCCACCGTTTGGAAGGGCAGGCTGTGCCCTTCCAAGCGGTGCCTGTCTTAACCCCCTGCTCCCTGGCGATCGGGAGGGAGAGAGGTCCGAAGGACCTCCCCCCCTCCCTTTCAGGCGCCTCCTCCGCACATGCGGGGGGGGGGCGCCTGAATTAGATGTCATCGCGTCGCCGCGATGACATCTAATGTCCCCGCCGGGCTCCCGAGTGCTGGGCTGACATCCAAGAGGGGGTGCAGCAATCCGCCAGAATCCATAGCAGCCAAGTGGTTAAACTAAACCCTGGACACTGCAATAAACACAAATACTCAACATAGGTAAAATGATATACAAAAGAGATCAAGAGCAACAATCGTTTACCAAATCCAGGAATACACAGCACAAGGCAAGCCATGTGCTCTCAGGTCCAAGCGAAATCACAAAAAGGGCTGATCTCTTCCTGGAACTCCTGGTTGAATCAAAACAAGGTTGGACTAGAGTCTTGTCCCCCCTCCCCACCGGAGTAGCATCCCTCCTACCAACAAATGTATACACCTTTATCCCAGTGGGAGTCACCATATGAGGTAACCACTCTAGAGTAGGCTGGCTTAATGACGTCAGCTAACCACACAGGGCAACAAGCCTCACACTGCCACTAGTGTTCCCTCTTTGATATAACACTCAATATATAATTAAATGTGATGATTTATGACAATTCATCCACAATCACTACATCATATGGTATCAATGCGAAGGGCAGACTCTGACCTGTTCAAGGACATCTCCCTTGACCTTGAGAGGTATAAAGATTAGTGGCACAGGGTTTCAAAGTACCACCCAGTGCACTTTGATGTAACAATTCATAATAACGGATTGTGCCTTCACCTCCACACTTGAGATGGTGAGTTAGTGCAGCATCACATTTCCCTTTATAATTGAAAAGTGAAAAATATTGCTGTGGTAGAAAGAAAAATAAAAAATAAAATATTTATTATTTTATATTTATTGTTACATAAAACCTGGCCATGTTTGTATCGTTGGAAATTACATTCTCTGGGCTTTCCAGTGATACCTCTCATGACTGTAGCTGCTATGCAGCCGGAGATATAGGGGTCCATCATTGCAGACATACAGGGTTATTCAAAGAGAATCTATAAGTCACTGCAAGTTCGGTGACAGTTCGTTCTCTTCAATTCAGTGCGATTTGGCGATCCCATTTCGGTGACCCTGCGGTGTATTCAGTAAGCACCACAGGGCCGTCGTAGTGCATGGGAAAGCTGCTGAACACTCGCCACAAAACCCAGGCGAATGCACACCGAAACCCGCAAAAACATCTGGATTAACCCCGCCGAAGACGCCGGAGAAACCCGAACAGGAGCCGATCACAGCGCAGAGCAGCCGCCGGAAAAACCCGACACCGCAGACGAATGGAGTGAAAAAAAACACAGTACGCTTGAATGTTTGAAAAGTGAAACGCTGTTTGCAAAGAAACTACTGAGCGAAAATGTCTGAAATTTACATATGAGGTCCAATGAATGATAGTAAAAAGGGCTGTTACAGAAAAAAGAAAAAACGTTAAAAAAATCTTTTGCAAAGAAATACGGAAAAATGCATAAAAGATCCTAAAAAAAAAATCAAAAAAAAAATCAATAAAGAGACTTTTTACTGCAGAATATTATAATAAACGGTTTATTATATATTGAATTAAAACGGGAATATTTTTAACATTGAAGCCTATGGGATTCGCCTGACTAAACCTGTCGAATGAAGCAACCGAATGGCAGGGTATTTCGGCAACTTTTCACTGCTGGTTTTTGTTCTCTGAATAGCCGAAGCTATGGGGATTCCACTGTCCTCGAACAGGCACCGCATGCGCAGGCAATTCAGCAACATTTGGCGAACTGCCTGCTCTCTGGATAGCCGAATGGCCAAGAAAGGTAACCGAACGCTGATTTTTGGTTACCTTTTGGCAGCCATTCGGATCTCTTTGAATAACCCTGACAGTTATCCTTTCTCTGGGCCTATTCTGGGACATGGGCCTGGAGCTGCTGCTCCATCAGGCTCTATGTTAATCCGGCCCTGCAGTTGCTAATAAAAACGTACAACATGACCATGATCTTATATCACATTCAGGACATTAAACATCACATACAGTTACTCTCACGCCCTGGGAAAAACTGATTATTATGACTTTTTCGCATCCTAATTGAAGAGAATAATGGTCTCCAATTGTCCGTCCTTAACCCCTAAGACCCTGTCTTAGGCACACCTTGAGTTAACTCTCCTCCTGCGCAGGGAGAGAGAAAATCCTTTCAAAAAGGACACACGAGACATGTAATTTTGTCTGGCAATTTCTCTCTGCCTTCCAACGTTTTTTGACACATATTTATGCTTCTAACGAAAACGTTGTCTCTTTATTTCATTGGTTAACATTTCAAAACATAGCATAGTTCATTGGCCAGTTTCAATACAGGTCTGGTGACACATTTCTAGACAGTCCCGTGGCCTCGGCATGTGATTTCTTGAGATATCAGCATTTCTTAAGACATCAGCACTTTTTTTTATCACTTCAGAAAAACATTTGCAAACATCAGCATCCTTGTCATTCTAAAGACATTTGCAAACATCTTGAGAAGTAAAACTTAATCCTATAATACTGCTGATTATCAATTTATCTTAAAACTATTTCTTATATTTTAAACCTTAATTTATCTATTAATATTATAATTCATGGGGTGTTATTTAACTACTTATAGGGTCCTTCTTATAGGTTAGCAGATGGTGGTCTGAGGATTCCTTTTCCTTCACTAATAAACAATAATTGTAGCTCACTTAAAAGGCAGACACTATAAAAGGGAAATAAGTAAAAAAAGGGAGTTGGAAGAAACCTCCCAATCCCCTGGGCCAGTGGTTCCCAACCTTTTGTCACCCGAGTACCCCCTGGCAGACCATTTCCATAAATTGTACCCCTTCTATTAAAAAAAATCTTTAAAATTTAATATAAATTTACTTTTTTTTATGTATCTTTCGCCTCCATTTGTCTCACAACCAGCTTTCCTTTTTCTCACATCTTCTACCCAGCTTTTCCTTTTCTCCCCATCCCCTGCTCTCCTGCTTCTCCCCATCTTCTCCCGCTGCATCTCCTCCCCTGCATCTCCTCCCCAGCCTTCTCCCCTGCTTCTCCTTCTCCCATGCTACTCCTCCCAGGCTACTCCTCGTCTTCTCCCCTGCTTCTCCTCATCTTCTCCCCTGCTTCTGGTCTTCTCCGCATCTTCTCTCAAGCTTTTCCTCATCTTCTCACATGCTTCTCTTCGACTTCTCCCTGCCTCTCCTCATCCTTCTCCCTGCCTCTCCTCATCCTTCTCCCCTGCTTCTCCAAGCAGTGTTTTCAGCAAGTACCACAGGGTCCCCGAATTTGCTGCTGCAAACCCGACGAAAACTAACTGCAAAACCCGGCGAATGCCCGCAAAAACATCTGGATTAACCCGCCGAATACCACGAAATAGCCCGAGCAGGAGCCGATCACATGCAGCGAAGCCGCCGGAAAAAGCCGACACCGCAGACGAAGGCAGTGAATAAGTTAGAAAAACAGTTTGCTTGAATGTTTGAAAAGGGAAACAATGTTTGCAAAGAAACTGAGCGAAAATGTCTGAAATTGACATATGAGGTCCAAGGAATGATAATAAAAAGAGCTGTTACAAAAACATAAAGTTTAAAAAAAAATCCAGAAAAATGCTTAAAATATCCTAAAAAATCTATAAATAAAAGAGAGACTCTTTACTGCAGAATTTTATAATGAATAGTTTATTAGATATTGAATTAAAACTGGAATAGTTTTTAACATTGAAGCCAATGGGATTCGCCTGAATAAAACTTGCCGAATTAAACCACCGAATGGCAGGGCATTTCGGGAACCTTTCACTGCTAGTTTCTACTCTCTGAATAGACGAAGCAGTGCTTTTTTATGGGGATTTCACTGCCCTCAAACAGGCACTGAACAGGCACCGTATGTGTAGGCAATTCGCCAGGATTTGTTTTTTTTTTGGAGAAAGGATTTTACCAGGAAGGATACATTGAGATTTCTCTTATTTTTCAAGTATGTCCTGGGTGGCGAGTATGTACTGTTAGGTGTCTTGCCCCTTACACTTACTGGAGAAGTTGCTCGCTGGGATCAAACCCATGTCTCCACAGGCTCTCTCCATGCAGAGCAGTGATGTTACCTCTACTCCACCCAGCCAGTACTGTTACAGCCAACTGGCTGGGAACTTGTGGGTGATGGTTCGACGAAGGAAGCAGACGGAGGCCTTTGTTTCAAAGAAAATGGCGTTTATTCAGCTGGCACCTGCCGGACTCACGAAACAGATCGTATCTGTTCAAAAACATGAGTGACGAGAACATGGACATCAATCGTTCTTATACATTTGTTCTAAAAATACAGTTCTCCTCCCACCATACCCAGATTGTCACGTGACAGTTACCATATGTCTGAATTAGGACCTACTTTTACATATGATGTCATCTTTCGCCTTGCATTCTCATTTTGGACATTCAGCTGTCGTTATATTTTTGCGATGGTCAGTACATCCTTTTTAGTTTTGCTGACAAACTGATTTCTTTTAAACATGCAGACTGAAAATAGAATCTCAAGAGCACTCAAGGACAGCAATTGTATGTTTAAAACATGCATTGGATGAACATCGAAATGGCAGATCACTAGATTAGTATAGTTCTAAATTAAATCCCAAGAATTGCTATCTCATTCCCTCCTCTTGGCAGAGAGTCTATAATGACCTCTCTCAGCCAACTAACTAAATCATTAAAGCTTTGTATTCTTCCGGGGATTTAAGCTTAAGTGAACTTTTATCAGGATTTTGATTAAGGGGTTGTTTCTTTGGTTCGAGGGTTCTACAAATCTCTCTTAATTAATTTGTTAACCTCTCTTAACATTTAACAACTAAACATCAGTGCTGGTAATGTTTACATTTTCATCCATCAAAACAACATATTTATTAAATCTTTTCGTCATTTCCGTGTTCCATCCTGTGGAAGGAAAAAAGAAACCAAGACCAAATCATATCACCCTTGGAAAACAATACTCGTTTAGTAAATTTTAGAAAATATCGGATGTGGTATTCCTAGGTCTATGGTGTCCCCTTGGATATGCTGCAGGGGAACCACCCAGGCCAAATAACACTAAGTTTTTATTTCAGTATTAATCCAAAGGTGGCATAGAGTTCCACAGCAAATATGTATGCCATCCCCTGGCATCAGATAAAAATGGTTCTGAGCCGAGGTGGGAGAAAATTAAGGATAGTGACTTGTGGGTGTATGCAAGGGCCTCTGGACTTTTATCATTAGTCTGTTTGTAATTATCAATCGTATTTACCATTACTTGAAGACTATCTCCTAGTGCTTCTGGGTCAGATATATCTAGTGTTGCGTTAAACAAAGATTCTTTACACATTGAACTATGTGGAACCTGGATCTTCTCTAGTTTAAAACACCAGAGAGGGAAATAGGTCACATTAGTAATGCGAATAGTGTGGTTTGTCTTTGGCATATCTAGACTCTTAGTCAGTTTAAGTACACTAGGGGCCACTATACTTTTATTCACAGGGTAGTCTGACAAATTAAGAGGTACAGCTAAGGTGGGAATAACTGATGACCCTTGGTTCAATTTATTACACACCCAACAGGATTCATATCCTGACTTCTTTGCATACGCATACGTAAATTTAATAAACAAATTATCTTCTGGCCTTGTCAGCTCCCGCTTCCATCTGTCCTGTACCGATGGGACAGTTATGTCATGTTCTGGTGTCAACCCAATAGGGGCTGACCTCACTCCCTTAGGGAGCTGGATTGGAAAAATAGTCCAGCAACAATTGTCAATAAAGTCAAAAAGAAAACAATAATCCCAATACATATCAGGATCCTTTGGTACTGCTCAAATGGTCTCTGTAGTCTGGTAAAAAGGGTATCTGGAAGCAGAGGCTCATGGGCCTCCTGGGGTATCTCTGGAGCTTCCATTGGTTGGTTAGGCGGTGAACTTAACGGTCTTTCAATAACAACAAGTATAAAGACTGGAGTTTGGAGAGCCGGTGGTCAACTAGACTTGGATCTCCCTCCTCTCCGGTCTGTGCAGCTGCTTGGATACGGTGGAAACATATCTTCAGCGGATCGGATTCACTGGCTATCACTTTCCATGCCTTGTCCGTAACCTCTGCTGCTGGTTTCAGTCAGGAGTGATGTATCCACGGCACCACCTCGGCCACTTTCACTGCAGTAGGAGTGGATAACAAGACAACATAAAAAAAACCTCCCTTTAGCTCCTATCTTCCATTGGTTAACCCATACTGAGTCTCCTGCACAGTACTTGTGTAGGGGTGGGAACAGAAAATAGGGTATATGCTCGCTCTCCTATTTGTATATACTCTGCATCGTCTGATCTAACCTGATCACTTACTAGCGTAGGTCAGTTTCCCCTAATACACGGGGATCCCCCCTCAACCCAGTTATCAAAGGGATGGGATAACCGAACATTATCTTGTATGGGCTCAATTTTAGGAGTGAGGTAGGATTGCTTCGGACATGCAGCAGTACGATTGGCAACACATCCAACCATTTCAATGACGTTTCTTGGTATATTTTAGCCATCAAGGTCTTTATTCATTCTTTCCACTTTTCCAGAGCTTTGAGATCTGTATGTGGTATGTAGCTTCCACAAAATTCTCAGCAGGCGGGCGAGTTGCTGTAAACAACTTTGTACGAAGGCTGGACCATTGTCTGATCCGATTTCAAGAGGCAGTCCATACCTTGGAATAATTTCTCTCATCAAGCATCCCACTATTTCAGCAGTCTTTTCTGTTCGAGTTGGGTAGGCCTCAACCCATCCCGTTAATGTGCATACTAGCACCAGTAGATATTTATATCCTTTGCATGGAGGGAGAACAGTAAAGTCAATTTGTAGGGAGGACATTGGAGATAATTCAACCGATAATACTCCTGGTGGTCTTACTATCCCTTGCCTTGGGTTGTTCTTAGCATGAGTGACACATTGGTGGGCAATTGCTTTGCAAATGGCAGTGAGTCCAGGAACATAGAAATACGGTTCTAGTTGTTGCTCCATGGCTGTCTTTCCTCCATGAGTCCTGGAATGCAAGGCCCGGACAATTTCAGGTGCCAGAGTGGCTGGTAAAACAATTCTTTCATTCTCCAACTGGTACCATCCGTCTTCTCTGTATTCTCCTGGCTCTTCGGAGAGCCATTTCTTCTCTTTTTCAGAGTAGGCCGGAGTCCAGTGAGTAATGGGTGTTGGTAACAGGGACGTCACCACTGGGAGAAGCCTCTTGGTATTCTTGGATATTCTGTGCTTCAAAACATATTCAGACAGTGCATCTCTTTCATGATCATTCTTTACCGCCGGCAAGGAATATTTCAGGGCACTTTCTTTCATATTTTGCAGCTGATCTTCAACCAGTATTTCTTTCAGGAAGAACTTCACCAGCGGAGCTTGGTATTGTGCAGCTCCCAGCTCTCCCATGCTTTTCACAATTCGGGTAATTCTCAGGTTATTATGGGTGTTGGTATTCAAATTGGAGAAGTGTGTTGAAAAATTTGAGTCTCGTATCACTTCTATCTCCTCTTCCCCCACTATTTTTACGCCGAAGAAATTCAGCATCAGTTTATAGGCTCTCCGTAGCCTATGTTGGATTTCAGCGGTGTTTTTCATAATTTCAATTTCAGAAAAAGTCAGTGGCTTTGCATGTTCATTTCGGCCTTGTTCACGTAGAGGAAACAACCATTGGATATACCTGTGGTGCTTCTCTAGAAGTTCATATTCACCGTACCAGTGGCAAAGAACATCTTCAATAAATTCTCCATGAGGTGCAAATCTTCTGTTATTCATATAGAAGTCTACTTTTGGCTGATCTTGGAAAACAGCGTTCAGACAGAGCAGAGTTTCGACTTTCATTTGCGGGGATTCGGGTTCACATACCGGAATCTTGACAGGTGAGTCATCTTGAACCAGTCATCTCTGGGGAACCGAAGTTTCATTTTGGTGTTCCGGATTTCCATTCCGGAAGCTTTTCAAGTGATTTTCAGCATTTACCGGGTATCCTCTCCGGCGCTCGGGGTTTCCTTCCCGAACACTTTCCAGGGGATCTTTATCTTGAACTGGGTATCCTCTCCAGTTTAGTTTCAAGTGAGTTTTCTCCTGCTGCTGCACCTGCTGCTGTCGAGTACTCTTAGCCTTGGTTTCTTTCCAATCACAGCCACGCTCAAGGGCTTGTGTTTGTCTGGCTGCTTCCTTTGCCGCCAGATCTGCTTTCCGGTTTCCTCTGGGAACTTCTTCCTTGCCTTTTTGGTGGCCACGGCAATGAATAACACCAACTGCGGACGGTTTCCATACTGCATTCAGTAGATTCAATATTTCAAGGGCATATTTGACTTGTTTGCCTGCAGATGTTAGGAGGCCACGTTCGTTGTAGCATGAATTGTCATGAAGGCATACTTGGAATCAGTGTATATGTTCACCCTTTTGTTTTCAGATAGTTCTAGACCTCTGGTAAGGGCAATAATTTCAGCCAGTTGAGCAGAAGTGCCTTTGGGCAGTGGTTTAGCTTCAATTGTTTCGTCAAGAGTGACTACTGCGTACCCAGCAAATCTCTTTCCATTTTCTACAAAACTGCTTCCATCAGTGAACAGTTGCATGTCGTATTTGTCTATGGGTATGTCTTTGAGGTCAGGTCTGCTGCTATATACTTCATCCATTACTTGAAGGCACTCATGTTCCTGATCTTTTGGAGCATCTGGAAGCAATGTAGCAGGATTCAGGGTGTAGATTAGTTCCAAATGGACTCTTGGGTTTTCACATAGCATAGCTTGGTACTTGGTCATTCTTGCATTGCTGAACTAATAATTGCCTTTATAGTCTAGAAGAGTCTGGACTGCATGAGGGACTTTCACAAAGAGTTCTTAGCCTAGTGTGAGCTTGTCAGCTTCAGCAACCAGGAGGGCAGTGGCTTCAAGCAACAAAGTCTTTAATTGGGTGACAACCTTAGTTTTGTTCTTCACTCCATATAATAGGGTCAGGCCCTGCACCTTTGGTGACTTGGTACAGAGGCTCAGTAATTCTCTTATTTGGCAATGAGTCTGTGGCTTGAGGGACACGGCAGACTGATTATTTGCGTTCTGGATTGCACGCTCAGTTCCTGTAAGATGGAAGCCTGGATACTTGACACTGTGTCTGCAAATCTGTGCCTTGCGTCTTGAGATTTTGTAGCCTGCCTTGCATAAGATACTTAACAGTTCTTTTGTGGCATTGAAACAATCTTCTTGAGTTGGTGGAGCAAGCATGAGATCATCAACATATTGTAATAGGGTAGCTTTGTCTGGCTGAGAGTGATAGGCAAATAAGTCTTTGTTCAGTGTTCTCCCGAGGATAGCAAACCTTGAGGGAGGCATATCATTTGATGTTTGGAGCCATTCTGGGCATTTTCCCACTGAAAGGCAAACCATGGCTGATTCGCTGGAGCCAAGCAGATACAGAAAAACGCATTTTTTTAAATCAAATGTAGAATTCTGTGTTGCGGTCAAATCCATATAAAGTCACTGTGGCAGAATTAACTGCTCTTAAATCCTTGACAGGTCGGTACTCTTGGGTATTCTCTTTCTGCACTGGCAGTAGCGAAGTATTCCATGAAAACACACAAAACTTTAGGAAAATCGTACTTTAAACAGATGTTCAAGGTGGACTTTGGATGAGTTGCCAAGCTTTTTGTGGGATGTGGTAAATACACATTTTATAACACATTTCTCTTTTCTCATCATCAACTTCTTTGTGTATTCCACATTTTACTTGTCTTTTCTATTTAGTTTACAATTTCTCCAAACTGATCTAACGCCTGCAGTATTTTTTTCTCTATATCTGTTGCCTTTCGCAGATGTCACTAATAGCCCATTCCTCCCACCTTTTTCTCCTTCTGTGCATAAGGGGAGGGGGGGTTTGGGCTTCGACTTGGAACGACTTTATTTTTTATTTTTTTTAGAATCAGCAGAGTCTCTTCCTAATTTAGCCCTTTTAATCAATGATCTCTGTAGGGGCACACCCGAAACCACATAGACACTGTACACACCATATCCCAATACACACAACAGGGATTACATACATAGATCATTTTCATTGTAATGCATACAAAACGAAAGAGCATATAAACCCACTATACACATATATAGCATTTATACAGACTAGGCAGCACATATACATTGTGCCCTAAACACAGACACAGCACATATATGCACTCAGTTTCTGCAATAATACTAACATATTGCGCATCATTCTGAAACATCCGGACACAATGCTAGACAATATATCTTTCTCACATATAGCCTAGATTATATAAAACATAGAAACATAGAAAATTGTCGGCAGATAAGAACCTTCTGGCCCATCTAGTCTGCCCAATTACATGGATACTTTACCTGGATTTATCTTTTATTTAGGATAGCCTTATGCCTATCCCATGCTTGCTTAAATTCAATCACTGTTTTGGCCTCTACCACTTCTACTGGAAGACTGTTCCATGTATCCACCACCCTCTCAGTAAAATAATGCTTCCTGATGTTACTTTTAAACCTTTGCCCCTCTAATCTATGTCCTCTTGTTTTGCTACTTTGTTTCCTTTTAAATATACTCCCTTCCTCTACCTTGTGGATTCCCTTTACGTATTTAAATGTTTCTATCATATCTCCTCTGTCTCGATTTCGATTTAGTCTGTCAAGACAGACCTAACCTAATATATCAACACAAAATATAAACATACATCTCGCAATCAACAGACTACATCCATTCTAAATTCGCTGCATAGACACATAAAGCGTTAACGCCTTTGCTCATCAGGGAGCTGACTCCCTCCCTCCCCTCTATGTAAAAAGGGGGGAAACAAATGCAGAGAATCTCATTACTCTCAGCCATCACACACTCTAAATAAACATCCAACCCTTATTACAAAGATAGATAAAAAATAAACAACATATATATACTCGATTAGTTTCTTCCCGTTTGGCAGCTATGGGACATGTAGTTCCCTGATCAATCATAAACACAGTCAGACAAAAACATTCTACCATATAACCTTCTAGATTACCATCTGATCCATTGATCATCTCCTTTCCTTCTGGCCTGGGGGGAAGTGGGGGCTCAGAGACTCCTGCAGATCATCACACAGTCCACACACAGGGTTTGTAATTTATCTATGTCTAATTATTCCCACACTCATGTTTATATTTATTTAAGGGCATTCCTTTCTTTCTTTGCCCTGCTAACATAACAAAATGGCTTTTATCTCTCACACAGTACCTCCAAATATCTATATATGGATACTGATCTGGGTGGCCATATCTCCCGGTGCCCTGGGAGTACATTTTCTGTATTATCTCCGGGTCTATAGATCCCTGTTCTGGCCATTCAGGGACTAACATCGGCCAGATTATTGTATACAACAGTTTTAATTTTTTTTTTTTACTCAATTCCATACCATAATGATGTCTCATACAGCGCTTCAAAATTGTGCATCATATATTCTAAGGGTGTTTGCCCATTCTTCACTTTCTCGGGTTTAGATTATTACCCATGGTTTCTTCTTGTAGTGGGTTTCTCAAACTGGGGAGCCAGGGCTGTCTTGTGGGGACTCCCTCTATCTACTAATCGTGATGACATAAAATGTATTCTGCTGTGCAACATGCTAACATTATTTGGTTCTTTGATATCATGCCCCTCTCCTCCAGTCGCTGAATCCATTGCAAGGGGGATATCAGCACCCATGGGTCCTGGCTGAGGGTGTTGGGACGACACAGAGGGGGCGTGCGCTGCAGGTTCATATGCAGCTGGGGCATCTGCTACTGCTGCAAAATATGATGGATAAGGAAGGGGTTACAGGAAATCCTCTGGCTGATCTTGCAACACATTTAATAGTTTAGGGGCTGTGCTGCGCCGCGAGTGTCCTACTGCCAGCATTACTAATGCGCTTTTATCCTTCACACAATACCTCCATATATCTATATAGGGATATTGATCTGGATGCCCAGGACTCACTGTGACTGCTAAATGGTCACCCTGTATGATTACGGGGTCCATTGATCCCTCCGGGGGCCATGAAGGATTTAATATAGGCCATTCAGTTTCACACAGTTAACAAGAAAAATGAACAGGCGCCCAAACTTGTGCTACCACCAACCAACCAATGCCAGCCAGAAATTTTAGTGGTTTCCCCAAACCAGTGAACAATGAAGAAAATGGTACGTATCTGGCGGCGCGAAGACAATCGCTAATTGGTAGCTGACGGTTCCCTTAGTTAACAAAATCCATATGGAACATGTAAAGAAAAATAAACAATATATAGTGCAGATGGTTAAATACACAAAATAAATAATCGTATGGTGTTCCACTCACGCATTAAAGAGCCCAAGCACTGGCTCTGAGTGGATCAAGGCTCTTGGGTGCTTAACTTCTCCACTTCTAAAGGTAACCCACACCTTATAGAATTGGCAGCAAGACTTGCATCAAGTGAATATGAAAAGAGAAACGAGACAACTTCCTTGTGCAGGTCTTCCAAGGAATTGGGTATAAAGATTTGGTCTAATCAACTCACATTTGATGGAGCTATAGACCAAGCTCTTGGTGTATGCGCCTTAGGGTTTATTCTGTAGGTAAAGCCCAAAAAAATCTCTTTCAGGAAACCGAGAATCCAAAAATCCAGAACAGTAGGGGAAATTAAAATTAAAATATTTATTTAAAACATAAATAAAATACTGGCTTGGCCAGAACGCGTTTCGTCAGACGTGCTGGCTTCTTCAGCTGGTTTACAGACTAATGTCCAATCTCTTTATTATATAGAGTAGCAGTTTAGTACTTAAAAGTCCCCACATGTTCCAGATTCCCTAATTAAAACGTGCACTCATTATCCCAAACCGCATCACCGGTGGTGGGAACGAAGCCGCCATCTTGCGCATGCGCTATGGTGCCACATGCATTCCAACTTGCGTGTCACGCCGGGTTCAGGAAGTGACTTGCGTTCCACTTTGTATGACACTCTGAATCCTCCGCCGCATAGATACTCATATTTCGATTCTTCTTTGTAGCTGAAAAGTTGAACATCATGCTCTCAAGCCAGAATAAACAAAAGAAAGCAATTTAGGACACAAACTTTATAACCATTAAATCTTCCCCAGCTCTAATCTATAAAGGGGTCTTTGGAGATGCGTCCATAAATAGCATCCAATTCATTTGATCTGAAAACAAGATAATATACGTACTTATAGCAAAAAAGGTTAATTAATCATATAAATTCCAGCTATTTAATATCTAGTCCTATTAAGCATTCTTCTATTTATTCTAAATACCCTTAATTACTCTTGATTGAATATAATTCGAGTGTTAGTGCAAAATTATAACTTTTGAAGGTCAACTGCAGTGAGTGGCGGAGCCCGGCCCTGCGCCTATGCAGCTTCGACACTCAACCCTGTCAATGGGGTCATCAGAGGATTCGGAGTTCGCCGAGGTCCCACAACAGCGGTCCCGCATCCCTCCTTCGCGCCCAACGCCCAGCGAGACCCTGATATCTAGGAGATATGATCCCTCTGTCTCACCAGATTTCCTTGATTTCTTTCTCATGCCGGTAAGGATGGTGCACACAGGAAGGAACCATGCTGTAGGAACCCCAAGCACAGGCCGCAAGATGGCCATTGCCTCAGCCAGTCGGAAAGAAAAGGAGTGTGAATCGGTGCTCCACTCTGTTCCCACAGCCACAGGGTGAGTCAATCGGGTGCCAGAGTTCCAGACAAATGCCCTGAGGAGATTGTGCCAATCTCAGGCAATAAAAACGACCTCAGGACCTGATATCTGGCTCTGCGGCATGGAGCTCAGCAGAGCCCCGTTCAATACCTCAGCAGCTGCAGAATTGCTGCAGCGCAGCAATTCAGTTTGCTGCAGCAGTGTCATTGAACGCTTTGGATGTGAATTTTGAATCCAAAATGGCCGACGATTTCTTAACGAAAGATTCAGATTGTTTTTCGATCGGACAAAATATGATAAAGGAAAGCAGTCAGAACAATTCCGTTTTGTATGCACAAATGATAGTTTTTATTGAATAAATGTTATGTTTACTTCTGAAACAAAATCTAAATTGAACTGTAATCTATGTCTATGTGCAGGGGGAAATAATAAATAAATATTTTGTGCTTTGGTGAACAAAAACCTGAAAATTAACATTGCTGTACGGAATTGTTCGTGGCGGCGGCCATCTTGCTGTACGGAATTGTTACTTGCTTCATGGTGGCGGCCATCTTTGTCGGTTGTAGAGTTTGGGGATTAAATTTCTAAAAAGCGTGTTTTTCCCCTTTTTTTTCCCACCATATTTCATACATTTTTTTTATAGTAAATTATACGATATGATGGAAATAATTTTTATAAAGTCCATTTAATGGTGAGAAACACAGTATATAATATGTGTATGTTGCATAAATTAGTAAGAGGAAATTGAAACTAAACACAAACAGTGCAGAAACATAAAAACAGCAGCGAGCACTAGTAAAATGCCCGTGTTGGGGTTAAAAGGCATTTTAACCCTTTCGCTGCTGAGGCGTTTCACGCCTCTGTGCTGAGGTCATTTTTACTGGTTTTGCTCATCATGTTTAAACGTATTTTGAAGGCTTATTTTAGTATATGACCCAGACATATTATATATCGTTCTTTCCGTCAGACTCGGCAGATTCATAATATGTCATTATTATATGTATATGTCATGTCCTGTCTGTATATTATAACAAAAAATGCAATAAAATATGAATTTTCAAGAATTTACAACGTGTAAAGTGTTTTTTTTTCACATTTTAACATGCGAGCAATTGCGGTTATATTTTGTATGGGGTGCGCTTGTTAAAAAAATTAGAGATGGGGTCTCGTTACATTTTTTTTTGGGGAAAATTACGCGATTTTTTACAAACGCACCGCATACAAAAATCGTTAGTGCAGCATCATTGTTCACATTATAATTGAAATGGAAAAATATTGCTGCATTAACAAACAAAAAAAAAAAACTTGTTTTTTTTTTTAGAATTTTTTTTTAAAATATTTTTTTTTTTTTTTTTTTTTTAAAAACTTTTTTCACAGTGGTGTTTGGTATCGTTGGAACGGCCATGCTCTGGCCGATCCAACAGTACCAAACATTAACCCCTAGCTGCCACGGATCGGGAGATAGGGGGTTCATTGGAACCCCCTATCTCCACCGTTGGTGGCAGCTAGGGGTTAACTCCAGGACTGGCGTCATCGTGCTATGCACGATGACGCCAGTCCTCAGGGGGAGTTCCCGGAGGCTTGGCCGACATCCAAGATGTCGGCCAGCTCCGGGAAAGGATCACGAACAGGCGCTTTTCAACGCCGATTCGTGATCCGGCTCCCCAGGGATTAATGACAGCAACCGTTTGGAAGGGCAGGCTGTGCCCTTCCAAGCGGTGTCTGTATTAACTCCCTACTCCCCGGCTATCGGGAGGGAGAGAGGTCCGAAGGACCTCCACCCCCTCCCTTTCAGGCGCCTCCTCTGCACATGCGGGGGGGGCGCCTGCATTAGATGTCATCGCGTCGCCGCGATGACATCTAATGCCCCCGCCGGGGTCCCGGATTGACGGGCTGACATCCAAGATGTCAGCCCGCACCGGGGGGGTGCAGCAATCCGCCGGAATCCGGCGGATTGCTGCCTCCTGTGCTCGGACGCGCTGAGCGCGTCCGTAGCACAGGAGAACCACTTGGCTGGACGCGCTGAGCGCGTCCATAGCAGCCAAGTGGTTAAAGAATAAAAATGCATGAAAATAGTAAAAGTTCTATAAAAAATTAATTGAACGGTGTGTTACAGAATTTAAAAAAAATGAGAATCAAAAATTTTGACAAAAAAAAGTTTCATTTTTAAAGCAAGTGAACATTTTTTTTTGCTGAAACTGAAAATAATTATCAATTGAATAGATAATAAAAACAATATCTTTTTACATTGAATCATAAGGGTTTCACCTGTTTAAACCTGTCGAACTGAAGCACTGAAAATCAGGGCATTTCACTGACAATTTGGTACAGTTCAGCGTCTCTGAATAGATACATTACTTCTCTATGGGACAATTTCACTGCCACCGCAGGCTGCCGAATTGCGGAGTTCAGCGGCAAACTGCACCATATTTTGCTGGCAATTCACCAGTATTTGTATACTTAATAAGTATTATTATAAGTATTATTAATCAATAATGTTTGGCTCGGGCCAGATTATGTTTTTTCTGATAGAGAACAGTCTAATTGATAGAAAACTAGTCAGTTTGGGGTGAGCCAAGATGATTTTCATAGAGAAAATCATCAGTTACTTATTTTTTCTCATTGCATTTAATGGAGCGGGGGGGGGGCTAGGTTTGATGCCAGTTTGCTTAATCAATAATGTTTGGCTCGGGCCAGATTATGTTTTTTCTGATAGAGAATAGTCTAATTGATAGAAAACTAGTCAGTTTGGGGTGAGCCAAGATGATTTTCATAGAGAAAATCATCAGTTACTTATTTTTTCCCATTGCATTTAATGGAGCGGGGGGGGTGCTAGGTTTGATGCCAGTTTGCTTAATCAATAATGTTTGGCTCGGGCCAGACTATGTTTTTTCTGATAGACAACAGTCTAATTGATACAAAACTAGTCAGTTTGGGGTGAGCCAAGATGATTTTCATAGAGAAAATCATCAGTTACTTATTTTTTCTCATTGCGTTTAATGGAGCGGGGGGGGGGGCTAGGTTTGATGCCAGTTTGCTTAATCAATAATGTTTGGCTCGGGCTAGATTATGTTTTTTCTGATAGAGAAAAGTGTAATTAATAGAAAACCCGTCCGTTTGGGGTGAGCCAAGATGATTTTCATAGAGAAAATCACCAGTTACTTATTTTTTCTCATTGCATTTAATGGAGCGGGGGGGGGGCTAGGTTTGATGCCAGTTTGCTTAATCAATAAAGTTTGGCTCGGGCCAGATTATGTTTTTTCTGATAGAGAACAGTCTAATTGATAGAAAACTAGTCAGTTTGGGGTGAGCCAAGATGATTTTCATAGAGGAAATCACCAATTACTTATTCATTTTCTACCATTGAAACGAGTGGGGGGGGGGGTGCCAGTTATCTGGATAAATTTATTTCATCATATGAATGTGTTAGAATTGTCCAATTGTTCGATATACTTTTTATTGACATTATTCTTTGAGGAATAAGATCTTGGCGAATAAGCAGCCAATTTCAGTCACTAAATAAGAAGCAGACTGAATAAGAAGCTATCTTCAGTGTGAGAATAAGAAGCTGGCCGAATAAGGAGCTAACTTCAGCTTCATCTCCTAAACAAAGACAGCTGACATTTAATACCTAACCAAGCATGTGTCTCCTATAAACAGAAGAACCCTCTAATCTGCTACTCCAAACATAAATTAATCACAGCTCTATTATTTGAGTATATAGTGTGCGGATGTGCTTGTATTTTCCATACAGTCAAGTCAAATCAAACTGATGCAGTTTTCAGACAGTGAAGGACCAGCTAACCGCAAACCCCACCCTCCCCTTGCAGCAGCAGCAGCACTCTACACCTGTGCTGTGTGGTGTGGCTACCTGGAGAAGTGATGCGGGGGGGGGGGGGGTTGGCGATGTGGGAGGGTTTTTGTAGCAGCCCTCCAACGTAATACTGTCAGGGGACTGTACTCTGATGTCTAACAGCTGGCAGCCCTAGTCCGACTCACTCACGGTTTAATGCGGCCGTGGCAAGGTGTGCCCGCAGCCGAAGGGGAGCAGTGCAGGGAGTCCACTGACCCAGGGAGGAGCAATTCGAGCCGCAGCAGGTCACTGTTGACTTTACATTTACACCGTCCCGAGGACCATGCATGGGGGGGGGGGGGGAATAAACCCACACAGAGGTAATTACAGTTTATTCAGAAAATAAAGAGTAAAATCAATACTGTGGGGCATGTTCAGCCTTAACTCCTTATCCACAAAATCACGAACGTCACGGCACCAAGAAGTTTCGTTTCCGTAAACCACTCGAGCCCTACACTTCAACCAGCAGACTTCCCTCCTGCTTGCGTCACATGTTACTTCCTTGTGCGCGGGGTCGCGAAGCTCGTTCTCGTGGGAGTCTTGTATGTTCACGTAATCAAACCTGGGTCTTGAGGAAACACCCAGAACGCGTTGGATTTGCACACCGTTGCTATCCGTTATCACCTTCCAGAAAATCGTCAGGTGCTGCAAGCCGGAACGCTTTTCAGTAAGTTTTAGACCCATATAGCTGTACAAGTGGGTGATTTTGCCGTCACTGCTCTATTTACGCAATAACAAGATGCCATAATGGAGGGTTCTGTAGGGAAACCAAGATACAAATTATATAAAGCGTCAACTCATGGAAAGTTTGATTAAAGATACAACCAAAACACTTATGTGCTCACTAGTTGAATTTGTGCAATCCTTGTCCTGATTTTAAGGAAACTTGTTTTTAAAAAAAACTTCTAAATAAAGCTAAAGTTTAATTTTTTTTCTCTAATTCTAAAAAGAAAAGAAAGTCGTATTTCTGTGCTAGCCTAGCCCTGGAAAGCTAGAGGAAGAAAGAGGGGCAGCTAGAGGAAGAAAGAGGGGCAGCTAGAGGAGGATAGAGGGGCAGCTAGAGGAGGATAGAGGGGCAGCTAGAGGAAGATAGAGGGGCAGCTAGAGGAAGATAGAGGGGCAGCTAGAGGAGGATAGAGGGGCAGCTAGAGGAGGATAGAGGGGCAGCTAGAGGAGGATAGAGGGGCAGCTAGAGGAGGATAGAGGGGCAGCTAGAGGAGGATAGAGGGGCAGCTAGAGGAGGATAGAGGGGCAGCTCTCCAATGAGCGAATTGGTAGAAATGTGATGTCAAACTCTAGACCCCCAGATGTTGCTGAACTGTAACGCCCATGATTTTTTTGGTTGGGTATTGGTTGCGAACATTTTTGTGAATTTGGAGGCCAACAACATCTGGACAATACTTTGACCTCATTTTCAATGCGCTACCTACGGAAATTATGCAAATAAAAAAAAATTAGACCCTCCTTTTACGCAATAGCTTTGACTTGAGCAATTACTGAAATTTCGACGAAAAAAAAAGGGAACATATTCTCTTGATGGTTGTTTTTGTCAGCATGCATCTACTAATTTTGCTAATTCAACTAAAATAAAAACGTGAATAATGTACCACAATAAAGGGCATACAATACCACGCAAGTGGATCGTGATCACATTAGTGTGAAATAGGGCTGCAACTAACGATTATTCTCATCGATTAGTTGGCCGATTTTATTATTTCGATTAATCGATTCATCGGATTAAAAAAAAATAGATTTATGTAAAAATAAATAACAACAACTCCTCCCCCTTTTTTCATAAGCAATTTTCTTAGTGTACGTAAGTTTCGTACGTACATACGTAAATTGCGTATCTTGCATACTTTTCACACAAGGTATGCAAGTGCTTGGTCAGAGGGATGGGTTGATGTTGCTTAAGCCCATGTTGCTATCTCAAATGAACGCAGCTGCAAGCACTTGGTCATAGATGATAATGTCAGCATGAAATCGGGGTTAATGAGCTAAAGTGTTTAGGGTGCGTAGAGTGTCCCTTTTAAATAATTTTATGACCAAACCGAGTGGGAGGAGGGACTGGAGATTTATTTATTTATTTATAAAGGATTTTACCAGGAAGGATACATTGAGATTTCTCTCGTTTTCAAGTATGTCCTGGGTTCGAGAACATTGAGTGGTTACAGAAATACAAAATAGTAAAATGCAAGATATTAACACAAGACCAAATATACAGATTAACAGAAAAATAAATATGTAGGAAATAAAGTCATTATGTTACATGTTTACAGGTGCATTTCGTATTGAGGTATGTTAATAGGGAAGTCTTAAGGGACTTTAGACTGGGGGAAGATTTGACGGTGTCTGGGAGGTTATTCCATATTTGCGGTGCTCTGTAGGAAAATGAGGATCGAGCCAATTTCTTTTTGTATTGCGGTATTGCAAGTAAGGTGCTGGTCCTGGATCTGAGGTTATAGGATGAGGGAACTGCCGGGGGAAGCAGCATATTCAGGTAGGGTGGTAGCTTCCCAGAAAAGCTCTTAAACACACGAGGCTGAAGTTAGTTTCTTATTCGGCCAGTTACTTATTCGTGGAAGTTGGTTTCTGATTCGGTTGAATTCTAAGTATGTAAAATTTCAATAAAAACCTGATTTTAGATGGTAAATTGCCATTGTGCCAATGATTTTAACATTGATTTATATAGAGGTGGATGCCCTCTACCAAACAATGTCAAATTTAGCCTGGCCCAACTGCAATTTGGGCAGAAAAATCAGTGCCAACTGTGCCAAGGGTGTTGATTTTTACTATTTTGAATAAGTAACTGATGTTTTCAAAGGGTTAATTGCCATTGGGCCACTGAATTCAACATGGATTTATATAGAGGTGAATGTCCTCTATCAAACACAATTGTCTTCAGCCTGGCCCAATGGCAAGTTTGCCACGAAAACAGTGCCAACTGTGCCAAGGGTGCTGATTTTTACTATTTTGAATAAGTAACTGATGATTTCAAAGGGTTAATTGCCATTGGGCCACTGAATTCAACATGGATTTATATAGAGGTGGATGTCCTCTATCAAACACAATAGTCTTCAGCCGGGCTCAATGGCAAGTTTGCCACAAAAACAGTGGCAACTATGCCATGGGTGCTGATTTTTACTGTTTTGAATGAGTAACTGATGTTTTTAATGGGGTTACACCGATACGATACTAGTATCGGTATCAGTGCCGATACCGGGTACTGCAGAAGTACATGGTACTCATGCAGTGCCCCCAATATTTCACCCGATACCGGAAGCCAGCATTGAGCCGACTTGCCGGCATCCGAGGGGCTGGGGCGGCTTTCTGAATGCTCTATCGGCATACGGACAGGCCCTGCAGCTGCTCTCTGTGATCATACTTACCTTCCTGAGTGACGCCGGTAAAGCTTCCGCACGTGCGCTCATTGGAAGGCCCCCAGCCGCGATCACCAGGGACACCCACGTGATCGAGGCTGGGGGCCTTCCAACGAGCGCACGCGCAAAGACCTTGTCGACGTTGCTCAGGAAGGTAAGTATGAACGCGGAGAGCAGCTGCAGGGCCTGTCCGAATGCCGATAGGGCGGCTGTCCGAATGCTCTATCGGCATTCGGACAGGCACCTGGAGCTCTCCGTTCATACTTAACATCCTGAGCGACGCCGGTAAAGTTTCACGTGGGTGATCGCGGCTGGGGGCCTTCCAACGAGGGCACGCGCGGAAACTTTACCGGCGTCGCTCAGGATGGTAAGTATGAACGGAGAGCGCCAGGTGCCTGTCCGAATGCCGATGGAGCATTCGGACAGTCGCCCTATGTCTGGTCTGGGGTCTGTGTGTGTGTGTATGTGTAACAGGGGTGTGGAAATTTTAAAAATATCTACTTGTCCAACGGACTAAGTGGTAGTCCGATCTACTTGTCCTGATAAGAAAAATAATTTCAACAAAATAGTGTTTAGAGGTCTTTATTGTTAACAGCATGCACATAATTTATAATGTCCACAGATATAGACCTCAGACCAGATAATGCCCACATATATAGACCACGGATCAGATAATGCCCACAGATATAGACCTCAGACCAGATAATGCCCACAGTGAATGTGGACATGCTATACAGTGAATGTGGACATGCCATACAGTGAATGTGGACATGCCATACAGTGAATGTGGACATGCCATACAGTGAATGTGGCATGCTATACAGTGAATGTGGACATGTTTTTTCCCCCTCTCCTATAATCTAGCCAGGGTATTTCCATGCTGAGTGCCCGCTGCCTCGTGGCCAGCCTTGTGTGCCAGGAAAATACTGAACCTCGTTTGACCTAGTGATTTGGGCATTTAAAGGGCACAGTGGCAAGGGTTAACTCAGATCCTCTTTGGGTAAGGCATTTCCACGGCCTCCGCGCTGCTCGCTTTTATCCCTGTGCCAGCGCCGCTTTCTGTGTACTATACCCCAGGAGATCCCGCTCCACCCTCCTCACGATAAACGCTCACGGAGCGAGGTAAAGGGCTGCTTGGCATATTGCGTGGCAGAGCTGCTCACCTGGATACAGGGCCTGTTTTGTATCAGGCAGCCTCTGCAACCCCCCCAAACGTCCTCCCAGACACCCCGTTCCATATTCATGCTTCTCGGCGGGTATAGAAGCAGTGCAGGATGGGGAGTGTGGATCGAAAGCTTGTGTGCAAGTGCCGTAGCTCCGGCCCCTCCCCTCATCGCGCTGCTCTGTGAGAGAAAGGAAGGAACGTCCATGAGAGTGGGCGTTCCTTCCACTCTCTGCGATCAGTGTACAAAGTGCGATCCTCCTATGGATGATCGCGCTTTATTTCCCGACGGCGCTCGTGTGCTGGGAGCAGTCCGGCGGGCTTCTTGCCCGCCGGATTGCATCTCAAAATTATTTACTTGTCCGGCGCCCGGATCTTCATATAACGGGCGTCGGGCGATATAATTCCCACACCCCTGCTGTAATATGTCACGGAATGACCCAAGAGGCTCGGCGCAGCGAGCCCAGGACGCAAACCCAAGACATTTTTAAAAGGACCTATGTCATGGAGCTGAGGCAACGCTCCATGCTTCAAACCTCAAAAGACTTTATGGTCGGTTTTATCGTGTGATTTTAAATATTTTACCTCGTTTGGTTTTAGTTTAATTTAGTTTAGTGAAATGACATAGCTTTGGTTTTAAAACATACTTATATTCCTGTAGGTAAATGTGTTTTTCTGTAGCCAGTAAACAAGTTTTGCTGCTGTGTAATTTATGCGTCAGGGAGTTTCCCCATTATCTAGGTACATGTTTAATTTAAGGGATCTCTGATAGTGTGTGTTTAATCTGATGTGCTGGAACAATGGATATACAAATGTTGTGTGCTCTGAAGGCTAAGAAAATGTGAAGAATGTTGATTGTAAATAACTGACATAATCTAATTAGATGGGTGTGCTAGTAATTAGTATGGGTATGCAAATTGTGACTGTTATACTTCAGCATAAATAGTGGCGTTGTTCATTAAAAGAGCCAGTTCATCTGAGTGTTTGAAACATACAGCTCTGCCTGGTGTTGTCATTCCACGTCGGCTACATATCACCACCACCCAGGAACGGGTCACTCTAACTCCGCAGCAGAACATCGATTCGCCGCGCCGTTGCGCCACCTTGAATCGGTATCTTGGGATACCGCAACCACCCCGAATCGGGTCCTCGGCTGAGCGCCGTGCCTGCATCTGCAAGGAGACTCTACCGAACCGCGGTTCGCCACGCAGACCGTCTCCAGCCCTTCAATGGTCAGTAGATCCGCTGCTCGAGACGCCGAGTGCCGTGCCACTCGGTAGTCGGGCGGATTTCCACCGTGGGTGCCCCATCTACTCTACAGATCTCCACTGCCACGTAGTCCTCTACCCAAGCCGCTCGAGACGCCGGGTGCCGTGCCACTCGGTAGTCGGGCTTGGCAACACCAACAAGGGGGTCAGATAGAGCAGGACCGCAGGCGGATACGCCCATTCCGCCACATAATATATACACATACACAGACTGAGCTGGGTGGCATATCCATGAGCTGGGGGGGCATATCCATGAGCTGGGGGGCATATCCATGAGCTGGGTGCATATCCATGAGCTGGGTGGCATATCCATGAGCTGGGTGCATATCCATGAGCTGGGGGCATATCCATGAGCTGGGGGGCATATCCATGAGCTGGGGGGCATATCTGAGAGCTGGGGGCAATATCCATGAGCTGGGGCATAATCTATGAGAGCTGGGGTATAATCCATGAGCTGGGGCATAATCCATGAGCTGGGGGCATAATCCATGAGCTGGGGGGTATATCCATGAGAGCTGGGGGCATATCCATGAGCTGGGGGCATATCCATGAGCTGGGGGGCATATCCATGAGCTGAGGGGCATATCTATGAGAGCTGGGGGCAATATCCATGAACTGGGGCATATCCATGAGAGCTGGGGGCATATCCATGAGCTGGGGGGCATATCCATGAGCTGGGGGGCATATCCATGAGCTGGGGGTCATATCCATGAGCTGGGGGGCATATCCATGAGCTGGGGGCATATCCATGAGAGCTGGGGGCAATATCCATGAACTGGGGCATATCCATGAGAGCTGGGGGCATATCTATGAGAGCTGAGGGCAATATCCATGACAGCTGGGGGCATATCCATGTGAGCTGGGGCATAATCAATGAGAGCTGGAGGCATTTTTATATGAGGTCTGTTCTTATTGGAAAGCGTTCACATGACATAAAATAAAAGTATCGGTACTCGGTATCAGTGAGTACTTGAAAAAAAGTATCGGTACTCGTACTCGGTCTTAAAAAAGTGGTATCGGTGCATCCCTAGTTTTTAAAGGGTTAAATGCCATTGGGCCAATGATTTCACCATGGATCTATAGAGAGTTGGATGCCCTCTATTAAAAACAGTTGTCATTATGTTGGCCCAATGGTCAGTTTGGCACAGAAACAGTGACAACCGTGCCAGGCAAACAAATTTCATTAGTTTGAATAAGTAACTGTTTTTAAAGGGTTAAATGCTGTCGGGCCACTGATTTCAACATGAATTTATATAGAATTGGATGCCTTCTATTAAAAACTGTTTTTGTTACACTGGCCCAATGGTCGGTTTGGCACAGAAATAGTGCCAACACTGCCATTGGCACCAATTCCCATAAATTTGAATAAGTAACTGATGTTTTTAAAGGGTTAAATGCCGTTGGGCCACTGATTTCACCATGTATTTATATAGAGTTGGATGCCCTCTATTAAAAACAGTTGTCGATAGCCTGGCCCAACGGTTAGTTTGGCACAGAAACAGTGCCATCTGTGCTATGGGCACTGATTCCCATAAATTTGAATAAGTAACTGATGTTTTTAAAGGGTTAAATGCGGTTGGGCCACTGATTTCAACATAGAATTATATAGAGTTGGATGCCCTCCGTTAAAAACAGTTGTCTTTTGCCTGGCCCAATAGTCAGTTTGGCACAGAAACCGAGATCCTTTTTGGCAACGAGGCTGAGGCTCAACACTGCACGTCCACCGTGAGCTGAGAAGACATTGAACCCCCTTGGAGCAAATCACAAGCAGTTCTCATATATATGCGTCCCCTCCACCCCCACCTCTCCAAAGAGAGAAGCTCCGGGAAAAAAACCCCAAAAACTCCCACCCTTTCCCGACCCCCCCCCCCCATGAGGAAAGAAAAACCCTAAATCCAGCTGTGTCCTTGGCACCTCCGTACAGAGAATGAAAGCAAACCACCCCCCCACCCTCAGTATAACAACACAGAGCAGTGACCCCACATATTAGCATAAAGAACACATTCCCCCTCCCATTCCAAGTGTGGGGTGACCCTATGGGAGTGCTCTTATACTAAACCCCCCTCCCATCCCGTCCATCTCAACAAGTAAACCACTATTGACAGTCTGAACTATACAATGTGTCACAATCCCCAGTAGAACTACGATGCTGGTCCCTGTATACAGAACCCTATCTACCCCTCCGATCCTTGAATGGTTGGTAAAGCTTACTATCTGCAGGGTACAACAGGCGCCTCCTGGCCACCCATGTGACCACCGCGAGCCGGTATATCAATAGGCACCCAGCCAGCGAAAAGCGAACACAGCGCTACCTGGTACCACCTGGGACGCCAGACGAGGCATGGGCACCCCCAGGACCACTGGACGTGACTCAATGTCCATGTGGATTAAAAAGAAAAAACTGTAACCCCCCCCCCGTCCCAATCGAGGGAGACATCCATAGACCCAAAATCTTATAGCAGAACATAACAGTATCCCCACAGACAGAAAAGTAATACAAACCCCCCATCCCATGTCATCCATACTGAAGCCGCTATTTATAGTGCGATCCATGCGATAGTCATGTGAATAATACAAAAATAAAGAGCGTCCACTCCCATAAAGGCTCATCCTCACCGTGCACCCTTCACCCCCGCCACTCTGGCATCAGTAAGTCCTGGGGCTAGGGTCCATGAGAAAGTGCACAAATGTGCCGATCACGGAGTACCCCGGCTGCCGGATACACGGCGTCAGGGCCCAATAGTAGCACATACAACTACTGGGCAGAGTGTGTCTTATAGCTGCAGGTTTTGCCCAAGAACGAGGCAAGACACATTTTAGGTTGAATTGCAAACAGAATCTGTTTCTTGTGCAAAACACAGGTCATACTTATATGGAGCTGTCCCTATTGTTCACCCTCCTGCCCACCCTCAGACATCCCGGAGCACCACTGCCTCCAGCCATTCCCCAGTCCCTGAATATAATGGCCACCACAGCCTCCGCCATTGCCCAGTTTGTGGAATGTCGCCCTTGTCCAGTCTGGAGATGGTTCGAAGGCCAAAGTCGGGTCGCAGCAGGTGGCGGCTTGATGCACGTAAGCAGTGGGCAGGAAAAACACAGTTTCAGAGCAAGCAGAATATTGAGGAACAGAAACACACATATGGGCATGTGAAAACAGGATGTAAAATAAGGGGCCCAATGGGGCAAAAAAGGTGCAGGGCAAAACAAAGGCAAAAAGTTTTTAAATGTGGTGGGATCCTGCAGCCTGTACCATCACAACAAACCAGAGCAATAGGAGGGTCAGTCGACCAAGAAAACGTCCGAATCAAAAATCATGGAGGAATGCAAGGTTGAGGGGTATGGGACCAGGGAGAGCACGGCAGAACGGGAAGACGAGGGCCCGGCAAATAAGGGAGCACAAAACTGGAGGAGCGGAGGGAGCTACAAGGAGCTTCAATGGTGGGGATGACAGGTGTTAACCCAGGCCTGGTGTTGTGGTGAGGCCGGTACCTCCGTTCCACGGCCTCTGTCCAGGAGCACGAATAGATCTGCTGGCATGGGGATCCCCAATGCCTCCAACAGTCAAGTGTAATCGGCCGGTGAGCGCAGGGATATGAAGGCCCCATCATGGGGCAAAATGGAAACCTCCAGGGTAGCGGACTTCCTTGTGCGGAAGAAGCTCTGTAAGAGGCCATTGGGCTCTTCTCTTCGGAAGCGTAGAAGAAGCCACATCGTTGAAGAGATTCTGGGCAACCCCCTCAATCAAGGAGGCGCCATAACAGGCTGCAAGCAGCAGGGCATCCTTGGTGGAGTAATACCAGCACTTGAGCACCACGTCCCACGGGGGTTCGTTGGGACCCAAGCATGGGCGCAGGGCTCTATGGATCCTATTTAGGCGCAACTCCACCTCCGGAGTGGCATGAACAACAGGGTGCGGAACAACTTGTCTCCGGGACATCTCCGATACAATGGTTGGAGCGACGGGACCTGCTGTCCAGGTATTCTACTTCCTCCTGAAGCAACACGTAGTTGTCGCAGACCTCTCGTAATATAGCCTGCGCCTCGGCGTGATCAGTCTCCACTTAATGCTCAAGTTTGGCTATGCGGGTCCCCAGTGCGCCAATGTCCGTCCGTAGCCTCTCCAGGCCCGCCCTGAGGTCAGTCTGAAGGTCATCCTTCATAGTGAGCAAGAGCTTTCTTGTCACATCGAGGACAAGGCTCACCTTTCGCGACAGAAGGACTCGCGACGACGCCATCCTGACAGCTTCTGAACGCACCACCGCCAACAGCAGGGGAAAATACTGGGCAATTTCAGCTTGGCTCCATTTGGGGTTCAACTTTCTCCTGGGCATGGAAGCTAAACACCACAGGCTACAATGAAGTCCAGGGCTGATCAGTGGAGGCTACTGTCAGTTGTGGAAGCGCCACCTGCGCAGAAGCTCAGAGATCAGGCAGCCATGTCAGAGCTCGGCCAAACCACACCACCCATTGTGCCACTGATTTTAATAGAGGGCATCCACCTCTAAATAAATCCATGTTGAATTCAGTGGCCCAATGGCAATTAACCCTTTGAAAACATCAGTTACTTATTCAAAACAGTAAAAATCAGCACCCATGGCACAGTTGTCACTGTTTACGTGGCAAACTTGCCATTGGGCCAGGCTGAAGACAATTGTGTTTGATAGAGGACATTCACCTCTATATAAATCCATGTTGAATTCAGTGGCCCAATGGCAATTAACGCTTTGAAAACATCAGTTACTTATTCAAAACAGTAAAAATCAGCACGCTTGGCACAGTTGGCATTGTTTTCGTGGCAAACTTGCTATTGGGCTAGGCTGAAGACAATGGTGTTTGGTAGAGGGCATCCACCTCTATATAAATCCATGTTAAATTCAGTGGCCCAATGGCAATTAACCCTTTGAAAACATCAGTTACTTATTCAAAATAGTAAAAATCAGCACCATTGGCACAGTTGGCACTGTTTTCGTGGCAAACTTGCCATTGGGCCAGGCTGAAGACAATTGTGTTTGATAGAGGACATCCACCTCTATATAAATCCATGTTGAATTCAGTGGCCCAATGGCAATTAACATTTTGAAATCATCACTTATTCAAAATAGTAAAAATCAGCACCATTGGCACAGTTGGCACTGATTTTTCTGCCCAAATTGCAGTTGGGCCAAGCTAAATTTGACATTGTTTGGTAGAGGGCATCCACCTCTATATAAATCTATGTTGAATTCAGTGGCCCAATGGCAATTAACCCTTTGAAAACATCAGTTACTTATTCAAAACAGTAAAAATCAGCACCCATGGCACAGTTGGCACTGTTTTCGTGGCAAACTTGCCATTGGGCCAGGCTGAAGACAAATGTGTTTGATAGAGGGCATCCACCTCTATATAAATCCATGTTAAATTCAGTGGCCCAATGGCAATTAACCCTTTGAAATCATCACTTATTCAAAATAGTAAAAATCAGCACCCTTGGCACAGTTGGCATTGTTTTCGTGGCAAACTTGCTATTGGGCCAGGCTGAAGACAATGGTGTTTGGTAGAGGACATCCACCTCTATATAAATCCATGTTGAATTCAGTGGCCCAATGGCAATTAACCCTTTGAAAACATCAGTTACGTATTCAAAACAGTAAAAATCAGCACAGTTGGCACTGTTTACGTGGCAAACTTGCCATTGGGCCAGGCTGAAGACAATTGTTTTTGATAGAGGACATTCACCTCTATATAAATCCATGTTGAATTCAGTGGCCCAATGGCAATTAACCCTTTGAAAACATCAGTTACTTATTCAAAATAGTAAAAATCAACACCCATGGCACAGTTGGCACTGATTTTTCTGCCCAAATTGCAGTTGGGCCAGGCTAAATTTGACATTGTTTGTTAGAGGGCATCCACCTCTATATAAATCCATGTTAAAATCATTGGCACAATGGCAATTTACCATCTAAAATCAGGTTTTTATTGAAATTTTACATACTTAGAATTCAACCGAATCAGAAACCAACTTCCACGAATAAGTAACTGGCCGAATAAGAAACTAACTTCAGCCTCGTCTTAAACATCAGGTTGGAAAGGTGAAGGGTGCGTCTAGAGTCCAGTGATGGCCAGTTTAGTTCTTTTAACATGTCACAATGGTGTGTCATGTAGTTACATTGTAGCACAAAGCGACAGAATGAGTTATACAATGTAGTAAGTTTCTGGAGGTGTGTTTGCGGGGCAGCTGCATACACTACATCTCCGTATTCAATGGCTGGAATAAGCATTTGTTGTACAATCTGCTTTCTTACCGCGGGGCTCAGGCAGGATTTGTTTCTGTACAGGGCACCTAGTTTGGGGTAGAGTTTAGATGAGAGTTTTTCGATGTGGTGGCCAAAAGATAGATTTGGGTCTAACCACATACAGTTGTGTTCAAAATTATTCAACCCCCACTGAAATTGAGTGTTTTGGCCAGTTTGACATTGATTTTGATCATTCAGTCATCTTGCTTACAATTAAATCAAAGAGGCACGTGTAGGTCAGACATAACATTTATAATGAAATAACCACAAATGTCTTTTCTGTGCTCACATCATTATCAGTTTTATTCAACCCCCAAGTGACATTCAATCTTAGTACTTAGTACAACATCCTTTTACAGTTATAACAGCTTTTAAACGTGAAGCATAGCTTGACACAAGTGTCTTGCAGCGATCTACGGGTATCTTCGCCCATTCGTCATGGGCAAAAGCCTCCAGTTCAGTCACATTCTCAGGCTTGCGCACTGCAACTGCTTTCTTTAAGTCCCACCAGAGGTTCTCAATCGGATTTAGGTCAGGTGACTGTGATGGCCACTCCGAAATGTTCCAGCCTTTAATCTGCAACCATGCTCTAGTGGACTTGGAGGTATGCTTGGGATCATTGTCCTGTTGAAAGGTCCAACATCTCCCAAGCCTCAGGTTTGTGACAGACTGCATCACATTGTCATCCAATATCTCCTGGTATTGAAGAGAATTCCTGGTACCTTGCACACGCTGAAGCTTCCCTGTACCTGCAGAAGCAAAACAGCCCCAAAGCATGATTGACCCCCGCCATGCTTCACAGTAGGCAAGGTGTTCTTTTCTTCATAGGCCTTGTTCTTCCTCCTCCAAACATAGCGTTGATCCATGGGCCCAAACAGTTCTAATTTTGTTTCATCAGTCCACAGAACACTATCCCAAAACGTCTGTGGTTTGTCCACACGACGTTTGGCATTCTGCAGTCGACTCTTCTTATTCTTTGGAGACAGCAAGGGGGTGCGCCTGGGAGTTCTGGCATGGAGGCCTTCATTAGCCTTCAGGTAGCGCACAGCAGTTAAAGTCAGCATCTTCTTTCTGCCACGACCAGGTAGCGTTCAACAGTGCCCTTTGCCTTGAATTTGCGAATGATGCTTCCTATGGTCTCTCTTGGTATGTTTAACATCTTTGCAATCTTCTTATAGCCATTGCCCTTCCTGTGAAGAGTAATCACCTCTTCTCTTGTCTTCCTGGACCATTCTCTTGACTTCATCATGTTTGTAACCACACCAGTAAATGTCTAGAAGGAGCTGAGTATCACAGTCATTTTAAAGCGGCCTAATTGGTGCTTATTATGCTTTATTGCTGCTCCGTGACATCCACAGGTGTTTTCAATACCTGATTGAAAACACTTGAATGAACCTCTGTTCTTCAGAGTGGTAGTCTTTAAGGGGTTGAAGAATTGTGTCAATGAAGAATTCACAAAAGAAACATTTACTACTGTATTACAAAACCAATTGATGTCATTTTAGTTGCATATGGTTCTTTAAAAAGTCCTTGTAGGATTTCATTCTGAATACAATTACAAATGTACACTAAATTCCCTAAAACCCTTTACAGCATTGGGGGTTGAATAATTTTGAACACAACTGTACCTAGGTATTTGAGAGAAGTGACTGTGGTCAGCATGCCATTTGATTTTGTCCCAACACATAGATGGGGTGTTTGCAATTTGTGTAGTTTAGGTGCGGTTCCAAAGAGCATTGTAACAGTTTTGCCAGTATTTAAAAAAAGTTTGTTATTTGCGATCCACTTTTCTACCCCTGTGAATTGTTCTTGCAGCACTGCCTCCAGCTGTGGGAGATTTGGTTTGCTGGTATAGATTACAGTGTCGTCTGCGTACATTGTGTACAGTTGAAGCTTTGCAGACATTGGGCAGATCGTTTATGAATATTGTTCATAGCAGGGGGCCAAGTATCGAGCCTTGGGGTACACCGCACGTGACTGGGAGGGGAAGGGAAGTGCTGTCAGAAATGGACACAAATTGAGACCTATCAGACACATATGATTGGAACCAGGTTAACGTACTATCACCAATACCAGAGTTTTTAAGTTTTTGTAATAGGATGCCATGGTCTACTGTGTCAAAAGCCTTGGCAAAATCAAGGAAGATGGCTCCAGTTAGATTTCCTTGTTCCATGCCCGCTTGGATATCATTACAAACTTTTAAAAGGGCAGTTGTAGTTGAATGGTTTGGACGAAAGTCTGATTGATCTGGGGTTAAATAGTTCTGATACTGATAATAATCACGTAAATGAGTGCAGACACATTTTTCCAGAATTTTTGACATTACAGGGAGCAGTGATATTGGGCGTTAGTTGGATACCAAACTATTGTCTCCACTTTTATGGATAGGTACCACCCTTGCAGTCTTCCAGAGTTTGGGTATGTATCCAGTTGCCAGTGATTCATTAATCAGGGTTGCGACAGGTTTTGCAATTGCTGGTGCACTGATTTTCAGCAGCATTGCTGGGATTTGATCAGGTCCAGACTGGTATTTCATTTTTTGGTTATGGAGAAGTTTAGTGATGGCACTGACAGGCACTGGTCTAAAACTGAATTTCTCTGGATTACGGGGTCTTTGCACTGTTGGTGGGGCCTGACCTGCGTGCGGCCTTTCTGATTGCGTGTCATTTCCTAGCTTAGCAATCAGGGTGGTGGCGCATCCAACAAAATAATTATTAAAAGCATTTGCTACATCTAGGGGGTGTTGTACAGTTTGGTTGTTTACTTTTAAAGCAGCTGGTTGGGAGTGGACGGGGGTGCATGTATGTTACTTATGATTTTCCAAAAATTTCTGGGGTTTGATATGTTATTCTTTAAATTTTCATTGAAGTATTGGGCTTTAGCCATTTTTGTTTGTTTTGTGCATTCATTCCGGCATTTTCGGTATTCACAGTGATCGTTCATGGATCCAGTACTCTTAAACTTTGACCACAGGGAGTCTCTAAACTGGTACATATGCGTGAGGTCAGCTGTAACCCAGGGGAGATGGGCCCCTTTTACTCGCACTTTGCGCAGTGGGGTATGGGTGTTCCAGACTTTCAGGAGCTCGGCTTGAAAGTATTCAATTGCACAGTCCAGGGCTCGGATTATGTTTAGTCAGTACCATGGGAGCTGTTTGAGATCATTTAGGAAGGATTCAAGATTAAATTTCTTGAAAGACCTGGTGATTATTACCATTGGTGGACATTTTGTGGCCCTTATTTTGCGCACACAGTACACTAGGCAGTGATCACTGAAACTGTTGCGAGAACGCCTGCCTCCTGTATTCGATCAGGACATGAGGAGAGAATCCAGTCCAGCAAGGTGTGGTTAGGGCTTTTCATATTAATGCGAGTGGGGGAGGAGATTAATTGTGTTAAGGCTTTGCAGCTAAACAGTGAGCAATCAACATTAAAGTCGCCAAGGACCAGCAGTTCGCTTTTTTGGTTTTGAGCGACTAATTTACTAAGAATTTGGGTTATGTCAGAAAGGGATTGCACTGGGGAACTTGGTGGGCGGTAGAATCCAGCAACAATAATTGTTTTACTGAATGGGATCTCAATAGTACCAGAAAGGAAATCAAATGTGGCCGGGGAGCTAGGATTCTGCAACGGGGTGAACTTTATGGTAGGGCTGTGCAATATTGACAAAATAATCATATTATGATTTCTTGAATGAATATTGCGATTGCGATTTTATTTGCGATTTAGCCAATTGTTTTTGCTTTTTCAAACCTGCTACATACATTCTAAATGTAATCAGTATTCAGCACATGGATACTGCCCCAGCACGTGGATATACTGCCCCAGCACGTGGATATACTGCCCCAGCACGTGGATATACTGCCCCAGCACGTGGATATACTGCCCCAGCACGTGGATATACTGCCCCAGCACGTGGATATACTGCCCCAGCACGTGGATATACTGCCCCAGCACGTGGAATACTGCCACAGCACGTGGATATACTGCCCCAGCACGTGGATATACTGCCCCAGCACGTGGATATACTGCCCCAGCACGGGAAATACTGCCCCAGCACGTGGAATACTGCCCCAGCACGTGGAAATACTGCCCCAGCACGTGGAAATACTGCCCCAGCACGTGGAAATACTGCCCCAGCACGTGGAAATACTGCCCCAGCACGTGGATATACTGCCCCAGCACGTGGATATACTGCCCCAGCACGTGGATATACTGCCCCAGCACGTGGATATACTGCCCCAGCACGTGGATATACTGCCCCAGCACGTGGATATACTGCCCCAGCACGTGGATATACTGCCCCAGCACGTGGATATACTGCCCCAGCACGTGGATATACTGCCCCAGCACGTGGATATACTGCCCCAGCTCGTGGATACTGTGCCGCAGCTCACCTCTGTGCGCTGCTGTGTTCTGTGCACCGCGTGTTCGGCTCCCTGTTAACTTCCGGTGGCACATGGAGCTTGGGCGCTTGCCTGGGGGAACCATGTGACGAGCAGCGAGAACGCGGCTCGTCACGTGGTTCCCCCTGCGAGCGCCCAAAGCACCATGCCGCCGCCGGAAGTTAACAGCCGAAAATCGCAGCCTTATGCGATTTAGAAATCGCAGGGTTGGAAATCGCGATTCGATTGCGATTGCAATTAATTGCACAGCCCTACTTTATGGAGTTGTCAACATAGATAACAATTCCCTCTCCTCTCTTAGCTCTGTCCTTTCTAGAGCATGAATACCTTTGTATTGCTATGGCAGAGTCTGGCACTTTAGGGGTTAACCATGATTCTGTCAGCACAATGACTTTAGGTTTGTAATAGAAGCACCAAGCTTTAAGCTCATCCAGTTTAGGGAGTAAACTGCGGATGTTGCAATGCACAAAGGAGAGGCCTTTTTTAGTGGGGAGATTAAATATGGTGTCAGCTATTGGACCAGGGTTGGATTCAACATCATTTGCAAGTGGAAGCAGCAGAATAAAAAGGAATTTGGACAGTGTCACGGAATGGCCCAGCACCCTCAGCCAGGGGCGGTTCATAGTGGCAGTTATACCCATAGTCCCTTAGGTGCTGTGGGACCCACGGAGTTTTGAGTATTTTATTTAGATGTGGATTTGTGTGTTGTGAAATGTAATTCCCTTTGTCTGCCTTGTCCGCCGCCATTTTCCTGGTGCCTCGTGGATCCGGTCAGAATGATCGGATCGGAAAATGGCCGATTCGGAC